>CP126891.1:216208819-218608819 GCA_030440675.1 Furcifer pardalis
GACATCACGGTGGGGTAGTGGGAATTTTCACAACCCACCACTGGGTGGAACCCCCCTTCAGTTTGCAAGCAGTCATTGAATTAAATAAGCATCACAAAAGAATTTTAAGCCACTAATATGTTCACAGACCCTGTGGTTACTCTGAGATTAGTCTTGCTTGAATAAAAGTTTATGGCAGAGAAATCACCTTTTCTCCCTTTCTATTTATTTGTTTATTTATTTACAAGCAAAGGCTTGAATATTCTCAAGCGCCATGTGTTATATTGTTCAACAAGGATGTTCAAGGTTTCATCCTTGGACAGAAATTTTTGAAGGGAATAACACATGCATTCTAACCGAAAATATTCAGTACTGTTTTTATATACAGTACTTTATTTGAATTATGTATCCTGCTACTTTGGCCTGTAAAGAGTCCTAAAAGTGAATTAAAGTATTGCAAAAAAGATAATAAATGATATGTTGAAAAAATATATAAAATCTGTCCAAACAATTTAATAGCAATACAGTAAAGATTGGGGAGGGGGGGATATGCAAGGTTACTTGCCAACCTGAGATTCCATATTGCAAAGTTACAGTGTAAGTTGCAAGTGTTATACATGGATCTTATATTTGCCAAAGAAAGCCTCAATAAGAGGTATTGCTGGGAAAGAAGAGACTTCCCAAATACTATAGAATGTTTCATAGTTTTTCAGAAGGCAAGAAAGGAAGTCAGAAAAGCGTGCTGAATTCAGAGCCCGCTCAAGTATGATGGCATCACTATGAATCAACACTACTCCAAGAAGAGTCCAGTTGTTTGTATTTCTCTTTATTGGAAGCTATTTGTCGAAGACATGACAACACAGTAGCTTGACAACTTGTTTGCACAGCAGCCCTTGCCTAGAGGCAAACACATTACAATCCATGTCACAATGCAAAGAAGCATGCAAGGTACTGATTGAGGCTTCTGATGTCCTGTATTCAAACGCTTGCGACAAACCATGGCTGGCTGGGATTCAAATCTGGTTTGAACTCATAGGTCCACCCTTGGGAACTATTTGGTGCAGCAGCAACTCTGTCCTTCACCTTCCAGAGCTTGGAAAATTTGCTTTTTGAAGCTACACCTCTCAGAAATAACACAAGGATAAAACTATGCTGATGGAAAAGCATGCCTTCATTCCTTATAATGTGGGCCATGTAGCACAGGTTGGAGGGGATCATAGTAGCAGACCTCTAGATCAGAGATTCCCAAACTTTTTGTGCCTTGGGCCAGGCCATGTCCCTCAGACGGCTGAGTGGACCAGTCACCATGGTTCCTCCTGCCATAAAATGCTGCCATAAAATGCATCCATGGCTATCATAAATGCATTTACAACAGCCACAGGTGTATTTACAGCAACATTTACAGCATGTGTGGCTGTGTTTATGCATGTGGGGGTGAGTTTTACAGTTGTTGTAAATTCATCCGCTTCTGGAAGCAGAGATGGTAGCGGCAGGCCACATGAAATGGTGCCGTGGGGTGGGTCCGGCCCACGGGCCATAGTTTGGCCACCCTGGCTCTAGATTTTAGCACTATAATCCTCTGCAGGGAAATCATGGAAAAGGTGAGAAACACAGTACTGTATTTCAGTATAGTTGAGCTTTTCTCTTCCTAATGAAGCTATACCTCCAGAGTTTTATCCTATCTGGCAGCTCTTGTGGGAAACCATGTAAAAACACACCAAGGATCCTTGGAGTAACAAATGGTCAAAAAGAGTTCTTTTCTCTTATATCTGAAGTATGGCTTGGCTTTTCTTTTCTGACTTTGTTCTCTGGCTTGACCACCGGATGACCTCTGATCTATGTTTCTGCCTGCAGATTTTATTCAGCCCTAATGTCTTTCCTTCTGTTTTCACCTTTGGATTGTTGTGATAGTTTGTGTCATATTTGCAACCTGTCCTCGAATGAAACACTGTCTGCCTCTGGGTGACATGCAAAACCAAGTACAGTAATACCTCGGATAACGTTTACCTCTGATAACACTAAAATTGCATAACGTTAAGTAATCTGGGGAGGAGAATTGGATCAAATAACGTTAAGGTCCTATGGGATGTATCGGATAACAACCGCTAAAGCCTGTGCGGTTACAATGTATCTCTATGGAGCTTTAACATTATCCGATACATCCCATAGGATTTTAACATGCATCGGATAACACTAAAAATCGGATAACACCAAGACTTGTGGAACTAAGTCTTAGCATTATCTGAGGTATTACTGTACAGTATAACACTACTGTAAAAGATCTATTTCACCCATATATCAGAGAACTAAGAATCTTTCTATTAAGATGGCACCTTACACAGAAAATAACTCATTTTTGAGGGGGTTTTCTCATTGTACTTGCCAAACTTTTTTCAAACACAAAGCATGCTATAAGAAGTGTATCCTTTGTTTTCTGGGTAGCTTTCAAAAAATAAGATTCAAGAATTCTTGTTATAAAATTGAGACCATAGCCTTGCCCTAAAAAAGCATATTCACACCAATCTTTCTTATGAGGTGGATTTATTTTTCATAAACATCTTTCTCTCCTCTTTTTCTGATGACACAAATGTGCCTTGCATAGCCAAGGCTTGTCATACTAAAAGGCAATGCCCATGCATGTCAGCAAGAACATGAGGTTAGCTCAGAGGTTTCCAACCCATGTCCCATGGGCCAGATCCAGCCCCTGACACCAATTCATCTGGCCCACACCGCCTTTGCTGCTCCCGGAAGTGGAAGTAAAACACACCTATGTATGCGCAGAATGCAGCCATAAATTACCCATGGCTGTTGTAAACACGTTTGTGACAGCCACGGGTCATTTATGGCAGTGTTTTTGCACATGTGTGGGTGCATTTTATTTCCACTTCCAGGTGGGAGGAACCACGTGACTGGCCCACTCAACCATGTGACTGGCCCACGGCCTGAAAAGGTTGTGAACCCCTGGGTTATGTTGGACCAAGGATTCTGAGAGTAAAATTTCTAATCTGTGACCAGTCATGCAGAGCTATACACCAGTTTGAAAGCAGTTGTCTTGTAAATAGCCACAAGAAACTAATTGTCTTACAGGAGCTGGAACCAGTTCAAGGAATTTGCATGGGGTGAAATGTAAAAACCCAATGTTGTCATTCTGATCCTATAATTTTAAAGTGAACTTAGGGAGGATCGAAACTTGGGTATAGTGCATAGTCAAACTGTGAAACATATTACCACAGCTTTCTGATAGGACCACCAACAGCTATTAGCAATTTCAGTTATGTATTGTCTCTAGTATCAGAGGCAGTATACCTGGTCAATCCCACTTCCAGAACAGCACCAATAGGAGAGTAAGCTTGCACTTACACTTACTGCTTGTGTGTTTCCTAGCATTTTGAATCACTGATATTAAAGCACAACATCCCACATCCATGTACTGGAAGTTTTTTTGTTGATGAATTGAATGTCCTGGCTTTTTAAAATTGATATTTATGTATACATACAATACATACAAATTCCAAGAGAAATGTACCTCCTATTGAATTACTCAGTGCTAAGGATCCCAGGAGATGAGCACATGATCTGTACTATGGTTGCTGGGAGAGGTCAGAAGCAAGGGCAGCTTGAATGCTGGCTGTAGTCACAGGTGAAAAATCAACTCATTTGAAATGTGGTGTTGGAAGAGAGCCTTACAGATGCTGTTAACAACCAGAAAGGTGGAGAAGTGGGTGTTCAATCAAGTCACGCCTGAATTCTCACTAAAGCAAAAATGAGTAAATTGGGGGTATCCTACCATGCACATGAAAATACCAAATTGCCTAGAAAAGATAATATTTCTGGAGAAAGTGTGGGAGAAGGAATAGGAAAAGAAGACCTAATATGAGATGAGTTAACTTGCAAAACCTGAGCAGAACTTACTGGAAGAGTCAATGCTACTAGGAAGGAAGAAAAACATAACGAGAGGCTGTTTGAAATATCTAAGCAGAACTACTAATGATAGGACATTTTGTAGGTCATTAACTCATATAGTTACCACATATCAGAAGTGATTTGATGGTAGGTAGTATCTCTAGTTGTCTTTTCTTAATTACCAAACAATTGTATAGTGACAAGAGAGGTGGAAGAGGCAACAAAGCTCTGCTAACATCCAGATCATCCCCAGCCACAAAGAAAAAACAGCATTTTCTCACCTTAAATGAGTGAGCTTCTGTGTATTTGTTCTCCATTTTTTTTAAAAAAATCTTTTTAAATATTTTTACAACGAGAAACAGACTCTCTTTTTAATGCTGTTAGGCTAGGAAGGTGTTAAAAGGTTTCCTCAGTCAACTAATTAGGTCCTGAGCGGCAGGGCCAAAAGTTCAGATTGCCCCAGAGCTGAGCAAATTTGCAGTAATGTTTCTATCCCTTGGAATATTCCGAGCTGGTAAACTTGTTCAATGCTGTTTATATCAGTCAATTTTAGCTTTTTTTAGAGGCCTTTTTTTCAGATCCACATTTCAGGTACTGCAGACAGGATTTCTTCTAAATAAAAAAAGTTGTGGGACCAAACATTCTGCTTCTAGGAAAGCAAAATCGGTGTTTTCAGTGTATTCCATCTGGTCAGTGCTTTCTGCATAAGGGTGTGTGTGATAATTCAAATACCTTTTCCCCAAATTTGACACAGAGCAAGAATGGGCTCTGTGTTACATTTGTGCCAAGAATGGTGCTGATCTGAAGCCAATTCTAAAAGTTACAAATTTTTGTTTGGGGCACCCACATTTTTAGAATTGCCTTATAAAACAATATTTTGCTGTGCCAGTGCACTTTCATGCAGTGATAATGGAGAAAGGACAAGAGCAATTCCTTTGTTGATTGGCTTCAAATTTAAGTCTCTGACTACACAGTGGGAAATATATTCGAATTTAAATAGTTATAAGGGACTGAGGTGGCTTAGTGGTTAATACTCTGAACTTGATGACTGGAAGGTCCCAATTTGAGACCTAAGTGTTGCACAATGGAGTCAGCTCCCATCTCTGTCCCAGCTCCTGCCAACCTAGCAATTCAAAAGCAAGACATTGCAAGTAGATAAATAGGTGCCACTTCAGTGGGAAGGTAAACAGCATGCACTCTGGTGTTTAATCATGCATGCCACATGTCCACAGAAATGTCTGCAGACACAGACAGTGCTGGCTCTTTGGCTATAAACAGAGATGAGCACTGAACCATAGAGTCAGATATGACTAGCTTTCGAGGAAAGGCGACCTTTACCCCTTACCTTAGGAGAGTAAATACATTTTAATATATATATTAAAATCCAGTACTATATTGATGATGGTCCAGCATGACTAATCATCCTGTAGTTTATACTTTTTTAAACAAAGTGTTATTGTAAGGTTGCTCAGGGCAGACGGGGAACAAAGGCAAAAGCTTTGAGGCCCTGTAAATTCTTAAAGATCAATATGTTTTTGCCTTACTGTTAAACATCTGCATGTCAGTGCTATAGAAATTATGTTAAGAAATAACACAATTTCTCTCTCCCATCCTGGCCTAGTCAATGGAGGATAAACTTTCCTACATTTCCTGAAGGAGAGAGATAGTTGAAGGAGGAAACTTCTTTGTTTGTTTGGTTTTCATCATCATGGCGATTCTTCATTTTTTCTTTCCACATCTACAATAACCCACTTACTCTGTAAAGCCGCTGGCAAAGAATTTATGATCATCGTTTCCTCAGTTGGTTGTGCTTCAGAGGTACATTTGGACATAATATACAGACTTGTATAACTTTCTCTAGAGATACTGCTCAGAATCTGAAGTCATCTTGGTTGTTGCCCTTATATATGGATCATTCTCCTGGTCTCCTTTCTTCAGATCCCATCTTGTTAATCCTCAAACTGCAAACATTGCTCTTTTCTCTTGCTTTGCTACATGAGCTGATACTTTGTTTTCATATCTTTCCTGCCGCTGATCCTTTCATTTATGTTCTTAAAACTTTATAGTTTATGCCACGGGTTCCCAACCTAAGACCCATGGGCCAGATATGGTCCACAACACTATTTCATGTGCCCCCACCCTACAAGGGCATCGAGAAACAAAAATGGCCACCTCTTTGAAGCTGTTGGGACAAAATGGCAGCACCATTGTGCAGGCTGGGCAAAATGGCCCTTGAAGCTGACTGAGAGAGCGTGACCCAGCCCCCAGCTTGAAAAGGTTGGGAACGCCTGGTTTACATTCTGAAGCTTTAGACATTTTACCTTAACATTATATGCTTGCTAACTTCATGTTATGTTAGCTGCTTCATCATTCACAATGACTAATGTGTGGGATATATAAACATTTTAGCTAAGAAAGGCTCTTCCACACTATTTGTTCCTCTTCACTTGGTGTCAAATGAGCACAGGACTCATTGGTATTTGCATCCTAACTTACTTTTAAAGACCCATTTCTGTTGTCTGAATCTATCTGCCCTCTCTAGTTTCCCTCAGTCCCTTGCCTATCTGCTACAATCCTTCTGCCTAGCACCATGTCCTGCCATCTCTACATAACACTCGCTCACCTACTGTCACAAGTAAGAGATGGAAAAAGAGAAAAGGGAACTGGGGGGCAGAGAAAAATGAGCAACCATGGCTATTGGAGAAGAAGTGGAAGGAGAAAAGACAGAAGAAGAAAAAGGGGACAATGGAGAAAACAAAACGGATGGCAAGGAACACATTGAGGAAGGTGCTGTAGAGACAAATGGGAGAACTAGATTTGTAGCCTACAAAGAGGGGTGAAAGGTAAAGAGGAAAGGCAGGTCAGACAGAAAAAGAGGCAGAAATTTGATCCCAGAATAGATAGAGCTACTCTGGTGAATTATTATTATTATTATTATTATTATTATTATTATTATTATTATTATTATTATTATTATTATTATTATTATTATTATTATTATTATTATTATTATTATTATTATTATTATTATTATTATTATTATTATTAAGCAAATTTCAAGCTAATTAAAGGAAGATCATTTTTGTATGTAACACCCAACAAACTTTTGAACCTTGATAACTGCTTTTTGCCACTTTCAGTCTCCGCAAGGCTGCACCTTCAGAAACATAGCCATTGGTTTGACAGCTTCCTCACCTCTACTTGATGTCCCTTTCAAATGAGCTTGGAACCTCCCACAGCTGATGTTGGTTCCCCTCTCTACTTGGCACTAGGTGTGATTATTTGTCATACCCACCTTTACGGCCACTGCTGGCTGTTGCCTGTCTACGTAGATGCCATGGAAGAAACATGTAATCCTAGACATTAGAACAGTGTTCAGCTGTACACTGGCTGTTCTTACAAACCAGGCTTTTGTTCTGTGTAGCTTCTCTTCCCATTCTTTTTCTTCTTAGGTTCTGATAGATGGTCAACTATTCCACCATACTGATTGCTCAGTCCTAACACTTGATTTCTGAAATTTGACTGTGAACATTTAAATGTCATCTTGGCCTGATGGTGAAGCCAGAAGAACTTTTTTGGGTTGAGGTGTGGAGAGACAAGACCCTGCTGGCCTTGTCTGGCAATATTTTGTGTAACCCCTGCTCCAAAAGAGGGGACATGCTTGTTCCCTCATTGTGGTACCCAATTTGCAATTTCATGTTCACCCCCAAATCTGTGCTGCTGGTGGCATTTCTTAGACCTTAAAGAATATTTAACCACCTGTTAAATTATTTATCCCTGTAAGGTTTCATGTGCAAAGGGCAACTTGCAGACCTCCTGGAGAATTAACTAAAGCTATAAATCAAACAGACATTTGAGAAATTTCTCTGCCGCTCACAGTGGCAATGGCTGAGCCGGTGAAATGTGTGTAGTCAATGTGTGTGCAGGAATGAGTGAGCAGCCATAAGTATAAGTGTGCTAGAAGAATAAATCACATGGAGTCAGAAAGCAGGAGGAGGTGACCCCACCCTCCCTAAATCTTGCCCTCTTAATGAAATAAATGGCAGATGGGGGATGGAATCAGATATGGCACCCAAAGAAGAAGAAGAAGGGAGGACAAAGATGTAATTTAATAAGACAGGAAAGTATTGTCTCATGTCCAAAAGATAGCCAGCAGCACATTTATATCTTTTATCTCCCCATTCCTTTTTCTTTTTGGAAGGATGTATATAATTTGAATAGCTGTCCTACCTGCAGAGGTTCAACAGTTTAAGCCAGGGGTGGCCAACTGTAGATCTCCAGATGTTCTTGGACTTCAATTCCCAGAAGCCCTGATCAGCAGGAGTGCTGACTTGGGCTCCTGGGAATTGAAGCCCAAGAACAGCTGGAGATCTACAGTTGGCCACCCCTGGTTTAAGCTGTTGTTGGCACAGATATGAAAAAAGCTTGACCTGTAGAATATCTACCCTATGCAACATTTAAAAGCACAAGCTTGCTTTCAGAGAAAAAGTGGTAAACTGGAACTCTACAACAAGCCCTTGGAGTTTCTACAACAAGCCCTTGGAGTTGGAATTTGATAGGCTGTTAAAACGTTTGAAGAGTACACACTCATTTGACATTATTATCTTTTAAGATCTAAATGCATGCCTACATCTGCTGTTTCATTACTTTGTTATTCCAAAAAGTTTATAAATTATAGCTAGTGATTTACAAAGGAATCTGTCTTCCTTCTTTCAACATTCCCATAATCAGACAATTCAGTAATAGCACAAATGCCTCACAGTTCTGCTTTTTGGAACAATTTGAAATATTGCAATTTCTGCAGTGTTTTTGGTCAACATTCCTACTCCAATGAGCCTATGCAATACCTTTTCCCTTGAATGTATTATAATATCAGAATTGAGGAAGAACCCTGCTGGTTTAGATCCAAGGCCTCTCTTAGGTCAGCATTCTGTTCCCACAGCAATTAACTAATTGCTTTTGGGAAGCCCCCACGTAAGATATGAAAACAACATGACCCTTTTCCTTTTGTTCTTTACCAACAGCTGTTAAGATGCATACTGTCTCAGTACCTCTAACAGCTATAAGAAATGGCAATTAATCAATACTTTAATGTAATTCAATTATTATTTTCAAAATCTTTCCTCAAAATCACCAAAAACTACTTTATTATGAAACCTATCCTTTATATAGGAAAACATACCATCATCACATTTTTCAACAGGATATTTTTGAAGAAAGGGCAGAGTAGGTAGCTATCAGAGACCAGAGAGATAGCAAAATGACAAGATCATGAAAGCATAGGCGAAGAATCATTATGAAATGAGGAACTTGGATAACTTGGAGTCATTATTCAGCAAGAAGTCCATACATTGGCAGTCATCTCCACGATGACATTCTGCACATGCCAATGGACTTGAGAAATCAAATCCATTTGCATGCAGTTTTATAGCCATTTGGATATCATGTCACCCACTGGCTAGGCCAACTGTGATGTGTACCTTCCACTTTCACCCTGCCCAAGGAATCCAATGGAGAACACTTTGGTGAGTTTTAACCTGGCTTAACATCATTGACAAGAGATGGGCAACACTGCCTAGTTAGACTGCTCAAGCCCCTACTCCTTGACAGTGGGATCTCCACAATTCTGTCACTCATGTCTCTGGTGTGTGCGCCCCCCCCCCCTGAAGGAATAGTTTAGTTTTGTTTGGGTTGTAAGTAGGGAAACTTTAATTGGCACTAAAATACCACTCCAAAATGGAGGTCCCTGGATCAGCATGGATGGAGGTGTTTGTATTTCTGTGTTTGCACCAAAACAAAAAGAATGAGGAGATGGAAGAGGAGACTCATGAGAGAAACAGTTAAGTGTATCCACATGGGTCTTTTCTGCCATTTGCTACATAGCAGGGAGTGGCAGCATTGAATCTCAAAATCCTTCTTGTTGGACAAGTACTGGGGAGTCTTTTGTAGGGGCTGGGATGGAAAAACAAATCTACAGGTGTGCTCTCAGTGAGTCTTCCAGAAGCCTCAGTATCAGGCTGGTAACATTCCTCACAAGTCATACATTATACAAATAAAGCCACTTAGGGTTTATTGTTAGAGTCTGGGACATAGGTGGTCAGCAAGAAGCAGAGGTGCTAGGATACAGGGTAACAAAGGTAAAGGTCAAAGGCAAGCCTTGTCCAAGTCCAAGGTCATAACCAGGAGCAAACAGCAGAAAAAGGCTAGCCAAGCAGAAGAGATGTAGACCAAGCATGCCAGGAATCAAACAACTAAGGAAGTAATCAAAACAGAGTACCTTTAGGGCTGGAGCAAGAGTAGTAAGTCCAAGGCATCAAACAACCAAAGAAGCAACTGAAGCAGGGTAACTTTAGCCAGAGCAAGATGTTCACTACAACTTCAGGAGCCTTTGTTGCTGAGGCAGCTTTTAGGGCAAGCATGCCCAAACTATGGCCCATGGGTAGGACCTGGCCCCCAAAGTAATTTCATCTGGACACTTTTGCTTATGTGCAAAAGTGGCCATTTTGTGTCCTGGCTTGGCACAGGAAACAAAATGGCCACGTTCACACATGCACAGAAGTGTCCGCACCAAACCAGGAAACAAAATGCCCACCTTCACACATGCACAGAAGTGTCCGCACCAAACCAGTGTTACCCCAATTTTTGGGGACCCGGTTTGTACCCCTGGCAGAGGTATAGATAATCCTAGGAACTCAGAAACGAGGCGGGAATTCAATCAAAACAACAATGGTTTATTGGGAATGAAAACCAACAGGGAGTCCTATCCTACAGCTGGCCAGACTATATTCAAGTATTCCCTCTCCCTCAACCGTTTTGAGGAAAATCCCAATAGCCCCGTGAGCACGCCCACGCTATTCTGTAGGAGCGAGCTGAGTTCCTCCCCCTTCCCAAACTCCTATATACTCTAACTCTGGTGGACATCTACGTGAGGGGATGCATGCTTGGGGTTGGGCAATCAAGGGCAATTAACACATTTTATTTACACACATCTGGTAGGCATCAAGCAAATTACAGTAGAAATAAATGTTCGTGGTGAGGCAATTTCCTTTGAGAAATAATCCGGCAGTCTTCTGTCAATATGCGGTTGTCTTGGAATGCTTTTAAAGTATTACAATGTTGCTAGTCCATTTCAAAAGCTTTTGTGTGTAGAGAGCAGCCAGGCGCGTCTTGGCCAATGGGCATCGAGTTCCAGTGACTCTGGTCCAATCATGGAGAGAGGAGGGCTTAGGCTGGGTCATTCAGAAGCCAAGTCTTTGCTAAGCTGTTTGCTTAGGGATTCTTGGAGAGGAAAAACAAAGAAACAGATTAAGTTATTTGACCAGTGGCTGGATTATTCAATCAAGAGCCCTTTGGGGGAAGAAGCCAACCTTTTATCATTTTAATTAACTCTTTCAATCACCCCTGTGCGGACGTGACAGATCGCCAGCCCTCCAAGTCACGTATTGGAAGCCAAGGCTTATTTTCTTGTGATGCACTTTTAAACTGAATGAACTTTAATTTCCCTTTGCATACTTTTATATAATTTAATAATTGTTAGCTTCTTCCCCCCTCATGTGTTACCAACTCATTTTACCTGTGTGTGTGTGTGTTGCCACGTCAAATCAACTTTAATAAAATACAAATGAGTACATATGGAGATATATAGTGTCCAAATTCTAAAAATTGTAGTTACACCAGGAAACAAAATGGCCACTTTCATGCATGTGCAAAAGTGGCAATTTTTTCCTGGCTTGGCACGGACGCTTCTGCACATGCATGAAAATGGCCATCTTGCTTTCTGCAGCAAACCAGGACACAAAATGGCCACTTTTGCACATGTATGGAAGCATCCACACCATGCATGCGCAAACACACCATGTTTCGGGGGCATAATTTGACCTGCTAAGCTGATCCAGAGGCATGGTCAGGCCCCCAGCCCAAAAAGTTTGGGCACCCCTGTTCCTAGGGAGAGGGGGTGGTTCTTAAATAGATCTTCTTGCAGAGCTCTCAGGTGGAGCTCATCAGGGGTTCAGCAGCTGCAGGAGGCTTTGATTCTAATCAGAGCTGCCTTCCTAGCAGCTGGAGTCCTCAAGCTGCCTCAGAACCTAACATTTATCTAGATTTTGGGCCCATTTTGATTTTCAGATGGTTTTATATGTCTCCTGGGGCTATGTGCATTTTCTTCCTGGTTTGGAGCTATGAAGAAAGTTTTGTAAAATAAGATTAAGAAAGAAATCTTCTTCTTCTGCCATATACAAATCTGAACATTGGCAATCATCATGGCAATCAGCCATGAAGTCTGTTCTGAGAATATAATGCAGTGGCCTTTCATCTGCCTTCCACATAGCAGCATGATCCAGTTCTGCAAGTCGCTTTCTGGTCCTGAGCCCTTTTGGCATGCAAAGTCTTCCTCATCCCCAGGACAGTATTAATGAAGCTGCTGCCCTCCATCAAGATGGATTCAAGTGGGATTTAATCCACTTGGGGACCATCATCCTTCCCTGCAGACTTTGGCACCGAAATCCATTAGTCCTCAGGGTTGTCAGGTTAGTTAACCACTGCCTCACATTCGATGTTGAGTCACTGGCAGTATGGTCTACTCTATTACCATAGCAGGATAACTTGGTGTGTTCTTTATACTAGTTTATTTTATGATTTATTCTAAGATTGCATTTTTCTATGTGTTTTAGTTATATATAGTTAAGTGTCCAGAGTGGTTTTGGCCAGAGTGGCATAAGTGTACTAGATCGATAAGTAAGTATGTTTTGAATGAAGATTTAGTCACATGGTAGAGTCTACAGTCCTTAATTACTTACTACCAATTTAAGTTCCATTGATTTTTGACAAGTATGACTAAAAGTGCATCCAACCTTATGTTTTGATCTCATCATTAGCAGGTAAAAAAATAAAACCCATCTGAATTCCCGAAAACAATTTTGTTCCTGACTGAAAATCCCTGTACAGGAAATTACCAAAGAAATAATCACATATTTGCAGATGAAATCTTTAATCCAATTGATAATCACAACTGTTGACTCAACTTCTGAATGTGTCAACATTTTGGTGAATCCAAAATATTTTCAATGGATTAGTTTTCATTTAAGCTTCACTGGAAAGAATTAAACATTCGAAGTAAGAAATCCTAAGTCTGAAGGCAGAGGAGATGCTGTGGAGCAACACAATCCAGTTGCCATGTGATAAAGTTCTTACATTGGACTTTTCTTTGAGCACCATCCCTTCAGTCAAATAAAAAACCTACACGTCAGCCTTATTTCCACTACCTCTTGTTGCATTCAGATCCATTTCCACATTGTTAGCTGCCAGCCACATTTGAAGGAGCTGACATTTCCAAGCTGGCCTAATGGACAGACAGGAGAATTTTTCTCATGGTGTCCTCCTGAGGTACAAATGTTGCTGAGGGACTCAATCCCAAATTGAGGGATGAAAATAACCTTTTCAAGAGGAGATTGAGCAGCTGAGTGCTACAGTTGTAGGTGCCAGACTTTGCAGGGTTTTAAATGAAGGAAGCGGTGAGGGAAGGCTATGGGCAATTCTGTAAAATGAAGAGGGCCAGAGGGTACCTTTTAATTATGACATAAATAAAGGAATGAATGTTAGTTGTGTACCTCTATGATGAAGACAGAAAAAGTGAATATACTAAGTTTGTGGTACATTAAGTTTTACTTGTGCCGGCCTCTCATCTTATTCTTTTGTAAGAGGACTAGAAAATGATACCGGAAAGAAGTGTCTCACTTAAAAATTCATTCTAAATCCTTGACTTCAATTCCAGGAAAGAGTTAATTTGACCTATGATTTAAAAGAGCTCAACTTTGATGTGTGTAAACAAAGAACAATGAAAAAAGTCATATTTCTAGGAATGTGCAGTTTTTAACCCTCATCAACACTGAGAAAATTTGGTTTAAAAGTGGGTAGCTATATGGGCAATGTCTTAGGGAGGTTACTGCATCACAACAAAACATCAACAGAAATCACAGTTCTTCAGAAGTATCTGAACACATTCTAGTGATCTTTGAGGTCGATCAGGACAAATTCATTTTTTAAAAGGCAGCTAGTCTGCAGCTTGGCCTATCTTAAGTTATGAAGACACCCAGCTTGGTTTTTCTCCAGCTGAGCATAGATGATGGGTGGGAGAAACAAATGTAAGAAGAAGTACTGGATGAATTTAAAACAGAAAATATAGGCAGACAGGAAGGGCAATGAGAATCAGGAGCAAAATTTTGGGGAACAATACAAGACATGTGTGGATATAATAAACTGGTACATCCCAGAGAATCCAACAAAACTTTCCCTCGTGTGTCTACATGCAAATACTGGGATGATCAATTTTGACTTGGTTCTGAAGAGCTATGTTTTGGAGTCAATTTCCCCCTTTCTTTTGTTGTTGTTCAGTCGCACAGTCGATTCCAACCCTTTGCGACCCCATGGACCACTGTCCACCAGGCACTCCTGTCCTCCACCATCCCTCTCAACTCATTCAGCTCTGTGCACATTGTGTCCACAATACCATCTAGCCATCTCATTTTTGGCCATCCCCTTCTTCCTTTGCCCTCAACCTTTCCAAGCATCAAGGCTTTCTCAAGTGAGTCTTCTCTTCTCATTTGATGTCCAAAGTACTTTAGCTTCATCTTTACTATTTGCCCTTCTAAGGAGTAGTCAGGGTTGATTTCTTCTAAGATTGACCTATTTGTCCTCACCGTCCAGGGGACTCTCAAAACTGTCCTCCAACACCACATCTCAAAGGCATCGATTCTTCTGTGCTTAGCTTTCCTAATGGTCCAGCTCTCACAACCATACATTGCCACAGGGAATATGTAATAGACATCTCTCTTCTTTTTTTGAGCAAGCAAAGGAAGGTCCATATCAATTTGTTAATAAGTTTGGGAAACATCCAGGGAAATAAGACACAGAAGAATATTAAAATAACAGATAAACTTGATTGTGGTTTGTGTTACCACTCTGCTTCCGCAAGGGGGTTAAACAGAATCCTTCAGGTGGAAGGGTCTAGGTGCTAGGGATTTCTAGGCCTCAATACCCAATTCCCCTCCTTAGGCTCCAGGGCTATTTTTGCTCCCCACAGCTATTTCTCCGTATCAAGCCTTGCGGATTGTATATTCAGCCTGGGTTGGCTCCTGTTATTTCCCCTCTTTCCGGGTGCTTCTTCAAGGACAGCTATGGGAGTATCATAGGGTACCATGACAAAATAGATGACAGCAGGATCAAGCAGCTCCACAGACACAATGCATCCAATTGTCTTTTTCCATAAGAGACCTTGTTCGCCCTCCCTCCTTTTATTGTGATAAAAAGCAATGCAATGTACATACATCCAAATGTTGTATCCAAAAGCAAAGCATAGCTATCACTAAAATACTAATCTCATTAAGCGAATCCAAAGAAAAATATCCCATTCCTGGGTCCTTAACTTCTGAAGACACTATTCTTAGCTTTCTACTTCTAAGCATGCAAAGCTAAACACACTTAAACTACAAAATAAGAAAACATGTAAAAATTTAAGACTCATCCTTAAACTATCCTAGAATTTCTCCAAAGTCTGAAAATGCTGAAAATTCGGCAAAGTGTCACCTTGTGGGAAAATGACTATGTCCGAAGACCTAGCCTTCTCTTAAGGCCAAAGGAATGGCCTGGCATCGGCCACATTTTTCAGAGTCCCATCTCTGCTATTCTCCTGCTGATGGTCCAAACTCCAAACTTCCAAAAGCTCCTGCTGACTCTGGTAAAAGGATTATCTAACCTAGCAAAAGTGGGTGCTTTTATCCTAAAAAAGGTCCCTTTCTCCCACCAAGAAATTTGTGGGTGTCCTTGACAATAGATCTGAGAGATAAGATTTTCATTATCTCATCAAGATCTCCCAAGGTCAAGAACCTTGGACTATCTTAAGTTGTGAAGGTGAAGAACAGCTCACCCTCCAGGTCCCACCCGCCTGAAGCATAAAGGATGCTGTGGCCACCGACGCCAGAGGACCTTGTTGCTACTCCCTCCCCGGACCGCTTCCATCGGCCTGGGGATGAAGAACAGCAGGGGCCACTGTCACTCATCCTCCAGGCCCCACCTGGGGCCTGGCATGATTTGTAGGGAGATGGTTGCTTTGCTGGCATGGGCTCTTGAATTGAACATTTGGACTTTTTAAATCAAAGGGGGGGGGGTTTGCAATGTTTTTATGATGTTTTTCTTTCTTTATAATGTTGTATTTATGATTTGTATGATTTTGTGATGTTTTCCTGTTAAAGGCGCCCAGAGTTGAGCAACCTAGGGGGCGGCATATAAATGTGAATATAAAATAAAAATAAAATTAACTGGCAAGGTGCCCAAGGTCAGACTTCGCCCCCCTCTTGTGTGGGTGAATGACTTTGCAAGTTTCAAAGTGTGAGAACTTGAAGCTCAAAGTGTATAAAGGTGCATTAGCTTATTCGGAAATCTTCCCCTTTTTGGACCAAGAAGGCCTGTAGGGGTGCTAATCCTGGTGATGTAATGCTTCACAGGGAAAGCTTTGATGTTACACTGTTCCTTTAAGGTTTCATTCCCCAGAAATGGATCCTGCTGTAATTAATTAAACCATGGCACTATCATCTTGTGGGTTTTGTTGCTTAATTAATCCTTCAAATTCATTACAGTTTGTACTCCAACCTTGGTGGCAAATGAAGAAGACTTAATTGGCTGTGATCTTAATACACCAAAATTGCTAGAGATCCATGAATAGAAATGATCACTTAGATCACTATGATTTAATGATCAGAACACTGTTTAAGTCTTTTTCCTTTGGTGAGAGAACATGAGACTCCCAAAAAATGTTATCCACATTCCTATGGCTAGCCCATAACCGTACTATGAAAGGATATTATTCTATCCCAACTCCCAAATACACTAGTACTTCGGATAACAATGAGACTTGGTTCCACAAGTCTCATCATTATCCGGTTTTTAAGGTTGTGCAATGCATTGATCACACAATGTTTAAAAAAGCCCTGTTCCCTTTTGGAAGACGAAAGGGAACAGGGGGCCTGATCCACCTGCCTCTTTGGAAGGGGCAGTGGGGATTCCATGAGTGGAATCCCCACTGCCCTTTCCAAAGAGGCAGGTGGATAGCAGTGTGGGATCGGCTGCTTGAGATGGGACTGTGATCACAGTGCCCAGGGAGGTCTGGGGAGGTCGGGAACAGCTGGGATCGGGTTCCCCGACCTTCCCAGAGGCAGCAGGGGCTCCAAAGAGCCTGAAATTGGCAGAAAGAAATTCTGTTTTTTTCCCGCCCATTTCTGGCTCTTCGGCACCCCTGCCACCCCTAGGGAGGCCAGGGTACCTGATCTGCACTGTTTCTGATGAAGTTTTGCATTAAAGTACCGGCCAGGAAGGTTGGGTGACTTCAGGAACAGCGTGGATTGGGTCCTCCGACCTTCCTAGAGGTGGCAGGGGTGGCGGGTAGCCTGAAATGGGTGGGAAAAAGTTTTTTCTGCCTATTTTGGGCTCTTTGGAGCCCCTGCCGCCTCTGGGGAGGTCACGGGACCTGATCCGCACTGTTCCTGACCTCCCCAGACCTCCCCGGGTGGTTCTACAAGGCAAAATGCCAGGGAAAGAACCCCAGTGTTTTGCCTTACAGCACTGGCTGAGTAGGTCTGTGGACCATTCCCTTCACAAGTAAAGGGCTATCCGACGCTGGGTAGCCCTTTGCTTGTGAAGGGAACCCCTGCGGGTGCAGGGGCAGTGTGGCTAGAAAGCCGGTGGGGGAGTCAGATGGGGATGACGATGGGGGACTCCCCATCGGCTTTCCAGCCACCCCTCCCCAGCGCCCACAGCTGCAGGGTGGCTGGGGAAGCTGAACGGGGGAGTCCCCCATTGGCTTTCCAGCCACCCCGTCCCTGCCTCCACAGCTGTGGGGTAGCTGAGAAGCCGAACGGGGACCCCCAATTCAGCTTCCTAGCCACCCTGCCACTGTGAATTATTATCTCAGATAAGGCTAACAGATCATTATCCGATGCCAATTTTTTTAAAAAAATTGCATCGTTATCCGATGCCAAATTTTTTTAAAAAATTGCATTGTTATCCGATTTTAGTGTTATCCGATGCAATCGTTATCCAAGGTATTAGTGTATTTAAACTTGATTCACTATTTCCTAAATCTTATATTTCCTGCTTAGAGTTTAGGGCTTCCCCATTCTGTCTCCATAACAACTTGGTGTGGGAAGTTACCTGAGAAATAATTCTTGGCTCATGATTCTCTTGTGAAATTAATGGCTGAAGAGAGATTTGAACAACTCTTCTGTGTTCAACACATTTCCTAGTTGTTATTCTCCGAGTGCTGGAAAAAGCACTTATAAGCAATAATGTTCTGCTGTAGAACAAGACAATTTTGCATTATTTCAGAAATACAAGATTTCCTTAATGCATATTTCATGGACATCCTTAAGGCTTGTGGGAACTGCTACTGCTTATTATTATTATTAATTTTTTTCTTGAACACTAAGATGTATCAGCCAAAACCTGACACAAAACCCTATTAAGGTGTTACTCTTAATGGCAGGTCACATGCAGAAACCCTAGGGCTGTGATGGTGAACCTTGGCACTCCAGATGTTCCTGGACTGGCGTGTTTTAATTACACTTCTGGGAGTAATGAGGGTGGCGTGGGCTGGATGAATTGCAGTAAACCCATTCGTGTGGATTCATAGGGGCTTGGAATTCTGGGAATTGAAGTCCAGGAACATTTGGAGTGCCAAGGTTTGCCATCACAGCCCTAGGATGCTGCTTCTTCTTCCATGTCTAGGCCTGACATGAAATTGCCAAAATGAAGGCACCTTTTGGTGAATTAATTCTGCAGTTCCCTTCACCTGACCTAGTGTCAGAAACATTAGCTGACAAAAGAAGGCTACCATTATGAAGGTATGCCCAATTGTGGTTCAAGAATACCAAAACCTTCAAAGAGGCTATTTCTGTGTACCCCACCTTGTTGTTCAGTTGCACAGTCAATTCCAACCCTTTGCAACCCCATGGACCCCTGTCCGCCAGGCACTTCTGTCCTCCACCATCCTCCTCAACTCGCTCAGCTTTGTGCCCATTGTGTCTACAATACCATCTAGCCATCTCATTTTTGGCCGCCCCCTTCTTCTTTTGCCCTGTGCCCTTCCCAGCATCAAGGCTTTCTCAAGCGAATCCTCAAGCGAAACCCCACCTTAGTATGCTGAAAAGTTCAGGATATCACAACCCTGCATGAGGAAGAAACTATACCCTCTACAGACAACACTGTTGATTTATTTTTAAAAAAAATAGTATTACTATTACCTCTATAAATGAAAAATGAATAATTTACTGTTGCCTCTTACGTTATGAAGTATTCATCAAGTTCAGGCTTCCTGGGGTAATTAACTACAGCATCAGCCGCCTGTAATCTGACCAAGAAGCAATTCATCTTCAGCACTTCATTAGCAGGGGTCTATGTCACTTTGATAAATTAAGGACAAACACAGGAACACAAACACAACTCCCCATCGCAACCTTGAAAACTCAGCCCCAACAGGGAGAGAATATGGTGTACGTGAAACTCTTCAACCCTCTCAGAAGCTGAAATCTCCCATCTGTGCAAGTATTATCATGGGTGAGAGGAAGAATAATTTGATTGGGAGCACTGCCGTTATAATGGCTTAGTGATTTCCTCTCTTTTAATTGGGATTCTGAAATCACCAATGCTTAAAACTGGGGGGGGGGGGACGATGACAAGGAGGACATTTTGACAAAACTGTGGTATTAGTATGTCAGATGTGCATATCATTTGTTTAATCTGTTCCTTGAGATGGAGGATGGATGGATTTGTCAGCTTCACTTTCTTTTTCCCATTCATTATTTCTTTTTCACTTACATTTTATCCCCCACACCCTCCCCATTCTGTTTATGAAGAGAATTGTGAATATTGTTAAGTGCTGTACTTATAAAAAGGAAAGGAAAGGAAGAGGAGGAAGAGAAAATTATAGTTTTGAAAATGTACAGAATGGCAAGCTGGCCAGATACATTTCTCCATAATACAACAAGCAGAGAGGGTCTTGCTTCACAATCTCATGGTCCTGATCCTGTTAAAAATGGCACAGAGAGAACAAGGAGTTTTTAGGAGACACCAATAGACAGAGAGAACAATGGAGAAGGAGGCCTTCTCTCATATAAGAAGAATGCAGTCCACTTCATGCTTTAAAAGTGATAAAATGAAAGCACCAAGGACTGCCTTGTTTACCAACATACTCATGGAGGGTTTTTTAGCTGCAGAGCAAAGGAAAAAACTTTACAATGAACAAACGAACAAATAGGAGAAGTCTCCTTTTTCTCAGGACCTTATATGATATCACATTCCCTTCCAGATCTCAAGAGTGGCCTAAAAAGAGGTCAGAAATGACTTCACAGTATAGCCACTGTCCTTAGTTTGCATCCATTGACCTCCCCCCTTCCCACAGCCCCTTTTGGGAAATATAGGTTTGTCCTTTCAGGACTGAATTGTTGAAAGAATGAAAAGCACATTCTGACTTCTAGTCTAATTTGTAGCTGTTGCCATTTGTACTATTGCTTCTTGTCCCTGCAGTTCTATTTCTGCTTATCACCTGTATAGCTTTTTTATTTGCAATATGTCGTGTAACCGTTATTATATTTGGCCTGATAACAGCAGCCCCGTGAGCCAAATTACTATTTCTCCAATTTTACAGAGGATTTGCTGAGCATAAAGAAAGCAAAGAGATACAAAAGAAGGACAAAGGAGAAGTAAAAAAGAAAGTGTTGTACTTTAAGAACAGATTCCTCTCCCAGTAAGTTCTATTTCAGGAGTTCTCAACCTTTTTAAGCTGGGGGCTGGGTCATGCTCCCTCAGACAGCTTCGGGGGCCGGATGGCCATTTTGCCCTTCCTTGACCATATGGCACTTCCTGCTGTGGTGGAGGGCCACATGAAATGGTGCCATGGCCCGCATCTGGCCCACATATTGAGAATCCCTGCTCTAGTTGTTATGCACTGAGAATAATGTAATCAGGCCCTGCTGTGGTGCTGTTGTTAATCTCTTGTTGTGATCAAAGGTAACTTCTTGATTTATTTCTGCATCAGCAAAGCTTTACCTTATACAGCTCCTCCCCTCCTTACAGTATAGATAGTTTTCCCGGCCACTTCATCAAAATTAGTGTGTTGATGTTTCTTTTAGGGAAGCATGGAGAAGAAAAGACAACTTCCTTCCTTCCACTGTTTTCTTGCAAGCATTAACTGTGAAGTCAGCATTTCCTAAGATTCTGAGTGTACTTGCCCAACATGTAGCCTGTATGTCAGTAGCATGGGTTAACACAGCCTGAAACCCGCTGGTCGATTCAAAGAGAGTCATAGTGTCAGCTGCTGTGATATTTCAGGTCTCTGTCCAGAATAATGGTGTAATGTGAGACTGACATAGGGGGAGAAATGATAGAGCCATGATGGCAAACCTTGGCCCTCCAGATGTTCTTGGACTTCAATTCCCAGAAGCCCCTGTGAATCCACACAAATGGGTTTACTGCAATTCATCCGGCCCACGCCGCCCTCGTTGCTCCTGGAAGCGGAAGTAAAATGTGTCTGTACGGGTGGTGTGCACCTTTTCAGACAGCATGTGAAAGCTTGCTTGTGTTGAATATCTTTTCTTTAAGAATAAAATCTTTATATATTGAATGCTAGGGAGAATTAATAGTGTGCATGGTTGCTTCTTATCATTGTATCATTTCAATACCAGTGGGGCAATAGTGTTGTGAGCTTGGAAATAACTTCTCACAAGCTGGTACATGACAGATGGTGTCGCCTGTTACCTAGTTATGGAGGTAATATGGGTATAACATTGTTGCTTTTAACAAAGTAATGATGGGAGCATAGTAATTAAAAAAATGGGGAAATCCTATTATGTTTTACATGTTCACAAGAGGAATCATTGATGTTTTTGTGGCTCACTGTGTTTGACAAAATGGCTAGTACATTCCAAATGTATACTGGAATGCAACCGGACACAGGACCAGGCACATGACATTCACAAGATTGGCCTCCTCATTAATTTAGCAGCTGTAACTTCTGTAACTTAACTTACAGATCAGAGGCGTAGCTACCGCCGTATCTGCCGTATCAATTATTACGGGGCCCCCGGGCCACAGGGGCCCCCAACGTGCGTAAGCAAAACAAATCTTTACCCTTCCTAAGGGGCCCCAAACAAATTTTTATACGGGGTCCCGCCAAGGCATGCTACTCTTCTGTTACAGATGCACTTTATACTGAGTTAGATTACTAGTCCATCTAGCCGAGTATTATTGACTGTTACCAACAGCAATTCTCCAGGGTTTCAGGCAGGACTTTTCCCTAACCCTACCTATAGCTCCCTAGTGCCAAGGTTCGCCTAGTGTAATCAATTGAATTTACCTTTTGGATCATATCTTGGTCCAAACAATTAAAAAAAACCTTTTAATTGCTTGTTCAGGAACTGTAGGAGATGTCATTACAATTAGCATTTTGCATTTATGATACCTGTTTTAGTTTAGAGAAAGAAAGGCTAAAGGTCATGGGCAAAAGTGAAAGGGCTGCATAGTTAGAAGAAGAGGTGCAAACATAGTCCTGTGATTCTTGGGGCAGCTGGGTCAGATTTTGAATATGGTTAGTATGTAGTCAAACAGGACATTGGTACCTACTGATAAGCTTCTTCTGCCTTGTCTCAGCATTGCTACTTTTGCTTTAGTAAAATCTTTTTTTAATCAACAAAGGCTGGCAGGCAGAATGTAGACTAAGGATGAAATCACAGTCTGCAAATGCCGAAAAAGAGGTGACACAGCAAAGCCAAGACAGAAATGTGGAAATTCATTGGTCTGATAGATATAAAATTTCCCCTATTCTCCATCTGTTGTGTCAGCATCTCTGACATTAATAATTTACAGTAATAAACAGTGAAATAGCAGCAAGTCACTGTGTGGAACACACTGCAAACGTGGGTATGAAATGAGTGATTGTTCTAGCTGAGATGCTGGCTTATTGCTAATAGCTTTGTGGAACTCAAATAATTATAGTTCACTATTCCCCCCCAAGGTCTGTCTTCAAGGGAATATTTAACCCCATTGGATCCTACCTGGCAGATAACAAATGGGTTGCTTGGTTTTATATTCTTCAGTTATTGGTAGTCATTGAAAAGCCTGAAAGACGGTCCATTTAATATTCTTATGGATGATTTGAGCCTATCCATCTCCCATTGCCAACATAGTTGCTATCAAGTTGAAGTATAACTTGAGCAGTCTTTGCCCACTACATTTGAAGTACTGTAACTTATTTAATTGCTCCTCATTTTTAGAATATATTCTTCTCCATCTCTCTTTTCTGTGAGACCTTTTGGGCTGCCTTGGTGGGTCAGCTCTGTTTGGTTTCTGAAGGGAAGAACTGAGGTAGCAGGAGTCATTCTGAATCAAAATTTCAGAGAGCCAGGTAGAGTCAAAGAAAATGTTGAACTAAAGTCTAAATCCCTACACAACTTTTTGTGGGTAGTAGGGGAAGTCTGAGCAAAATTGCTCACAGCATAATTTTCCTCTGAGGATGACTGCGTATATGAAGTACTGTACAAGAAAAGTTCATACTAACCCTGTGATTTCTGCTAGCTACAGATCCTTGGAGAAAAGATGAAGAACTGGTTTAAGGTAAAGGTTTTAGGGATAATCTGTGCACTTGACTGTCCCTTGACTAGCAAGCAGGCTCTCCTGAGCTGCTGAGCCATTCTGAGTTAAACCATGCATTCAAGGTATGATGTAGTCTTGTTGTATGTTAGTTGATGTGGCTAATCCAGTGCTTTATATGCAAATGGGAGTTGGTTCCTAAGAAAGTAGAGCAAAGCAGAGCAGACTAAAGTCCTGCTTACCTCCAGAGAGCTCCCTATTGTCAGTCTGATATGAGACCAGTGGACCAGGCAAAATAAAGAAATCTTCAATGACCTCTTTGTTTATTCAGCTTCTGGACATGTATTTATTAATCCACTTCATTATTTTGATACCTTATTTCTTCAATTTTTATCTGTTTGTTACTATGATATGCTTTTTATACAATGAGCTATACAGTACTCTCATTTATCCCTCAAACAGTCCTGTGATGTAGACCAGTCTTTCAGCGAGTGTGCTGGTCTAGGATCACCTAGTTGGGTTTTTACATAGTGGGGACTTGATCTGGAATTTCCCAAATCTGAGCAGCTCTCCCAAATACCAGTTCAGTCTTTTTACCACTACATCACATGCCTTACATTTATCATATAACTTCAACTATTAGCACCTTTGTGTGCTTCTGACACAATAAAAAAATCTATTAGCATGCTATATTTTGATATGATTGCCAGTAACACACACACACACACACACCTCTCTTAGTGGATGACCAGCAGTGTTGTGCATCTCTTTAAGACCATTAATACAGCAACACTGACCACACAGCTTAATGTTGGCAACTTTACTAGTAGTGGTAAATTGTTTGTGTTGTTTGTTTGGAAAGCTCATGACAGGCATATTATCTGCTTGGCCTGTACATTAAAAAGACAAAAATCATGACTACAGAAGATCTAAACAATTTTAATATTGACAATGAGAAAATTGAGATAGTGGAAGATTTTGTATGCTTTGGGTTCAGTCAACAATCCAGATGGGCAGTGAAACAATAATGTCTTTTCTATTATTTTTTGTTTTGTTGATTGAGTTATAATTTGGCTGTGAATAGGAAAATAGGTGATTAATTACTACATGACTCTAAATTTACTAATGTTAGTTAGGTAGTATTTTATTAATGTTTATTATTTACTGTATTTTGTTTGGATTGTTCTATTTTTATATTGCTGTTTTGTGGGCTGTTCTTTTATCATTGTAAGCCACCCAGAGTGGTGCTTGCACAAATTGGGGTGTAGTATAAAATAAATAAATAAATAAATAAATAAATAATGCTGGGAAAAGTGGAAGTAGATGGAAAAGAAGAAGATAAAATATAAAACGGATTGACTCCCTAAATGAACCACAGCCTTGATGTTACAAGAACTGAATAGGGCTGTTGAGGAAAGGACATTTTAGAGATCTCTCATTCATAGGCATACCATTCATCAGAGTTGACTTGGTGGGACATACTAACATGCCCATTAAAGTTATGAACAAGCATTGGCCATTCACCATGCAGAACAGCTTCTGGATTCCAAAATATTTTCTCCTACGGCGAAGGTACTCCTCTGAGTTATGTCATTTTTTCACATTAGGACTATAGGACTATAGGACTAAGTTTTTCTTGTGTTAGTCACTATGGTCTGCTACTGTGTATATTTTTAACATTCCTACATATTAGGAGAAGCTTTAAGAATGAATTTCCTTTTGGAGTGACTGGAGGTGGGTACCAGTGAGACAGGCAACACAAAGTGCTCTGCACAGCAAAGGTAGATGAGTGACAGTCCACACAAGAATTCATTTGCTTATTACTCACATCCTTATGCAGCCTACTGTACTGAAGCAGCATAGGTCTTTGCTGTAGCATTGTCTCCATTAGGAATGAAGCATAGATGGGAGAGCTGATTTATCCAATAGAAAATGGCTGTTAGGAACTAGGGTGATAGACATTAATATTGTGAGATGACAATCTCTTTGTGTATCTAGATTAGCAGACCAGGGCTTTATCAGTGAGCAGTTTAGCAATCCTGCACATCATATCCTCCAAATTACATGAAACTTCATGTTATGTGGTTCTACTGCATAGATCAGCGGTGCCCAAACTATGGCCCGGGGCCAGATGCGGCCCCCGATGCCAGTTTATCTGTGACCAGCTCTCTAAACCATGTGACCGGCCCATGGCCTGAAAAGTTTGGGCACCTCTGACATAGATCTACAAGGTTGATCTTCCTCAGAGGAAAACATCCAGCATTCAGGCAGATAAATATAGCAGGAATTGGGATGGTATGTGTGATAAATCTGCAGCAATATTGTGCAATACATAGTCTTACCTTTGTGATCTTTCCATTTAACTTTCTGTTCTATAATGCAGCTCTCATGTTAATAATCACGAAATCATGTGGAACTATAATAAAACAATTAAACTGTAAAGGAGAGATTATTCTGTCACTGGAGATTTATAACAGAGTATAATAGGTTTCTACTATTTGCTTAAAACAAGAATATTTCTGTAGATTAAAATAGATAACGAAAGGAGATACTAGAAGTCAAATGAACTTGGAAATGTCATCTAAAATGAGAATAAAGACTGATGAGTCAAGTCTCATTGTAAATAATGGGAACAAAATGAATAAAAACTGCTATCTTCACTGCTGGACTTTATAAGAACTGAGCAGATAAAATGTGCAGCCAAAGAAATTATTTCAAGTCAGTTCTGCTTTTTGCAAGTAAGCAGTGTTATCTGCATACCTTAAATTACTGTAGTTTCTTCCATCAATATTCAGCCCCCTTCCTCTGAATCTAGTTGAGCTTTAAAATGATATATTCTGTGTACAGATTGGAGAGACAAGGAGATAAAATATACACTTGTCTGACACCATCACCTACAGCAGGAGTGCCCAAACTACAGCCTGGATGAATTGGTATCGGGGCCGCATCTCGCCTCCAGGCCACAGTGACCAGCTCCCTGAACCATGTGATCATCTCGTGGCCTGAAAAGTTTGGGCACCTCTGACCTATAGGAAACTATTTTGTTTCTCCATATTCTGCCCTAACAGTACTATCCTGACCTCAATAGAGGTTGACCAGGCTAATAAAGTATTGAAGCACACCCATTTTTTCAGAATTGATCTATAGCTTTTCATTACAGGTTTTGCTGTAAGCTATAAAGCATAGAATGATCTTTCCTTTTTTTATTATCAATAAAAAACATATAGACAAAAATACTACACTAATAATAATAAAAATAACATGACATCAATAACTATGTGCACCCACCATCAATGGAACACTCCCTTCTCATTGGAAAAAGGCTTTGCATGTCCCTTTATAGTTTTATTCCAGATAGCAGTGCTTGGCCCAATAAATCCACTTGGATTATAATATCCAAAAATCTTCATTAACATAGAGAAGAATCTGTAATATTTGTGGTGGTTTCTGGGGGCCACACTCATCTAAGCCCCTGTGCACAAAATAGTTGGGTAATGTATTGACCAATACTTTTAAGGAAAAAACTATTGGCCCGAAAGAAGCAGGCTCAAATTGTAGCAATTTAGCTGTCTGCATTTGCCAATTCAACAATACAACCTCAGCAATATAAGAGAACAGCAAAAAACAAGGCAAAAATGTGACACTTTAAAGATTAACTGCTGTATTTAAATGTGAGCTTTTGTGGATGAAGTGGAATTGGTCCATGAAAGCTCACATTTAAATACAGGAGTTAGTCTTTAAGGTGCCACAACATTTCTTTTCTTTTTCTTTTGCTGTTCTGTTTTGCTTACTCTCAGATATGCTTGCACAGGCTGACATGGCTACCACTTTAAACATTTCAGCAATAAAAGAGGCTGTTATTTTTCTTCTTCATGCTCATTCTTCACTTGCATCATTTTCTGTTCCATTCGAATAGGCAATTTGAAAGCACTTGTACAATGGCCACTTCAACTAAGCCTTCAGAAATAGCTGATCCTCCTTTTCTGTTGTCAGAGTCTAGGACAGTGATGGCTAACTTTGGCACTCCAGTTGTTCTTGGACTTCAATTCCCAGAAGCCCAGGTCAACACTCCTGCTGATCAGGGCTTCTGGGAATTGAAGTTCAAGAACACCTGGAGAGCCAAGGTTCGCCATCACTGGTCTAGGATGAAGACAACTGACTAGCAGTACAGGCACCAGGACCCAGGGTAACCAAGCTAATGGTCAAATACAAACTTTAAGCCACATCAAAATCCAACTCCAAGGGGACAAGGCTAGTCCAGTAGAGGAGATGCTGTCCAAACAAGCCAGGAGTAAAACAACCTAGGAAACAACTGAAGCAACGTAACTTTAGAAACAAAGCAAAAGCTTTACCCCAACTCCAGGGTCCTTTGTTGCTGAGGGAGCTTCTAGAAAGATGGACTAGTTCTTATATAGCAGGGGTGCCCAAACTACAGCCTGTGGGCCAGATCCAGGCCAGAGTTTGGGCATCCCTGCTACATAGCTCTTCATTCAGGGCTCCCAGGTGGAGTTCCAGAGGGCCGTAGCAGCTGCAGCAAGCTGTGAATCTTATCCTGCAATTACCAGAGCTTCTTTCCTAGTCAAAGGAACCCTGAAGTGGCCTCAGATCTTGACAGCTGTGTACAGAGATTTTCCGATGAGGGTCCATGCAATCAACACAGTTTCATTTTGCAACAAGATTACTGGCTGTGGTTTTGTACTAATAATGTTGTTTGCTGGAATTATTATTTCTTATTTGGGTGGATTGGGAATGAGAGCTCTATAACCTCAATATCTGCTTGGATGAGACATGCAGCTCTCTGAGGCACCTTACAATAAGACCTATAATTTTGGGAAAAGTTTCACATAGTGCTGTGTTCTTCTTCTTTGCTTCCTCTTTTACCCCTTTGGGTGTCAAGGGAATAGTGCTGTGTTTGTTTTTGTTTTTAAAGTATATTGGATTAATTGATACGCCAGTGGTGGGAATGTCAAAATTTTTACTACCCTAACATGACGTCATCACAGTGTGGGTGGAGCTAACATCATGATGCCATGTGCGGAGCCTATGTCATGACATCATGACATTGTGGGTTGGGCCAAAGAAAAAAATAATTAAAATAAAAATAAGCACACACACATACATCAACCCACCCACAACACAGACCAGTAAATAAATTAAATAAATAAATTAATAAAGTAAATAATACATTAAAATACACCCACCCACCCACCCCAAACACAAATCAAACAGAGCTTTCAAACCAGAGCTTAAAGCTTATTCTGGCTAATCTTTCTCACACTAGGTCAGATGGAAGGAGCTACAGAATGAACTCACCACAAGATGGCTTCATTTTGGCACATTTCAACTTTTCAACAGTTAAAGAAGTTAGGTACTAAGTCTTTGCCTAACTGGTTCTCTAGGATAATATGCCTTAATGTAAATGTAAAACAGCTGTACCTCCTTAAGGGTTCTCCAATTGGAACAGTAATTGGAACAGCACAGGTGTAGCTTATTGATGAGGTAACTCCAAGACTTTGCTTAAAAACCTCAAGCCAGGCCACAAGGCCTTTTTAGGAACTGTGGTAGTACGTCAATATAGGTAAAGGTATTAAATACACATTAAAATACACACAGACACACCACATCTAAAGGTGAGTCACTTACCCTGGGGAGCAGGCTATAGGGAGCTTCAGGCTAGCAGCTTCTCTTCCTCCTCCCCGCTTGGAAGGACAGCAAGGAGGCCTTGCATACGTGCACAAAAGACAGGTTTCGGTGTGCAAATTACAGTGGGGGGTTATTGTTTTTTTTTTTGGGGGGGGGGGAGTTGTACACCTATGAGTTATTAATTTATATGTGCCAAAATCTAAACCTACACAAAATCTTGCCTAATGGTGTGAAAACTCATGAAGTTTTTTGGTTTTGCTTTCACCTACGAGAATTATTAAATATGTGTGTCCCCAATCTAGATGAGTGTTCTATCCCCATCTACTGCATATGGATTGGACATCTTTCTGAGTCAGAATAGCTGGATAAATAAGCCACTGAAGAGGAATTGTAGACAATGGAATTAGAAACCAGTGGGAGAGATTGGATCCTGAGTGATTGAAACATAAGCTCTTATGAAATAATATTAAGTCCTTGTCCATTTGTGAAGTATAAGACTTGTCACCTTTCATTTTACAATGCTCTGTAATTCCACAGACACCCTCCAGCTATTAAATTCTTGACAAATCAGAAAGTCCCTTCCTATGTTTGTCATAAATGGCATGATTAGTTGCAATGCCTAATTAATACGCTGTGCAGGCCACACTATGCAGATGCTGGTATTTGTTTTAGTGCTTTGCTACAGCACAGAAAATCCAAAGCATGTAATTTTCATTATATGATATCAACATTTAATTCCAGCATTGGATGTGTCAACTTCAATTATATTCAAGAAGTCTTGACAGCTCCAGGGATAAATCAATATAAATAATGTGTTCATAAACTCTGAATCATGTTCTTAATAGTGTTATGCCTATAATTTTAATAGATAAATGAGAGATTCTTCATTTGCTTGTGATTGGTATATTCTTGGTGCGGTAAATAACATGTCTCTGGAGTTCAAAGGGCCCTACAGTGGATTGTTGGACTGAGAGGAGGTGAGCTATGGAATAATTGCTGCAAATAAAGGGATATGACTTTTGATATAGTCCTTGCAAGATTATAGAAAAATAAACCAATTTGGGCACTGCTGTAATCGTAGAATGATTGAGTTGGATGGAGCCTGTCAGACCACCAAGTCCAGACCCTGGGCAATGCAGGAATCCAGATCAAAGCAGATCTGATAGAAGATTGTCTGATTATCTCTTGAATACCTCCAGTAAAGGAGCGCTCATGAGGTAATTGGTTCAATTGACGTACTGCTCTAACAATTAAGAGGTTTTTTCTAATATTCAGCCTATTTCTGGTTTTCTGTAACTTGAGCCAGTTATTACATGTCCTGCACTCTGAGATAATTGAGAACAAATCCTGCCCTTTCTCTTTATAACTGCCAGGTATTTGGAAAGTGCTATAATATCCTCCTCAGTCTCCTTTTCTCAAGACTAAACATGTTCTTTCAGTCTTTCCTCATCGGGGTTGGTTTCCAGTCACCTGATTGTCCTTGTTGCCTACCTCTGAACTTGTTTCATTTGTTAAATCCTTCTTAAAGTGTGGTGTCCAAAACTGGAACAGTGCTCTAGAGGAGGCCTTACTAGTCCCAAATAGAAGAGGACTAGTACCTCACATGTTTGGGAGACTATACTTCTGTTAACATAACCTAAAATAGCATTGGTCTCTTTTGCTGCCACAGTGAACTGCTGGCTCATATTCATCTTGTGATCTACGACAATTCCAATATCTTTCTCACTCATAGTACACTTGTACCTCACTTAAAAAGCATAATGTGTTCCACAGGATTGCTCTTTAAGTGAGTTTGCACTTTAAGCATTGTAAGAGACCAATTGTGAATTTGAGGGGCGTGGGATTCCAAACCCTGATTTATTTGTTAAACGATTTTTTGGTTGGTTTTATTTGTTAAGCGAAGCGAACATTCAGAGAAAATTCTGCTCTTTAAGCAAGTTACTCTTTAAGCGAGGTGTTCTTTATGTGAGGTTTGACTGTATTACTGTGCCAAGTATCTCTCATCTTGTAACTGTGCATTTGGTTCCCCCCCCCCCAGGTCAGTGGTGGCGAACCTATGGCACGGGTGTCAGAGGTGGCACTCGGAGCCCTCTCTGTGGGCACCTGTGCAGTCACTCCAGCACAGAGTTTGCCCTGCCCCCTGCCCAGCAGCCCAATGGGAGTGCTCCCTCCCACCCCCCAGCACAGAGTTCACCCCACCTCTCTGACCAACAGCCCAATGGGAGCGTTTCCTTCCTCCCCAGTTGCTCTGTTGGCACTTTGCGATAAATAAGTGTGTGTTGGGTTGCACTATGGGCACTCAATTTCTAAAAGGTTCACCATCACTACCCTAGATGTAGAACTTTGTACCCTGTTAAATTTCATTCTGCTGTTTTCAGCCCAATGCTCAAGCCTATCAATATATTTTTTTTGAATTTTGATAATGAGGAAGGAATTTGTAAAGGGGTGGGGGAGAGTAGATAGGTAAGAGGAGAAGAAGACTGATGGACAGGAAATTGGTAAAATGCTCCAAGAAGACAGTGAAGAACTGATAGGATGGATGATATGGGAGAACAAAAGGACTTGAGGTAACAAAAAGAAGGTAGTAGGAGACAATGGCAATGAGATGTGGGCTGAAGCAAAAAGATGAATGTTGCTCTGTTGTAAAGTAGCTGTTCACTCATGCTAGCAAAGCAGGTCAGAGACAAAGGGGAGAGAAGTGAAACTAATGCTAATTATTGTTAATTAATATGCAGGTGATTGAATGCCTTCTACTGGTAGCCTCAGGAGGCTGGAGAAGCTGACTACAGTGTCAAGAGCAAGACTATGAAAAGAAGAAAGCTGTGGATTGTTTTATTAATGCTTCTGCCTATTCCAAAAGTATGACTGTGCTGGGAACAGGATGTAAAAAAATGGAAATTCATTAGCAAGTCCTGGAAACCTCAGAGTGCGAGAAAGCACCCACATCTTTAACAGTAATGTAATGGTTGGCAGCGGTCTTTTGTCCACAAATTACAGATTCCAGGATTCCCCGCAGAATGGCAGTGAGTGTTAAATTATGTACATCTTATGACATTGTAGCATTGTAAATTATCATGATCCTATAGGTTCAGTGGTGGGCAGCAACAGGTTCACACCCTCCCGAGAAGGGGTGGTAGCAAAATTGGGTGGCCTCTGGGCAGGGTGGTGGTGAAATTGGATGGCCTTCGGGCAGGGGGATAGTGATATTGGATGGCCACACCCACCTCCCTGCCCTGCCCCATCAGGTTTTGACCCTGCAAGTGATTTAAGGTCTCCCTTGCTCAAAAGCTAGTCATATCTGACTCTAGGGTGCAGTGCTCATCTCCATTTACAGCCAAGAGCCAGTGCTGCCTTTGTTTGCAGATTATACATGGACATATGGCAGGCATGACTAGATCGCCCATGACGTAGGTTCCACCCATGATGTAGGCTCCGCTCATGACATAGGCTCCACCCACAACATAGGCTCCACCCACGGTGTGTTAGCGAATTTTTTTGCTGCCCACCATTGCATATGTTCAATGTTTGTAGTACTAGCACAGGGCTACTCTCTGTTTGAAGCTATTGTGTTACTTAATGGAAGGCCTGTCAAATCCTTGGGAATGATAGAGACTTGTAAAAAGGGATAAAAATGGCAATAATGAGAAAATAGACAACATACTGAACATGGACCTATGTTACCTGATTACAATATTGCCCAGCGTCATGAGGACCAAGTCCTTTGTAAATCAAGATCAGGTGTTTTTATCCTTAAAGAAGAACTCTGGAAAACACAAGGTCTTCTTTCTCTTTTCTAGCAATAGCATCTATATTTAAGTTTGGGAAAGTTACAGTTTTGGACTACAACAGGAATTTTCAACCTGCACCCCATGGGCCAGATGTGCCCCCAGCATCATTTCATGTGGCCCCCACCACCTCCACCACACCAGGAAATGCCATGTGGTGGAGGAAGGGCAAAATGGCATTGGGTCCCCAAGCTGTCTGAGGAAGGATAATCCAGCCTCTAGTTTAAAAAGGTTGAGAACTCCTAGACTACAGTTTGCAGATTCCCTCAGTCAGTGTGATAATATCATGTCATGGTGGTGGGGAGCTGGCCATGCTGAGTGGAAGAATCTTGGAGCTGCAGTCTTAAACTGTAAATTTTCTAAGCTCTACACAGAATAAAGGTGGTGGTATGGCTGCAAGATAGAGGCAGAAAATTAGCATAAAGCATCGTGCTAAAAAATTATTGTTATCTGACCAGGTTATCCTGCTATGGTGGTAGAGTACACCATACTGCCAGCATCTAACACTGATCGTCAGGCGGTGGTTAACTAACCTGCTAATCCTGAGGGCTAATGGCCTTGGGTGGAAAAGTCCACAGGGAAAGGTGATGGTCCCCATGCAGATTAAATCCCACTTGAATCCATCTTGATGGAGGCCAGCAGCTTCATCAACAGTGGCCTGGGGCTGATGAGGAATTTGTGTGCCAAAAGGACTCAGGACCAGAAAAGTGAGTCACGGAAATGGACCAGGGGTAGGGGTGTCACGCTATGATGCAGGAGGCAAATGATTGCCATGATGATAGCCAATATTTAGAATTGGATATGATACTTGAGGAGGAGGAGGAGGAAGAAGAAGAAGGAAGAAGAAGAAGAAGAACAAGAACAAGAACAACAAGAAGAAGAAGAAGAAGAGGAAGAAGAAGGAAGAAGAAAGAAAGAAAGAAATTGTTAAACAATATAAACTTTATCCATCTAATGCAGGAAGCAAAGTGTGGAGAGAGAATGTAGCTTTGGCAACTGGCCTTCTTCCGCAGCTATGCATGTTCTCCCTTATCTCAAATCTTAACCAGAACATCAGCAGACCCATGATCAGTACTGTACTTGTTTACGAAGAACCTCAGATTGTTTTCAGAGGACTCTTTTCTATTCTGTTTTTCTTGAAGAAAGAACAGTTTCCCTCCCAAACAAAAAATGTGCCTTGATTAAACTGAATTTGTTGTCTACCAAATCTTGATATCCCCTTTCTTTTATCTGTGTGTTTGACAGAACTTGCTTCTATTAAAGTGACAAGCAGATTTCCCTAACTTGGTGCCCTTGAGATATTTAGGATTAAACTAATTACAAATCCTAACTACTGGCTATTTGCTGATGGCAAATGTCATCCACAAAATCTGGAGGGCACCAGGTTGAGGAAGGCTGCCCTGTCATATAGGTCTACATAGACCAATATATTATTTGTTAAGATTTTTTAAAATCACCATTTAAATCTCCCTCTACAGCACCTATGGTCATATTTCAAAGTCATGTCTATTATCTGTTACATTTGAATTGAATAAAAAGATTAATTAGTAGGGATGAATTTATAATTTCAAGTTATTTCTCACCCAAATATAAACACATTTGAAATTTGATAAATTCTCCAGAAATGAACTTGGGGTTCTTTCCCAATTTCACCAGAGATGTTTTATACATGGATCACACAGCTGACTTTTTTAATGGAACTACTGAGGATACCAAGAAACAGCCACCTGAACTGCATGGACTTTTTAACATCAGGATAGCAGCACTACAAATTGAACTACACCAGGCAATATTTTAATTGACTTTGAATTGGCTAAAACTAGAACACCTAGTGTGTACACCAACCCCCCCCCCTGCCCAGTTCACTGATGGAGGTCACTGGAATTTGCATTGTTTTTACCTGGCCAAAGAAGGGGCCTACAGCCTCAACAGATCCATTTGGGAAAGCAAAAAGCAGAAGCCTGGTTTCCTATGTTTGAAAAATAGGGACAGAGCATCAAATCAACTGCTGCTTTTAAGAACAGAGACTGGCAGACCACCATACCATGAACATTTGAATGCATGCCTGAAGAAGCGATCATGAAACATGAAAGCTTGCGATGATTTTTTTATTTAGTGATCCAGAAAAGGTACCACCTCCTACTTCTACATATGTTTTATACAAGTATCATATGGCTGACTTTGTTTAAATCATAAAAGGTATTGTAGTTCCAAATCTCAAGCTGGAACCCAAAGTTACTGTCTGACGACTTCCCAGTCACTAGGCACCCAGGAGTTGTAGCCAGCAGTTTCCAAAAACACACATAAGGAGTAAAGCACAGATATATAAGAGACAAGCACTCAAATACCAGGCCAGGACTGATAAATCTGTCCCTTTCAGTCCCTCTCACATTTTAATTGTTTTGAATCTCAAATATTTTCCAACCAAAATATGAAAAAATTGTAAATTTGGGTGAGTTTTTATAAAAAGCAATCTGAATCAAATTCTCAGTGATCTTATAAAGGCCAGGTTGTATTCAAGGACAGGCAAGATTAGGAAGATGGATCTGATGTCTATTTTTAAACCCATTAACAATTGAGGAGGTATAGTTATGCAGCAATTATGCCCCTGCTGAGCAGTGGTCAAGAAGATGGAGGCCCATGGTCTTTAATGGCAAGAGAAGAGAGGTGTGAACACCTTTGAGGTTCATTGCTGTTGACTGGCCAGCTGTACCTCTGCAGACATGGGGCACTGAAATCAGCAAGCAGTACAGGGCAGTTTATTGGACAGTATACAGTTCTTCTTCTGTGTCTAGACCAGACGTGAAACTGCCAAAATGAAGCCACCTTTTGTTGAGTTCTTTGTGCAGTTCCTTTTGCCTGGCCAAGGGTGAGAAAGATTGTTTCCTGGGGTATGCCTGATTGTGGTTCAAAAATACCACAGTCTTCAAGCAGGCTCTTTCTGTGCACACCGGCAGCATACAGTTATGGGATATAGACTTGGATAGGGCTGGATTGCAAATATACCAAGAAACACAGTGAATAATTTAGGCAAATTTCTTTCTCTTTCTTTAGAAGAGGAGGATATCATTAATCACAGTGTTGTGGTGAGGATATATGAGAAAATTAGCATAATGCATCTTGCAAAATTTAGAAGTGCTAAAGAAATTATTATTAATAAACAATAAAATTTTACCCATCTAATGCTGGGGGCAATGTGTGGAGAGAGACTGCATTTTTGGCAACTGGCCTTCTTCCCCATGTTCTTCCTTATTTCAAATCTTAACCAGAACGTCATCAGAAAAAAATAGAAGCAAAAGGATCAAAGGACAGCACACATTCACTGACCTGTGGGGGGAAAAGGAAGAACAGAAGTAAAATACAACATTTCTATGATGTCTTTGAAGTTTTGCTCTTCTTTTGGACATTGGTTGCCTAAGAAATATCTTGTGTCCTTGATCTGACTAAAATGGCATCACTCAGTAAGATTTATATAAGATGGTCTCAACTTGTCCAACCTATTGACATTAAAGTCATTCTGTCACAGCTCTGGTGACACAAAAACTGACGTAAACAGCATCTGAGACTGAGGTATTAGCAGCCATTCCAAGACATCAAGAAAGACGCAAGGGCATCTTGAATTCTGGCACGAAGTATTTTACATTACTGTATTTCACAAATTGTAATTCCGAACCCATCATTGCCAGTTTTATCCACCAGGGATAAATGGGGACCAGTGGTTCCCAACAAGGGGTACACAGCCCACAGGTGGACTTCAATTCCCAGAAGCCTAAGTCAGTACATTGGCTGATCAATGCTTTGGGGAAATGACTTAGGCTTCTGGGAATTGAAGTCCAAACACCAGCATTTGGGAAACACTGATGGGGACAAATAACCCACAGAATATAAGAGAGGCCTTTCCCCCACTGCATATCAGACAGTAAACAAAACAAAAAAAAAGACAAAAAACATTGTGGGACTTTAAAGACTAAATGCTGTATTTTAATGTTAGCTTTCGGGGATCAAGTCCACTTTTTCAGATTTAAGAGTGAGACTTCGTGGCATAAGGTACACATCAGGTACAGAGATACAGAAAAGGGTATAGCCTCCCCCCCCCCCCCCCGTTTCTGTTGAAGCTAGTTTTCCTTTAAATAAAAAAATCTGGAGCAAGCCACTGGTTTGAGCACCCTTTAAAAAAATAGCCACCTCAAAAATAAATAAAGAACAAAAACAAAACTTTAGCACAAGTCTTCTTCAATAAGGCATCTGAATTTCTACAGAGAGTTTCTTTCTCATCCTGTGCTTTTGGAGCCAAGGAAAGCTCTGTGTACCGGAAATGATGATGACTTTTTGGAGATTAGAGTAGAACTGTCATTTGGACAGAGATGTGTCTGATCAAGTCAATAAGCATAAGGCAAATAAGCCTGATAAGCCAAGAGCACAAACATGTCAGCGCAAAGAGCAAACACAATCACATTAGATTTTTTTTTATCAGCTGCTGTGCTGTGATTGTAAGGCAGGAGTTCTCAACCTTTTATAACTGGGGCCCGGGTCACGTTCCCTTAGATAGCTTTGGGGGCTGGGTGGCCATTTTTCCCTTCCTCCGCAAACATGACACTTCCTGGTGTGGTGGAGACAGTGGGGACGGCACATGAAATGGTGCCGTGGGCCACATCCTGGCCATGGGCTGCAGGTTGAGAATCCCTAAGGTAAGGCATCAGCATAGGAATGAGAATGGCTGTGGATTCCTCTGTTGCCTACAGAGAGAGGTGTGATACTTTTCGCCATATGCTCCCATTTTACCAGACAAAAACAGAACAAAGGCCCATCTCAGGACAGAGATCTTTCTGGCACCACATGGTGTGCATCCCTTCCCCTGCTTATAAGAAGGTAAGGGTGAAATATACAGAGGTGATCCCACGTTATCTTTACAAAGCCTGTGTGAAATAGAGAAGAATGAGTTAGCATGAAGGGCAAGGCCATGACATTTTACTTCCTGAATTAAAATAGCATATAGCACCCCCACCTACCCAATTCCACCTACCCAATTACAAGTATGCAGTACACCGGGCCATCATTTCTGTATAGGAGGCAGAAAATCCTTTAAGTACATCTCCTCATCTCTAGTAGTTTAAAAACAACAACAGTGTCCACACATTAAACTAACAATTTGCTGCCCTTCCAAAGTACCCAGAATTTGCTGCCCTGGACAAAAGCTTCCTTGTGGCTAGCCCTGAGGATGGCGGGCCCCATGTCATCTCAGGAACATCATCATTGAGCAGTACTTTCCAGCATGTCATCCTCTCATACTGCTCCCATTCTGACTCTCATTAATGTCTCATTATTTTTGTACTATCCACCATGAACAATGTTTTCTCCCTGCAGGGAACTACCAGCAGGAACAAACTAGAAAGACAAACAGATCCATGGCTAAAATGATGTCTTATGAAAATATTAGCTCCAGCATCCCATAAGAACATAGATTTAATACAGGTTCTGCTGATGTGTAGATTGAGCTTTTGACACACACAAGGGTGATCCATATGTTTGTGGGCTGTAACTTCTACCCTGTGTGTCCTTGGGCAAGCTTCATAGTCTTAGATTGCTCCCAGAAGAAGGGACTTGTCAACTACCCCTATGTATCCTCTGCCTAAGAAAGCTTGGAAAGGATCAGCATTGACATGATAGAATGCAATTATGTAAGGGCACAATCATATACATAGGTGGAGGGAAATGAAAGAGGAAAGGGCCCTCCTACAGGGGAAGAGATGGAGATTAGGGGAGTTACTATGACACTAAGACTTCTCCATCTTAACTCAAAATCTTTAGATTTTCTCTTTTACATCAATTCATGTGAATAATCAGTCTCAATGCGTGGATCATTCTGGATGAATTTCTACCTCATGTGGAAACTCTTACAACTTTGCCTGCTTAATGAAAGGAATTGTTCCTAGAAAGATGTTCCCTTTATTGCTATTAAAATGCATCATCAGTCATCTGTAACATGCCCAAGAATGCTTTTTCTTCCAGTTAAACAACGTGATGATCTATCAAGCTAATAACACAAGTCCCCTTTGCATTGATGATAAATTTTGCAAGAAATTTGCATCCTCATTTTCTGGGTGACAAATTTGAGATGGAATGTTTTCATCCATATGCCCCCCCCCCCCGGTCCCTTACAAAGAGGAATCAGCCCAATTACTTGACTTTGTCCTGTTATAAATATTATATTTTCCTGAACATGCAAAAATAAATGGAATTAAGAAATCACTTGTCTCTGTGTGTATGCGTCTCAGTGCATCACATTCAAGATTTTTTTTAAAGATAAAAGATTATATTCACAGTGCTCTGGAAGTTTCTCCCTGCAGGATTTTCAAAGTTTATTTTATTCTCCTTGTTCATCTTCTTTTTGTACCCTTTCCCAGTCTTGATAGCCTTCAATTGGAGCACTGAACATAGAGGAAAGGTCATAGTTAAAAATGAGGGTTTATACCTCTTTGGAGAATTTCTGGGTCATAAATAGCAATGCTACCCTCTTTTCTCACTCATATTCAGAGCATGTATCACCTTAAAATTGAAGCACTATTTATCTCAGAGAAATCTTTGGTCTGTGAGAATGTGAACTGTGCCTACAATACTGAGGAATCTGGAATATATGAAAACTTTACTGTATAGATAAGGACATTGTCCTAAACAAGAAGATACAGACCACTGCTACAGTTTTGAAATTGGAATATAATTTATCACTTGACCAATAGCATGCATCCTATCCTGCCTAGTGATTCAATGTCCTGGACTCTAATTTCTTCAAAACTTAAAAATGGTATTTTCTAGGACTGCATATCCCAGAATCCCTCAGCACCATGGTCAGCAGCCATAATGGCTAATGGATTCAGGAACTGGTCTTTCAAACACACCTGTGGCTGTCATAAATGTGGTACATTCTCCAGGCTCTTCATTTCTTTACACAGGAATCCAGTCATTAAAGAATGTAACACGCACGAGACAAAGAATAGAAAACAAGTTATCTGTATTGATATGCAACCATGCAACCAATTATCTGTGTGAAGATTTGTCTAATTCAGGGGTGTCCAACCTTTTTATGTTGTGGGCTTGACCATGCCCCCGCCAGCTGAGTGGACCGGACCATGCCCCTGGAAGCAGAAGCAGGTACATTTACAGCTGTTGCAAATGCACCCACTTCCACATTTATGACAGCCACAGGTGTGTTTGTGCAGGTGAATTTTATGGGTGTCAAAAACATGCCTGCTTCCACTTCTGAGTGCAGCAGAAGTGATGATGGGCCCAGATGGGATGGTGTCACAGGCCAAGTCTGGCCCATGGGCCGTAGGATGGGAATCCTGGTCTAATTTGTGAAACCTTTCTTTTTCCTGATTTTTTTTAAAATGACTTTATCAAACAGTTCAATTAATAGCTGCACCTTTTTTCCTTCAGTAATGAGTTTCACAGTCTAATGGCAAACTACTGTAGGGAGCTAAATGACTATGAGCAGCTATGCACCCCTTCTCTGTCCCTTTTCCTGTTGGATAAAGACATTGTTAGAGGTGCAATTACAAGCTGTGTAGTGTTGATGGGCAAGCTTTGATGGCAAACAATAATTTCAACAGAAATAAGTCTAAGTGGAATGAGCATAAAATATATCTTTTTGACATACCTTTAGCTGGCTGATGTTGCATCAAATCATTTTCCTTCAGTGGATGAAGACAAATCACCATGCCACCATATTTACGCAAGTTATGCTTTTGTGAACTGGAAAGGTGTGTATGTATTTCCTTGGCTTCCTGAGAAGGCATATTCCCTCTGCAGATGGCTAGCCATATGCCAAAGTCCCCACCATTTTCTGCTATCCACCTTGTAAGCAGATTCTGTCAGGTTTAAAGAGGAAAGGCTTAATTAAGGAGTTGTGTGTTTACAATTATGTACTTAATCATATTTTAAAAAACGTCTCTCTCCCCCCCCCCAATTTTCTAAATTCCTGTTACAATTAGAAGCAGCGCTCCCTGAAGCAATATTTTTGCTTTGCTATTGTGAATTGCCGCATCTGGACTCAGGGTCTTGCAAAGTTCTCTGAGAATTTTTCTAATTGGTCCTGGGGCTGGTTTTTAAACACAGAAGCCTCCCAATAGGCAAAGAATTTAGGAATATTTGAAAGCTGTTGGGAGAAAACCTGGACAGGTAGATAGAAGATGACTTCTAAAGGAAATCTTGAATCCCAGGGCATTTTTCTTTTCAGAGTATAGGAGGGAAAGAATTTTATTAAATTCAGTTGAATCATTGAGAGAAGTATTTCAAACTTTTTAACAGAGCCATAATTATCAATGTTCATGGCTGGATCTTTGTTGCCTTATTGATTAATCATGGGTGATACCAAACTGGCAAACATTGGGAGAGGGCAGAGGAATGGAGAGGAATCCATGTATTCTCCTCTAGGCATTCCTGTGTTGTCTCCTGGTGTTTGTCAGTTTTATATCACCCAAGAGTAACCAAGATAAGGCAACAAAGATCCAGTCACCAACATATGGCTCCATTCTAAGCCCATTATTTTTTATTTCCTCCTGGCCAGTGAGGAATGACCTAAATCTAGGCACATGCTTGGGATATGTAGGTTCACATCCTTCCAGCAGCAAATACTAAAAGATGGGTCCATGCCTTTTCAATATCAACCCCCTCCCCCTGATTTCATCACCTTAGGACAAAGCCCCAGTCACTCTATTTAAATTGAAGTACTGCCTCTTGAGACTCATTGTGAAAGACAGATATGTATGTTGCCTTCAGTAATGGGTGAAATCATTTGGGTGAAATCAAGTGCACACAAAACAAACTGCACATTTTAAAATATGAATAGATAAAATCCATACAACTGGAAAAAATGCAAAACCATGCTTTAGCAAGGGGAATGCACTAATTTGGTATTAAGTGTGAATAAATGTGCATCGTAGACAAAATGTATTAAAATATGCACACATTCCAATGCAGAGAGGTCCTAAAGTCTTCCAACCCAGAGCAAAACTAAACTGGAAAGAACATGCATGTTGGATGGGGAGAAATCTGACTAAAGATAGATTTTTGCATGTTTAGTCCAGTTTTTGTAAAAAAAATATTTTCCTAAATGAAGATCAGTTTAAGATATGTTTCATACGATCAACTGTGGTGTCACTTTTTAAAAAATCTTCCCAATTATGGACTTTGGAGGTTTGCAATGATGGGACTAGAGCCAGGTAAAACTTTTCAGTTCAGTTGCCTAGGAACAGAAAGGCAAATTTTGGGGTGAGATGCGGGTAGGATTAAGGTTCATGCTAAACTAAACAGTGCTGAGCATGAGACTTAATTTTGGAGCTTCAGTTCATGCTAGGTATGTGAATAATATGTCAGAATACATATTTTTGTGAAGCTAAGCATACATAAACTCAGCAAACACAACAGGTTTCAGCTGAGTGATTTAAAAAAAATATGAACCTATCTCATGCTTCTAAGTTTGTGGAACAAGTTCCCTGCTATTATAGTTTGGCACTATTTTAGCTTTCTGTACAATATATCATTCCCCAAATGTGAAAACTTGATTTGAGATAGAATATATCCTGATTTCTTGCAAAGTGATGAGAAAAAATTATGCTGCTTCTCATTCTCATGTGTGAGGATGAGACATCAACAATTTAGATTCATGGTACATACATTTCTTACCTAAAGTTCACAGATAGTTGGCACAGAGGGAAAAGCTAAAATACAGTGGATCATGAGTCTAATCCAAGCTAAAGACTTGAAGGCAGAGGCTGGCAAAATAATTTCAAGATCTCTTCATCTGGAACTACACTGGAGATTCTTCAGTGAAATTATTTTGTGAGTTTAGAGGGTAGGAAAGGCCAAGAACTTAGAATCTTTTTGAATAGTTGGCGTGATAGTCTGTGTTTGAAACATATCAGAGAAGAAACAAAACAAAACAAAAACACTGTAGCACTTTAAAGACTAGCTGTTATATTTCACTGTGAGCTTTCGTGGATCAAGTCCACTTCATCAGACATGGGAGTGAGGCTTCATGGCATCATTTATACACTCCAGTTGCAGAGGCACAGAGAGATTGGTTAGCATAACAGATAAGCATGCAAATAAATGTAGCTTCATACAATTGGTAATGGCAGATGATCTCTGGTTGTTATTCAGATTTGCTGTAAATCCTCCTATTTTTCAATTGCAAATACAGTAGTGTGAAGAGTATGAAGATACTATTTCAGTTGCAAATAGTGTGAAGAATGTTGCAACAGTATCTTTCCACTCTTCACAAGTTTGCAATTGAAACAGTATCTTTGCACTCTTCCCACTAAAGTAAAACCCTGGTTACAACCACCTTGGTTTAAGTTTGCTGCGGTTTACAAAACCAAATCCTATGGACACAATGGGCACAGAGCTGAGCTAGTTGAGGGGGATGGTGGAGGACAGGAGTGCCTGGCGGACAGTGGTCCATGGGGTCGCAAAGGGTTGGAATCGACTGTGCGACTGAACAACAACAAGTTGGCTATTTATTCTTCAAAGAGATGCAGCCATTTTTAAAATTATTCCTGTATTTTTTCAGCCACACAGCTAAATTGAAGGAAAACACCATTCATTTTTTCCTTGTAACGCTTCATCCTCTTCTAATGAAACCAACCTGTTAAGATTTCTGAGCATATAGTGGCTAAAGATCCTCTTCTATTTTACCTTAAATGTTTGGTCTGAGTAATTATTTTAGGCTGGGAAACATGTTGAATGAAAACAATTAAAATCTTAATTATTACCCCACTTTCATTGTGCAACTATATATCCCAACATCTGGTAGGAATAGATGACAATGTTGTTCAATGTCTAATCATGCCTTCCACATGTCCACAAAAACATCTGCAGATGCAGATAGCATTGGCTCTTTGGCTGTAAATGGAAATGAGCACCCTATAGTCGGATACAACTGGCTTTGGAGCTAGGACAACCCTTCTGTTTATGGTGGGAATTTACAAAATCCACAAATTTCTTCACATTTGGGATAGAAAGAATTTGACATTAGAAATATGGAATGGATGAATCTCTCATGAAATATAGTACAGTACTTGTGCATATTTAGCCAAGTTACTGCTCAGTTAGGGTTACTGTCTGAGTTAGTGTTACTGTATCCTATTACTGAGTGGCTTCTCATCATTCACACTTATATGGCAGGCAGATAGCTGCTAATCCTCTCCATGTTATGAACATCTGTTCCTATTGAAATGGGATGGAAAGAAGTTTTAGAAAGTTGAGTTTTAGAAAGTTTGACTGCAGGTAATGGCAGAATTCGAAGCTGACATATTTCCCTCCATTCTTTATGGTTTTCTTGACTTTAATTTGAGCCAACTAAATAAAATGAGTGAGGGAGAAATGGCAGCAGATGGCTTTGAGAAGCTTTTAGTGGCTGAAATCCTGTTGCTTAACAAAGTCAGATGCAACTAGATAAGGCCTATTTGAATTAATGGAATTTCATATTTATTGGAATGTGACAACAGGATTTCAGTCTATATGTTTCCACTTCTGTCAATTTTTGTTGAGACAGGAGGTTTGCACCAAAGGAACGCTTCCTCTTTTCTTTAGCTTCTGATGGATCAGCCATTAAGAGAGAAAATAAGTATTACCTATGGTTTTCTATTTGGTCATCAATAACTTGATAGAATTTCATGATAGTTCTTTAACCTGAATAATGGTCACATTGCTGCTACCATCTCCTGCCATCTATTCACTCTGCTCTTGTCTGATTTTCTGCCAATGTCTTGGCATGTGAGACCAGAGGTAAGAAAAATAACTAGCTTAAATTGCAATGGTACTTTTATTTTATATGCTTAGAAAGCTTGACTGCTGTAAGAATCTGGGATTGGATATTAAAGTCAGGGACATTTTTAGTAATCTGCAAATCTTAAAGTCTTACTGTGCCTATGAAGCTCAAATACTTCCTTACATCACAACCGGTGCATGTCATCTGTTTTTAAAAACTGTAGATGTATTTATTACATTTATTTAGGTTTTATTTACCTTATAAAAAGAACTGCCTCCATTCCAGGGGTCAGCTCTTCCTGTAAAATCAGACATAAAGCTGAGATATAGTCATGCATTTGCCATGCTGTTAAATACCTGATTTTGTGGTACTAGCCTTCATGGGCGATGGCTGCCGCCAGCCCTAATGAAGCCAAAACCATAAAAGTCAATCAGAGGCACTTTTCACGGGTAGTTGTTCTTGTCTGAAATTTGAAAGATGAGATTACTTCCTGCAGTGTCACAGAGCACTTTGGGGCAAATTCCTGGTTTGTATAAAAATGAGTTATGAAAACTAATAGTCTTGCTCAGCTTTTAAAGTAAGGTATGTATTTATTGTTCCCCATCCCAAAATAATTATTCCTAGAGCATAGACCACTGGCCAGCATAATCCTTATCCATCTGAATAAAAAGACTTCTGCAAAGTAAGTTCTGTAGTATTTTTTGACCTCATGGAAATTTCAGTTTTTAAGCAGTATTAGTGATAAGATTAAAGTTAGAGAATAGTTAAATTGACAGATTTTTTTTTTCTTCCTAAACACAATAAAAATTCTGTTCTCTTTTCACCACTTAAGTCCATCTCCCAAACAAAACCAACTTTGGTGGCAGCAGCTGCTACTTGTATCTGAGTATACATTTTCCATGGAAATCAGGAAAAGTGACTTTGGTGTGAATTTGTTTAAGGTGGATCGCAGCTTGCCATGAAGCGACCCACACAATGTGATCATGGAACCATCACCTGAGGCATGTAAAAATGAGACTTGCAGGATTTAACACCAGGACTGCAATGGACTGCCGCAGCCTTGAGGATATTAACAAGGTGTGCCTTCACACCCAGTCCATCTGGCATGGCCTCTTCCACCTCCATGACCATTGGGAATCAGAATAGTGGTTTCTCCTCCACTCATTTTGCTGTTGGGTCCAATATGATGGTTTCCAGTGGCATTTCTTCCACTGAGGGGCCCATTACCCCACCTAAAGCCAACTTACAAGCCACTAGAATATATTATTTTTGTTTCATGGCATCATCATTTGCTCCAAATTGCCAATGAAAGATGCAATGGTTATGTTGGTTGAGTGAAACACAAAAGGAAACATAGGATTTTGAAACACAACAAAATATTGAAATAATAGGGAAGATGACGGTGTGCATTTTCATTTTTGCAAAGCTTTGAAACAGCATCTTACATGTAATAACATTACTGGTAGCAATGTCTGTGGGTAACGAGGGGGAACATGATTGCTTAGGAAGATAAATGTAACAACTGTTAACCTCATTAGGATTTTAGGGCAATGAGAAATGTTTACTTATTGCTTCAGAACATTATCAGGGGCCTATTAGGGGGAATTTTTAAGTGATTAAACCAATTAAAAGCAACATGTTAGTTAGCAGCTCCCCTGGTGGCTTAGTGGTTAAGATACTGAGCTTGGCAACTGGAAGGTTGGGTTTTGATACCAGAGGGCTGCACTAGGACATGAAAGGAGCCTCATTCAAGCATCTCCTGAGTGGAGCTTCTCCAGCAAAAATCCTTTCAACCCAGAATAATCTCTGACACTAAATTATTATACGTATTATCAGAGATCAACGTTTAAAAACAAACATTTATTTCTTAGTTTTTCCAGTAACATTTCAAGCTATTTGTTCTTTCCTTTCTTGGTTTAGTGGCTCTTCCTACATCTTTTCAACAAGCTCAATGAACCTGGGATTTGTTCACATGAAAGTTCAATCCAGCTTTTGTTTACATTTAGCAACAGGGAGAAATATCTACCCATTTTCAGAAAGAGTAATAAAAAGTTAGGCATCTTGAGCTACTTGTGATCAAGGTCTACCACCTATCTGTGTCTAATAGGAATGTCTTTTATGCTTTTATACTGTGCTGCCTGAGCCAGCAAATACCCATGTTTGTTTCAAGTAGCAGACTCAAGCCATAACTCCACTAAACTCAATGCATATCTTCCCCCCCTCTCCCAGTTATCCTTCAGAGCTCCATGAGAATTCTGTAATGGAAGACTAGCAACATGCTTTGTTGCCTTAAATGCAGGTATTGTTCACTCCATTATTACCTTCAGGGCAAGTTCTGTCAAGAGGAAGGAAGGATGTGACTTCTTTAGACAGCATTGACAGATTGTCAGACTTTGGCAAAAGCTTGGGCTGATAGATATGAATACCAAGAAATATTTCTCCAAGGAAAAACATCTTGCATTTGTTCCATGTATTTGTAAAGACAGGCTTGGGAGAGAGAGCAGAGTTTGGGAAATAATACATATTTGGACAAAAGTTCACAAAATGTTTCAACTAGATTGACTGGCAGTGGAATTCTGGGGCATCTGAAAAGATAACATTTCAAAGCTCTGCAGAGAGCTTGCACTACATTTCTTATAAACTAGGGTGAAGGAAATCCTTAAGCTCCCTAGAAAAGGAGAGGATATAAATGCAACAAATAACAGTCAAACCTCTACATGCGACTTTAATTCGGTCCTCGAGGTTGGTTGTATCTCAAAAAATTCTTATCTTGAATTTCTCATAGGAGTGCATTGAATGAAACTTCCCATAGCAGTGAATTTTGTATCTCCTATTAAAAATTTGTATCTTGAACCTGATTTTTTCTGAGATTTCCAGATGTACAGTATCTAGAGTTTTTCTTAAGTTGAACAGTTCTTACCTTCCGGTTTGACTGTAAATGTTTGAGTGAGATGCATGCATATTATTTGATGCATGTGAAAACAACTGTATCAGACAGTAATAATCAGTTTAGTTTGTGTAGCAGAAATGATCTGAAAATGTATCTTTGATGGATATCCCAAATTTGATACAACTGTGCTCATGATGGCGAACCTTGGCACTCCAGATGTTCTTGGACTTCAACTCCCAGAAGCCCAAGCACCCTGAGAATCCACACAAATGGGTTTACTGTGATTCATCTGGCCCACGCTGCCCTCGTTCCTGGAAATGGAAGTAAAACGTGGTCGTATGTTGTGCTGCATCCTGTAGGTTTCCAGCCCATTTCATCTAACAAATATTCAGAATGGAAATACTGTATTGGGAAGAGAGACATACAATTAGAGTAGAAAGGTGAGGAGGTGAGGTTAGGAGTGTTACATTAGTGCTAAGCAGACAACACTTGACTTGTGGTGGCGAGAAGTCCCTTCCATTGCGGGGTAGTTGAGACGCTAAGAGGCATCCATTACATGGAAGACGAGTTTTTGTGCACTTATAGTTTAGAACCTGCTCCATATTTTTTCTTGTCTGTAAGATAAAGAAGAATGTGTCTGAAATTCTTGTCATTTGGGAGGTATGGAGCAAAAATCCACAAGATAATAATTCTGACAGGTAATACAGATACAACTTAAAGGCATTGGCTGTAGGAATTTGGAGCTGCCAGAATCCAAGGGTACAGGTGTATTTGTCAACATTTACATATCTAGGCCAGCACAACATGAGCTCCCATTATATGCTTGTGTTTTCCTTGGGGGAGTGCCAGGTACTTCATCTTTGCATCCTTTGCCACATATCTGTGGGAATACCTAAGGTCATTTCAAGCCCTTCAAAAGTGGGACTAAAAATGAGAGAATGATCATTGCTATTATCTCTGAGATGAAATTCTTTTGTGTCTTTCCACTTTGAGTATAATGTGGTGTATCAACACAGGGTATAGTGATTTCTGACTCATTCCTCTTCTGTCAGTCTCCAGAAGGTTATGGTGTCATAAGAAAAATTTCTTTCTTCTCTGTGTCATCCAGTCAGCAACGGTGTTTGGCCCGACACTATCTATATGACACTGCAGGTCACTTGTGTGAAATTGCTAGGAAAGTAAAAGCCTTGTGTGTAGCAAAGAAGATTAGTCTGGAGCAAATTCTGGGTTTCCTCGTTTACAACACTTTCAACCTCTACAAAAGAGCAGATGTACAAAAAGCTTGCATATTTCAACACTACTATGCTGCCAACTGCACCAGAAAGGGGAGGCGTTCAGGGGATTCCCTCATACCTATCTCATTAAAGTGTTCTTTTAGAGGTAAGTCCCTGAGGTATTATGCAAAAATCAATTACCGCATGGGGCCTAGTTGTGAGTGCCTTCTGCTGTCCATGTTCATAGGTGGAAATGGTGATCTGTCACAAAAGAATTTAATCTCCATGTTGCTAATGGTCATCAGAACGATTTGTTGCTCAGATCTTGGCTGGACTGCATCTGGGAATTTGGGACCATCTGTGAAGTTAATTTGTATACCTAATATATTGAGAAGATCTGAAAGAAAACCCACAAACATTTGGACATCGTTTATTTGGTTTATAATTGATTCCAAGAAGCAATTAGTGTCCCTCTTGGAGAATTAAAATCCTGGAGAGAACTATAGTAAAGTAGCAAAGTTTAGAACAGCCCTGTATTTCAATACTAAATCTCTTCTCCCTGTCCAATGTCCCCTTGCTCTTTCCTCTGTTTTTTATCCACCTAGATTGTTTTTATCCTTATATGGTTTGCTGGTGGCTTAATGATTTTTCCTGCTGCTTCTGATTTTGTTATTCTACACCAGGAGTTCTAAACCTTTTTAAGCCGGGGGCCGGGTTGTCTGGTCCCTCAGACAACTTCAGGGGCCAGATGGCCATTTTGCCCTTCCTCCACCACATGGCTCTTCCTGGTGTCATGGAAGCAGTGTGGGGGGCACATGAAATGGTGCCGCAGGCCTCATTCGGCCCACAGGCTGCAGGTTCAGAATCCCTGTTCTACACTTTGCTTTTTTTTTTTTTGTCTGCAAAATAAAGCTTTATCTCAAATCAAGTGATTGAAAAAATGGAGGGAGCAGGAAAAATGTAAATAAAAACCGAGATAAGAATGTAGTGGTTGTACAGGAGCGTAATCTGCAAAACATGGAGAGAAAACCCTATAAATATATAGAGAGGTTAGATCTCTGGAAGTGAGAGACAAGGACAGAGAGAAAGAAAGAAGTAGAGAGGGAATGCACATTAAATTAGTAGTTCACTAGGTAGCACAACATTTGTTACCTGATGTTGCAATTGAATTTGTAGTTTCTGTCCATAGGGTATGCCTCTAGTTTTTACTGTCTTTTGCATACCATTATGCAATTTGTGATCAACATGGCAGCCTCTTTTCTCCTATTACCCTCCATGTTGTTCTGCAGTTGTGTGCCCATATAATGACCCAAGATCTTTCTCCCCCTCCTCTTGCTTCCCCATGTGGCCACCAAGCTATGAAGTGCCATATGATCCATTTAGCCAGGGTTAAGCAGGAAGCAGTTCCAGTCTGACTCCCCAATTCTTGCCTGCCCTGCCTCTGTGACATCACAAAAATCCTGGCTCTTAAATTCAAGGAATGCTCCTGTTGACCTGGTGATGGAAGGGTGTTGGTGGAATACAAACAAAGCTTGTGACTATACTTTTAAGCTTAATTGGAAAGATTTCGCTTTGCTGAGAATTGAATTGCAGCCTGTATTACTTTTTAAATAATAATCTCTGCTCATGCAGGGGTTGTGGATTGCTTCCAGAGACCATAGTTCAGGCTGGAACACAATGGGATTTTCATTCCAGCCCCCCTTTCCTTCCTTCCTTCCTTTGTGCCTGTCTTTGCTGATCCTTATGTGGGTTTGACAAAGGAAGGAAGGAAGGAAGGCAGGCCACAATCAAACATCTCAGCAGGAAGAAAAAAACATGTTGTTAAAAAAAAATGAGGAAAAGGGCAAAGTATAATAAATGTAAATAACCAAACAAATAAAGACAGGGAAAAGTGTTATGGAGAGTAAATAAAACACCACACATATGTTGAGTTTACAACAGGCAATCCCACAATGCTTTGTGCAGTAATACCTCAGATAATGTTTACCTCGGATAACGCTAAAATCGCATAACTTTAAGTAATGGGGGGGGGGGGAGAATTGCATTGAATAACGTTAAGATCCTATGGGATGAATCAGATAACAACCGCTAAAGCCTGTGCAGTTACAATGTATCTCTGTGGAGCTTTAACATTATCCGATGCATCCCATAGGATTTTAACATGCATCGGATAACACTAAAAATCGGATAACACCAAGACTTGTGGAACCAAGTTTTAGCATTATTCGAGGTTTTACTGTATTTATTTTGCATACTAATATGGAGATGGGAAGTGCCAGCATTTATTTTTGAATCTAAAGAAGCAATCACCAAGCTGATAGTTTCCCCCTCCAAAAGTAATTCCTTTCCACTCTATGTACAGTACAGTATATGCTGAATTGTGGGTGGGTGGTATGTTGTTCAATCTTTCTGTTCTGTCTGAGTGGTTCAGTTGTTCAGCCTAGTTCAGTCTCTTTCTGAGTCAAAATATGTTAGTCTCAGAAAATTAGTAGCTCAATGCCATCTTGCAACTATTTGATTATGAGATTTTCCCCCTTTTTTGCATCTAAGATAAAGTACTGTATTATATTTTTTGCCATCTACCTGGCAATTCATTTTTGAACAAAAGCTATATAAGTAAACATTTCTTTTTCCTTTTTGCTAAAGCTATACCTGAGCATTTGATCAACTAAGATAAAAGAATGGGGAATTGAGGAGGGCTTCCATTTCAAACTATTTAGCCTTAATGTTTTGGTACACACTAGCTGCAGTACCCTGCAAAGATTAGCCAAAAACACAAACAGGCTGCCAGGTACAGGGTAACACTGGGAAGTGAGGAGGGGCACAATGAGAATTCACATGCTTGGTTCCCTGCACCTGGCCATGACGTCAGAGAAACCTGTCAAAGGTAAGAGGAAATAGGGACGTATAAGCATATGTGGTGGGATTGTAAAATCTTTTCCAATTTTTGGCATAAAATTAAACAAGAAATAGCTAAAATTTTAAATATTAATTTAAAGTTGTATGATAAAATTGTTTTACTGACAGAATTAGAGGATTTGAATTTAGAGGAAAATATAAAGGACATTAGCTATTTTCTTAACATTAGCAAGACAACAGGTGGCCAGAAATTGGAAAGGTGCTTTGAATTTAGAATTGGGTAAATGGTACACTGATGTTTGGGATATGGCGCTTAATGAAAAACTTACATGGGATTTAAATATAAAAAGGGGGATATTAAAACAAAAATAGATTTTGGGACATTTGGAGGCCTTTTTTGCAGTATACATTGGGGGAAAACAAAGGAGACAAGCCTGCACTAAATGCAGTGTGTTTTTGGCGGAACAATTGAATTGTAAGAAGGACAACTGGCAGATTCAAGGATTCAAGTGCAAATATATATGTATATATTTTATACATATAAGCAGAATGGTTAAGAGATAGGGTGTATTGAAAAGATTTGAATTAATTTTAAAGTTCGTTTTTTGGTTATAATTGTTACTTTTCTTCTTTTCTTAGTATGTCATGTCATTTTGTATTTTATTGTTTCCTTTGTTTTTTAATATTTTCTTTCTGTAAAAAAAATCTTAGTAAAAAAAGAGAAACCTATCAAAGGTAATGCAAAGGGTTCAGCCCCCACCACTTCTAATTTTCCTAGTGTTAAATCACCCTGGTTATCACTAATCTCATTAATGTAAGAAATAGTTTTTTTAAAAGGAGGAAGACCAGGGGAGAGGAAAGAATGTGCATGGAGGGTTGTTCTCAGGGTCCCTAACTTCATGCCCTAACTATTCACCAAACGACTACTTACAAAACACCATCTCAATTTTTACATCAAGAAAACAGAACTGACCACCCATGAAAAGCCTGACAGAATCCCTCTCAGATGAAAAAGTAGAAGGCCTCCAGCAACCCAGGAAAAAATCACTGTTGGGAGCTAAAAGTCCATCATGCAGTTAGTAAAAAATAAATCAAAATCACCAGTTGTATCAGCAATGTAATCGGATGCAGGATTAGTTTTAAGATGGATACTGTGAGTTAAAATTTTCACATAAATAGCTGCCGTACCATTTTCTATCTGTAGCCCTCTTGAGCTACAGACTGAAAAGGGGGTCTTCAGAGAAATTTATTTATTTATTTATTTATTAAAATTTGATACCCCGCCCCAATCGGGAGGACCCGACTCTGAGCGGCTTACATCCTAATAAAAGCAAAACAAAACCTAAACACTCAATTAAAAACGTCAGGATTAAAAATCATCAGAAATTTAAAAACAAAACAGAAACTACACCCCAGTATTCCCCCAATCCAACTCAGGAAGGCAGTCCTTATATAAGCCACTTGGTATGGGAACCCACGTTCCCGGGTCCCCAAACCTGACCTGCCAGCCAGGTTTTCACGCCCTTCCGGAAGGGCAAGAGCTCTGTCTGCAGGCGCAGTTCGGTGGGCAGGAGGTTCCAGAGGGTCGGGGCGGATACGGAGAAGGCTCTCCTCCTAGTACTGGCGAGGTGCGCCTCTCTCGCCGAAGGGACAGCAAGGGAGCCTCTCCGATCCGCCCTGGTGGGCCGGACAGATGTTCTTGGGGTGACGCGGTCTCTTAGGTATCCTGGCCCACTACCATATAGGGCTTTAAAGGTAATAACCAGCACCTTGAATTGCACCCGGAGACATACTGGCAACCAGTGCAGCTCCCGGAGCAGCGGCGAAGCACGAGCATAGCGCCCACACCCCACCACTACCCGGGCCGCCGCATTCTGGACCAGCTGGAGTCTCCGGATGGTCATCAGGGGCAGCCCCATGTAGAGCGCATTACAATAATCAAGTCTGGAGGTGACCAACGCATGTGTGACCATAAGCAAGGCATCCCGGTCTAGGAGTGGGTGTAACTGGCGTATTACACGAAGTTGTGCAATATGAGCAGTGCAGCATTAGTCTAGTAGTACTCTCTGGCACATCAACAGAAACACTCAGGGACTTGCTTAATTAATATGACATAAAGAATATATGAATAAAGAAACTCTTCCTTAAAATACTGAGTAACATCAGCCTCTTTTTCACTACCAGATTTTCCTCTAAGTGAGCTCTTTATTCCTCTGTTTTCTTTGCATAACTTCCTTGTACTGGCGGTGAAAAAATTAAAACTATATATCAAAGTGCTTTCCTATTTAAAAACCACTGAAGTTTCATTATGCTTTATTAGGGGGTGTTCAGTGATTCTCCAAAAACTGTAAAATGTTTGCTTTGCTTGTGCGAAAAAATAAATAAATGAAAAAGAAATCTATAAATAGTCTCCTCAACAGAGGCTCATTTGCATTATTGTATGAACTGTAATGTTGAGAATCAGCAGTATCGGTATTTGGTGTTGCAGCCCCTGCCTCCTCTGTGAAGGCAAACTAAAAACAAATATAACAGAGCCAAACAAAAACTAAATAAACTCACCTGGTTTGAATCCCAGAAAGTGTGCTGCTCTGGTTAGGGCTTTAACATACTATAGTGGGAGGTAGGGTCTCAGTGGCTTAGTGGTTAAGGTGCTGAAATTGATGACCAGAAGGACAGCAGGTTAGCAATTCAAGACCTGAGTGCTGTGCAACAGAGTGAGCTCCCGTTGTCTGTCCCATCTCCTGCTAACTTAGCAGTTTGAAAGCAAGAAATTGCAAGTACTGTAGATTAATAGGTACCACTTCAGCAGGAAAGGTAACAGCGTTCTGTGCACTCCAGTGTTGAGCCATGCCTGCCATATGACCACGGAAATATCTGCAGATGCAGATAGCGCTGGTTCTTTGGCTGTAAATGGAGATGAGCACCTCCCCCCAGGAGTTGGACACAATTGGCTTTTGCGCATGGAAGACCTTCACTCTAATGGGAAGTATGGTGTAGTGGTGTGTGCACATATGATTTCTTGTGGTCCAGATGTTTCACTATTCTTATTGGAAGTGATGGGTCTGAGTTTACTACCAGAACTATTTCTGTATAGTTCTCCATCACCTTTCCGTTGTGTAGCAAATATTTTGTTGTTGTTCAGTCGCACAGTCGATTCCGACCCTCTGCAACCCCATGGATCACTGTCCGCCAGGCACTCCTTTCCTCCACCATCCCTCTCAACTCGTTCAGTTCTCCACAATACCATCTAGCCATCTCATCTTGGGCCATCCCCTTCTTCTCTTTCCCTCGACCCTTCCAAGCATCAAGCCTTTCTCAAGTGAATCCTGTCTTCTCATTTGATGTCCAAAGTACTTTAGCTTCATCTTCACAATTTGACCTTCTAAGGAGCAGTCAGGGTTGATTTGTTCTAAGATTGACCTATTTGTTCTCCTCGCTGTCCAGGGGACTCTCAAAACTCTCCTCCAACACTACATCTCAAAGACATCTATTCTTCTGCGCTCAGCTTTCCTAATGGTCCAGCTCTCACAACCATACATTGCCACAGGGAATACCATTGCTTTGACTATGCGAATCTTTGTTTGCAATTTAATGTCTCTGCTTTTCACTATGTTCCCCAGGTTTCTCATCGCTTGTCTCCCAAGAATCAGTCGCCTTTTTATTTCATGGCTGCAATCACCATCTGCAGTGAGCTTTGATCCTAAGAAAGTAAAATCTGTCACTGCTTCTACTTCTTCCCCATCTATTTTCCAGGGACTGATAGGGCCTGTTGCCATGATCTTGGTTTTCTTTATATTGAGTCTCAAACCAGCTTTTTCACTTTCTTCTTTCAACCTAATCAGGAGCTTCTTTAGGTCCTCCTCACTTTCTGCCATTAGGGTGGTATCATCTGCATATCTCAAATTGTTGATGTTTCTTCCAGCAATTTTGATCCCAAATTGTGATTCCTCCATCCCTGCATTGCACATTATGTGTTCTGGGTATAAGTTGAATAAGCAGGGTGACAAAATGCAGCCTTGTCTTACTCCTTTTCCTATTCCAAACCACTCCGCCATTCCATTTTGGGTCCTAACTATTGCCTCTTGATTCATGTACAGATTTCTCATGAGGCCTATAAGGTGTTCCGGTATTCCCATCTCTTTAATTACTTGCCACATTTTGTTGTGGTCAACACAGTCAAAAGCCTTAGTGTAATCAATGAAACAGAAGTAGACTTGTTTCTGATATTCCTTTGTTTTTTCCATGATCCATCTTCTGTTGGCGATGTGGTCTCTAGTCGTGTATAGTAAATATACCGTTCTTCTTCTGCATCATAGAAACATTTTCCCACAAGGATGCATGTACCCAAAATAGGACTGGTTCTGGTTTGGGGAAGTCATACACATACATGATGCAAAAGATTCCAGTATGGTTCTTCTCATGCTGTGCTAGTTGTGTATGAGCATACATCATATTGAGAACAAACTCAAAATTCAGTCCCCCATGTGTATAAAGGTGGAAAGCACACAGTTGAGTCTTGCTTGGATTCGGCTTCAAATGGTTGATGGTGTAATACTGTCCTAATTCTTCAGGTGCTCCACTAAGTTTTCTACCTACCTCATCAAAGCTTGATCCTTGTAGGGCCATTGCTGCTTGGAAGGTAATAATATGTGCCATCAACTGTAGCAGTTGCCTTCATTTTCACTGGGGCTTCCATCTTACAGGACCTGTGTGAAGTCTCTCCAGGGCACAAACAGCTTCTGGGAAATATGCAAGGCTTGTTGCCATCCAGTAGGGTTTCCCCAATCTGCTGCTACCAGAGCTTATAGAACAAGGTTCACGAGCACTTGGCACCCTGCTCTCAACCTTGCACTAGTTAACAAAGTGAGCACAATTGCATAAACCCACCAGGTCACTTTCCTCATTCCTGGGATTTTTATTGTGCCAATCCAGGGCCGTAGCCAGGATTCTAGATTGGGGGGAGGGCAAATTTTTACAGGAGAGGCAACAATGTCACACTCACAAATATAACATTGGGACCAGGGGTGTGAGAAGGTGGGCTGTTAGCTCAGGAAGGGTTTAACCCCCCCCCCCCCGACTCCCCTGGCTATGGCCCTGGGCCAATCTGAGACTTGGATGGATGGAGATGAGAGTTCAGGCCTCATCTTGTGATACTGAGATATTGTATTCCTCTGTCATTACCAGTGATGGGATGTAACAGGTTCGCACAAGTTCGCCAGAAACGGGACTAACTTTTCCCAGTGTCCTGGAGAACCGGTAGCAGCTTTTGGGAGGAACCACCTTCAGGGCTTACCTTTTCACTGCTTCCCCCTCTGTGCATGCGCGCCAAGCACATAGTGTGCATGCATGCCTACAGTGCTTGGCGCGTATGCACGGGCTCCTTGCTCTCCTCCCAAGTGGGGAGGAGGAAGAGAAGCTGCTAGCCTGAAGCTCCCTATAGCCTTCTCCCCAGGGTAAGTGACTCACCTTTGGATGTGGTGTGTCTGTGTGTATTTTAATGTGAATTTAATACCTTTACCTATATTGATGTACTACCACAGTTCCTAAAAAGGCCTGGCTTTGGGTTTTTAAGCAAAGTCTTGGAGTTACCTCATCAATAAGCTACACCTGTGCTGTTCCAATTGGAGAACCCTCAAGGAGGTACAGCTGTTTTACATTTACATTGAGGCATATTATCCTAGAGAACTGGTAAGATGACCATATCCATCTTGCAATATGGTGTTGCCCAGGCACTTATACTAACAGGTAAGTGATGGGTTTAGGTTTGGGGTGAGTGGGTTGATTTGTGTTTGGGGTGGGTAGGTGGGTGTATTTTAATGTAATTTTTATTTTATTTATTTATTTTATGATTTTGTGTTGTTTTGGGTTGAGGGGTGTGTGTGGTTGTGTGTGTTTATTTTATTTTAATTTTATTTATTTTAATTTTTAATTTTTTTAAAAAAAATTGGCCTTGCCCACAATGTTGTGGTGTCATGATGTCGGCTCCACCCATGACATCATGATGTCATGACATTGGCCACACCCACGACATTCGTGATGTCACGGTGTGGTAGGAAATTTTTTGTCATCCCTTCACTGGTCGTTACTAACTTTAAGATTTGACTACCCACCTGGAAACCTGGGAAGGAATGATAGTTCTCTGACATTTTTAGCTAGTGCTCTGAGAATGGCAGCTCTGATCCAAAAATGAAAGCTACGTGTTGGTTCCCAGGCCCTAGATAATGAATGCCTCATGTGGCTGTTGTCAGGAAATTGAGTCAAACCAAAAGAGCTGCAGCAGGTGAACGGGGGGGGGGGGGAGCTTAATAACATTTGATTGAACTTTAGAAATAAAATGTTTTTCACCATCTTTTGCTTCTGTTATTAAGGCACAACTTGAAAAGCCACAAGACGAGCAATTTCTGCAAGAATAGCTTGTCTAGCCATGGCCATGTGTGGGAAATATCTGTTGACTAGAGTGGACAATCTTCAGGGCACCAGCTCAAAATTTCAGAAAATTGTTATTCTTCTCTAAGTCTCCAGGTGAGGAGAGCAGGTGACTGATATTGAATGAGAAGAAACTTTAATGTGTGTGTGTGTGTGTGTGTGTGTGTGTGTGTGTGAGAGAGAGAGAGAGAGAGAGATGATTTTAAAGCCTAGATGCTCAGTGCAAAGGTGTTTGTATTCATGTTGCACCTGTGCAATGTTGGAGCAGTAAAAATAGTGAAGAGAGGGGGTCATGAGAGATCTGCTGGTTGGATGGAAGTAACTGAACATATCATGACGTCTGGAATAAGGCAGGAAGTGGAATGCCAATAACATGATTCGTGAATGTCCCAGTTGCCCAGTCTCTGGCAGCAGTTGGGCAAAGCCTGGGAAAAATGCCCTGTGGGCTGGCATTGGTCTTTCCTTACATCACAGCCACAGAAAAGGGCCTGGAAAAACTTCCTGTGCATTATATGTGCCATGTGTAAGGCTGTGTGAGGGACTGCAGTTGCTCAAGTGACTAAGATGCTGACTGGAAGGCAGGAGGTCAGTAGTTCAATTCCCAAGTACTGCAGGACGGAATGAGCTCCTGTCTTTGTCCCAGCTCCTGCCAACCTAGCAGTTCGAAAGCAAGAAATTGCAAGTAGATAAATAGGGACCACTTTGGTGTGAAGGTAATCAGCATTCTGTGCACTCCATGCCTGCCAAATGTTCATGGAAACATCTGGAGAAGCAGACAGCACTGGCTCTTCAGCTTTGAAACAGAGATGAGCACTGAACCTTAGAGTCAGATACAACTGGCTTTTGAGCAAGGGAAACCTTTACCTTTAAGGCTGTGTGGGATGTAAGCATTCAGAGGAATGGCAGCCATCCCTGCAAGTGCTATACCGTCTCAATAACTCACTATAAGACAGTTATAAGAGAAATTCAAAAAGTTTCCTTACTCTGTTATTTGGAATTACAAATGTGTAAATGCTGCTTTCATTACTGCACACATGCTAGCACCCAACTGAAGAGGCTTACGGCATTGTCCTCTGACGGACTCGCAGAACAAAAGGATCGTTCCGACAAGGGAACTCCGAGACCAACTGCTATGTTGGACATTGCCGGAGTATGTCTGAATGGGCAAGTCCTTTTTCGAGCCAGTGCCCACTCTGCAAATCGCAATCGATGCCAGCACCAGCGGATGGGGTGCATGTCTCAATGGCCTGAACATCAACAATTTTTGGTCCCCCAAAGAAAGGAGATGAGACATCAACTTCCTCGAGCTCCTGGCTATTTGGAAGGCCATGAAAACCTTTCAACCGGTCATAAGGGGACAGGTCGTTCAAATCACGTCGGACAACACCACGGCAATCGCATAGCTCAACAAGCAGGGAGGCACGAGGTCACAACTGTTGCTCCATCTGCAGTGCACCTGTGGGAATGGTGCCTAGTCCATCACGTCTTCCCAATTGGGGTCCATATCAAGGGAGCGCTGAACCTGATGGTGGACTCGCTCAGCAGGCAAACCTCGTCCACCCACGAGTGGGAACTCGATCAGGAGGTCTTCCTCATGCTTTGTGAATGGTGGGGACTCCCGGACGTAGATCTGTTCGCGTCCCCGGAAAACGCCAAGTACAAGAACTTTTTCTCCCAGGCGGGGGTCTGTCATCACTCCCTATGGGACGCATTCATGACCACGTGGAGCCACGGTCTGGTCTACGCTTTCCCTCTTTTTCCTCTTGTTCAACGGACGCTGTTATGGTTTCAACAACATTCTATGCTTCATGTCATTCCTCACAACATGCCCAAGATATTGGAGCTTTCTTTGTTTAATGTCCTTAAATGGTTCTTGTTCTTTATCCATCCGGTGCAACACTTCTACATTACTCACATGGTCAGCCCATAATATCCCTAGTAGCCATTTGCTGCAAAAAATCCCCAACAAAAACCAATCACCCCAGCCCAGAAAAACCTCTCCCAGTCCGCAGGTAGCATGTGAGTTTGTAACTCCCACAATTTCCTGATTTACTCTTGTAGCACTTTCGACAATCAGCAAGACCTGAGACAGTTCTGTCCCTCCCAGTCCTTACTTGTCCTACATACATGGCATCAGGAGGGCTCATTCCTTGATCTTAGCTTTTGACATTGAAAGGTCAGAGAGGTGCTGCTGTTCCCAGTCCTATCTTTTTACTTGGTCCTTGGTTCATGAAAGAAATGATGCCGCACAGAGAGAGTGCTCATCCCTTAAAAATGTCAGCCACCTACTGTGTTTCTTGAGCCATATCTCAACCTTTTCCCATCAGCTGGTGTAGTAGGTTCCTGCTCCAATAAACCTGTGTTTCTGCAATACTTCCAAATCTTTAAATATCATCCGACAGACTTTGGTGACTTGAAGCATTATACCTAAAAGCCATTTGTGGTACAGTATTAGAAAGAGACTGAAAGAATTATGAGATTGTCAGTTGACAAACAGATGGCTGAGGTCTGCAAAGACAAATGGGCTCTGGCGACTCCTTAATAACATTTATGCAAATGGAGGCACATCTCTATTAAATCATCCATGCCAACAGCTAGAGAAAGCCTGTTGCTGGTAGAACATATCCTTATAAACATGAGGCAGGGAAGAAGAGGAAGGCTTGGACTGAGCCAGATTAAAGCCAGAGTCTATGGCAAGCTAAATTTTGAGAGAGGGTGTTAACATCGTATTCTGAAACATCATATTTTGCTTTTGTGTGTGTGAGAGCTGTGTGAGAAGCAGGAATCCATTCAAATTGGGTATAATGACAGAAAAAGGTTCACCTGTAGAAACTTTGTTCATTATTCCTTGTCCAGAAGAAAAAAGGAACCGTTAAAAAAATTCTATTAGCATTAGCTGTCTGAGAGTCTAACAGTATCCTGTTAAAACTGTCTTGATATGAATGGGACCCAGGCATGTTCAACCTATGTACCATATGCATCGCTTATGGAAAGTAGTTCAATCTCCAGGGATGGCAAGAAAAACTGGCTGTAGACAGAAAGAGATTAAATAGCAGCTTCATACTTAGAAGCAGAGCTCCCTTACAAAGTAAAAGATATTTGTTTTTCCTGCAGCTTAACAAGTTGGAGATCGGCTTCTGCTTGTTTTGGATTAATCATTGGGAGATAAATGTCAGATCCTTTGAAAGCTGACTGCAAAGATATGGAAGCTTTGGTGGAGTGATTAATTGTTAGAGGGATAATATGTTATCAGTCTTCCAACTGTGAAACTGGTATTTTGTTCATTTGTGCCTTCAACTATAGGCTAGAACAATGATCTAAACCAGGGGTGCCCAAACTACGGCCTGGGGCCAGATCCACCCCCGATGCCAATTCATCTGGCCCACAAAGCACTCGTTGCTCCCGGAAGCAGAAGTAAAATACACCCATACTGGAGTATTTATTTTATTGTACTATATTTTATGATACTGTGATATTGTATTATCAAACTGTTACATTGTATTTTATTGTATGTTGTAAGCCGCCCTGAGTTGGTTTTCACCAAGTAGGGCAGCATATAAATCGAAATGAATGAATGAATGAATGAATGAATGAATGAATGATGAGGGCTTCATGGGCCAGATGAATTGGCATTGGGGACCAGATCTGGCCCCCAGGCCATAGTGACCAGCCCCCTGAACCAGATGATTGGCCTGCAGCCTGAAAAGTTTGGGCACCCCTGGTCTAAACTATGGATAAGGCAGTATCCCATGTGCTTCCTTGGGCGATAGAACCATGTATGCTCATGAAATACACATGGCATTAATGGGAAAGATAATTGCTGAGGTTTTTTTTTTGCTATTCCAAATTATCTTTTCTGCAACTAGCTGCTGGATCAGAACAGAGTCTCTGTCCTCTTCAATGAAGAACAGCATGATATTGAGCAGGCTTCTTTTAGACACAGGGCAAAATCATGGTTGGCTGGATTTGTTCTGCTCTTTGTAGTCAAAAGCAACCAGACTAAGCAGAAACAAGAATGAAGCGCAGCTGGTGGTGATCAATAAATCAATAGATACATCAACACACAAATAAACAAAGGTACACAGAAGAAAGAAAGGAAGAGCTGAGACAAATGGAGAAAGAGAAATAGAGAGGCAGGAAACACATCTAAACAGTTTACTTGTATAATGTTAGCAGGGCCTTGGTCACAGGGATCAGAGGTCCCATCCTTGGGGAGATTCTGGAAAATGCTTGATTACCTGACACACATGAGAAATACAGTGATACTTCGCATAACAAATGCATCATATAGCAAAAAAAATTGCACAATGAAGCATTTATTATGCAACGGTGATACCCCGCATAATTAATTTTTTTTCATTATGCGGGTTTTTTTGTAACTGGGATATACCCACTTAATGGGAACTCTGGTTAATGAACTTTTTTTTTTTGATTTGTGGGGCATCTCCCATAGGGAAACGCATAACAAAACAAAAAAACCTGTACAGCGAAGAGCTCCGTGGAATGGAGTTTTTTCATTATGCAGGGTTCTACTGTATTTTTCTCAGTAGAATTGCCAATAAAGTACATGGCCAAGAAAGATCTGAATACAGTAGTTGTGTTTCGATTGTCTGAAACTGTCTAGGCCAGTGATAGCAAACCTTAGCACTCCATATGTTCTTGAACTTCAATTCCCAGAAACCCTGATCAGCAGGAGTGCTGACTTGGGCTTCTGGTGATTGAAGTCCAAGAACACCTGGGGTGCCAAGGTTCACCATCACTGGTCTAAGCCGAAGAACTGCTCTGTTTCCAGATATTTCTTGATGTATCTGTACTTGGCACCTTCTCAGATTCACATGTGTCTATTTTGAGCTATATATTGGCCAAATTCTTGTTGCTTAGCATAGTTAATTGGGATAGAACAGGCCATTTGAACAAATAGAGATCTGGCAAGTCAATTCCTCTATACATTTCATTGATTCAAATAGGCATACTTTAACTAAAACTTGCTAAGTTGCAGCTAGAGTAGGACAAGTTGTCTTATTAAATGCCATTGATTCAATGGACTTACTCTAGTGCAATTTAAACAACAGGACTTTGGCCATTGTGTGTATGTGTTGAAACAGAGGGAATAGAGATAACACATGAGACTAAGAGAGCAAGATCAAGAGAAACCTGGAAGCCTTATCAGACTCCTTAATAGTCTCCAAGGTGGATACTGAGACATCTATAGTGCCAGGGGCGTAGCTACCGCCGTATCTGCCGTATCAATTATACGGGGGCCCCGGGCCACGGGGGCCCCCAACGTGCGTAAGCAAAACAAATCTTTACCCTTCCTAAGGGCCCCCAAACAAATTTTTATACGGGGCCCCAACAAGGCACGCTACGCTTCTGTATAGTGCACACATTCTTGGATAATTTCCATTGTGTAATTCACCTCTTAGGGACCAAGACAGAAGTTCTTCCCAGTCCCATTTAAGAGAAGCCAGTACCTGCAACCCTTTGCCTAAAAATCTTGTGCTCAACCACTGGGCTTGGCACTCTTATGATGATGTGAACAGAATGGCAGAAAAGCATCATTTGATTTCAACTAAGATGCCCAAACAAAACAAAAATAATGTAATGGATGAAGGCTGGCTCAGGTGAAGAAGACACTTTTAATGAAAATGTTAGGGTACTGATCCTGGGCAGCAGTGGAGTGGGACCCTTGACTATCTAACTGACTGATGGTCCTTTTCCCTGGTGCATGTACCTGTGTAATACATATATTAGCAGAAGGGCCTTTTCATTGTGGAGTCCTGTGGAACGCATTATGCTCTTTAAGCGAGGTACAACTGTACACATAAAACACATAAAAATACTCATTAAATACACATAAAACACATAAAAATACACATGAAAAATAAATACCCATTAAATGTACATTAAAATATACCTGCCCACCCCACACCCAAAGGCGAGTCACTTATCTTGGGGAGCAGGCTGTAGGGAGCTTCAGGTTAGCAGCTGGTCTTCCTCCTCCCCATTTGGGAGGACAGCAAGGAGGCCACCGAGAGCCTCAGCAGCAGCCACTGGATCCTCCACCCAACGCTCTGTGCTGGCACACTCCAAGCAGCAAATGGCTGCTTGGCTCAGCAGGCAGAGTGCTGCAGGCACATATGCATGCCAAGTACTGTAGGTCTACATGTACACCGAGCACTGTAGGTGCGCATGTGCAGTGGGGGAACCGGCAAAAAGGTAAGCCTCCGAGGTGGTTCCCCCCAAAAGCTGCTACTAGTTCTCCGGGACACTGGGAAAAGCTACTACTAGTTTAGTACTGGTTTACTACTTATTATGTCATCTCTTCACCCTTATCATTATCGGTCTGGCCATAAATTACTGAGTTTTAGTAAACTACAACTCTATTAGAGAGTATTTTATATCCTTGTAATGAGGCTATCCCTCTTTTTCTTGTAAATATTAGTATTGCATTTTATTTTCATGACACTAGGTTTTAGTAATTATTGAGGGATTTTAGTAATATTGTTTTTAGATAGGCACCTGCTGTTTTATGTCGATTCCCAGTAGGTTTTTAGTATTATAGTACCATAGTTTCCTTTTATTACCCGTGTCCAGACTAGTTAGGATGTGGTATTATGTTTTTGTGTGTTATGCTGGTCATGGACTGTAAACAACTTGAACTTGAACTACTACTGGTTCTGGCAAACTGGTCCGAACTGGCTGCTGCCCATCACTGGCAGTAAGGCTCTGTCTTTTAATATTTTCTGGCCTTCGATAATGATCAATTATTTCTAGACATGTTCATTTAAGTGGAGTTTTTGCCTTTACTTGCACTTTACATCCCAGAATTCTCCATTCTGGAACTTCTACCTATTAGACAGAGACCTGAATTGTGCTCACCTGGAGGCAGGCTAGGCTAAATGGCTTCATGGCCAGGAAAAGCTAAGCTTGGACCTGGTTTCCAATCAGGAAAGGAGGCAGATTGTTATAACAAGGAGACTGTGGCCTCCCACAAATAGCTGGATTACAATTTGCACCCCTTCTCTTGGCTACATTGGTAGAAGCTGGTGGGGGACTAGAGTTTAACACCATCTGGAGAGCTTCAGATCTCCCTACAATCTTTTTATACAATCAGCTTTCCAGGGTGTGGTGGAGGGCTGTTGGGATATTTTTAAACTGCTATTTTATTGCCTTGTCTATTGCACTGTATTTACAGGATTAAATTATATATATATACTCAGCACTTTTGTAACTGAATGGCAGAACAAAATAAGATCTATTCTATTGTTACCACAAGTAGCAAGCAATTTATTTGACTCTCATATCAGAACTGCCTGCTGTCTTGGTTAGTGAAGAAGAGTGCTGGGATGCCAACAGTATATCAAAAAAACATTATGTAGGCATTTGTTATGGAAGAACCAGACATTCAGCCTTAATCACACAGAAGAATGCACCCTTCTCAAAGATCTCTGGCAAGGGAATAATGTTATTATTAGGAATGAGAAAGAATATAGTAGAGCAGCTACAGGAGTAACTGAATTGCCATTTGAGGAAGGAAAAATATAGAAATGTATCTATGTATTACTCTTAATTTGCAAATCTTCACTCCTTCATTGTTTGCATTTCACAGCAGCAGCACACTAAGATAAATGATGTTTAAGGTCATTTGATAGATTGGGAGCTAAGACTGAAAGTTTGTGACTTGCACAAGACTACATAACAGCTCAGCCAAGGGGTCTGTCATGATTTCTTAATCGAAGAATAAAGACGGTAGAGACTTTGGCCTGGCTTGCTCCATTCCCTTTCCATTTACACTGGAGAGATTAGAATCTCCTTCTCGTTCGCAGCAGGACATGGCATTTAATGTTGGTTGAAATGTGGTAGACTATGGTTTGCACAAACTATTTCTTGCCCTTTAACTAAAATCATGCCAAGCAGTTTATTTTAAATAGCCTGGCAAGTATTGTTTCTTTTTAATTTAACCCAGTCACTGTATATTTTGAATCCTTTTTGCATGTGCAGTCACCTATGTTGAGGTAAACTGTGCCTCTGGCAAGTTTCTGTTGCTAAAGTAATAGGTTATGTTACTGACGCTGCAACCTTATGCCACAATGAGTGGAACCTTGAGTCTACTAGGTGAAAGTGCATAAGGGGTTCCTTTTTGTCCTCTTTAAACAGGCTCTTTGTTATATTTTATAGTTTATCATCTTTTTTCTTAATTATCCAAAGGAAAATGAGAATTACATCATGCCTGAGGTGTACGTGAGTGACTGCGTATGCCAAGATGTGTGCACCTTGTCCAGGCTTCCTCTCCATTGCTTTGCCCACCAGGCCTCTCTTGGAGAGTGCCATTTGGGACCTTGAAGGAGTGTGTCAGGCACTGCTCGTGTGAGTGATCCAGCATGTGAGTGAGTAAGTAAGTGCGTAAGCAGCAAGCACAAGTGCCCATGATTTTGGTGAGTTCTTCCTGGCTCCCTCCTCCCTTGCTTTTCTTATTCACCTCTCTTGCTGATTGGATGGCAGGGATTTGTGGGGAGGGGAATGACAGCTGGGAGGGAAGGAGTTTGGGTAACTCCTGCAGCTGCCTTGCCTTGCACTGCCATGGTGGTGCAGTGGTTAAACTGCTGTACTGCAGCCATAAAATTGTAAATTCAATCCTGGCAGAGCCCAAGGTTGACTCAGCCTTCCATTCTGCCAAGGTTGGTAAAATAAGTACAGTACCTGGCATGTTGGAGGCAACAATGCTAATTAACCTATGAACTGTCCAGAGTTCACTAAGTAGTATGGGGTGGTATATAAATGTAATTGCTATTGCTGTCAGCCCAGATTGGGAAGCCCCACCCACTCTTGCCTGACCAGCTCCAGGGTGACATTTAAGAATCCCCTTCCAAACAGGTTTGCACAACCCCCTTACACAACCCCCTTACACACACCCAATTGTGCTGCCACCATGCCAATGATGAATGGCTTATTGACACTGCAAATCATCTTCCTGGATAACATGGACCACAGGTTCAGTGGGACATGTAAGTCACCTTGGGGATCATGGTTCCAGGCTGCAGATACCCTGCAGTCCAAACTCATACCTTTTTATATATATCTCTGTCTCTCTTAAGGATAGTGTTGTTGCATCGTGCCAGTATTGAAAAATAATTACAGAAAGTACCGTATATAATCGACTATAAGTCATCACAAATATCACTCGAGGTACCTAATTTGGACCTCTAAAACTAGGAAAATAGATTGACCCGAGTTTAAGTCTGGGGTGGAAAATGCAGCATCTGCTAGTGAGTTTCAGTAATTAAAATATATGAAAATATGGTAAAAATAATTAATTCAGACATTTTTGTATGTTTTTGAGTTTTTACAATAGAGGTAGTGCTTTTTTTATACATAAATATGTCTGAATTTGCACCACTGCGGTTTTGGAACTCTTGGGGTCATTGACCCAAGTATAAGTCAAGTCCCTTTTCTGGATCTCATTTTGGGGGCTAAAAAACCAGACTTATACTTGAGTATATACTGTAACCACACAGCAGAAGCGTAGCTTACCTTGCCGGGGCCCCGTATAAAAATTGTTTGGGGGCCCTTTAGATGTGGGGCGGAGCTAACGTCATGACATCATGACGTCATGGGGGGAGCCAACGTCATGACGTCATGACGTCGTGGGCGGGGCCAAAAATAAAAATAAAATAAATAAAAATAAAATAAATAAAATAGAATTAAAATGTAAAAAAAAAAAAACCACACACACCTCAACCCACCCACCCACCCACCCGAAACACAAAAACCTCACCTTAATCCTGGGGCCTCTTCTTCCTCCGCCTCTGCTGTCACCGCCGCCGCGCCGCCGCTGCTGCCGATCGCTCCCTCGCCGTGCACGGCGAAGGCAAGGGGCAGTTGTGGAAGGCGTGCGGGCGAAGCGAGGCAGCCCCGAGGCCCTCCCCCCGGTTGCCGCGGGGGCTCCCTGGCAGGCTGCGCCAGCCCGGGCGGGGCTCTCCACCTCGACGCTGGGGTGGGAGTCCACCAGCTGCAGGACCAGCTCGCGCGCCCCATCCCACACGCAGGCGGCAGGTGAGTTCCAGGCGCGCGCGGCAGGTGAGTTCCAGGCGCGCGCGGTAGGTCAGCTCCAGGCGCGCTCCAGGTGACCTGCCGCCTGCCGCGGAACGGGGCGCGCCCGCGAGCTGGTCCTGCAGCTGGTGGACTCCCACCCCAGCGGCGACCGTGGAGAGCGCCGCCCGGGCTGGCGCAGGCAGGGAGCCCCCGCGGCGACTGGGGGGAGGGCCTCGGAGTCGGGGCTGCCTCGCTGCTTAAAAGCTGCGGCTCCGACTCCGACTCTGGCTTTTTTTAAAAAATTAGAGCCAAAAATGGCTCCAATAAAGTGCGCATGCGCAGAAACTCAATCTGACATGCGCAATGCATCAGATTGAGTTTCTGCTCATGCGCAGTAAATTTTTCTCTTTTTTATTTTTAATTTTATTTTTTGCCGTTGGGGGCCCCCGTAGCCCGGGGCCCCCGTATAATTGATACGGCTGATACGGCGGTAGCTACGCCTCTGCCACACAGGCAAGAGACCACATAGTGTTTGACACAGACACAATCTAAAAACCAGAGTGACCATTTCAGGCATCAGAGCCACAGAGCTGTATCTCTGCTGCCAACCCCAAAAACTGCAACCAGGAGTTTTGCTCATTTTTTCACCTATCAAATGCTGTTGCGTTATGCCAGTTACCAAAAATTGTGGTGGTGATGGATATTAAAATGTTACAAAGGGAATTGGGACTACATGCTTTTGGACATGAAGAAAGACACAAAAAGATAATCAGTGACCATTTCAGACAGCAGATCCACAGAGCTTTAGCTATGCTTTCAGCACTAAAAATCGCAAGTGAGAACCTCACTCTTCGTTTATTTCTCCAACCCACCCACCCCCATCCTGGAGTGCCAAACTCCCAAATCGTTTGCAAATACAGCTGCCTAAAACCCCATGTTGTCCCCTGCCACGATATGCTTCACAGCTTTCAATCGAATTTGGACAATTGGACAACTTGTAATTCTGACACAAAGACTACAGGGCATGAAATTGACATTAAAACAACTTCAACAACAAAAGCGAACCAATTCCTGATTTATTTCAACAATGTAGATGAGCCCTTAGAAGCCGAAGCGCTACAAACAAGAGAAGAAAAAGAATGGCTCTGTTCAAGCCTGAAACTTGTTGGCATTACCCTGATCCCCTCAAGCTATGTTCAAAGCGTGGTGTGAATGCAGTTAATGAGACCATGGCAAGAATGAGACAAACCTGACTTTCTTGTCAAGCCTCAGGTCTCTTCTGTTCTTCACTGCATTCATGGCTCTGTTTGGACAAGCAATGCCTTTATAGTAGTTTTCATGAAATCTTAATATTAGGAGTCCATTTCACTGGTTTTTGTAATGTTTTCAAAAATGGGAAGGTAACAGCAGCCATGCATGATCAGAAATCTTTCTAGAACATCAGGAGGTGCCTTGGGATTATGGATGATCCATAGACTTCAGTTGAAGAAGATCTGCAATCTACATAGTACTGCAGTGAGTAGAAAATAATTAGAAATGGTAGCTGAAGTCCAAATTTTGTTTGCAGCAAATAATATAAGCCAGTTAAAATAAACTGATTAGCAAAGGATATCCTCTTAGCACTCTTTAAGCTGAAACATCTGTTCTCAATCAATAAAGCACGCAGCAGATATTAATTAGAATGCGTGGAAATCTGTAGGTGGGAAGGCTGCCGAGATATTCCAGTGAGGGGCCTCTGTTTGCCAGGAAATAAAAGTAGGCGGCCCATGAAGAGAATAAACATATGCTTCTTCTGTCTCTCCACACACATGTGCGTAGATGCCTACAGATGATAGTCAAGCAGAACCACACTTGTAGAAACAGCCACTCATGATTGAAATCTCAGATATGTTATTTGATATTTTTTGATATTTTGTTCGACTTTTATCACCGCCCCAGATCTCTTTTCCAGATACCTGTGAGATGTGGCTGCTCTCTTTCCACATTCCTAAATGCAAATAATGCTGATCCATTGCCACATTATTTATATGCACACACCCCAAGACTGTAGATGTGTGCGCGCACCAATTTATGTTTGCAACTATAGTCAATAAAATATTCATTGAATGAAATCCTGTTGCTTAGCATAGTAACTGGAATGCAGTGGCTCAGATGGCTAAGTTGCTGACTGGAAGGCGGGAGGTCAGCAGTTTGATTCCCGAGTACTGCAGGACGGAATGAGCTCCTGTTTTTGTCCCAGCTCCTGCCAACCTAGCAGTCCGAAAGCAAGAAATTGCAAATACGGTAGATAAACAGGGACCACTTTGGTAGGAAGGTAAACAGCATTCTGTGTGCTCCGGTGTCTAGTAAGCTACATGACCACGGAAACGTCTAGAGAAGCAGACAGCACTGGCTCTTCGGCTTTGAAACAGAGATGAGCACTGAACCGTAGAGGTGAATACAAATGGCTTTCGAGCAAGGGAAACCTTTACCTTTATCATAGTAACTTACACTAGAGTAGGTACATTGGATCAGTGAGTATTTGGCATGTTAACTTCTCCTTGTAGTAATTTGCAACTGGAGGAGGGCCATTTTAATCAACAAAACTTATTGAGGAGTTGACTCATCAAATCCTACCTTATATTGATACAGTAGTGTGATCTCTAAGCTAAGCAACAGGATTTCAGCCACTGAGTCTTATATTCACCTCCTGTCCTATTTTATGAAGCAATCTGTGCTACAGTTGTATACAGTACAGCAGTATACAGTATTTTGGGGAGGGTACTTTTTTCTTTACACATGACACAGATGTTTGCTGTTGTTATATACAGTCAAGTAATTTCTAACATAACAATGTATCAATGAGTTAATGACCTTGAAAAGTTCCTATTATGAACAGCTCCACCCAGGTTTTGAAAATGAATATCTGTGGATTCTTTTACTGAGTCTGTTTATCTCATATTAAGTCTTTCTCTTTTACTACTGCCTTCAACCAACTTTTTCAATCATTGTAGTCAACTTTTTATGTCACATATTGGGGAGGGTCTTCCCGAATTTCATTTCTTGGAAGTCTTCCTGAATGTTCTTGGTGAGGGTGTGCTCATTTCTGATAAGTCGGCTTGACTCTTGGTTTTCCCACTTTCATCTTTAAAAAAAGCCAGAATAAAGATGCTGTTCTAGGTCAGTGGTGGTGAACCTATAGCACGTGTGCCAGAGGTGGCACTTGGCGCCATCTCTGTGGGCACCCATGCAGTCACCCCAGCACATTTTGCCCTGCCCCTCTGCTCAGCAGCCCAATGGGAGTGCTTCCTCCCTCCCCCAGCACATTTTGCCCTGCCCCTCTGCCCAGCAACACAATGGGAGAACTTCCTTCCAACACAGAGTTCATACCGCCTCTCTCTCCAGCAGCCCAATGGGAGTGTTTCCTTCCTCCTCTGTTGCTGTGTTGGCACTTTGCAATAAATAAGTGGGGTTTGGGTTACAGTTTGAACACTCAGTCTCTAAAAGGTTCGCCATCACTGCTCTAGGTATTCCAGCCCTAATGTTCAAATTTGGAGTCAATATATATGAAGAGTTCTTCAGATGTTGGTACAAAAGAGGTATGTGCTTACTCTACTTATAGTGGTACAATAATACCTCGGATAACGATTGCATTGGATAACGCTAAAATTGGATAACGATCTGCTAGCGTTAGCTGAGGCAGTCGTTCGTAGCAGCAGGGTGGATTGAAAGCTGAACGGGGTTCTCCATTCAGCTTCCCAGCCACCCTGCAGCTGCAGAGGCAAGGGTGGTGTGGCTGGAAAGCTGATGGGGGCTCTGAAGCTGCAGAGGTAGAGGCAGCTGGCCAGGGAAGCCGACGGGGAGTCCCCGTCAGCTTGCCCAGCCACCCTGCAGCTGTGGATCGGGTCCCGCGACCTGCCCGGATCCAGTCAGAGAGCCCAAAATGGGTTTTTAAAAAGGTCCATTTTTATCCATTTTGGGCTCTCTGACCCCCCTGCCAGCTCCAGGGAGGTCGTCGGACCTGATCCAAGCTGTTTCCAAAGTTCCCCCACCTCCCTGGAGGCTGCAACAAGCCAAAACGTCAGGATTCGAATCCTGATGTTTTGGCTTGCTGCACTGCCCCGGGAGGTGGTGGAACTTTGGAAACAGCTTGGATCGGATCCCCGACCTGTCCAGTGCCGGCAGGGGGGGGGTCAGAGAGCCCGAAATGGGTAAAAATAAACCAGACTTTTTTTTACCCATTTCGGGCTCTCTGACCCCCTGCTGGCTCCAGGGGGTGGGGGTGGGGGACCCAATCCAAGCTGTTTCCAAAGTTCCCCCACCTCCCTGGAGGCTGTAGCAAGCCATTATGTCAGGATTCAAATCCTGACGTTCTGGCTTGCTGCAGCCTCCAGGGGAACAGGGCTTTTTGTTTAACGTTGTGTGTTCAATGCATTGCACAACATTAAAAACCGGATAATGATGAGACTTGTGGATGTGTATCCTTGATGACTGGGGGCATCTGGCTGTTGTAGTAAAAAACAAAAGAGAGAGAGAGAGAGAGAGCACCTTTCCCAACTCCTGATATCAACATATTCTTCCGAGCTCTGAAAAGAACACGTTCAGTGGGAAGAGTGAGATTTTCTGGCTTTAACACCCCCCCCCCCCCCAATTCCACAGCTCATAAAGGCTGCCTGATAATGAAGAAGCTAGAGGGGGCCTGTTTAGGAAACCTTTTATTGTCCCAGAGACACTCATGATGAGATTTTCTTCTTTGCCCTGTCCTGCTCTGCCAACAGGATTTCAGCCAATGTATTTCTCGAATAAACACCAGCAATTGCGTTTTCCTAGAATAAGTAGTGCAAAATCCTTCACAAAAGTGGACATGTGCTCTACTAACCATCCTGACTTCCAAGGCTAAAGCCACAAGTTAAGGCTCTGCTTGCTGTTACTTAATCTACTAACAAGCTGAAATCACACTCGGCATGGTCTCTCTGCTCAAAGAGCTGGCAGGGTGACCCTATTATTGTTTCAAACTGATTTCGCTCTGTTTTCTGCAGCAAATAGCTGCAAAGTAGCTCACCACTTCCCTGGAGGAAAATGAAGCCAGGAAAAAGATTCAATAACAGCCCCTGACGTAGCTAGAGAAATTGGGAGGGAGGGTTGTACTTCTGGACTTGAATTCCCCAAACCCAGTTGCTAGTATAGCCCATTGCCATGTTGCTTATGGGTTTCTAGGACTGGTAGTCCCCAAATGTAACTTTTGTTTTGTCTGGGTAGGGGTGGGTGCATGTTCAGCTTTGCTTTCTCCCATACTATTTTGTATAATTATTATTTTTGTTTTGTTTTCTTCTTAAAGATCCCAAGTTATTTCCATTGTATGAATGCTATGAAGACATTTGTGAATGTTGGGACATTTTAAAAAAGAACAGAGCAAAACTGCCTAGTGCTATTTAGAAACAGAGATGGGGAAAGTTACTGCTTTGGACTATAATTTCCAGAATATGTTAGCCAGCACAGCCAGTAGCCATGCTGATTAGTATTCTGGAAGGTGTTGCTCCAAAGAAGATCCTCTTCCTCTCCCCATCTAAAAAACATCTGACTCAGCTTCTAAACATCTGTACTTGAAATATATCAGGATGTATCCAGATGAAACTTTTATCCTGCGGCCATCGTGCCTCAAGCAAGGAACCAAACTGTTGTCTATTGTAATTCTCTTCTACTTCCTTCCCGTTTCTTTTATTTCATCTACTAGGGAAAAAAAGATAAATAAAGACAATTAAAAGGAAAAGATGGAACTATTGCTCCACGGCTTCTGACTGGTGGTACTGGTAATATTCTTCAACATACCAATATGCAGCAGGTCACCTGCAAAGGGTTAATGAGGCTGTGATGAAACTATTTCTCTGTATGTTATTATATACAGTAATACCTCAGATAATGATTGCATCAGATAACACTAAAATCAGATAACGATGCAAAAGATTTTTAAAAATTTTGCATCGGATAACAAATACTGTTGTACCTCGCTTAAAAAGCATAATGTGTTCCACAGGATTGCTCTTTAAGCGAGTTTGCTCTTTAAGCGAAACACCATTGTAAATGACCAATTGTGTGTGGGGGGGATTGCGAACCCTGATTTATTTGTTAAGCGAGTTTTTAGTTGGATTTATTTGTTAAGCGAAGCAAACATTCAGAGAAAATTCTGCTGTTTAAGCGAGTTACTCTTTAAGCTAGATGCTCTTTGTGTGAGGTTTGACTGTAGGTCGATCTTAGAAGAAATCAACTCCGACTGCTCCTTAGAAGGTCAAATAGTAAAGATGAAGCTAAAGGACTTTGGACATCAAATGAAAAGAAAGCAGTGGTGGGCATTAGCAGTTTTGAAATAAAGTAGTCCTAATTTGGGTGCAACGCAGGGCTTTCCTCCTGGCCACGCCCACCATACCACACCCACAGTGTGATAGTAAAAATTTTTTTTGGAGCTCACCATTGGAAGAGAGGATTCACTTGAGAAAAGCCTTGATGCTGGGAAAGGTGGAAGGCAAAAGAAAAGGGGGACAACAGAAAATGAGATGGCTAGATGGTATTGTAGATGCAATGGGCACAGAGCTGGGTGGGTTAGGGAAGATGGAGGAGGACAGAGGTGGGCTTGTCCTCCGTCAACTGCTTTGACTTCAGAAGGGCCCCAAGGAACCCAGTGCCTGCCAGGGCAGCTTCTAGGCAATCTCCCTGGCAATTCCAAAGTCAAAGTGGCCAGTGAAGGGTGAACCCATGGTGGCCACTTTGACTTCGGAAGGGCTGGGGGTGCCTAGAAGCTCCCCTGGCAGGCACTGGGTCTCCCCGGGCCCTTCCGAATTGAAAGCAGCAACCGTGGGCTTGCCTAGTGCTGTCCACTTTGATTTCAGAAGGGCCCCCGAGGAACCCAGTGCCTGACAGGACAGCTTCTAGACATTCTCCCTGGCCATTCTGAAGTCAAAGCGGCCAGTGGAGGAAGAGCCCACGGTGGCCACTTTGACTTCGGAAGGGGGGGTTGCCTAGAAGCTCCCCAGACAGTTGCTGGGTTCCCCCCGGTCCTTCTGAAGTCAAAGCGGCCAGCGGAGGGTGAGCTCATGGTAGCCGCTTTGACTTTGGAAGGGCAAGGGGGAGCCCAGCGCCAGCCAGGGCAGCTTCTAGGACCTCCCCCCGGTCCCTTCCAAAGTCAAACTGGTCAGCGCTGGGCGAGCCCACCTACCTCCTCCGAAAGCCCCATGTTGGGGTGTCTGATCCCTGGCTTGCTTTCGGAGGAGGTAGCTGAGTGAGTCAGCTGCCTCTTCCAAAAGCAACCCGGTTGGGGCATCTGATCCCTGGAGGAGGCAGCCAACCTGGTCAGCTGCCTCCTCCAAAAGCAAGCTGGGGATCCAACACCCCAACCAGGTTGCTTCCAGAGGAGGCAGCAAACTCGCTCAGCTACCTCCTCCTCCTTTGCATTGTACAAAAAAAATTGTACAACAAAGAGGATTTTGGAACAAATGGACGTATTTTACAGCGAAAAATTTCATTGTACGATATACCCATTTGTTCCAAAATCCTCTTCGTTCTATGATTTTTCCATTGTACAATGCATTTGTTATACGGGGTTCCACTCCAATTTGAAGAGAACCTAGCAGTAGCCCAGAGTAAAGAATCTATGAACAGGGGTATGGGAAACTCGTAGCCCTTGATATATGATTGGACAACAATGGTGGTTTAGGACTAATTGAAGGTGCAGTCATCTGACAGCTAGAGAGTCCTGCTTTTCCCACCCATGCTATAGAAGGAAAGACAGTGCTTTAAATTAAGTGAATCTATTGGTTACTATACAATCCACTTAGACATTTTATACTACTAAATAGTAAGACCTCTTCATAGGTTCACACCTTAATTTCATGAAGGAGTTTGAGGGTGTCAATGAAGTTGAGAGTGATATTGTCAGAGACCAGGTTCCATTAAGAGTCTGGATTCCTAGTAGAATCACCCAAGGAAGAATGGTCTCAAAGTGAAAGGCAACTTCTGCACATGTTTGTGTCGTTTGGAGAAAGTATTGGAAAATACATGTGGGTTTATTTTTAAAAACAACAAGAGTAATATGCACAATACTAAATAAGGTGACCAGCAAATATAGTGCCACCACAGCTTCAAATCCTCATCTGTTATTTCCAACACTTAAGGATTTGGTTTCATAAGGCTGGGAAGGAAATTTGCTCAGGAGTAACTTCCTTGATGTCCAGTCAGCTATATCTCCCACACAAACATAAACATTCCCTGCAGTAATTTCCATTCTTCTTTCTTTCATATGCCTGGACAAATCCTAGCACCACTCCACTTCTGAACATTGCTTCATGTTATCTTTTGCTCTCTTTCCCTCTCCCTGCCAGATTGAGACAGTTCCCAATGAGCTCTTTTACTCCTTACTGCTGTTCTATAATTTTTGGAGTGCAAGATGAAGCAGAGTGCCTTTTCTTCTATCAACACGAGTCACGGTACAGAGTTCATTGCCACTAAATCATTAAACAAGCACATGATTTCCACATCTTCTTTCTCCTTAGTTCTGCACCAAGTTAACTGAATTTTATGGAACAGAGATAAATTCTAGCATATCGGAAAATAAACAAAAATGCTGTAGCACTTTGAAGACTAATGGTTATATGTTAGTGTTAGCTTTTGTGGATCAAGTCCACTTCATAACACATGGGAGTGAGACTTCATGGCATCAATTTATAAACATCAGGTACAGAGTGATTGGTTAACATAACAGATAAGTATACAAATCAATATGACTTTATACAACTGGTAATGGCAAATGATCTCTGGTTTTTATCTGGATTAGTTGTATAATCTTCGGATTAGTTGTATAAAGTTTGGATAAATTCTAGAAAATGTTCACTCAGTTTTGAAATTAAGCTCTCTATGTCTTAAGCAACACTTACACTTACTAGTCTGCTGATTGCTGCCAGAGACGTGCATTGATGAAGACTTGGATTTGGACAACAACAAAGCCAAGAAAGTGGCTTCATTTTGGCAGTCCAGGGTTTGAGTGGAACACCAAAGAAGAAGAACTAGCTCTGGGGAAAGGGAGAAAAGAATGATAGTCTCTGGAGGCATTTAGAAGGATGGGCTATCATCTCCTCCAGCATATCTGCCCCTTAGTAGAGCCCAGATTCTGGCGCTTTCAGCTTTCAGAAAATGAAGAGTCCTTGAGGCATGCTGCTATTATTATTATTAATAATAAATATAAACATTTTCATTTTGCACAGTAATCAGAGGCAAAGCATTCAGCCTCTGTCACGGGCCAAAAGATTGTCAACTGCCAGCAGGTGATTTCAAAAGGTATCAATGCCCAGGCCAGATTATAAAGGGAATTAAATGCCTTAATTAGCCTCCTCATGCACAATTCCAGACCATGAGCCACATACAAGCTCCAGCCTTCTTGAATGTACCTCCTCTGGCCCAACAATCTTTTGTACAAGATAATTGAAAATAAGTCATTAGAAACAAAAATAATACAGAGAAAATATGAAAGGAAGAGAGCAGAAGGAAGACCAAGTATCCAATGACTGACATAACATTAAAAAGCCGTGGTCTCTGGTTTGCAAGACCTGAACAGGACTGTTCATGATAGGCTGTTTCAGAGATAAATAATTCATAGGGTAGCCTTATGTCAGAAGGGACTTGACAGCAGACAATGACAAAATGGAAGAGCAGCCACAGAATTCTGTTAGATTGGCTCTTTCCTTGCTCTTATTGAAAGCCAAAGAACAGGTGAAAGGTCTCCCCTGCTTTGACAGAGAGAGGAGATGTTTTGGAAAGCATAGATCTGTGTATGAGTGAAGAAGAGAGACATGATTGTGAGGAAATGAACAGGGGTGGAAATGTAACAGTTGAATGTTGCTGAAACATCCCTGAGCATTAGAATGGCAGTACTATATCTTGAGGGCCACATGATCCTCAGCCATCTGAGAGATGTGTGAAAGAAAGAAAATGAGACAATGATCAATGTGAGGGAGTCCAGAAGGATGATTGTCAAATCTACCTTTTTAGTTTCTGAATGCAAGTGAACCCCTAGGGCCATGATGGTGAACCTTGGCACTCCATGTGTTTTTGGACTTTAATGACCCGAAGCCTAAGTCAGCAATCCTCCTGATCAGGGCTTCTGGAAACTGAAGTTAAAGAACATCTGGAGTGCCAAGGTTCTCCATCACTGCCCTAGGGCATAAGGACCTCAGAGTAAAAAGGCTGCCCACTTAGCACAGGAGAGCTGACAGTTGGTTACAGAGATAAGGAGCAATCTCTTTATGGTATTTGACACTTGATTATCATTAACATACATATCTATCATAAGCCCTATCTAGTTTTAAATAGAAATCTTGCAGCCAGAAGCATAGAGAACCAAAGATGGTAAAGGATTCAAATCAACCGGCCAACATTTTCCCAAAACTGAGAAGATGTTTGGTGGAAAAGAGGGCAGAGGGGCCCATGTTTCAGAAAAATTACTCATCCTAAAGGCTAAATATGCCATTTATCAGTTTCATTTGGTAATACTGCAAAATGTCAACCATTCTATGCTTCTCTTAATCTGGGAATGATGGTGGCACAGTGTGTTTGTATTTACAGCTGCAGCATATGTCATTTACAGTGTGTATGTGTGTGTGTGTGTACTCCATACAGCTGCAAATAAAGTGTCCCTTCCCATGTAATAGTTCAGTGCATAGTAACCACAGTAGTTCACATACTCTAAAAGAAGCAGGAAATACCAAGGTTGAAATTTTGTCTGCTGCTAAAAATTGAATATGAGGATATGCGAGCGAGATCACAGCTGTTTAAAATGGCAAAAATGTCCTCCTTCATTTAGAAAGAATGACAGCATGGTCCATTTTGATTGTTGCCCTCATCATCATCTATTCTGCTTCCAAACCATCTACCTTATATTGTGGTTTTCATGAGACCCTTGTAGCTGGTTATTGCTTTTATTGTTATTGTAAAACACCCACTAATGACTGCAATGTTAATCAGGCATTTGATGATCCAACATGAAGTTGTATCAAACAAAATATATTCCCTTCTTGTTTTTGTCAATGTTGCAGCTGCTGTGCATCCTCTGTGGAGAGCAATAATGCTGGGTTTTCAAGTGGAGGTTAATATCCGCACCAATAGCATCTGGAAGGGACCATGGTGGCAATGAAATTTCCACTTTGACATCTGAGCTCAGGGCAAACACAAACAACAAGCCATATTATTTCAGGCACTCAGAAGACAGACAACCGAGGTTGTGTTCCTGTTCTGAAAGAGAAGGTTTCCCTTGCTTGAAAGCCAGTCATATCCAACTTTAGGGTTCAGTACTCATCTCTGTTTCACAGCTGAAGAGCCAGAGCTGTCTGTTTCTGCAGACATTTCCATGATCATGTGGCAGGCATGACGAGACACCAGAGCACACAGAACACTGTTTACCTTCCCACTGAAGTGGTCCCTATTTATCTACTTGCAATTTCTTGCTTTCGAACTGCTATGTTGGCAGGAGCTGGGACAAAGATGGGAGCTCATTCCATCCTGCAGTACTCGGGAATCGAACTGCTGACCTCCCGCCTTCCAGTCAGCATCTTAGCCACTGAAAGAGAAGCTGAGAGGAAATACAGTACTTTGGGAATGGGGAAGTATTTTGCACCTTTCCGACTTTGCAAAACACGGGACTGCAGTGGCTCAAGTGGTTAAGATGCTGAAATTGCTGACTGGAACGTCAGAGTTCGATTCTCAGGTACTGTATGATGGAGTGAACTCCTGTCCCTGTCCTAGCTCCTGCCAATCTAGCAGTTTGAAAGCAAAAAATTGCAAGTACTGTAGATAAATAGAGACCACTGCAGTAGGAGGGTAAACAACATTCCACGCACTCCAGTGTTGAGGCCTGACACATTTCCACAGAAAGTTTGCAGATGCAGACAGCCCTGGCTATAAAAAGAGATGAGCACTGAACCCTATAGTCTGATACAGCTGGGTTTTGAGCAAGGGCGAGCTTTACCTTTACCTTAACTTTGCAAAGAATGTCCTTTCAAGGGATGATTATTATGGGGGTGATTGCCTAAGTATCAAAAACAATTCAGAAAGAAACTTAACACAGACGTTGTTGTTTTAGATATTTTTAAAACTTTTGATTCAGTGGAATAGCCAGGATTAAAAATAATAATTCAAATTATGGAATTTGGAGAGACATTTCAACAAGTGATAAAACAATTGTATTCAAAGAATTGGGCCTCCATGTTGGTCAATGATGATGTAACAGAGCAAATCAACCTGAGCTGAGGAACTAGACAAGGCTGCCCCTTGTCTCCAATATTGTTTATATTAATAATGGAAATGCTGGCAAATGTGATAAGACAAGATGATTGTATAGAAAGACTAGAATATAATGATAAAGTAAATATTAGAGTGTTTGTCAGCACCATAGCCAGGATTCTAGCTTGGAGGGAGGGGGTTTCAGGAGAGGCAACAATGTCTTTCTCTCTCTCTCACACGCACGCACGCACGCACGCACGCACGCACGCACGCACGCACGCACGCACGCACGCACGCACGCACGCACGCACGCACATGTGTGTGTGTGTGCGTGCACACACACACACACACACACATAAAATAATGAATTTTGATAAGCTAAAATATGAAATAAAGGAAACTTTGAAAAAGTGTAAAAAATTTAAGATTCCATGATTTGGAAGGGAAAAGGTCTCAAAAACCAGTAGTGTCCAACTTTAGGAGATGGTGCTCATCTCTGTTTACAGCCAAAGAGACAGCACTTTCTGCATCTGCAGATATTTCTGTAGTCATGTGGCAGGCATGACCAGATGCCAGAGTGCACTTAATGCTATTTACCTACTTGCATTTTCTTGCTTTCATACCTTGTGGTCGACAGGAACTGGGGCAGGTAAGCTTGTGTATGTTAAGCAGCTATGTTTAAAATTATGAGGCCCCCTTTCTAGTTTTTCAAAATAAGCTTGTGTGTTTGTGTGTTTGGAAACTTCATGATTTGCACTAGTACCAGTGGTAGGCAGCCAAAATGTTTACTACCACACTGTGGGCGGAGCCAACGTCATGGGTGGAGCCAACATCATGATGTCATGGGCGGAGACAACATCAGGAGTGGAGCCAAAGTAAAAAAAAAACCCATTAAAATAAGTACACATAAAAATACAAATTAAATAGACATAAAATACATAAAAATATACATAAAACACATAAAATACACATTAAAAATAAAGACACATTAAATACACATTAAATAGACACAAAACATATAAAAATATAAATTATACAGTACACATAAAACACATAAAAATACACATTAAAAATAAAGACACGTTGAATAGACATAAAAACACATAAAAATGCAAATTAAACGCACATAAAACACATAAAAATACACATTAAAAATAAATACCCATTAAATACACATTAAAATATACCCACCCACCCCACACCAAAAGGCAAGTAACTTACCCTGGGGAGCAGGCTGTAGAGAGCTTCAGGCTAGCAGCTGCTCTTCCTCCTGCCCGCTTGGGAGGACAGCAAGGAGGCTGCCGAGGGCCTCAGCAGCAGCCATCAGTTCATCCGTGGCTGTGTGTGGTCCCCCACTGCTCTTTGCTGCCACACTCCAAGCAGCAAATGCCTGCTTGGCTTGGCAGGCAGACCGCTGTAGGCATGCATGCATGCCAAGCACTGTAGGTGCGCCAAGTGCTATAGGCATACCAAGCGCTGTAGGTGTGCATGAGCACTAAGCGGTGTAGGCGTTCATGCACGCCAAGTGCTTGGCATGCATGCACGGTGGGGGAACCGGTGAAAAGGTAAGCCCCTGAGGTGGTTCTCCCCAAAAGCCACTACCAGTTCTCCAGGACACTGGGAAAATCTACTACCGGTTTTTGTGAACTGGTGCGAACCAGCTGCTGCCCATCACTGGCTAGTACCCTGGCCACACTTCCTTGCGCTTCAGTGGCACTATTTTGGTTTCATTTCTTTGGCACCCACCACATGACTTTAGAAAAAAGAGGTATAAATATGACTAGTTGGAACATCACAAAGAAGAGGAGTGGTGGATGCCCAAGAGACTGGCAGAAGGATATGGACAGTAAAAGAGATGAGATAAGCAGTGCAGGTATCATGGTGAATTACTGACATGTATGTGAAAGAAAGGACAATGGGGATAATTTTCTCTGTGCGATATTGTTGGTTGGGTGGGGTGGCTGGTTGCAAAAATTTTTTGGAAGCTCTCTGTAGCAGAGGCAAGATGGCCCATATGGAAAAAACCATTCATGTGTCTGATGCATACCCTGTTTATAAGAGAATCACCAGGGATGCAAATGACAATGACACGTTTCTGGCAGGGATGGGAAGGGACAGCAATCCTGACTTGCCAATTCTGATCAATGAAGATCTTGTGTGTGTTTCTCTATGAGGGTGGTGGAGGAGATGAATTGGAGTCTGAATTGGGTGGTTGGGAGCATATCCTGGAGCATGCCTGCATATGTTTCGTATGTGTGCAACAAGAGTAGAAAGCAGCATGTGTGCAAGAATGCAGAGAAAATGGCATTTCTTTATGGCAGTGAGTAGATGTTTACATGGAGTGAATTGCTACCCTTGCCCATTGTTCTGCATTTAAAGGCTCTTGATTTAGTTCTTTGCAATGCAGTTTTGCTGAAGCAGTATCACGAGACTCTAACCTACTGCCTTTCTGTTGCTGTCTGGATCCTCACCACCACCATTTTACACTCATGGTATTACATTTCACATTTCTCAGCTTCCCTTTCATTTTTGTTGTGTGTCTGCAGCCTGATGAGGATTGAAAGGCATGCTTGCTTGTTGACCACCATTTGCCACTGAGCACCAGCAGCCACTGTGCAAAGGGATTCGACTTCTGCTTCCAGCTGTGAAACAATAATATCCTTTCCTTTTCCCTGTTTGTTGTTTCCTCTTACAGCAACAGCACACAATCTCTGAGGTTGCTGTTAAGCTTATGGACAATCTTATTTATAAAAGATGAAGGAGAAGGTGATGCAGTGACACCACAAATCAGTTTTGAAATTTCTTAACAGTGTTATAGTTGATAATTATTACAGTGGACAGTATTTACATCCAACAAACCCTGAACTAAATAGCCAGCCTTTTGTAGACCAAGCCTACAAATTATGGAGCAAACAATAGGATACATTGCATGTGAAATGTGCTTAGTGATGCAGAAAAGCATTTTTATAGAAAAGCATTTTGAGAAAATTGCAGTAGTAATCAGAGAGGCAAAATTCATGTTAATTGTTATGCTAATTGTTGTGTATTTATTGTTTCAATTATACTTTATGTTTGATCTTGTTTATTGTGTTTATGAAGTAGCTAAAAAGAAATAACAGGCAAATGATATCATGATAATTTGCCATGAGATCTGCCCCCCCCACCAAATGTAAGTGATAGACCACCCCCACCACCTCATTACTAGTTGTCCTAAGTGGTTCAGAACCATCATGCTCATTGCCATGCCCCACCATCTTATGATCTGGACACATCTTCCTCACTGGTAAGCTGTGGCTCTGGATAAAGTTTTGTTGTTGTTCAGTCGCAGTCGATTCCGACCCTCTGCGACCCCATGGACCACTGTCCGCCAGGCACTCCTGTCCTCCACCATCCCCCTCAACTTGCTCAGCTCTGTGCCCATTGTCTCTACAATACCATCTAGCCATCTCATCTTGGGCCGTCCCCTTCTTCTTTTGCCCTCAACCCTTCCAAGCATCACGGCTTTCTCAAGTGAATCCTCTCTTCTCATTTGATGTCCAAAGTACATTAGCTTCATCTTTATTATTTGACCTTCTAAGGAGCTTTGATGCTTGGAAGGGTCGAGGGCAAAAGAAGAAGGGGACGGCCCAAGATGAGATGGCTAGATGGTATTGTAGAGACAATGGGCACAGAGCTGAGCGAGTTGAGGGGGATGGTGGAGGACAGGAGTGCCTGGCGGACAATAGTCCATGGGGTCGCACAGGGTCGGAATCGACTGTGCGACTGAACAACAAAAAAGGAGCAGTCAGGGTTGATTTCTTCTAAGATTGACCTATTTGTTCTCCTTGCTGTCAAGGGTACCCTCAAAACTCTCCTCCAACACCACATCTCAAAGGCGTCTATTCTTCTGCGCTCAGCTTTCCTAATGGTCCAGCTCTCACAACCATACATTGCCACAGGGAATACCATTGCTTTGACTATGCAAATTTTTGTTTGCAATGTGATGTCTCTACTTTTCACTATGCTCCCCAGGTTTCTCATTGCTTGCCTCCCAAGAATCAGTCGCCTTTTTATTTCATGGCTGCAATCACCATCTGCAATGAGCTTTGATCCTAGGAAAGTAAAATCTGTCACTGCTTCTACTTCTTCCCCATCTATTTTCCAGGGACTGATAGGGCCTGTTGCCATTATCTTGGTTTTCTTGATATTGAGTCTCAAGCCAGCTTTTTCACTTTCTTCTTTCAACCTAATCAGGAGCTTCTTTAGGTCCTCCTCACTTTCTGCCATTAGGGTGGTATCATCTGCATATCTCAAATTGTTGATGTTTCTTCCAGCAATTTTGATCCCAAATTGTGATTCCTCCACCCCTGCATTGAGCATTATGTGTTCTGTGTATAAGTTGAATAAGCAGGGTGACAAAATGCAGCCAGGGTTATCCTAACATGGTGAGCGATTGAATGGAATATATCTGCAGTCACTTTGCTTGCACCAGGAAAGATGAGGCACTCTTGCACAGCCATAGGCCTCTCTAGTCTTCCATCTATTTTGCCGCTTCATTCATGTTAGCCTTACTAACAGCCTTGGGCTTTTTGAGGGGTACCTTCTTGTCAGAGTCACCTCAAAATTGCTCTTTTTCTCTTGGGCTTCCATTGCTCATGTCTCTCTCTAAGTGTCCCCATTATGGATTAACCATCTTGTTTTTTGGTACATTCTGTGCATATGATTTACAATATTCAGATACTGTATCTTACTGAGTATGATCTTCTTATGGATCAGAGACCAGTGAGATCACTTAAAACATGTGCCACTCGCTGATTCTTTTGTGTGTGGCTTTATGAATTCTGGGTACACAGAAAGAGCCTCCTCAAAGATTGTGGTATTTTTGAACCACAATCGGGAGTACCCTAGTAGCCTTGTGTTGCCAGCTAATATTTTTCACACTAGATTAGGTGAAAGAACTGCAGAATGAACTCACTAAAAGATGTCTTCATTTTGGCAGTTTTACTTTTGGCCAAGACACGGAAGAAGAATTTACCTCTTTATTCACAAAACCAAAATGATGCCAGTGCAAACATGCATTAAGCAGAAACATTTGGATATATCTTCACTTATGCCCTGTAGCAGTGATAGCAAACCTTGGCCACTCCAGATGTTCTTGGACTCTAATTCCCAGAAGCCCCCGTGAATCCACACAAATGGGTATATTGCGATTCATCCAGTCCACGCTGCCGTTGTTGCTCCTGGAAGCAGAGGTAAAATGCACCTGTACAGGCGTGCCATCTGGAGTGCCAAGGTTCACCATCATGGCCCTAAAGATATGCTTCTCTTTCAATGCATGTGAGAGATTGGGCAAGCAACAGATTCCTGGGAAGCAGGTGAGGAGCATGTCCCAGCTGTTGGTCCCCAGTGCATGGTACCTTTGGGGAAGTCTTTGTGCGCATCTTTCCCTGACCTGCATATGTTGGATGTGCCCTGCCATGTTTGTTCTTTCTACTGCAACAATATCCTCTCCACCTGTGTCTCTATAGCACCTCCTTGAGTTCTTTCCCTGGATTATTTGTGTTTACCCACATGGGTATGGCGTTTACATGGGAGGCAATGCCATAGGGAAGTGGGCCTTTGAGCAACAGTCCACTGGGTAAGTCACTTCTGACCATGTCATGACTGACTTAGTTTGTTTGGAAGTACAAGCCATTGGCATCTATGTTCATGCCCTGGCTAGGTAGTTCACAGTCAGCATTTTTGAGTCACCCATAGCCCCCTACTTGCACTATATCTCTGGAGTGATGTCTTCAGTATTTGAACCTGTGATGGGGACTCTAAGACCTTATGTGAGCAGCCAGATATTACAATCAGGCACTAATACCCATGAACAGTGTCTTTCTACCATTTGCAGCCTTGTTTCCTTACACACAGCACCTGTGGCATTAACGGCCAGAACCACTGCACACCCACGCAGCATAGACCAGCACACCCAAACTCAGAATTGCTGCATTTTGTGGCTTTCAAATAATTCTTACATATTTTCTTCTTGAGAAAACTTTTGTCTTTGTTTTGCTAACCATTTACTAGGCCAACTACTGTACGTCATAACAAGGTGCAAAGATGCGATTTAGTAAAAGACTGATGCCAATCATCTCTGTAGGGGGTAATCAATTCAGACTGATCTTCCTTCAGAAAGCTGAGAACTTGACCTTTTTGGCTCCCTTCTGTAAATTTTCAGCTTATGTAATGTACAGATACTTTAGTTTGCTTAAAAAACAGCACTGTAGAATTAAATCACATGCGAAATGAGGTTGGTTGAGAAGAGTTATCAAGAAAAGCAGTTACGGAGAATGTATAGAATGTACAGAATGTATAGAAAGGAGATTTTCTTCCAATTAAACCAGGAATTACCAATTTAAGGCCCGTGGGCCGGATCTGACCCATGGCAGCATTTCATGTGGCCCCCCATCCCTCCAAAGGCATTCGAAAAACTAAATGGCCACCTCCATTGTGCAGGCAGGGCAAAATGGCTGTCTGGCCCTCAACGCTGACTGAGAGAGTGTGACCCAGCCCCCGGCTTAATAAAGGTGTGAACCCCTGAATTAATCTCTCAGTATTTAGTGAGAACCCTCTGAATTTTGTCTGTTGATCCTTGTCTCCTTATTGCAGCTGCATATGAGTGTTGGTCGCATTCCAGGCTGCCAGCTAGGCTTCTCAAAGAAGGTTTGCAACAGTTGTTCCTACTGTAAAGGTAAATAAAGCAGGTTGAAGGGGCAGAATATATCCTATTTTGCAGACACTAGTCCTCTATATGGAGGAATCCTCTATTTGAGAGGTATCCAGTGTTTGTCTCTTTTTGAAGACAAAGAATAAAAAAAAAGGAGCGGTACTAACTTAAAGTTCTCCATTAACTGTCAAATTGTAGTACTGTATCTATTTCTATTCATTTGCTTCTATATCTATTGATTAGTATATACAGTAATACCTCGGATAACGTTTACCTCAGATAACGCTAAAATCCCATAACATTAAGTAATCTGGGGAGGAGAATTGGATCGAATAACGTTAAGGTCCTATGGGATGTATCGGATAACAACCGCTAAAGCCTGTGCAGTTACAATGTATCTCTATGGAGCTTTAACGTTATCTGATACATCCCATAGGATTTTAACATGCATCGGATAACACTAAAAATCGGATAACACCAAGACTTGTGGAACCAAGTCTTAGCGTTATCCGAGGTATTACTGTACAGTCAAACCTCGCATAAAGAGCACCTCGCTAAAAGAGTAACTTGCTTAAAGAGCAGAATTTTCTCTGAATGTTCGCTTCGCCAAATAAAACCAACCAAAAACTCGCTTAACAAATAAATCGGGGTTTGCAATCTCCCCCACAATTGGTCACTTTCAATGGTCTTTCGCTTAAAGAGCAAACTCGCTTAAAGAGCAATCCTGTGGAACGCATTATGTTCTTTAAGCGAGGTACAACTGTAAACTATATGCAAAATGTATATCTTGTTTTGCCTCCCCCCATTCAGAAGGGAGGAACCTTAGCACATGGGTGTGTCAACCATCTGGGCACTCTTTATCCTGGTTCCAATCCTATAAACTTCTTCCATTGCCTCTCCTTTCCCTTGCCACATGCTCCACAAGAAATGAAAGGCATGTGTGTTCTGGGATTCAGGAGCCTTCAGATGCTAATAAAATGTCTTTTCCTATTCCTGCTGTGTCCTGGGTTCTACGTATACAGTCAGTGACAGCCTATAACCCAGTGTGTGTGTCTTTCTGAATGCCTGCCTGATCCGATGGGCTGTTCATTCATACAGCTCAATACATTAAGCTCTCTTCTCTACCTGCATTCATACTAATATGGGAAGGGGAAAGAGCTACATAGTGTGGTACTTTCTTGCACCATGTATTTGGCAGGGAGGTTTTGGAGAGGTGAACAGTGTAGATTTTGTGACTAAATGAGCTAGCCTCAGAATGAGGCTAACTGCCCCCTCCCCTCGGTTTCATCATATGATCTTCAACTAGAAACAACAAGCAATTGTGTGGCTTATTTCCATTTCCCCTCTTATTTTGACTCCCTTATGTGTTAGAGAGGACAGCTTGGCTGATGTAGGCTGGAAACTCAGTGCACAACATCACCCAGTTTCCTACCATTTTATAAGTGTTGCTGTGCTGATTTTAGGCCATTAATTTCTCCCATTGCTCATATTTTTCTGTATGTCCTTGGTGGGTCGTCATGCATTTTTCTGATTGCTCAATGATAGCTGTAATTCCCCATTGTTCCTTGCAGTGTGTATTTAGTTTTGGGCCCAAGGAAAAAAGTCATTCCCTACAGGTTTCCAAACAACACTACTACTGTGCTAAATCACTCCCTTCCTCATTCTCATACCAACGTCTAGGGGAACTGGAACATAAAATGGCACAGGTGGATCTTGATACTTCATTTTGCCCCAAAGCCTAATAGGATTTCTGGAAATAAATAACACAGTTACAGCACTGTCGGGCAAAAGAAATGGAGGTGCTGTTTTTTCAAAGGTCCCTCAGGAATGGGGCAATGGAACAGAAAGCGAGCAGAAGCAGAAGCATTCCATTAGAAAAAAGTACTGAATTACTATAGTTCAGGCTTTGCTTTTCATCTTCTACTCATACTGTTCTCATCTTCTTCCTTACTGAGCAGACAAAATTGTACACTGTGCTACTAGTGCAGCTGAAGGTTGAAGCACAGGTAAAAAGACCAAGTAATGGTGGACAGGTTTGGTACCTAGCTACTTTGGAGATGGCTTAGTTCACTCTGCCCATTCAGATGAACACCCATTTGTACTAACCCCTGGTATTATTCTGTCATATTCAGCAATAGGAATTATGGAATTAATAACACACCTAAATCACTGATACTTGTTGTATAGAAGATAAATATATTGAGCTTATCTGCAACATAATGATAGGAACAGATAACCCTCATTTCCCTCAGAGAAGTCTGTTTGGTTCAGATACTTAAAGAGTAAGGACTAGAAATCCCCTTAGGTAGAAGAGTGTGTTGGCCAGATAAAGATCTACAGTGATGGAAAAAGGACTATGTGAGCAAATGCAATATTCCCTTTGATAAGTACAGTAAAACCTCGCATAAAGAGTGCCTTGCTTAGAGTGTAACTCATTTAAAGAGCAGAATTTTCTCAGAATGTTCGCTTCACTTAACAAATAAAACCAACCAAAAACTCACTTAACAAATAAATCAGGGTTTGCAATCCCTCCCGCCAGAAGTCACAATTGGTCACTTACAATGGTGTTTAGCTTAAAGAGCAAACTCGCTTAAAAAGCAATCCTGTGGAACGCATTATTCTCTTTAAGCGAGGTACAACTGTATCACACACAAAAAGTAGATACCGGTAAGAATTGCAACATTTAGCAAAGAGGCTGGGGGGGGGGGGTTCGTAGAAAATCTACAAACCCACTTGTGCTTTGTTCTGGAAAGTATTTTCAGCAATTGATTTACAGCAATTTTTTCTCAAAACTGAAAGCTAAAGATTTGCATCCAACATCAGAAATATTCCCTTAAAAAGAGCATTCTGTTTGATTTAAAAGAGTAGTTTAATGGAAAACTACTTATAAGCTTTCTTTCAAAAAGGAAAAGGTAAAAGAAATACTGTTTTTCTTTTGGCCAAATTGTTTCAACTAGTGTCTTTTTAAAGTCTCTGTACAAAGGCAGAAAGAGAATGTTCTATCTACACATGATTTAACAGTCATTGTGAGTGAACTCTGTCACCTTTATTTTCTAATTCATTCTTGAAGAACTAGGGTGGTGACATTTCGAAAGACGAAAGTACAGTACTGCAGTTGCAGCTCCTATTTTGTGGCTACCTGGTTCACTGAGTAGCTTAGTTAATTAATGATTGTGAGGTGCATGAGATTCTCTGATGAGAGACATTAATAAAGTGCAAAATATTAATTGCTGCTGTTAATAGTAGGCCATAGCCTGATGCTATTAATTAGTTCATCTGTAAGGGAGGAAACCCCACCGACTTGAATGAGTCAAGAATTACTGACATTTGCATGCCTGCAAGCTATTCTTTTACTATTATTTCCAGGCTAGAAGTAGGAAAGTCACTACTTTCAAATATTCACAACATTAATGCTGTTTCACTTGACCTTTGCTGGGAGCCTTCTTCTATTAAGCAATCTGATCTGCCTGGTTTCTCAAGCAGACAATTCAAGTTGCTGTCAATGCAAATGTGTAAGTACTGAATACCTTTCTTTCTCCCTTCTCAATGGTTATAATTTTTACAGGTGAAAAGTTGAACTAGACTTGTGCAATGGAAGAAACACTTGGGGATATATTTAATACCTTAAGATGTATGTAAATTCAAAACTGATTTTAGGGTTGCTGTGGGAGCAAATTCAGAGAAAGACCAAGTGCTAGGATGATGGGAGCATATCCATTATTTCTGCAATCCTAATGTGATATCTGAGTTCAGAGCTGATAGCTTTCCATTCTGATGAATAGCAGTTTCCTCTCTAACCTCCATATGTCTTTAGTAAATAAGGTTATCATTTAACTGATCCTAACTCCCAAAGTTTGTTCATGCCTCTTGTGAGAGGGAATAATGCCAGCATATTGAACAAGATAATTGTGAGCTGCTTCTGAAGAAATTCATGCTGGATTCATGACTGTAGCAATGTTTGTGCCAGTTAGAGATGCTGCCTTCCTGGACATCTGCTTCAAGTGAGTGGCTGCGTACTAAGTGTTTGCCTAACCAGTTCTCCAGGATAGTATGCCTTAATGTAAAACAGCTGTACCTCCTTAAGGGCTCTCCAACTGGAACAGCAATTGTAACAGCACAGGTGTAGCTTATTGATGAGGTAACTCCAAGACTTTGCTTAAAGATTCCAAGCCAGGCCACCAGGCCTGTCGGCCCCCAGAATTTCTGTGAGGAGGCATGCAAGATCAACTGAAGATGCGACCACATGGCAGTTTTTCTTGCACTTTGAGAACAGGTTTGATTAAATAAATTCAATTAAATAAATAAACAGGTTGGTTTGTTCTGTTTTCCAGTTATCACATGATGTACTAGCAGTTGTGAATCATCTCAATTCTGGCATGTGTGACTGCTGATATTCAACGAAAGTAGATTGCTTAGCTGTCACTTCAGTTAAGCCCCTATAGGAATTGACCTTTGTGTTGATGGAAAAGATGCCACTTATTAATAAATGTAAAGCTCCCTTCCTGCTGTCCCATGAAGGGGGAGACAGAAGAGGATGAGAGGATGTGGTTTTCCCCCTTTCAAATCCCTTTTAATCCAGCACTAAATCAGCTGAATGACAAGCTAATTCGGCACTATGCTACTTACAATTTTATGGTTTCCCCCTCGCCCCCACAAAGAGGGAGAGAGAATGAGAATCTTTTGTTATCCCCTCCCCCCTTTCCCTATAAAGACAGGAATGGCCTAAGTGGGATCACATAAGGTACATTGTGGTTTCCTGCCATGAAAATAGCAAATAATATTTTGTACCTCACAGCAATCTTGTTTTGTTTGCTCCAGTTCTGGACAATTTGGCTGTCTAATCACATACTTAGTGATACAGCTCTTGGACTAAGGCAGTGTTTAGGGACTGAAGAAAATGGATTCTCTCTGCAATCTTTGTGCCTATAAGTAAGGTTTGTAAAACACTTAATCATTTTTAAAAGATTCACAGAATCTAAGATTCAGTTTTCATTTGGATTAATGACTGGATCAAGGTATAGAAATTCGAAAAGAAAAGGTGCATACTGCTTGGGAGGCAAGCTGTGGAAAACCTAGGCACATAATAAAAAGTAGAGATATCACTCTGCTAACAAAAGTCTGCATAGTTTAAGTGATGGTCTTCCCAGTAGTAATGTATGGCTGTGAGGGCTGGACCGTAAGACTGAGTGCAGAAGAATAGATGCCTTTGAACTGTGGTGCTGGAGGAGACTTTTGAGAGTCACCTGGACTTCAGTTAATTCTGAAGCAACTCAACCCTGACCACTCCTTGGAAGGACAAATACTGAAGCTGGAGCTCAAGTATTTTGCAACCAAATGAGAAGAATGGAGTCACTGGAGAAGCCTCTATTGCTAGAAAAGCTCAAAGGCAAAAGGAGAAGGGGGCAGCAGAGGATGAGATGGTTGGACAGAAACAATGATGCAGTGGGTGTAGATCTGGGCAGACTCCAGAGAATGGCAGATGACAGAGGAGCCTGGCACGCAGTGGTCCATGGGGTCGTAAAGGGTCAGAATTGACTGTACAACTGAACAACAACAACATAGAAATTCTTTCACTATTTGAATTTCTTTGTTATCAACATTAAGTTGTATAGTTCTCTGGTTATTATTTTTATCTTGGTATTCAAATGTGATCCTTTGGCACTTCTTTCATTTTTATGAAAAGTCATTTCAAGTTATTTCTGTTTTCTACCAGTAAAGTGTGTCCTCTAGATATCTTCAATTATTGAAGTTTCTTCTGCCAATTTTGGCTCCTCCACCTTAATACAGCCAGGCTTTCTTTATGATATATTATGTCTACAGCTTGAACAGATAAAGGGATAAAATGCCAGTTTCTCTGACACCTTTGCCCATACAAAACAATGCTGTCTCTCCATACTCTGTCCTACTGGTAGCTTCTTGTGCACAATATAGGTCCGTTATGACAAACCTTGGCACCCCAGATGTTCTTGGACTTCAATCTCCAGAAGCCCAACCCCCCATGAATCCACATGAATGGTTTTACTGTGATTCATCCAGCCTGTGCCACCTTCGTCGCCCCTAGAAGCAGAAGTAAAATGCATCTGTAAAATGCATATGTGCTCATAGGGGGAAATGGAGTGCTTGTTTATGAATTTATAGAAGATATGGAATTAGGTCTATGTGTGGAATGTCTTTCCCCTAAGTTTCTTATCAAGAGACAGATCCTTCCATAGATACCACTGTGAGCAAAAAGGAACTATCCAGACTTCTGCTGGATGTGAAGAGGATAAAAGCAGTTCTTTCTTTTTCCTCCCACCATCATGAAAACAGTTATTGAGCAATGTTGTGCTTATAATTTGGAAGCAATATGTTACATGTAGATACGTGTCTTTTAATTTGTTATTGTGTTGGTGAGTGGTCAACTACATTAGTTTGAAAAATAACACATTGATTATAAGATCTTTGTATTTGTTATATTTTATTCCACTTGTTAGATTTTTGAGCATTGTTTTCTTGTTACCTCAACTTCTTTATGTGGAATTTGGGAGGGAACACTGTTTGTGTATTTGTGTGGTCAGCATCATACTGTAATATCTATACCACCTGAGTAAGGGAAACTGCTGAAATCTTGATAGCAACTTGCTACTCGTTAATTGTTTACATTCCTGGGTGCATGCTTGATGGCATGATCGGGTCCATATCCAGGAATACAACCATGAGTGGTAATTTGCGAACAAAACTTAAGCTGTCTTCTCTGTGCAAATGTAATCAGCAATAGGAATTGAAATATATCACATAAGCAGGTTTCTGCTTATTACTTACAGTCAGGTACTGTATTTAATAGCACATAACCTGGGTATAGACACCACTGGTAACTGCCTATTTCAAGTCGGCCATTGCCAGTAGTCTTCTGTCAAGGTTTCATCCACTCAGCTTTTTGGGACTTTACCTCTGTTTAAAGGGCATCAAGGGCATTCTCACAATGTCACACTGCTGTCATTGGACCTCTTTGGTCTTTAATTGGTACAGTCTCACCATGGGTACACTCTCATAGTTTACTGGTACTGCTGCCTCCACAAGGACAGCTCAGGAACATGAGGCTTGCCCAGAGCTGACGATGATGAAGATGAGGATTGATGTGTGAATTTAGTTATGATCCCAGAATCCAAAGTTTCAGGAAAAAAATTACATTCCCATAGATATAGTGAATCTTTGTAAGAAACATCCACAAGCTTATTTGTGCCAATCATCAGTTTTACTTAATTTTTTAAAAAGTTTTTTGATCTTGACATTCTTCTAATTGAAAGCAAAAACAAAACTAATACTGTATGCCCTTATTCCTAGCTTTTGGCACATTCAGAGCGTGAGAGCAGAGTTAAGCTTTCACTTACACCAGGAAATTAAAATCAGATAAGAGGCCAGGTCCTTTTTTGGTGCCCTGTGGAGTCTGATCTTTCACCACAAATTCAGACTAGAGAGCTGATGATGAGCTCTCATCTTATTGCCTGTAACAAAACTCTGCAAAGGTCAGGAGCTGCCTTATATGGAGAAATTGATCTATATGTGCCTCTTGGGACATTGCTTGATTGACTTAACTGCAGTGTCTTGTTCGTCAAGAAGATATCTAGGAATTAAACAGTGTGCCAGCTGCTTTGGAATATGGATTTGTAGACTCTTACAAATCTCCATCACCTGCTCTTTTGTTGGGGTTAGTGGTGGGGTGGCAGAAGTATTGTTACCTGCCCCATTCCTGCCATACAGGTTTTAGTGGGGAGGAGACAAATAGTTATAACTATAATTCAGCACTAGCAATAGCCCTCTTCAGGTGTTCTGATTGTGTTTCCTTCATGTATGCGAAAGAAGAGCATTCTAGCCCTGCCTCATTTCACCCTGTTTCTGTTGCCCTCTGTGCATGAGATAGAATAGGCCACCTGTAAGGCTTATCCAAACACTCAGCACTTGTAACACCTAGTTTGTCTCTTCATGTATAGCAGAGCACCTGGATGAAAATATGAGACAATGCTACTGACATATTCATGATGCATATGCCTCAAATGTTCTCACTCTTCTTATGTAGCTACCTAGTAACAGGCTTTTAATTATATGTCACTTCTGGCTCTTTGATGGGCAGGCAGCAGCTGTCAACTCTGTCTCCACTATATGATGGGTGCCAACATGTCACGGGGCTTGATCACACCTCTTGACAGTCATTGAAGACAGAAGGATCAAACCTGCAGTTCAAGTGATGGTGAAGTATCACAGCTGCAAGTTTCAAAGGGACTGCTGAAGTGAGATCAGCCTTTGGCAACCCTGCCGGTTTCTGTGTTTTTGATTTCACTGAAAAATGCAGGACATCCCGGGTTAGCTATTTCTTTAGCATGCCAAGAATATATCCATAGAACAAATATTAAGGGAAAGAATCCACACAGGAGACTAAGGTTTAACATAGTTTTAAGAGAGTCTTTATGAAGAGTTTGCTATTTCCTAGTCCAGGGCTCAGCAAACTTGGTTCTCCAGTTATTCTTGCACTTCAATTCCTAGAAGCCCTGATCAGCAAATGTACTGACCTGGGCTTCTGGTAATTGAAATCCAAGAACATCTGGAGAGCCATGTTTTCTGACTCCTGTCCTAGACTGACATTATTGTTATATACCATCAAGTCACCTCTGATTTATGGCAATCCTATGAATGAGTGACAACTTAAAAGCTGTTGCTTCTTTCATGGAGTTGATCTACTTCATACTTGGCCTCTCTCTTTTCCAGCTGCCTTCAATGTTTCCTAGCATTATTACCTTTTCCAGCAAATCTTGTCTTCTTATAATGTTGTACCCCAGATTTATCATTTCTGCCTCTAGAGACAGTTCTATCTTCATTTCTTCAGGAATTTTATTCTGTCTGTGCCAAAAATAGATTTTCTTTTTAGGGTTTATTTATTTATTTAATCACACTTCTATGCCACCCGCCTCATGAATGACTCAGGGCAGCTAACAACAGTTAAAAACATAATCGTCAGTAAAACCAACAATAAAATACCCGCCCATCACAAGAAAAAGTTAAAATTCAAAGATTAAAAGATTAAAAAGAGAGAAAAAGATTGAAAAAAATTACAGATTAAAAATTTACAGAAGAGAGGGGAGGAGTTAGATGAGCCAGCAGGCCTGCATAACCAACTGGCCAGCAATCCATACCTGCCCTGCCAGCCAACTCTTCACACCCTTTCTGAAAGAAAGCAACTCTGTCTGGAGACGCAGTTTGGTTGGCAGGAGGTTACAAAGGGCCAGAGCGCATGCAGAGAAGGCCCTCCTTCTGGTGCTAGAGAGATACACCTCTCTAGCTGATGGTACAACCAGAGAGCCTCTCCGGTCCACTCTGGTGGGATGGACAGATGTTCTTGGTGTGATGCGGTCTCTTAAGTATCCTGGCCCACTACCATGTAAGGCTTTAAAGGTAATAACCAGCACTTTGAATTGCACTTGGAGGCAAGGCGGCAACCAGTGAAGCTCCTGCAGTAATGGTGAGGTGCGAGCATAACGCCTGCACCCCATCATGATCTGGGCAGACGCATTCTGGATGAGTTGCAGCCTCCGAATGGTCACCAGGAAAAGCCCCATGTAAAGTGCATTACAATAATCAAGTCTGGAGGTGACCAAAGTGGGTGTGAAAAAGGAATATTGATCTAGGAGCGGGCATAACTGGCGTATCATAACTGGCCCTCCTAGCCACAACTGCCACCTGCTCTTCAAGCAGTAGTCACGAGTCCAGGAGGACCCCCAGATTATGCACCTGGTCTGTTTGGGGGCAAGACCGCCCCATCCAGAACCAAAGATGGTAGCTCCCGAGATAATGCAGGACCCCTGACCCATAACCACTCAGTCTTGCCAGTATTCAGTTATAGCCCATTGTCCCCCATCCAGACCCTCACAGCCTCCAGGAACCTGGAAAGGACTTCTACTGAATCACTTGGTGTTGGGGTCCGGCCCCAACAATTGGCGTGAAAGAATTGAGACTGCAGTCTTGGATCCAATGCACAGGTTTAATGAATCAGCCTAACATCTCAGGCTGGTCTGTGTGGTCTCTGTCAACATGCAGTACACAGCCTGACATATTTATTGAGTTACACCAAGGAGGAGGTTACATGTAAAAATAGGAGGTACATCAGAGGGTGTTTACATGTTCAACAGGGTGTTACCCAAAAGAGGGAGGAGGAAGAGGAAGGAGGGTGTAAAGGGTGTAAAAGAGGGTGGGATAGGGGTGGAAGGTGGAAAACACCTCTATATATCTAATCATAAGAAAACACACTTGTAATAGCCTCACTGCCTTAAGGGAAAATATATATTGCAAGCTATAATATACTGTGGTTTCAACTCCTTCTTCATGGTTGGTTGGTATCATCTCGTAACATCTGCTGGGCTCTTGGAGAGGCCTCTTGGGCTAAGCATATCCTCTTATCGCTGAGCTAGGATGCTAATTCATGAATGCATCCTGACTTATCTATTTATGTCACACAGCTTCTACAGCAATAACAGGGGCCCCAATTGTATTTTCCAATTCTATCACACAGTTACTAAAATCTATAACACAGGTACATAAAAGGTATAGTCACAATTAAGGCTAAAATGAATTCCTACAACTTGGGTCCTCACGGGCTGAGATATACAACTGGGTATCATCTGCATATTGATGATACCTCACTCCGTGGGAATGGATGATCTCACCCAGCGGTTTCATGTAGATGTTGAATAGGAGAGGTGAGAGCAATGAGCCCTGTGGGTTTTGATGCTATTATATGATTTTAAAAAAATTGTGTTTATTTGTATCTGTTGAGTTTTATGCTGCTAGCCACCCTGAATAGGAAAGTTTTTACTAGAAGGGTGGGATATAAGTTTAATAAATAAATATATAAAAATAAATAAATTCAGGTAGTGCCAGGATGAGGAACTTCTTTCAGTTAAAGAACTAGATTTAATTCCAAGGAGACTTTCAGGGGCCAAAAGCCAAAGGGTGGATTAAAAGAGAGAGACTATTTAATTACAGTTTATCTGTGCTAACTAATATCAAGCATTTCAATTAATTTAGAAGGGAAGGATGTGATGGTAGAAACCTCTTTATCTGCTCTGTGACAGCCTGCTTTCTCCACACTTTCCTGCTCACACGTCACCTTTCAGTCTTTCTGACCAACTGTGGCCTGTCCCTTCCGGTCGGGGCAATTCCCCTCTTAAATTCCCCTGGACTCCACGTGGCCCCTTTGGCTAGTGCAGGTATGTAGGGCCGGTTATTGGTAGCTTATGTGGCCTCTGGCACATGGTCCAGACCAGTTCCTCCTCCCAATTCAATAGACACAAAGATCTATCTTTTATAAGTTTTATTAAAGGTAAATTAAGGAAATGATTATAGCATGGGAAATCAGACTTTGCAGACTAGTCATTCAAGGTACAAAAAGAAAGAAAATTGTTTATATCAGGCTTTGGGTCTTCTTTACTCATGACCCATTTTGGCATGAGGCTCTGTTCTTGTGGTGAAAGAGAAAGTACATCCCCCACATTCAACCTTTTATTCTCACCCCATTTCTCTACATCCGACCTTCCACGTGTGGGAATTCAGCCAATAGCAGATAGTTTACCCTAAGGAGCAAATTTAATCCTGAAGTTGTTTTGACTAGTAAAAACAGAAGGGGAAAGTGAATGCCAGAGGAATGAAGTGAAGCACTAGTCATGGGGCAGGAGTTTGGAGCTGTGGGAGTCTAAAAGCCCCTATCCTGAGAAAAGAATTCAGCAGGTGCTGAGGCAATCACACCGACCCCATTCTTCCTCGGCCGCGAGGTCCCAACAGCAAGAAGTTGGACCCCTCTTAATGCCAAACAACAATGAGGACACCCTTGAAATACATGGCAAAGAACCTTCACAGGAGACTTGAAGTCCCTGGAAATGACATGGGAAGACGCCAAAGCACTCACCCAAGACCAAAAGTGCTGGAGATCCTGTGCTTAGTAACGTCACATGGATTTCAGCTGCCCAGGGCTGAAGCCAAATTTGCCACCACCTGGTGAACACTGGTGCCCGCTCCTGCTAGGGCTTCTGGGAATTGTAATCCAACTATACACGTAGCCCAAAAAGTGCCGCCTGGGGCTGCCTGCCCCCCCAGCCCCCTCCCCCCATATGCGATGCCGCTGCCTGTGCTGCTCAATATGCTACATAGCATGGGAGGATCTAAGTTTAGGTCTAAGTAAAAAGGTGCTAACAAATCTTTTTGAGGAAAGGAGAGAGAAAATAAAGAATATTCATGTACTTACTACTTTATTTAGCTTTAACTTAACAAATGTGTTCTTTGGTTTTGACAGTTTTGGACTTCCTTGTTTCTAATAAGATATATTGTATATAGTTAATTCAAATCTGAATGATCTCTCTTTTCTAGCAATTACAGACTTTTTCTTTCTTTCATAGCTAAGTTCTTAAAAACTGTTGGCTTTGCTTTTCTTCTTCACTGTTATCTTCATTTCATTTCCTTGCATAATTCCAAATTAGATTTGTAATGAATTCATAAAAGTAAATATAAATCCGTTTTATGAAAGATTAGGCAGTTAGAAAATGGTTTATTTTTAAAACATTCTCAATGATAGGGTTTTGATATTTATATCAATAGAATATGCACATTTAGAAAATTTCATAAATTGATTTCCCTCCCTTAATCTGCTCTTTTTAGCTTGACTGAATACTAAGATTTCAGTTATAAATGTGAAATGCATCGCATGTTCTGTTTTGTATATATCAAAGGATTCATCTTTGATTGTAATTCTATCACTTCTTTGAGACTTAATTAATAATGGATATATTAAATAATGTCATATCAAAATATGTGCAGTAATCCATAACTGAGAAATTGTTCTCCAGTTTTCAGCTAATGGCTTATAATGACATTTTCTACAAACTGATGAACAGAAGTTAAATTGTCAAAATGATGTTGCCATTTAAAGAAGAAAGGATAAAAACCTAATGTGGTGATCATAAGCATAGTATCCTTTCATTTATTTATGCTATAATTTAAAGCACTAGATTTCTTGGCTGATATCAGAATATCAGAGGCTTTAATGAACTCAAATATCTGACCCTGCTTAAGCTTTATATGTATTTTTTTTCCTCCCAGCCTCTTTATTTTGGCCTGGCTTTTCATCTCTACAGTATCAAGTAGTGCTAATTTTCAACAATAATTTTTATTTTGAGATAAAGTTGAACATATAAACAGTGTGATAAAAAGAGTCACAAGTTATTCAACATGGAGTTTCTTTGGTTTTTCAATTGTCTCAGAATTTAGTTTTACTCTGTGCAAAGGCCTCAAATTCCTTCTGCAACGGTTATTGAGTAGATGCTGTGGTAGGCAGCAAAAAAAAAAATTTCTACCACACTGTGGGTGGAGCCTATGTCATGGGCGGAGCCTACACCATGGGCAGAGCCTACATCGTGGGCGATCTAGTCATGCCTGCCATATGACCATGTATACCTCTGCAAACACAGGCAGCACTGGTTCTTTGGATGTAAATGGAGATGAGCACTGTACCCTACAGTCAGATATGACTGGCTTTTGAGCAAGGGAGACATTGAACCACTTGCAGGGACAAAACCTGATAGGGCAGGGAAGGGAGGTGGGCATGGCCACCCAATTTCACCAACCCCCTGCCCGAAGGCCACCCAATTTTGCCAACCTCCTGCCCAGAGGCCACCCAATTTTGCTCCCCCCCCTTTCCAGTGTGTGTGTTCAACACTATGCTTCGAGAACAATAAACAATTTTGCTTCATCAAAACGTCTGTTCCTTGGAATTGGGGGATAAAATAAGAGTTAAGCCATAAGCCACACGCTGCCACATACATTTTAATATTATTCTCCAAAATATTGTCTGGGCTCTCTACTATTCAGGTAAGCCCCAGGTTGCTGCAAGTCTTTTGCAAGATGGCTTTTGGGTGACCTGTACTAGGAATCTTGGGGTTCAATAGAGCAGGCTGGTAAAGGAAGATCTGAAAGGAACAGGAGAGACCAAGGCAAGGATCAGGCAAAAACCGAACTGTCATAAAAGTTAAAGATATTTTGCGTTCAACTTCACTTTCCTTTAGGCTTCTGAGTCATAAGAACTGGCAAGGCTGAAATTAATGATTATGAGGTGAATATATGAATGCTCTGTATTTCAGGGATTTGTAAAAGAATTCTGTTAAAATATACTTTCATACTTATCTGTCCATTCAAAAAAAAAAAATACACATTTTCTTTTCAGAACAAACACTCACCCTTTGTTCCCCTTGGAAACCAGTTGCACTGAGTATCATTCTGTGTTCCAAAAATGAGCCATTAAACAAATCTTGCTAACAGGTGCTCTTTTAGAAAGGTTTCCTAAGCTTCAGAAACAAGGAGAGCAATGGGAGTGATTGTCTTTAATCACACACAAAAAGCATATTCCTTTTCACAGCAGGATGGCTGCCTGCCTCGTTCATAATGCAGTTGGGGCTCCATGTGTTGTCACAGTCACAGTTCCAGCATAGCCAAGTGACAAGCAAATGCTGTTTTTTCTTTCCTAATTGCAATTTCTTAATCTAGTTTAGAATATTTTATTACCCCAGACTCTCGCCTCCTTTAATTTGCTTCTCTCTTTCTGCTTTTTTTTTGCTTGAGAATGAAATTATGCACTCAAACCCATTGTTTTTATCAATGAAAGGATCACTTTCTGGTGTGCACAGCCAGTTTTCGGTCTGATTCTCTTGGTGCTTCTAAATAAGGCAGTAAAATGCAACATACTCTCTCTTTTTAGCTTAGACTTTTTTTTTTACCAATTTTGGGGTCTCTGACCCCCCCCCCCCGGGCGGGTCCAGGGAGGTGGGGAGACCCGATCCAAGCTGTTTCCAAAGTTCCCCCACCTCCCTGGAGGCTGCAACAAGCCAAAATGTCAGGATTCAAATCCCGATGTTCTGGCTTGCTGCAGCCTCCAGGGAAACAGGGCTTTTTTAAACATTGTGTGATCAATGTATCGCACAACGTTAAAAACCGGATAACGACGAGACTTGTGGAACCAAGTCATAACGTTATCCGGGGTACCAATGTAATTGAAAAAAGTGATATGTAATAACACAATAACATTGTCTTTTGATATACAGTAAAACACCGGATAACGATTGGATCGGATAATGCTAAAATTGCATAATGTTAAGTAATCTGGGGAGGAGAATTAGATCGAATAACGTTAAGGTCCTATGGGATGGATCAGATAACAACCGCTAAAGCCTGTGCGGTTACAATGTATCTCTATGGAGCTTTAACGTTATCCGATCCATCCCATAGTATTTTAACATGCATCGGATAACACTAAAAATCGGATAACACCAAGACTTGTGGAACCAAGTCTTAGCGTTATCTGGTGTTTTACTGTAATAATAATTTTTGTGTCAGAAATTATTCTGAGTTGAAAGGGTTCTTGCGGAAGAAACTCCACTCAGGGAACACCCAAATGAGGCACCTTTCATGTCCCCAAGAGCTGGGACAGAGATTGACACTCAATCCATCATGCAATACCCGGGTCTTGAACTGCCGACTTGCCAGCCTTCCAGCTAAAAAGGTAAACTTCTTAACCACTGAGTCACTAAAAGACCTCTAAGGAGTGGTGGGATTCAGCTGGTTTGCCCCAGTTCGCCAGAACCGGTAGCAGAAATTCCGGCTGGCCCCACTCATCCAAGTGTTGAAATAAAGAAGTCCTAATTCAGGTGCTATGAGAAACCTGGGGAATATAGTGAAAAGTAGAGATATCACATTGCAAACAAAAATTCGTATAGTCAAAGCAATGGTATTTCTGGTGGCAATGTATGGTTGTGAGAGCTAGACCATTAGGAGAGCTGAGCGCAGAAGAATAGATGCCTTTGAGATGTGGTGTTGGAGGAGAGTTTTGAGAGTCCCCTGGACAGCGAGGAGAACAAATAGGTCAATCTTAGAAGAAATTAACCCTGACTGCTCCTTAGGTCAAATAGTAAAGATGAAGGTAAAGTACTTTGGACATCAAATGAGAAGAGAGGATTTGCTTGAGAAAGCCTTGATGCTGGGAAGGGTGGAAGGCAAAAGAAGAAGGGGGCTGCCAAAAATGAGATGGCTAGATGGTATTGTAGACACAATGGGCACAAAGCTGAGCGAGTTGAAGAGGATGGTGGAGGACAGAAGTGCCTGGCGGACAGTGGTCCATGAGATCGCAAAGGGTTGGAATCAACTGTGCGACTGAACAGCAACAAATTCAGGTGCAACACAAGGCTTTCCCCTGGCCATGCCCACCATACCATGCCCACAAAGTAGGTAGTAATTTTTTTTTTAATCCCACTACTTCCTCTAAGGTCTTTTGATGACTTTAGGAGAGAGATGGGCAAATTCTGCTTAGGTTGTCTTAATCAAATTATTCTAAATTCTAAATAGCCACCCTAAGTCCTCAGAGAAGGGTGGGGTAATAATAATAATAATAATAATAATAATAATAATAATAATAATAATAATAATAATAATAATAATAATAATAATAATAATAATAATAATAATAATAATAATAATAACAACAACAATGAATTGAAAGAAATATTGTCCATAATTTGCCTGAGGGCTCAAAGACAAGGAGGTAGCTTTGAAAGCTCAGCCACAAAAGGCTTCATTTAATCTTCTATGTACCTTGCAGCGTACATACACACATGATAGAAATATTGCTAGACCATTTTGTGTACATATGAAATGGCCTTCAGAATCTATACAGTGCCCTGTCTTCCACTTTTAACTTCCAATACAGTAAAATGGCTCCAGTCCATACTCCATCAGTTATTTGGCTCTGCCTGCCTGTAGTCATTTCTGTTTTATTGTATTCTGCTACTTTTATGAATAGATTTCCTGAGATCATTCACGATGATGGGTGCCCATCCTTCACTACTTTTGCAATTGTTTACTCTGTCTTTGGCTCCTGGAGGCATCTCATATCTACAAAGCTGCGTAAACAGATTGCAGTTCTTTTACAGGCCTATTTTGCCCATAGTCAGTCCACACCGTAGCAGCTATGATCTTTAAACTGTGGAAACCTGTCAGTCAGGTAAATTGGATAATAAATGTTCACATTTTAAATGAGTCTTGGAAAATAAAGAATTTTTTGGAATAGTAGCCGTGTTTTATCCCTTGCCTCAGCAAAAGTTGTACAGTATTCAATTTTTGTTGAAGTTTTACCTCACTGTTCTTGAATCAGTTCATTTGTTTATCAAGGTCTCATGCCTTTTCTGGCTCAGATAATCGAGAACATTTAAACAGAAATGCAAGCAAAGGATGTACTCAGCTCCTGAGCCAGAGTTTACAGTAGTTACCTTTTGGGCCATAGCTGTTGGAAGATGCTGAGAGATGTCGTTCAAAAAATAATATATCCACATTTTATGCTGAACTAAAAGATACTCTCCCATGGCATCTCTGCTAGTAGTTATAAATATTTTTATATTTATAAATATCTTTATAAATTTTGCCAGACCAAAACACTAGTTAGAGCACCCAGTGATGACAGAAAAATCAGTAGACTAGCCCAGAGTTTGCTTATCTTCTGGTCAAGTACTTCAGCATCACTGAGGCAAATAGCATTGAACTGTAGTGCAGTTAGCTCTACTGCTATCCAGAAAGTGTTGATCTAAGACACTTCTCCACCTGGACATTTTCCCTAGCAGTCATCTTCTAACAGTGAATCATTTCAATCAATGAGGTTGAAGCTAAGATGTGAATGACTTTTCTGCAGATATCAGTTAAGTACACAGAAAGAGCCTCCTTATGGTATTTTTTGAACCACAAGCGGGCGAACCCTGGACAATGGCCACATTGTGCCAGCTAATCTTTCCACACTAGTTAAGGCTGAATATTTTGAAACGCAATCCCTCCTCAATTCCTTTTTTCCATAGTCCATATTGAACAAATATCCAGGCACAGCTTTAGCAGAAGGGAAAATAATGTTCCCTTACAAGGCTTGTGTCCAAATATAGTTGTCTGGTAGATGGCAAAAATATAATGCAGAAGTTCATTTCATCTTATTTGCAGAAAGCAGAAAGAAAAAAAGTATCTCAAGCAAACGATGGTTGCGAAAGGATGCTGATTTACTAACTTTCTGAAACTAACACATTTTAGTTTCAAAAAGAAACTAAACTTAAGCAGAACAATTGAATACTCAGACAGAACAGATTAAACCAAACTGGTACACATCCAGACACAGAGCTCAGAGTGGAAAGCAGTTACTTTTGGAAAGAAGAAACATTTAGCCTGGTGATTGGCTGTCTAGATTTAAACCAGGCAATGATTATATTTGTTAAATTCTGGTCCTTCTCATCTTCATGCTAGTGTGCAAAACAAAAACACAAAGCATGATGGGATTACCTACTCTAAACTCAACAGATTTCCTCAGGAGTCTTCATCAAAATATGCTCACCTGAGAAATGCAGAGGTAGGCTGCGGAGATAGGATCCAACCAATTGAGGTCTGAGCAAAGTACCACTTAGCAGTACCCTAATGACACTAAAACATAGCTAAAATATTAACTAAAACATAGCTAAAATATTAACTTGGCTTTCCAACACTTCACAAATCAACTTTGTGGGCCTGTAATTCTGCTTTTGTAATTGCATGCCATAGCCAGTGATGGCGAACCTTGGCACTCCAGCTGTTCTTGAACTACAATTCCCAGAAGCCCTGATCAGCAGGAGTGCTGACTTGGGCTTCTGGGAATTGAAGTCCAAGAATATCTGGAGTGCCAAGGTTCGCCATGAGGGCATAGTCTCCAACTTGCTCCTGCATTTCTTCCAATCTGTCTCAGGTGGTAAAAAAAAAAACCCATTCCTCTGTGATTGCTGTTTCTCATTCCCCTTCTCCATCTCTGCTGATTAACAGCTGGGATGGCTCAACAAATATGCCTTGTTTACTCATCCTGCTTCAAAGATTCCTGTTTTCATCTGTGGGTGCAAATATGTGCAAGGGCGAGATAGAAGAGAATGAGGTAAAACTACCACAGCAGGAAGAATGCCAAGGAAAACAAGATATGTGTCTGACCAAGCATGATTAATACCAGACTTCCCTCCTTCCATTTCTCATCTGATTCATAATTCATTGCAGCCTTGGTTCAGTAGTATAAGGCCTCTCTGAATGAGACACTGGAAGGAGAAGCAGCCTTTTTTGTTTTTTTCTACAGAGCCTGCCTCTCACTCATCAATAGTTAGCAGTGAAGACCCGAGAGGCAGAAGATAACCTATACAGGACTGGTGCTAAGTATTTTTCCTGTGATGTCTGGAACAGGAATGCAGCATATGTATCTAAAATATGCCTATATTCAGAACTGTAGGCTGCCCATTACATTCTTCTTTCTTGGCTTGAATACGTTTGCCTTCAAAAAAGCAAAGAGTTTATTCCTGGGCAGATCCTCTCTTTTTCTCAGTACAGGGCAATCACATGGGCAGCAACAGATACCTTCATTGCAAAATGAGTTTCTAAATTATAAATTGTAGACATGTTGAGTGTAGGCAAGTGAGTGTTACTTCTCACTATAACAATTCAGGCACTAAGCACCCCCTGCTGCTTTCCCAAGACTTTTCCAACACAATGTTTACTCTAGCCCTGTGATGGTGAACCTTGGCACTCCAGATGTTCTTGGACTTCAATTCCCAGAAGCCCAAGCACCCTGTGAACCCGCACGAATGGGTTTACTGCAATTCATCCGGCCTGCACTGCCCTCTTCACTTCTGGAAGCGGAAGTAAAACGTGCCCATACGGCATGTTTTACTTCCGCTTCCGGGAGCGACGAGGGCAGCGTGGACCAGACGAATCACAGTAAACCCATTCGTGTGGATTCACAGGTTGCTTGGGCTTCTGGGAATTGAAGCCCAAGAACATCTGGAGTGCCAAGGTTCATCATCACAGCTCTAGCCCCACAAGGTGAGCAAAGCATACAAGTTTAAACAGAAAAGGATGTATAGATCTAGATGTATTTAAAATTAGGAAATAACTAGCAAAAGCTATGATAAAAAGATAGAGTTTGACAAACAAAAGTTGATACACGGTAGTTGCAGCAAGGATGGGAAATTGGTGACCCTCCAAATAGTGTTGAACTGCAGTTCCCATCAACCCCAGCCAGCATGGTCAATGATCACAGATAATAGGTGGCATAGTCCACAGAACATGGGGGGGGGGGATCAGGAGACAATAGATTTCTGAGCCCTGAATTACATGCCATACTTTAGTTCTGTATTAATCGTTAATCATTCACTTTTTATTAAACTGAAATCTGATGCTAATTTTGAGAAGGAATGCAGGATGAAGGTTTGACTTTTTAAAAAAAGGATTGATTTCAGATTGTTATTTTGCTAACAGTTTAAACATCTCTTAGGCTCTTCTTGACTATGTGGGGCTAGGCTTAACATGAATCTACTGCAGGAGAAACCAGTATTGAATTATTATTTTTTCATTTTTTTCCTTTTCATCTCAAGGGACAGCTAAACTGTGAGCAGAGACATTTTAATCCAAAAGTGAGTTTAATCCTTCAAACCTCCAACTGCTTTTGACCTCTCCACAGCTTCACACCTCTTCTTAGGCAGGTTGACAAGGACTGACAAGAGCTGGAGTGCAAAACCACCAATAACAGATTATTTTCCCTTGATATAGTTGATATGGCTTTGACTATAAATGATTGTATATTGCCATGAAAATCTGCACATGGGCTGTGGTTAAAGGGCTCTTTGGTTAGGCAAACAGATCAACCGCATGCATGGTAGGTGAAAGCAGTTACATTGGGGTAATACCGGCAGCAAGCCATGAGGGCAAAATGGAGATTCAAAAGGTGGAAAATGGAAGAAAGGGAGGATACCCATTAACTGGTATGAAATATAATCCAATGTAAGCACTAGTGCATAGAGTCAATATAAAGTGACAAAATTTGACTCTGAAACCGTTCTTATCACTTTAACACTCAGATGCTTAATTTTTAAACGTTTGTTAAAATATTTAAAAGACATTATTATTCTAGCAGTTAAACAGCAGAGAAGTGATTCCTAGGCAAGATTCTTTTTGTTAGGTTAGGCGTTGAGAACACCGGGATAATTAAAAACCTTTGGTTGGAAATATAATCCTGGGGGTAGGTGTCTACAGTTGAGAAGTGGCTGTGTTCAAGAGTCTTTCTTACTCTGGATATGAAATAATAACTGTATAGTACTTCGACATTTGGTAGAATATGGTCTGATGTGCTTGTTAAGTTTCCTCAAAGCCAGTTACCTATTGCACAAGCATATGCTTGGGTGCTAGGTATAAAATAAAATTCCATCAATTAGCTGTAAATGTATATACAGTACACTCAAACCTCACATAAAGAGTGCCTCACTTAAAGAGTAACTCGCTTAAAGAGCAGAATTTTCTCTGAATGTTTGCTTCACTTAACAAATAAAACCAACCAAAAACTCGCTTAACAAATAAATCGGGGTACATAATCCCCCCCACAATTGGTCACTTACAATGGTGTTTCGCTTAAAGACCAAACTCGATTAAAGAGCAATCCTGTGGAATGCATTATGCTATTTAAGTGTGGTACAACTGTAATGGATTAAATATTCCTTGGGATGAGGATTCAGGGCAGAGGTAAGATTAGATCGGGAGTTGGCAAACTTTTTAATTTAGGGGCTGGGTTATGCTCCCTTAGACAGTTGAAGGGGGAGGACTGGTGGTCCCCCCCCCCCGTAAATGCTACCATAAATGCATCTGCAGCTGTCATAAACGTGTCTGCAGCTTCTGTAAATGTGTCCACAGTCACTTCTGCTGGCAGTGGTGGTGGTTGGAGAAAGGTCCGGAACCGTATGATTGGGCACAATGGGCTGGATTCAGCCCATGGGCCCTAGATTGCGAACCCCTGGATTAGATGATCCATGATGTACCATCCAACTCTATAGTTTTATGTTTCTTTTTCATACCTAGTTTGATGCAATTTGTCCTGGGTAAAAATCAGAAGACATGATACTTACACTGCTGTCATCCCTCTTGTCATTTACAGAAAACTTCCTTGTTTCAACAGTCTTTTCCTGGAAAGTGATTTCATTCTTGCCCAGTGTCATGTTAGTGTCACTTTTAAGTTTCTGAATTGTGCTCTAGTGTGGTTTCACTGTGGATATTATCTGATTCATAAATACAGATAAATAAATACAAATAAATGGGAAATATGTTTTTTAAATATCTTCCACCTGGATGAAGGCTGCAAAGAATTGCATGTTCATGGTCAACAATAAAGAACAACACACACTACTATACAGACTGTTCTGCAGGCTTTTCTGCTAAACACGCTTAGTCTTAAAGATACTAGTAGATTGTGGATTTTGTATTGCTCCAAAGGTAAACTTCCCACAGTTAGAGGGCAGAGTGCTAATTCGTACTTGACCTTGAATAAGCACTGACTTGGGCAGCCACCAAGCTTTTGATACCATCCCTGTGCTAACTCAGAGACAGTCAAAGTGTCAATTGGTATGTGTTAAAGGCCCATGTCTGTCTTCATTATATGCACAGCATTACATCTTGTCACTGCCTGTGTCCTAATGTTGTGATATTTCACACATGATTTCACCAACAGTGACTCGAGGCACTTGGGATTCCTGGTTTCTTTGCTGTTTTGGGTGTTTATTTGCTCACTGTTTGGCTTCTTTGGGGTTCATTTTAGGCTATCTTTGCAAGCGCCTTCTTTTCGTGTCTCTTCTTCCCCTCTTCCTTTAAGGAACCACAGCAGCACTGATCTCTGATTCAGAACCTTGTGTCTGACACCTTGCATTTAGGACAAATACCCAGCTATAATAATAATTTCATGTAAGAAATTATTCTGGAATGAAAGGATTTTTGCTGGAGAAAGTCCGCTCAGGGGACACCCAAATGAGGCTCTTTCCATGTCCCCAAGATCTTTTCCTACTGAAATGGTCTCTATTTATCTACTTGCAATTTCTTGCTTTCAATCTGCTAGGTTGGCAAGAGCTGGGACAGAGATGGGCACTCAGTCCATCATGCATTACCTCGGTCTTGAACTGCCGAATTTATTTATTTATTTGTTCAGATTTATATTGCTGCCCACTCACCTAGGCGACTCAGGGCGGCTTACAGTCAAAACAGCAACAGTACAGTAATAATCATAAAATACCTCACAAAACAACCAAAGCAGAACACAGACTAACTCCCCTCAGGCCGTTGGTGTGGGCCCAGAGGTGGGGGTGAGATCCTCTGCCACCTGCCAGGCCATGGTGTCTTCTCCCTCAGGCCATTGGTGTGGGCCCAGAGGAGGGGGAGAGGTCCTCAGCTGCCTACCAGACCACAGCGTCTTCTCCCTCAGGCCGTTGGTGTGGGCCCAGAGGAGGGGAGCTGTCCTCAGCTGCCTGCCAGGCCACAGCATCTTCCAGATAACAAGGCAGGCTTCTTAACCACTCAGCCACTGCAGCCTCATAAATGCCAAGCTGATCAGTGCAGGGTATGTGTTACAAGAACTAGATGGAAGTTATGCCTGCAAGTTTACATATTTATAAAAGTGATGTTTTTGGGTCTCTGAAAAATTGCATTCTGATATTTTGAATTAGGTATGTTGATTACCTTATTTGCTGGCATATAGGACCCACTCTCCCCCCCCCCCAATACATTGGGAAAATTGGGTGTGTCTTGTACTGTATATAGTGGCCTATAGTGGGCTATTTTGTATTGTATATTTCGACTTATATGCTGCCCCATTCGCACAGCGACTCTGGGTGGCTCACAGAGGAAACAGTTACAATTGCATAGCAAATTCCATAGCATAAAAAAACAATTACATATATCACATAGCAAATTATAAATATCACATAGCAAGAATAGCATCACAAAACATATCCAAATACATCCCAAAAATCTCCAGTAACAATTACAAATTACAAAACATCAGAACATCCTAAAAAATACATCAGAGATACTTATTGCCAAGTTGCAGTCTATTCCCAATGGAATTAATGCCGCGCTCCGGGGTGGGAGAGAAGTTCTTATGTCGGCACCCGCCCCGCACAGCTGTGCTCTATTCCCTCGAGGCCGGGGCAGGCCGAGGGAAGTCCGGTGGCTGCACGGCTGGGGTGGCGGAGGAAACGCCCACACGACCGGGGCTGCTTCTTTGGCCGGGCTCCTGCCGACGGCCATTTATCCCCCCTAGCCAGGTGGAATGAGTTCGAGGGAGAGGGAAAGGTGGAGGCAACCTCACCTGCCCGCACGGTCGAGGCGGCGGGGCAAACACCCGCACGACCGGGGCTGCTTCTTCGGCTGGGCTCCTGCTGACAGCCCTTTATCCCCCCCCTGCCAGGTGGAATGAGTCCGGGGGGGAGGGAGAGGCGGAGGCATCCTCACCTGCCCGCACGGTCGAGGCGGCGGGGCAAACGCCCGCACGACCACATTGGTAATAATGTGGTGCATCTTATACTCCGATGCATCTTATACACTGGCAAATATTGTACATGTTTTGTCAGGCTGTTTTTCCATATGTATGTAGAGACATGTGAGACTGGCCTAAGACATTCTTGCTCTGGTTAGCTTTGCAAGGCTGACCGAGCTAAAAGATTTGCAAAACCCAAAGTGTCTTCCACGCTCAGTGAAATGTCACACTTGGAAACCTGAACAAAACATGCAATAAGAAATCATTAAATATTAAATTTTGTTGTAGTTTCATCACACCTGATAAATCTTTTGCCTGAGGTGACTGTTCACTCTGCCAAAAGGCAGAATAGGCCTTTACTGTCCTGAAATCTCTGGTCCAAAATTTCCATTAAAAAGAGAATAATAAGAAATCATGAAGTAACTCAAAGTATTTTGGTACATTTACATGCAGTAAATCCACTCAGTAGTTTGTACTGATGGGGGGGGGGGCACTATAAATATAATCAGCCATTGCCACCATGTAATGCTAGGGTACACAGAGCGAGCCTCCTCGAAGACTGTGGTACATTTTACATTTTTGAGCCACAATCAGGCATACCCCAGGCAATGGTAACCTCCCCAAGTCAGGAGTTAGAAGTAAAAATGTCTATCTGAGGCTGAAACTCTGATTGGTGGTATATTTGAATCCAGGAACATGAAGAAAACTTCAGATTTTTTTTGTGGGAAGGAACTTAGCTTAATGAAGGAAAGAGTTTTGCTCAATTGTAGTAGTTGTTGTTGTTCAGTTGCTCCTTTGCGACCCCATGGACTATTGCTCTCCAGGCACCCCTGTCCGCCACCATCCTCCTCAACCCACCCAGCTCTGTGCCCATTACCATCTAGCCATCTCTGTGCTACAATACCATCTAGCGATCTCATTTTTGGCTGCCCCCTTCTTCTTTTGCCTTCCACCTTTCCCAGCATCAAGGCTTTCTCAAGTGAATCCTCTCTTCTCATTTGATGTCCAAAGTACTTTAGCTTCATCTTTACTATTTGACCTTCTAAGAAGCAGTCAGGGTTGATTTCTTCTAAGATTGACCTATTTGTTCTCCTTGCTGTCAAGGGTACCCTCAAAACTCTCCTCTAACACCACGTTTCAAAGGCATCTATTCTTCTGCACTCAGATTTCCTAATGGTCCAGCTCTCACAACTATACATTACCACCGGGAATACCATTGCTTTGACTATGAGAATTTTTATTTGCAAGGTGATGTCTCTACTTTTATCTATGTTCCCCAGGTTTCTCATAACTTGTCTCCCAAGCATCAGTCGCCTTTATATTTCATGGCTGCAATCTCCATCTGCAGTGATCTTGGATCCTAAGAAAGTAAAATCTGTCACTGCTTCTACTTCTTCCCCATCTATTTTCCAGGGACTGATAGGGCCTGTTGCCATTATCTTGGTTTTCTTGATGTTGAGTCTCAAGCCAGCTTTTGCACTCTCTTCTTTCAACCTAAGCAGCAACTTCTTTAGGTCTTCCTCACTTTCTGCCATTAGAGTGGTATCATCTCTGTATCTCAAATTGGTTATGTTTCTCCCAGCCATTTTGATCCCAAATTGTGATTCCTCCTTCCCTGCACTGCACATTATATGCTCTGTGTATAAGTTGAATAAGCAGGGTGATAAAATGCAGCCTTGTCTTACTCCTTTTCCTATTCCAAACCACTCCGTCATTCCATATTCTGTCCTAACCGTTGCCTCTTGACTCATGTACAGATTTCTCATTAGGCATATAAGGTGTTCTGGTATTCCCATCTCTTTAATTACTTGCCACATTTTGTTGTGGTCCAGCGTAAGCTTTATGCACAACAACTCTCCTATTCAGTCTCTTGCCATCTTCAGGCAGAGAGGAAAAGGACATGCAGGAAACTGTGGGCATTCACTGACACTTAGTAAGAAAATAATAAGCTTGATAGCACAAGAGACAGCTTCCTAAGTAACAGGCAACAGAGGATGATTAATCCTTTCCTCCATAGGTGTTTGCCTTCTGAAAATTCCCAAGCTGGGGTTGTGAATGTGTGCTCATACGGCATGGAGAAAGAAGAGTTCTGAGAGTGGCATGTTAGAGGAATTGTGGACTATAATCCTCCTGCACAGATGTTTTGCTGCCTGAAGCAGCAATAGGCCAGGTGGCATTTATCCCCTGCATTTCATGTACAGAAGCAGACAAGACTGACAGCTGGTTCTTGCAATAATGGTTTGCTTCTACTGCAGCAGCCTAGATTAGGGAACACCGGGAAGACTGTGTGTCACAGATTCAACTCTGGTTTCCAGCACCCCATTGCCACTTTCTGCCATCTGAAGCAGCTGCTTCAGCCTGCCTAATGTTCCAGCTGGCCTTGGCGCTCCAGCCAGCTCATCCCTCCCCCTCCCCCCACCCCAAGCCTGCAATATCAATGAGAAATACCCAAGGTGTTGTACTGGAGTAGGTAGAACTTTGTAGGTACAAAACTCACAGGCGATATGGGGGACTGATAAATGCACTCTATAAAATCACACTTACTGTACCTCAAAACCTTATGAGATGTGCTGTTAGCTGGTTCTGACTTGATGGCATGTAACAACAAGAGTATCATTGAAGGTCCACTGTGTACTGCTGAGGTGCCCAAACTTTTCAGGCTGTGGGCCAGTCATGAGGTTTAGCATGCCAGTCACATGGTTCCTTCCACCGGAAGCAGAAGTAAAACACACCTTGCAATCTGTTTTGCAACAGATATGTTTTGCAACAGGATGAGATAGAATGTTTAGACTGCAATTTCTCTGCTTAAACCAGGGGTGCCCAAACTCGGTCTGTGGGCTGGATCTGGCCCCCAACATCAATTCATCCAGCCCACGCTGCCCTCGTTGCTCCTGGAAGTGGAAGTAAAATGTACCCTGGTGCATTTTATTTTTGCTTTTGGGAGCAATGAGGGTGGCACGGGCCGGATGAATGGGTGTCAGGGGCTGGATCCGGCCCACAGGCTGTAGTTTAGGCACACCTGATATAATGGCTTTGTGCCTAAGACTACACAATAGGCAGAAATTCAAGAATTACCGCAGGGCATCCAAGTGTCCACATTGCAGAGCATGTACGAAGAAAAAGGTAGCAACGACAGCTATTGGGAAATCTCTGGCCTGATATGTAAAAAGTCTTGCTAAACTCATTGCTTTATGCCCCGGCGTCACAAACTACCATATTAGCTGCTATAGCTTCTGTTCTTTAAGTTGTCTTTCCCCAAAGTCCCCCCAGTGCATTTGGTGGAAAACTTGGTATTACAGCAGATTAATGACCTTAGCAAAATGTAATTACACAACAGAGTTTTGCTCTTAATAACTGCGTATTTTACTTGTCAATGTGCCTTAATTGAAAATGAGTAGGTGATACAAGTTGCAGTGGAGTTGGCTGGCAAGCCTTTAACGCTATATTAATTGTAGTAATTAGCAGTCACTTTATGTTGGAGTCATCTATAAATAGGGGGTCCATTAGTTTAGCAGAAGAGCATGATTTAAAATGCAAATAAAACCCCAATTAGACATATAAATCATTTTCCCCTCCTAAAATTTACTGTCAAAAAGACCAGATTGTTTAAAAAGTATTTCAGCTTTCCAAACAAGGGAGGGTTTCCAACTTTCTTAGAAGGTGACTAAAGTATACTTTAAGTACCAACTTAAGGGGCAAACATTGCAAACAATGATATTGCCATGCACAGAGAGAAAGAGAGTATAGAAGCCCAACCTCCTGATTTTATTGGGATATATGGCAATTCAGCATGCAAAGGGTTAACACATACTACTTGGGAGGAGGGAGCACTAGCTTGTTTGCATGTTTTGCTTATCAGAAAAAGCCTCTGCCTTCCTGTCTGAAATTTGATTGCCTAACCCTAATTGCCATCTTGACTAAATGTTGTTCCTAGGTATTTGAACTCTGCCACATGTTTTACTTGTTCCCTCTATTTCACTATTTAAAGTACAGTAAAACCTTGCATAAAGAGTGCCTCGCTTAGAGAGTAACTTGCTTAAAGAGCAGTATTTTCTCTGAATGGTTGCTTCGCTTAACAACTAAAACCAACCAAAAACTCTCTTAACAAATAAATCGGGGTTTGTATTTGTTTTGTATTTGTATTTTCGACTTATATGCCGCCCCACTCGCATAGCGACTCTGGGCGGCTTACAGAAGAAACAGTTACAGTACATAGCACATTCATAGCATAAAAACAGTTACAAATATTGCATAATAAATTACAAATATCACATATACGGTATATATATCTCCAATAACAGTTGCAATTACAAAACATTAGGACATCCTAATAAATAAATCAAGATGCAGTACCACAATAAATCAATAATAAAATAAAATACAGTGCAACAAAACAAAATAAAATAAAAATAAATATAACACAATATACTCAGGCTACAGTCCATAATCAATATACCTAATGGCCAATGGCAATATACCGCTGCAGGGGCTTTTTGGCCAGGCGTGGGGGTGAGGCTCGGGAGCGCTGGCAGGTGTAACGAATCCAGGCGCTCCCGGCCAGAGTCCTCCTTGCCCCGTTGGTCCGGCGTCCGGGGTTCTCAATCTCTCCCCGCCAGAAGTCACAATTGGTCACTTACAATGGTGTTTCGCTTAAATAGCAATCCTGTGGAACGTATTTTGCTCTTTAAGTGAGGTACAACTGTATGCCGTTTCCTTCCAATTGCCATTACCTCAGTCTTCTCTTTACTGAATCTCATAATATTTATTTTGCATTCTTGGTTCATGGATGTAAGATGTTGCTGTCATTCCTTAGCTGTACTTGCTATCAATGCCTGATCAGCTGCAGAAAGTAATTCATTGATATTGTTTCTATTCATGGGCTTAGTTGTTGTTTTTTGCTTATGCTGTCTATGTAGGTGATAAATAATAATCCCTGTCTCACTTCAGATATTACTGCAAAGGGTTTCACTATTCCTTGATTTGTTCTAACTACAGTTCTGCAATCATTATATAAACTTTTACATAATCAAAAGAGATGCTTACTTGCTCCATATTGTATCAATGTTTGCCATCACAATTTCCTATAAACTCTATCAAATACCTTCTCTTGGTCTTCAAAATGCAACATTTCTCCATTAGTCATTTCCCCATTAGCTCCTCCAATATGGGGTGCCTCAGGGCTTGGTGCTCTCACCTCTCCTATTTAATATCTACATGAAGCCTGTGGGTGAGATAATCCATTCCCGCTGGGAGAGGTATCATCAATATGCAGATGATACTCAGTTATACATCTCGGCCCATGGTGATCCAAGCGATGCAGCAGAAATCCTATCCAGGTGTCAGGAGGCTGTTAGGGTCTGGATGGGGGACAACGAGCTACAACTGAATCCTGGCAAGACTGAGTGGCTGTTGGTCAGGAGCCCTGCGTTATCTCGGGAGCTACCATCTATGGTTCTGGATGGGACTATCTTGCCCCAAACAGACCTGGTGCATACTCTGGAGGTCCTCCTGGACTCACAACTCCTGATCGAAGAGCAGGTGGCAGTCGTTGCCAGAAGGGTTTTTACACAGCTTCATGTTATACACCAATTAGATCGGGACTCCTTGCTCATGGTCATGCATGCTCTGATCACCTCCAGACTTGACTATTGTAATGTGCTCTACATGGGGCTGCCCTTGATGACCATTCAGAGGCTGCAACTGGTCCAGAATGTGGCTGCTTGGGTGATGTTGGGGTGCGGGCATTATGCCTGTGCCTTGCCACTGCTTCAGGAGCTGTACTGGTTACCAGTGTGCCTCTGGGTGCAATTCAAGGTGCTGGTTATTACCTTTAAAGCCCTACATGGGACAAGATCAGTGATGGGATGTCCCCGGTTCCAGACGGTTCCCCGGAACCGGTAGGACCAATTCCGGAGGGTTCTCCGGGAGGGGAGTCCACTTTTGAGGCGTCCGATTCCGGACGCCTCACCGAAAGAATTTTTTTTAAAAAAAATCGGAGCTAAAATGGCTCCAATTGACTGCGCATGCGCAGAAACTCAATCTGACGCATTGTGCAGTCAATTGGAGCCATTTTAGCTCCAATTTTTTTTAAAAATTTTTTTTCTGCTTTCAGGACGGCGGCGGCGGCAGCGGCACCAGCCCTCTGAGGAGGGCACCTCCCCCGTGGCACGTTGAGGGCTGCCTGGGCCGTCCGCTGCCGACAAGCCCCATGCCCTGGGGACGCGCGGCGCACAGCTGCCGCCTCCTCCGCCGGGTGCCTGTGGACTGGGTGCCTGCAGCTGCCGCCCCCCGCCGCCGCCGCCGGAGCTGCCTGCATCCCTGTGGCCTACTCCTTGGGCCGGTCCCTTTTTAGCCCGGCTGCGGCGCCTGGCGGAGGAGGAAGCTGGAGGCAGTGCGGCATGGGGACGGCAGCCGCCACCATACCCACTGCTCCCTGCAGGCCCTGGCCACCCGTTGCTGCCGCCAGAGCCGGGCCGAAAAGGCACCGCCCCGAGGAAGCTGCAGGCGCCCGGCGGAGGAGGATGCGGCGGTGGCGAGCCCTGCCGGGCTTACCCAGGGCATGGGGGTTTGTCGGGCCCAAGTCCCTAGGAGGGCGTGGCGGCGGTGGATGGCCCGTGCAGGCACCAACGTGCCCGTGGGAGCTCGGTGGCCGGCCAGGGGCTGCAGGTGGCTGTGGCGGCCGTGGCCGGCGGCTGCAGGGCCGGCCGTGGCCTTCGTAGGAGGAAACAGTCGCAGTCGGGGGCAGCGTGTCTTGTCGGGTGGCCCCGGGCCACATGGAGGTTTGTCGCGGCCAAGGAAGGTAAGTGAGGCTTTTATATTTAGGGTGGGTGGGTGATTTATTTGTGTTTTGGGTGGGTGGTTGTACTTTTATTTAATTTTTATTTTATTTATTTCTTTATTTTATTTCTTTAAGTTATTTACGGGTCTGTGTGCGTGTTTATTATTATTATTTTTATTTTTGGCCTTGCCCACAACGTCATGATGTCATGACATTGGCTCCGCCCATGACGTCATGACATTGACCACGCCCATGACGTCCATGACGTCATGGCATGGTAGTAGAATTTTTGACATCCCATCACTGGACAGGATACTTAAGAGACTGTGTCACCCCAGCAGAGCGGACCAGAGAGGCTCTAATTGTTCCATCTGCTAGAGAAGTGTGTCACTCTATCACCAGAAAGAGGGCCTTCTCAGTGTCTGCTCCAGCCTTATGGGAGCTGTGTCTCCAGACAGAGTTGCTGCCCTTCAGGAAAGGGTTAAAGACATGGCTGGCAGGGCAGGTGTGGGGCACCAGCGATGTGGTAACACTGGCCTGCTGGCTAATTTAGTAGAGCACTCTCTCTCTCTTTTAATATTTTATTTTTTGTTAGTAGTTTTAATGGGGTTTTTTTGCTTTTAAACAATGACTGGTTTTTATTTTCTGTGAGCTGCCCAGAGTCTTCAGAGTTGCGTGGCAATACAAATTAGAAAATAAAAAATAAATAAAATAAAAAATAAATGTAAAAAATGCATCTGTACAATTTCTGTTTTTTTCTGAAGTCCATCTGTTCTTCTGCTGGTTGCAGTTCTATAACTGGTCTCATCCTCATTTCTATTATCTTGGCATACATTTTCTCTGCATGGTTTAAGAGTGAGATGCCTCACTATTGTGTACCTTTTTGTTTACTCCCTTTGTTTCTCCACAGTGGTATTATTGCTTGAGGCTGCTCAATAGGTGTAGTTACTTGTGTCCATACTGCACTGAAGATTTTATATTTCGTTACATATTTCATATTTACACTTGTATGCCGCCCAATCAATCATGCAAATCAGGGAGGCTCACAACAATAAATTACCACATCAAAGTTACAATCATCATAAAACATAAAAAACATAGCAAAAAGAAAATTGTTCAATAAAAGGTCCATTTAAGCATACATAATAATCATAGCATAGCTCACACCACGGCCCACACCAGAACCATTGGTAACCTTGGTGGCTCCTCATCTCCCCAATCATTGTTGGGGGCTGGGTCAGTGGCGGTGTGTCCTGCCTCTTGCCGGGGCCGCAGAGGCTCTTTTCAACCCAGCGGGGGGCTGGGGGCTGGGTCAGAATCATACAGTCATATAATGCTGCTTTCCCCTGCTGCTTGGATTATGTCTGATGTTGATACCATTTACTCCTAGTGCTTTATGTTTAGTTGATTGTTTGACAACTCTTGCTACTTTGTCAGTTCTTGTGCTATTGTTTTGTAGTCTTGCGTTGTCTCATTATGATACTGTCCTAGAGGGTTGAGGAGTTACTTAAAGTGTTAGTTCCACCTTTCTATCCATTCTTCCATTCTTCCATTCTTGCCATTAATCATTTCAGTGGGGTTATAATTCTCCTCTCTTTTCCATATGTTTTAACTACTTTGAAAAAGGTTTATGAGGCTGTTCTTTCATTATCTGCCAACAATATTCCAAGGCATTCCCCGGATTCTTATTTTGCTTTTCTGATCATCCTGTTGGTACCCCTACATTGCAATCTATAGTTTACACAGTCTTCTTGTCAATGAGAAAGCAATTGAGATTAGGTTCAAGGGGGCAATGGTGATTTTTTCATATGAGTTTTGGTGGTTTTGTACATCGAGATGAAAATGAGCGATGGCTCACTCAAGTCTCAGCACATCCTTTTCCACTGACCATCTGCTTAAGCAGTGATTCAACCTTGTATCTGAATGAAGTTGTCAATGCAGGCAGGACCCTTCACCCTTTGAACCTAGACAGGCAGTAATGTTTGAAAACCCAGGAGAGTTTTAAAAGTAGAAACATCAGAACATTCATTTTTAGACCAAAGAAAGGGTAAAGGTTAAATGTACTGCTTCCACTCACCACAGGCTTCTATTTATTTCACTTGATGTTTCAATATGGCAAAAAAGGGGTAGAAATAATGTTCCGGTGCACCATCAGGACCCCATGAAGGTCAGGCATAAAATCATATCCATCGTACTTATAATTTTAGAGCTGGGACCCAAGGATATTTGAGTTCAGCTCCCAACAGAAGCAAGAGATCCACCACGAAAACAATCCAGTGGCCATCCAATCCAGGATAATCTACCATCTCTTAAGGGGGGCATTCCACTGTCAAATGACTCTTATTCACAAGAAGTTCTTCCTAATGTTTATTCAACATTGACTCCCTTTAAATTTGGGTTTAATACCTCAAATCTGGATATACAGATGGCTAAAAAAAATCACACTCAAAGAGGGCTTATTAATGGATCCTTCTCAGACTGGAAGGGGGTCATAAGTGGGGTCCCACAAGACTCAGTCCTGGGTCTGATGTTCTTCAACATTTTTATTAATTGCTTGGATGAGGGAGTGCAGGGAATACTTATCAATTTTTAGATGTCACAAAAATTGGTGGAATAGCTAATACTTTGGGAGATAGGAAAAGAACTCAAAAAGATCTTAATAGGCTGGAACGTTCAGCTGCTGAGGTTTCTTCTTCTTCTTCTTCTTCTTCTTCTTCTTCTTCTTCTTCTTCTTCTTCTTCTTCTTCTTCTTCGTCGTCGTCGTCGTCGTCGTCGTCGTCGTCGTCGTCGTCGTCGTCGTCGTCGTCGTCGTCGTCGTCGTCGTCGTCGTCGTCGTCGTCGTCGTCGTCGTCGTCGTCGTCGTCGTCGTCGTCGTCGTCGTCGTCGTCGTCGTCGTCGTCGTCGTCGTCGTCGTCGTCGTCGTCGTCGTCGTCGTCGTCGTCGTCGTCGTCGTCGTCGTCGTCGTCGTCGTCGTCGTCGTCGTCGTCGTCGTCGTCGTCGTCGTCGTCGTCGTCGTCGTCGTCGTCGTCGTCGTCGTCGTCGTCGTCGTCGTCGTCGTCGTCGTCGTCGTCGTCGTCGTCGTCGTCGTCGTCGTCGTCGTCGTCGTCGTCGTCGTCGTCGTCGTCGTCGTCAGACTTTAAACTGACAATATGAAGCCACCATTTGGTAAATTCATTCTGTAGTTCCTTTTGCCTGATCTAGTGTGAGAAAGACTAGCCAGCAAAACAAGATTGCCATTGCCTAGGGTATGCCTAATTGTGTTTCAAAAATACCACTATCTTCAAGGAGACTTTTCCTGTATACCCCAACACTGGGCTGAAAACAGCAGAATGAAATTTAATAGGGATAAGTGCAAAGTTATACATGTAGGATAAAAAATGCAGTCACAGGATAGGGGATACTTGGCTTGGTAATACTAGTAGTGAGAAGGATTTTTGAATTGTTGTAGATCACAAGCTGAATATGAGTCAACAGTATGATGTGGGCATAAAAAAAGGCCACATTTTTGCTTTGTTGAAATTCATTTTGCTTTTTGTTGCTCAGTTTTTCAATCTATTAAATTCTTCTTGAATTTTGATTCTACCTTCTGATGTACACCTCCATGTTTGGCGTCATCTGCAAATATGATGAATATCCTGTCCACACCCATATTCAAGTCCCTTATAAAACTATTTAACAAGTCTGGCCTAAAACAGAATTCTGCAGTAATTCACTTGTCACTCTCCCCAAAATGTCAAAACACTGTTGTTATTGAGAACATCTGGGGTTCAGCCTGTCAACTAGCTACAAATCCCAACAGTAGTATTGTCAAGTCTATATTTGACCTGGCAAGACCTATACAGAACATATTTACTATAGTAAATAAAAATTCATAAATATTTGTCTATAGTGGTTCCCAACATGAGGCACATGTCCTACTGGGGGACTTCAGTTCTCAGAAGCCTAAGTCAGTACATTGGCTGATCAGTGCTTTGGAGAATTGACTTAGGCTTCTGGGAATTGAGGTCCAAAAACCAAAGGTTGGGAAACACTGTTTCTATATCCTACAAACTACACATGCAACCCTCCTTTTAGGATTCATCTCCAAAGGAATTTACTTTAACGCAGGGGTTCCCAACCTAAGGCCTGGGGGCTGCATCTGCCCCATGGCACCATTTCATGTGACCACCCACCCCTCCAAGGGCATTTGAGAAACAAAACTGCCATCCATTTGAAGCTATTGGGACAAAATGGCCACCCCCATCATGCAGCCAGGGCAAAATGGCCGTCTGGCCCTTGAAGCTGACAGAGAGACCGTGACCCAGCCCCCGGCTTGAAAAGGTTAGGAACCCCTGCTTTAATGAATCTTCTTGTGAATTGAGATACACAGCTTTGTTTCTTCTATATCACTATACAGTACAAATACAAACACAGGCAGACGCAGATCCTTACTGGCTTAGTTTTTGAGCTAGTTTACAGTCAAATAAAACTCTAAAGCAATCCTGAATCAATTTACAAAACAGCAGCATAGTTAAAACAAATGAATTAAAACAGCAGAAGAAAACACAAACACAGACTATGCAATAAAATCAGTCAACATTTAAAGGCCTCTGAAAATGATGAAGGGCTGTGCCTGCACCATTAAAATGCATGGGCATCCATCAGTCCTCCCTTGGAAGGAGAGGGAAATGAAGAAATAGATTACCACATCAGAAGAATGTTCTCTCTCTTGTCATCACGTTTCTGGACTTCTCATGGTTCTCTTAAAGTATATATGCATTGTGTCCTCATTGGCAGGGCCTTATACAAAATCTTGACCACAGATGGGAAATGTTTCTTCTCTAGGCTGAAACTCCCAGAATATCTGAGGGAATGGCAATGGCATCTGGGGCATTCCATGAGTTGTAGCTGAAAAAAAAAACCATTTCAAATCATAATTGGTCTAGTGAGAAAAATAAAGATCTTCTCTCATTCCCTAAACAGTGATTATCAACCTGTGGTCCATGGGCCGGATGCAGCCCATTGCACCATTTCACGTGGCCACTCACTGCCTCCACCATACTAGTAAGTGCGATGTGGTGGAGGAAGGGCAAAATGGCCATCCGGGGCCTAAAGCTGTCTGAGAGAGCATGACCCAGCTCTCGGTTTAAAAAGGTTGAGAACTCCTGCCCTAAACCTTCTTGATGACACTGAGGCATTCCACCATCTGGATATTGTTGACTCTCAACCATCTTTTTATAGGGTCTTGAATTAGTTCTCAGAGCAAGCAGCTCAGATCACTTTGCTATAATACTTCAATACAGTAAAAACAAAAAACAAAAAACTCAGTTGGGAGAGGTCGTCATGTCGTCGTCATCGTCATCGTCGTTCAGTTGCACAGTTGACTCCGACCCTTTGCAACCCCATGGACCATTATTCAGCATGCACCTCTGTCCTCCACCATCCTCTTCAACCTGCCCTGCTCTGTGCCCATTGCTTCTACAGTACCATCTAGCCATCTCATTCTCTGCTGCCCCTTCTTCTTTTGCTCTCCACCTTTCCCAGCATCAAGGCATCAAGAGGTCATGAGAAGTCACCTTGTCCATTCCCAAGTGCTATTTCAATATCTGGGAGAGGCACATACCAATATGTGCAGCTGACAGTTACAACAGTATAGCATCATAGAAAGATACAAACAAATTAGAGAAGCTACAAAGAAGGACAACCAGGATGATCGGAGGACTGGAAACGAAGCCCTATAACAGTGGTGCCCAAACTAAGGCCCGGGGCCAACACCAATTAATCCAGCCCCCGTATGGGCACGTTTTACTTCTGCTTCCAGGAACGCCGAGGGCTTCGTGGGCCGGATGAATTGGTGCTGGGGGTCGCACCCGGCCCCCGGGCCTTAGTGATTGGCTCCCTGAACCACATGATTGGCCCACGGCCCAAAAAGTTTGGGCACCCCTGCCCTATCACGAAAGACTGAAGGAATTGGGCATGTTTTGCCTTGAGTAAATGAGACTGAGAGGGAATATGAGAACACTCTTCAAATATCTAAAAAATAACCATAAAGAGGAAGGAAAAGATCTGTTCTCCATCATCTCAGAATGCAGGGCACATAATAATGGGCTGAAACTACAGGAAGCCAGATATAGGCTGAATATCAGGAAAAACTTCTTAATGGTTAGAGCAGTATGACAGGGGAACCAACCACCTCAAGAGATGGTGAGCAATCCAACATTGGAAGCATTCAAGAGAGAATTGGACAGCCATCTGCTGTGATTCAGATTCCTGCATTGAGCAGGGGGTTGGTCTTGATAGCTTAAAACAGTGATGGCAAACCTTTTGGAGACCGAGGAGAAAAAAAAGGGAAACCCGAACACATCCATCTCTCAGCTTATCTGAGAGTAAATAAAACACAACAGCAAGAAAGACAAAAAAATGTTGTGGGGCACCTTAAAGACTAACTTCATGGATCAAATCAACTTCGTCAGTCTGACACTATTGTTGTTTCTTGGTTGTTTTCTCACTTGCATTGTTCTTGTGGATATTATTGTGGAGGTTTAATTCTGTTATGCTTGCATTGAGAAGCCTTTAGTTCATTGGAAGAGTCAGTAAAGAGCTTTAGATTTGGAGCAAATGCCTGAAAATTCCCTGTAAAATCACTGAAAAGAGCTATCAGGCACACTAGTGAAAGTTTTTGGCTTTGTACTTATGCCTAAAGAAGGTTCCAAAAACAATGTAAACATTGTTTGTGCTGCAAGTTTACTTGAAATTGTGCTTAGATCCACCTACACACGTTTCAGTAAATTGTTCATATTCACCCAATAACCTCAGCTCTGAACCTGACACATACAGCATGTGCCCAAGATAACAATGCTGAAATTAGGAGTTTTGTATAGTTGTGGGACCAAGACTTGAGTGCAGCTCAGCTGAAGTTATCATTAATAGCCTTGATCAGATGTACAAGGTGGGCTATGGTCTAGAACAGTGTCTCCCAACCTTTGTTTTTTGGACTTCAATTCCCAAAAGCCTAAGTCAATGTACTGACTTAGGCTTCTGGGAATTGACATCCCCCTGTGAGGTGTGTTCCCCACTTTGGGAACCACTGATCTAGAGTGTATTTCAGTATTAAAGTCAGTACTATACAGTGATGGGATGACAAAAATTCTACTACCACGCCATGATGTCACGGACGTCATGGGCGTGGCCAATGGCATGACGTCATGACGTCACGGCCGACGTCATGACGTCATGACGTTGTGGGCGGGGCCAAAATAAAAATAAATAAAAAATAAAAATAAACATACACACACACCCCTCCCTCTCAGCCCACCCACCCAGACACAAATAAATAAATAAAATAAAAACAACCACCCACCCAAAACACAAACAAATTACCCACCCACCCCAAATAAAAACCCCTCGCTTACCTTTCTTGGGACCCGGTACCCCGATTGCTGTCCACAGCCGCCGCCGGAGCTGCCTGCACCCCTGTGGCGTCCTCCTTGGGCCGGTACCTTTTTAGCCCGGCTCCGGCCATGGCGAGGGGCGACGGGCAGCCGCGGCTGCCGCGCCTCCCTGGGCCGTCCCCATGCCGCACCGCCGCCGCCTACAGCTTCCTCCTCCGCAGCGCGCGGCAGCCGAGCTCAAAAGGGACCGACCCAAGAAGGAGTCCACAGGGATTCAGGCAGCGGCAGCTCCGGCGGCGGCGCCCGGCGGAGGCGGCGGCAGCGGTGTACCCCGCCGGGCGTCCCCAGGGCATGGGGCTTGTCAGCAGCGGACGGCCGAGGCAGCCCTCAACGTGCCGCGGGGAGGCGCCCCCCTCAGAGGGCTGCTGCCGCCGCCGCTGCCCTGAAAGTTCTAAATGTTTTGAAAATCGGAGCGAAAATGGCTCTAATTGACTGCGCATGCGCAGAAACTCAATCTGACGCATGTGCAATGCGTCAGATTGAGTTTCTGCGCATGCGCAGTCAATTAGAGCCATTTTCGCTCCGATTTTAATTTTTTTTTTCTTTCGGTCAGGTGTCCGGAACCGGACGCCCCAAAAGTGGACTTCCCCTCATGGAGAACCCTCCGGGATTGGTCTTACCGGTTCCAGAGATCCGTCTGGAACCGGTGACATCCCATCACTGGTACTATACCCTAAGGATAGTTAGGTCTAGTCTGTCTTCTGGAAACATCTGGTGTTAGGACTGAAAAGTTTATTTATTTATTATTTAGATTTGTATGGCCGACCAATCACCAAAGTGACTCTGGGCAGCTCACAATTCCATTGCACACAACCCTGCATAAAAAGACCCAAAATATCATTAAAAACCTTACATAAAACACGTTGTTAAAATCTTTGTAACAAAAAAACTAAACAGATAGACTAAAAACCTGGATGGTGATTAGCATGTTCATATCAGCCAACAGGGCGCAGCTGTTCTTCTTTCTGCTCCCCATACCGACTGGGCCAGCCATGTCTTCAGCCCTTTCCTAAAAACTGACAATTCTGCCTGAAGATGAAAGTTCATCGGCAGGAGGTTCCAAAAGGTCAGAGCAGATACTGAAAAGGCCTTCGTTCTCATATTGGAAAGATGAGCCTCTCCAAAGGATGGTACCTTTAGAGCAGTGGTGGGCAGCCAAAAAATTTACTACCACACTGTGGGTGGAGCCAACATTGTGGGTGGAGCCAATGTCATGACATCTTGGGTGGAGCCAACATCATGACATAATGGGCAGAGCCAATGATGTGGATGGAACCAATGTAAAAAACCCATAAAAATAAGTACACATAAAAATACAAATTAAAGGGACATAAAATAGACATAAAAACATATAAAATAAAAATAAAATACACATAAAAATACAAATAAAATACACATAAAAATACAAATAAAATACATATTAAAATACACCCACCCACCCCACACCCAATTCACTTACCCTGGGGAGCAGGCTGTAGGGAGCTTCAGGCTAGCAGCTTCTCTTCCTTTTCCCTGCTTGGGAGGACAGCAAGGAGGCCGCACATGCTGTAGGCTAGGCATGCATGCACACCAAGCACTTGGCGCACATGCGCAGTGGGGGAACGGGTGAAAAGGTAAGCCCCTGAGGTGGTTCCCCCCAAAAGCGGCTACTGGTTCTCCAGGACACCGGGAAAAGTTACTACCAGTTCTGGCGAACTGGTGCAAACCTATTGCTGCCCATCACTGCTTTAGAGAGCCCCTCTGCTCTAAACTCAGCCTATGGGCTAGTTTAAGAACTGATAAAACAGAGCTAAAATGGTTCAGTTGATTTTATTGGCAAAATTTGTGGGAGGGGGGAGGGGAGTTCGGTTCCTGACATTGGCCAAGTCAAATAACTAATTGAAATGAAACTGAGGTTGTATCATGATTCCTGTAAGTCCTGCCTCGTATATTATGAAATGTGATTCCAAGTATGTGCTGAAAATCTGTAGGCAAATGCATGAGTAAAGAGATTATGACGATGCTTACTTAGAGGAATGTAGGCTTATGATCACAAAAGGAGAAGGACACTCACACTCACATAAGCAACTATATCTATAGAACTCATAACGATGAAAATGATTAGTTATTCTTATAGAACAGAATGTGTAACTGAAGGAGTGATTAGGATTCTTATAATCTTAGCTCTTCTTTGTTATCGTATTCAATGTTTTCTCTTATGCCTTGCTAAGTTGCAAAGACATCTTGATAGTCTGTAATTACACTCAAGAAAAAGAATATGAAAATATCTTATTCAAGCTTATTCCAGAGGAAATAGAGAGATGGGGAAGACATAGATGGTCTTTGGGTTTATTAAGTGCTCATACAGATGTGCTTATTGATTAAAAAGTGGGACTGTTGGGAAGATTTAGGAAACAATACATTTGAATAATGCTTTTATGCTGTTATCAGCTGTATTTACTTGATAAAGTAAGAAATGTAAACTTGTTTAGACATTTATGCCTGGCTGAAAACTCCCTGTTCATATCTGCTTAACAACAATTATGATATACAGCAGGGGTGCCCAAACTTTTTGGGCTGTGGGCCGATCATGTGGTTCAAGGAGCTGGTCACTGAGGCCCAGGGGCCAGGGGTGGGCCCCGATGCGAATTCATCCAGGCCGTGAAACCCTCGTCGCTCCTGGAAGCGGAGGTAAAATGTGCCCGTATGCTTGTTGGTTTTGCCTTTTCCAGCCTTGTTCCATTGTAACTAATAAGAAAAGTATAAATGCCTTATAACTTTACCACAAGCGTATATTTTCTTAAGGGGCCATGGTGGCTTAGTGGTTACAACACTGAGCTTGACAACCGGAAGGTCAGCAGTTTGTGGCTTGAATGCTGTGTGATAGAATGAGCTCCAGTCATCTGTCCCAGCTCCTGCCAGCCTCACAATTTGAAATCAAGAAATTACAAGTAGATAAATAGGTACTGCTTTGGTGGGAAAGGTAACAGCATTGTGTGTACTCTGGTATCTAGTCATGCTTGCCAAACGACCATGGAAATGTCTGCAGACACAGGCTCTTTAGCTGTAAATGGAGATGAGCACCACCTCCTAGAGTCAGATATGACTGGCTTTTGAGCAAGGGAGACCTTTACCTTTACAGTACAGTACTTTCTTTGCCTTTGCACTGGGATTGTACCTTTACTAGTAGATAAACTGTCTGCTCTGCCTCTCTCATTCAGTTTTCCTTGCCTCGAAATCCCTCACCAAGAGAACAGACCTCTGGTTCTTCCTCTGACCACAAAATTATGTAAAGCTTGGCATCTTTTTTTCCAGCTGGCAACATGGATGTGATGTTGTACAGCAGTATAGGACGATTTCCTGCCATTTTGAGCCATGTAGAACTTTGGCAACTAGTCTGCTCAAGCACTGCAGACCTTTACAGAGCAGCCTCAACTTAATAATCCTCTCAGCCATGCAAGTTGCTTCTTGAGTATATGTCCCTTTTTTAGTTGTATGTTGGGTACACAGAAAGAGCCTCCTTGAAGATTGTAGTATTTTTTTTGAAACTACAATCGGATGTACCCCAGACAATGGCAATCTTGTTATGTCAGCTAATCTTTTTCACACTAGGTCAGGTGAAAAGAGCTCCAGAATAAATTCACCAAAAGGTGGTTTCCTTTTGCAGTCTAAGGTCTGACCCAGACATGAAAGAAGATGTATGTTTTATTGTGAATCATTGCTAAGTTTTAATTCTTTTGCATTCAATAAAATTTCCATTATAAATAGCTCTGTCTGAGTGTCATATGCTCACCCTAACCTGTGTCAAAAAACCTGTGTCAAAATCTGCTACTGCCATAGTTCAAAGATCTTTTATGGGTGTTTCTCTGAACATGTGTGAGTTCTCACATGTGCTCTGAGGGCATACCTGGTAACACAAGGGAATTAGGCTCTCAGGGTGAGAAGTATTCCCAAACTTTGCTCTACAGCAGGGGTGGCCAACCCATGGCCCATGGGCCGGACCCAGACTACAGTACCATTTCATGTGGCCTGTGGCTGCCCTTGCTGCTACCGGAAGCAGAAATGGATGTATTTACGACAGCCATAAAACACACTCATGCATGTGTAAACATGGCCATGGCTGCCATAAAAGCTGCTGTAAATTCATCCATGGCTCTCATTAATGTGTTTACGACAACTATGGACACGTTTTATGACAGCATTTACAGCAGGAGGAACCATGTGACCGGCCCGCTTAGCTGTCCAGGGGGCGTGGTCTAGACCACAGCACGAAAATGTTGGGAATCCCTGCTCTACAGGCTTTCACCTTTGGCAAAGAGAATCCATTTCCTTCATCTTCTTCTGCAGGGGATTATGGGGATTTCTTCTCAAAGCAAATACTGTAGTAGCTTTAGAGGAGGAATTCTCCTAAGAACGAAAAAAGACTAATAAATGTTTCACTCCTTCTTCATATCTTTGCATTCCTCCCTCATGTCTCCTCTGATTCCATTAATTATTAGCTCCTCCGAGTTGATGCAAATTCTGTTTCCTGAATTCTGCCCGTTAAATGCAAAGATGCATTTAATGTCATGGCTAGAATGACCCTGACACTTCCTAAGTCCCAGCCACCCTCTGCGAGGCTCTCAGTCCATTCTTGTCTCCATTCTGTCAGAAGCCTGGATTTATGCGTGAAGACAACAGTTTGCTGGGAGGAAGGAAATATTAAATTCTTTAAAACATATAATGAGAACATTTGGATGGCATAAAACATACAGGAAATGCCACTGTGTCCCAGTGTTTACAATAATCCACCACTAATTAGGGTTTCAGCTTTTAAAACATGTTTCTTCCTACGCTTGGCACAGAGAGGCATTTGTGATGGGAGCACAAAGACCATGGCCAGGGCAGTAATAAAATAAAGGCTCCATCTGCTAATTCATCTGCACTGTTGGCTTGCAAATAGCATTTTCCTTACTTCTTGATAGCAAGAAGTTCTCCCCTCTCCCTACTAAAAGGCCCACTGTTCACAGGCAGGGATATTTAATCAAAATCGCAATGACTGGGCAACTGCACAAAACAGAGTACATGCCTGAATGTGCCCTTTTGCAGGGCTTAGATTGCACCCAAGGCTTACTTGATTTTGCATGAAGTGTTCCAGCCATTAATGCTGAAGGACTTTCATCTTAGCAAACTGCACTACTCTTGAACAGCAGTTCCAGATGGAGTCAAAGTTCTTCCCTTATTTCTTGGTGGCACAGAATTTACAGGGGATTGCATCCAGACTTCCTATTAATAAGCAATTTTTTCTCTTTAAGAAATTTTTGTCTGTCTGTCTGACTATTGATTGATTGACTGGCTGACTTGTTGAATGGCAGTTGAAAGCTTCAGACCGAGGAGCTGGACATCAGCTTCAATTGCATAGCCCCATAATTTTAAATTTAACATTTAGGACAAAACCATAATACATATAAGCTAAGCTTTTTTTAAAGAAAGTCACAGAAAAGTCTACTGTAGTATCTGAGAAAAGTTGAACAAAATATAGATGGTGGGGAAAATTACAGCAATATCAGTGTAGAACTCTATATACAGTATTAAGAACTAGTGCTCCCTGTGTGAAAAAGTCTTGGTTTTCTTTATATTTCCTGTGTTAATGTTCAAATAAGAACTAAAAGTGTAGTATATAACTGGTGAAGTTGGTTGAAGACCAGCTGACTGGACATTAGATCTGTACTGAACAGTGGTGGGATGTCAAAAATTTTACTACCCCACCATGACATCATCACAGTGTGGGAGGAGCTAACATCATGGGTGGAGCCAATGTCATGACATCATGATGTTGTGGGCGGAGCCAAAGAAAACAAATTTAAAAATTATAAAAAATAAAATAAAAATAAGCACACGCACACACCTCAACCCACCTACCCACCCACAACACAAACCTGTAAATAAATAAATTAAATAAATAAATAAATAATACATTAAAATACACACACACACACACAACCAAACACCCACCCACCCACAACACAAATCAACCAGAGCTTTTAAACCAGAGCTTAAAGCTTATTCTGGCTAATCTTTCTCACACTAGGTCAGATGGAAGGAACTACAGAACGAACTCACCACAGATGGCTTCATTTTGGCACTTTTCAACTTTTCAACAGTTAAAGAAGTTAGGTACTCTTTGCCTAACCAGTTCTCTAGGATATCTAGGGGAGCAGGCTATAGGTAGCTTCAGGTTAGCAGCTTCTCTTCCTCCTCCCCGCTTGGGAGGACAGCAAGGAGGCTGTGCATACGCACCAAGCAAACCAAGTGCTTGGCGCGCATGTGCAGTGGAGGAACCAGTGAAAAGGTAAGCCCCGAAGGTGGTTCCCCCCAAAAGCTGCTACCGGTTCTCCAGGACACTGGGAAAAGTTACTACCGGTTCTGGAGAACTGGTGAGAACCTGTTACATCCCATCACTGGTACTGAAGCTGTACTGAATCCAAACCCCACCCAATTTAGAGATTTTTGGAAATTTTTCCGGCTCCCTTACTTAGGCCAGCACAGTGTCTGCATATTTGGGCTGAAGAAGAATTGGCTCAGTTTCCCCCTCATTACTCTCTCTATGTCTCTTTGTGGATTCCTTTTTAACTGGAAAATGAGAAACTATATTATCTGATCAGGATAAATTAAAAAGAGGATGGAAGCTAGACTGAAGAACCATAGAAAAATAATTCAGAAAAAGCAGAGTGCTTCAAAGAAGAATGCTTCAATGAAAAACCTGCTGCTTTCAAAAGTAAAGCAATGACCACTTGAAATAAATAAATTAGCAGAAATGGATAGGATAAAGTGTGTGTGTGTGTGTGGGGGGGGGAGAATTCTAAGCTACATAAATTGATTTTTATCAAAATCCTAACCAAAGTTTGCCAACAAATTTGGAAAGCAAAATAATGGTTCAGAGACTGGGCAGGTTTGATACATATTCCAGTTGCAAAGAAAGGAGACACCAATGATTGTATTCACTATAGGACTATCACACATGTGTATTATAGAAACAAAATTATACTCAAGATTTTACAACAAAGATTTTGTCATATATTGGCTGATATCTTGTTTTGCAACTTTATGCTGTCCAACGCTTCTGGTATAATCGGTGAGTTCCCCAGTTATAATTTGTGAGTTTCCTGATGATGATGTTCCTTTTATTAACTTTAACTTTGGTATTCAGGAAGTGCTGCTTAGAAGAGAGTGTTCTTCTAAGCATCACACCAAGGTGTTTTGGTGGTGAACAATCCAGCTGTAGGAAGCTGTATTGATTTGGATTTTTATCTGTCATTCTGATTCATCCCTCTGTGCCTCTGTATCAGGTATATATAAGCTCATGCCTTGAAGTTTCACTCCTATGTTTGATGAAATGAACTTGCTCCACGAAAGCTCACATTAAAAATATAGCAGTTAGTCTTTAAAGTGCTGTAGTGTTTTTGTTTTCTGATTCCAGGGTGTCTTCAGAAGAAGGGAGTGGTAAATTCCTGTGAGTACGCATTACCTAGAAAATCCTGGAAATGATGACCATAAACTGGAACTAACACAGTTAATTAATAGGGTAACAATAAGCTAGAAGCAAATAAATGACATGTAACAATAACAAGGGTTTGTAATAACCCATTTCATTTGGCCTACATCTTTTTAAACACAGTTATATCATGTGTTGTCTCAGGAGGCAAACATGATGAGGCCGAGGCTGTCCTACTTAGGGCACATCATGAGAAAACAAGCGTCTCTGGAAAAAGCAGTGATGCTGGAAAAAAAGCAGAAAAAGAAGGCCAAACGTTTGCAAGAGATGAGCAGGGCTGTGGAGGATGGGACATTCTAAAAAGCATACTGTAGAACGGAGCTGGAAAGAGAGTGCTAAAAATGGGAGGCAAAATTGCATAAACTCTGAAATTCAGCAAACATTCCAGACTCAAGTCCAGTAATGCTTTCTGTATTCAAGTTTGAATGTGCTTTGGAAAATCAAAGTCAAACTCAAATCCTAATACCTGCTAATTAATGTTAAGGGAGTCAGGTTAGATAAGAACATAAAGTGCTAGATGGATGGAAGGTCTGTCTAATTGAGCATCTAATGCTGGAGCAGAAAAATGAATTGTGAGAATGAGATAGGCAAGGTCATCCTCTGGGGGTTGCTACTATCAAGTACTTAGAGTTAGCTTTCCCTATTCCCTCCAAACATAGTGACAATCCTCACAGATGCTGTGGAAGAGATAGAGTTTCCCAAGAATAATATATTGCTGCAACACATCCCTGTTGGAAAATAAATTGTTTACAATCTTGAATGGATGATTGGGAGCTAGTAATATTATGAAAGACTTTTTTTGTATTTTTTTGATACAGACTGATCCAGCTGCTCTAATTTTTGCACCTTCTTTACTGAAGAAACTGTCCTGCTGAACACCAGAATTTCCAAATCTACTTTTGGAAAAGTGGTTGGAAGGGACATCAAAGTTCACCTATCCTACCTTTCTAATGATGTCAGAATTCCATTATTTGAAAACCTCTGTAACTTGATGGGGTAAATGTCACCCTTGCTCGAAAACCAGTTGTATCTGACTCTAGGATTCAGCGCTCATCTCTATTTATAGCCAAAGAAGTGTCTGCAGACATTTCTGTGGACATGTGGCAGGTATGACTAAACACTGAAGTGCACAGAACATTGTTTACCTTCCCACTGATGTGGTACCTATTTATCTACTTGCCATTTCTTGCTTTCGAACTCCTAGTTTGGAAGCACTCGGGTCTCAAACTCCTGACCTGCCGACTTTCCAGTCATCAAGTTCAGTGTCTTAACCATTAAGCCACAGCAGTCCCCATAATTTCATTACACAGGGTTAATCTCAAGCATAAGCAACCCCGCATCCACACTACATTACACTAGGACCAGAGATACATTGGTGGCTTCCATATCTACTGCATGATCAATGCCTTGGTTGAAGAGAAAGAACACAAACCTCAGCAAATGCAAAAACGCTGGGTAAATGACTGGGTGAAGATGTTATCTTGACTCTAAACACCTAAGGAAAAGGTTAAATTCAGTCAGTAAAGAACTTAAATATAGTATAGGAATTCAGGCTCAAATATCTCTTATTCAATTAGAATCTTATTGATTTTGCAACCATCCTTCAGGTTGATCAAGAACTTAAACAGATGCTCACTCAGGCTAGACGTACAATTAATGCACATAAATAGAGGAGATGCAATTTTCAGAGCAAGTTGAGCATAAGATCAATTCCATTTTTGTCCATAAGAAAATATTGGATGGGGTCCCCACCCTTCATTCCTTGTGGAAAAAGCATCAATAAAGCAGTGAGCATATGAATCACTTAAGAAACCTTTAGTGCAAAACTATAACATAGAAGTCCTTTTGCACACCGGGGGGGGGGGGAATCTTGCAACTGGCTGTAATTTGATGGCAGGCAACATGTACTTCATGCAAAAGTACCTATGTTTAATCACATCATTTGCAAGTATGGCTGCAAAGGACCTCTGTCTGAAACCTCAGATAGCTTCTGCTCACTTCACAATAAACAATACTGAGCTGGATAGATGCATGAATGGTCAGACTCTGTGTAAAGTTGCTCCTTAGAAAGGCATGCTTCTCACCATCATGCTTCAGGAACATGTAACCATATGGTTCCATGTGATTTGTTTATTCATTTATTGTTTTAAAAGCCTTTCTTTGACTGAGTTGATGTCACCATATCTAACACTCTGCTCCCCACTTGATTCTCTGTGAAACCCACTATCATAGCCTGGACTAAGAAGCTGTGACTGGTTCAGGACTACCCAGTGAGGTGTCATGCCTCCTTTGGGATTGGAACATGGATTTCTCAAATCAAGGTCCAACATTTGCTGTTGCAGCATAATGGATCTCTTTAGTGTGTTAAACTTCAGGAAACACTTTTCACATCCACATGTCTGCTGAGGGATCTCTGAGCATGTTTCAAGGAATCTGTCCTTGTCTAGAAGGCATATTCTGAGGTTCATATCTTTATTTTGTGTTGGACACTGGCCAGTTCTGTTGAGTTTTTTCATCTCACTAACTCATTTCCCTACAATTGTACAGGGCAGGAGGTGATTGATGGGGCATGATGGGGCAAGTTATCTTTCAGCCAGGGAGACTGTCTCTCATCATTGGTCTTTTTTTGTGAGAAAATCCAGATATATTTCTAAGGAACCCAAAAGTTCACCACACAAGTTTCAAAAACCTCAGTACTAACTGGTGCTGAGTTGCATAGATAGCAAATGTACCATTCTCCTGGGCAGCTACTGTCATGGAGATCTTTGCAAAGTTGATTTAAATTAATTAATCTCTATATTAGGTAAAATGTCTGGCCGGACATCCCATTATAGTAATGGCATAGACTGTACAGCCAGTGACTCAGTGATGACTGTTGGGTTGCAGTAAAGAATCTGACTCTCTAAAGGAAACAATGGCTACAGATGGATGAGCTCCTTTAGGTGGGCTGATGGTCCCCGCAGTGGAGGAAATGGCACTGGAAATGATCATATTAGGCCCAACAGCAAAATGAGCAGCGGAGGAACCACTTTACTATTCTGATTTCCAATGGTCATGGGAGTGGCGATAGGCCATGCCAGATGGACTGGCTGTGAAGGTGCACCTTGTTAATATCCTCAAGGCTGCCACCAGTCCATTGCAGTCCCGGTGTTAAATCTTGCATGTCTCATTTCATATATGCTGCAGGAGATGGCTTTTTTACTTCATGGCAAGCTGTGATCCACCTTAAACAAATTCATACCAGTGGCATTTTTACTGTTTGTCATTCTTTTTTCACACATCGTCAAATGTGCAAATAATTTACACGAAAATGTATAACATATAGTACTTGGATACAAGTAGCAGCCCGCCGCCACTGATAGTTGGTACCTCATGCTGATAAACATTTCATGAGTGAAAATACCTGTTCTTCATTAGTTTTAACTTGGTTACATGACACTAATTCCTAACCCATTAAAAGAGCTATGTTGGAGTTTAGGATTAAAAGCTTTCAGCTGACTAACTATGAATTAGCTCATTGCTTGTTACTATAGAAAACCTAGAACACTGAAGACATTTTAAAGCATAGTCTTATATGGCATTCACATTTATCTTCAGCTGTAATTCCTTCAAAATTTAATTATATTCTTATCTGTAGTCTGTTTACTAATTCTTATGCCTAACTTTTAAGTTAGTATGACCTGTGATTTCAGCAATTCACTTATAGAATTGCCCAGTGTGGGGTTAGGATGGTAGAGGTGAATCCCTAAGGGCGTTATTGCTGAGGTGAAGACAGTATTTTCAACATGATTTGTGTGAATTGGTGGGGCATGCAGTAGACACCATGGAACAGCGCTAAAATACAACCCACATCCTTTCATGTGAATAAAGTTGGACATGATCACAGTGTTGTTTCCCTGTTTCTGCTGAACCTGTGCAGTAGCTGGCTAGGATCAGCACTGTGCAGGGATAGGGGATTCACCAGTCTGGTCTAGAGAGGTGAAGAAGAATTTAGCTGCTCAATGAACAGGTTGAGCACTACTGCCCCCTCCACAGGTCAGGGGATTTAAATTTCAATAAAGTTGTGGCCCAAGTTTACACCAAATTTGACTGTGTCCTGCCTCTTTATTTCAGGTATGGAGGGTGGGTTGGAGGAATTGCCCATTTCAATGTTAGTGACCAAATATTTTCATTTCTATACAAATCCCTTCTTCACAGCAAATTTTGCCCTCAAGTCCAAGATGTTTTCTTGATATTAACCTAATTTAAACATTGTTCAAGACCAAGTATGGTATAGTAACAGACAAGGTATTAGCAGGCATGGGTTCGAATTAATGTTCAGCCCTGAATATTTGGTGGTGGTGGTGGTGGGGAGCTAACAGTGATAAAACAACTCCTCAAATATTTCACTTATTCTGAAAAACTTGTTAGACTTGTGACTTGACAGAACAGAACTAAATATACATTATTCAACAAAAACCATCACGGATGCTTTGTGGCTGTTAAGAAATCAAGATCCTTTTGAATGAGTTTTTATGAGTGATTGAAATAAGTATTGTTGCCCTCAGAAACTTTATGAGAGGCTTGGGATTTGTAAGATTCCAACTCAATTCTGGCAGCTCAAAGGATTTTATTCTGATTTCATTTAAACTGGGTGTAACTGCAGAGATTCAAATAAGATTATGCTCGATTTACCACCCTGTAGACATTTGGCTAAAGCTACAGTTTTTCTGAATCATATTTTAGGTGGAATGTTGACATTATAACATCAATTCAATAAATCTTTTGGTTCCTTATTCTATTCTATGATTCATACCAAGACCTTTGGGATTACACTGATACGATAACATCATCAGGTACAGCAAACTGCACCTCGGTGTTCACATTCAGTTACCAACCATTTAGATGTGCCTTTGGATTTTTTGAAGCATGATGTACAGAAAAACTGTAGAGCTGTGGAAATATGTAAATTGTAATAGGTCTCAGCAGCCAGAGATAAATGAAGACCTAGTCCCAAACTATTGGTCTTATAATTATACATCATGTGGCCCATGGAAACTCCATATGCATGGCCCATTGACCTTCTCAAGCTCTGCCACCTCAGCAAAATCTTTTCCCTTCCAATTGGGAAAGGGAATCCTTACTTTTTTCCCATCATTTACTGGATGTAGCAGAAGCTGTCTTTTTACCCTCAGCAGGTTTGTCAATGATAGGTAACACATATGCTATCAGACAAAGGGAGAGGAGAATGGTCTTTCCTGAAGCTCTGGGTAGAAGAGCAATTTGCAAGTAACCAAATTATGTCAGGGTACATGGGCATACACCTGGTTTCATGCCTCTCATGAAAGACTGGACCAAAGAATATTTCACCCAAAAATGACCCCACATTAGCACATTATGCATGATATTTATTGCTGATGTTATGTTTCATCAACTTCAAACCAATTTGGGTTGGGGCCCTTTAGAAGTATCTCCAGTGGCAGTCAGTTTCCTGGACTATCCATTGAATTTAGTTGCCTAGACTTTGGGCAAACTATAAAATGTGCTGTGCACCACAAATAGAGCACTTGTTCTCATACTTACATGGCTTATGATTGCCCATGTTCTGTGTACCAAATTCCCAGCAGAGCAGCAGGTTAGAACAGCATGTCCTACTACTGGGCAGGAAACTTCACCAGAAAAGGCCTTAAATGTCAAGTGCTCCCTGTAAAAGGTGCTATGGGGTCATTAATAGAAGCTATAGCTCAAGTTGAAGATTTGACTACCCTGCACTTGAAAGCTTCATCATAGAGTGTCCAGATGTGCCCTGCATAATCAACATATATTCTAAATATTAAATGAATATATTGGAAAGGTTCTATAGCTCTCCAAGTCTGCGATGCCACTGTTAAAATAGCATAGATGTAGTATGTAGGAAGCCAGTTAATTCAAATCCTATTTATGCACCTATTCTTTTGCCTATCTTTTATATGTTATATAACATATCCAACCTTGCAAAAAAGCTCTTTGATTGCTGAAGAGATGGTGCCCCATAAGAACTCAATCCTCACTTATCTGTGTTACCTGACCAGAACTCAATGCTTATTCAACTAAAACAGCAGAAGGGTGTCCATTTTGCTGTACTTGGAAAAGTGGGGGATTCCAGGTGCTGAGTGAGCATAGAAACCCCACAGACCCATGCCATATCCGTCCTGTGAGTGTTCTGTACTAATTCACCTGACAGTGGCTGAACCACATTTGATGATGGAATTATAGCTCTGGGGCTAAGTCCAGTCTCACTGAATTTCAGGGACCTTCTCCCTACCAAAACTGGAGGGGTACTGCTATCATCATCTTGCACAGACAGTGTGGATTCATCCACCACTGATGGTCCTGCACCTGCTTCCAGTACATCCAAACAAGACAAAATAGCACTAGCGACTTCCTAGAATTTAGGCATCGTAGATCTCTTTGTCTCCCACTGAGTTCATTAAGTCTATTTTCCTTTGACTTATTTTATTTATATTTAATTATTATGTCTCTTTTGCTAATTTTAATTGTTATTATTCTTATTTTTTATTAATCTGCTTTACCAATTTGTCTTATTTTATTTATATTTATTTATTATGTCTCCTTTGCTTTATTTCTGAGCATCTTTTATTTATTGATTTATTGTGCACTTAATTCTTTTTTGGCACTTAAGACAGATAACTAAACCACTGAGTTATCCTACTACTTGAGATAAATCAAAAGTAAAATTACCCTATAAATTGGAGGAAGGGAAGGCTAAATCCCCTCCCTTGCCCCTAAATGTAGAGAAGTGCCAAGAAACAAAATGGCCGTTGAAATAAGATGGCAGCTGTGAACAATCAACCCACAAATTGGTGGCCTTGAGAACACATGGCCTCCAACCCCACATCAATCTACTGGTCAAATGTAAGAAATGAGGCAACTAAGCCCCAGCAATATACTAAACAACACCTCCTAGATTCTCCTGAACCTGTTATGGATAGGGAGAACTCTGCAAACCAGCCCCATCCAACTCCTGTAATGGCAAGCTGTTGGCATCATGGGAAGCTGACCAACCAGTAACCAAGTCCCTTACCTCAAACCACTTAAAGAAAAAGCACAGCCATGGCAGTCGCTTGATGTCTAGGACATTTGAAGGCCAGGCTCCCAAGGCTGCATGCTAGCAATGTCCCAGCAACAACCTGTTCAAGCAGCAATAGCCAAGGGGCAGGCATTGGGGCAGGGCAGGCTTAAAAAGCTGCCTGCTCACACTGCCCCAAAGCTTGCAAGCAGAGACACTTCCTGCATCCTCTGTCCTGCCTTTCCTCCTTTGAGCAGAAAGGGGAGAAAACTTTCCCCTCTTTCTCAGCTGCATCGTGGCAGAACCTTAGAGACACCATTTAGCATTACTATTGTGTTATCAATAAAAAACGTATTGTGTAGCAAATACAGATTCTTTCCTCTCCCTTCTTTCATTGAAAGAAAACACAGAAGGCTTATAAAAGGAAAACTACAATGGAAACATCCCTCCCTCCATAAAATTCCAGGAAAGGAGGCAGGGCCGTTGCATAATACAGTACATGTTTATCGGGAAGCACCCTGGGACTGAAGCTATATCCCTATGTGAATGTATGTGGGAATCAGAAAAATTTAACTCAGTGGACTTACTTCTAAGTTAGCATGAATAAGATTGCACTGTAAGAGAACCCTTGAATACATAATAGGTAGGATCAGTTCAAACTTCATAAAATAAGTCAAACTGTCACTTTCAGTCCATTCCTCCCTGGTAAACAAACCATTACTGTTAAAATTCTCAGGGGCATATGTGTGCATGGACAAAAAGTCATGATTGACCTAATCAGTGTTTCCCAAATGCTGGTGTTTGGACTTCAACTCCCAGAAGCTTAAGTCAATTCCCCAAAGCACTGATCAGTCAATATACTGGCTAAGGCTTCTGGGAACTGAAGTCCAAACACCAGCATTTGGGAAACACTGACCTAAGTTAAGCAGTAGGATTTTGGCCAGTGTGTGAGCCTTCAACAGTGAGAAGCTTGTTTAATTCATGTTTCTGAGATCTAAGTCCAGTGAGTTTTTAAATCTATTTTATTATACTTCAGCAAATCCAATGTTTCTTCAAAATGTATTTCACACATGGCCAAATAAGAGTTATGATAATCTGGCCAACAGCATCGTTTTTTGTCATCATGAATGAGTGTGGCTCAATGGGCCATTAGAGCATAGAATGAATTTTATGAGCCTATATTGGAGGAATCTTCAGATACGAAGGCAATGAGATTTAATGAGGACAAAATATTAAATCTCTGTCCAGGAAATAAAATTCACATCCACCGACATAAAGCAAATAACCAGAAAGTGCCCAAAAGCAGAACTGAAGACAGATATAGGCACAACACTAAAAATTCAGTGCAATTTTTGATTGTGCAGCAAGGGTTAAGAGGTAAATACAATCTAGGGAAGTATAACTAGAGGCATCTTCATGTCCACAAGCTACAATCTAGCTCTTGTTAAGCTCCTTTTGGAATAAAGTTTATGGTCTGATAGTTGCACTAAACAAAAGGGAGAAAAGAAGTGGGATCTAGGGACAGACTGATAGCAAAGAGAACTGGCCTGAATGACAAAAACAATATGGCATCATTAGGAAAAGAAATCAAAATGAAAGATTTTGGGATAATGAACAGAGTACATGATGCAGAAAACGGTAAAGAGGGAAATACATTGTTACTTACACATTCAGAGCATGACTGCACAGAAAAGGAAGAAGAAGCCGCCTTATTGCTTCATGGTATGTAGCTTAAACAGGAGACAGTTAAAATGAAACAAAAAGGGACATTTCAAAAAGCTAGAGACACTACACTTAGTAAGAAAGGTAAAGGTGAGGGTAGATTTGCAAGACAAGATCCTGAGATCCTGATGAAGATAATGAAGACTGCAAACATTTATAGTCTGTAGTTAGTGAGAGGGAATGCATTACCTGTTTCATCTAAGCAAGGAGTTTGGGGGGGGGGGATTTAGAGGATTTCTAGTCCTGTTTTGAGTAGATTGAACCAGTCAGGGAGTGGACTAAATACTAAAGAGTACCTTCTAGTTTTTATGTCTTACATGGGGACAGAGGATGTCCATGTCACACCTCTTCTCTCTGATACCAGTGACCTTCCTCCCTTTGCTTTGTCACTTGAATGTTGTGCTAATGATCTTTTTAAATCACCACAGAAGTGGATGTGTTTTCTTTTAAAATCTGTACTAACACCAGGGATTGGGAATGGTGCTGAGTGAGTCATGCTGAAAATCTTATCTTTAGCACGATTTATTTAATTTTTCACTTGAGATATTCTTCCATCCACACTCCCTATGAGAAGCACTCACTGGACTTTGGATTATTCCAGTTCACACCCCTATTGATCACTGATGCTCATTCCCATCCCCTTCCCCACCTTTCCATCAAGAATATATTTGGAAGCATCCCACTTTCACTCTCCTCAGCTCCTCAGATTAAATTTGGCCTGAGAAGCATGGTTTGTGTCTCTTTGTGAGAGAAAGAGAGATCTTAAATTAAAGTTTTATTATACTTGCACCTTCTTCCATTTGAAATTTTCTCTGTATGCTGTGTATTTATAGATTTGTATCTATGTGTGTGGGGAGTCATCTGCAACGATATTTATGTATAGGAAGTTGGGCTGCAGCCTTTTGTTGTTGTTGTTAAATGGTCCCAAAAGTAACCCTTTGGCTAAATGGTCCCAAGAGTAGTCCTTCAACTCCTCTCAGTGCCTCACTAATAGAGTTGCCATAATTCTCTCCTACAAAACCAGGATAGAAGTATACTCGAAAATAATAATGGATGGGTTATCTACAAAATTGCCTTTAAAAAAAAACACATAACGACAGCTATAAAACATGTTCACATTAAATATATCAATATATAAATGAATTTTACACCTGTTAATTCTTACTGTAAGACAATCTGTTGTGCTTCTGAGAAGTCATGTCACTTTCAACTCTTAATATCCTCAGTTCCAGGAAGCACACTGTTCACGCTTGCTATGTTGGGAGGCGAGGACATTAAGATTTGTCTCCAACTCCAATGTGGCAGGAAATCGCTCATTTGATGGCAAGAGTATGAATTTATTTCAATTGTGTGTTATAATACACAATCAGTAAGTTTTAAAAATCTGGGACTTTAACATGATTTTTATTGAACTGGCTGGGACAATTTTTCTGACCTTGAATCCGGGACAATCCCAGTTTTCCGGCATGTATGGCAACCCTACTCACTAACTTTCCTGCTGCATTGCTGGCTTCATCGGAGTTCCTGAGTATTCCCTAAGTTGCTCTTGTCGCCAGTACCACCATGAGCTTGCTACCCTTCTCTGATGTTGCTGCTGCCTCCTTGCTTATGAATAAGTAAGATAAAACCTACCCATGAGTAAACCAGGTAAAAATGGAAATAGTGTTACCACAACGTATCTGCCTAGCATGGTATAGCTATTATTTTGTTTCTAGAATTACACTGTGACAAGAAAATATTTTTTAAAAGATAGAGGAAGGGTTTTCTCCATTGTCCATTTTAATGTCACGACCCATTGCAAAAGTCACAGGGTTGTCACTTCAAATAACAGTACCTACAGCTCTGTTTAGGTGTGAACTATCCATCTGTATGAGCTGGGAATGTAGCAAACTAGAATGCAGCAAAATAGTAGAACCCCCGATAGAAGCTGAAAAGGTTGCAGATTGGAGCCCTTTTGTGCCAAATTGATCCACACAAGTGATTGCCTAGACTGGATGCCACAAACCACACGACAGCAAAAGCAATCCAAATAGTAATCTGTTCTACCCGTGTAAATGTGCCCATAGTTGCTCTGTTCCTCTTTTTATGCCACCAACCTTTAGCTGTTCCTGTCTGTGTGTCGATTTATCGCTTCACTCAGGCCCTTGTCACACTCTCTACATAGCCAAGCCTCAGGTATTGACCTCATCTCCATACAGCCTGAATAGAACAAATAATGATTTAATTAAAATAACAGTGTTTAAAGAATATTGTTTATTCCTATGCTTTATCTTCTCTCAGCATAATCCTTCATTCTCTCTGTTATCTCTTCTCCAACCATCACTTTCCGACTGCTCTCTCTGACTTTTCTCAGACTCCAAAACCACCCACTCCCTGAGCTCGACACATTAGACACTTTCTATATCAGACTCCAGACCAAGAGTTCTCAATCTTTTTAAGACAGGGGCTGGGTCACGCTCCCTCAGAATGCTTCGGGGGCCCAGCAGCCATTTTAGCCTTCCTCCAGCACATGGCACTTCCAGGTATGATGGAGGCGGTGGGGCTCCCACATGAAATGGTGCTGTGGGCTGCATCTAGCCCATGGGCCACAGGTTGAGAATCCCTGCTCTAGACCCACTCACAAACAAATCCCTTCTCCTTAATTTCTGTCCCAGCCTATCAGCATTTTCTTAGCAATTTTCCTGACTCCTCACCCACCCTCTCCCGATACATACTTCTCGAAACATTATTTATACAGTATATGTAAATAGGGTCAAGAATCACAATGGAACAGCATTTCTTACCTGGAAATTATATTACATGCTTCTGATTCAGGCCGTTTGGTCATGTCAGGCAAAAAGATGATTAATTTCCCAGCTGTCTTGCAAATTATCTGACCTTGACTTTTTTGGTCAGCATACTTTGGTGCTAATTAGAGAGCTGGGGTTCACAGAAAAAAAGCACCCCATATAGTAAGGAAGGCGGGGGGGGGGTGTTAAAAGTGCTTCCAGTTTGGAGAAGTACCTCTCTCAGGTAACAAGACTTGGGTATTCTGTTCAAAGGGCAGTCTATTATGTAACTGTTGAATGCTACAACAGAGACTGGGCGACAGTTGAATTAGCTGTGTGAGGAACAAGTAAGTACGTATTGGATTATGCCTACATGCCATTGTACCATCTTCGTCCACTCCCCACCTATTTCTCCGCTCTCAGTAATACAGTATTGAACTCTTCATGCAAGCCAAGCATACTTAATTGGTTCTATTTTAACCATCCTAGGGAAATGTTGTATTTCTCTGTGGTCTAACCTTCCTGTTTTCCTTCTTCTCATAAAGGTAAGACTTTTAGGGCTCTACATCATAGCTGTTCATCACTTTCTACTAGTGTAGTAACTCACTGCAACGTTGCTTGAGCAATTGTTGCCACAACATGAAAAATCTTTCTTAGAAGACATTCACAGTGGCAGAGTGAATCAATGTTATGTGTGATGAACATCACTCATTCTGTGTTGTCTGCTATTTGGGGTGGGGTGGGGGTGGAGATCTGCTTTCATGCCATGCAGCTAACAAACACTGGTCCCTAATATATTGGCCTTGCATAGCAAGAGATTTACAAGGTGAGCAATAAGGTTAGCAACACTGCAAAATGCTAACAGAAATCTTAGCCAATGTTGCAATGCACCTGTCTTTGCTGGTGCAGATAAGAGATGAGGTAATTGATACCCTGTTTTAATACCTGGCACTTCTGAAGTGGCTTGGATGGATTAATGACCCAAGTAGTGAAAACATGTTTAATCTATTATGTTATTCTAAGAAATCTAGTTAGCACTTATTTGCAATTAATAAAGGCGATCATTCATACAGTGGATTTCCTTCAGCTCTGAATAGGAGAGGCAAGCTGTGAGTCATACTTCAAACTATGTCCAAGGAGCTATGGTTACACCCTGCTGGAAACTTGCTTCCCACACCTTCTCCCTCCAGCCATCATTTCCTTTTGGCTATTAGGGAAACATTAAAACTCATTCAGTAGGAACCAATTAACTATGCAAATAGGGAGAGTGGCCAGAATAGAAGATTGTTGGAATGGTAGAAGCAGGAGGGAGATACTGAATGGTTAAATAGTTGGGTTGTTTTTTATCCTCAATGAGCTTTATCTTCAGGCATGTGGGCTAACTACCATTTTAATGAAATAGGACTACTAATGAACAGTATATATCTTTGGAAAGACTGAAGGAGTTGCTAGCCTAGTCTTTAGTAGAAGTGAGGACAATAAATCAGGCAAGTGAACATGACTTTTTCCTACTACTGCCTCCCAGAACAGCAGTGGGAGTGGTTGTCCATACAAATGAATCACTGATTCATTTGTATGGGCTGCAGTGGCTCAGTGGTTAAGAAGCTTGCCTTGTTAGCTGGAAGGCTGGCATGTCAGCAGTTCGAAACCCAAGTACTGCATGACAGCTTGTCCCAGCTCTTGAGGACATGAAAGGAGCCTCATTTGGGTGTTCCCTGAGTGGAGTTTCTCCCGCAAAAATTCTTTCAACCCATGCTGCTCATGTGGTGACCCTTTTGCTGCCACTTGCCCTGGCTGGCTTCTAGTGGTCGCTGTTGACAGAACATGAAGCTTCCTTATTTGTTGGTCACTTCTCAGGATCTATGCTGCCCTCTTTTCCACCTCACCAGCTTTACAGGACATTTTAAAGCCTCTCTGTCCAGGGCATGGCTAAACCGACTTGTTGCCTGAGGGTTAAGGACATGCTGGGTGTTCTCCTAGAGTTCACATCCTGTAGCAAACAAGTTGAAATTGACTTCAGTATCACAAGAAAGGTCAGGTGATTCCAGAAGACTGTATGTCAAATTCAGCTCTGTTCTTCAACAACCAGAGCTGTATGTGACGTACAGTCTGCTGGAATCACCTGACCTATCTTGTGACATATGTCTGCTAACTTGGACTTCTGGTAATTGAAGCACAAGAACACCTGGAGAGCCAATTTTAAGAAACCCTGGGCTAGTACAAAGAAATCAACAGGAAAGGTATCGTTACATGGGCTGGGAGTTCACAGGAATGCCACACAGATCTATTTGGTTCTCATGAAGCTCTTTTGCTATCGATGAAAGAGAGAACGATGTAGATTGAGGGCACTGTAAAAAAGATCACATCAGAATACCCTGGAAAGGTTCACTTTATTGTGAGATATCTCCCTTAAAGTGACCTTTCTGCCCATCCAGGAATCACTTCAGCCAATCCCTCAAAAAGAGTAGCTGAAAGGGACCAGATGGTTTGTAGCCGTGATGGCAAACCTTGGCACTCCAAATGTTCTTGGACTTCAATTCTCAGAAGCCCAAGCACCCTGTGAATCCACATGAATGGGTTTACTGCCATTCATCCAGCCCTCACTGCCCTTGTCACTCCTGGAAGCGGAAATAAAACGCGCCCGTATGGGAGTGACAAGGGCAGTGCAGGCTGGATGAATCGCAGTAAACCCATTTGTGTGGATTCACAGGGTGCTTGGGTTTCTGGGAATTGAAGTCCAAGATCATCTGGAGTGACAATGTTCACCATCATGGGCTTGTAGTCTCCTGTGTCACATGATTGCTGGGAAAGAGCTCGCACTGGACTGTGCCAGAAACATTACAAAATGCAAGCTATTTTTTTGACTTGAGATTATAGTCCACAGAGATTTATGGTGGACAATGGTCCATAGGGTCGCAAAGGGTCAGAATCGACTGTGCGACTGAACAACAACAACAACAAAACCTTATAGTCTTAGAGTATCATGAGAACTTAGTGATTTTTTTTCATCAACAAAATAATGCAGCTGTCATCCAGGAGATATTATCACCATTTGTTGATACTTCTCCAATCATTTACGTGGCTTACTGTTTATCTTCATTGCAATTTTCCGCCTATGCTCATATGAAACCCTTGTTAAGCAAGCAAGCAAGCACTCAAGCAAGCACCTACATGAAGAGAATTCTTCTTGTGCGTGAGAGCATAAACATTTACTCATCTTCTTCCAGGTATAATGTGTTATATTATATTGCACCAACCTTAGTTTCCCATCATTGGGAGAAATGTCAAAATCCAAGAAAAACTCAACCATGTTTGACTTTAACATTTTCGGTTAGCATTTGACATATGACTTCCTGACACTTGCCAGATAACCTCTTTGTTAGTTTCTTCAACTATGATAAATTCAAGGCAATATGTCCAAATCACAGAATTGTTTGTTTGTTTAACCCTGCATTTGGGACCAACATAGGTTTTCAATCAAAGTTAAGAACAAGGGCAATAAAGAAAAAGAAATGATGAGCCACAGAAATGATTGGATAAATATCACCCAAACTGAGATAACCTATTGTGTTGTGTCTGTCTGTCTAAAAGACTGAAAACATTCTGTAGTCTCTGGTATTCTGGGTAGGGTTTTGATACAGAAAGTTGTTATTTTTGTTTTTTCTGTATTGGCATGGCACTGAAGTATTTAACACTTCTGCTTTTTTTTTTTTGCCCTTTTCTATCTCCCTTATGTCTTTGCCCTCTGACGGTTCAATAAATGTCTACATAACTGATAAATTCCTCCAGGGGAAAAAACCTTTTTCTTAGCTTCCCGTGCCCCAGCTAATACCAAGGGTTGTTACAGCTGACTGTTTTTATTTTTACACCTATAATGTGTAACAGAGTATGAATCCTGACAGTATTTAGTGGGAATCTGCCCTGGTTTTGCACATTTTTTTTTTATCATGGAGTGTTTACTAATGAAACATCAATGTGTTGCAGTAGAAGTTATGCCACTCAAAAATGCTTGATTTTTTTTTACCTACAGAACTCTGCTATATAATTTAACCAGGAAACAGTTCCCCAAAAGCAATTAAAGTCTTTTTATAGGTTTTGGCAAAGGTGCTCTTGTTTCGGCCACATACATAAGCAGCATGTGTAATATGGCTGGCTGGTTTTAATAAAAGGCACTGAAACCATTCAGCTGATTTTCACTCATAAGGTGTCATTCGGAAATTCATGGTCTGAAGGCAATAATTATAAGGTTTAATTTACTGGAAGTTCCTGATGTACCTTTGAATTGAAATTTAAGGATTCTATGCCTTGCAGTGTGCATCGTAGTAGTCAAACCAATGGAAGCCAATACCTACAACCTCAATTGGTCACTCAGGCCAGTGGTGATGGCAGAGCCATTTGTTCTGTAGCAGAGCTTGGGAATGTGTGATGCATTTTCCTTTTTATGATTCCTCTCCTATTTTGCAAAATCTCATTGATCTCCCAAGAAATAATGAAGTCACCAAATATTATTAACCTGCTTGTTTGCAGCTTCCATCTTGGTAATTAGATGACACTTCCTGAGGGCAAAAAGACTCAGCTGTGGCCTAGAAATGTTGCCTCTGTCAGTTCTCAGATCACTTCATTATAGTTGAGTTCTCAGATATGTGAAAAGGATCAGGAGTGGTGATAGCAATTCCTCAATGAAAACATTCCTCATGGAATATTTGTTTGTTTATTTATTATATTTAATTTAATTTACATACAGTACTTCCCTTCTGACTGGAAGGCCACCCAGAGCAATAAACGACCAGATAAAAACACATAAATAAAAACAAAAGCATTAAAATATCATAAGGTAAGCATAGTAAATAGTAAAGCATATAGATATACAACACTCCATACAAGAACCAATTAAAAATTAATAATACAATCAGGCAAAAACAGGATCAAGAGTGCCAGGTAACTTTTGCTGGTGAATTGCTATGTGTTAAGAAATGTCCATAGGCATTATCTGGTGCACACTGAGTTGTGTGACTCAGCATGCAACAGATGACTTCAGAGACTTCTTAATTTGTGGCAACTTGATGCTAAAAGTTATGCCTTTTGTGTAACTGCACAACACTATTTAAGCCATTTTTCCCATGCAACTGTTATTGTGAACAATGCTCACCATGGTGTGAAACATGGAGATTTAGCTTTAGGGATTTGACTAATAGGCCCTGCTTTTGTGTGTGTGTGTGTGTGTGTGTGTGTGTGAGAGAGAGAGAGAGAGAGAGAGAGAGAGAGAGAGAGAGAGAAGTGACTTGTGCCTCATCTAGTTTAATTCATGTTTTGCACAACAATCATTTGTAAATTCATTTCAGATTTAGAACTGAATTTGGCTGTTCTACTTCAGTGCTAACCTGATACAAATCAGTCTGAATCCAGCTGGTTCAGTTCAAAATGTTTGGCTTCAGTTCTGAACTTGTATCTTTTACATATGAACAGCATTTAGATGTTACAGTGAGAACTAACCAGAACCTCTGATTAGTTCATAAGAGCATTTTAAAAAAAGCATATTTTGTGGTTTCCTGGGGGTGAAGGAGAACTTAGGAGGATGGGGTGAGATTTTTTTTATTTGCCTTGTTTTTGTATCAAAGGTTTCCAAAGCTGTCTGAAAAAAGAATTGAAGTTAGGAAAAAGCAACATTGGCACATTTGCCCATTCATTCGGAGGGTTTAGAGCAGGAGTTCTCAACCTTTCTAAGCAGGGGGCTGGGTCACGTTCCCTCAGACAGCTTCGGGGCCTGGATAGTCATTTTACCCTTCCTCCATCACATGGCACTTCTTAGTGTGGTAGAGGCGGTGGGGCCACCACATGAAATGGTGCCGAGGACCGCATCTGGCCCATGGCCCACAGGTTGAGAATCCCTGGCTTAGAGTCCTCTGTTGTTAAAATCTGACATTGAACCTGTGTGTGTTTAGCCACATTTTGTATGCTGAATTTAGGCTGCCATTTCTTCTTTCTGGCCAGCTTCTCATTCATTAACAGTTACACAGTGGCCCAGTACAACAGAGACCTATCAATCATAGAAATATTGGTACAACTTCCTTTAGCCTGTGTAAAGGTTTCCCTTGTTCGAAAGCCATTTGTATCCGACTCTAGGGGTCAGTGCTCATCTCTGTTTCAAAGCTGAAGAGCCAGCACTGTCTGCTTCTGCAGACGTTTCCATTGTCATGTGGCAGGCATTACTAAACACTGGAGTGCACAGAACGCTGTTACCTTCCCACCAAAGTGGTCTCTATTTATCTACTTGCAATTTCTTGCTTTCGAACTGCTAGGCTGGCAGAAGCTGGGACAAAGACAGGAGCTAATTCCATCCTGCAGTACTCGGGAATCGAACTGCTGAACTTCCACCTCCCAGTCAGTGTCTTAGCCACTTGTGACAATTTGGGTTCATTTTTGATAATAATATTCAAAGAGTTGCCACTTTCTTCAAAAGCCTGTGGAGAGAAGTAGTAATTTTTTTAAATGATTTTGGAATGCCATGTGATGGAGGAAGGGTAAAATGGCCGTCCGGTCCCTGAACTGAGGGACCATGATCCAGCACCCAGCTTTAAAAGGTTGAGAACGCCTGCAAATACCGGTAATTGCTTTTGAATAAGCACATTCTGGCCTCTCCCGAGTACATCCTTGGGATTTGTGGTCTTCCAAACATCCAGCTTGGAATTCAGACCTGGGAAATCTGAACTCCAAAGATAAATGATTAAACAGAAAAATTTCTATTTGGTGTTGATGTGGAAGAAAGAATTGGTGTGAGTTTGGCAGAGCTGTGGATCTGGATGGCTCAACAGCCATTTGGCCACTTTGATGAATGGCATCTTTTCAAAACACTACCAGTGCTGCCTGATGTTCTGACTTGTCTCACGTGACTCTTCTTGCAAAAATCCCATCAGTGTGAAATGAACACACTGTGCATGAATGCATTACTGCAGCAACATGGATCCAAAGTCTGTTGGTGAAGAGTGGCTAGCACGATGGGTCCATTCCTTGTTCCCGTGGCAATGAGATGCACTTCTCAGAGACAGTATCTTAGGGAGCAAAAAATGTATAAACACATGAATAAAACATAGTCCCTAAATGAGCAGCACTGCCAGGGTCAGACAAACAATATGAGCATTCAGCAACTGTATCTGTTCTGTATGGGAAAACACATAATGGCAATAGCTGAGTTTGTTATTTACTCATACAGTAATTTACAAAGCGCCAGTTGGTTTGTACAAGTAACATTGTATTCCCTATTTCCTCAATGACATCAGTGGGATTGTATGTCTGCTGAATGCACCTCGGTTTGGAAGGCTTGGTAGATGCAACTTATTCCCATATGACAGTGATGGCAAACCTTGGCACACCAGATGTTCTTGGACTTAAATTCCCAGAAGCCCTGTTCAACAGTTCTTGAAATGCAAGAACACCTGGAGTGCCAAGGTTCCACATCACTGCCATATAAGCTCTTCAAAAATTACTTTTTGGCCATTGAACTTTTGTGAGCCATGCTTAGGGATGTGAAAATCAGTCTTATGTTTTAGCTCTTCAGAATTCCACTAGCTTTCTCTCTCCCCCCCCCCCCCCCCGCCCTGTTCCTGGGAAATTACTCTCAGATTTTGTCTCATATTCCATTTTAAAAAAGCAAGATATAAATGTAAATTTTTATAAATTGGTTTCCTGTTGCTAAACAGGAGGGCTTATTCTAACATTATCTTCCTTTTGTTCTGCTGTCATGGGATTTTGTGCATCTTTTTTGTCCCACCTCCCTTTTCCTAATGCAAGCATTTTCTCCATTAAGGGCATCTGCATGCATTTTTCAAATGTATACATTTTTTCATGTTCACTCTGCAAATGTGTGTATGGTTGTGATCACAGGTTTTATTTTATTTTTGGTAACCCTTTAAAGTGTAGATTTCTGAGGGAGCAGACACTCTACCTAGAAGGTGTGAAAAGTGTAACACCCCCCACTGCTTTTCCATCCATAATCATGCACAACTTTCAGAGAACTATGATATTACAACATATGTGAGGGGGAGGAGAAAAATAAATTAGGAGGATGGAACTGTCCAGTGATGGGATGTAACAGGTTCGCACCAGTTTGCCAGAAATGGTAGTAACTTTCCCCAGTGTCCTGGAGAACCGGCAGCAGCTTATTGGGGGAACCACCTTCGGGGCTTACCTTTTCACTGGTTCCCCCACTGCGCATGTGCACCAAGCACTTGGTGTGCATGCATGCCTACTGTGCTTGCTTGGAGCATACGCACGGCCTCCTTGCTGTCCTTCCAAGCGGGGAGGAGGAAGAGAAACTGCTAGCCTGAAGCTCCCTATAGCCTGCTCCCCAGGGTAAGTGACTCACCTTTGGATGTGGTGTGTCTGTGTGTATTTTAATGTGTATTTAATACCTTTGCCTATATTGACGTACTACCACAGTTCCTAAAAAGGCCTGGCAGCTGGCAGGCCTGGCTTGGGGTTTTTAAGCAAAGTCTTAGAGTTACCTCATCAATAAGCTACACCTGTGCTGTTTCAATTGCTTTTCCAGTTGGAGAACCCTTAAGGAGGTACAGCTGTTTTACATTTACATTAAGGCATATTATCCTAGAGAACTGGTGAGGCAAAGACTTAGTACCTAACTTCTTTAATTGTTGAAAAGTTGAAAAGTGCCAAAATTAAGCCATCTTGTGGTGAGTTCATTCTGTAGTTCCTTTCATCTGACCTAGTGTGAGAAAGATTAGCCAGAATAAGCTTTAAGTTCTTATCAGGGATTCCCCTAGCAATATGTGTGGCTGGATAGCAGAGTAGCACTTTTAAGCTCTTACCCAGCGAAAGCCTTAGTGCAATAACACACACACATATGCCTTCAGTGGAAAGGTGCACTTTACTTACAGTGAGGGGAAGACAGACATACACAGGACTATATACAACAGTCTCTCACTCTCTCCAAGCCCCACAGTAGGTAGACAGCTTGGAGTCCTCTGTTGGCTCCAACTCCAGGAGCACTCAAAAAGTCCTGGTGATCCTTTAGCAGTTCTTTCTTCTCAGTTGAAGAAAAACTCTGAACAGCATCACCTCCTTCCTTCTCAATATGACAGACTCCTACAAAATAATAGCCTCCTCCATAGACCCTTCCCAGAGGGCCACAGTTATACCCCAGTGTTGCTGGGCAGATTCTCTAATCAGCCACAGCTGGGCTGTTTCATGAGCACGTGGACCAAGCATGCACAGCCTGGCAATCAGTTTGAGGCTCTATTATATGGACACCTGTGTTCAAAACACATGGAGGGCCTTAAAGTTATACTATTCCACTGGGCAGCAATCTTTGTACAATACCCCCAAATGAAAAATGTCCTAACAGTTCTGGTTTAAAAGCTCTGGTTGATTTGTGTTTGGGGTGGGTGGGTGGCTGTATTTTAATGTCTTTTTTATTTAATTTTTTAATGTGTTTAATTTATTTAATTTATTTACAGGTTTGTGTTGTGGGTGGGTGGGTTGAGGTGTGTGTGCGCGTGCTTATTTTTATTTTATTTTTAATTATTTTTTAATTTTTAATTTTTGTTTTCTTTGGCCCCACCTACAACGTCATGATGTCGACGTTGGCTCTGCCCATAATGTCATGACATTAGCTCCGCCCACACTGTGATGACATCATGGTGGGGTAGTAAAAAGTTTGACATCCTACCACTGGAACTGTCCCCTGCTTATGTCAACTAATTCAAATGTGAAGCATGAAAATAGCTAGTCACAAATAACTAGTCACCTGAGGTTCTCAAATCAATGGTGATACCAATGATAAAATACTTTTGACAGAAAACAATGCAATAATTAATTTGGTAAATTTGTACTGCACTGCCACTGTGTTGGTTTGTAATAAGGCATTGTAGAACTTCAAGAACATTTTAAGATTGACTTCTGCATTGTTTTCTTTTAACAGTTGTTTCTGTTCTCATCTCCTTCTTGAATCGGATAGTCTTTCTTTAACAAATGGATGCTTTTTACTAAAATTGAACTTTAAGTACTACTTTTTACTGGAGTACTGATCTGGGCTAAATTGCTAAATTGGCAACACTGAATTCTATTCTTTCCCTAGAGGGGAAAAACCAGTCTTGGAAAATAGATCACTCAGCAATGTTACTTGAAGGGTTTAAGAATATGTCAGCCACTTCACAATCACTAGAGACTGAGCAGAAACAGTGGATGGTGTTAAGAGTTAGTAGAAAATATTCTTTAGTATGTGATTCCCAGGCAGATGCAGCTACATTTGCTTAAACAAAAATTTGCATAGTCAAAGCAATGGTATTCCCTGTGGCAATGTATGGTTGTGAGAGCTGGACCATTAGGAAAGCTGAGCGCAGAAGAATAGACACCTTTGAGATGTGGTGTTGGAGGAGAGTTTTGAGAGTCCCCTGGACAGCGAGGAGAACAAATAGGCCAATCTTAGAAGAAATCAACCCTGACTTCTCCTTAGAAGGTCAAATAATAAAGATGAAGCTAAAGTACTTTGGACATCAAATGAGAAGAGAGGATTCACTTGAGAAAGCCTTGATGCTTGGAAGGATCGAGGGCAAAAGAAGAAGGGGACGGCCCAAGATGAGATGGCTAGATGGTATTGTAGAGATAATGGGCACAGAGCTGAGTGAGTTGAGGGGGATGGTGGAGGACAAGAGTGCCTAGCGGACAGTGGTCCATGGGGTCGCAGAGGGTCGGAATCGACTGTGCAACTGAACAACAAAACTATTGGGAGCTGTAGATTTTGTTTATCTGTTGTTGTTGTTTTAAAAAAAATACCTCTAGACTGCCTCAAAAGCTACCATACTGGCTTATTGAATTCAAAACCAAATTCAACAGCACTAAAATTGTCTGATTAAAAGGACTGTGTCTCAACCAACAATCCGTGGCAAAACCAATGGTCCAACACAAATATAAAACAATAACAAACAACCCACTGACAATAGGAACATAACTTAATGAATGCCAATAAAAGTTGGGAGAACAACAGCAAACTCTTTAAAAACGTTAGCTCTCAGAAGCAGCAATTGCTTAAGTATTAAAATCTACCCATTCATAACCTTACAAAGCTTTCTGATCTCCTGTACCTTGCAAGTTAGCATTGGTTGGTTTATGATAAAAATATGGTCCATGGGGACCAAAAGTGGCTATCATTACCCGGTTTTCTTAATGCTCAAAAAGTCCTCTTGGGCTCTCTGAGGAACATGTAAGCAATTTATCCATGTTTGCCCCCTCCCCACCAGCCCACACTAATAATGGTTCCACCCAAGTAATTAAAACAAATTCAGGAGAAGTCCTCCATGGTCCAGGATGCAGATGTATGGTCCTTGGATCTCTGAAGGTTTTTTTATCCCTGAGTTAAATTTTGACACATTTTTGTATTCTGATTATTTAGACATTAATGTGTCTTCTTCTAAAGATACATGAACTAGAACATATGATTTGATCCTCTTTTCTATGGGAAGTTTTCTTCTGCTCCTTCCTTCCTCCCCTCCACCACATCCTCATCCATGTCTGCATCCTGACTGATGTTTGACACTATTAAAATACTTCAGTTTTTATAGTTCTCTATACAATACTATATGTCTAGCAAGTCATAGCACTGATAACTGATACCAAAAGGACATCATTCAGTGATTTCCTACGGTACTTACCAACTACTGACCGGTATCCAATCTACCCTTTTTGGACAAGGTTTTGGAGAAAGCAGCTGCGCGGCAGCTACAGGAGGTCCTGTATGAAGCAGATTACCTAGACCCTTTTCAGTTAGGATTCAAGCCCAGATATGGTACGGAAACTGTATTGGTTGCACTGGTGGATGATCTCTGGCGAGAACGGGATGGAGGTCATCTGTCCGTCCTGGCTCTTCTTGACCTCTCAGCGGCTTTCAATACCATCGACCATGGTATCCTTCTAGAAAGGCTCCGAGGATTGGGGATCCAAAGCACTGTGTTGACCTGGCGAATTAGGACTACTTTATTTGAAAACATGGATGGGTGGTGCTGGCCAGAATTTCTGCTACCAGTTCTGGTGAACTGGTGCGAACCTGCTAATGCCCACCACTGGGTGCCTCGGAGCTCAGTGCTCTCACCTCTCCTATTCAACATTTACATGAAGCCACTGGGTGAGATCATCCGTTCCCACGGGGTGAGGTATCACCAATATGCAGATGACACCCAGCTGTATATCTCGGCCCGTGGGGACCCAAGTGATGCAGTGGAAGTCCTATCCAGGTGTCTGGAGGCTGTTAGGGTCTGGATGGGGGACAATGGGCTACAGCTGAATCCTGACAAGACTAAGTGGCTGTAGGTCCTGCATTATCTCAGGAGCTACCATCTTTAGTCCTGGATGGGTTTTTTTTTGCCCCAAACAGACCTGGTGTGTAACCTGGTGGTACTCCTGGACTCACGACTACTGCTCCAAGAGCAGGTGGCAGTCGTGGCCAAGAGAACTTTTGTACAACTTTGTGTTATTTGCCAGTTACACCAGCTCCTAGATCGGGACTCCTTGCTCATGATCACACGTGCTTTGGTCACCTCGAGACTTGATTATTGTAATGCGCTCTACATGGGGCTGCCCTTGGTGACCATTCAGAGGCTGCAGCTGGTCCAGAATCTGGCTGCTCAGGTGGTGATGGGTTGCGGGCATTATGCTTGTGCCTCACCACTGCTTCAGGAGCTGCACTGGTTGCCAGTGAGTCTCCGGGTGCAATTCAAGGTGCTGGTCATTACTTTAAAGCCCTACATGGTAGTGGGCCAGGATACTTAAGAGACCGCTTTACCCCAAGATCATCTGTCCATCCCACCAGGGCAGATCAGAGATGCTCTCTTATTATTCCATCAGCTAGAGAGGTGCATCTCTCTAGCACCAGAAGTAGGGCCTTCTCTGTGTCCGCCCCGGCCCTTTGGAACCTCCTGCCAATTTCATTATGCTTACAGACAGAGCTATTGCCCTTTCGGAAGGGCCTAAAACCCTGGCTGGCAGGGCAGGTGTGGGGCTCCACTAGTACAGGTTCCCATGTTGGGTGGTTGATTTGATTGGACAGCCACCTCTCTCTCTCTTTTAAACCTTTTAAAATTTTTAAATCTTTTAAATTTTGAGTCTTATACATTTATATTTTTAAAACTTTTTAATCAATGTTAATCTCTAAATTTGCATGGGTATAGTTGGGTTATCTTGTTTATATTGTATTTGTTATGTATGATTATGTGATTTGTAAGCTGCCTAGAGTCAGGTTTGCCTGAGTGGGGCAGGATATAAATTTGAGGAAATAAATACATAAATAAATAAATAAATTCAAGATACAGTTGTACCTCGCTTAAAGAGCATAATGCGTTCCACAGGATTGCTCTTTAAGTGAGTTTGCTCTTTAAGTGAAACACCATTGTAAGTGACCAATTGTGGGGGGTGGGGGTGGATTGCAAACCCCAATTTATTTGTTAAGCGAGCTTTTGGTTGGTTTTATTTGCTAAGTGAAGCGAACATTCAGAGAAAATTCTGCTCTTTAAGCGAGTTACTCTTTAAGCGAAGCGCTCTTTATGCGAGGTTTGACTGTAATTTTTCAAAACACTTTTTCTAGCTTAGTTTTCTTGCTTAGTTGCTTCTGGGGCATGTCATAGAATGCACAGGCTAATTTTACTCTTGGTTGTTCCATTATGAACCAAGAATGTGCCTAAGAATTCACTCTGGATTGTTTTAGAGTTTGGAAAAGTTGCTTTCTTGGATTATAGCTCCCAGAAACTCTTACCAAAAGTGTCAGTGGCCATGATGGCACAAGAATTATGGGAGCTCTAATTTTAAAAATTAGCTCTCTCAAACCATTATAATCTACAGCTCCACTCAACAAAGACTGATGAACATTGATGGGCAACTTATCTTTCTGGAAAACTTAACCACCATGGCTACACTCACTGTTAAATCCTTGATAAACTTTTCAATGAACCCAGTATATAAGAAAAAACACAATGAAAATAATTTTGTATCACATTTGAGAGTACTTGTTGATTGGCACGCAGTAGCTTACTATTAATTGAACTAACCTAATAGTGTAATATTTGTCAGTACAGTATTTTACATGGAATCATATCTGATAGTATTTGGTAGATTGCATGTTATGGTTTCAATATTTGTCATGCATTGTTTGGCAGCTTTTGAAATTTGTTGCTGGCTGCCCAGCAGAATTAAAACAAACTATGTCAACCTGGAACTTGAATTTTCTGAAGCCCCTTTGCATATCGGAGTGTTGAAAAGGTGGGGAGAGGGTGGAGGAATTGTACTTGCTAGTCACTCACTGACATTTTCTTCCAGTCAATAACCTAATCCTCAGTAAAAGGAATCCCAAAACCTGTGTCTATCTTCATAATCTTAAAAAAAAAATGATTCCAAAAAAATCATTTTTTTTAATGCATCTCTCCCTCCCCCCCTTCTGAACAATGTGACATAGCCTGGAGCAAAATAGTGTGACAGAGTTAGGAATATCTGAAAATGACAGTGCTCTTAACATTGGTGTCTGTTGGCATTAATTTCGGCCACAGCACTATCTTCACTCTAATTGGTTTTTTAAATTGGGGAAAAAACAGGGCCAGTTAACAAAGATGTTTCCTTTCTTTCAAAATCTGTGTTTCTGGGGATCCATTCTGAATCAAAATCCTCAGATGATTTGTCAGAATCCCCTGTTTTATATTTGCATGTGCAGGTTGAATTTTCCTAATTGTGATTCCCTGTAATTGGTCCCACTTCTGTTCCATGCATGGTTTTGATTACAGCTTTTGTTTTAGTCTCTGTCTGAACCACTAATGCTCTTTTCTATTACTCTTCCATCCCTTTGATGTTAATTCATTCCAAATGGAGTCATTAGTTACAGCCTTGATGCTCAAAGTCATGCCCACTGAGCACCCATACTTCTGTACAGTTGCCAATGACACATGGATATACTTCAGAATTATGCATAATGCCAAATGCTACTATTCTTTTTTTTTTTTGCTCATGTAGAAAAGGATAACATTTCAAGAAATCCCAATCAAGTCATGCTAGTATATTTGCCCATCTTGTTTGATTGAATAACAGCATCCAAATTCTGGGTTTGATATGTGACTAGAAGCTTAAGCCATCCATTCTTTGAACCAATTTTCTCTCCTTCTAAGATCCTTTCAACTGTTGGGGCGGTGGCGGTGGTGGTCTGTCCATAGTGTTTTGTAAGAGAGCTTAACTTGTACTAGAAGAAGTATTTTTCCCCATTGGGTTTTCTAAACATTCTAAAAAGGAAACCTCAAACTGTGAAAAGATACTGAAGTGACCAGTAGAATGGAGGTTGGCAGAGTGCATTGCGAAACATGTACCTTGTATACAAATTTCATTGTTCTCTTTAGCTAAGGAGAAGCAAATGGCAGACCCCTTACATTCCTTCAGCTTGAAAGGCATGGTGGAACTCCCTGATAGAATGAGAATATGAACATTGAGCACTCAGTGTTGTGAATTTGACATGTTGCTTTGCTTTATTTTATTTAAAAGAACTGTTGAGATAATGATAATCTTGCATGCACTAACACCAGATATCAGTGAAAGGGGGCTTTTCCACTTAATGTGATTATCCTTTCCCACTAACTTGATTGGTAAAGTTCTTGCCCCACTTCTGGCATCTGAGGCAAGCCCTCGCCCCCTCTTCCCTTTATATTTTTACTTCCATTGTTTTGTTGATTGCATTTTCTTCCTCTGATATCTTACAAAGCAGCAAGCATGGAAGTTCTCACCATGTGCTGGTGACTTTATTTTTTCTACTGACAATAACTACAAATGGTAGAGATACCTTTTTCTACTTTAAATGCTTCTGGAGTGATTTTATCATATAGGATACTAGTTTGTGTGGAAAAAGAAACCAAACAGGTGATCAGTGCTGAGAGTAAGCTGATTTCCATATTTTATGTGCTGCTGCTGTTTTCCTATCTAATATGCTACAAACTTGTGGAATAACCAAAATTGAGGTTATTGACCCAGACTGAGTATCTTGGCTTAAAGAGATAGTTAATCAGCATTTTGTGTTGGAGGAGAGTTTTGAGAGTCCCCTGGACAGCAAGGAGAACAAATAGGTCGATCTTAAAAGAAATCAACCCTGACTGCTCCTTAGAAGGTCAAATAGTAAAGATGAAGCTAAAGTACTTTTGACATCAAATGGGAAGAGAAGATTCACTTGAGAAAGCCTTGATGCTTGGAAAGGTTGAGGGCAAAAGAAGAAGGGGGTGGCCAAAAATGAGATGGCTAGATGGTATTGTAGACACAATGGGCATAGAGCTGAGCAAGTTGAGGAGGATGGTGGAGGACAGAAGTGCCTGGTGGACAGTGGTCCATGGGGTTGCAAAGGGTCAGAATCAACTGTGCGACTAAACAACAACAAAAACTTACCTTTAAAGCCCTACATGGTAGTGGGCCAGGATACCTAAGAGACCGCATCGTCTCAAGGACATCTGTCTGTCCCACCAGAGCGGACAGGAGAGGCTCTCTGGTTGTGCCATCAGCTAGAGAGGCTCATCATTCTAGCACTAGAAGGAGGGCCTTCTCTGTGTCCACTCCAGCCCTTTGGAACCTCCTGCCAACTGAGCTGCACCTCCAGGCAGACGTGTCGCCCTTTCAGAAGGGTGTAAAAACCTGGCTGGCAGGTCAGGTCTGGGGTACTTGAGGGACAACAACCTCAGCCTGCTGGTTGGTTTGCCCTTCCCACCACCTCTGCTCGCTTAAGTTTTAAATTAAAACAAAGATTTAGTTGTAATTTTTAATTGGTTTTAATCATAGATTTTAAGAACTTTAAATTTTTTAATCTGTATTGTTCTGATGTTGTATGATGTGTTAAATCACTCTGGGTTGCCATTTTTAATATACAGTAAAACCCCAGATAACGCTAAAACTTGGTGGTGGTGGTGGTGGTTGTTGTTGTTAAATTTGATTTGTATACCACCCTGCTCGGTACAACTGACTGGTTCCACGAGTCTTAGTGTTATCCGATTTTAACGTTATGTGATACATGCATTGCATAACATTAAAATACTATGGGATGAATCGCATAACATTAAAACTTCATAGAGATACATTGTAACCAGCACAGGCTTCAGCGACTGTTATCCGATATATCCGATAGGATTTTAATGTTGTGTGATGCAATTTTTTCTCCAGATTGCTTAATGTTATGCGGTTTTAATGTTATCTGGTGCAAACGTTATCTGAGGTATTACTGTATTCTCTCATCTTCTAAGACTGATTGTGTAATTCTGTATCCTCCAAACTGCTCATTGTTAATCTGGCCAAGGCCATGTAACCTAATTTTTGTGAGTTTTTTGTCAGACCTTTCACTTCCCTCTACAGTAAGGGTAACCATGAAGAAGACAACATCAATACTCCTGTTGTAGTTAATTTCCATGGGAGCTTCTTTGGTGCTTTCAGATTTTAAGTCGCTACTAGAAAGTGCTTATGACAAGTGGGGGCATTCAAACTGTATCTAAATTAGAAATACTGCCTTGATATTCCTTTAGAATAAAAAAGGTTGCCTGTTTTCTGATGTCTTCTGAAGTGAGAGCAGAAATCTATGTGGCTATTTGTGTTTTCTTTCTTACATCAGTCAACCAAGTTCTCTGCTGGAACAATTTGACAGTGCATTCAAAGCATGTTGAAGCCAGTGGCATACATTCTAAAACCAATGTAGCCTACCAGAGCAATGCTGCTTTACTTGGGTGAGAATAAAAATCAACACACTCCTTTCTGTGTCATTTTGTGAAATAAAGAACTCAAACTAGACGGAACACCAATTTGCTTTTAAAAAAACTAAATGATTTAAGCTGTAAGGTGAAGATAGAGAAATATTCAGAGATCAAATGCATGCCACAGAATGCATGGCATGTGTAAGCCAAACCCCACATAATTTGAGTAACTTAGTGCTGCCTTTGAAAACAGGCAATTTTTCATTAATTGCCACTGGCATAGGTACAGATGAGAACCCTTCATAGCATTAGAAAGGTGAGTGGGTGTGATTTAGCTGTTTGCCTACACTGTGGTCCTGAGCAAGATTAACCTACTTCCCATATATTATGGCTGCAATTTGTGTTGTTATGTGCTGTCAGATTGGAACCAACTTATGCCAACTCTCATAGGGATTTCAAGGTAAATAAATAAATAAATTTCGTGTCAGAAATTATTCTGAGTTGAAAAGATTTTTGCTGGAGAAACTCCACTCAGGAGGACAAAATATGAGGCTCCTTCCATGTCTCCAAGATCCATCGTGCAGCACTTGGGTATCAAACCCCCAACCTTCCAGTCTCCAAACTCAGCATCGTAACCACTATGCCACCACAGTGCTGTAAGCAAGATATTTAAGGAGATATTTCCATGCAATATTGCAAGATATTTGTAAGCGAGATATTTAAAGAGTGGTTTTAACAGTTATTTTTGTCCAGTGAGTTTCCATGGCCAAATGGGGATTTGAAATCTGGTTTTTCCAGAGTCCTAGTCCCTCACTTTGTCTACTCTATATCACACTGGGTCCTTACAACCTACATAGTGCCCTCCCCATGTTTTGTTTGAATTGCAGTCACAGACCATCTCCCCATATGGATTGGGAGAAAAGGATGGTTACAGCCCACCTTCCATTCCCAAACCTGTTCCAGGTTGTCAGCTTTTTGCTGGCAACTCATAGACAGCAACCCTGCTCTCCAAGGCAAAATTACATTCTTTTAGGTCATGTGAATGTGCCCTTCTTCAGCTATGTATAGAACATGATGACTTTCTTTCCCGCTTCAGATTGTGAGCCATGCATTAGGGGGGGGGGGAATCCATCATTTACTACTTATGACAGAGGCACTGTGTCTAATTCTCTCATACCCTTTGCTTCCCCCCTCCACTTTCCCCACCCCATTTCTGCTCACCAAATTGAATCAATTTATTAAAGTGGGTACCAGATTGGCATGCTCTGATGTACCATCGCTGACAAAGAAAAATGAGCCATTCTGCTCACTGGTGTTCCCCCGCTCATTAGGAAAGATAATGCCTTGGTAGCAAGGGAACCATTTGTAGCAAGCCTGAATGGTGAAGTCATATTAAAGAGAGACACAAGACTTCAGAAGATAAGTGATACTTGGTATGATGAATGGCAGCAGGGATCTAGCTGCAGGATTTTCCACAAATGCCTTGGGAACACTTTTTACAACCAAACTCTGCATACAGCCTGATTATACTCAAGAACAAGATTGAACTGAAAAGATATTGTGTGCATTGAATCTACATTAAGACTGCAAATAACAAGGGAGAATGGGTGTAGATTATACACAGAGTGATCACAGATGATCGAGTGACAAATGGCACCTCACCACCAAGTAAATTAATATACAGTAGCTGCTTGATAAAATTGTCTCCTGAAATGCTGATAATTTGAGGTAACTGGAAAGCAGAAGTAGGAAATAAAATACAACTGATCATTCAGCAAAATCCTGTTACTCACTTGTGAGAAGAAAAGGCAAGGGGATCCTGACTGGGCTCCTGTGCTATTACCCCCAGTTCCAGGGTCCAAGGGGTGTTCCACCTATAGCATTCCCACAGATCAGGGGTTCCCAAGCTAAGGCCTGCAGGCTGGATCTGGGCCCCAGTGCCATTTTATGTGCCCTCCACCCCTCCAAGGGCATTTGAGAAACAAAATGGATGCATCTTTGAAGTTGTTGGGTCACATTGGCCACCCCCATCATGCAGGCATGGCAAAATGGCTATCCAGCCCTCGAAGCTGACTGAGCTGACCCTGCCCCCAGCTTGAAAAGTTTGGGAACCCCTGCCATAGATGGTAAAGAGGAAATACTGGCTGAGGAAGTCAAATAGAAGAACCTTCCAGATTATGAGGAAACTGTGGAAGGGGAGGGAACAGAGGAAAGGAGGAGAAAAGAGCAGGAAGGAGAAAATGTAAAAAGGAGTGCTGAGGAGGTCTGGGTAGAGAAAGAATAGTCAGATGGAGAGGTACAAATGTGAGAAGATGACCTTTACCTGGAAGATTGGCAAGGGATAAAGGAGATGAAGGTGGTGAATCAGGAAGTCAACATTTTGTTTATTGTGCGTGCAAGCATCAGAAAGCCTAAACAAAAAAAACCCAATTGTATCTATGTATGTTACCAGAAAGGCAATATAAGAATCCAATATATTTGGAAGGAGATGATGTAGTAGCTCTATTGCTTTTACAAAAACATGATCAGGAGGAGTTGTGGTACAGATCATTAACAATTAACTTGAGAATTTAGAGTACCACTCAAGAAGTACAGAAAAACAATCATAGTGCAAAATTTCAGAAGCATTAGAAGACCACATAAAGAATATATTTTCATTGTTAAACTCAACTGATCGTGAAAGAGAAGAACTGTGGATTAAAAAAACGTAATCAAGAAAGAGTACATCAAGATTGTTCCTATCGTCAAAGGAAAAGAAAAGATTAAAGGGATTACTGATAAAACTCTTAAAATTGTCAACAGACAAGAATACTACATACAGTACAAATTTTCAGCAACATAAATGTAGATAGAAAAAAGGTACTCTTCCATAAGGTTCAATAAATCAATAATGACTTAAGTTTGGCCAACAACAAAACCAAGCTTCATTTTGGCAGTCCAGGGTTTGATCAGGACATGAAAGAAGAAATAAAAAATGGAAAGTAAACCCTGATTGGAGGCTGAAAATCCATAATAACAATAAGTGTGTGCCATCAAATTAATTCCAATTTATGGCAACTTATTCCAGGGTTATTAAAAAGGAAAGAATATTCAGAAGTGGTTTACCATTCTTTTCTTCTTGTGGTGCTCTGGGACATCTAGCTGCAGGATGTTCCACAAATTTATTTATTTAGATTTGTATAAGCCACCCAATCACCAAAGTGACTCCAAATGCCATGGGAACACTTTTTACAACCAAACTCTGCATACAGCCTGATTATACACAAGAACAAGATTGAACTGAAAATATATTGTGTGCATTGAATCTACACACTAACCCTGTAAATAACAAGGGAGCATGTATGTAGATTATACACAGATTGATCACAGATGGTCATGTAAGAAGTGGCATCTCACCACCAAATACAACTTGCTCGTGGCTACACAGACTAGTTCTTCTCCCAGGAGTCATAGCGGGAGATTCAAACTCTCAGCTTCTAGTTCCAACCTCAACTTAAAGCACTGAGTTATACAGCCAGCATAGATCAATAAGGAAATATATCTTCGTGATAACAGTAAAGTATTCCAAAATTCCAAAAAATCAAATTACTGTAAACTTGTAAAGATATAAATGGGCCTTCATGACAGGTGTAATTTACTTTAGACATTGACATGTGACCTGAATATATATGGTCATAAATGGGCACCAGATTATGCAGATAAGAGTCAAAGAGCAAGTGCAGGAGTTCCTAAAGAGAAGTAGATCGTTGAAATGGTCATAAGAATACAGTCAGCCAGGAGGTCATGATTAAAGGCAGCAGCTAAGAAAGCAGGCAATTGCTCCAACTGATAAATTGGCTTGGGTGCAGAAGGTTTATAAGGCCTTCTGTTTCCAGTTCATTTCACAGAATTCACTGATAGTTGGCAAGCTAACAGATGACCTGGCTCACTTTAAGATAAAATATCAGACTGGGAGGCACTTTTTCTTTTAGACTCCAGGCTCCCTGGTCTACTGAAAACACACAGCACTGGTGGTGAAGAAGGTAAACTGGTGTAAGGGCATCCCTCCTCTTGCAGCTCTCTGCACAGCTTCAGATAGCCAATATCCAATTTGTAACCTGCACATTGTGAATTGTTAACCTGACCTTTGTTTACCCACACATAAAGGGGGATAAGTGAGATGTAATCAATCTCACACATTAATGTTATTAATGTTCTATAAATCCTGATAACTGTTACTACTGGCTGGCTAAAACTGAATGAGGTGAAGAAAAGTAATTGCTGTCTCTAGACTTCCTGCTTTCTGAATCTAAGCACCTGTTAGAAGCGTTGGTCACGGTAGTAAGAAAAGCTAGTGGAGTTATCAGCTCCCAGGTGAAGAGAGTGGGAATACAGAAATTCAGGGGGAAATAGAAATGTCAAAGCTTGAAGATGACAGCTCTTAATCCCAAGCGCTTTGACAGGACTGTCAGCTGCCGTGTTCTGTCTCGGCTCTGCTGAGAGAGTCCCTCCTTAACAGGCACCCTTGTCACAAACCCTGTCGTGGTAATTTGACACAAGCTTCTTGAAGTGCTGGGCCTTTGGATCTCTCATGACATACTGGAAGAAAGGAGAAATGGAATAAGGATGTAGGCGGCTAGCATTTCACAGGTCACTTTTACAACTCCTGTTCTTTTGGGGACACCGAGGGACTTTGTGCAAAGTGGGGCTGATGCAGAGTCTCTGTAAATCACAGCTGAAATTTGGGCTCCTAACTTACTTATAACAGGAACCTGACAGGGACGGAGGAAGAAGCTCAAGCCAGATGCAATGCCAGATCTTGGAATATTTTACTTTTCAAAAGTGATTTGTTGTTTTGTTCTTTTTTGAAAAGTAACATATCACTTCTTAGACACTTGCAGAAAAATATTAATACAGTATATAGAAAAATGACCGGTGCTTATCAACCCCCCCCCCAAAAAAAATTATTTGGCCAATTTTTATGTTATATGTTTAAAAACACATTCTTCTCTCTTATTCTAAAATTAAACAGAAAGAGCCTCCTTGAAGATTGTGGTATTTTTGAACCACAATCAGGCGTACCCTGGTAACGGCAACCTTGTGTTGCTGGTTAATCTTTCTGGCACTAGGTCAGGCAATAGGAACTGCAGAGTGAATTCACCAAAGGGTGCCTTCATTTTGACAGTTTCACACCTGGCCTAGACATGGAGGAGGAGGAAGCAGCAGCAGCTTTCTTTAGCAACCTCCGAGAGCTAGGCTAAGTCTGATTTTTTTTCAATTTGTGTTTCTATTTCTAGCTGCTTGTTTGTTTGTTTGCTGCAATCCCTGTGCCCTCCAGCCACCAGCTGCATTGCCAGATGGGATGGCAGCTGATGATCCCCATCCCTCCTGCTGAACTCAGGTCTGGAGAGGTTTTCCAAGCAACAGCAGAGTTCAAACGCAAACTCTCAGTGGTGCTGCACAGTTTCTATCTTGCAGTGTGACATATATTCAGATGCTCCAGCAAAGGTGAAACCTAACTTGCAAGATAGAGGGAAGATATCTTCTCCCTCCCTTACATTTTCACAAGGTTTACAAATGGAACAATAACTGGGGGAGCAACTGAGGCAGAATTTGTCCACGGTATAATGCCACTGTCACTATCTCCCAATGCAGAAAAACAGGTGACATTTTCCAGACAAGAGTCCCGTCCATTAATTTTTCAATACATTTTAATCAGGGTCATAAGTCCAACTCATGTTTATACAAACCAAATGGCCTTGAGTTATAGGAGAAATTCAATTTTGCATCTTAATCCAACTTCTAATCAGGATCACAGCTTTGCCACTGCCTGGTTTCCATATTTAAAGGCCATAAGCAATTTTTACATAAGAATTTGCAAACCAAACAACTCCCAATGGTCCAGGAATTAACATCACCATTTACCATGGGAAAAGAAAGGGGATGTGTTTAAAACAGGGATTCACAACCTGCGGCCCAAAGGGCTGGATGTGGCCCATGACATCATTTTATGTGGCCCACCACCACCTCCACCACACCACACCAGGAAGTGTCATGTGGTGGAAGAAAGGAGTGAGAAGGGAGCAAGGCTTCAATTTGGTATACATACTAGGCAAGCCAAATGCAGTCAAATTAAAGTCAATCAAAATTATTACCTGGTGTTCCTTCAATTTGTGATGCTGTCCCAGAGTCAAAAAAGTTCATGTTAAGTGGCTTTTTATAGTATCCAGTAGTTCCATAGTCAAATAAGAAAGATTAGCTGCATGATTTATATCCAAATTGTAATGATGCAAAAGATGCAGGAAACAGGTGATACCTTTATTTCTTCCTGCTGGGAAGCACATGGCATCTGTATTCCTTTGTCTGGCCACAAAATGAAGCTACGTTTGCTTCAGAGAGGGTTAACTGAGTTGGGAGCAAATGCCCTGCTTCCTGTGGGAGTGGTGTCCTAACTCCATGAAATATTTTGCTGTCCTTTAGAAGAGTGCCTGACAGAACACCACACCATGAACCTGGGAGACCACCATGCCATGAACACTTTAATACATGCCTGAAGAAGTGGTCTTGAACCACAAATGCTTGTGAAATGTTTTGTTTTTCTTAGTGATCCAATAAAGGTATCGTCTCTTTCCTGCATCTTTTGCATCTTTACAATTTGGTTATGGATCACACAGCTAATCTTCCTTGTTTGCCTAAGGAAAAAGGAAATCAAGGTTTATAACTCTTGCAGTGGGGTAATTAATCATATCAGTGTAGACAGCTATAGTGAGTTCACCAGCAGAGATTGGGCTTATAAAACTCTGGAACAAACTGCATGTTTGTTTGTTTGTTTGTTTATTCAGATTTATATTGCCGCCCACTCGCAGAGGCGACTAAGGGCAGCTTATAGTCAAAACAGCAACAGTACAATAAAAATTATAAAATATAACCTCACAAAATACAAAATGCAACCAAACCAGAACACAGACTAACTCCCCTCAGGCCGTTGTTTCTCCTTGCATTGTCATACTCATTGTGTTAGTCTCAAATTAATTTAGTGTTAGATTTATTAGGCAGTAGCATTCCTAGTCTCCATCTTGACTAAGCCTTGTTCTTACCTCTACCTCTTTTAAGCCTAGGTGTGGGTCAAACATGCTGTCTTTTACCTCAATGTGTTCTTTTCTTTTCACATTTTACAGTCTTTGTGTATCTGAAACATGTATGTATTTAATTAAATACAGCAAGCCTTAGCAGTGCTTGCACATCATAGACACAAATACAGTGCAGAAAAGCAGCACACATCAGCAAGTATTAAATTTCAATTTAATTTAATGTCAATTTTATTTTATTTTGTAGACCATCTGTCTACATTTTCTCAGAGCCAATTCTCTCTGAAGGTTTTGGAGTTTTATAGCAGCCTTACATGCTGCCTGTAGTTAGAGTGACTGGGTGGGGCTTTCCTGAGCTGAGGTGACTATCTATGCAGCACTAACTAATCCTTCCTTCAGCCTATCAATTCAAAGAGAACCATGCCTCACTCAGCTCTGTGTTCTTTCCTTCTTCTCCTATAAATGGGTACTGAGATTTGAGTACCAGTTAATGAGAAAGGGGTGAACTCTGGGAGACTTGAAGTTATTCAACTCTGGCAGACTCTGCACTTCTACTGTGCAACTGAAGGGAATTTTACCAGAAATTCAAAACTCTGAAACAGAAAGAGTTACCATGTCTCCATGCTTTTACTTCAATCAACAAAAAGTTGGGGTTATTTTAGAATAATCTGTAAACAGGCTTATCCGACTGAATTCTGCCAGGCCTAATCTTTTTTATGGTGAAGGTTACCATGCCTGCAAATTCCATACCTGTGTGCATGAAACCAGAAAAGGAATGATGACCCCTCCCCATCTTAATGAATAAGCAACATGAATGCTCAGATTTTATTATTTAATTTTTGATTTGGGGCTACATTATAACAGATCTAGTCCAGACTGGTTCAACCAAATCAGAGCCGAACCTGAATATTTAAACCAGGCAGCTGCTGTACTGAATCACAGAGCCCTTGCAGATTCCCACTAGAAGATCCCTACTCAGCTTTATGCTCTGAGTTCCAACATCACTCCAAAAAAATCCAGGGTTAATTGTGACCTCTGCTGATAGTCCTGAAATTTTGGGACCTGCATTTTAACTCATATATTGAGTAGGTCCAAACACAGTAATAATTGATTATACCAGTGGGGGGAGATGGGAGTTGTAGTTCAAAGAGCTGGTTGAAAAGACTGCTTTGTAGTATAAAATGAGCTTCTGATGGGTTGAATTTGATCCCTGCACTTGCTACTGACTGGTTCGACCAACCACAAACAGCTGACACATCCTTCACCACTTTGATCTGAACGGGTTGCAAGGCTCCTACTTAAATAGCAAGACTATTTATGTGCCATTTATGTGATGTTGGTTAAAATGGCATTGACTGATACCACAGTGGCAACCTAGTTATTGATAAATGACTCCCTTCTTCAGGCCATTAAACCATGATGGCTCATAGGAATGTGTCCCTAGTTTGTTGCATGTGATTAACCTCTTAATGACAATATCTTTGTCTCTGTCTCTAATGTGTCCTGATGTTGATTACAACTCATGGCAGTCCTTCCCAGGGTTTTCTAGGTATTCAATGCTCAGAACTGATTTACCAGTCCTTCTTTGTGATGGTACTCTGGGATTGTGCAGCTTGCCCAAGTTTACACAGGTGGCAGGGCACATAATTGTATCAGCCACACATGCTGCAGATGATCTTGGCTGCATCCTCCTGGGAAACACAGGATGGATTTAAATCCTGACATCCTGATTATGCAGTCAGGAATTGTATCTGTATCCATATGTCTATGCATGAATTACACATAGGAGCTAAGGTGGGAACTAAACAACATAATTCAACTTAATTTCTTTCAAGGTCCCTAATTCCCTCTCTTCTCCCTGAGTGTCACCTGCAGAATTGTATAAGGTGATGTTGCACCTAAACTAAATCTAGCATTTGGCCATAAATAAAGAAAATAAATGTTGTGTCTGTATTAATCAGTTGATGTTCATCCAAATGAGTTTCCTATACATTTGTCTGTTCCTTAATTACTTGTCACCTACTGCTAGTTTGTAACCGTTCAGTTCATGATTTTGTTGGATGGCTTTCCCCCCTATTCTGTCTTCCTGACAGAAGTAATCTGTTTTCTGAAAGGAATGAGGGGAATTAAAAAAAAACTGTATTGATTTGTTCTGTAGGTTTGTCTTGAGCTAGTGAGTTTGTGGGTAGGAGCCCAAATTAGAAACAGTTGTACCTCGCTTAAAGAGCATAATGTGTTCCACAGGATTGCTCTTTAAGCGAGTTTGCTCTTTAAGGGAAACACCATTTTAAGTGACCAATTGTGACTTCTGGTGGGGAGATTGCGACCCCGATTTAGTTGTTAAGCGAGTTTTTGATTGGTTTTATTTGTTAAGCGAAGCAAATATTCAGAGAAAATTCTGCTCTTTAAGCGAGTTACTCTTTAAGCGGGGTACTCTTTAAGCGAGGTTTGACTGTACTGTAATGTCCTAGACTTTGACTCCTGCAGAAAGGTTACTGTGTTGTGCTTGGCTTCCACAGTGGGCAGACCTGGTTTCTAATTACACTCCTTTGAATTCATATTTGATGTCTGTTGGACCAGAGAGGAAAGAAGGCAGCAACCAAGGCCTCAATTGCCCAGTTGCCATCACAGGGGCCCAGGAGGGAGATGAGTGGAGCATCTTGCTCCCTCCCCCCACCCCATCCAAAAACCTGGGGCCAGAGAGGAAAGAAGGCAGTGACCAAGGCCTCAACTGCCCGGTTGACATCACAGATGCCCAGGCAGAGTCGCTGTGGGTGGACGGGCGATAGAAGACACCAACGCAGGCCTCCAGGCCTAACCAGTAGCCGGAGCCAGGAGGAGGTGTTTGCAGCCATGAAATAAAAAGGCGACTGATTCTTGAGAGACAAGCTATGAGAAACCTGGAGAACACAGTGAAAAGTAGAGACATCACCTTGCAAACAAAAATTCGCATAGTCAAAGCAATGGTATTCCCGGTGGTAATGTGTGGTTGTGAATGCTTGACCATTAGGAAAGCTGAGCGCAAAAAAAATAGATGCCTTTGAGATGTGGTGTTGGAGGAGAGTTTTGAGAGTCCCCTGGACAGCGAGGTGAACAAATTGGTCTATCCTAGAAGAAATCAACCCTGCTCCTTAGAAGGTCAAATAGTAAAGATGAAGCTAAAGTACTTTGGACACCCAATGAGAAGAGAGGATTCACTTGAGAAGGCCTTGATGCTTGGAAAGGCTGAAGGCAAAAGAAGAAGGGGGTGGCCAAAAATGAGATGGCTAGATGGTATTGTAGATGCAGTGGGCACAAAGCTAGGCAGGCTGAGGAGGATGGTGGAGGACAGAGGTTCCTGGTGGGCAATGGTCCATGGGGTCACAAAGGGTTGACTGTGCAACTGAACAGTTGACTGTGCAACTGAACAACAACAATACTCTAACTTTGTGTGTATTTAGGTGGGAGTACAACTGGACATGACAAAAACTAGACTGACCAATGTTTTGTGATCAGCTCAAGTAGCCATTTTGTTGATTATGTTATTTTATTTATTGATTGATTGATCAATTGATTGATTGTATGGCTATATAAATACATGGTAAATAATAAACTTACCACAAGTACGAGTCACCTAGAAATCTCAAACAGCTTACTTACCTCTCACCCTGCATTGTCTCCCCCCCTCGTAAAGCTCTACTTTTGTTTCTGAACAGCTTACCTTCAGAGAATTAGTCTCCTCCTGTTCTTCTTCACTGGTTGTCATTCCTCTCCATATGAACATAGCAGGGTAATAACCTTGCCCCACACCAGTCAAGGAAGACGAACATGATTTTTTTTTTTTGGGGGGGAGAATCCCTTTCAGGAGCATTAAAAATGGAAGGGGAGAATATGTGCATTTAGTTACAATGAATCTGATAATTATTTGCATAGAAGTGCTGTGCAGTTGAATACGTTACACTAGTGTGACTTACTATGTTAAGCAACAGTATTTCAGCTGTATAGAGCAGACAGGATCTTCAAGTACTGATGAATTTCTCCCTGAGGACATCGTGAAGGAAGAAGTGTGTAGTTGTGTAACTGACAGCTTAGCTTTTAATCATATAGAATGGTTTCACATGGAATGTCCAATTCAGTAGTTTGATGGTGAGTGTTAAAGCAATATAATGGAAGAGTGATTCATAATTCATCCCAATACCAATGATTTTCTGCAATCTGTGGAAAGATTGCTTGGAAATACAAAATGGTCGACTCTTTGCTTGCCCCACTGTATACTCTGCACACTTCATTCATCCTTATTGCATTGACCTGTGTGTTTGGTGCCAGCTGAACGCAAACCAACACAGACAAAAAACCATTGGCTGAAATTTTTTTGTGTAGGCTTTTGCTTGAAATGGGAATTATCATCAGCAGAGGCAAATTTCTGCCAGTTAAACACTTCTGTGAAGAAGTGGCTTTTGACATCCATAGAGATTCGTTGGGTCCAAACCTGCAAGCACAAGGGAGCCATGGGGTGGGTGGTCTTTCCAGTTCCTACTTGGAATGTTCTGCCACTGGAAAAGGAGGAGTGACTGCCTATTGGGAAGACTGAGCCAGCGAGAGTAAGAGGGCGGGTCTGTGGGGGTGTGTGTGGAGAGTGGAGAGGTTGTCTACAAGGGAGGACGAGGATTGTGGGAAGAAGTGGAGGAGACCTGAACACCCATCTTCTGTGAAGCTGCAGAAGGGAGGGGAGGCTCCAGCAACAAGTCATCTCAGCAGCACTCACACTAATCCAGCTTTGGTGCTCAAGGGGCAAGCCATGGACAGTGCACAGAGATTGCAAATCTGTGAAGCCCAGTTTACATCTCCCACCTTTACTGACCCTCTCTTAAAGGGACAAACACTCATCCACCCTGCTTGCTTCCCAGGACCTGGACTCTGGGAAACTCCCATGAAGGCAACTGGAGCTCCACATGGGAAGGCTGTGTTCAAGGCACTAGTGAAGGGAACTCAGCCCTCAAGAAACACAGGGAAGGAGGCAGCTGAGGTGATGCTGTACCTTTAATATCAGTATACCACTGCTTGAATCAATAAAACAAATCTGCAGGCCATGGAATTATTGCAAGGAGTCTGTTGCTGTTGGCCCCACAAGGGAGGAGACCAGCAGGCACCACATCTTCCTTTTATGATTTCAGGGTGCATGCAATTTCATATGATTTTATACTCAACCTTGACTTGTTTCTAATCAATAGAGATTACTTTGAGGAAGAAATAGCAGTAAGGGGAACTCTGGGAGAAAGGGACCATGCTCTACTTGATTTTTTTATTTCAGAGGAAACGAAAGCATAGTGTACATATGGTGCTTCCTGGTTTTTCAGTATCTTTTAGAAGTACCACTTATGGGTGTTCCTAGGTTTTGTTTCCTGGCATTTTCACAAGACATGGGATGAGGGTTGTCACATTATGCTTTTAATGCTAAATAATATCCCCACATTCATATTACTTTGTTGTTGTCATTTCTGCTGCTGCTGTTGTTGTTCAGTCACACAGTTGAGTCTGACCCTTTGTGACCCCATGGACCACAGCACACAAGGCTCCTCTGTCATTTGCCATCCTCTGTACCCCGTCCAGATCTACACCCACTGTGTCAATGGTGCCATCTAACCATCTCACCCTCTGCTGCCCCCTTCTCCTTTTGCCTTTGATCTTTCCCAGCATCAGGGCCTTTTCCAATGAGTCCTCTATTCTCATTTGGGGGCAAAAGTACTTGAGCTTCAGCTTCAGTATTTGTCTTTCCAAGGAGTAGTCAAGGTTTATTTCCTTTAGGATCAACTGATTTGATCTCTTTGCAGTCCAGGGGACTCATATTACTTACAGAGTAGCAAACCTTAGTTGTTCCATCTGCCAGAGAGGCACATCTCTCTGGCACTAGAAGGAGAGCCTTATCTGTGTCTGCTCTGGCCCTATGGAACCTCCTGCCAACCGAGCTACATCTCCAGATGGAGTTGCTGTCCTTTAGTAAGATCTTAAAAACATGGCTGGTGGGGCAGGTGTGGGGTCCTGAAGGTACAATGACCCCAGCTCGCTGGTTAGTTTGAGCTCTATCTCTCCCTTGGTCTGATAGTCTTTTAATCTTTTTATTCTTAAAATCAGTTTTTAATTTGTGATTTGCTGCTGTGTTTTTAATTATTTTAAAATTTTAAGATTTTTATAACTGTTTGGTTTTATGATGTTGTAAATCACCCTGGGTCGCTCTGGCGAGGACGGCGGTGTACAAATTCGAGTAAATAAATAAACCCACAACAGCCCTGTATAAAGTGCTTGCAGTGACATGCATTGCAAAAATTAAATCCTGAAAAAGTGAGTAAGACTTTTAAGGTAGTGAGTAGAAGTCCTTGAATTAATTGGAAGACCATAAGAAACTACCTTGTGTAAAGTCAAATCCTTTATCAATCCAACACAGCTACTATCTACATTACGGACAAGGAAAATAAGGTCCTTCAAATCCTGAGTGGTAATTCCTACCAACCCTAGTCAGCAGGACCAATGAGAAGAGAGGGTGGGACCCAACTACTCTGGGAGGAAAGATGCAAATTCTGGCCTAGTTCAAACTTGTGTGACATGTGGGACAATGTGAGATTTTTATTCTTCTCACTTTGAGATGATGATAAGATTTATTTTTTGTCAATCTCAGAAATATATGTGGGGTACACAGAAAGAGCCTCCTTGAAGATTGTGGAATTTTTGAACCACAGATGAGCATACCCCGGGCAATGGTAACCTTTGTCAGTTAATCTTTTTCACACTAGGAACTATGGAATAAATTCACCAAAAGGTGGCTTCATTTCGACAGTTTAACATCTGACCTAGACACAAAAGAAGAGATATATGTGCATTTTCAATACTGAGTTTTGCTCAGTCCCAGTAGCCAAGAAAATAAAAAAGAAAAAGAAAAAAGCAGACAGCTCCAACAACAGAACCTAAATAACCATTTTTAAGCTGAGCAAGTCATCTCTAAACTGAAGCAGAATTACAGAGTAAGAACAGAAAGCAAAAGATAAAATTAAAAGTGCATTGCCAAAATGGAGAAAATCGAAGTTACAAGAAAAAAGGAGAGGAGAAGGGGGGAAAGTGACAGTGGGGTTAGCTAGGGTGAAGCTTTTCATTTTAAAATCTGTAATTCATATGAAAAACCAATAATAACAATCACAAATCAACCAGGCATCAGCATGGCTTAGGTAACTAGCAAAGCAGAGTCTAGAACTGTCTATCTAGGAGATGGGAATCTTTCATTTCATACACAAATTATCAACTGATATTGGGAAAGGGAAAAAAAAAGATCAGCATGTATCTTATCTTAAAATATTTCACCACAATTTGACAGGCATGGTTGGAAGAATATGGGATTAACAAACAATGTGGAAATATTTATTAAAGGGGTGCTACATATCAAAATAAGTTACTCTTGCTCTCTTCCTTTTTGTCTTTTATAGCTAAAGAGTAAACCTCGCATAAAGAGTGCCTCGCTTAGAGATTAACTCGCTTAAAGAGCAGAATTTTCTCTGAATGTTTGCCTCGCTTATTAATTAATTTGTTTGTTTGTTTGTTCAGATTTATATTGCCACCCACTCGCCTAGGCAACTCAGGGCGGCTTACAGTCAAAACAGCAACAGTACAGTAAAAATTATAAAATACAATCTCACAAAACAACCAAAGCAGAACACAGACTAACTCCTCTCAGGCCATTGGTGTAGACCCAGAGGAGGGGGTAATGTTTTCAGCCGCCTGCCAGGCCATGGCATCTTCTCCCCTCAGGCCGTTGTTGTAGGCCCAGAGGAGGGCTTAACAACTAAAACCAACCAAAAACTCATTTAACAACTAAATCGCGGTTTGCAACCAATCCACCCTGGCCAGATGTCACAATTGGTCACTTACAATGGTGTTTCGCTTAAAGAGCAAACTCACTTAAAGAGCAATTCTGTGGAACGCATTATGCTCTTTAAGCGAGGTACCACTGTATAGCCATCAATCATTTATTGCACAAAGAAAATATCATTGCACTAAAGCTGTAAGTTCATTTTTCATATAAGAATGCATTCCAAACACTAGTCCACCAGAGAGGACTAGGGTGGAATGAATGAAATGAGAGACGGAGATGGAAAAGGATACTATCTGGTTTCATTTTAGTCTACTCTCTGCCTGCAGTCACAGCAACAATCTGGATATCTCGTAATAATCATAATCACAGAATATTCAAACATGTCCTGTAAGGTAAAAGAGTTATTCTTCTTCCATGTCTAAGCCAGACATGAAACTGCCAAAATGAAGCCACCATTTGATGAGTTCATTCTGCAGTTCCTTTTGCCTGTCCCAGTGTGAGAAAGATTAGCCGCAACACATTGTTACCCAAAAATTTGGGGCCCAGGTACGTTTCCCTGGCAGAGGTATAAAGACCCTAAGAACTTACAACGAGACAGATAATTCGATCAAAACAAAATGATTTATTGGGAGCAAAAGCAAAGGAAAGCTATAAGGGATATAGACTGGCCAGACCTATACTCTATAGCTACCTTTCCCTCAATCGTTTTGAAGAAAAACTGCTCGTGATCTCTGCTCACAAAATTTGGTGAACAGAAGATAGCCCCCACCCACCTCTAAAGCCTTATATCTGCTTTCTAAACTAACTTCTAGGTGACAAGGGAGAGGGGACTGAAACTGGGAAGGAGGAAGGGCAATTAACACATTTAATTACAAGCAAATATAAAACACAAAGCAGGGTATGAGGTAATGGGTTTGAATGTAAAGAAACAGCAGATTACAGCTATTGCTGAAAAGACCGGTTATAGAGAGTTTACATTAGGTCAAAGGAGCATATTTGTGGTTGACAGGAATATCTCTTTGTTCTCTGCTGAATGAAACAGAGGCTGGTACGTCTTCTCCAACGGGAGACGATCTAGCAGTATTGACAGCCAATGGTGCTTTGAGGCGGGAAATTGCAGTTCCAACGTGGGTTAATGTTCCGGACATGAATGAATTACAGTGTTTGACTCACTCTTAAGTAGAAAAATAAAGAAAGGAAGTTAGAATCATTATGTCTTGATTGTTTAATTAAATGGAGATCTCTGGAAGAGGGAAACCAACAATTTAGCCTTTGTTTGCCCTTGTAATCTGGTTGCCACGTTCGTGAGAGACGGGACGTCCACTTGTCCCTTCCAGCCCTGTGCTGTCAGTTTATTGTTGTGTAAGACTTTTCTTAGGTTCTTGCTTCCCCCCTTTCCCTGATCAATTTTGGGGTTCCATGGTTCTTGTGTTCCCCACAGAATTTTGTTTTCATGTTGATTTCCCTCTTTCGCTATGTTTGTGCTTGGATCAGTGTTCTAAAAATGTTGAATTGAACTTTAATCAAACCAGAGGTATGAGTCATTCAGCTTCCTTTGTGAAGGAATGAAAATGAATTTCTGCTTATCAGGAAACCCAACAAACCGGTTTTCACACCCTTTGGCCCAGTACACAATGGAGGCAATCAGTGACTTTTAATCCCCCCTCCCTCTGGAAAGGCTTCCAATTATGTGATTTTAAACTTTTGGCTTCTTCCTTATTTTCCATGTGTGTGTGAGTGTTGTGATATGTGGCGTTTAATAAATGCTGTGATTAATTATGATGCTTTATTCAAAATGTCAGGTATCAACATGGTTGCAGTTATCAGGGTAGACTTGATTGGGGTTCAGAAATACCACAATCTTCGAGGAGGCCCTTTCTGTGTACCCTGGTAAAAGAGTTGAAGATGGTCTACTCTTTACAACTTTCACTCCAGAAGCACTCCTTTTTGACATTAAGGTTGGAGTTCTCAACCTTTTAAAGCCGGGGGCCAGTTCACACTCTCCCAGGCAGCTTTGGGGGCCAGATTGTCATTTTGCCCCTCCCCTACCACATGACACTTCCTGGTGTGGTGGAGGCTGTGGGGGAACCACACGAAATGGTGCTATGGGCTGCATCCAACCCACAGGCTGCAGGTTGAGAATCCCTGCTTTAAGAAATGACTTCAGAAAGTAAAACAAAAAGTAGGCACTCTTATGCAGGAAAACAGCAGGCCTGAGAATTGGAGTGGTGGGAGCATACATCAGCCTTTTGTACTTGCTGTCTGTAGGTACATGCCAATAGATCAAGTTTTACCCAAGAAAACACTTCTAATTTTTTTCCCAGAGACAGGAAGAACAAGCAGTTTGTGTTTTGGTCTTGCTTTAGGAACAAGACTTCTTGCAAAATTAGGAGAATCCTCTCTTGCTTGTCTCAACCATAATCTCACCAATCACTAGGTTTGTTTTCACATGCTTATTCTGGAGGGCCATGTGTTCCCAATTTCCTGTCTACATTGACTAATAAAGGCCCAACCAGGGACCTTTGGCAAGCAGAATATGGAGTCCTTTCTTCAGGAATCTAGTCTGTTGTGATTACAGCCCTGTATCTGCACAGTGCATGGATTATTCATACCAGAATAGATGCTAATTATGGTGGGAAGAGTAACTATCCACCCTTTTGGTAGATTTGTTTGAATTTGTGCTTCAAATCATGAGCAAGATTCTGCATTAAATGAAAAGTGAGGACTAAGCTTCCAAAAACGAGACAATGGAAAATTTGGCTTGTTGCACGATGAATAATAAGACTATTAGATGAATGTGTCTGCTGTGCAGCCAGCCAAAGTGTTTCATTAAAACATTTGCACTCTGCCCTACCTTAATAATTAATCTCTGTAGAAAAGACAGATCTGCTGGAAGGAATTATTTACTGCACAACAGCATGACATGTGCCAACAAAAGGCTCTGAAAGCATCCAGGCACTTTTGATCCTTAATTTATGGAGGGGTTTCTGTAAAGATACTGGAGACAAATGGGTACATAAGGATTGCTGCAGAGAAATGGCTTGCAATTCAATTCAATTGATGTCACCCAACTTTCCTATAATTTCTAAAACATGCTGTCTATAAACCATCCTTTTCTTACACATCCCAAAAGACTATGTTCTTGTTCTAGTAGTGACAAATGTCATAACTGGGAATTGAGAAGGATAGGTGTGTAAGAGGTCCATCAATAGCATTTGATGATATTTCCTTCATTAGGCATCAAATTCAGATGGATCAAATCATCAGAATGATTATGAGAGTTAGACCTCCATCACCATGTTGGCTGGAACTACTGGTGCTGCTGTTGCTGCTGTATCCATTCTGAATATTGGCTATCATCATGGCAATCAGCCATGAAAATTGTCCTGGGAGCAATATAATGCTGTGGCCTTTCATTTGCTTTCCGCATTTCAGCATTACACCTGTACCACTGATCCAGTTCTGCAAGTCACTTTCTGGTCCTGAACTCTTTTGGCACACAAAATCCTCATCAGCCCTAGGCCAATATTGATAAAGCTGCTGTCTTCCATTAAGGTGGATTCAAGTGGGATTTAATCGACTTGTGGACCATCACCCCTGTGGAATTTACCACCTGAGGCCATTAGCCCTCAGAGTTGTCAGGTTAGTTAACTGTCACCTGATGATTGGTGTTGAGTCACTGGCAACATGGTCAACTCTATTATCATAGCAGGGTAACCTGGTCAGACTGGTCTCTCATAATCCTGACCCATTCATTGGTAATTTCGCAGATTAACTATTGTAGTGCTCTCCAAGTGGGACTGCCCTTGTGTCTGATACAGAGATTACAATGGGTCCAGAACGCAGCAGCCAGGGTGGTGACAGGTTTAAAGAAATTCAGTCATATTCCCCCAGCCTTGGTAGGCCTGCACCTGGTTACCTGTTGCCTACCGTGTCAGATACAAGGTGTTAATGTTATCATATAAGGCCCTATACCGTTTGGGACCTTGCTATCTGTTGGAGCATCTCTCCCTCAGAATAACTCCCCGCATCACCATAGCTCCAGTCAGTGTAGCTCCAGGTGCCGCCCCTGAGGATGGTTTGTAAGTCTTTAACTAGAAATAGAGCCTTCTCAGTGGTGGCACCAACACAGTGGAACACTCTACCAGTATAGCTGTGCCAGGCCCCATCACCGGCTATCTTTAAAAAGCAATTAAAAACTCTTCTTCAAGGAGGTTTTCAAGGTGTTGTCCCTTTACTGATAAATGAGTCAGTCAGGTTGAGTCCCTATGCCCTTATTTTAGTTTAGGTTGTGACGTAGTTGTCGGTTGTTTGTTTTGCTGTGGGTTTTGTTGTTATTTGTTATCTGTTCACCACCCAGAGTGGGTGGTATAGAAATAAAATAAAATAACATAAATGGGGCTTCTTGGAATCTAATCATCCAAAGAAAGTGGAGAGCCAAAGGTGCCCCATCCTGTGACAGACAGACAAGGGCAGAAATATGTTTATTGTGCATATTGTCATTAAAGTAAAAATACAAAATACAGTGTTGAGGATCTCAGCAAATCTTAGATGAACCAGGTTATTGAGGTCTAGTAGTCATGCTAACCAGCAAAGTCTGGAAATTCTAGTCTAAAAAAAGAAACTTTTCCAGGCCTTGATCAATCCATTCTCAATTACTGTATTATGATTAATGACTTATTTTCTCATTTCAAAGTTTTGTGTAGAAACATGTTATTTGTGTTGATATATATTTAAGATTCCTTTTCATGGCTAATTGGGGTGTATCCAGAAAACACATTGGCAGAGGAACTATTAGTCTGTGTCACCTCCCAATCCCCTCCCCATTATTTTAATGCATGAAGTGGGGTGGGGTGGGGTCACACATCCAGAATCATGTGTTTGTAACAATAGTCCTCTGTTTACATTTTATGTTACCACCTTTTAAAGCAGAGCGTAATGAAATATCCAGTAGATTTTCTTAGACTAAATTCTGAGAAAGAAATGTAAATGTTTTGATAAACATCAAGCAAATAAAAATGTGCCCAAGGACTCTCCCAGATATGCAGTCTACCCAGCTTCTGGGTGAAGGTGGGGCAAGAAAGCAGAGGGTGTTATAGCTTTTGACCAGAGGAAAGGAAATAATGAACAAATTGCAAGAGACAACTAAATCAGAGTAGCATTTGTCACAAAGACAATTCAGCCTGGAAAGAGATGCAAGTTCAAGGTTTGACAGAATCTTCCATTTACTTCAGATCGTTCTATATGTACACATTTTGATATATTGCTTTAATATGAAATCATGTGCATGTGGAACAATTTGCAGCTTGAAGTATGACCTTGCCAACAATGCTATTTTTTATGGCTGATGCAATTTTTTATTTCTTGATTATTGTCTCCATGAAACTTGTCAGAGGTGGGAAGCCCTCTGGCAGAGAAGGCACATGGAAAGGTTACTCCATGTCACACAGTCTATGCAATGAGTTCTCTACTGGTCATGGAGGCAGAAGAGGCCATGCCAGATGGACTGGCTGTGAAGGCACACCTTGTTAATAACCTCAAAGCTACGGCAATCCATTGTAGTCCAGGTGTTGAATCCTGCATGTCTCATTTCATACGTGCCGCAGGAGATGGCTCTATGATCACAGTGTGTGGATTACTTCATGGCAAGCTGGGATCCACCTTAAACAAATTAACGCTAGTATAATTTTTCCTTATTTCCAGGAAAAAATGTATTCTCGGATACTAGTAGCAGCCAATGACGATGATATACATTCTCTGACCAAAATGCGCTTACATCATTATGACAGGAGAAAGGAAAGAGTGCAAATTTTAGCACCAAATTAATGAGCCTTTGTTTGGATCCCTTGTCATGTACCCAGGTACCCTGGTAGCAGACAATTGAGGAATCCTAGTTGGGATTCTTTAACTGGTGGCAATTTTACTACTGTGAATTAGGCCAATTTCCTTCTATTTCCCAGCATAACTTGTTGGAGTTTCATTGCAGCCTCACATACTGGTTGCAACGGGAGTGACTGGGAAAGCCTTTTCTGGGCTGGGATCACTTCTATCTATCCAGTACTAACCAATGATTCCTTCCCACCTATAAATTCAAAGAGAGTCCCACATTCCTCTGCTTTGTATTCTTTTGTTGTTGTTGCTGTTTGGTTGGTTGCTATTATGCATGCAGTAAAGAAAGCAGTATGCACACACTTGGATATTCCAAGTAACTGTAAGTAAAGGAATATTTTTTATTCTTTCTTCTAAATGTCTCAGAGTAAGTTATTGAGACTGTGAGTGACAATTAATGAGCAAGGGGTGGACTCTGGAAAACTTGTAGCAATTCTACTTTATATTTGTACTGATCAGCTAAAGATAATTTTGCCAGAATTTCAAAAGTTTGCAACATAACTATGCAAGATAATTGTATACCCCCCACTCCCTCTCTCCACGTGCAGCTATACAACAGGACAAATAGGAATGAATCTGCTGTGAATTCACACCAGGAAATCAGGTTTTCCCAAGTTAATTAACTTAACTTTAATTAATTAACTAATCTAATTGAATTAATTTAAATTAATTATATTAAATCATACTATATTAATTCACCTCAATCAGCCAAACAGGAGTCAGCAGACAAAGAGAAATAAACTGGCAGTTTATTAAAGGAGTTCTGCTTTGACCCTCCAGATTTACAGGTGGCATGGTTACAGTAGAACTACCCTAAGAAGCTTCAAATAAGGGTGATAGATAACTTTCTTCCTGCTGATTACTTACTACTCCCCCTCCTTTGGTCACCCAGTAGGACTGGATAGCAAGCATTTTTTTAAAGGAGGTGGGTGGGAGGGAGAAGGAAACAAGAAGGAAAGAGGAAAACAAGCAGACCCAGGCACCAGGTTTGAGGAAGAGAAGATTAAAAGTAAATCCATTTCCCATCTGCCATTACTCTCTCAATATTGCTGCAGCTGAGGAGGTAGATTGAGTTAGAGCAGGGATTCTCAATCTATGGCCTGTGGGCCAGATGTGGCCCATGACACAATTTCACCTCCACCATGCCCGGAAGTGCAATGTGGTGGAGGAAAGGCAAAATGGCTGTCAGGCCCCTGAAGTTGTCTGAAGGAGCATGACCCGGCCCCCGGCTTAAAAAGGTTGAGAACGCCTGAGTTAGAGCTTCAAGTGCAGAATATGGTTTGTATCTCAACACTAAGAAGACTAAATATCTTGTTATAATCTGAGCACCAGCTTGTGGCGAGCTAATGGTAGGAACACAAGAAATCTAAAGAGTGGGTAAAGTTGTCTATTTGGGGAGTATGTTAAATGAAAAGTGGGATCCTGAGATAGATATTAAAATGAGAGCAGAACTTTAGCAAAACCCACTGTCATAAAAATGTGACATTTTAGCAAGATGCACCCTCATAAAAATGTGACATTTGTTATGCAGTAGAGCAATAACTCTCACTATGAAGATTCAAATAGTAAGATGACTCTGACTAAAGTATCTGAAAAGAAAACAGAAGGTTTTGAAATGTGGCTCTACAGATGGTTACTAAGGATATCATGGGCTGACCATGTGACTAACATAGAAGTGTTGTGCTGGATGGATAAAGGACAAGAACTGTTTAAGACCATTAAACAAAGAAAGCTCCAATACCTTGGACATATAACAAGGAACAACATAAAATATAGAGTACAGTACTTCAAATCCTTATCTAAGGGAAGATCCTTGGGAAGAGAGGCTGAAGAACCTGAGAGACTGGCGTGGAGTATCCTTGGAAGAATTGTTCTGAGGAGGTAAGAACTGGAAAACTATCGCCATGATGAGAGTTAATATTCAGAACAGATATGGCACTTGAAGAAGAAGAGGAAATATCACTAGCTCTAAACAGAACAGCTACAAATCTCTACACATCACCTCAAGAGATCGCATCACCTGAATCAAGTCAATTCCAAAAAAGTAAAAGCCCCGGCAATAAAGGAAAAAAAAACTACAGATTTGTGGCCTGGACTCCAGGCTGATCCACATTGACTTATACATGGCATAGTCAATGGAAAATAATGTTAGAATCCTTCTTAAAGTGTGGTGTCCAGAACTAGAGACAATATTTAAGATGAGACCTAACTGGTGCCAAATAGAGGGGAACTAATACTTCATGGGATTTGGAGACTATGCTTCTGTTAATGCATCCTAAAGTATATGTTTTTTCTCCTTTTTTGCAGCCACATCACACCCCTGGCTCACTTCAGCTTATGATCTACAACAGTAACAGATCATAATTCCATGCTCCAGATGTTTGGAGCTTATTCTGTCTCAGTTTTCCCAGATTCTTCTTCTTTTGTGTCACTATCAAACCCTGAACTAACAAAAAAAGTCACTTTCTTCACTTTGTCATTGCCCAAACCCAAGTCCTCATTGGTGCATGTTTCTGGCAGTAATCAGCAGACCAGTAAATGAGCAGGATTCTGTGTCTCTCCACATTCACACCATGTATTGTCTGCCTCCACTTGAGCATGTTGGTGTCGTATGTAGGGACTGCAACCCTCAGCCTAGTCAGGGTCCTCCAAGTGACATAGGGTGGGTTGAGATCTTCAGCTATATCCACAATTAATGTTGTTCCTTATCCAACAAGCTCCTTACTCCATCTTCTAATTTGGTTTTGTTCATGTGTACCCTTAAGAATGTTTTCCCAGTTTTCAGAAGATATTTTGGTTATTCTTTTTTATTTTTCCTTAGTAATTTTTCCATGGTAAGAAAGAAAGAAAGATGGACATTTCCAAGAAATCATGGAAGGGGTTCAAGGCAAAGATGGTGACGTTTGGTACTCCCATTAGTTTTTTCCCCAGCGAGCCAGGAATAATTGCATGTCAAAATTCTCATCGGAAAGTACCTGAAATGTTACATGGGAAGTTGCCTTATACCAGGTGAGATTGGGAGTGCAGATAAACTTGGTTTGTCCCTCTAGCTTAATTCTGACTGGCACCAGGACTTGAGGATCGTTCACATTAACCTGCAATCTGATCCTTCTATATAGTCTTGTCTGCAATTACTGCAGTTGTAACATCACATATATACCACCCCATAGCATTAGTGCACTCTTTGGACAGTTCATAGATTAATTAAAATTTTCCTCCCAACATGCTGGGTATTCATTTTACTGACATAGGAAGAATGGAAGACTGAGTCAACCTGAGTCCAGTGGTGAAATTCAATTTTTTTTTACTACCTACTCTGTAGGGGAAAGCCCTACGTTGCACCCAAATTAGGACTACTTTATTTCAAAACATAGATGCAGGGGGGCAGCCGGAATTTCTGCTACTGGTTCTGGCAAACTGGGATGAACCTGCTGAATCTCACCACTGGTTGAGTCCCATCTGTATCAAACTCATAACATTTTGGCAGCAGTTTAACCACTGCACCACCAGGACTCTTAACTGTATCTAAAAAAGTATGGACTCTACCACTGAGCAACAATTCTATCCTTTCGTTTGTAATTCCCTTTGGTTGCATTACTTGCAGCATATCCTTCAAACTGTTGCCTTTATTATCGAAGCAAAGCTTAAGAGAATGTTTGCTACAGTGCATGGCCATGAAATGCTGCTTTTTAAAATGTAAATTGCAAAAGTGACAATTTTCTTTATTAATATGCAAATTGCTGTTCCAAGAGTTGTTTAGCAATGAGAGTGTCCATCCCTCTGGAGGTAGGGCCTTGAATTAAGACCCAGGCTCCATATGGATAGCAATACAAGTAGAATTTTGTTTCAGAATAGGGACAGCAGAAGGAAGATGGGGTGATGCACTCATTAAAAATTGGGGGTGGGGATAAAGCTGAATTCTGAATCCCTCCTGCGTAAAAATAAAAAGGTGGGGAAGGAATCTGATTTGTAGGTAAATAAAACTCTGAATCCAATTACATCCTTTTGAGGTTTCTGGTGTGAAAGAAGCCAGTCTTAAGAGCTTAATTTCATAACAGGATTTCGAGATTTAGTATTATAGAGAGCTGCTATTTTGAAATGAATAATCATTGTTTTTATGTTCCTGGTGGCTTCTAAAACAATCCTCCACCAAAGGGAAAAAGTAATGACCAGAACATATGCCAGAAATTTTTTATGTTTGGGGTGGGTGGGTGGGTGTTTGGGTGGGTGGTGTATTTTAATGTAATTTTTATTTAATTTATTTATTTAATTTATTTATGGGTTTGTGTTGTGGGTGGGTGGGTTGAGGTGTGTGTGTGTGTGCTTATTTTTATTTTATTTTTTTCTTTGCCCCCCCATGACATCATGAAGTCATGTTGTTAGCTCCGTCCACACTGTGATGACATCACGGTGGGGTAGTAATTTTTTTGACATCCCACCACTGCTCATGGGGCCGGGCGGTGCTGCACAGGGCCTGGGGCAGCCCCTGGTCCCGGGTCGAGAACCAGAAGCTGAGGTGGCGCAACACAAGCCCAGCAAAGAGCCTGCCATCAGTGTCCCAGGCAAGCAGCCACCCCACCTCTGAGTCCGGCGGTGGTGCCCAGGAGGGCGGGAAGCAAGGCTGGTGGTCATTGCAGCCCAGCACCTGCACCCGGAGCAGTGCTGGCCAGGCCAAGGACCCCCCACAAGGTCTGGTCGGTGCTGCTCCAGCTGCAGATGCTGGGTCATAATGACCACCCCCTCACCTCCTGCCCTCCTGTGTGCTGGCATCACTGAAGGGGGACGAGGCGCCACCGCCGGGCTTGGAGGTGGGGTGGCTGTGCACCTTGGATGTTGAAGGTGGGCTCTTTGGGCTTGTGCCATGCCACCTCAGCCTCTGGGTCTCGACCCGGGACCAAGGGTGGTCCCTGCCCCTGCGGAGCATTGCCTGATGCACGAGCTGGCCGTGAGGAAGAGGAAGCCTGAGGAAGAGGAGGACGAAGGCCGCAGCAGAGGAAAAAGTGCCTCCTGGTCTCACCAAGGTAGGACTTTTGTCTTGATTTGAGTGCCTAGATGGGGAGTGACGAGCCTGGGGGGGGGGTGAGTTTGGCCTGCACTCCGGGTGGCTGAAATGCCACTGGTTTTGCAGCACTTGAGTCTCAAACTTCTGACCTGCCAACCTTCCAGTTGTCAAGCTCAACGTCTTAACCACTAAGCCACTGCAGCTCTTAACAGGTACATTAGAGCTACCTTAATAAGCTAGAAAGACATGCGGATTAGCATTTTCCTCCTTGCTCTCTCCTCTTTGTCTCCCACATGCTCCAGTTCTCATTTTTCTTAAGTCTTTATTTTCCTGGAGATCGGCCTTCCTTGCAGCAGTAGGCTTGATGTACATTCCAAGAGATTGCAAAGATTTCAAATACTGAAAGTTTGTATATGTTAGTGATAATATGGCAATACAAATAAACCCCTCGTCTACGTTCCAACTGCTCCTAGAAGTGAGGCAAATTTTTGTTGTGTTCAACATGGAGATCTGCCCAGGAATTGTAAGCTGAATGTGATGATAGTACTTATGCAGCCCTTTAAATCAAACATTCATTACATCTGGATAAGATGGAAACATGGGGACATAGCTTACATGGCTCCCCATCCCATCATCCTTTAAACCCTAAATCTTTTAGGTTGAATGTTTGGATAGGGCTTCAGAGTTCCTTCAAGACTGGAGGAGTAAATTCTTTCTCTTCTTGTTTCTGACTTCTGTCTAAAAGTACACAGGAAGGACATTTGAAGACATTTGTGCTCTTGCCAACCCAGCACATCCCATCCTCCTTACTAATTCTGCAGATCAATCTTTATAAGGAAGGGGTAATGTGACTTAAACCTGCCAAGAACCAGATGCTCAGATCTCTATAGTGGCAGCTGCAATGGGAAATAGTGTTCACCCCCTATGCATGCCAATGAGCCTGCATCCAAGGGCTCTAGCAGGTGTGCTTTGGAATCAGAACCTCTGGCTGTGGCTTTTAGCCACTGGCATCTTGGAAATGGAGCAGGAAAACCTGCCCTGAAATCTGCAGGGAAGATGACACTTGTCCCTCTGTCCTGAGCTGATTCGATGTTTTGCAAAGTTTATTCCAAAATTAATCATATTCTCATTATCTAGCTATTCACAGCACGGAAGCCTCATCATCTAGCTATTAAGGTAACCTACTGCATGCTCAGACTCTAAGTGTTATCTCCAAGTCATAGCTAGAACCTTAGGTAGTTCTCCCACTACTCAACCTGCACATGTTTTTTACATTGGGGTGGATGGAATTTTGGAGAAACATAGCCTTCCTTGAGGACTAGGAATAGCAAAGTGTGGCACTTTAATTTTTGCTTGGCAAAATTTTTATTTATTTATGTATTTGGTGCGATTTGTATAGCCACCCAATTGACGGGCAACTCTGGGCTGCATACAGCAGTTCAATACAAATACATAAAATCCCCACAATTCCCTATAAAACCCTTAAAATTCCTAAAACACTAAAAGGCTACCACCACCCACACCAATTACTAATCTTATTAAAAACTGATAAAAAAACATGAGAGGTCATCTTCTAAAAGTTCAAACCAGCTCCAGCCCCTATTACAGGACATGAAGAATGATGAGCACTGCAGCCCAGTAACATCTGGAAGACCGCTGTTTGTTAACCCCTGGTATAACTGGCTAATATCTTTGTTGGACTGACAAAATTTCATTCAAAAAGTGACTTTGGGAGTCCTCTTTAGACAGTGCTGGCTCTTTAGCTATAGAGATGAGCACTGATTCCTAGAGTCTGATACGGCTTTTGAGCAAGGGCAACCTTTACCTTAGATTATTTTGTGGATGCAAGAAAGATGACTCAACTTTGATTTCTGAGCTCTTTTTTTTAGTATATGTGGGCTTCCACAACAACTGAATTCACATTGTTTATGACAGTCAATGAATATTCCAGTAAGACATACAAAAGATTCCTGTCTACATGAGGAGCAGCAAATGTGAGTTAGTACAGACCAGCCTGCTGTCCCTTAAATGTGAAGATTACAGCTTCCATCATTCCTGAAAAGACAGGAAGCTGGGAAATGTAATCTGGAGACTGCCAAGTAGGCTAATACAGATAAGAATAGATGGGCCACTTGTCTGAATCAGAATCTCAAGGTCTAGTATTTTTAGGATACTGAGCCCAGAATCGTATTATTTAGTCATCCTGGTGTTAAGTGCAATGGTGTGAATTGCTGCTACTTATTAAATTCCCACTTGCATCCCTCATCCTAAGCCAGAAATGTATTTATTAGGACCTATTTTTGAGCACATTTCTATTCAAGAGCAAATAATTGAGAATTTAGATGATATTACCATATGTACTTGAGTATAAGCCAACATGAATATAAGCCGAGGTACTTAATTTTGACTAGAAAACCCAGGAAAATAGATTGACCCGAATATAAGCCAAGGGTGGGAAATGCAGCAGCTCCTAGTGAGTTTCAATAATCAAAATACATGAAAATAAGGTAAAATTAATTAAATTGTTGGTGCCTCTCAATCCAACACGGTCTTGGGACCCTCTTGGTCACTGACCCGAGTACTGTATAAGCCATGTCCCCTTTTTGAGGGCTAAAAAACTCACTGTATACTCAAGTATATACAGTACTAACTTCATCTAGAAACAATTCATCCTCTGTTTTCATACAGAAATACAGGACAAACCTCATAATCTCATTTTCTTTACACAACGAAAACTGGAGCATTTCAATGACTTGTAGGCTGCCTGTGGTGCATTATCTTTGTCACTGTTGCTGGGTCAGTAAAGGTTGTATTATTCTTTGCGTTCCCCACTTATGAAAATAGAACAGCACTATTATTTTCTTCAAGGTTAGAGCATACAAAGTGCACCTTGATTCCTGCATGATGCCAGTAGCAGATGTCTGATTAATTATAAGTATAATAAATTCAAGAAGCTGATTAACAATTATCTTTGTACAGACACTGATCTGAGTTTATGTTGCTGTTTATAATATCTCCAAACTGAAGATAGTATAAAGTCTAAACTATTCAGATTAAGAAACATTGTCTATATGTGTACTTATGCTTACATGATTTATTCCACCGACAAGATCACATAGTTTTGCAAGTGTGGCAATGAATTGCAATATAGAAAGTCATGGAGTATAGCTGGAAGCTGAAAAGGCAAGAGCAAGAAACTAGTATCTCCATAAAATGTATGCAGTTTCTAGGATATTTCTTCTAATAAAAACAGAAATGTTGCTCTTAAGCAAACAAAGATCTTCACTGCTTTCTATACTCAGTAACCCCTTTTTTCTTGTCCATTAATTTGCTCAGGATAAATGCACACAGTCTTGTCTGTAGCATAATATTTTCTTTTCCTCCATCAGCTGAGCCCCTAAAGCCCCTAAAGCAGAGATGGCTAACCTTTTTAGAGACCTAGTGCCCAAACTCACTCATTCACACTGCAGAGGGCTGCAGAGGGGTGGGGTGAACTCTGTGCTGGGGGAGGGAGGAAGCACTCCCTCTTGACTGCTGGGCAGAGGGGCAGGAAGAACTCTGTGCTGGGGCAATGGCACACATGCCCACATAGAGGACTCTGAGTGCCCCCTCTCTGGCCTGCATGCCACAAATTCGCCACCACTGCCCTAAAGTGTCTGGAGGAGATCTTAACATCCACAGACCTTACCTGCAGAGACTGAAAAGAATAATTAAATTTCAAGCCCATTAATTTATATGTGTAAAACAAACTTCTGCAGCTTGCTACCATCTAGATGTGTTGGATTTAGCATTCTATATCTGAGCATTGAATCTTAGCATTCCCAGTCAGTGTCTGGGACAACAGTGGAGAGTTGTAGCCGAACATATTCAGAGATTATCAGTTTGGAAAAACCTTGGATAAAGTCTTGAGGAATTAAACTTGGAGAAACATATAAAGTTCCAAGAAGCTTATCTAAGAATGAGGCAGAGATTCTCCTATAATAAATTATCTAAAACAGCAAAAAAACCAAAACGCCTGCTAGCATTTTCCCCAGCTTTCATCAACAAAATTTAAAAATAATTTTTCATCTAGTCCAGAATGACACTGTTCTTTTTAAAAATTAATTTTATTAGTTTTAAAAAGAAAGAAAAATAACAGAACAAAAAAATCAAACAATACATTTCAAAGCAACACAAAATACAATACATATAAAGAAAAATAAACCTTTTCATACTGATCTCATTTTAACAACTCATTTATCAAATATATACTCTTTATATATGTATCTTTTATAATATATAACCCCTTGTATATTTATATATAGATATTTCAGTAAATATATATCTTATTCCCAGCATTCTAATATTGTAAAAACATTCTCATTAAACAACACAATAATGATATATAAACCATAAAAGAAAAAGAAAAGATGCCTTGGAGGCTACGATTTTCCATATCTAACTCTTATTGTTTCCAAAAACTCAATTGACTTGGTGTTGTTCTGCCACCTTTAACCCCAATCAACGGATACTCCATAAATGGTTTCCATATACAGTAAAACCTCATATAACACTAAAACCTGGTTCCACAAGTCTTCGTGTTATATGATTTTTAGTGTTATCTGATCCTCTATGGGATCCATAGAGATACATTGTAACCACACAGGCTTTCGCGGTTGTTATCTGAAGCATCCCATAGGATCTTAATGTTATCTGATGCAATTCTTCCCCCCAGATTCCTTGATGTTATGCGATTTTAGTGTTATTCGATACTAATGTTATATGAGGTATTACTGTATTACAAAATGTAATGACACTGTTCTTAAGGCACAAAGAAGAATGTGGCATGTTAGTCACTCACAGCTGAGTAGCAGTAGAGGCTGAGAGAACTAAACAAGAGAATGATCCTCAACATCCTCTGAATAGATATGTGCTTCAGGTTTGCTGGGTTACATGCAGGAAGATTTTTATGGCAAGAACATTCTTGAGGGTATGGAATATCAAAACCGGATTGGAAGATGGAGGAGGGAACTCACTGGACATTAAAGGAGGATATAGTTGAGGAATTCAGCCTTCCCTATGTCACTAGGAGGATCCGGAACAGGCTGAGGGTCGGAATGCCTAAATGAAAGCCCAACATGAGCACTGCTGTCAGACAACAACACGCTGTGTGAATGTGGAGAGATATAGAATCTGGCTTATATACTGTCAGACATCAGCCGTTCCATTGCAAGGGTCCTCCCTTTAGTTCCTGGGCATACTGCCCATTTTAACTGGAACTTAACCCTTGCCTCACCTTTGGAAGAGCTGAGCCGCTTTCAAAAAGAACTTACTAAGTTCTGGCAGTAGAGCAGAACAAGGGAGGATTCTTCAGGTAGCATGTCGCCAAGTTGCCTTGTGTGTGTGTGAAAAGAAAAACAATAATCTTCAAAGAGAAACAGCTGCTTTAGTCTTCAGGTTCATTAATAGCAAAGTCCATGGAAAAATCGTAGATTAAAAGGTCATAACAAAGAATCAGTCCAATAAAAACAGTCCAAGTTCGTTAGGTAATCATAGTGAAAAGAAAAGAGTAATCCCATACCATAGCCAGGGTTTTAAGCCATTGAGAAACAGAGACGAACTAACTAACTTCTCTGCAGAATGAAGAATCTGCGGTCAGGTGGGTTAGCTTTAGCCAATCAGGTAACAGAGAAAAATATTCTCAAAACAATGGATTATTTTTACATGTGTGCAATCAGTGTTCTGGCATGTAGACAAAACATGGATCTCAGCTAGCTAGAAAAATAACACGGGAACACTGGCTGAAACACCGTTGAAAAACAAGCTGTCCATGAGACAGAGAGGGATGAAGGATTTCTATGAGGCCTATTTAAAAACTGCAATTTCAAGCCCTGGGGAAACATGAGAAAATGTGTCGTTTCCTGACATATACTAGTCTGCCAATTATTACCAGAAACATGTACTGGTAAAGACTTAATTTTAGCCAATGGCAGAATCAAGAAAGTGGCTTCATTTTGGCTATCGAAATTTTGATCTGGACATAAAAGAATAATAATAATAATGCTCTTATGCAATTTGGGAAGCTAAGTAGTACCAGACTTTGGTTTGTAGTTGAAAGAGAGACCACTAGTTTGTGCTGAGGATTTTCAGGGTGATCAAGGAAAGAATCCTCCTTGAAAATCTGGAGGGCAACTGACTGTTTGAATGGACAATATTGAACTAGATGGACAATACTCTGATTCAGTATAAGGCGGCTTTATGTTCCATTATTATAAACCACACAGGCTTTCAGGCCTGAACGAATCCATTGGATCAGTCATACCTGATTTTGCTTCTTTCTCCCCTGAATCAGGACAAGGATAGCCTAAAGGACTAGGGTTCTACTTAAAAATAAAAAATCTGACTTCACCTAAAACAGCCTCTATTCCCAACTTGCTTTATGCTATCATATGCATGCGCTGCTCCTACAGTTTTATTCCCACCTTCGATTCTGTTTCATAAGTGTCTTGTTTATTTCTATCAGAATCCTGGAGGCCAGGTGCCAGTAAGGACATGTTCCCAAAAGATTATTAAATATAGCAGGAACTCGAAAAGGTCTAAAATGTCTGTTTCTTTCTGATGCACTGTTTCCTCCAGGATAGTATTTAATTGCTTTTTGAGTGATCACCAAAGTTTCTGCCTGTTCACCCAGCCATCCTTGATATTTATGACTCCAGAGGGCTTGCTTTGGGATTTTTTTGCATTTCACTTTCCATTACTCCTTCTGTCCTAATCCCCTTTCCCTCCTGAGACCACTCAACCAAGCCAACCTTAGCTGACATCTTCCTCATCCTTTGCTTGGATTTTGAGAAAAAGCTTTGCAAACACCCTAATTACTCTTAGAAGGTAGCTTTTCTGTTTGAGTAGGGAGGATAGGTATGAACAGCTATGATGGATTTCAAAGGAAATACCTAAATGGCTGTCTAACAAACAGACACATATGAGAAAGAGAGCTAGACTAAGGCCGCCTGCTTTAATTGGCTCATTGTGTACACTGAGCTAAAATCCTGTTCATTGTGTACACTGGTTAAAATCCTGTTCCTTAGCACAGTAAATCACACTAAAAGAGGCCTATTGAAGCAACAGGGTTTTGGTCAGTCAACTCCTACAAATTCATTGATCCAAATGGGCCTACTTTAACATCCATTTCCTGTTGATTCAACTGGTCTATTATAGTGTGATTTACTATGCAAAGCACCAGTATTTTATCCACTATGTTCCAGGTTTAAGCCACATAGGTAAAATGGTAGCTAGCTTTCTGCATTGTGCTATAAAACATACAGGTATCTATAAAATACTTTTGACTGTGCAAGATTGTCAAATCATCTCTCAACCAGTTCACCCTCCTTCCTCAACATTGTGTATTTTGCTTCAGCTCTATTTCAAAGCTGAGACACAATTCTTATGAGGGAAGTGAATCAGAACCCTGCCATTTGGTTTGTCACAGAAAGCACTGTTCTAAATATTTTTTTGAACTTGAACAATTCATATTACTTCATCTCCTACAGTATTTGATATTTCTACGTCTGCCTTTCCACTACTAGGTAGTGTTCAACAATAATAAAACATTAAAAACCAATAAAAATAAATTTAATCAATGAGTTATTAAAATCAAACAAAAACAAGCTCATGTGTGTGGACACACACACACAAATTAAGCCCACAAACAGTTTTAAATAATTAAAATAAACTAAATAATACCAAATGCCACTTTAAAAAGCATTTTTCTTAAAAGGAACAGAAGTAGAAACTCATCAAAGCTCTGAGGGGAGAGCATTCCACAATTTGGGAGCCATGGAAGTGAAAGGATTCTCATACCTGCCTGTCAAATAGGCAGCTGCAGCTCTTCATATTCTTCACGAGGGTGACAGGCTTCTGTTAACATCTGAACATATTTGTACCTTAGATGGCCAGATATCAACCTATTCAGAGCTCTGACAGTTAAACCATCATCTTGAGTTGGACCCAGTGAGGAACTGATAGCCAAGGCAGCGTTTTCAACATTGAGACTATCTGATTGCAGTAGCTTCCATCATTAAAAGCCTACGTAAAGTTGAAGGTTGCCCTTGCTTGAAAGCCAGTCATATCTGACTCTAGGGTTCAGTGCTCATTTCTGTTTATAGCCAAAGAGCCAACGCTGTCTGTGTCTGCAGACGTTTCCATGAACATGTGATAGGCATTCCTCGACACTGGAGTGCACAGAACACTGTCTGTTTTCCCATCGAAGTGGTCGCTATTTATCTACGTGGAATTTCTTGCTTTCGAACTGCTAGGTTGGCAGGAGCTGGGACAGAGACAGGAGCTCACTCTGTCGAGTTCAGCATCTTAACCACTTGAGCCACTGCAGTCGTGCATTCCAGACACAAAGCAGTCATAAATTAAGGGGAGGTAATACGGCAGTGGTGGCGAACCTATGGCATGGGTGCCAGAGGTGGCACTCGGAGCCCTCTCTGTGGGCACCTGTGCAGTCACCCCAGCACTGAGTTTGCTCTGCCCCCTGCCGAACAGCCCAATGGTAGCATTTCCTCCCTCCCCCAGCACAGAGTTCACCCCACCTCTCTGCCCAACAGCCCAAAGGGAGTGCTTCCTCCCTCCCCCCTGTCATGGGAAGAACCCTATTTTCTTAATGTTCTCAAAGATGGAGGAATCCTGGTTTTACTAGGCCTCCAAAAATCATTTCTATTCTCTGTGCTTAGAGAGACTGCTATTCTCTTTCCTGTAAAATTCCAGTAGATTGTTATTCTACTAAAAGGGATTTTTTTTGGCTAAGCTGATCCAGATAACACACAGCTGTGTAGAGGTTTAGAAAAACACATTTTGTTATGGGAAAGTTCTCCTAGAAGAGCAATGAGAGACTCTGATTGGATCAGAGACTACTACGTTGGTCAGCGAACTCCATTTTGGAGAAGAAGGGACTCAGTTCTGTTTTGGATGTCTATGGATTAACATGCGTGGGGATATTGGTTTTTGTTCCAAAATGATTGCCTAGGCCTAATGTTTTGCATTTGGATTGATTCTATGCAAATGAACTTTATCTACGCTTTTTTATGGACTATGTTAATGGACTATGCTTAAGAAACTTAATAAATAAACCACGTTTTGCTTCAAGAATGTCTCTTTTGTGGGTAAAAGGTAACTCAGAACAAACACACACAAAACACGCTTCCAAATATCTCCCTAACTTTATATAATTACTCCACTGGTCATCCATGGTTTTGGATGGGAGCAGAATGGAGTTGCAGCTAAGGTTTTTTTCAGCTGGTTTCGCAGCCCAACTCTTCTACTGGAGGCCAGGGTGAAGTTCAAGGGGGGAACTCTTTGAAAGATAGGAGTCCCAGAAGAACACTGGGAGACACCCTGGTAGAGTAGGACAGCTGGTACATAAACTGACACCCCCAGCACAGAGTTCACCCTGCCCCTCTCTGCCCAGCAGCCCAATGGGAGTGTTTCCTTCCTCGCTTGTTGCTCTGTTGGCACTTTGTGATAAATAAGTGGGTGTTGGGTTGCACTTTGGGCACTCAATCTCTAAAAGGTTCGCCATCACTGTAATACAATGTAGAGCGGGGGAAACTCTCTAAAGACTAGCAATCTCATTAGTTATTGCTGGCTCAGTTTATATACATCTGAACTGGGGTGGGAAAGTGGCACATTTTGTCTTCTGTTTCAGGCTGTCCTTGGAACTCCCAAAAATATCTGTGCCTTTGCCTATTCAAAGGCACCTTCTCACAGATGGAAAGAGAAACTGGAGCATATACATAGGTCACTTTGAGTTCTTATCTTTATCTCTTCTGCCCAGTACTGCTGGGCACCGATTGTTCCTGCTCATGGCACAAAGAAAGATCACAACATTATGCAGGATTAATTGGATGGCCTCAATAACTAGCAAATACAATGTAATTAACATGTAAGTCAACACATCTATGGACACATCACTCATTGTTGCTGTTGCTGGCTAGAAAGTCATCAGATGGAAAGAAAAGGGAAGTAAAGCGCTCAATATGCCCGCTAATCAATTGCAAAATTATTCTGAGACTTTAGAGCAGACATTCACAACCCCTGGCCCATGGGCCTAATCTGACCCATGCATCTCATTAATCCGGCCCATGGTGGCCACCCCGGCACCTCTAGAAGCCACCACCACCATAGGAAGTCTGACAATGTCACTTACCACTGTGGTGGTAGAAATAGCACCATTTTTTCAGCTTATTGCACAGCCTCCAACACTCCACAGCAGGAGGCTTTTCAGAGCAGGTTCGCTCCATTTTGGGAATTTTTTGCTGCTTTTCTACTGCATTTTAGCAGCTAGAATGTGGCAGTTGGGCACTTCCAGTGCTGGGTGGAGCTTACGTAAGTGCCTGGGTTCCCAATGTGGATCCAGGAAGTCACCAACTGCCATGTTTAATCTGCCAAAAATGCAGCAGAGCAGTGGTGAAAAATTCCTAACATGCTCTGAAAAGCCTCCCGCCGCCATGGGGAGTGGTGGAGGCTGCACAAGAACCCAGAAAAACAGCATGAGTCCTGCTGCCACCACCGATGATGAAAACATAAGTGCCAGGGACAACCATGCATCTGGCCCCTACAGCTGTGGGTTGGGGGTGGATCTGGCTCATGGCGGGAAAACATTGCAAACCCCTGCTTTAGAGTGAAATGGTTTTCAAAAAGCCAGATCCATATAAAAGTAGTGTAGTAGATGGATATAGCTCTAGTTCAGGCCAGGAGCAACCACGTTGTGCTAGAAAAAGAGTATACCCCTAGATGAGAGTTGGTTGGCTTATCTTTCAAGCATGTCATTACTAAGTTTAGACAAGTTATAATAATTGTCAGGTATTACCCCGGAGAAACAGGGCTGAACTAAAAATGCTAGGACCTTCCATTTTGGAATGAGTCTGGACAAAAGTTGAGTCTTTTAAAACTGTGAATATTTCTCAAGAGAGACTTATTCATGCAAAGACAGAAATCATATAGCAACAGTGATGGGATGTAACAGGTTCGCACCAGTACGCCAGAACCAGAGAACCGGTAGCAGCTTTTGGGGGGAACCACCTTCGGGGCTTACCTTTTCACTGGTCCCCCCCCTGCGCATGCATGCCAAGCACTTGGTGTGCATGCATGCCTACAGTGCTTGGCACATATGCATGGCCTCCTTGCTGTCCTCCCAAGCGGGAAGGAGGAAGAGAAGCTGCTAGCCTGAAGCTCCCTATAGCCTGCTCCCCAGGGTAAGTGACTCACCTTTGGATGTGGTGTGTCTGTGTGCATTTTAATGTGTATTTAATACCTTTACCTATATTGATGTACTCCCACAGTTCCTAAAAAGGCCTGGCGACCTGGCTTGGGATTTTTAAGCAAAGTCTTGGAGTTACCTCATCAATAAGTTACACCTGTGCTGTTCCAATTGCTGTTCCAATTGGAGAACCCTTAAGGAAGTACAGCTGTTTTACATTTACATTAAGGCATATTATCCTAGAGAGCTGGTTAGGCAAAGACTTAGTACTGTACCTAACTTCTTTAACTGTTGAAAAGTTGAAAAATGCCAAAATGAAGCCATTTTGTGGTGAGTTCATTCTGTTGTTTCTTCCAGCTGACCTTGTGTGAGAAAGATTAGCCAGGATAAGCTTTAAGTTCTGGTTTAAAAGCTCTGGTTGATTTGTGTTTGTGGTGGGTGGGTGGGTGTATTTTAATGTATGTCTATTTATTTATTTATTTAGTTATTTTATTTACGGGTTTGTGTTGTGGGTGGGTGGATTGAGGTGTGTGTGTATGTGTGCTTATTTTTATTTTATTTTTATTTTTTCTTTGGCCCCACCCACAACTTCATGACATTGGCTCCGCCTATGACATCATGATGTTAGCTCCGCCCACCCTGTGATGACATCACGGTGGGGTAGTAAAATTTTTTGACATCCCACCACTGTATAGCAGCATGTGGGCTGCATTATTCACCCTGTCACATGTCAGTCTTCAAAGTCCCGAACCAATCAATGAGTTCTTACCTGCTTTCAATCCTTGTAGCTTCCACTGTCTGCAATCTTGTTTCAGCATACATCCAACACAGTCATACACATAGCATAGATGAGCTAAACTTCGGCCAATACTGGTGGTGGAGAGCACCATGGCTCTTAAACTTGAGAGATTAATTACCTCACTCTGCTCAGTCTGTCACCTAAACTCTCCCAGGTGGCAAGATCTGAATTACAAATGGAATATGCCTCCTAAGCCCCCCTCTAGTTTCCCTGCACCTGTTATTTTTTTTAAAAAAAATTACAGCTAAATAACCTCCCTCCATTCTGCTGCATAAATCATCCTGACTATATTTAAGTTGCAGAGGAAAATGGCTCAGTTTTGGGTTGAGTCCTGGACACAAATACACAAAACTACTCTAAAATTTCACAGATACAAACAAGACAGAAACACACTGCTGCTGTTCCAGAAGGACAAAACTACTTCCTCCACACAGAGTAATACATGAATGAGATCAGCTTTTGTAGCCAGCTCCTGAATGCAAAGTCTGGGAAATGTAGCATTTGTTGTTGCCACAACTCCTAGAATCTCTCCTCTGGAACCTATATAAATACTGTACAGTGGTACCTCATACAATGATTTTAATCCGTTCCTGAGGCTCGTTGTTGTACAAAACAATTGCTATACGATGCATGCATCGTATAGTGATTTTCCCTATGGGATGCATGCAGCAAAAATTTTTTACTACCACACTGTGGGTGGAGCCAAAATCATGGGTGGAGCCAATGTCATGACACGATGATGTTATGGGCAGAGCCAATGTCATGATGTTGGAGCCAATGACGTGGGCGGAGCCAAAATAAAAAAAACATAAAAATAAATACACATAAAAATACATATTAAATAGACATAAAACACATAAAAATACATATAAAACACATAAAAATATACATTAAAAATAAACACACATTAAATACACATTAAATAGACATAAATACATAAAAATACACATTAAATACACATAAAAATACACATTAAATACATAAAAACACATAAAACAAACATTAAAAATAAATACATTAAAATATGCCCACCCACCCCACACCCAAAGGCGAGTCACTTATCCTTGGGATCAGGCTGTAGGGAGCTTCAGGCTAGCAGCTGCTCTTCCTCCTCCCTACTTGGGAGGACAGCAAGGAGGCCGCTGAGGGCTTCAGCAGCAGCCACCGGTTCCTCCATGGCTGTGCATGGCTGCCCAATGCTTTGCGCTGCCACACTCCAAGCAACGAATGGCTGCTTGGCTTGGCAGGCAGAAAGCTGTAGGTGCGAATGCACACTGAGCACTGTAGGCACACATGCGCAGTGGGGGAACTGGAGAAAACATCAGCCCAGCAGGTGGTCCCCCCCCCCCAAAAAAAAAGCTGCTACCGGTTCTCCGGGACACTGGGGAAAGCTACTACTCGTATGGGCGAACTGGTGAGAACTGGCTGCTGCCCATCACTGAATGCATTGTACAATGATTTATTTATTTTTTGCTAAGTGGTTTTTCCCATTGAAAAATTGTTGTATGATTTTTTTCCATAGGGAAATTTTTTATGTGGGATGCCATTTACTCCCAAAACTTAATTGTTATGCAATTTTGTTGATATATGGAACAATTGTTGTATGAGGTTCCACTGTACTAGCATTCAGAACACCTCCTATCACTTACCTAGTGTAAAGTCATTCCCAACCAAACTTTGAATTTTCATTCAGCATAATACTTCCATTTCCACTCAAAATGTTTCTACAAATTATCACTGTGCTGTGAGTAACAATTCCCTTTAGCAACTAGAGTGTGAACATGCTATGACATTAAGATCAAACTTTGACATCCATGTCAGTGTTTCCTGGGAAACAGGAAACTCTCATCCCATTCCATATATCTGCTGTTAGCTAGCACAAGATTTATCAGTCACCAGAATAACAGAATTAAACTTATTTTTTCCTAATCTTCAACACCAGCTTCCCTGTGTGAGATGGTTAGGGGAAGCGAGGCTGAGATCCTCTAATTGTGAAAGAGTATGAGAAAGGTGGAAAGATGGGAACAGATAGACCAGTGGTTCCCAATGTGGGGCACATGCCCCACAGAGGGACTTCAATTCCCAGAAACCTAAGTCAGTAGATTGGCTGATCAGTGTTTTGGAGAATTGACTTAGGCTTCTGGGAATTGAGGTCCAAAAACCAAAGGTTGGGAAAAACTGAGATAGACCATAGACCAGTCTACCTACCAAATCTGAAGGTTGAAGTCCTCATATACAGTTGTACCTCGCTTAAAGAGCATAATGCATTCCACAGGATTGCTCTTTAAGCGAGTTTACTCTTTAAGTGAAACACCATTGTAAATGACCAATTGTGGGGGGGGGGGGATTGCATACCCCGATTTATTTGTTAAGCAAGTTTTTGGTTGGTTTTGTTAAGTGAAGCGAACATTCAGAGAAAATTCTGCTCTTTAAGCAAGGCACTCTTTATTTATTTTTATTTATTTATTTATTTTTTGGATTTCTATACCGCCCTACTTGGTGTGACCAACTCAGGGCGGTGTACAACATAATTAATATACAGTCGATCAATAGAGTCCAACAATAAAGGCAGAAACATACAATATATAAAAAATGTAACAGTATAATAGCAAGATAATATTCCAATCAGCATTACAAATATGGTTCAGTGTCATAAATACAAATATCAAGTCACAAATACAAATACAAATATCATCAACTTTCACAAGTATAACGTACGCCCGCCAATAGCTGTTCCTAATCAGCTGTCGGGGAATAGCTGTTCCTAATCAGCTCTCCTCACTCCCGCCGCCAGTCTTTTATCGGCCTCCGGGCCGAGATGGAAAGAGGTCCCGGAGGGAGGGCAGGGGGGGGAACGCCTCACCGGCCACAGCTGCAGCAGCTTGTTCCATCCCCGGGCGAGGTGGAAAGACCCAGGGGGAAGCGGGAGCGTCCTCTCGTCGCCCCCCCGCCAGTCTTTTATCGGCCTCCGGGCCGAGGTGGAAAGAGGTCCCGGAGGGAGGGCGGGGGGGGGAACGCCTCACCGGCCACAGCTGCGGCAGCTTGTTCCATCCCTGGGCGAGGTGGAAAGACCCGGGGAGAAGCGGGAGCGTCCTCTCGTCGCCCCCCCTGCCAGTCTTTTATCGGCCTCCGGGCCGAGGTGGAAAGAGGTCCCAGAGGGAGGAAACACCTCACCGGCCACAGCTGCGGCAGCTTGTTCCATCCCCGGGCGAGGTGGAAAGACCCGGGGAGAAGCGGGAGCGTCCTCTCGTCGCCCCCCCGCCAGTCTTTTATCGGCCTCCAGGCCGAGGTGGAAAGAGGTCCCGGAGGGGGGGGGAACGCCTCACCGGCCACAGCTGCGGCACCTTGTTTCATCCCCGGGCGAGGTGGAAAGACCCGGGGAGAAGCGGGAGCGTCCTCTCGTCGCCCCCCTGCCAGTCTTTTATCGGCCTCTGGGCCGAGGTGGAAAGAGGTCCCAGAGGGGGGGGAAACGCCTCACCGGCCACAGCTGCAGCAGCTTGTTCCATCCCCGGGCGAGGTGGAAAGACCCGGGGAGAAGCGGGAGCGGTTTGACTGTATATGGCTGTTGCCAGATCAGGGAAGACTACCAGAGACTCATGCTGTGAAAGTAGTTTTCTTAAAATGAATTCATGCTCCTGAAATGTCTACATGCCTGTTTTTGAAGAAAGTTGTTAGATAGGGATAGCATTTTTTAAGTTGGTTGGACTATGAATCCTGTACTTTTCCATTCAGAGAGTTTTACCTGAAAGACAAACAAGGCAGAAAGCAAGAGAGAGAACGTCAGAGCAAAACAAAAGCCTTAACACATGCAAATAGGGTCAGGTGATATCTGAGGCAGGAAATAATCTTTGTAAGTGTAATTACAGACAAACAACACAAAACAACTTCTTTTAGGACAGGCTATTCTTTCCTGTCTCCCTGGTCAACAAAAACCCATGTTTAGACAAGGCTTAAGAAAGGATGGGAAATCCAACAGAACCACCTTGTGACCTTAACCCGATTAAAAATAATCATTAGAAGCCCAATTCTTTGACAGTTGAGACATACCTTGAGAGATGATACATTTGTTAGCCAGCTCTGATTTTAATCTGAAACAGATTAGAATTTCTCAACAGCAACAGCTACCTTTGTATTTGAGAAAAACACTTAGCCACTGAACTTCATATTATCAAACCAGAAAATGCAACATTTAGTGGCATCACTAATATGGAAAAGAGAATTACCGTATATACTCGATTATAAGTCAACCCAAATATAAGACGAGGTATCTAATTTTGACCTGAGAAACCAGGAAAATAGATTGACCTGAATATAAGCCGAGAGTGGCAAATGCAGCAGATGCCAGTGAGTTTCAATAAGCAAAATATGGTACATGAAAATAAGATGCAGCAGAAAGGAGTTTTGAGATGCTGATTGAGATTCACTGACAACAGGACAGGAGAAGTGGGTGGTGAAGGCTATTAGCCACCACCTTTTTCCATCGTACTCAGTGACCCAAGTATAAGCCGAGTCCACTTTTTGACCTCATTTTTAGGACTAAAAAAACTAGGGTTATACTCGAGTATATAAGTATACCATGTGCTTTAACCCCATCCAAGATGGATAGTTCAATCTGTGGGAGACCCTTTAGAACATATACCAGAGAGAGATTGGAATGTAAACATGTTAGGCTCGTGGGTTGGAAGAGATGGAGCCTAATGTGTGCCAGACAAGTTATACTGTAAGATCATTGGTTGGGATCCTTTAGGGGAATGGCTGGGAGGCAGACCCTGAGGGAGATAAAACCTGACACTATCTTGGATCTTAGCTGCAATCATGTAACTAATTTAGACAGAGGGAGAGCCACACTGGCTTTTCCCCAGATAGCAGCTTTATTTATTTATTTATTTATTTATTTATTTTGAAATGCTTTCTAAGCTTCTGATGAACTTTATTCTGTACCTTACTTTCATGTCAATATATCTTTTTAAATACCTGAAGGAGACTGGAGTGATTACCTGAATCTACACTACTTTCATGAGAACCCTTTGTTCACTACCTCGATTTAGGTCAGGAGTGAGAGGGCATGCTTTTAGGAAAAGCCTGAACTTCTTGGTCAGAGAGGGCCAGGGAAGTCAGATCAGGCACGTGAGGATGCCGGAGTGATACTTGGGAGTAAGAGGATCATTACAATCACTAGAACAAGCTCCTTGATAGAAAGATGCTATATAAACTTATCTCTATCTCTATCTCATTTTCAATACCAGAATTCATTTTGAAGAATAAATACAGGAGGTTTTGACCACATTGCTGTTGTTTTGCTAAAATACTTTCAAAAACAACGTTCTGACATCTTCAGATTATCCAAAGTCTCCCATAGTAAAGGGGCTGGTTGTAATAAATAATTTTTACCCTTTTTTCACAAGGAGAGTTGATTTAAGACAAGAGTCACAAGGTATTAACATTGCAAAACATTGTCAATCCTTTCATTGCTGAATGACAATCACAATGAGAAATGTTATTTGATGTGCAGGATGTATTCAGGCCAAAGGTATTCTTTCTCCTGGATTTATCTCACTGTTTCTCACTATGTCTTTTTATGCCTTTATGATTGGCCTCAGATTTAAAGCACTTCTGAAATGCTATGTAATTGCAAGGGCTGCTAATAATATGCCATTTGAAGTTCTGTCTCCCAGTGACCCAGTCAGGTGATGGCTCAAGTCCTGCAACCTGTGTAGCCAACACAAGACTTTGAAGAATCTTGATGGCTTACTTATTATTTTGGAAACAGATTACCATGTATCTTTAATATCATAGTTGCTCCATTCATAAAAGCATGTTGCTGTGTTATTCTTTACTACTTCTTCTTCTGTGTCTAGGTCAGATGTGAATCAGCCAAAATGAAGCCACCTTTGGGGAATTTATTCTGTAGTTCTTTTCATCTGCTCTAGTGTTAGAAATATTAGCCAGCACAAGGTGGCCATTGCCTGGGGTACACCCAATTGTGGTTCAAAAATACCATAATCTTCGAGGTGACTCTGCACAGAAATATTCTCCAAAGGCCAATTCTGATTCTTCATCTTGAAGATAACCTCTACGAACCCAGATATTGATATTTCATCAATATCCTCATGTAAAGAAAACCCCCTTTCAAATTGTTCTGGAAGGGGGGGAAAGTTGAAGCCCTGCACCAATTCTCTGTTGTCCTCTGAAAAAACCACTTTAAGAATACAAACCCATGGATGGAATTGAATTGTGTGTGGGGGGGGAATCAATTGGTTTCATCCAATTTACAAGTGGAGCAAATCTCAACATATTTGATAATGTAGTCAGCTGCTCAGTGAGCTATCCAGCCAGCTGCAGGAGAAATACTGAATTTCAAGCACATTCAAAGACTATTGGCTTTGTTTCCATAAGAAAATAAATATAGAAATGCTGAGGATTGTAAATAAGGAAAGCAGGTATTTCATATTAGGCTAATTGCCTGCTTCGAGATGGTTGAGCAAGGAGGCTTGAAGAGAATTTCCAAATGTTCTACATATTGAGCAATGGCAGTTAGTGAGTCCCTAGTGTAAGCTGTTAGCCTGTAAACTCAGCATGGGGAAGATAAATTGTCAATCAGGAAGACCCAGGATATATGAAGCATGCCAGCTATTTCAGTTGATTGGTTTGTATAGTGGATTTTTAGATGGGTTACTTGGCTTCTTGCCATTTGTGAAGTAAAGTATTCTCTTCCAAATCAGATGGTCTTCCCTGTCACACACGACAGCCAGTCTCCCACTTTCTTTTTGGAAAGGTTACATTTGCATTATACATGACCTCTCATTGCAACACATGAGTTTTTCTAACTTGGACATCGCCAGGCAAATTGAATGCTTGGGATATGCAAATTACAGACCCAGTCTTTTCCCCCAAAGGTTCAGCAATTAGTGAGCACATGCCAACAGTCAACACTCTGGTTGCCCTTCTGAGAATTTACTTAGAGGAATGCAAACTTGTGCAGATGTGAAAAGATATTTTTTCATTAAAATTACTAGCAGAAGACCAGCTTGGAAGACATCCATGTATTCCAAGCTGAATAAATGCTAATTTCTAGGCCATTTTTTAAACATCACTATCACTAATTCCTGCTAACAACATTGGTAAGAAATCTAAAGTGTTCGGAATGGAGAGAATAACTCCTCTGTTTTAAAAATGCAGATTTCAGTTTAGTTGGTCTTTTAAAGGAACACATTCTTATGTAACACCTATAAGAGGACTAAAACTTTTGCTAATCTATACTTAACAAGATCACTTCCTGCTGAAGTTTATGTTGTCACTCACTACCCCTCTCCATGGAGAGGCAGGACCTATGGTATTAGAATATTTCACCCTTGCAGACTAGTGGATCCTGTTGGAGTCCAAGATGCTATGGGAGGTTTTCCAGCTGATCTGGTTGGAGCTCCTGTTGACACCCTGGTCACCAGATGGTATTTGGAGGTGACCAGGGTGGCTGACACAATTGCTCCTAAATGCTCTCTCTGAGTAATGAAGCAGCAAAGGAGAAGGTTAGAGAGCAAGGGATGGGAAGTTTGATGAGAACTTGTGAGCTGCGAGGAAAATGTCAAATAAATATGCCAAAGAGCTGAAAGCCACAAGAAAGACATGTAACATCAAATTGATCAGTGAAGCAGAGAGCCACCAGGCCAAACTGTTTGGTATAGTTTGAAATTTATTTTTAAATTTAAACAATAAACAGGAAAAAAACACAATAATATTCAAATACAAAATATAATAGCATATAACAAAGAAAGAAAAATAGAGAAAAAACTTATATAAATACTACGTGCATCATAGTTAAATATTTCACTGAGTCAGGACATTCAACAAAGTTGCTTAAATTTGATACATCCACCTGCAACCATCTCACAGCCCATTTAATAACTAAAGTTGAAGTCATCCAACAGGACCTTGACTCCAGTTTTAATACAGTTAATCATTTAAGATGCCTACTGCACCATCTTGTCCTTTTTTATTGGATCAGTTTCAACAGCTGAGAATGTGGACAAGGCACTTGTACGTTGTAGAGCCACATTGTCTCTGCTCAATCTTTGCCCTTCTTGGCCAGTTAAATTGATTAGAGAAACACCATACCTTAGGTCATGCAGATAATCAATGCATAATCAATGTCCTCCTGCCTAAAAGAGACAATGATCCAGCCTACCTTGAAGCCAAACTTTATGAGCAATGATTTCAATAATTATAGGCTAGTCATATTTGGGCAAGTTGATTGAATGGGCTGTGGCAGATCAGCTGGAGGCACACTTGGAAGAAATAGCCTGGATCCATTCCAGTTGAGATTCAGGCCATGCCATGGTAAGGAGAGGGTACCAGTTGAACTGCAAGATGATCTGCTAAGGGAATCCAGTGGAGCACTAAGTCCTTTTTGGTGTTCTTTGATCTGATGAGATGCAACTCTATCTCTCCTTTTCCTCTTCAGTAGTTTTGTTGTTGTTGTTCAGTCTCACAGTTGATTCTGACCCTATGGACCATTGTCCTCCAGGCACATCAAAATACTGTAGCACTGTTTTGGCCATGGTGATGGTGGTGAACAAGTTGAAACTGATATTTATCCGACTTTCTCCCTCCAAACTTTTAAAAGAGGTTTAAAAATGGAACTTTTAAAGGAAGCCTTTTGAAATATCCTCTCCATCACTGAGGTATCTAATTAGTGTTTTACTTGGTTTTTAACTGTTGCTGTTTAAACTGATTATGGACTGTTAGCTAATTTTATTGATTTTATTAGTGAATGAGATTTTTCTGTGAGTGAGTTTATTTTGCAGACTATTATTGTACTTTACCACCCTGAGTAGTGCTAGGCACTTAATCGGGTGGTATAATAATGTTAATTAATTAATTAATTAATTAATTAATTAAAAAGGATTAATTGATTGATTAAAAAGAGAAAACTGGGGAAAGTGACCAAAATATGTTATTTTAAAGTTACATGTGTGTTTTGAAAACAATGTGCAGACTATTTTATAATAACATCTTAATGTTGCTTGCCTTTGAATATTGCAGAACTATTTACAGTGGTACCTCGCTTTATGAATGCTTTGGTTAATGTAATTTTCGCTTTACGAATGAAAATCCATTGAAAATAATGACTTGGTTTACAATTTTTTTCAGAATGGATTAATTGGTTTTCAATGCATTCCTATGGGAAACCGTGTTTTGCTTTAAGAATTTTGGGTTTAAATGCATTCCTTTGGGAAATTGCATTCAATGCATTCCTATGGGAAATTCGCTTTACAAATTTTGTGTAATACAAAGCGTCTCAGGGAAATGCATTAATTTTGTAAAGTGAGGTAACACTGTAGTTCTATTTATAATGAAAATAAAACCAGAACTTCCTAGCAAGGCATGGAGGAAAATGTGTAGCAAAGAACCAGAGATGGAGGAAAATAATAATCACAAAAAGAACATGGACAACGTATAATTTATAAAGCCAGGCACAGAATAACTTTAGGAACCAATGAGAGAGCCACAGAGTTGCCCTGCATATGGTATCACTGAGGCATTAAATAAAAGGCAAACAATAACCCATGATACAAGAGAGTGGGGTGAAAAAAAGAGAAAGAAGTTTGATGGATTGAGCATTCAGATAAGTTAACAATTGTTGTGTAATTATTTTATTGCATAGCCAATATCACTGGGAGAAAAGGAATCCTTCAGGCCTGAATTTCCCCTAGTGAGGAATTGTTCCTTGTTTGGAAACACAGTAATTATTTCTTAAAAACAAGTTGCATTGTGAGTAATTTGAGAGTTTTATCTCTTGGGTTCTGCGGCAGCATAATTAAGTAAGTGGCAATAAATCTCTTACTAATAGAAGGTGGTAAATACCATGGAGGTGGGAGGAGAGCAAAAATTCATGACCCAGTTTATTGCACAGCATTGGATTTGTAGAAAATGCCAGACAGGGTCCAAGTCTTATCCATCTCAACTACTGACTCATTCTCAACATCAGCCAATAGCATCAGTGGTATCAGTTAGGGTATGAAAACAAGCAAGAACTAATCATGAGATTGCTAGTCCTCAGAGAGAGTTTTCCTTCTGTATACTGTATTACCTCCCCTAAATTTATGACTGCCTTGTGTCTGGAATGTGAGACTGTGGTGGCTCAAGTGGTTAAGACGCTGAACTCAATGACTGGAAGGTTGGAGTGAGCTCCTGTCTCTGTCCCAGCTCCTACCAACCTAGCAGTTCAAAAGCAAGAAATTGCAAGTAGATAAATAGGGACCATTTTGATGGGTAGGTAAACAGCATTCCGTGGACTCCGGTGTCGAGGCATGCCTGCCACATGTCCACAGAAATGTCTGCAAATGCAGATAGCACTGGCTCTTTGGCTATAAACAGAGATAAGCACTGAACCCTAGAGTCGGATATGACAGGCTTTCGAGCAAGGGCAACCTTTACCTTTACCTGTATATGGAACGAGGAAGGATTGTCTCTTTGTCAGAATTCTTGCATATTTAAAATATTGATTTACCAGTTGTAAAGAAGTATCAATATTTCATCATCCATGACTTGAAACTACCAAAGGTCTTTATTTTGAGTAATTTCTTTCCGGCAGTAGACTCTGTATTGGGTGGATTCTTGAGGTTTTTTTTAGACACCTACAAGGATGTTGGAAAGAGAGTCCAGTAACGTTTGGAAGGCTACATGTTGCTTATCTCTGTTGTTTGTTGTTCAGTCGCACAGTTGATTCCGACCCTTTGCGACCCCATGGACCACTGTCTGCCAGGCACTTCTGTCCTCCACCATCTTCCTCAACTCGCTCAGCTCTGTGCCCATTGTGTCTACAATACCATCTAACCATCTCATTTTGGGCCGCCCCCTTCTTCTTTTGCCCTCCACCTTTCCCAGCATCAAGGCTTTCTCAAGTGAATCCTCTCTTCTCATTTGATGTACAAAGTACTTTAGCTTCATCTTTACTATTTGCCCTTCTAAGGAGCAGTCAGGGTTGATTTCTTCTAAGATTGACCTATTTGCCTATTTGTTCTCCTTGCTGTCCAGGGGACTCTCAAAACTCTCCTCCAGCACCACATCTCAAAGGCATCTATTCTTCTGCGCTCAGCTTATCCCTGTAGTGCATAGTAAATGCCCAGTAGATGAGAGTATGCTGTTTCTACATGTTTTAAAATGATTAAAATGGGACTGGTTGTTAATCTGACATGAATTAAATATCTTCCCTTATCTCTGCCTGAAGAATTTAAGAGTTCTCAATACAGCATAGACTCTGTGTCTTTTCCTTTTACTGATGCAAAAACCAGCATTGTTTGAATAGAAAATGCTTCCACAACATTTATCTGGGATCCAAATTAAGCACAGGATATGAGATTTCATTCAAGGATCTCCCATGCTTTTTAGATATCCAGGCAGTCAAGGCTGCCTATCAGCCTATGGAGCAAAAGACCAGAGATATCCACAGAGTCAAAAATGTTGTACATGTGATCAGTCAGGGAAATGCTGTGTACTTGTATGATTGTGTAGAGAAGAGCCAATGCTGTCTCTTCTAGGCTCTAAACAGCTTTAGAAGTCCCTATGGGTGCTTTGATGTTAAACTAATGGAAGGTACTGCTGATCCACCATCTTGTTTCTGTTTCTAACATTCAGTCTCTGGAAGTGTCATCACATTAGGAGGCTTGGGAGACAATAATCTTTGTGTAAGAGGAGAGCAGAAGGATTATTAAATCAAGTGGTTAGAAACCTAGTGCAGGAGGGGAGGAATTGAAATGATGAAAGAATGAACGTAGAAAGTGAAATTGACAGATCCATCTACCCCTAAATGCATGAGGTAAAGGCAAAAGGGGGCAAGAATCTTTGCATTGTCTAATTTGGAAAAGAGAATAAATATGAATGAAGATCTACTTTTGAAAAAGTGGTGTGGCCCACTCACCTTCCTCCATCTTGAAACAATAGCTTGGGATGTCTCAAATGCAGTGCAGTAACAAACTTTAATAACTAGATGTACTTAATTCAATCCCTTATAAAAGTCTCTGTAATCTTTATACAACTTGGCTGTAAGTTCTTTCCATTACAACCTTTCTTACAGTCTCTTTCAGTCCCTTTAAAAACCAGGTTACATGATAGTGACAGTGAGGGCATGTTGCAGGCCAGGTGGGTCATTGTTTTTTCTTGTCATCTGGTTCCTCATTCCTGTTGTCTCCTGTCATCTATAGCTGCTTCTCCCTCTTCTTTCTTGTTCTCTCCAGTAGGATGGCTTCACTGACACTTTCTCCCTGGCTTCCCTTTCTGTCTCAGATAAGGGTACTCTCATCCATACCCATAAGGGTTCTTTCAACTTCTTTCAACTCTTTCTCTGCCATCACTTTCAATTCTACTTCTAGAATCTCCTGCTCTCTTCAGTCTTCCTCCTTTACCACAAAACCCCCAGACCTATCTGAATCATCTGTTCCCCAGTCATCCGGGGAGGTTGATGACTAGAACTCTGAGCCAGGAACCACAGAGGATGATGGACTGAGAATTCCCCTAGGATCACACTCACAAAGTATCACTTTAGAAGTAAATAGATTAATCTGTCAAGCTAGACCTTAAAAGGAAGTGCATTCCCAGTGATTAACCTGTTTTACCCATGACAGCATTTCTTCAAAGTACTTACTTCAGTAATCAAGCTTGGAAATCAAACTGATGTTTACTTTCCAATCATTCAGTGTCTCAATCTGAGGTCTAATCCAATCAGGACCCACATCAATCATACTCTGATTGCTGTTGAGAAAAATATAAGCCACTTGTGTAATGACTAAGATCCCTTTATTAATGTCCCTTTATTAAGTATGGTGATGATTAATGGATGCAGAAAAATAAAGCAAAGCAAAAGAAAGGAAAACTTCCTTTCTAAAGCCCTTGTTTATTTATTTATTACATTTCTATACCGCCCATTTGGGTGGTATCCCACTCTGGGCGGTGTATAAGCAGATATCAAATAACATGACAGAACACACAACAAATCAAAACAGACAACCAATAAATACATCTCAAAATAATTTGTTGCCTAATAATTTGCAGATGGCTAAAAATCCTCTTATCAGTGGCAAATAAAATGCCTCAATAAAGAAGGTCTAGGACACTATAAAGCTCTAAATTGCAGCAGACTCCTCCAGGATCTGTTACCCAAAAAAATGGAGCAGGAGAAGAATGGTGTTATTTTAGAATTTGAGAAAGGGAAAGGAAATTTGTGCTATACAGTGATGCAAATTAATCAGGAGATTTTTTTAAAAAAAATTGCCGGCCCTTTAAGTAATTAAATGTAGCAGTGTTAGAAACTTATTTCCTTATAGATTTACCTCAAAGTGCTAAATTTGAAGCGTTAGCTGTGTTAGTCTATACAAGCATATCAAAGAAAGAAAGAAAGAAAGAAAGAAAGAAAAAGAAAGAATCTATCTATCTATCTATCTATCAAACCTGACTGCTCCTTAGAAGGTCAAATAGTAAAGATGAAGCTAAGGTACTTTGGACATCAAATGAGAAGAGAGGACTCACTTGAGAAAGCCTTGATGCTGGGAAGGGTGGAGGGCAAAAGAAGAAGGGGACGGCCCAAGATGAGATGGCTGGATGGTATTGTGGAGATAATGGGCACAGAGCTGAGCGAGTTGAGGGGGATGGTGGAGGACAGGAGTGCCTGGAGGACAGTGGTCCATGGGGTCGCAGAGGGTCGGAATCGACTGTGCGACTGAACAACAAAAAAAATCTATCTATCTATCTATCTATCTATCTATCTATCTATCTATCTATCTATCTATCTATCTATCTATCTATCTATCTATCTAACTAACTAACTAACTAACTAACTAACTAACTAACTAACTAACTAACATTGTGGCACTTTAAGGAGTAAGTGCTCCACAAAGTGCAATAAAAAAAATCCCTTTGTAACTTTGTCGAAGCAAGAAGACTGTCCCATTGTTTCAAACAATGCCATAAAACTGTGCCTCCATCTCATAGCAGTTAATTCTCCACTAATATGTTCTTAGTATTCAATTAGCGTTTATAAAACACTGCAAAAGATTATCCTATTAAACCTAAATTAAGTACCTCCTTCATTAATTAACATTTCTTATTTCAAGTACTGCCAACATTTCTCCACGGAAACATAATATTTAAGCCAAACAAAATGCTCTTAAACCTCAAAAAGGAAACTTTCCCATCTTTTGGCCTTTCCAGTATTTTAGAGCTATGAATTCCTCGTGGAATCTTCATGGAATGCTCATGGCCTCTTACCAGTGGCGTAGCGTGGGGGGGGCGGGGGGGGCGGATGCCCCGGGCAGCGGCTTTCAGGGGGCGGCAAAATGTCCCCACCACTTTGGCCTCCCTCTGCCTGGGGTTAGGAAACAGGACTTCCCAGGCGGAGGGCGGCCCTTTTGCTGGCGAGCGCTGCTCGCCTCTGTCCACCTGGCTGGCCGTCGGGGGCTCTTCGCCGCCTGTCCCTGACTCAGCCTCCGTTGCGAGTTCGATCCTGGCGGGATACCAGATTGCCTAAGCCATTCATCCTTCCGAGGCCGGTTAAATGAGTACCCAATGGGACGGAGGCGAGCAGGGCTCACCAGCAAAAGGGCCGCCCTCCGCCTGGGAAGTCCTGCACGCGCGCGCGCACGCTGCCCACCTCTGCCCGCCCAGCCATCCACCCAGCTTGCCGTCAGAGGGGGCGCTCGTCGGGGGTGGGTGGCGCCGTGGCGCGGAGCCCCTGGCGGCTGGCTGGGCGGGAGGAGGTGGGCAGCGGGCGCGCGCGCGTGCAGGACTTCCCAGGCGGAGGGCGGCCCTTTTGCTGGTGAGCCCTGCTCGCCTCCGTCCCATTGGGTACTCATTTAACCGGCCTCGGAAGGATGAATGGCCCAGTGGTCACCGTAGCCTCGCTGAAGACTTTCCAGCCTTCTTGCACTGCAGCCAAAACGTTGCGAGTTCGATCCTGGCGGGATACCAGATTGCCTAAGCCAAGGGTCTGCAAACTTGGCTCTCCAGGTGTTCTTGGACTTCAATTCCCAGAAGCCCAAGTCAGCATTCCTGCTGATCAAGGCTTCTGGGAACTGAAGTCCAAGAACAGCTGGAGAGCCAAGTTTGCAAACCCCTGGCTTAGGCAATCTGGTATCCCGCCAGGATCGAACTCGCAACGTTTTGGCTGCAGTGCAAGAAGGCTGGAAAGTCCATAGGGTTGGTGTGTGTGTGTGCGCGCGCGCGGGGCGTTCGTCGGGGGTGGGTGGCGCCCCTGGCGGCTAGCTGGGTGGGCTGGCGGGCGGAGGTGTGCGGCACGCGCGCGCGCCGCTCGTCAGCAGGGGGGCCACCTTCTGCCTGGGTCCTGGGGGGGGGGGCGGCGGCAGCGGCGAGCGGGGGGGGAGCGAGTTTGTTCTTCGCCCCCGGCGGCTGAACTCTGCGCGACGCCACTGCCTCTTACTGTTTCTGAGCAGGATGTGTTAAAACAAGTGTGAACTTTCTAAGGACTTTTTAAAAAAAAACACCCCAACAACCCAGCAATACTAAGGATGCACATCTTTTTGTATTTCATTTTCACATATGAGAATGACAATATTCTTGGTTGTGTTTTTTTTAAAAATTCAAGTAAGATTATGAGAGTTTTGTGCAGTTTTTGCATTCCAGGACTTTCGGCTGAAAATTTTGTAGAAGTGTTTTTGTGCAAAAACCTTGTGCTTTTGGGAAAAAATATCCCAGGGCTTTTAAAAAGAAAATTCAAGTTTGGGGGCACTTTCTTAATTTTTTTATTAATATTTCTTCTTTCATGTCTCAATCAAACCCCCAACCACCAAAATGAAGCCACTTTCCTGGCTTTGTTGTTGGACAAGTTTAAGTCCTCATGTTTCTGGCAGTAATTGGCAGACCAGTAAATGAGCTGGAGTCTGTATCTCTCCAAATTTAAATAGAATGTTGTTGTCTGCCAGCAGCCCCCACTTGAGCATGTTGGTCTTGAATTTAGGCACTCCAACCCTCAGCCTATTTAAGGTCCTCCAAGTGATGTAGGGGAAGTTAAGTTCCTCAGCTCTATCCTCCTTTAATGTTGTTCCTTGTCCACTAAGCTCCTTCCTCCATTTTCTAATTTGCTCTTGCTCTTCTGTACCTTCAAGAATATTTGTTCTTGTTTCTTGTTTGGCTAATATTGAGGCTGCTGGGAAAAACAAACAAACAAACACTAATATTTTAGCTTTGGTGTATGAGTAAAAAAACTTCAAGTCTTAAGTTTGATATGCCCAGAGCAATTCTTTGGGAGATCTTTTCACCAAAGTAATTTAACAAATTTGGGTGACTTACTGTGAACTACATATCATTAACTCCAGGCGTGAGAAGATGTAGCCCTTCACACAGTGATGGGATGCAACAGGTTCACAGCAGTTCGCCAGAACCGGTAGTAACTTTTCCCAGTGACCCAGAAACCTGGTAGCAGCTTTTGGGGGGAACCACCTTCCAGGCTTACCTTTTCACTGGTTCCCCCACTGCACTTGGTGTGCATGCACACCTACAGTGCTTGGCGCGTATGCATTGCCTCCTTGCTGTCCTCCCAAGCGGGAAGGAGGAAGAGAAGCTGCTAGCCTGAAGCTCCCTATAGCCTGCTCCCCAGGGTAAGTGACTCACCTTTGGATGTGGTGTGTCTGTGTATATTTTAATGTGTATTTAATAACTTTACCTATATTGACGTACTACCACAGTTCCTAAAAGGGTCTGGTGGTCTGGCTTGGGGTTTTTAAGCAAAGTCTTGGAGTTACCTCATCAATAAGCTACACTTCTGCTGTTCCAATTGCTGTTCCAATTAGAGAACCTTTAAGGAGGTACAGCTGTTTTACATTTACATTAAGGCATATTATCCTAGAGAACTGGTTAGGCACAGACTTAGTACCTAACTTCTTTTACTGTTGATAAGTTGAAAAGTGCCAGAATGAAGCCATCTTGTGGTGAGTTCATTCTGTAGTTCCTTCCATCTGACCTAGTGTGAGAAAGATTAGCCAGAATAAGCTTTAAGCTCTGGTTTAAAAGCTCTGGTTGATTTGTGTTTTGGGTGGGTGGGTGTATTTTAATGTATTATTTATTTATTTATTTTAATTTATTTATGGGTTTGTGTTGTGGGTGGGTGGGTGGATGGGTTGAGGGGTGTGTGTGTGTGCGTGCACTTATTTTTATTTTCTTTTTTTCTTTGGCCTCGCCCATAATGTCATGTCGTCATGACGTCAGCTCTGTCCACAAGTCATGATGTCAGCTCCCCCACACTGTGATGACGTCACGGTGGGGTAGTAAATTTTTTGACATCCCACCACTGCCTTCAGACATTGTTAGACATGCTTTCAGACACGGTTCTCAAATTATGGTTCCGGTAGCTACACATCTTGTTGTAGCCATATGGAATTAGATGATAGAAAGTGACTTCCTATCCAACAACTTACAAATGAATAGAGCCCCGCTGGACTTGTGTTCCATAGGTGAGCAATTCAAGATGGAAAAGTATGATGTTAGAAAGGGAAATAACATGTATCAGTGTCAGATTAGCATTTCCTGTTTTTGTAAAGGGCCAAATCTTAGCATCCTTTCTGTTAAACCACAGAGCTCAGATTAGTGTGAATAAATGCCTTTTCACTCTGCTGTTATTAAATGCTTAAACTACATATTGGCGCAAATCAAACCCCCCCCCCCCATACAACAGTGTTGTCATCAGCCATGTTGCGCTAGGGACGAATTAGACCCACTAATGCCTATGCTGTTGACAATAGTTGCTAAGAAACAGCATATGGAATTTAAATTAAACAAACAAGAGCTTCCTCTTGAAAGAAATTCTTTCCCCACAAACAGGCTGTGTTACAGAACTCAATTATACACAATGCTGAGCTACAGTATATGGGCTCCAAAACAAGTTCGCTGAAAGTATTTCATGTTACATTCCAATTGTAAGTTCCCTTTTGTGCAAGTGGGAGGCTCAGCTAACACAACTCATCGGTCTTCTCCGTTTGATAAAAAGAAAACAAAGAAACACAAACACATTAATTTGGAGGAAAACCCACAGTACAAGCTTTGGTTCTCCGAAAGATTACAACTCATACAGAGACAGCCATCTCCCATTACACTAGAAGATAAATGTAGCATTTTTTCATTATAGTCGGGAAATAGGAATCTATCAAAGTTAACACGAGTGCATGTGTTCTCTCAAAATCAGGGTCATAAAAATAAGTCTTGATATTCCTTCTTCATTCAAGAGCAGATCCATAAGAATGGAGTAACCTGTTCCTGTACTGCTGCCTGCTTACTCTTCAACATTTGCTTTGCCCTTAGTGGAATAAAGAGCCAACTAAAGCAACTGGAAGATTAAGAGAAGACCCTTGGAGTCTGATCTCATAAAAGCAAGGAAGCGAGACTCTCTGGATGTTATTGGGCCAGCTTAGCCCAGGTGCTTCAACTCTTGTGTATGCTCACTAGGTCAGGTGAAAGCACCTGTCTTGCATCTGGAGAGCTACATTTACTCCCTTCCCCTATAATGGTTAGATGGACAGCAACTGACCAAAATATTATGAGGAGAACCACACTCAATGTAGGACAACACAGATGGTAACCTGCAAGGAGCAGTACCACAGGATATGTTAGGACACATGTTAGAAAGTAAGCAGGCAGCAACATAGGAACAACTAAATTGTGGATTCAGCTATTTGAAATGCAAGATGACTAGCTGAACACCCATTTCCTTTTATAAAGAGAGCATGTCCACATTATTTTTTTCTAAGACAATAAGGAAGTTTATATTTATTAAAAAGGTGCACTTGTGATAGGAAAGGTGATGAAAAGCTTTGTTTCCTTCTAACTTAAGTGGGAGGTATGAGGAGCCATGGCTCCCCCTTTCATCTCTCTTGGTTTGAATAAATGTCTTAGTGATGAAAGGCTTGAAGAGATAAGAGGAAGGTACGAGAAGGAAAGAAGTGGAACCAGTAGTCCTAACAATGGCAATCTAACATTAAGGGTGTGTGTGTGTGTGTGTCAGTACAAGTCAAAGCAGGTGAAGGACAGGCTAGGAAACCTGGGGAGCTTCTCTACCTGTGTACTTTCCCATACAGAGTTAGGTGGGTTCTTCAGTGTAACCCAAATTGCACCAGTCATTTCCAATGATACAAAGTTAGAAAAGGCAGACAATGAGTAGAAATACATAGAACATAGGCATAAAACTCCGCTACTTCCACAAGTAGATCACAGAGCTACTTGTGGAAGAAGGTTTGATTAGTTACTAGACAGAAAGTAGGTTACTCTCTGGAAAGTGGGCCTATTTCAGAGGAACTTTTTATCATATCAGAATTCTTCCTTATTCCCACAATTTATGGCAGTTTCACACAACATTCTCCACTTGTAATCCCCCTTTGGTTTTAAACTTCTTCTATCTGTTTCTGTACTGGGAGAAAACGTGAAGAAGACAAAGTCACAGGACCTTCTAACTAAAAGTGTGAGAAGACCATCTGGAAATGGTGGCTTACAAGCAGCTGACTGTTTTTTAAAAAAATATTCACCAAGCATCTGAAGAGAAAAGACAACAGGAAAAGAATAACTGATATAGAATTGTTCTAAAGTTCAGCAAACATGAAGCTAAACTGTGTGCCATCAAGTCAATACAGGATTATGATGACCATTTCCAGGATTTTCTAGCTAAAGGATACTCAGAAGTGGTTCACCATTCCCTTCTTTTTGGGGGTGTCTTGAAGTGGTACAGCTTGCCCATAACTTCACAGACTGGCTATTCTCCCAGAAGGTGCAGTGGGAAATCTTATTACCAACCTCTGTCTCCACAGCCAGTTATCTAAAACACTGAGCTATTTAGCCAGCAAGGGAAGTAATAGTACCATTTTATTTTGCTTTGGCCGGACCATGTTGGGAACACTTTGTCTAGTTCTGAACATCATACTTTAAGGAGGATATCAACCAGTTGGTATATGTTAAGAAGAAGGCAGTCCGAGTGATAAAAGGTTTTGAAACAAAGGGCTGAAAGGAACAGTTAATATAGCTGGGTATACTTAACTGGAGAAGACAAGCCTGAGAGGTCGTGTAACAGTGATGGCGAACCTATTAGAGACTGAGTGCCCAAACTGCAACCCAAAAAATACTTATTTATTGCAAAGTGCCAATATAGAAACAGGGGAGGAAGTAAATGCTCCCATTGGGCTGCTGGGCAGAGAGGCAGAGCAAACTCTGTGCTGGGGGAAGCTATAAAGCGCTCCCATTGGGCAGCTGGGCAGAGGTGCAAGTTGAACTCTGTGCTGGGGGGAGGAGAAAGCACTCCCATTGGACTGCTGGCCAAAGGGGTGGGGTGAACTCTGTGCTAGGGTGACTGCATGGTTGCCCACAGAGAGGGCTCCAAGTGCCACCTCTGGCAAACATACCATAGGTTAGCCACCATTATCATATAAATGATGTAGAAGATGGATGATTTTTAACTTGATTAATGGTTCAAAGATATTTTGAACATAGATATTAATGATAAATTGACAAGTGAGATCAGGTTGGAAAAAAGACTGGTAAAAGTTTTAAAAAATAAAGATATATGGGAAGAATTTTTGGAATATGTCCTAGTAAAAGGAGAGAGTGCCAGCACAGGAAATAATGTCCTTTTGGAGATGGATGGGAGTATTAGGAATATGAACATATATTATTTTCTTAAGGTCCCATGGGTGATGGGTGCACATAGAGTTAATATCTTGAGTTATTGCATATACTAGTAGCTCGGATAACGATGAGACTTGGTTCCAGAAGTCTCATTGTTATCCGGTTTTTAACATTGTGTGATGCACTGATTGCACAACGTTTAAAAAAAAGCCCACAGGGGGGTGATCCACCTGCCTCTTTGGAAAGGCCAGTGGGGAATCCATCCATGGATTCCCCACTGCCCTTTCCAAAGAGGCAGGCGGGTTGCAGTGTGCGATCGGTGCTTGGGATGGGGGTTGGTGCGCCTGTTCAACCCACCAACCCAAGCGCTGATTATGTGCTACAATCACAGCACCCAGGTAGGTCTGCCGATGTCATAAACAGCATGAATCAGGCCCCACGGCCTCCTGAGAGGCGGAAGGGGTGTTGAAGAGCCTGAAAAGAGCGGAAAAAACTCCTTTGGGACAGAGGTTTTTTCCTGCCCATTTCGGGCTCTCTGCTGCCCCTGCCACCCCTGGGGAGGTCAGGGGACTTGATCTGTGCTGTTCCTGATGTCCCCAGACCTATCTGGGCACTGTGATAAGGCAAAACACCAGGGAAAGAACCCCAACATTTTGCCTTGCAGCACTGCCCAGGTAAGTCTGGGGATATCAGGAACAGCACAGATCAGGTCCCCTGACCTCCCAAGAGGCGGCAAGGGCAGCGGAGTGCCTGAAATGGGTGTGGGGGGGGGGAAACTCTAGTTTTTCCCTGACATTTTGCCTTATCACAGCACCTGGGTAGGTTTGGGGACATCAGGAACAGCGGGGATTGGGTCTCCCGATCTCCCCAGAGGCAGCAGGTGGTGGCAGAGTTTTTTCCACCCATTTCAGGCTCTCTGCCACCCCTGCTACCTCTGGGGAGGTCGGGGGATATGATCCATGCTGTCCTGACATCCCCCGACCTACCCAGACAGTGCTGCAAGGCAAAATGCTGGGGAAAGAACTGTGGTGTTTTGCCGTGCAGCACCGCCCGGGTAAGTTGGGGGATGTCGGAAACCACGTTCCCTTCACAAGCAAAGGGCTATCCGATGCTGGGATAGCCCTTTGCTTACGAAGGGAATCCCTGCACCCACCGCTGCAGGGTGACCGTGGGAAGTCGACAGGGGAGTCCTCCATCAGCTTCCCAGCCACCCCACCCCTGTGCTTGAAGCTGCAGGGTGACTGGGAAGCCGATGGGGGAGTTCTCCGTTGCCTTCCCAGCTACCCCGCCCCTGGATCCACAGCAGCAGCGTGGCTGGGAAGCCGAACAGGGAGCCCACATGTGGCTTCCCAGCCACACCGCCGCTACAAACAATTACATCGGATAACACTAACAGAAGGTTATCCGATACAAATTTGTTTTACAAAATGTTTCATCATTATCCAATTTTAGCATTATCCAATGTAATCATTATCCAAGGTGTTACTGTATTTGATTTCTTATGTATATTTTTTGTTTGTTGTCATATGTTTTGAAATTTTTAAAAAGAGATGGAGAAGACTTGTTTTCTGTAATTCCAGGTGGTAGGAGTTCCTACAATTGAGTCCTTTCCAGATCAATAAATTCTGTGATTCTATGACTTCAGTCACCTACTGGACATGCATTTCTAGATGATAACCTGATATTCCAAATGCACTGCAAAATGATTCTTTAAGTTTGAGGACTTTAGTTTAGCCCAGGAGTTCTCGACCAAAAAGTAGGACATAATGAATATTTGGGAGTTACCTTGGATCAGACATTTAATTATAAGAAACATTTATCTAACTTGTCACAAAAAAGCCCCCCAAGTAACTAACCATATACAAACATTGGCAGGTAGATCTTGGGGTATGGATGCACAGACCTTATGTACACAATCTTGGTATTAGTACATTCAGCTGCTGAATACAGTAATACCTCATATAACATTAGTATCGAATAACACTAAAATCGCATAACATTAAGGAATCTGGGGGGAAGAATTGCATCAGATAACATTAAGATCCTATGGGATGCTTCAGATAACAACCGCTAAAGCCTGTGTGGTTACAATGTATCTCTATGGCTCCCATAGGATTTTAACATGCATCAGATAACACTAAAAATCATATAACATCAAGACTTGTGGAACCAGGTTTTAGTGTTATCTGAGGTTTGACTGTATTGTGTCACTGTTTGGCTTAACAGCATGCACATCAACACAATTGATGTACAGTTAAACAACCCCATGGACATCATTACTGGAATTATTTTTCCTAATCCAACTAGCTGGCTTTCAGTACTTGCTAATATATCCCCCTACAACATCTAAGAAGGGAGGAGGCACTTAAAAAATAATGATCCAGATAACTCTTCCTCCTATTGTGGTTATCAACAACTTAGTTCCTAAAAGTTTGTGATCCTGGAAACCACCAAGTGAGATGGTGCATAGTCTAATACAGGAAAACCTTGATATTAATACCAAAAGGTGCTCAGAATGACAATCTAACCCTCCTAGAAATGTGCACATTATTGATGACCCTTCTGAAAGAGTTCCAGGCTTTCACCTCCCAAGACTAGAGTGGTCCTTTATAAACCAAATTCACAGTGATCAAAGCAAATGTGCCTACTCCATACATATATGGGTCTTTAATGAGTCTCCTCATTGTCAATGTGGAGCTGCAGAACAAACAATAATGCACATCTTGTTAAATTGTGAAAATTTAGATATCCTGGTGATCTCAGAGAGCTGCACTCCTTATTACCACCTGCAGAGAAATGGCTAGGACATTTACGGATAGATTTGTAATGTCAGGAATATGGATTTCCTTATTTACATTTGAGATTTTGCCTTTTTTAGTTTGCATATTTGATGTATTTACATATTTATTGGGTTTTATCTATGTATATTCAGTGCTGTACCATACAACAAATAAATAAATAATTTCCTGTAAAGCTACTTACTCCTCTGCTGGCATGTTGCAAATCTGTTAATATGAAGAAGTACTTTATGTTGCTGCATAATGGTGTGATTTAAATCTATTGTTGTCATCAACAATGCTCATCTATTATGTTTTTGCCTTATAGTTCTGCCATATAACTTGCCTTCTAATCTCACAATTTGACTCAATGGTAGGAAATAATTTAAAAGAATAAAAAGTCTGGTTCATAAGTCATAAGGTTGCTGTTTAAATAGTCTTAGCCAGTGGTGGGCTCCAAAAAAATTTACTACCACACTGTGGGCATGGTGTGGTGGGCGTGGCCAGGGAAAAGCCCTGCGTTGCATCTGGATTAGGACTATTTTACTTCAAAACTTGGATGGGCGGGGCCAGTCAGAATTTCTGCTACCGGTTCTGGTGAAATGGTGCTAACCTGCTGGTGCCCACCACTGGCCTTAGCCAATAAAATTCACTGAGGAAACTCCCTGGACAACACTTTAAAATTGCTAATTGCTTCTGTCTGATGAGTGAACAAGGAAGACTTATATCTCAGGTTCTGAGCAAGGGAACCAATCAAATGTGAAATCTTTTTTATGTTACTTACTCTGTTGTAGCTTACTAAAGCTATGTGATGCCTTGCCTACCTAAGTAATTGCTAGGAGAACAGATTCCTAGTTTATTCCTACGATACCTAAGAGACCGCGTCACCCTAAGAACGTCTGCCCGTCCCACCAGGGCGGATCGGAGGGGCTCTCTTGTTGTTCCATCGGCTAGCGAGGTTCACCTCTCTAGCACTAGGAAGAGGGCCTTCTCAGTGTTCGCCCCAGCCCTTTGGAACCTCCTCCCAATTGAGCTGCGCCTTCAGACAGAGCTCCTGCCCTTTCGGAAAGGCTTAAAAACCTGGCTGGCAGGGCAAGTGTGGGGAGCCGGGAGCGCGGGATCCCATGTAGGGTGGCTGATCTAGCGGACAGCCACCCTTTCCGGTTTTATTTCTCCTCAGTTTTATCTCTTGCTCTGTTTTAAGTATTAGTTTTAAGTCTTAAACATCTGTTTTAGAGTTTTAAACATTAGTTTAAGTATTTTTTGTACATGTGTACCCTAGCGATTTTTAATTAATATTGTAAGCCGCCCAGAGTCGGGCTTGCCCGATTGGGGCGGGATACCAAATAAGAAGAAATAAATAATAATAATAATATTTATATTTGCTTCCAAGAGTATATGATGACCTTGTATTCATGCTTCATAAATTTGATTTATTTATTTATTTAATCACACTTTTATGCCACCCTCTTCAAAAAGACCCAGGGCGGCTAGCAAACTCTCCAAAACACTTAGAACAGAATAAAAACACAATATAAAAATCAAGATTAAAAAAATTAAAAAGATTAAGTAAAAAGATTAAGTAAAACATAGAGAGAAGGAGGAGTTCAGATGAGCCAACTGACTGGGGCAACTGTGTGGCCCATCCCCCATACATGCTCTGCCAGCCAGGTATTAACCCCCTTCCTAAAGGGCAGCAGCTCTGTCTGGAGACGCAGGTCACTTGGCAGGAGGTTCCATAGGGCCGTAGCAGACATGGAGAAGGCCTTTCTCCTAGTGGTAGAGAGGTGCGCCTCTCTAGCCAATGGTACAACCAGAGAGCCTCTCTGGTCTGCTCTGAATGGACGGACAGATGTCCTTAGGACGATGTGGTCTCTTAGGTATCCTGGCCCACTACCATATAGGGATTTACTTTTAAGATAACTCTGTGGTCTAGTGTCCGCCCTGCAATAGCTTACTAATTGATTCCTAGGAAGAGGAGAAATTCCCGTGGAGTTGGGAAACTGTCTGCTGCTCAGTACAAAAGGGAGGGATTTATTGGCCTTCAATATCCATCCTCTTTTATTAGTAAGGATAAATGGAGTATAAAAAGTCCATAATAGAATTCCATTTTGCCTGTTGCAAAGAAGGCTGTAAAAGAACAGCACATCCAATAAGTCATTCTTATTTCACTTGGAAATGAAAGTGAGGTATAAAGCAGGATGCTCCTCAGTCTTAATCAGATTGGGATTTATACAATGTTTAGAAATATAACAAATATTTTGAAATAAATTAAAGCCATGTAGAATGGCATGGTATTTATGCAATGAGTAAATGAAGGCACATCTACAGTTTTCTTAACCCTTGAAAAATAAGATTTGTTAAATTTGAAGGATCTCCAGAAAGCCTCCTTTTCCACTACCTTTGCAACTCATTGAACCTGCTTCTTTCTCAAATGTTTGGGACAGATGGTTGAGATCACTCAGACTGACTAAACAGTCATAAGTCTTTTGACCTTTGGTTTTTGGACTTCAATTCCCAGAAGCCTAAGTCAGTTCCCCAAAGCACTGATCAGCCAATGTACTGACTTACATTGACATGTACAGTTTACAGTACCAATATTTTGAAATGCTTTTTTAAACTTGTAAATAAGATTCATTGGAGAAGATAATAATGCTAGGAAAAGGTGAAGGCAGCATAAAAAGTGGAAAACCAATATGAGATAGTTTGACTTCATACAGGAAGCCACAGTGCTGAGTTTTCAAGAGCTGAGCAGGGCTAACTGATGGGACATTTTGGAGGTCACTCATTCATCATAAGGTTGCCACAAGTCAGAGGTAATTTATAATAAGGCACAAGTGGAAAGCTATTTTTAATTCTTCCATGGTTTTGTGTTTCTTGAGCAGGTTGTTCCTTTCATTTCTATCTAACTCTAGAAGATGGTACAGACACAAGACACAAGTCCTTTCTTGTTTAATTACTTTTCCTCTGTGAGTAAAAAGCATTTCACAGCCTACATCTTCGTTTCTTCCTCCCATGTTCAAAACCAACTCTGCACAAAGCCACAATATATAAAGCCAAGCTACTAGAGGTGCTCAAAGCATCCATGTAGATTTTTTTTTGTCCCTGCCTTATCCTGGGGCAAACCCACTGACTTATTATGGCAGTGTTTTTTCAATTCCACCTGCAAAGTACTGCAGGTAAAGTATTCTGAAGTAGGTACTTGTTTCCATCAAAGAATGAGCTTCTGCTGGGCTTGCAAAAAGGTCACAAGAGGATGTGTTCAACTGAATGTTCCCATCCCTTTCAAAGGCAAAAGAAAAACACCCTGTTCTCTGATTATTTCCTTGGCAATGGGGAGGCAAAAATAATAAGAAAACAATTTACAGCAATTTCCTTGTCAAAAGTTCCTGTCTATAAATACAATCAAGATAAGATTGACATATCTAATAGCGCTTTCTCTCCAGAATGAATTATTCAGTTCACAACTGATCCTCTCTAACAGGGTTATATTGCTTTCTCCCAATATTTATTTTTATTTGGTCCTGTTGAGAAGGCAGTGGCAATAAACAAAACTATTCCAGGTGATACCAGTAGTTAACAAAATCCTTCATTCTTCTTTACAACCTCTACCTGGAGTTAACACCTTTTTGGAACCTGTTCAGCCCCCTCTCTTTTAGAGGTAAGCCTCAATGAAAGAGCAACAGACCAAAGTATATTTTTAAGGAGGCTCCTTCTCCCTCCCTCTCCCCCCCCTCTCACACACACCTTTATTGACATTACAATGGCAATACAAGTACCCATGCATACAAGAAGGGACAAATCCTTTCAGCTGAGAGCTTGCACAGTGTTCTTGGGCACATTTAAAAGCTCTCCATCCTATTGCAGGGAAAGGATACTTACCTGTCTGGCTTTCTGATCTTCTGTGTCTAAACAGGTTAGCTTAAATGGAGCAGAACTTCTAAGTAACTTATTTATTATTATTTATTTATTCATTACATTTATACCCCGTCCTCATCCAAGGACTGAGGGTGGCTTACAATTAAAAACAATTAAAAACACATTATCTACAATAAGAGTTAAAAAATTAAAAGTTAAAAAGATTAGGAGTTAAAAAAGTTAAAATACAAGTTAAAAAACAACAGGGAGAGAGGTGGGGTTATTCAAAGGAGCCAGCCGGCTGAGCTGACCCTCTGGCCCACACCCCACACATGCCCCACCAGCCAGGTCTTCACCCCCTTTCTGAAGGGCAGCAGCTTTGTCTTCTCTCTTCTCTCTTGCCTGCTGGTAGGTTGCATGGTCACACCTCCCATCTAACACAGATCATACTAGCAGTGTTACCACAGTATTTCAAGGGGATAAAGAGATGAGCAAATCAATACGGAAAAGTGGTGATGAATAGAGGGAAAGGAATAAAAAGCTGTCTCTAAATTGCATCTTCTTTTTCAGCTGCCATATCCATTCCGGATATTGGCTATCATCATGGCGATAGTCTTCCTGTTCTTAACTCCTTGGAATATTTCTTCCAAGGACATGCTACACCAGTCTCTCAGGTTCTTCAGCCATGAAGACCTGATGTGCAACCTGGGGGTCCTCCTGGACTCATGGTTTCTGCTCCAGGAGCAGGTTAGGGCCATGGCCAGAAGGGCCTTTGGGAAAGTGCATGTTATTAATCAATTGTGGAGGCCCTGCTCACGGTCACCCCTGCCCTGGTTACCTCCCGTTTGGACTATTGTAATGCACTCTACATGGGGCTGCCCTTGATGACCATCTGGAGTTGGTCCAGAATGCGGTAGCCAGCACAGTAGTGGGGTGTAGTCATTTCACCTGCACCTCGCCACTGCTGCGAGAGCTGCATTGGCTGCCTATATGTTTCCCGGTGCAATTGAAGGTGCTGGTTATCTCCTTTAAAGCCCTTCGTGGTAGCAGACCAGGGACTGCATCATCCCTAGAACATCAACCCATCCCACAAGAGCAAACTGAGAGGGCACTCTTCAGGTACCATCTGTTGTGGAGGCTCGGCTCACCAGCACAAGGAAAAGGGCCTTCTTGGTCATAACCTGCACACTATGGAACCTCCTCCCAGTAGAACTATGCCTCCAGGCCCAGGTGCTACCATTTAGGAAAGAATTGAAGATATTGTTGGCAAAATGGGCCTGGGGGCCGGGATTGTCAACAAGCTCCCCTTTCTGGCTTGTCTGAGGCTCCTCTCTACTGTAATTAATTAATTTTTTAATGTTAATGTTTTGTAGATTTTATATTTGGCACAGCGTGTGATGGGGTAATAATGTTATGTTTTTAAGAGTTTTTAAATTCTTTTATATTGGTTTTAACTGTGTACACCACCCAGAGTCCTTTGGATAGGATGGTATATAAATCTATTAAATTAAATTAAATTAAATTAAATTAAGTCATACTAGATCCAGGGCCTCTGTTCCCAGGTATCTTTCTTTGCAGAGTGAGTTGGAGTAGTCTATACTTTATGTTGTTCTTCATGATATGCCCAGGGTATTGAAGCTTTTTGCTTAATAGTCTTAAACAGTTCTTGTTCTTTATCCACCCGACGCAATACTTCTACATTAGTCACATGATCAACCCATGATATCCTTAGCAGCCATCTGTAGATCCACATTTTAAAAGCTTTGATTCTCTTTTCAGATCCTTTAGTCAATGTCCAAGCTTCAATTCTATATAGCAACACTGGGAATACATAACATCTCACTATTTGGATCTTTGTAGAGAGAGTTAGATCTCTACTGCACACCAAGTGTCACATTTTTATGAAGGTGGATCTTGCTTTTTCTATTTGTATTTTAATTTCTACTTCTGGATCCCAATTTTCTATTAACCTACTCCCCAAATAGACAATTTTGGCCACTCTTTTGATTTCTTGTGTTCTTGCCATTAGCTTGCCTTGATTTGGTGTTCGGCTTATAACCAGATATTTTGTCTTCTTGATGTTGAGATCCAAACCATATTCTGCGCTTGAAGCTCTAACTCAAGCCAGCATTAACTGAAGATCTGCAAGGTTTGTGGCCAACAATGCTGTGTCATTAGCATATCGGATGTTATTCAGGTATTCCCCATTAATTGCATGGTGAAGGTCAAAAGTGACATCTAGGGAAGAGGTGGCCAATCTACTACAGCCCATGGCGCCATTTAATGTGGCCCACCACCACCCTCACTGCTACCAACAGTGGACGCATTTACAACAGCCATAAAATGCACCTGCACCTGCATAAACGCACCCACACCTGCCATAAACACTGCCATAAATGCATCTGCGCCTGTTTTAAACATGTTATGCCAGCCGCAGATGCATTTTACAGCAGAGTTTATTGTGGGTGGAACCACGTGATGGGGCCACTCAGCTGTCTGGGTGTGTGTGGTCTGGCCCGTGGCACAAAAAGGCTGGGAACCCCTGATCTATACTGACTAGTCAAATCTCTCTGTGAAGCTGCTAATCTCAACATGGTACCAATGGCTACCAGCCATTTTTTGCCCTAAACATCTAGAACCTATTATGACCTTCTAGCATTTCAAAAGTACTGCATACTTCCGAAAGTTTTTCCAACCCTTAATCTGTACCCATGTAAATTGTAAATTCTTCCAGCATTACTTTTACAAGCTGCCTTAATCTCCAGCATTTTCGTATCCAGTTTCCTGGCCCCAGGAAGGAAATTTTTCTTTGGGATAGTGCAATGCCAGGCATGAGAAGGTAAGTATGTAGACTCTATAGCACCATATTCTTTTCCTTGTCAAAAACTTACAGTGCACTACAGAACATTTATTTCAGGTATATGTATTTTTTAAAATGTGGGACTGTTTTTAATGTGTGAGTTTTGTGTTGATACCCATCCAGAGCATTAAAATCTCCTAGATGGGCAGGGTATAAATGTAATTAACAACAACATCTGGATTGTTGAGCTTCACTTCAAACTGTTACGAACTGAGAATATGTCATAGAACACACACACACCTGCATCTGCATGTCCTGCAGGATGAACAAGAAGTCCTTTTATAGAGAGCCTTCTCCTATGTTACCAGGGCTGTAGCCAGGATTCTAGATGTGGGTGGGCGAATATTTTTTTCAGGATGGGCAACAATGTCATATTAGATGGTATTGTAGAGACAATGGGCACAGAACTGAGTGAGTTGAGGAGGATGGTTGAGGACAGAAGTGCCTGGCGGACAGTGGTCCATGGGGTCGCAAAGGGTCAGAATCGACTGTGTGACTGAACAACAACAACATATATATAAGAACCGGGAGTTTAAGGGTGGGCAAACTGCTAACTCAGGTTGGACAAAGCCCACCCTGGCTAACCCCTGGCTATGGCCCTGTATGTTACTGATGTTCTCCTTGAGAAACTCTTGATTACTTCTCAAGTAGCCCCGGGTTCCTAGAAATACTCTTGAAAGTAATTGTCATAATTTTTAATATTCCAAGCTGCCTTGGATTCTTTTTTGCATGAAAGGTGGGGTAAAATATTTTCAATTAAAAATGAACAGAAGCTGATATCTGGATCCCCCCCTCCCAAGATAGAACAGGAGCATAATAGAACACTTTGTTGTATGAGACAAAGAATAAGGCAATTCTTTTTCCCTGCTCCAAGCTGATGAGACTGGCACTTGGTTCTTGAACACTGACAATAGGATAGTCCCCTGTACCACCTTTGAGACCACAGGCTAATTGTTAAGGAGGCCCGGGGGGGGGGGGAATGTGGGGCATTCACAGCTCCCTCACCCAACAGAGCTAGGAAAGCCAAGTAAAAACTGTAGTTAGAGAACTCACCCTAAACCATTTCTTGCTTAGAATAATTATCTCTCTCTCTCTCTCAAGCTAGGGCTTAATCTGAAAGTATGGTTTAAAAAGCTTTCCCTCTTCCCTTTTGCTGCCATTGTTCAACCACTAGGATTCATGGAACATAAAAGGACATCCATGGAAGTAAATCTACGTATGTTGCTGCCCATCTGACATATTCTTCTCCTTTCCTGGGTTAAGAAGATGGCTGCTCACTTAACCATGTGTAGCTTTTCCTGGTCAGACTCTGGCCAAGGTAGCCTTTTGCTTGCTACTGCTGCCCTTGACTGACATGCAAAATTACTTTGTTGGGAACATTTGGAATACTGTATATCTATCTATCTATCTATCTATCTATCTATCTATCTATCTATCTATCTATCTATCTATCTACCAACCTATCTCAACATCTAATGAATAGACGGTGGGTCTAGTTCTCATAAACATATATAACTATATTTCTCTTGCTTATAATGAAGGAAAAGCCCAATTGTGAATAAAAAATAGTGCTCTAAAGGCAGCCAAATATTATCCGAAGAGACAATTCAATTACACACAAGATTAGTGCTGTTCTATCTACAGGAGCCAAAGTTTCATGCTGAGGTTGGAGCTCAGTTCCGAATGAGAACTTCATAAAATGCAAGAGATAAGGAGGGAGAGGGATGCAAGCACAGAGGGAAATTGAATTTCAGTCCAGAAATAGGGCACAAATATTGAACAGCAAAAGTAATTACCCACTGCAATAACCTATTGACGAGCCCAGCCCACTATAGTTGAACCAAAATTAGATTGGAGACTCTTTTCATGGGACAGCAAAACCAAGGACCCAACCCTACATAGAACCCCTATCAACTGAGGTGAATGGTATAGTTAATCTCTCCCAGAGCTAATATATGGATTACCTGCAAATTCCCACATGCATGGCTACTTTCTTTTCAAATTTATATTTCTTTTAGTTTCTCAACACCACACAAATAGGGAAGCAGTTTTTAAAAAGGAGAACAATAAGAAATGGAAAGGAAAAATGCAGATTAAGTCATGGCTTACATAGCTTTAAATTATCTTCCTGAAATTGATCTTCAATCTTTTGGACAATTGGGTTAGATGCTCTCCAAACATAAATCTAAAACATAATTTTAAACCCATGAGTAACGGTCTTTTCCAGAGGCTTCTGAATTCATATACCTATGTAAAAATTGACTTCTAATTAATCATTTGTAACTAGTTACTTCCAAGCTCTGTCTTTTGCCTGGTGGCTGTTAAAAACAAAGAAGGAATCCAACAGCAGAATATACCATAATTGCTGGCATATAAGACCCACTCCCCTCCCCCCCTAAAATACACTGGAAAAATGAAGTGTGTCTTGTACTGTATAAAGTGGCCTATAGTGGGCTATTCTGGTAATAATGGGATGTGTCTTATACTCCGATGTGTCTTTATACACCGGCAAATATGGTAAGTCTTTCTGGATCATACCAAGAAACTATCACAACATTCATTTTGCTTCCAACCAGCCACATGTTTTCAGGAAAGTTAATGTCAAAGTAGAACCTTTGAAAGGTTTCAAATCTCTTACTTTCAGAGGTGCATTGTATTCTTGATCATGAAAATTTTATTTTAGCTATAAGGTTCAAAATGGGAGGTTGTTAGAGCTGGACCATTAGGAAAGCTGAGTGCAGAAGAATAGACACCTTTGAAATGTGGTGTTGGAGGAGAGTTTTGAGAGTACCCTGGACAGCGAGGAGAACAAATAGGTCGATCTTAGAAGAAATCAACCCTGACTGCTCCTTAGAAGGTCAAATAGTAAAGATTAAGCTAAAGTACTTTGGACATCAAATGAGAAGAGAGGATGCACTTGAGAAATCCTTGATGCTGGGAAAGGTGGAGAGCAAAAGAAGAAGGGGATGGCCAAAGATGAGATGGCTAGATGGTATCATAGGCCACAGAGCTGGGCAGGTTGAGGAGGATGGTGGAGGACTGCAGTGCCTGAAGGGCAATGGTCCATAGGGTCACAAAGGGTTGGACTCGACTGCAACTGAACAACAACAACAAAATGAACTTATAGTAGATGAATTTGTCTAGTGCCTCTTTTAAAACTACGTGAGGGTTATCACACTATAGTAGAAGTGCTTGTTTTCTACCAATGCAATATAGTTTATCCAGCCATGCAAGTGATGTGGTTTAGCCATTCAATAATGCCCAGGTTTATCTCCCAATGACTGACTCATCGCAAGACAAAAGCAAGCTAATGGGCAACTTGCAGAGTCAAGGCAACTTCATGCTAAATTGAGCAGCCATCACCCGCCTCCTAACTTCTCATGATGTGCTTAAGTACAGCTCTATACAGTCGACATACAGTCCAGCATTACTAAATTGATTAGAAAGAAACACCTAACCTTACCACCCTCCACTGTTGCTTTCCCCATGTGACCAACCATTAAAACCAAAGAAAATAGCTTCTTGTTGATGTGTAAGCTCTGCAAGCAAATCTTCTTCTTCTTTAATACCTGTGTCCAATTCCGAATATTGGCTATTAACATGATGATCAGCCATGAAGATTGCCCTGGGAGCAATATAATGCAGTGGCTTTCCTTTTGTCTTTGTCATCACAGCATGACAGCCATACCACTGATCCAGTTCTGTGAATCACACAAAGTTCTCATCGGCCCCAGTCAGGTACTGATCAAGCTTCTGCCCTCCATCAAGAGGGATTCAAGTGAGATTTAATCTATTTGGGGGCCATCACCCTTCCCTGTGGACTTTGCCACCCAGGGCTGTTAGTCCTCAGGGTTGTCAGGTTAGTTAATCGCCACCTGCCAATCAGCATTGAGTTGCTGGCAGTATGGTTTACTCTGTTACCATAGCAGGATAACCTGGCCAGACTGGGAAGCAGACCAGAATCCAGACTGAGGTTTCTTGCTTGCATGTAAAGCTTTTGTGTGCGTCATTGTCTCCTTAGGGGATGGAAGTTTTTGTTAGACATTTGCACAGCAGCTTGCACAGGGCGCATGTAATCCTAGGGAGATTGTTGGAAAACACATAAAAAACTACAGTGCCACCATCTATAGTAATTGACTGGAAGTTGCAAGAGAAATGATGACAAATGAGAGAGTAAAACGCAATGGCAGGTGATGCTAATAACAAAATAAAACCAGAGTGGAATTGATTTAGGAAGAACTGTTGGCCTCTTCTAGAAAGAGAGGCCAAGCCCCTTCTTTAGAAGCAATTTAAAAACCTTTACATGTCCTTCTTTGTAAAAGGGGGGAGGGGGGGAAATAACCACCTGATGTCTCTTCAGATAATTTCTAAGGGCTCTGAGTGCATTGTAAATGGATGCCTTTATCCTAGAAGCAATTTTCTGAATTTCATATACTGCTTTTGTATTTCTGTCTGCTGAGCAGCACTATCCTTTGCAGAAATCTCTCCTGGTTTAATGTTCTCTTTTTAATGTGCTGCATACTTGTTGTGCTATCTGGGAAAGCTGTAGTGGGAAGAGATGGGCTGGAAGAAGGAGTGGGAAAGGCAAAGGGATGGGGTTGGGTCCAAAAAGGCAAGTGATGACATTTTCAGTTCAGTGTATCTGCTGCAAAGGAATGCCAGCAGGAAAATGCGACCTGGTCAGTAGGGCTGGCCCTGGCCCTGAAGGCCGAGAGGGTGTTGCATTAGCAAATGAGGGAGCTAATCTGAATGACAGCCAACAAAATAAATCTACTTATGCCAAACAGAGCTGGTTCTATTAAAACCATTCCTTGCTTTGTAAATATCATCAGCTCCTAACTAGTTTGCCTAGGACATCTCCTTCATTACTTCCATACATATGTACTTTACAGCAACTTATATTTATTTAGCCAGCAATGAGTCCTCTTCTGATTCTGAGTTCCAGGCAGAAGGATGAGAAATGAGTGGCTCAGAAGAGTAATGAGATGCAGAGTGTCTAATGAAAGATTGCCACTGGGCAATGGGCAATGCTTTGAAGCAGGTTGTTGAAGCCCAGGGATGTTTTACTCCTGACTCTTATCATATTCTTAAACCCTCATCTGGTAGAGATCCTGCTTATTGCAGTGGTTAGAATGTTAATCTTTTATTGTTGTTATTCAGTCGCACAGGCAAATACAACCCTTTGTGACCTCATGGACTACCACACACCTGGCTCCTCTGTCATTTGCCATCCTATGCAGCCTCCCCCAACCCAATCTACGCTCATCACATCAATGATTCCATCCATCCACCCAGTGACGTAGCACGGGGGCGGGGGGCCCTGCCCCGGGTGGCACTTTTTGAAGGTGGCAAAATACTTCTTATACTTCAATTCCCAGAAGCCCTAGAGGATGCTGCGGGGAACGGTGCCGGTGTCTTGGGCCCTGCCCAGGGGGTAACAAATTTGGCTTACACCCCAGGTGGCTGAAACCCATGTCCTGGGCCCCAGGCAGCTGAAACCCACGCCACACCACTGCATCCACCTTATCCTCTGCCACCTTTTCTCCTTTTGTCTTTGATCCTTCCTAGCATCAAGGCCTTCTCAAGTGAGTCCTCTAGGACTTGGTAGATTCAGATTCAAACCTCTACCCAGTCACAAAGCTTACTGGGTGACATCTGGGGCATAGCGTTTGTCATCTTGACCATCAGTGGTGGGCTGCTGCTGGTTCGGACCGGTTTGGCAGAACCAGTAGCGGAAATCCAGAAGGGTTCGCTGGGTGGTAGTAAACCCCCGAGCGACCGGTTCGGTCACCTCTCTGGCCACCCTCCGGATTTCTTTTCTGGGCAGCCCAAAATGGCTACTCAGAAGTGCACATATGCCAAAACTCCCTTTGATGCATGTGCACTGAAAAATAGAAGTCTGCATGCGTCAAATGGTATTTTGATGCATGCGCACTTCCAAGCAGCCATTTTCAGCTGACCGGAAAGGGCGTAGTGATGTCCTTGGAGCAGCGGTGGCGGCGGCCTTTCCTTCACCACCGACTGCCATTGCTGCTCCCATGGCAGCACCGCCGGGCCAGGCCAGGCTGGGCCTGGCTGCACTGCCGGGCCTGGCTGTGCTGCTGGCCCTGGCCAGGCCAGGCCAGGCTAGGCCGCGCCACCGCACCAACGCGCCACCGCAACCTACCTGCTGCTCCCCAAGTCCCCTACCTCAGCAAAGGTAAGGAACGGGTTTGTTTTATTTGTATTTTCGGTAGGGGGTATTTTATGTAGTATGTTTTTATTTTATTTTTATGTGTACTGAGTCTTTATTTTTATTTTATTTTTTATTTTTATTTTACTTTGGCTCCGCCCATGATGTCATGATGTCGGCTCCACCCATGACATCATGATGTTGGCTCCACCCATGACATCAGCTCCGCCCACAGTGTGGTGGTAAAATTTTTAGCTGCCCACCACTGTTGATCGTCTTACAGAGTTGTTCAGGGGGGATGGGACCCAAGTATGCCATCTTGGGCTTATTATAGGAATGTTGGGATATACATCATATGAATAGAATGAATAAAAACTGAACACCTGTTTAGCATTTCAAATACAATACATAGTTGACAGTGGCATGTGTTATTTCTTGGAACATCTCTCCCAAAGAACATTTGTCCACATCACCTGATCTTCTCAAATGACACAACCCCAGATTGATGCTGAGAATGGCCAGAAAAACCATAGTGAGAACTTGGGCCCTCTCAGTAGCAATACCTACACTATAGAACACCTTGGCAGTGAAGTTGCACCTGCACTACAGAACACCCTGCCATCAGAGTCTGTGGGAAACTATGTGGAAGCCAAGCAGCCATCCCCTGCCCCTGCAATTTGAATAGGAGATGGAAATGAGGTGTTTGGTTTGGTTTTTTTCCTGCCCTCCCCTATGACAGTAGCATGTCATGGTCACTGGTTGTCTTACTCAAATAATAACACACCAATCTTATCTTAAATGGTAGGGTGGAGCAGAGAGAGAAGATTGGGAAGGTAGTTAAAATCTTGGGTAACTGATATGATCAAGTGTTCTCCCCTGCTAGATTCATGCTTCAGGACTGCTAGGGAGGTAGATGAGAGGAACTGCTTTGGTGCATATTGGTCTCACTATTTGACTTACAAGGAGCAACTGGGCTTTGAGACAATAACCTGGGAAGGCCTTTCTCATTGTATCGATGTATAAGATTAAGAATAAGAGATGATTTCATTTGGGTTACTTTTTTTAAAAAAAGAACTAACTCAAATTTGCAAATGTCTCCAAAAGCATGGCTGAAAGAACTTGAAGTGGGCGGGTAGGGAGCACATGAATGTGGGTGAGAATAAGCTAACAGTTCCATCTACCCAGAGAAAGTGCTCTGAGTACTTAACATCTTAAAACATTTGGGCTGAATCTTTCTGTACTGAATATCGATTGAAAGAATATTCATTAAATACCTTGTTTTCATCAATTTAGATTGCCTCTGTGGGAAATTTTAAATCTCAGAGAGATTCCCTGCCTCTAGCTACAAGTGAAACAGAGAGCTCTTTCTCTCTCTTCAAGCTCTCTGGTATTTGTATGTCTCTTTTGTGGAGCAAATCATGGATTGGCAATTGATTTGATATCAACTAGACCACTTCGGTGGGAAGGTAAACAGCATTCCGTGCACTCCGGTGTCTAGTCATGCCTGCCACATGACCATAGAAATGTTTGCAGAACCAGACAGCGCTGGCTCTTTGGCTTTGAAACAGAGATGAGCACTGAACCCTAGAGTCAGATATGACTGGCTTTCAAGCAAGGGAAACCTTTACCTTTACCTAGTGCAGTGGTGCCCAAACTTTTTGAGCTATGGGCAGGTCACATGGTTCAGCGAGCCAGTCATGTGGTTCCTCCCACTGGAAGTGGAAGTAAAACATGCCTTGCAATCTGTTTTGCAACAGGATGAGGCACATTTTAAGCTGCCATTTTCTGTGTTTAAACCAGGGGTCCCCAAACTATGGCCTGTGGGCCACATCCAGCCCCTGACACCAATTCATCCAGCCTGCAGCACCCTCGTCAAGGGTGGCACTGGCCATAGTTTGGGCACCCCTGAACTAGTGCTTAAAATTCTTAAACATCACAACCAAATATGGCAACCAAAACTCTGTTCACAATATGAGTTCAATCCCAACAGGAACATGGTTGACTCAGCCTTCCATCCTTTGGAAGGCTGTGTTGAGGACAAAATGCTAATTACCTTATAATTCACCCAGTAATAAGCAGTAAGGGTGGTATACAAGTGTAATTGCTATTGCTGTTAAAGAAAGTAGCAGTCGCCTGAGTTTAGGACAATTTGGAGAATTTCCAAGGGTGCTCAAACTGTTCAGTATTAGGCAAAACAGGCACTTTTGTGCAAAAAATAAATAAATGCCAACAGTTTATTTTTGTGAAAAATTTGTGAACTCATTTTGTGAGTTCTGTTGAGACCACCAGGAAATTCCACACCATCTCTACCAGGAAGGAGAATAATGTGAAATTCCTCATCCTTGTTTATAAAATGGCATTGAACCATATACAGTATTAGTCACCTGTGCTTGTGGTTAAATTTTCTTCCTGTTTCCCCTGCCAGTCTTTATACCAGGGGTGCACAAACTTTTTAGGCCGTGGGCCAGTCACATGGTTCAGTGGGTCAGTCAGATGGTTTAATGGGCCGGTCAAGCGGTTCCTCTGACCCACCAGAAGTGGAAGTAAAATGTGCCTGCAATCTGTTTTTGCAACAGGATGAGATAGATTTTTAAGCTTCCATTTTCTCTGCTTAAACCATGGGTGCCCAAACTATGGCCCATAGGCCAGATCCAGCTCCCGACACCAATTCATCCAGCTCACACCACCCTTGCCGCTCCTGGAAGCAGAAATAAAACACGCCTATAAGGGCATGTTTTACTTCCGCTTCCAGGAGTGGCAAGGGCACCATGCACTAGATGAATTGTGTTGGGGGCTGGATCCGGCCCACAGGCCATAGTTTGGGCACCCCTGCTTTATACCTACATGAGTCTTTCCACTTGTAGCTATCAAATTTGAATGAGGCAGATGGCTGGGAATTTCTTGAAGTTCATTTTTATAAACTTGTAATTCTTGCAAACAAAAAATTAGGAGGAGATTCTAAAAATTCAATTGACAATGGAACTAATTATAACTGCTTGTAGATTTATAGCCAGGATGGAACCCATCTAGATGAATCAAGTGGATGTTTAGCTTCTGCTGTCTTTGTCTAAAGAGTAGTAGTATATCGAAACCCGTCAGAAAGTGAAAGTCATGGGACTTTTTGATGAGCAGTTACTGTCCCTACATTCTCTCATACTTCAACTGCAATTTTCACTATAGTTAAGAATTTGATCTAGAATCTAGAAACATAAATTCTTTATATATATCTGGCTGCCTACAGTTTTGGATACACCTTGCAGGGGAGAGATATGGGGATAGAGCAGTGGTGCCCAAACTAAGACCTGGGGGCCGGGTGTGGCCCCTGGGCCTTAGTGGCTGGGTTCCTGAACCACATGATCAGCCCATGGCCCAAAAAGTTTGGGCACCCCTGGGCTAGAGGGACTGATAACAATCTTCATGTCAACATTTTCCACTGTTCCACAGTGAAAAAATTTCTTTTAGATGGGAATTTAGCCCATGGTAGATCACTTCTTTAGCCCAATTCTGGGCTTCATTCATGGCTGTATCCCCTATTTTAGCTGTTGTCAATTCTCTCTCATCATGTATAATGGATATTCTTAAACCTAAACCTGAATTTTTAAAAAGACATCCACGTTAGAGGATGCCCAGGGTTACTAGGTCCAAGGGCTCCTTCTTTATAGCCACTCAGTCACACAACCATTCTTATCCCTTGATGGGTGAGCCCAATACAAAGTCAGTTGTGGTGATGATCATAAGCTCCTCCGTGGCAACTTGTTCTCCCAACACTCTAATTTACTTTAGTCTTAGTCTTGGTACTGCTCCAGGGAATTCAGAATAAAAAACCACTAGAAAGCAAGCAGAGGCATAGGCCGGGGGGGGGGGGGAGCCCGCCCAGTTGGCACTTTTTTGTGGTGGCAAAATTTCACAATAAATAGGGACCCTCCCTCACTGCCGACATCCTGAAACCTGCCCAGGAGGCGGTGAATTTTGCCTACACCCCGGGTGGCTGAAACCCATGCTACGCCACTGAAAGCAAGGTACCTATCTTAGAATGGTAGAGCTACCACCACACCCACTAAAGATACTAAATTTTTTAGTAGCTGATTGAAACAAGACTTATGTTTTGGTACCACAAACTCTCTCAGCCAAAAATCCAGGCAGTTGCTTGAAATAATTTTTGTATTTCTTTGAAAGAGGTTTTTTTAAAAGGTTAAGAGCACAAAAGTAAGTAGTTCCACTCAGTTACAAAAAAAGTTTCTCAAAATAATAGAGCAAATTACAGCAGCAGGATTATGACAATTCAAGATGAACACACCAGAAAATAACAAAGCTATCTAATACACCTTGGTAGAGAAATAGGTTAGTTCTTTGACACACACAGAATATGACTCTTCCTGGTACAATCATCTAAGAACAGCAAATGGATAAATGGTGACTCAGTGTTCTTCCTAAGAGGCAAGCTTTGCTCGCGGACAAAGCCTCTCTCTTTCTAAGTGAGACTGAGCCAACTAATTCATAACTCCTCAACATACTTTAAATGGCTCATTCAGTTAATATGGTAAATAAACTTCAATTGTTTATATAGACAAGTATCTTCTATTAGCATGTCTTTGGGGAAAGAAGCATACTGGCTTTTGAAGTCAAAATATAAGTTTGAGGTGTTAGACCATCTTGGCATTGCTTTGATGCCTTCTTAGACAAAAGATAAAGGCATAGGCTTTGATGTCTTCTTTAGTTAGGAGATCAATTGAAGTGATATTTCCCTGTAGTAATTGGTTGATACAGAGAAGCAGCATCTCCCAGGCATGTACACAGCACTTCCAAAATTTCTAGATCAGGGATTCCCAGTCTCATATCACTTAGCTTTTCAGTTTCATCACAGAGATGACCATCAAGACAGATGATTTTTAAGAAATAAAATACAGTATACAAATGTTCATAGAGGCTAGGTCTATCAATAGCTTTTCACTGTAACAGCTAAACAGAAGCAGCAGTCTGAAAAGATTAATTTGTAGAGATTGAAAGCATGCCACAGTGGGTCATAATACCTATATAGACGATCTTCAGGCTAATTTCTTAAATCACAGGTTCCTACATACAATTCCATTGTTGTTCTTATGTGCTGTCAAGTTGCCTCTAACCTGTGGTAACTTTATGAAAGAGAAATTTCCAAAATGCCCCAATCAGCTCTTGTAAACTCAAACCTGTGGCTTTCTTTAGAGCAGTGGTTCCCAACATGGGGCCCATGCCCCACAGGGGACTTCAATTCCCAGAAACCTAAGTCAGTACATTGGCTGATCAGTGCGTTAGGAGATTGACTTAGGCTTCTGGGAATTTAAATCCAAAAACCAAAACTAGATGATTTCTGATTTCTTCATTGATGATCTTCTGAGGCTCAGTTTTCTTCTGATTTCTTGACAGCATTTGGCATTTGGATTGATGATTGAAATAATCATATGTAGGACAGACAGGACAATCTTTGCCCAAAAGAATTAATGGACACAAATCAGACACCCGGAATGGCAACATAGAGAAAGCTGTCTCAAACCACTTCAATTTACTTGGACACTCTATCCAAGACCTGAAAGTTACAATTCTGGAACAGAGAAATTACAACACTAGGATCCAGAGAGACGGCAGAAATCAAATACATTCATCTGTTGGACACACATCACAGAGGCTTAAATATTAGTCAAGGTTTCTGGGACATTATCAAATTTGATACACAGATTGCTATATGCTGCTAGATATTTTATACAGTAAAACCTTGGATAACGCTAAAACTTGGTTCTACAAGTCTTAGTGTTATCTGATTTTTAATGTTATCTAATGCATGCAGCGGATAACGTTAAAATCCTATGGGATGCATCAGATAACGTTAAAATTCCATAGAGCTACATTGTAACCAGCACAGGCTTTAGTGAACGTTATCCAATGCATCCCATAGGATTTAATGTTATGCAATGCATTTCCCCCCCAGATTGCTTAATGTTATGTAGTTTTAGCATTAGCTGATGCAAACGTTATCTGAGCTATCATTGTATACTATACTTTGGTGTATTATAACACCTTCACTAACCTTCCTGCAAATTCTCTCTTACAATATGAGCACAACAGGAAGTAACCAAGTAAGAGGTTAAACCAAAAAGAAGTTAAACTAATTAGCTTTGTTGGCAACTTCACACTTTTGAGATTGAAAGGGAGACATTTAAAACTAATCTGAACAATCTATTGTTACTGCTAGCTGTAGGAAGCTGTATTGATAAGTATGCTTGTCTGTCATTCTTCTTGATTACTCTTTACCTCATTGCTTTGTGATCCTTTTGCCTTGTGACATCTTGACCCTTGCAATTGGTGTATATAAACCATGCCTGGAAATTTTACTCCTTGTCTGAAGAAGAGAACTTGATCCACAAAAGCTAATGGTAAAAATATAGTGGTTAGTCTTTAAAGTGCTGCGGTGTTTTTGTTTTTGTTTTATTATTTTTTGTTTTTGTTTTCTGATATGATTGAATCAAGGTATACAAAACCTTTCACTATTTCAGTTTCTTCATTGTCAACTTTAAAGTTGTGTAATTTTTTGTAGGTATGATTTTTGTTTTCTTATTGTGCAGCTGCAGTATTGCTTTGGCACTTTCTTCTTTCACTTTCACTAAAAGTCATTTCACGTCATTGCTGCTTTCTGCCAGTAAGGTGATGTCAACTGGATATCTTAAATTGTTGACATTTCTTCCAACAATGTTCACTCCTCCTTCATCTGAATTTGGTCTGGCTTTCCACCTGAAATGTTTTGCATACAAGTTGAACAGATTATTTATTTAAATTTATATACTCCCCTTCTGGCCAGTTGATAAAATTCATCTTTGTCTGATACAGTACTTTTCCCTGTAAGAAGCCATTCTTTTTCTCCATATTCCATCCTAACTGTAATTTCCTGTTCCCAATAAAGGTTACATATCGGGGCAAGTAAGTGTTATTCATTCAATATTCCATGCTTTTGAGGTGTAGTAGTATTTTCAAATTTGTTTGTGTGTTTGTTTACCCCCTCCCATTATGCTCTTCCTTGTACATCTGTAAAAGTGTGGATCACCCTGAGTCTGTTGACACTTCTCTCTATGGTGCAATTTTTTTATTACTCCATCTCTGTAACTATGAGAAGACTTGCATTATTATTACTATAAGGTGACCCTGCTGTCTGCAAACAGGAAAGAAACAGGAAGAAAAGAGAAAGACAGTAAGAGAATACTATAACAGTGTAAAAGGGGAAAGGGTCAGGGAGATCTGGAAGATGGGCAGGAGAAAGGAGAATGATAGGGAAGACCAGAGGAGAGATTGAGAGAGACAATGAAGGCAGGCTGTATTTATTAACTTTATGCCTCACTGCTTTTGATACCATAGCTTGAGAGATCGCGGAATTGCTACACAGTCAATGAAATAATTCAATCTGCAAAGAACCCAAGTGGCTCACAGAATGCCCTTCTCTCATATCTTCACATTTAATTGAGGAACTAAATAAGATTAAGTACAAGGAGTATGCAAAAATATGAGTGGATCCTGTACTTCGTTTTCTTTGAAATCCCAGGCCAAGAAAGAACATTCACCTCACATTTCACAGGCCACATCAAATAATGTCAACTCTTTCTTCTTTCCCTCATCCTGTTTTAGCTCTGTTTACAGTTGTGTTTCTAAGTGACAGCCTTGGAAATCACCTAATATCCATTAAAGCACTTCTCTTTTACTCCCATCTTTATCAATTTCTGTACTATTTTTGTGTGTGTGTGGGATGGTGGTGGTGGACTCAACCATGGAAATTTGCTTCAGCATTTGTTCTTTTTTTAATGGATCTAGTCCCCCCCCCCCCCATGGAATAAGTCAGTAATTGTTTCACAGAAGTGGTCTTTTGCTCACAGTGATTTTAGTAGTAGAGAACAGTATGGTCTCCATCTACAGATGTAGTTTATTTGATTTGTAAATACAGGGCCAATGTCTCCTAGCATCTGCCAGCTTAAAGCAGTCATATTTCTAAGTGCACCTAGATGAGAAAGAAACTAGGTATTATGTGAAGCCTTCCTTCAATCTCCCCTGGTTGAACAGATCAGGCTTTACTTCTGAAAGAAATATATGACTCAGACAACAAGTAGTCATTACTCCAATAGAAAAGTGAATACAGTGGTACCTTGCTTATAGAGCATAATGCATTCCACGGGATTGCTCTTTAAGCGAGTTTGCTCTTTAAGTGAAACACCATTGCAAGTGACCAATTGTGACTTCTGGCAGGGGTGATTGCGAACCCTGCTTCAGTTGTTAAGCAAGTTTTTGGTTGGTTTTAGTTGTTAAATGAGGCAACCATTCAGAGAAAATTCTGCTCCTTAAGCAAGTTACTCTCTAAGCGAGGCACTCTTTATGAGAGGTTTTATTATACTGTAAAACCAAACATTATATCAATTATTAAAGAAGTAGGAGTTATCACCACTTCAAGCAATATTCGTCCTCATAACCCACCCTTTACCATGAATATGAGTCATGGAAGGAATATAGGGTGTCAAGGCATGTGGGCTAGCAAGCTTTGCCACGCCATCACAAACTGGGCTTCAGGAATACAGGATAAAGCTATGTACATTATATTCCTCCACAAACCATTCTGAACCTATTTTAACAATCACTTCTTTAAAGCACAAGAGGGCTTCCTGAGAGTTCTTCATTCCTACAACTCATCATGGGAATGCACTTACAGATCCACTCTGCAAAATTTTCCAAACATGAGTTTAAGCAGAACATTGTGCATTATAATTGATAAACAGTTTGGAACACTCACATGACTCATTTTATTTCTGACCTGGTGATTCACATCACACTTAACTTGGCTCAATTCAGAATCTCCTCTATACATATTGTATAACTCTTTGTGGCAAGTGTTCATTTTTCTCTCTGCAAGGAGTTCTGTTCAACCCCATAATGTTAGTAACACATAAGCAGTGTGATACTGTTGAGTAACTCTACAAGAAAAGCTACTCAGGACAAGTTTGAGTTCCTCTTCTTCATCATGGTGAACAGCTTGGAAATTCAACTCACCTATGGACATTTGTATGGAGAACTTTGACATGCATGTCTACAATATAGCTGGCTATGGATAGTTAAAAGCTGATTGTCCCTATGGAGCAGGGTTTCCCAACCTACGGCCCATGACACCATTTCATGTGGCCTGCACTGCTGCTGCCGCACCCAGAAGTGGAAGCAGACACATTTATGTCACCCGTAAAATGCACCTGCACCTGCATACATGCACCCATGGCCGTTGTAAATGTGAAAGTGGGTGCATTTATGACAGTTGTAAATGTGCCTGCTTCCATTTCTGGGGGGAATGGTCCAGCCCATTCAGCTGTCTGGGGGGCATGGTCAAGCTCACAGGTAAAAAGGCTGGGAGCCCCTGCTATAGAGCCATGGCTTTGTGGATGAGTACAGGATTTGCATCAAAAAGTTCCCAGATTCAATCTCTGGCATTTCCAGATAAGGCTGGAAAGGGATAGTACTTCAGCCCTATAGAGGGGCTACCAGTAAATATCAGCAATACTGAATTAGGTGGACTCAGTGTGTCAATTCTCAGGTATTCTCCTTGAGTTCCTATATACAAATATCTTTTACCATTACAAACTGAAGATGAATACCTTACAAATTAAATTAGAATTATTAGCTGGACAAATTAAGGAAAGAACTGTGCCTCTTTGATGAAGTTTGGGCTTTCCATACACAAAGTAGCAGGTTCAACCTCTAATTAAACTCAAGTTAGAAGCATCAGATGGCCAATAGATTCCCTAAGAGCAATGTTTCAAAGTTCTCAGCAGTCTCTGTCTGGAATGCCTGGAAAGCCAGTAAAAATAGACAATACTGAGGTAAAGGTAAAGGTCACCATTGGTTGAAAGCCAGTTGCATCTGACTCTAGGGTTCAGTGCTCATCTTTGCTTATAGCCAAAGATCCAGTGCTGTCTGCATCTGCAGACATTTCCATGGACATGTGGCAGACATGACTAGACACCGGAATGTGTGGAACACTGTTTACCTTCCTACTGAAGTGATACCTGTTTATCTACTTGCAATTTCTTGCTTTCGAACTGCTAGATTGGCTGGAGCTAGGATGAAAGCTCATTCTGTCATGTAACACTTGGGTCTCAAACTGCTGACCTGCCAACCTTCCAGTTGTCAAGTTCAGCATCTTAACCACTAAGGTGCTGCAGTCCATCAGCGACAATATTGAACTAGTGGGCAAATAGCTAGACCATGTATGAAGCAACTTCTCAGCCAGGTGGCCAGAAATGTTGATGCTATTGTAGTGAAGAGCCTTTTTGTGATCAAGGTTCAGTTCATAAACACAGAAAATGGTGTTGTATATAAAGAATTTCAGAAGAAAGTTGTGAAACTAACTACATAATCTGGCTGTGGTTTAATAAAAAATGTTAGGTTGCTGTAAACTGTTGTTGCTGGAAATCTGAGAAAGTAAGGAGAGATTCCTGGCAGATCCAGTTTCTCTCTGAGGACTGAAGTGAGGAAAAGGCACACCAGCCAAAATGCCCTCTCTGACCAACTATTTGAAACCCCCAGGTGCTGTACTGAACTTACTACCTCCAGGGCCTGACAGCATCTTTTCCTAGAGGTGATTTTAGGTGTTTTATTCAAAGTGGAGATGCAGAGAAGAAAGCTGAGGAGGAGGGAGGGAAATTACCCCTTGACAGAAACAAGAAGTGAAGGAGCCAGCGTACAGCCTGGGAGAAAATTACTATCTAGCACCTGGTGAATTTACCAGCTTTTAATTACATTTGACACTAATTGTCCTGGTACATGGGGGGAAATGATAAAAGGCTGTTACTTTGCTTATGCACCAGGGGAAAAACAGGCTTTAAAAAAAATAAAAGAAGAATCTGTCATTCTAGACTGTCATTTTTTTTTTTTGAAAGACTGCTTTTATCCTGCTGTGCAGAAAAAAGGGATTGTTTGCCATTGTGTTGTTGTTCAATTTTTAGATATGAGCACGTGCATGCAGACACACACATGCAAGCAGACACACACGTGGCTCTCCCGTCTATGTAATGTTGCCTTCCAGCAAAGAAGAGACTCAGGGCCTGGGTGTCCTTTGCTTTATTTAAAGTGGCATCTGGCAGTTTCCCGCCCAATTAGTTCTCTGCTGTTGTTTTGTTTTGGATGTGTCTATTATGAAGTTTGGCTTTTCACAGAGTGGTTGTAAACACTGCTGGGGTCTGTCACTGAAATACAAACCTTGTGTAATACTAATAGTCCCTTGCAATTGAGGGTGTCATGACACAGCTTGGCAATCTGTACCTCAAGGTGCCTAGAAGCAGCAGCAGTAGGGGCAGCCGCAGCAGAGCAATGTATTAAATCATCAAAGTCTTATAACCAAAGCATGACTAATTTCAGATCAAGGGAACAGGAAAGGAAAAGAAGCAGAGGATGCAACTACACAACAGGGAAAAAATGCTCATAGATCCACTGTGAAGTTGCATCTGGGAAGTCAGGTTTTCTCTAATTAATTTGCTTCAGCCAACTATATAGGTATCAGCAGAGAGAGGCCAGGGTATCAGCCTTGTTTGCAGCTTGTTAACCATTTGAATCCTATCCTTCCCAGTGGTGGGCAGCCAAACATTTTACTACCACGCTGTGGGTGGAGCCGACGCCATGGGCAGAGCCAACATCATGATGTCATGATGTCGTGGGCAGAGCCAAGGTCATGACATCATGACATTGTGGGCAGAGCCAATGATGTGGGCGGAGCCAAAGTAAAAAATAAATAAAATAAAACTACAGTACACATAAAAATAGAAATAAAAAACACATAAAAATACAAATTAAATAGACATTAAATAGAAATAAAAACATAAAAATACAAATTAAAATAGACATTAAATAGAAATAAAAGCACATTACATAAAACACGGTGTTTTAAACACCCACCCACCTCAACCCACCCACCTACCCACCCCAAACACAAACCCTTGTCACTTACCCTGGGGTCTGGGAGCAGCAGGCAGGTGGCAACAGCAGTGGTATGGCTGCGCAGTCTAGCCCAGTCAGGCCTGGCCAGGCCTGGCAGCGCAGTCTGACCCAGCAGTGCAGCCTGGCCCGGTGGTGCGCTGTGGCCTGCCCTGGTGCAGAGGCATCGAAGGAGCAGTGGAAGTGGTTGGCTGTCAAGGGAAGGCCGCCACCGCCCCTCCAAAGAGGCCACTGAGGGCCTCAACAGCCGGCCACTGCGCCCTTCACTGCACCCTAAAATGGCTGCCCATAAGTGCGCATGCATCAAAATACCATTTGATGTATGTGCGCCTCCAGTATTCAGTGCACATGCGTCAAATGGTGTTTTGACGCATGCACACTTACGAGCAGCCATTTTGGGCTGCAGTGAAGAGTGACCAGAAAGGCGACCGAATCAGTTGCCTCCAAAAAAGTAACCATCCTGGTGGTCTCCCGGGAGGGTTACTACTCCCCTGGGAGACCACCCGGGATTGTTACTACCGGTTCGGTAGAACCGGTCTGAACAGGCTGCTGCCCACCACTGTTCCCACTGCTGATGATTTGGTCTGCTTTTTTCCATTTCCCCTTCTCATTCTTTTTACTTTTAAGGGTTTGATGTCCTAGTGCTGGACCATCTAGATGACCAAAGGGGATGGAAGTTGGGAGAGCAATGATTTGACAAAAAGATAGGAGGAGATTTTCACTTCAGCTTTGTTTTCAACTTCTTGAAGTAGCTCTGCCCTGCTCTGGCTGTCCAGATTTAGAGGAAGCACAGTTAGAGCAAAGTTGTCCTTAAAATTTCTCCCCTCTCCCTTTTGGTTGACCAGCTATTTCAGCACTAGTACATCTTTAAACCAAAGAAAGAACAAAGGAAAAATAAAGAAATTGAATTGCAAGAAAAGATGAAAGCATACTCAGGAACCAGATGTGGAAAGAAGAGGATTAAAATGTCAACCAATTTCCCCATTGTCCTGACTCTGTCACTGCAGCTGGAGCTGTCTTGAATGGCTCTAAATTTTATTTATTTATTACTTCTCCTCCCTGGGTCCCTTCGGGGAGCAATAGATTAAAAATAGTTTATCACCCTCCTCCCCGAAGGGACCCAGGGTGATGCCCAACACATCAGCATATTGACAACAATTTAAAACCAGTTCAGAAATTAAAAGTTTTAAAAGAAGCTTTAAAACTTAGCATTAAAAACTAGGCATTATAGCTAGGCATTGTAGCTAGGAGGCACTGAGTGTCAAATCATCCAGCCGGCTGGGGAAATTGATCTATCCATTCCCCAGACCTCACCTGCCAGCCAGGGTTTCAATCCTTTTCTGAAGGACAGCAGCTCCGTTTGCAGGCGTAGTTCTATTGGGAGGAGGTTCCATAGGACCGGAGCGGACACAGAGAAGGCCCTCCTTCTAGTGCCAGAGAGGTGTGCCTCTCTGGCCGATGGCACAACCAGAGAGCCTCTCCGGTCCGCTCTGGTGGAACGGACAGATGTCCTTGGGACGATACAGTCTCTTAAGTATCCTGGTCCACTACCATGTAGGGCTTTAAAGGTAATAACCAGCACCTTGAATTGCACCCAGAGGCAAACTGGAAGCCAGTGCAGCTCCCTCAGCAGCAGTGAGGCACGGGCATAACGCCTGCACCCCAACACTACTCGTGCAGCCACATTCTGGACCAGCTGTAGCCTCCGAATGGTCACCAAGGGCAGCCCCATGTAGAGCGCATTACATCAAGTCTGGAGGTGACTAAGGCATGTGTGACCATGAGCAAGGAGTCCCGGTCTAGGAACGGCCGTAACTGGCGAATCACACGAAGTTGTGCAAAGATCCTCCTAGCCACGACTGCCACCTGCTCTTTGAGCAGTAGTTGCGAATCCAGGAGGACCCCCAGATTACATACCGGGTCTGTTTGGGGCAAAGCTGCCCCATCCAGAACCAAAGATGGCAGGGGAGGGGAGGGGGATGGGGGTTGGAATAACAATACAAAAGATCACTGGGCCCTACAAATGCCTTATTGTTCTTCTGTTCTCCCTACATAACTCTGTTCATGACCTTGCCTTGCTCCTTGCATTTTCTCATTCACAGCAATAGTATCTTTTGAAGCACTGGAAATACAAATACTGTCATGGACTCAGACAAGAATCATTTGGAAGGTCCCTAAGAAGCAAGAGAGCATCAATATCAATTGCTGTACCATTTTCTTGGACACAGTAATTCATTGTATTGATAGTATTACATCATGATAGACACTAATTTGTCTGTTCCACTTCCCCTCTCTAGATTTCCACAGCTTCCTTCTCACCTTGACCTACTTTTTATTACTTCTGCCTACCCCCCCCCCCAAGTTCTCTAATATCTGCTTCTTCTTGCAGTTAAGTGTGGGCCACTGACACCATATAATGCCTAAACAAAGCTGAGTGAACTGCCTGCCTTTTGCATCCTCTCTTAATTTAAGGTGCTGGTGATTACCTATAATTAACTGTACTGATTACCATACAAAGAACCTTCTCTCATCTCATTTCTTTTCTAGCACATTCTTCCAGAACTGTAAAGTAGGAACTTGCCTTTTATATCTTTTTTATAGAATATTCTGTGTGCCACTCACTCTCCCTACCCTCTATTTCTCCATCTTTTATACAATGTATGTCTTATCCGGTTCTGGATAACTGGTGAGAACCTGTTACATCCCATCACTGTATTCCACCCCTTATTCAAAAACATTCTAATTACTGGGGGGGGGGGGAGTTATTCAAATGTTGGCAAAAGTGCAACACAAAAGAGGCTAGAAGAAACCTTTCACACAGAATCTAAGGACAGGATAGCAGTGATGGTGAACCTTAGCACTTCAGGTGTTCTTGGACTTCAATTCCCAGAAGCCCAAGTTAGCACTCTTGCTGATCAGGGCTTCTGGGAAATGAAGTTCAAGAACATCTGGAGTGCAAAAGGTTCACCATCACTGCTATCCTGTCCTTAGATTCTGTGTGAAAGGTTTCTTCTAGCCTCTTTTGTGTTGCACTTTTGCCAACATTTGAATAACTCCCCCCCCCCCCCCAGTAATTAGAATGTTTTTGAATAAGGGGTGGAATACAGTGATGGGATGTAACAGGTTCTCACCAGTTATCCAGAACCGGTAGTAACTTTTCCCAGTGTCCTGGAGAACCGGTTGCAGCTTTTGAGGGGAACCACCTTTAGGGCTTACCTTTTCACTGGTTCCTCCACTGCACATGCGTGCCAAGCACTTGGTGTGCATGCACGCCTACAGTGCTTGGCGTGTATGCACGGCCTCCTTGCTGTCCTCCCAAGCAGGGAGGAGGAAGAGAAGCTGCTAACCTGAAGCTCCCTATAGCCTGCTCCCCTAGATATCCTAGAGAACTGGTTAGGCAAAGACTTAGTACCTAACTTCTTTAACTGTTGAAAAGTTGAAAAGTGCCAAAATGAAGCCATCTTGTGGTGAGTTCATATTGTAGTTCCTTCCATCTGACCTAGTGTGAGAAAGATTAGCCAGAATAAGCTTTAAGCTCTGGTTTAAAAGCTCAGGTTGATTTGTGTTGTGGGTGGGTGGGTGTTTGGATGGGTGGGTGTATTTTAATGTATTCTTTATTTATTTATTTATTTAATTTATTTAGAGGTTTATGTCGTGGGTGGGTGGGTAGGTGGGTTGAGGTGTGTGTGTGTGTGTGTGTGTGTGTGTGTGTGTGTGTGTGTTTATTTGTATCTTATTTTATTTTTTTATAATTCTTAAATTTGTTTTCTTTGGCTCCGCCCACAACATAATGATGTCATGACATTGGTTCTGCCCATGATGTTAGCTCCGCCCACACTGTGATGATGTCATGGTGGGGTAGTAAAATTTTTGACATCCCACCACTCTCTTTAAGCTGATTCTGCAAAACCCTTCTCTTTAAGCTGATTCTGCAAAACCCTTCTGAAACTGATATTTCACTGAAAAAGGGTGGGGTCAATGATGCTATGGGAAACTAGCGCCCCCTACTTTCCCTTAGCATAATTGACCCCACCCTTTTTCAGTGAAATAGCCATTTCAGAAGGGTTTTACAGAATCATTTACCTGCAGACTGCATCCCAACAGAAGAGAAAGGCCACAGTTTGCAACTGAGGTACAGGTCTGCACTGTGGTAGAACTGACAATATTACAGGTAACATTCACACTGAGTGACAGATATCTCTTACAAGGGCTAGAATGATTGACAAGTATCATAGCAACATGTGAATTAAAGAGTCTCACTTCCTGGCACAAATGGAAGTGAATGTCATAGCAGATGATCCTCCAATTTCTGAGTGTGGTCTTACTTATTCTAAGCAGGGTTAATTTCAAAGATTTAATAGGAAAGGGTGGGAAATAAAAGCTGTGCACAGTCACAAAGTAATATAGGCCCTTCTGGCTGAAGTGAAAGGACATGCTGCACTTCTTCCATATGGTTAACTGATTCCTTGCTCTGAGAGGCCCAGGTGGTTTCCCTGGCCATCTTGCTGACAGTGCTTTGTTTTTTTGTTTTTTTTGTTTTGGGGCGGGGGCATTAGCAAGTTATTTGAGGGGGGGGGGATTTGACCTTTCTGGTGGTTTAGTTCCTCAAAGTATATGCCCACCTCATCCAAGAAGTTGTCAAAGAAAACACTGCTCCGGAGAGCCATACTACTAGCAACAAACCCCATGTGACATTTTCCCTCTTGAAACTTGCTGAAGCATCCACCATGATGCCTGCCTTTAGCAAGGTGATGGTAGGTGATAGTGAGAATATCTCCTGATAGTAGAACATTTCAATACCTCTTCTGCTCCAGTACATGGCAAAGGAAATTCACTCCTCCTTGCCAGAAGATAAATTGTGTCTCTGTAAGGAAAATAAGATGTTCTCAGAGATATGTGTCTTGGATAAACAAGCAGTTCAGAACAAGGCAGTGCTGAATAGCCACCATTTCAGCTGCCTAATCACAGATGCACTGTGGAAGAATTCTGTACAACTAGGCTCTTTGACTACAGGCAAATAACTTGTTGCAATGTGCCCCCACTTAGGTAAGGTTGGGTGTCACCATGTGGCATTTATGGGCAACTCTCAGGATCTCAGCGTTCCAGTTAAATCTACTGTCTGCTGCATTGACATCTGCTCCATTTACCTGTTGCGCTGCTAGCTGGACTGGAAATCATAACCATTTTCAAGTTCTCACAGTGTATCCAAGATAATGTTGAGGAACATTAAAATGATGACTGCAGTCTGTTGTATGTTCTTTCTAGCATTACTGGAGTGATCACTGGAGAAGCCCCAGTAGTGGGGAAAGGGGCCCAATAGGGTTCCTCAGACAGAGTCAGCATTGACTTAGTCCCAGCCTATGCTTCTACCTTAGTTACTAGACTGGATGGGGCTAATGGGAACTGGAGTCTAACAGTAAAAACCTGGCTGGCTAAAAACCTGGCTGGCAAAGCAGGTGTGGGGCACCAGCGACATGGTGACCCCTGCCTGCTGGCTGATCTAGTAAGAACACTCTCTCTCTTTTAATCTGTATGGATTGGGGTAATTTTTGATAGTAGTTTTAATGGTTTTTTTTACAGATTTTAAAGTTTTTAAGCTGTGATATTCGTTTTATTCTCTGTGTGCCGCCCAGAGTCTTCTGAGTTGGGTAGCAATATAAACCACAAAATAAATAAATAAATAAATAAATGTGGGTGGTTCCAGTTTCTCCAGCCCTGTCATGCTTCATATTGTGTTAGCAAATATATTGGAGTAAAAAGCAGACATGCACCTAATTAAACCAAGGAACAAGACCATTTTAATTGGATCAATAGTACTATGAAAGAGTGAGGATAACTCTTGCACCACTTCCAGGATTTAAATAGCTACCTTACAAAAGTTTTACTAGTCCCACAATTAGAGGAAGTCTTGATGATGTTCTTGTATTATTATTTTTTAATTTATTTTCTCTTAATGGCCTAACAGCAGGGGCAGGAGGTGGGGAGACATATGTCCTGAAATGGGGCAAGTCTTTCAACACACTTGCAGCCTCATGAACCTGCTTTTTTTTAAAGGGGGGAGGGGATTAGAAAATTCAGTCTCCTCCAATATATGCAATTGCCTCTGTAGTCAAAAACATTTTAACTGGCTCAGTCCAACGCAAAACCTGTGACAGTAACTATGTTCCATAATATAATAGACATCTCTGTTATGACTTATAGTCATGGCCATTAATATGGAACTTGATAACATCAAGTGTCCTACTTTATGCCTTTCAAAATACAGTATACAACTCTAAGAAGGTCAAAATCTTTATCATTCACCAAAATCTGGACTACAGTAATCAGTATAACAAACTTTCTTCTACTATACAATTTGGAAAGAAAGGAGAGGACCAAGAGGAAAAAAACTGTCTGATTTGTCAATGAAACCTGAAGAGTTTTGTATTCACCTCTTTTTGTAGTGTGTGAGTTGCTAGATAAAGCTTACTGAACATCAGTCTCATAAATAAAGAGGAGCAGTTCATTTATGAGTGTATGTGCATTTCATGTTGTTTTTCTCCTCCTTATTTTTCTACTTCCTATGAAATTACTGAGTTTAGGCAAATTAACTAAGAATCTAAACATATTTCAAAGTCTATGCATTGTTCCCTTGCCAGACACATACACAAGCAAACAACATCATAAATGTGGAAGATTAAATAAATTAGTATTCTAGAAGCAGGGATCTTAAAATAATTTTGTTTTGCTGTAGTGGCACTTTAAGTCTAGAGCTATTGAAAATCCAATTTGCGCTTGGAAACATTCAATTTGTTTGCAGGTGTTTTTCCTTTAAGTCATGCAGAGTAATTTAGTGGAACAGAGTAAGAACCAGGAGTTTGTGACCTGTGCTTTGACAAGTCCAGCTGGGCTACTTTAGGTCATCAGATTTAAGTGGTGCTTCACCCTGGAATGAAATTAATTCTTCAATGCAGGTGGACTCACAGAAATGTATCCTGGGATACAGGTACAGCTATGTGGTCAGATATGGAGCAAGGTTTGTAAATAGCCCGGAATGTTCATTTTTGTATTATTTATGGGGCAGTTAAATAAATGGAAGCCTGGAGACTACAGGCGAGTGGGACCTGAGACAGAATTTACTTGTGATGTTCAGCCTCTTAGATCAGTGTTGTAAAATAAATCCAGACAAGTTGCTTGTCTACATAAATATTATACTAGCATGTAGGCCTACATATAAGAAATGCATGATTAAAACTCTGTGGAAGAAAGGAAGAAGTGAGTTTTTAAATCAAGTTATCCAGGCCAATCAGCACTATCTACTTACTAGAGGCAAGCTGGCATATGAGTGTGGTATACCACTGCCACCTTCACAACCTGTAATAGCAGGAGCCTATTGAGGGAGAATTTTCTCACATGCCTTCCCCACATTTGTGTCTTCTTCTTTTATGTCCCGATCAAGCCCTGGACTACCAAAATAAAAACACCATCTTGGGTTTGTCATTGGCCAAACTTAAATCTGGTAGTAATCGGCAGACCAGTAAATAAGCTGGATTCTGTATCTCTCCACATTCACATCATGTGTTGTTGTCCACCACCAGCCCCTACTTGGGCATGTTGGTCTTACATTTAGGAACTCCAACTCTCAGCCTATTCAGGGTCTACCAAGTGATGTAGGGGAGGTTGAGATCCTCAGCTATATCCTCCTTTAATATTGTTTGTATGATAGGCAAAGATGAATTGTAGCATTCTTCTCACTGTAGGGAGTGGAGAGAAAGCTCCTGGTGCTTTTGACAGAACTCTAGTACAATATTGTACTAGATAAAGGTAAAGGTCATCCTTGCTTGAAAATCTGTCGTATCTGACTCTAGAGTTCAGTGCTCATCTCTGTTTATAGCCAAGATGCTGTCTGTGTTTGCAGACATTTCCATAAGGCATGCCTCAGCACCTGATTACTTGGAGCACTGTGCACTCTAGTATCAGACAAATGCTATACAGTACCTGTACTTATAAAAAAAAACATTTTTGCACAAACTATATTGTCTTTGTGCAAAATCACACAACTTGTGCAGTCATATGAAGTGCTTGTTTGCCAAAAGTTGGGATTGTTCCTGTGTTGTATAAGATTTTGAAGCACCATTCTTAACAATTATCCTGATGTATGTCAAAAGCTGGGAAACAGGCAGATTAATACCAAAGCAAAGCTATATCCTTGTTATATAGATATAGGTTATATCTCATTATTGATGAGGCATTCAGAAGAATTGCTACTGACACTGTTGGCCCCATTCTAAAACCTACAAAAAGGGGAAATAAGTACCAAAATAAATACTGGCATCTTTCTTAACAATCATCTGTGCTTGTTCTCTCTCATTATTTGGATGTACAGTATACATTATTTCTCAAAGGATGACAATACCAGAGACATTTTACACTCACATTATGTTGACCTTGAAAGGAAACAAAAACTTTTTACATTATCAGCTGGAGGAGAAGAACCTCACAGGGCTTTAAATTCTTCATGAATACCTCTTATTCTGTTGAGACAACCTACAGAGAATGAGGAATTCACAAAGCATTCTTTTTAACATCTACCGGTACTTAAGAGTAGAAGCACCAGGCCGTTTGTGGCCAATGCATCCAAAATTAAATTATCTTGGACTTGCCTTTTTAAAAAAGTAGCTCTTCCTCATTCTAGACTTTTACTGTTATGTGGTTTTGCCTTGTTTTACATTTCACTTCTTCTGAATTTCAGTTTAACTGGGCAATTTTCTAACTCACATCAACTAATGAAACACGTTTATTGTTTAGATTCTATAACAGTGTTTAGCATATTTCTAAACCCCGGGAAGGCTAAGTTCAATAGTTGTCCTTTGCTTCACTGGGTTTTCTTGTTTACAAAATGGAACTTGAAAACACAATCTCTTAACCAATAAGGCTACATTTGTGTGAACCATTTGCCCACAGATTGTCCACAGCTTGCCTACATGGGTACCATCATCCTAAAGAGCTGACCAGGTCTATGAGTGGCTGTATAAGACTTGGAGAGAAAAGAAAACATACTGAAATTAAATGATTTTTATGATGGTGCTGGTTTTATTGATTTTCAGACGTTTATACAGTAAACCCCGTATAACGAAAAAACTATGTTCCACGGAGCTCTTCGCTATAAGGTTTTTTTCCATTATACGGATATAAAGTTTTTTTCCATTATACAGATCGCTATGGGCGAGATACCGTATAACAGGAAAAAGTTTGTTATATGGGTCACTATTGGTGATACACCATACAACATTTTCTTGTTACTGTTGTATGGGGTGTTGCCAATAGTAAAGGTAAAGGTTTCCCTTGCTCGAAAGCCAGTCGTATCTGACTCTAGGGTTCAGTGCTCATCTCTGTTTCAAAGCTAAAGAGCCAGCACTGTCTGCTTCTGTAGATGTTTCCATGGTCATGTGGCAGGCATGACTAGACACCAGAGTGCATGGAATGCTGTTACCTTCCTACCAAAGTGGTCCCTATTTATCTACTTGCAATTTCTTGCTTTCAAACTGCTAGGTTGGCAGGAGCTGGGACAAAGACAGGAGCTAATTCTGCTCTGCAGTACTCAGGAATCGAACTGCTGACCTTCCAGCTCCCAGTCAGCGTCTTAGCCACTTGAGCAACTGCTCTCTTTTTTCCATTATACGGTACATCACAAATAGTGCACAAATGCTTCGTTGTATGAATTTTTCGTAATACAAAGCGTTCGTTATACGGAGTACCACTGTATTTACTTTTTAAAAAAACTTTTTCTTTCTATGAAGATTGCCTTTCAATACTACTTTGTAATGGAAGGACAGAGTTTATATGTGAAAAACAGTAAATAAATAATCAAATTGGTAATTTACAAGTCCACCCCTGTAGCTTCTAAGACTAAAGCCCTATATAACTAGAAATGATGTAGAAAATATTCAAAATCTGGGAAAATGCAAATTTTCTGGAGAATAATTTTCCAGTTTTATTCTAGCTGGAATTCTTGTAGCTTTATTGCACTAGAACATTTCAAGAACTTTATTAATTACAAATAATAATACCACCACCATTGGTTTCTAGGCATTTTGCTGCATGGTGCTTTGTCAGACTTTCATGAGTCCATTTCCTTAGCAGGAACAAAAACATTTTTTAAAAAAAAATCACTTGTATTTGAAAGGAGAAACAACTATTTATCACCAATGAAGTAGAGTGGAACCTCATACAACAATTGCCCTATATAGCAATTAAATCACATAACAATTAGGTTGGGGGGGGGGGGAATGGCATCCTGGATAACAATTTTCCCTATGGAAAAAATCGTACAACAATTTTTCAATGGGAAAAACCAGTTAGCAAAAAATAAATAAATTGTACAATGCATCCCATAGGGAAAATTGTTATACGATGCATGCATTCTAAGGCAATTGTTTCATACAACAACACGCCCCGTGGAATGGATTAAAATCGGTGTATGAGGTACCACTGTACATGCAATTTTTTTTATCCAGTGCAGTGTTATGATTGTCTTCTTTGTTTCCTACTTACTTCTTAAGGCCTTGTGGGTATTGATCCTGCAAAAGGGCTGCTTCACTGGAGTCAGAAATCAAACAACTTAAAAAGTCCAGTGGAGCGCAAACCCTTCAAATCACATTGACATGTTTAGTAGGTGCTGGATGCTTCATCTTCCCTGCTCCAATATGTAATTATGTGTCAGAGTGATATAGGGGTTTTAAAGGGCCATAAAACCCCAGGGGCGTGGACAAGCTGGACTCTGCCATGCCAAAGTGTCTCCTGGAGCTTTGCTGCCAATTTCTCTTCACAGTTAACCTAATGTTAATAACATGGGGGCTTGTAGTGGAGCAATAGCATTAAGTGTCCCAAGAGTAAGTAGGAATGTAAGATGGCAGTTCACAGCTTTGCCTCAGGGGAACACATTGAGAGCGAAGATTGCTGATTTTTCCTGTGCGTTCCCTTCCTTTTAATAGCTTCACTAAAAGCTTCCTTTTATTGATGGATCTCCTAAACATTTCTGACATACATTTTTTGCTGTCTTGATTTTTTTTCTTCAAAAACCTGTCCAGCAAGGCTTCACAAACAGAAACAAAAAATCTGAAATTAATGGCTTTGGGAGTTATTTTACTCTCCTAAACTAGATTTATATTATGTTGGGGAAGTAAAAAGTCCCCATACAAAGCTCTGCATGGAATTACTAAAGAAAGGCATTTCATTCTGTTTTCCTGAATCATCAGCCATTTTATATATATCAGGGGTACCCAAACTTTTTGTTTTGTGGGCCGGTCACGTAGTTCCTCCCACTGGAAACAGAAGTAAAATGCACGTGCGGCTGCTGTAAATGCATTTACGACAGCCATGGGTCATTTATGGCAACGTTTTGCACATGTGCGGGCACGTTTTACTTCCGCTTCCGAGAACTACTGACCATAGTTTGGGCACCCCTGATATATATAAATGGGATGTTTAAAAAACCACACAGTGCATTTTAGGGTCTGGGATGCAAAATCACTTCAATGGCAAAAAATCTTCACAGATTTTTCAGTAATTTGTTCCAAGCTCACTATAGTTTTCAGAAAGTAAACTATCTACAGACACTTACATCTACTTCCTTGTTTTAGTTTTTTTCAGACTGGAAAATGATTTTGATGAGACAAAATGCCTACACAGAGACACCAGAACAGGGCCGTAGCCAGGATTCTAGATATGGGTGTGTGCGTGAAAAAAATTTCAGGAGGGGCAAAAAAATTTCAGGAGGGCAACAATGTCACACTCACATATATAACATTGGCACCACAGGGTGGGGTGGAAGTGGGGTGTTTTTTATTATTATTATTATTATTATTTATTAAATTTAATACCCCGCCCCAATCGGGGGGACCCGACTCTGGGCGGCTTACAATCTAGTAAAAACAGAAATAAAACCCAACTCCATGTCGCTAAAAACATCAGAATTAAAAACATCAGAATTAAAAATCAGCACCGAATTAAGACGACGCAGGACTACACATCAGTATTCCCATATTCCAACCCAGGGAGGCAGTTCTTATGTAAGTTAACTCAGAAGGGTTTTTGCCCCCCTGGCTAAGTCCCTGCACCAGACTCAGAGTGCAATCCTGCCTAAAATAGGGGCCAGTAATGAGGTTTAAATAAAGGGCACTACCCTCTCCTCCTGGCAAATTTTCCTTTCTTCTGCCAGCTGAACCAAGAGATCTGCTGACATATCAATTTGCTGGCAGACTGGGTCTGCTCAATAAGTTAGGTAAGATGCAATAGCAGAGGAGCCTCCAGAACTGGACAGTAAATGGGCAGGACAAGTGAGGAACCCATTTGTGCCAGGTCCAAGCAGTCTCGAGCCTGGGGACACAGCCAGGATACTGGTCAACATAAGGGCAGATAGGTTGGGATGGGTTGGATTCAGCATAGCTTCTGATGGCCTGTTTTTGGCTAAGTTGGCCTTTGGCCATCTTGGCTAGTTAGGATTTGATTTCCAACTGCCTCCCCACCCCACCCCCTTTGTCTTTTCCCTTAGCATGAAACATGAACATTGACAGAGCACTCTTCTTTTCTACTATTTCACACATATATGTAGGTTTCAATCATTCACTTTCGCTCATTACCTAGTCTTTGTCTCCTGCCTCACTATCCCTTGAAGAAGGAAGAGGTGTCCCTACCTACATTGGAGGAAATTAACAGGGCTTCAAAATGCTTGATGCTGGCTAGGATGTACCCTTTATTGGCAGCTCACCCTTATTATCAGAAACACTCTAAGGGCAACAGTGTTAAAATGCCAGAGCCTCACACTATCAGAGTCTAATGCTGGTTCCTGTATTATTTAGCCCAATGAAGCCATCTTCCATTTAATGTAAAACAAAAACACCTCTTTTCACTTGACCAGTAATAAATAACTCTCCCCCCCCATTGGCTAGGAATACTGAGGTTTCCCCGTCTGGGCCCTGCTGGAACACTGTCATATCTGTCTTCATTGTCAGTTTAGGGGTAAACACTTGCCATCAAGAAAAGAGACTGCTAATATTCTATGGCTACTGAACCCTGCACCAAATACTGGATTCCTCTTGGATATGCCTGAAAAGGTACTAAGTAATCTTGACTTTGCCATGGTTTACTCTAAGCCAGAGATTCTCAACCTACGGCCGCAGTGCCAAATCAACTGGCTAGCATTCTACCTCCAGCAGCCGCTTCCGCCACTGCCGGAAGCAGTCATGTTCCCAGCAGCCGTGGAGTCATTGCTGGCAGCCATTGAGGTGTTCCTGGCAGCCGTGGGTGCAGCTGCCGAAAACACATCCACAGCCACTGGAAACTCAGCGGTGGTCATGGAAAACACATCAGTGGCTACCAGAAACGTGTTAGCGACCGGCGGAAATGCATCAGCAGCAGCTGGAAATGTGTCCACAGAGGCATTCATGGCTGCTGTGGCCACATTGATGGCAGTTGCAAGGGTTATTCCAATGCCCACTGATGTATTTCTGGTGGCTGTGGATGCATTTCCGGCTGCTGAAAGGTTTTTTCCTTTACCCATGCCATGCAACTTCTCTAGGCCGGTAGATGGGGGAGCAGTGGGGGGGGGGTTTGAAGGATTTTGGTGGGTGTGGTGGGCTCAAGGTGGTTGGGGGACACCAGTCCAGCCCACAAACAATCTGAAGAGATGTGATCCAGCCCCCAGCCTAAAAAGGTTGAGAACCCATGCTCTAAGCCATGGGTGCCCAAACTATGGCTCGGAGGCCAGATCTGGCCCCCGAAACCAATTCATCCAGCCCGCGTCACCCTGTATGGGTGGATTTTACTTCTGCTTCTGGGAGCGATGAGGGTGGTATGGGCCGGATGAATTGGCATCAGTGCCAGATCTGGCCCTTGGGCCGTAATTTGGGCAACCCTGAACCATGTGACCTGCCCACGGCCTGAAAAGTTTGGGCACTCCTGCTCTAAATAGTGCAAGCTGTTCCTTGCTGTTTGAGTCTTCCCATCAGTACTCAGAAAGTATAATTTTTCTTCTCTAATATATTTTTAGCTTGATGAGCTGTCGATGGAAAGAGAATTTAATATCTCTTTCTGCCTTGCTCTTCCAAATCCGGTAGGATGGAGGTACTTTATCACAGAACTGCTCAGCTGTCCTTTTCTATTGATCAACCCTTGACATGGATGACCTTGGATCAATAAGCTAAGGATTATTTAGTGCCTTTTCACCAGCATCAAATACTACTTTGGACTGAAAGCAACATGCATGTACCTGACCTCCAGTATCAGGACTGATGTTCTATGATGATAAGATTTACATGGTTATATTTTGGTGTGTATTCCCCAGTAGGAGACAGCTGTGAAGAAGCTCAGTACAAGGAGGAAAGTTCTTAAAATAAAAGGCTTCTATATGACATATTTCTCGAGTTCATTGGAAGGCTGAAATTTTAAGCAGACAGATGGAAGTAAATCTCACTGAAATTCTTGGAATTTCTCAGTCAAAATATATAGAAAAAGGTGGTGTTCATAAAGCAAAGCATATTAATCAAATGCCTTTCCAAAAGCATATTTCGTTGTCTTGTTAACATTTAACTATTCAACACTCAGTGTTTCTGTTATGGTATCTGGGGGCAGGAAGTCAATTAACTAAGACAGACATGAGGCAAAAAACAAGCTACTGAGCAATAAAGAGAGAGAGAGAAAGGAAAGGAAGGAAGGAAGGAAGGAAAAGAAAGAAAAATGTTAGCAATCAATGATTTAGATCAGGGGTGCCCAAACTTTTTGGGCCATGGGCTGATCATGTGGTTCAGGAAGCCGGTCACTAAGGCCCAGGGGCCGGGTGCAGCCTCCGATGCCAATTCATCCGGCCCGCAAAGCCCTCATCGCAACTGGAAACGGAGTAAAATGCGCCCGTATGTGTGTGTTATACTTCCGTTTCCAGGAGCGACAAGGGCTTCATGGGCTGGATGAATTGGCATTGGGGGCCGCACCCGGTCCCCGGGCCTTAGTTTGGGCACCACTGATTTAGATCCATACAGCACTTAGTGAGGTTTTGAGAATATGTGTTAACATATATCCTCAGGAAGTACAAGTAAAACCTCATATAACACTAAAACCTGGTTCCACAAGTCTTGGTGTTATATGATTTTTAGTGTTATCTGATGCATGTTAAAATCCTATGGGGTCCATAGAGATACATTGTAACCACACAGGCTTTAGCGGTTGTTATCTGAAGCATCCCATAGGATCTTAATGTTATCTGATGCAATTCTTCCCCCCAGATTCCTTAATGTTATGCGATTTTAGTGTTATTCGATACTAATGTTATATGAGGTATTACTTGTACCTAGATTCACTGGCCAGATGGGCAGATTGTAGCTTGCAGTAGTTGAGTGAAGTATTTTAATGTGATTGTACAGAAAGATGCAATCTTGTTAAGAGACAATTATCATTATTTACCCTTTGTGCCCATCGTTCTGTACATTTTAGAAACTGCATTTACTGCTTGCCCACCTGTTTCTATGTGTTTCTCATTATGATAACACCAAAGTCTCAGTCTGTTTCACACACACCAATAAGATCGCTATGCCTCAGTATGCCTCATTTTTATTTTGTGTGCTCTTGAAAGGCAACCTATTTGATATCCTACAGTTTTTAAAAACAATGGCAGTTATGGTGTGGAGAAGCTTTCCAATACCAGCTTCTCGCCCTTACTTGCAGCTGTCCTTCGCAGTATGAGCAGCCATTCAACCCATTTTAGCGGAACAAAAATGGGGTTGTTCAGAAGGTAAGATAATTAACATGGGAAAGCTGAAAATTTTCCTTTTACAGCCTCTGTAACCCTATTAGGCTGGCTATTTGGAATCCTAGGAGAGACATTTCTTGCCAGAATGGATTGCAGCAGAATTGAGTTTCATTATATTTTTAATTAAGAGAACAAGGACCAGGGTGAAAAGTGGTATAGCTGTTAAAAAGTTTTGAAGAAGTTTTACAGACTTCTCTGCATACTCACCTAGGTGAAATTGTTTCATTCCTCCCCCACCCCAGCAAACACTACCTCATCTCAAGTGGCCATAGATAGAAGGTGGGCCCCTTGAAAGATTAATCAGTGTGAGTGTCAAGGATACAAAGCACCATTAAGAAGTTGTCTGCAGTTGTGTTTTTGGCTGTGGTTGACAGCAAGCTTAAAGCAGTAAATTCACACTTGAGTTTATATTGGTGAAAATGGAATCCTAAATACCCATAAAAAGGTGTGATGTCTTTTCAGAAGGGGGAGGAGTCATCTTTAAATCTAATGTTAAAACTGAAAAGAGAGTACCTTATGCTCTTGGTGGTGGATAGATGGTCAAGTTTTTTAAAATTAATTTTTTGTGTTTGGTTTTTAAAAAAAGTTATATTGCAATTCTTATAATATGCCGTGACAATGAAATGTTGTTGTTAAATTTTTAAAAAGAAAATTTTAAACAATTATTGCCACTCATGCTTGCTGGGGAATCCTGGGAGTTAAAAGTCCAAAACTGTAACTTTTCTAGGTACTGCCATGGAGTCATTTCTTTGCCAAAATAAATCACTTGAAAATGCTACCTAGATAGAGTAAGAAGAGCCCCTATAGAAGTAAAAACATGGACTAGAAACAGAGTAATTTTACAAAAGCAAAAAAAATTGATAGCAAGGCTAAGAATGTCCAAATCTGCTCTGTTGGGAGCTTGCCAACTTTTCCGAGAATATCTCATTACTTTGGGCTGAAATGTAAATTAGAATGGCGACAGTTGCCTTAGGACCGCAACAGTGGAAATGTTCAGCTTCATGTTATTTTGTTTACTCAGGTTTCCATAATTTAGCTCTTCCAAAATAATCTCTGGATTTGTTTTTTTGGCATACTAGCCTTGGGGTAGCTCTAAGGTGAATTAGCAGTGCTTTTGAGGGCATGTGGATTGGGGCAATTGGCCTTTGCAAGCAGCCCAAGCGAGACATGTATTGGCTGTGTGGGATGAGGCAGCTTTACTCCAATCTATCTGTATTAGACATATGAGTGCTATTTATTCTCTTCAAGTCGTTCAATATATTCATTTTTTAGCATGCCCCCATACCCTGTGATGTGCCCTGCACCATGTATGTACCAAGCCAGCATTCATTCTTATCTGCCTCTCACACTGCCTCAGAATCCTTCTGTTAAGTGTCTATTGTCCCCAAATAAACTGATAAACTGCTGGTAATCCACTGATTACTGATAGTAGGAGCAGGACTGCCCTGGCCTACGCAGATAAGGATGCTTTATGCCAGCAAGTGGAGGGTGATATAGTACACAGAGGGGGGAGGTGACACAGGAGATGGTGAACTGGTGCCAGAGCTTGCAGAAAACTTGCATTTATGGCTTCACTTTATGGGGCATGAAGGGTGGTGCCTTTCCTGAGACCTGAAACATGCGAAAATTTGGTTTTGTACAGCATCTCTCCATGGACTTGCTGGCTGATGGGATCTGGGAGATGCAGTCTGAAAAAGGAACTTTTTAAAGCTTTTAGGTGTGGCATTGTCTAAAATAGTAATGGTTTCCTGAAGCCAAAATATTAAGGTGATCAGTTTTTTGAAGGCAGCTACCAGAGGATTCCTTGTTGTGTTACTTTCAGAGGGTTTCTAAAGTACTTATTTTTTTTATTTAAATTTTGTCTTTGGATGATAAGGAGAGTATATTAGAAAAGCATATCTGTCAAAGCAACTGTAACAAGGCAAGCAGATGTAAAATAAGGCAACTGAATATATACTGAAGCTTAGAGAAGTTACTTTCCTGACAGGTGTCAGAATGCGGCCATCCCACTCAAGGGCCCCTCCCTTCCAGTTCCAGAGACCCAGTCTCTTTATGGGAACTGTAGCCCTTGTCAGCTCTATGGGAGAGCTGGTCTGCATTAACAGAACTCTTACTATGCTCAGGCAATGAAGCAAATTGGGGAGGTTTGGTAGATAGGCCTTGTGTGTGTGGTGTCAGCTTCTGTTAAGGAAAGAGACGATCTTCAAGCGAAAGTAGTTGCTTAATTGATCAGGTTTCTTAAAGGATAATCCAGAAAAACGTAAATAAGTTCAGTAACAATAGTCAGTCCAAAAACAATCCAATCACTCTAAGTGATCATTTTGAAGAAGCAAAAAGGCATAGTCCCCCAGGCAAGATGTTAATCCATAGACACCCAAAAGCGAACTAACTCTGCCCTCCCCAAGATGGAGATTCTGCAGTCAGGTGGGGTACCTTCTAACCAATCAGGGTACGGTCCTATTGAAACAGAAAGTTTCTCAAAACATGGGAACATGGTAGCCACAATAAGGCTAACTATAGATAAGAAATAGGAAACAGGCAGTCTTGTGACACAGCCTTGTGACACAGAGAAGAAAGGATTTTTGAGGCCTAGTGAAAACCAGGTCCTCTCCAAGCTTTGAGAACGTTAGAAAATATGTTGTTTCATGACAACAGGTAACTTCCAGAATCTTCCAACCAACTTGGCCACTGAATGAAAGAGAGAGCGAGAGAGAAATATGATGAAGACAGAAATTGAACACACACAAAATTCCAAGCACTGATATTGTCTCAGACGTTATTTAATAGTACAGTAGTTTTGATATTAATCCCAGTAATTAATTATTCAAATACATTCTATACTGCACTCATTGACACAAGAGGTATGCTAATGTGCTGACAGGAAGTGTCATATTTTCCCAGTCATAAAATAGGATGGCTCGATGCTAGGGAAATAAGAAATACCAACATGGAGAAGGCCAATTGGATTTGACACAATCACTATTACAGTTTTAAATTCATTCCCTGGGAGGACCCTTAGAAACCTATCTTCTAAATTCCAGGCCACTATTTTAACTACTGAATGCATCCAACTGAGCATTTCTTAAAACAGCAGAGCCTATAGATTTCTCCCTGGCCTAGCCCTAAACAAAAATGCTAATGAGCAATCCTATCCCTATAAAAATGATTAGTACCAGAATTTTTCTGTATTTTAATTTGCTGCTTGTGGCAGCAAACTTCTGAGATGTAAAATCTATGAGTGTTAGTTCAGGGATGTTCCTGGGCTAACTTCTTAGAGAAAATTGCAAAGAGAAAGGGGAGAGAAGGAAAACAGAAAACTGCAGGTACAGTATCTCGATAATTTCAGCATTTCTTCTTTTTACACTCTAGTCTAGACAATGCACAAGATTTCGCTTACAATTTTTTTTCTTCTGCTGCATAGCTTTGGAAAATGTGTTGAGCTTCAACTCAAATTTGTTTTAAAGCTCACGGACACCAAAAATAGAAGGCCAAAGCTGTGCTTTTCTCTACAGGTTTGTGAATCTTACTAACAGAAGCCCTTCCCTAGATTTTTCTCAGCACATTTGTTATCTAGTTTCAAACTATTGGATAATCTTTGCAGAGTGGTGCAGATAGTGTGCCCCAAGCATTAAAGCTGAACATTTTGCAATGTGTTTCTCCTTAGTTCCTATAGTACAAACGCTCAAGCAATGCTTTAGCAGCATTAAAAAATATATTTACAAGACTTTGTTCAGATAAAGCTATCAGGTAGATGGCAAAAGTATAATACAGTAATACCTCAGTTAACATTTACCTTGGATAACGCTAAAATCACATAACATTAAGTAATCTGGGGAGGAGAATTGGATCGAATAAGTTAAGGTCCTATGGGATGGATCGGATAACAGTGGTTACAATGTATCCCTATGGAGCTTTAACATTATCTGATCCATCCCATAGGATTTTAACATGGATCGGATAACACTAAAAATTGGATAACACCAAGACTTGTGGAACCAAGTCTTAGCATTATCCGAGGTATTACTGTATAGCAGTTCACTCCATCTTGGTTGCAATAAAAGGCAGAAAGATCAATCTCTAGCAAATGATAGTTGTAAGAAGGTACTGAAATTACTGGCTTTTTGAAACTAAAATTTTGTATCAGGCTTTGGAGCAGAATCGTCGTCACCAGTCCAGGGTCAGTAGCCAGTTGAGTCTTGTCAGGGTTACCAGGGTCTTCCAGGAAACGTAGTCAGGGTCAGTCAGAGGTCTAGAGTCTGGTACATCAAGTCAGGAAGCTAACAGCACGTTGTTGGGTCCACAAGGTTGACAAGTTGGTCCAAGAAAGGGCCTGCTAGTACACCTCTCTTCTTTTAAGAGGAGTCAGACCCCACAGCTGAGGGTCTGTTCAAGAGGTCTGCCCAGGCTCTCCTCCTTCTCAGCTCAATCTGATGCCTCAGTTCATTCCTGTAATGAGTAGGCATGCCAGCCTGCTGCCATCTAGTCTGCCTGCTAGCACCCAGCCCATCTGTCAAGTTCCAGTCCTCCGGCCTGGCTTGGCCCTGCTGGGCCAGCTGTGAGGTAACAGCTGACTGTGGTGCCAGTGCCAGATCCATCTCTCATGACTCGGCCTCCTGATCTGAGCCGGGTGCAGCATGGGGGACTGGCAAGGGGTCCCCCTCGGGCTCAGAGTCCGTCGGAGCCAGCAGCAGGCAGCTGGGCAGGCTAGATGTCCTCCTCCTTCTTGCACCCAGGACCCCAGTTCACAACAGTTACTCTTCCGCAAGCACAAAACATACAGCGTTCCAGGATGAAATTTAAATATTCTTGAGTTTATGGAGCAAAAGAACCCTGCTTGAGAAACATGACTAGTCTCATCAACATCCCTCAGTATTCCATAAACATTTTATTTGAGGAAAAAGAGCTGTCTTTTTTTTTAAAAAAATGTCAGTAGATTGCTTTCGCATGAGCCTCTTTCTCTGACATTGCATATCTTTGTTCTCCTTCTTTACATGGAATATCCAAATAACGGCAAGAAATTTTACTCCATCATAAATGAAATCGAAACCATGATAGCCTCAAAATGCAACTAAGTAACAATGTACTAGTCATATACAGTAAAACATCGCATAAAGAATGCCTCGGTTAGAGACTAACTTGCTTAAAGAGCAGAATTTTCTCTGAATGGTCACCTTGCTAAACAACAAAAACCAACCAAAAACTTGCTTAACAACTAAATCAGGATTCACAATCCCCCCCCCCCCCAGTCACAATTGGTCACTTACAATGGTGTTTCACTTAAATAGCAAACTCACTTAAAGAGCAATCCTGTGGAACGCATTATACTCTTTAAGCGAGGTACCACTGTACAGTATGTGTAATATGAATAGGGATGAAACCAGCAACCTGTCTCAGTGGTTTACTTGAGTTTACTTATTCCCAAAAGGATTCTGGTCAATGTTGTTAGCGCTTTTTGGTTTTACAGCATGCTGCACATTGTTGCAAACGCCACCATTCCCCTGCAGATGTATCAATTAAGGGAACTAACATATGAAGCTCCACCTACAGCTGCCAGTGTCTCCCCTTCACTTTGTGTATCACATACTATGTGACACATTCACTTCCTTTATTTTGACACTGAAGAAACTTGTGATTATTGATGGTAATGCTACACTCTTTTTCCATAATGTCATCTTGTCACCATTGTGTCAACACAGGCACACAATTAAACATATTGTGAGACCAAAACCTGACAGTGGGTCCTTGGGCCATGCGCTGAATATCAGACATGGTTTTCACACCCCCATGTCATCATGATGGCACACATAGTTAACGCAAAGAAGAGAGAATAAGAGTGGAGATGCATGAATCTGCTCAGATTGAGCAAAAAACAGGAGGATTCAACTATAGGATAATAAAAGCAAGGTTCCAGGGGTACAGTGTGGAAAACAGCTGGGCATATCAATGAGGACTTAGTTGGAAAGAGGATGTAACCAAGTGTTTCCCAAATTTTCGGTTTTGGACTTCAATTCCCAGAAGCCTAAGTCAATTCCCCAAAGCACTGATCAGCCAACATACTGACCTAGGCTTCTGGGAATTGAAGTCCCCCCTGTGGGGTGTGGGCCCCACACTGGGAAACACTATAACCTCGCATAGCAACACCTACTAGAGATTAAGTTCTTTATGTTCAGTCATGAGGAAAACAAGCATCCTGCTTCTTATTAATTAAAAAGCAGCATGAAAAGAATGTTGTTTATAGTACATCACAGCAAAATATTGACATGTGTTGTGTGTTTTCTAACTGCCCCCTACTTTTCAAAACCAAAGCATACCTCTCCATTTGCTTTTCTCAGTCTATCAGAATAGAATGTTCAAACTGTTTCAATCCTTTACTGATTCTTAATGAATAGATATCAAATGAAGGTTTACCAAACTTACAATTTGTCTAAATAAATGGTTTATATTGACTTGAGGTCTTCGATTCATCAGTAATGGCTCTGCATAATGGATATAAGATATAGTTTCAGAAATTGTTCCATGCCATACATAGAAGAACAATTGCATTTTCTGTTTCATTTGTTGATAAATGAATAAATGACATGGAAAAAATATTTATATTACCTTATGTGATGATCCTTCTGCTACTATTTTGTTTTGTGCGACTGCAAAAATATTATTTGTTGCTGCAAATGCTAGAGCTACACTTCTGCAGATTCTTCAGGGCAGCTCACTAAACTTCTTCATATATATTTCCACACAGTGACATTAAATGCCAGGATGGTGCTTTTGCTTAATCAATCTTTCATCTGCTGGTACTTCTTAAATTTCTAAAATTAATTTTAAAATATAAAAAATATTTTCCCTTGATCCCTTCTAAAATGTGTGTTTCTCTCCTATGGAGACTAGTAGCGAGAGTTGTAACAGAAAGAAAAGCAAAATAATTGTTTGGCCATATGGGATTTTCTTCCACTGAGAAGTTCTTCCCACTTTTTTCTTATGAATTGTGCCACTTCTGAACAAAACAGAATGTGTTTGTGAACACCGCATCCTATCAAAAATTACTCCCCACCCCCACAGTCAGTTAAAACAACAAAAGTCATGATATGCCAGGTGTAAGGCAGGTGTAAGGCACCTAAGAGCCAGTTTCCCTGAAAGCTAGCTTTCTGGGAGGCTAACAGTAGGTGATGGCAAATTAAGTGAGGTCTTCTACTCTCTCGCTTACACATATGTACAGATTGCAGTTGTAGAAATGAATGGAAAGTAGACCCAAGTGCTTAAGAATGTCATCAGTGGTTCAGAGGTTTTTTGAGTTAGGGGAAACCACAGTGCAAATTACTTTGCAAATTCAAATTTTGCTTATAAGAGAAATAGACATCATCCCTATTTTGTAGCTGAGGATCTGGAGCTGCATGTGAATGATTTTTCTTCCTCTACATGCAGTATAAACACTGAGTAAGCACTGAATAAGCTAGACAAAATTCCATCTGTCTTCATGCTCTCGCTATAACATGTCAAAAACAATCCCTAAGGAATAAAAGAAAGGGTTAATAGCATCTGTCTTCCAGACACATTTTCCTCTTAGCTCCAGTTTCTGATTTCAGGCTATAGACAGCTGTGGAAATGTCCAGATATCCATAAAAGCTCTATACCAGAGATTCCCAACCTACAGGCCATGGGCCGGACCTGGCCTGCGGCACCATTCCATCCAGCCTGTCACTGCCTCTGTCGCACAAGTGGAAACAGACACATTTATGTCAGCCACAAAACATGCCTGTGCATGCGTAAATGCACCCACAGCTGTCATAAATGCAGAAGTGGGCACATTTACAACAACATTAAATGTGCCCACTTCCGCTTCTGGGAGGCATGGTCCAGCCTGCTCAGCTGACTGGGGGACATGGTCAGCCCCATGGTGTAAAAAGTTTGAAACCCCCTGGTCTATACCAATGCAATTTTCAACCTGCTTGAACATACAAGCACTTCTTATTGTATTTGTCAGCCACTGTTAAAACTCAGGAAAGATAGAATAAATACTCAACAGTTGATTGGAATCCCACTGACAATGTCTCAGATTATGATCAAAGATCTGATGGTGTAATGAAACTATACTAGAGAGAGAGAGTGTGTGTGAGAGAGAGTCAGAGTCCTTATAACAGCCTTCTCCTAGCTGGGGCCATCAAGTGTATTGCCTTACAACTCTCATCATCACAGGAATGGGGTGATGGAGTTGTGATCTAAAACATCTGGAAGGCTATTAGGTAGGGAAAGTCTGCCTTATATTTAGAGAGGTTATAACCCACCAGGACCTTCACATTAGATGAAAAAAATCCATTTTCACTTTAATTTTTTTGTATTTGTGTGCAGCATTGTGTGCAGACAGGAGGCCCTTTGCACAACTTCGTGTGATTCGTCAATTACGGCCGTTCCTAGACCGGGACTCCTTGCTCATGGTCACACATGCCTTGGTCACCTCCAGACTTGATTATTGTAATGCGCTGCCCTTGGTGACCATTCGGAGGCTTCAGCTGGTCCAGTGGTGGGATGCGGGCGTTATGCCCGAGCTTCACCGCTGCTGAAGGAGCTGCACTGGCTCCCAGTTTGCCTCCGGGTACAATTCAAGGTGCTGGTTATTACCTTTAAAGCCCTACATGGTAGTGGACCAGGATACTTAAGAGACCGCATCGTCCCAAGGACATCTGCCTGTCCCACCAGAGTGGACCGGAGAGGCTCTCTGGTTGTGCCATTAGCCAGAGAGGTGCACCTTGCTGGCACGAGAAGAAGGGCCTTCTCGGTGTCCGCTCCGGCCCTTTGGAACCTCCTGCCAATAGAACTACGCATGCAGAGCAGACAGAGTTGCTGCCCTTTAGAAAAGGAGTGAAAACCTGGCTGGCAGGTTTGGTCTGGGGAGTGGATGGTGCAATTTCCCCAGCCATTTGGTTGGTTTGACCCCAGTATGCCTGTGTTGTAATTTTTGGCTTTTAATACCAAGTTTTTTAAAGTTTTTAGAGTTTTTTATTTTTAAAAATGATTTTATAATTGTTGTAAATCGCCCTGGGTCCCTTTTGGGAGGAGGGCAATAAACAAATTTAAATAAATAAATAAAAATAGAGCAGTGGTGCCCAAACTAAGGCCCGGGGGCCGGGTGCGACCCCCAATGCCAATTCATCCGGCCCACAAAGCCCTCATTGCTCCTGGAAGCGGAAGTAAAACGCACCCATACGGTGTCAGGAAATGACATATTTCCTCATGTTTCCCAAGGCTTGAGGTTGTAGTTTAACCTAGGCCTCAAAAAAATCCTTTGTCTTCTCTGTGTCTCAAGGCTGTGTCACAAGACTGCCTGTTTTCCAGTATTCCTTATCTCCCTAGCTAGCTGAGTTTTATGTTTTGTCTACATGCTAGAACATTCACTGTATACATGTGTAAACAATTCTTTGTTTTGCGAATGTTTTCTTCTGTTCCCTGATTGGCCAAGGTTAACCCACCTGACTGCAGAGAAGTTAGTTAGTTCATTTTTGGATCTCAATGGCTTAAGACCCTGGCTATGGTGTGGGGCTATTCTTTTGTTTTCAATATGATTACTTAACCTGTGGACTGTTACCTGGACTGATATCTGTTATTGACCTTTTATAACTATGTTATTCCATGGACTATGCTATAAGAACCTGAAGAATAAAGCAGCTGTTTCTCTCTGAAGATTGTTGTTCTTTTATTGGCACACACACACAAAGCTACGCTACCAGAATCCTCCCTTGTTTTGCTCTATTGCTCTATTGCCTGAGCATAGTAAGAGTTCCTTTCTACGCAGCTCGGCTCTCTCAAAGGTGGAAGGTAAGGGTTAAAAAAGTTCCAGTAATGAGCAAGGTCTCAGGAACTTAGAGGGAGGAGCCCTTACAGAGGCGGCCAATGTCCAATGTTTTACTTCCACTTCCAGGAGCAATGAGGGCTTCGTGGGCCGGATGAATTGCCATCAGGGGCCGTACCTGGGCCTTAGTGGCCAGCTCCCTAAGCCACATGATCCGCCCGTGGCCCAAAAAGTTTGGGCACCCCTGCTATAGACCATCAAACAAATTTCAGCTACCTTTTGTATTGCCATGATTTGGATTGCCATACCTGTCACTGAGTGCTATGTTCTGAGAAGTGCATACCAGGAAACCCACTTCTGTGAAGGTATATGGATGAAGTGTCCTATCTACCTAATACTAGGTATTGTAAAAGATACTTGACAGGCAGAACCAACCTCTTCCTCCTCACGAATGTGTAATGAAGATTGGCTGGTGTGTGGAAGCCTTCTGATAACAGGCACAGTTTCAGAAAGTCAAATTCTATCAATCAAATGCTTCCAAGGAGGGCTTGGAACAGGAGGGAGCAGTCAGAGGCTGATTTTTTTTTAATGGAATCAGTGATGAGGACATTCAAGGGCTAATCTGAGAGGCATAGCAGGGACACAAGAAAACCAAAGTTTCCTGATTGTGCTGTAACTTTCTAGGCAGGAGGATGTACAGTTATTGACATGGCAGTCATTCAAGATATGAGAAATTCTAGGAGCATCAGTTGAGTGGGTTTCTTTGCATTGCTTCAGAAGAAGAGATCACTGGATGCCTCTGATATTTTATAATATTTGGGTTCTCTCAGGAGTATACAGGTCAACAACAGGTGGGCACAACTAGAGCCCTCCTAGAACCAGAAAATGATGAGGGTTTTTCCAACGTATGATACTGTCCTGAGGTGCTGATTCTGTTCTGTTAAGCATGTTTTGTATTAGCATGTATGTGAAGAATCTGAGGATCTGATGTTCTTATTTGCAGATGGCACCAAACTGAGAGGAATATTTAATGCCACAAAAGGCAGAAACAGGATTTAAGATGAGCCTGATAATAGGGAAAGTAGGCCAAAACAAATCAAATTAATTTCAACATTTAACATTAAATATTTGGGCAGGAAAATCAAACAGAAAAATAATGAAACACTTTATGGTGCTCCGGGTTAACTCAGCCTTTCATTCTTTCAAGGCCAGTAAAATGAGTACCCAGCATGTTGGGTGAAAAATGCTAATTACCTGTAAACTGCCCAGAGAGTGCACTAAGCGCTATGTCATGGTATACGGTCAAACCTCGCATAAAGAGCACCTTGCTTAAAGAATAACTCACTTAAAGAGCAGAATTTTCTCTGAATGTTCGCTTCGCTTAACAAATAAAACCAACCAAAAACTCACTTAACAAATAAATCGGGGTTCGCAATCCCCACCCCCCACCAGAAGTCACAATTGGTCACTTCCAATGGTGTTTCACTTAAAGAGCAGACTCGCTTAAAGAGCAATCCCGTGGAACGAATTGTGGTCTTTAAGCAAGGTACAGCTGTATAAGTGTAATTGCTATTGCTAATAATATTCAAGTGTTTACTGGTCCATCACATAGAAGATGGAGTGAACTCATTTTTTGCTGCTCTAGATAGTAGGGACATGGCTTAATGGGTTCAAAATGGGATGGTGGTTAGTAGTGAATTGACTAACTATGATGATAAACTTTCTGATGAAAATATATACTTCTGGTGGAGAAGATTGCTACAGAAAATGGCTGACATTCCTTCACTGAAGATTTTAAAGCCAAAGCTGGTTGGCCAGCTGTCATGGATGTTTTAGCTATGGATTTCTTGTTTTGTCAGGGGTTGGGCTAGGTTACTCTTCAGTGCCTCAGTCTCTACAATTTTGTGATTCACTAAGTGCTAATAATCCATTTCTAATGTTTTGGAATAGCTTTCTTGACAATTCTCTTAGCCCAGCTCAGTTCATCTAAACTGCAGCTAGACTAGGCATGAGGAGTGTGGGAGAGATGTTTCAAGTGGTGCTCATCAGTGTCTAATCTATTTGGTCTTTTTCTCAATTGTTTGGGGATAGCTATAGTAGATGACAATTTACTTTAAAAGAGACAGGTTGTCATGGTGTTTAGCAAACAACATTACACCCCGAGTACTCTTGAGTTCATATCAAGGAGATCCCTTGTTTTCTCCTTCTTTTGCAAAAGCCTGTCTCCAAACTTACAAGCCCATCTCACAGGATGGGTGTGCCTGTGGTCAAAGAGGAGGCTTCAAACAAGGGAGGAAATCTGGTGCCAAAATTTGGAAACACTTTAGAAGCAATTCTCCCTCAATAAGTAACAACTATAGAAAAGCAGAGTGACAAATCTGAAAATAGAGAAAGAAGGTGAGCTTGGTTGTTATTATTATTATTTAGTAAAACAAAAGGCATTTTAGATTTCAGGTGATAAACACTGCTGAAGAAATTCTATCTTAAATAGGAAATGGAACCCCAAAGTCTAGCATTTGATAGTGGATACATCATTCATATGAGAATTGGCAAAGTTTGGGTAAATACATCAATTCTGATTTGATTCATCGTTGCATGGAAAACATGAAAAATTTAAAAAAGTCTTCTCAGCATGAATCACCATGAGATAACGGGATGCTGACAAGGTTCATCTGAGAAACAATTTGCATTTTTCTTAGCCGAGTATGCACATCATTGAATGCACAGCATTGAAAAATGTGATGACTGTTACCTTAAAAATAAAAGTAATAGTATTGGATAGATTGTATGTGTGTTTGTAGTCCATCAGTCTGTTGTAGTTTGGGTTTGTATATATGTGTGCTTAATTTCACAAGGTCAAATGAGACAACAGTATAATGAGACATAAAGTATGTTTTGCACAAATTACAAAAATCACAATAAAGAAAAGCATATTGTTTCTTGGGATCATGCCGGAGAAGATTTCGATGATGTTGCACCTTGCCAAGCCAACCTGTCTTGAATAAGATCTCTGCAATAGTGGAATGGCTTCAAATCCATGGTCTATGTTTGGGTAACAATGGTTAAAACAAAGAGACTCACCAGCTTGGCTGAGGGGCAGCAAGAACACCTGAGCGGTGGGACGGGGCCTTCAAAAGTCAGACTGCAGCCACCACTGGACACCAGACGCTACCCTTGCCAGCTTGGCTGAGGGGAGCAGGAAGACTTCAAAAGCCAAATCGCCGCTGCCACCGGGCGCCGGATGCACCCCTTGCCAGCCTAGCTGAGGGGAGCAGGAAGACCTGAGCGATGGGGCAAGGCAGGACGTTAAAAGCCTGACAGTTGAGGAAGTTGTTAGGAGACTTTTTAAATGAATGATTTTTTTATTATTATTACAGTATTAGTATTTTTTGTAATGTGTTATGATGTGATATGATTTATTTGTTGTTACCCCGTTGCATTTTATTTTATTGTAATGTGTATATGCTTTGTTATATTTCTATCTTATATTGTAATATTGTTTCATGTAATGTGATATATGGGGGTTCTGTGAGCTGCCCTGAGTCGGTTTGTACCGAGTGGGGAGGCATACAAATAAAAATATAATAATAATATAATAATAATAAATCAATGCTAAAATCCCTTATAATATAATGTTGCAATATTTCCAACATTAGATGCTTGTTTTATTTACCCCATAGTGAGCATGTTTCTCGTCTCTACAAACTCAGATCATATTGGTTAAAAATGCAGAGAATATGAAGACTTGTTACTTTAACCCTTATAAATGTGGCAACCAGATTAGAAGTGTTAAAGCAGGGATTCTCAACCTGTGGCCCATGGGTCGGATGTGGCCCACGGCACCATTTCATGTGGACTCCCACCACACCAGGAAGTGGAATGTGGTGGAGGAAGGGCAAAATGGCTGTCTAGCCCCCAAAGCTGTCTGAGGGAGTAATAACAGTATTGCCTTGATCTCTGAAAATCCTTAAAGGTTCGGGGGGGGGGGAGGAAGAGAGAGAATGGATTCAAAGTCATATATATGTTTCTTTTTATCCAATCTGAGGTTGTTTTCATTAGTGACCAATGACTCCTCTGGCACAATAAGTAGTGGTTACACTACATTTTCTGTAACAAAACTGTATAAAATGTACCAGCTTTACTAAAAATGAAAGGTCTATGAAATGAAGAGATAAAGGACCCTGACATTTACAGCAAGTTAATGGTCCCTCAATCAAGGATGGGGGCAACAAAAGGATCTCAAAATGAAATAAGTCCTATAATGTTTCTTCCAATTTCACCCCTACCCCCCATTGTAACAGTTAATGGTAGATGCTGTTTTTCCACTTCTAGAAATCAACTGCTTTTGTGTTATTGATTCTGAGAGATGACCTATATTTGTTATTACATACAAGTGTTTCAGAATGACTTTGAGGTTGCTTGTACCAGTCGGGGGGGGGGGGGTAATTTTAACTGTCGGAGGGGATTATCTGCAGTATTTCAGAAGGCAACTCTCTCTTCTATGTATCTAGCCAATGCATGTGAACTTTCTAGATGCAAGATGATGGTTGTCTGCATGCACTTACATAGTGGATCCAAGTCTATTCTAGCTAAATAATTATTTAAGTTCATTTACAGAACAAATGGCAACAATGGCCAGATGGTTTACCTTAGCTAATAGATGATCTAGCATATTTTACAACTTCTGATTTGTCACCTGCTTTTATTATAATTCATACAATGGCCATGCTATTGTTATTTCATTCTGCCTTCCTTCCTTCTTTCCTTCTCCAGTTATTCGGAGAGCTAGGATTGTTGGGTGAGAATAAGGCAGTATGGAGTTATTCTCACTATTCTGTTGAGCTGTTTTTGTTAGGTAAAGGTAAAGGTTTTCCTTGCCCGAAAAGCTGGTCGTATCCGACTCTAGGGCTCAGTGCTCATCTCTGTTTCAAAGCCAAAGAGCCAGCACTGTATGCTTCTGCAGACATTTCTGTGGTCATTGGCAGGCATGACTGGACACCAGAGCACACGGAACACTGTTTACCTTCCCACTGAAGTGGTCCCTATTTATCTACTTACAATTTCTTGCTTTTGAACTGCTAGGTTGGCAGGAGCTGGGACAAAGACGGGAGCTCATTCCATCCTGCAGTACTCAGAAATCGAACTGCAGTGGCTCAAGTGGCTAAGATGCTGACTGGAAGGTGGGAGGTTTTTGTTAGTGTGCTGAAAAAAACACAATTCTGTCTTTTTCACCAACAATTGTGGCTGTTTTTTTTAAGGTCCAACAATTGCTCTGCTTAATATCTGGTTAGAACTATGATTTAAGAAATCTCCTTATACAGAGACATCAGGCTGGAGATACTCAGAAAGCCAACACTTGAGTATCTCCAATAGATGGTTTTCCCTTTTTTGATTCAAGACCTCAATTGAAAAAGAGCCTACTACTTCCCAAAGCAATTGGATCTAAACTGATCTCACCAAATCTTTAATGGGAATCTGGTCTTCTGTAACCTAAACTTGTGTTTCACATTCAGTGCCGTGATCCTATCAGAAGAATCCTCAAGCAAGAGTGAACCCAACACTCCAGAATCCATTAAGGTGGAAGAATTGCTCCAGATCTTCAAGGATTCAGAAACCTGAGCCCATGCATGATGGGCGCTCAGGGGCTGAGCAAGAGAAGGAAAAACTCCTCCCAGTTCACAGAACAGAGAAGGCATGCACCTGGCTAGAAGCCATAAGGTGAACTGCTTGGCTGTGAGGAAGGACTGATCAGGAGAAAAAGCCGCCACAGGATTAGGTGGTGTTAATAGGAAAATGTGCTTCCTCCCATAAAAATCTGTGAGCCAAACCATGTTCTTCCTGACCAAACACTTGCAACCATACTATTAAAAACTGCACGTTTCAGGTGGTAATGCACTTATGGCTTCCTATGCACCTGGACATCTGCTGGACTGTTGGGTGACATCATTGAAAACTCCTTGTAGACAGTTGTAGATAAGACCTGAACTGATATTGGGCTGTGGCTTTGGAGTTATTTGCCCTGGTTAACTGCTTCAGTGAGCCTTTCAGTATTTGCTCTGTATTCCCCCTAGTTTGGGGATTCCACAGCTGGGAGCCACATCAACCTGCCCAATGTAGAACAGGACATTCAGGCCAATGTCCAATGCTCTACAATTTATAATTGAGCAAGACAAAAGCACAATCTATCTTTACCTACTATTTATGATGATCTACTAGAAGGCCAGTAATACAATGGTTGGAACACTATTGTATTAATGCAACCAACACAAATATCAGTGGGGAATTGTCACTGGGGGCTCTGAAATGGTCTTGGTGGAGGAATGTAGCTCATGGTTTGAGTGTTTCTTTCCCATTCTAGAATACGTTCAAGTTGAGCTTTCTCCTCTAAATGATACTGTTCTAATATAACGCTGAGAACATTTGACTAGCACTTACAAGACCCAGGTACAAGGCCCTATTGTGCTATAAAACTCATTGGGTAACCTTCTTTCTTAGCCTGAACCCCTTCATAGTCTTGTTGTGATAATGCAGTGAGGATGAGGAAAGCTAAGTATGCTGTCTTGATTTTATAAAAGAAAAGGTAATGTGTAATTCGAAGAAACTACAGCTGTGTATGTGTTTGTGAGTGGGTGGGTGTGGGTGTGGGTATCCGGTTAGGTTAATGTTACTTATGACCTTTTAAACTAGAAGCTCTCCAGATGTAGGGTTTCCCCATCAGATCCAGCAAACACTGATCAATTTTAATGGATAAAATAACAATTGCAGCCAAACAACATCTGGAAACTCCCAGATGCCCCATCCATATTCTCATGCTTGATTCCTTGTTTGATAGCTACTGACAAGAGTTCCAGCTTTTGAAGAAGTTTGCATTGGTTCCCTACTTCCGTTTACTTTCTCATACTTTGATCATACTTTGTTGATGAGATAGAGAGGGCTACACATTCATTGGACTATTTTGTGAAGGTAGAACAACAGCCCATGCACAAGCTCCTTCTTTGATGCTATAAAACAGGTATTCTCAACCAGTAGCCCATGGGCCAGACGTGGCTCTCTACCACAGCAGGAAGTGTCATGTGGTGGAGGAAGGGCGAAATGGCCGTCTCACCCCAGAAGCTGTCTGAGAGAGCATGACTTGGCCCCCGGGTTAAAAAGGTTGAGAACTCTTGTTATAAAATAAAACCTATTAAAAGAGCCACTCTGAATGTTTTTGAACCGTGAGAAAGGAAATTGAGATCTCACTCGGCATTCAATTCTACACAACTATTTGGCAATCTCCACAATCTATGAAATGACACTTTTTTTTTTTTTGATAAGGCAAGGAGATAATTTGAGACACCAAAGGAAATCAATGCTTTTTAGAGAGAGGAAAGAGGCATCAGTGGGTGCTGCAATGGCAGGAATCGACATCGTTTTTCTAATGTTCTCAAGGCTTGAGGTTGTAGTTTTAGCTAGGCCTCAAAAATCCTTTGTTCTCTGTCTCACAAGACTACGTGTCACAAGACGGTTTGTTTTCAGCCAGTGTTCCTGTGCTATCTCCCTAGCTAGCATGTTTTGACTTCACTAACAGTACATGTGTATAAACAATCATTGTTTTGAGAACGTTTTCCTCTGTTCCCTGATTGGCCAAGGGTAACCCACCTGACTGCAGAATCTCTATTTTGCAGAGAAGTTAGTTAGTTCGTGTTTGGATCTCAATGGCTTAAGACCTGGCTATGCTGTGGGACTATTCTCTTACTTTCATCATGATCACTTAACCTGTGGACTGTTACCTGGACTGATATCTGTTATTGACCTTTTATAACTACATTTTTTTCATGGACTATGCTATAAGAACCTGAAGAATAAAGCAGCTGTTTTCCTCTGAGGATTGTTTTCTTTTCCGGCACACACACATAGCTACGCTACCAAGACCTCCCTTGTTCTGCTCTATTGCCTGAGCATAGTAAGAGTTCTTTTTTAAGCAGCTCAGTTCTCTCAAGTGTGTGAGGTAAGGGTTAAAGTTCCAGGAATGGGACAAGGGGTCCCAGGAACTTAAAAAGGGAGGGGCCCTTATAGAGACGGCCGATGTTTGACACTGATGTTAAAAAGCATATTATCTTATGGCTTCAACGGAATCAGGCCACTATAAAAAAAATAACCTGGTAATTGCTTAAATTGTTAGTCTGGGTGAGAAGTGTTTTGCTCTCCTGGCTAATTCCCTGTGGAAGGGGGTGATCCAACTTTGAACTGCAATTTGATCCAAATGGCATCCCAGGGTTCCGTATTTGTTCACTTCTTGGTAATTTGGTGTCAAATTTGCCTAGAATAATAAAACATCTGCTGTGTTTGTTAATGTAACTGCCAGAGTCCTCTGATCAAGCTGGGATCTAAAACTCAAAGCCATGTGTTTTCTGATCGGCCATCTGTAATAGATAGCTTGGAAATATGGAGTAGAAAAGGTTAGACTGCATTGGGGGGGGGGACCTCACAGGCACCTAAATATGCACTAACCTTCAGCTCAGGTAGATTACCAAAATTCAGGCTTGATGTCTGCTCCTTTTAAAAAATGTGGCTCATGCATTCCTGCCAAATTGATACTTTCCCCACAGTTCTGCTTTCTTCCGTTTAACCTTCTGTTTAATAAAGTGACAATAACCAATTACATTAGTGGGCAGTGTTCTAGTGACCATTCTTGTGGCTTTTGGATAGGCCAACTTTTTAGTCAGACAACATGCCTAACAATCTTAAAGGATTACAACAATAGCTAAATCAGTTTCAAAGATGCCCAATCAGTCTTGATTGTAGTGGCAACAGGGTTAGGCCAATAATTTTTTTTTTTTTGGCTGACTGGGGTAAAGGACAAGATGGCACCCCATCTCCTCGTTCATTCATAGAAGCTGACTAGATTGGCACCTGAAAGGCACCTCTACACTGGTGATAGGACCACATCTTAGAAAAGTTACTTTTTTTTGGGACTATAGCTCCTAGGTTCCTCAGCCACTGAAGCGGAGTGACTGGTGTTTGTCCTACACTGTCCAAGGAAGGCTCCCACCTTCGTTCCCAACAGGAGCTGTGTGACTTATTTCTCCCCCAGCTGTCATCCTTCTCTGAAATAACCAGAAAAATTCAGAAAGAAAATCTTTTTTCTTCCAGATTCCCCCCCCCCTTGCCTTTTTTATCTTTAGGTTAGAGGAAAACACATTCTTTGTCATCAAAGCCTGAACTTCAAGGGAAGCATATCTGCAAACTTAGTTCTATACACTGGCAAATCTGGATCACTGTCAAATTAATGAATGTTGGCCCCTTTCTCGAATAAATTCATACCCTATGTGCCATCTTTGTCCTTGAAATTGTTATATATTGGAGTATAAGCCAACACGAATATAAGCTGAGGTACCTAATTTTGACCTGAAAACCCAGGAAATTAGATTGACCCAAGTATAAGCTGAGGGTGGGGAATGCAGCAGATTCTAGTGAGTTTCAATAATCAAAATACATGGAAATATGTTAAAATTAATTAAATTGTTGGCACATCTCAGTCCAGTGCGGATTTGGTAGCCTCATGGTCATTGACCTGAGTATAAACCATATCCCCTATTTGGGGCTCCCTTTTGGGGCTAAAAAACCTGGCTTATATTTGAGTATACTGTATAAGGTATTTTGCTTCCCCTTCCTCCTAGTTGAGCCAGACATCAATCCTTTCCTGTAGACTTAACAGGAAGACATACAAGTTTCTTCCCAGAACCTCTGAAACAAGTGAATACATTTCTCTGATACTACAGCTAAACATTGAGAAAGCACTTTAAAAATATTAATGGTATGCGCTTCACTAATGATATTTAGATTCCAGATTGATTAATTCTGCCACATCATACACAAAGGAACAATTAACCTTTAGTTGTAGATGGGATTTCAGAGAGGTTGAATGTCTTTTGAAAGGGAAATATAACAAAGATAAAAGTAAACTCTATACACAGAACCCATGCATTTCCCAGAAGAATCTTGTATCATTGTTATTGCTGCCAACTTTATTCAGCCTACTAATTTGTGCACCAACTGAAGTTTGTAATCCTAATCCACATATGGAATATGACTTTTGTTGGGAATCTCATGGACAAGAGATTGTTAAACCTCCCTTCCCTATATGCTGAAGTTATAATCTTCATCCAGACCCTGCATTTGATTTAAAGTTGCAGAACAACAGGTTGAGCTTCTATGTGTGCTGTTTTAGCATCATACATCATTTGATATGCTGTACGGTTAAATATTTCTGTTTCAAAAAGAATAACAGCAGAGATACTAGCACAACAGTTCTAAGTCTTGGGCCTGCTAGTGACACTGATGGCCTACAGATTCCAGTATCCTTGGCCACTGGCTGTGCTGCTTGAGGATGATGGGAGTAGTAGTCTGACCATCCCAGCAAGTGTAGCTATTCCCAGCAAGGACAAGGCAATGTTGTACATACTTGTCATAGCAAGTGTTAAATACGAGGAGCCCCTCAGCAAAATTAGTTAACCCTAATTTGACGTATCATGGATGGATACACTGGACCTTTAAACAGCCCTTTAAGAGATAAGCACCCAAAGTCTGGAAAATTCATCACTGTTGGTTTCTCCCTCATCATGGTTTTGGCTTTTTTAGAAAACTGCTAGAAAAATAAGAATCCATTCGTACCAGGTCAGAACATTGGTTCATTTAACCAGTGTTTTATCCACTGACTGAAAGTGGTTTTCTAGAGATTCAGACAGGGTTATTTCCTTGCCTTATTTAGAAATATCTGCGATTGAACTGGAGACCTTTTGTACAAAACATTTGCTCTGCCACTGAGCCATGATCTACTTTCTTTTCTTTCATTCCTGACTATGTAATAATTTGCTGAGGTTGGTAAATGCATATAGAAGTCAAACTGAAGCAAGTTTCTCATCTTCCCTGCTCCTCTGCAAATTATCTACCATGGGATCCCCTCATTTATTCATTTAGCCAGACTCCCCTTTGGAAGTTTAATAAAATAGTCTTTGTTGGCAGAAATCCTGTTGCTTAGCATAAGAAAATTCATAAAATTCAGTCTGTTGTACCTAGAGAGTATCATGAGTCTTGGCGGAAACTCTTTCTTTGTCAGCTAAGAATGGCCCTGAATGCTACATATTTTCTTACACTAAGAAACAGGTTTTAAACGAATCCTGTTGGTGGCTTTGTGGCTGGTAGGATCAGTCCTCCACTATCTAAGCTTGGCCATTATTTTGCCTAGATCAGGCAGGTTTAACAAGTGGGCATTTCTTTTATTTTGGCCCTCAGAAGGTAAGCTAAAGCTTTTTAGATCCAATCCTTTAACGTTCTCTCCTGTGCTCTAGCGTTTTGCACTCACATGGACAAGGGATAGAAAAATCTGCCAGTTTCACTTGTTTAATTCAGTATGTTTTAAACTTCAAGTTCTTTCCATGCAAAATATGAGGAAATCTGTGGATTCTGACAAATTCTTCAAAAATGGATGGAAACAGGATTCTATGTAATTCAGTGCTAGTATAGTGACAGAAAGAAGTATAGTGGTAGAAACGGATAGTTTTAGAGTTCAGCCCAGGTTTATAATTTTAACACTCAGGGCCTAGATGAATGGGATGAATCTTCCCATTCTGATTTCCAGCAGGCTCATTTTTGGGGTGGTGGAATGGGGGGAAAGTCCAGTTCTTCTTAGCCTGAACACAAGGAAAGCTGAAAAACTTAGTGAGTTCATATTAAAAAACAGTGGAAACAAAATTATTTCCCTTCTCTAACAATGATTAAGCAAGACAAGGCTGCATTTTGTCACCCTGCTTATTCAACTTATATACAGAGCACATAATGTGCAATGCAGGGATGGACGAATCACAAGCTGGAATCAAAACTGCTGGGAGAAATATCAACAATTTGAGATGTGCAGATGATACTACCCTAATGGCAGAAAGTGAAGAAGACCTAAAGAAGCTCCTTCTTAGGTTGAAAGAAGAGAGTGTAAAAGATGGCTTGAGAAAATCAAGAAAATGAAGATAATGGCAACTGAACAACAACAACAATGATTCACTACTATGCTCATGAAGTAAATGGACTGAGAAGGAGCAATGTACTTGGACAGACAGACAAACCATCATAAAGAGTGGAAGAAGAGTTAGACTGATTTAGTTTAAAATGTTTGTCAATTGCCTTCCTTGAAGTTCAAAGCATTTAACAGCAAACAAAGGAAACACTTTCACTGAACTGAAAATAAACTTAATCAGCAGAAAGATATAAAACAGTAGGGGAGAGAAGAACCACACAAGAAACATTCTGCTGGTTGGATCACAATCGCTTCACTGCACTGTCTTTAAGAAAACAACCTTAGAATACGATTAGATGGGCATTCAATCTGCTGTTCAGTGCATGGAGAGGGTGAGTTGGTTCTCTATTTTTATTGGCAAACAGAAAAGCTGGTCATGAGAGAAAAGTGTGTCTCCATAGTGCTCCTACTTGTACCTTTTTGAGCACCTGGCTTCTCCTTTTGTGAATCATGTAGGTGCTCTTTAGGTTGGTCTAATCAACAATGACAGCAGCAGCAGCAACAGCAAGTCAGAAGTGGAAGGGACCTTATAGATCAGTGGTGGAGAACCTATGGCACACATGCTAGAGGGGGCACCCAGGTCCCTTTCTGTGGACATGTGGACCCCGCTGGGCAATCTGCATCCTGCACCACACCACCGGTGCCAATGGCAATGTTGCTTTAGCACCCACCCCTCTGCCAAGTGGAGGTGAGAGGGGAGGCTCACCGCATGCCCCATAGGATAAAACCCTGCCTGGGAGGTGGCGGTAGAGATAGAAACAAGAGAAAGTGTGGGGTGAGTTGGGTAGCAGTTTGAAGGAGAGGTTGGGGCCAGTGGTGGGTTGTTAAATTTTCTGCTACACCACCGTGACATCATTACGTCGTGGGCATAGCTGACGTCATGACATCATGATGTTGGTGGAGCAAAAAATAATAATAATAATTTTAAAAAATGTCTGCCCATGCAACCGCCATTTGATGCATGCACAGTTCTTTTTTTAGTGTGCATGTGTCAAACCTCTATTTGACTCATGCACACTAAAAAATAGAACTGTGCATCCATGAAACGAAGGTTTGACGCATGCACAGTTCCGGGCAGCCATTTTGGCTGTCCAGAAATACATTTCTGGAGGGTTGCTAGAGAGGCGACAGAACCGGTCGCCTAGGGGTTTACCATCACCCTAGCAACCCCTCCTGATGGGGTGCTACCGGTTCAGGTGAACCGGTCCGAACTGGTAACATCCCATCACTGGGTGGGGCAGATTTGGAGCACTCAGTTTCCAAAAGGTTTGCCATCACTGTTATAGATCACCTTTGACTCCACAACTAAAGCAGGGGTACTCAAACTATGGCCCAGGGGATGGATCCGGCCCATGACACCAATTCATCTGGCTCGTGCTACCCATGCCGCTCCCGGAAGCATTTTACTTCCAGTTCTGGGAGCAGCGTGGGCAGCATAGGCCGGATGAATTGGTGTCACAGGTCGGATCCAGCCCATGGACCATAGTTTGGGCACCCCTGGTTTAAGCAGAGAAAATGGCAGCCTAAAACCTACCTCATCCTGTTGCAAAACAGATTGCAAGGCACATTTTACTTCTGCTTCTGGTGGAAGGAACCACATGACCAGCCCATGGCCTGAAAAGTTTGGGCACCACTAAACTAAAGCACTGAGCTGTTCAAACTACTAAGGCTTTTTCTCGTCTCAGTTTTCAACATCTTAAGTTCTTAATATGTGAAGCATTTGAGGATATCAGCAAACTGAACCGTTCTCCTGCTCCTTTGTGGAGGGGCAGAGGAATTGAAATTTGTTTTTGTTTTTGTTTTGCCTTTGCTAGACCATCACTAATACACTGAATTATTTAGATTAAATTAAAAATTATTTTTATTTGTTTTTATGTAAGTGCCTATCATCATCATCTCCAGAGGAAATACGGGAGGAAATGAGATGCATTGCACAATGTTAACTTAACATTGTGCGGTGCAAATTTTTGCTCAAATTTCCTATCATTATCCAGTTTTAAGGTTGGGTGGTGCACACATTATCCAGGGTATTACTGTACTGGAAATAAAGTTGCTTGAGGTCAGTATGCCGTTTGGATAGGAGGATCACACCCAAGAGCATACTGCTCCTCACCCAACATCAATCAACCCTATTTTGACCACATTGTTCTTATTTATTCTCTGTCAAATTCACAGTCTGATATTTGTTGACCGTTGTCTCTTGTTTAATCTATAGAGTGTTAAGACCCTCTTTTCTGTTGTAGGTGAAGTAGGAATAGCCTTTGACTAGTATTAAAAGAGAGAGAAAGTTTTATAAGTTCACATCTTGTTTCCTTGCATTTATGGCATTTGAAATCACATTTATCCATGTTGTCAAAAGACAAGCAGTCTACAAATGGACCTTTGTTCCCACACTCATGTAGAGCAACGAGTCATGGTCACTCACCTCCAGGCATTACAGTCAACTGCAAGCAATGGAGATGAGATATCTGTGTAAGGTTGAGAAGAAGACCAGGTGCAATCAAGTGCAAAATGTGTCCATCAGACAGAATCTGAATGTTCAACCACTGAGAAGCACAATCGAGAAGGTCAGCTATGCTGGTTTGGCCACATCAACCAAATGGCTGAAACTAGGATACCGAGGCAGGCATGGGAGGCCTGAGTGCAGGGTGAAAGATCCGGAGGTAGGCCCTATGTCAAATGGATTGACAACATCAAGGAGGCCCTTCAGGTTTGCAGGAGTGACTTGAGGTAAGTCATGGAGCTTTCTAAGGAGAGATCCCAATGGAGACCCTTTGTGGAATCCTCTACACCATGAAGTAGAAGAGTAGGCAATTGAGTCAGTCAGTCAAATGACAAGAAACCTTTCCCCTAGGCAATGCAATTTGCAGGGATCTCTGGCTCAAAGTTACTGGATCAATATGTAAGCAATTTATTTCAGGGCAGGGAGATCTACATGAGATCACAGTAACAGAAGGAAGAGAGGGAATCCTCAAAATGGATAAGCATTTTACATGTGGCTACAGCACAGGGTAAAACAGATGGACAACACTTTCTCCTGACTTTCACAGGCTGAGATTTTCCTCAAGTAGTCTAACTAATTTATTAGTTTGTTGCATATTAAGTCTCCCCATCTCCCCATGTTCTCATGAAAGTGTACAGGCTTTTTCAACCTCCCACTTCATTTTTTTTTAAAAAAACCGGTATGTTACGTTGCTGACCCTAGGTGACTCAAGGATTTTTTTAAACGAATGGACACTTCAGTGAATTGGGGTTTACCCACAGTATTAACTGCTGCAGAAAGTAATAGGAAGGTTGGCTTTAGACCCTGGGTAGAACATTTGCTGTCTAAAATGTAACTTGATTCCTCACAGATAATATAGTGTGCCCCCCTGCACACACACCTTTTAAGATAGGTCTCGTCTTCCTTCCCCCCATTTCTCCTACCCCAAACTCAGAGCCTGAGCAAGCAAGCCATCATGTTCTTTGGCATTTCTCGGCAGCCATGGTACCTGAGAGCAATGGGGAGACCATGCAGGGTATTTGTCACCGCTGTGGCTTGTTGATGGTAGGAGTTAAACCTGAGACTGTGTGCTTACTTCCCAAGCTGGGAGCAGCAGCTAGCTGAGAAAGTGGATGTGTGTGTGTATGCTACCCCAAGACAGTGTAAACTGTGCTGGTGTGAATCCTGGTGAACCCTATGTCCATGTGCAATAAATAGGGATAAAGTGGAAGAAGTGGGGGAAGGATCCCCCATCCCTTTGAAAAGTCATTTGTTAAAACATATGTAAACATCCAAGTAATCTGGCACAGGACAGTAGGACACTAGTGGGAAACTGAGCAGACTGGAATCTTGGAAGTCTTCAGTACTGGTTATCCGTTGCTTGTTCTGCAACTATGGTATGTTAGTTTGAGATTTATTTCTCACAATTTGTGTATTCTATCTCAAGGCTACATATGAGAAAAGATGAACATCTGGCTGTGGGATTCTGGGAATTAGAGTCCAAAAAAGGTTATCCCATCTCTGTGCAAGATAATAAATTGGACCAGTGTGGCCTCTTTGATAAATGGAAGGGCTTATCCAGTGTACACAAAATACCAGAATCCACCCAACATTTTTGATTGAAATAAGCATTTGGGAAGGCAGTTTTAATCCCTGTGTCTCCAAGTTGTCAATAATTACATCTGCTTTCATTTAACCATTGGTAGCTGCTTTGAGTGCCATTTTTGACAGAAATATGGGATATAAATATAAGATGTAATATGCTATATGTTGTCCTTGACATATATGCTCACTCTCTATCTCAAACACACAGGAGTCCTTCCAGCAAAAGCAGGTGGCAGCACTATATGCAACAAATTGGCACAAAGTTTACAATCTTATCAGTTGGCCTCTATAGATCAGCAGATAAAAGCAGTCCAAAGCAAAGACATCATTGGATTTTTTTTTTATACTATGAAGAGCACAGGCTTGTGACTTTTATATATTAATCTGCAGTTAATGGCACAAGAGTAAACCAAGGTTGTTACTGACCTCTCTTTTTTAAATTGATCAGTTGGCAACTTGCTAATTACTGCTCTCAGATGGACATCTGACAGGGCTGCGATAGTCTTTTCACCATTCAGACATCTCAGATTCCCTGTTGATCATTAACAGGCAATAGTATTATGCTGAAAATTGCTTTTTCCTACACTTTTACAATTCTGGGGAATGAAGAAAGCTAATTTCTTTCAGTGTCATCCTACCCATTGTCCATATGTTAGAGAGAAGAATTTCAAATGTCTGAAATGATGTACTTGCTGAAAAGAGGATATGAATTTCATTACAAAACAAAAATCAATTTTGGAACATATACAGGTGAGTCTCAGGTGGTCTGTCCCTTGGCAGTGTCAGGTACAAAGCTACAAAGGAAGTCACTGCTTTATGAATTCTGTCAACTGTTCAGAGGTTGTGGTTATGCTTTTCAGTTTATACATGTAGATTCCTGAGTTTAATCATGGTCAGGTGAAGAATCTCAGGTAGTATGGCTAGGCCACACTCTTGACAAAGATACAGGCATGTAAAAAACTCAGTCTTTACTCAACGCTGGCAGAGTAATAACTCACCCTTTTGGCATCCAGGGCTTCATTGTTCTACTGATCCAGCTATGGTCTAATGCAGGGGTTCTCAACCTTTTCAAACCAGAGCCTGGGTCACACTCTTTTACTCAGCTTCAAGGGCTGGATGGCCATTTTGCTGTGCCAGCACAATTAGGGATTTTGTGGCCATTTTGTTCCAACAGCTTCAAAGGGGTAGCCATTTTGCTTCTTGAATGCCCTTGGATGGGATGGGGGACACATGAAATGGTGGCATGGACCGGATCTGGCCCACAAACCTTAGTTTGGAAACCCTTGGTCTAATGAAATGAAGATACACAGGAAGAGAATGAAGGGAGGAATGCCATTGGCCTAAGCATGTGATGGGCAAACTGTTTCTGCCATGAAGTTTTTGTTTCCATCTGTCCAAGGAGGAGTTGCTGGAGACAGGCTTACACCCTTTATGCAGGACATTTTTTCATCCTCTACAACCTGGGTTAAACACCTAGGTTTCCACCTTGCTAGTTAGGACTAAAACTGGATTTAGCTCTCAGTTTGAATTTGCAGAAAGGGGACTTTTTGGCAGGCACAGCTTTTCAGCCAGAACAGAAATTCTGAGATTGCAGAAAAGCCTCCATGAGCATAGTGAGCATCTGTCCTCCTTTCAGTTTGGTCATCCTATCTGTGTTCCCTTTGAGAGGTCTAAATTCCCTTTGTCTGAGAGGCCAGCACACTGTTTCATCACAGCCGGTGGAACCCTCTTATTTTTTACAGAAAGGGCTGTGGTGACTAAGTGGTTAAGAAGCTCACCTTGTTAGTTGGAAGGCTGGCAAGTTGGCAGTTTGAGACCCAAGTACCGCATGACAGATTGAGCGCCCGTCTCTGTCCCAGCTCTTGGGGACATGAAAGGAGCCTCATTTGGGCATTCCCTGAGCGGAGTTTCTTCTGCAACAACATCCTTTCAACCCAGAATAATTTCTGACACAAAATTATTATTATTACAGTAAAACCTCCGCTTAAAACTGCTTTGGGGTACATTTGCCATGGTTTATGATTTCTCTGCTTACGATATTTTTTTATTTTGCTTACAACTGGGAATTAGACCACAAGTGCCATTTTAGAGTCTAAAATGGTAGCCCCCATGTCATTTTAAACTCCAAAATGGTGCCTGCCGTCTACTGCCAGAAGTTGTGATTTGTCACTTACTACTGCAGAGCTGGTGGCAGCGATAGTGGCAGCGGAGGCATTTTTGGCATTGTTTCCATAGTCTCCATCAATTCTCCGGGCAGCAGCAGACTATGGGGACCATATCCGCTCTGTCCTGTTTTTCATCCGAAGTCCCGCTGCAGCGGTACAGCCAGGAGTGCTTGCCTCTCTGGAACTTCCTGGTTACGTGCTGGGCACCCAGACACACGTTCCCAGCTGTAGTGACGAAACTGGAATGGAGCGGATATTGTCCCCACAGTCTGCTGCTGGTGGTAGAAGCAGCAGACACTATGAAAACAGTGCCAAAATGCCTATACCACTGCTGCTGCACCTCCACAAGCTCTCCCCCAGCACCCAGACAAACTTAACAGAAAGAAGAAGCAGTGTATAAAAGGTAGGGAGATCGCTTATTCCTTTATTGTAAAGTATGTGTCCTTTTTTCTATTGGGGGTCAGCTGGTGAGAAAGGAGGGGTAGAATACCCACTTTTTTCCACCCCAGCCCCATACCAGCTAGTGAGATTGATCGAGGAGTGGGGGAATGATCTGACATTGGTTTGTTTGTTTGTTTGTTTGGTTTTTTTTAATTATTATTATGATTTTTGGTCCAGTCAGGACCTTTTTTTATTTTTCAGTGTATTCCTATGGGAAAATGTGCTTCAGTTTATGATTGATCCGGTTTTCTACAAAAGCAGTCGGAATGGACCAAAGTTGTAAACCAGGGTTTTACTATTTCTTAGAGAGAAAAGTGGTTACTATTGTTTGACATATGAAAATTCATTTTTGTGAATAACTGAAATTTTTTTTATCCCATTTTCCCCCTTCTAATTTCAGGCTCTGAATTCCAAAATACCTGGTTGAGCCAGCAGTGAGTTGGCTAATGTCAAAATGGCTCTATATCAGTGGTTCCCAACCTTATTTTGTCCATGCCTCACCTAAGCATCTCTGAAATCCAGAAGCGTAGCTTACCTTGCCGGGGCCCCGTATAAAAATTGTTTGGGGGCCCTTTAGATGTGGGGCGGAGCTAACGTCATGACATCATGACGTCATGGGGGGAGCCAACGTCATGACGTCATGACGTCGTGGGCGGGGCCAAAAATAAAAATAAAATAAATAAAAATAAAATAAATAAAATAGAATTAAAATGTTAAAAAAAAAAAAAACCACACACACCTCAACCCACCCACCCACCCACCCGAAACACAAAACCTCACTTACCTTAATCCTGGGGCCTCTTCTTCCTCCGCCTCTGCTGTCACCGCCGCCGCGCCGCCGCTGCTGCCGATCGCTCCCTCGCCGCGCACGGCGAAGGCAAGGGGCAGTTGTGGAAGGCGAGCGGGCGAAGCGAGGCAGCCCCGAGGCCCTCCCCCCGGTTGCCGCGGGGCTCCCTGGCAGGCTGCGCCAGCCCGGGCGGGGCTCTCCACCTCGACACTGGGGTGGGAGTCCACCAGCTGCAGGACCAGCTCGCGCGCCCCATCCCGCACGCAGGCGCGCGCGGCAGGGGAGCTCCAGGCGCGCGCGGCAGGGGAGCTCCAGGCGCGCGCGGCAGGTGAGTTCCTGGCGCGCGCGGTAGGTCAGCTCCAGGCGCGCTCCAGGTGGCCTGCCGGGGGACGGGGCGCGCCCGCGAGCTGGTCCTGCAGCTGGTGGACTCCCACCCCAGCAGCGACCGTGGAGAGCGCCGCCCGGGCTGGCGCAGGCAGGGAGCCCCCGCGGTGACCGGGGGGAGGGCCTCGGAGTCGGGGCTGCCTCGCTGCTTAAAAGCTGCAGCTCCGACTCCGACTCTCCGACTCCGGCTTTTTTTTAAAAATTGGAGCCAAAAATGGCTCCAATAAAGTGCGCATGCTCAGAAACTCAATCTGACACATGCGCAATGCATCAGATTGAGTTTCTGCGCATGCGCAGTAAATTTTTGGTCTTTTTTATTTTTAATTTTATTTTTTGCCGTTGGGGGCCCCCGTAGCCCGGGGGCCCCGTATAATTGATACGGCTGATACGGCGGTAGCTACGCCTCTGCTGAAATCCTAATCCCCTCCTCCTGACATATAATTCTTATTATTCAAAAAGTGAATTCGCCTGGAGGAAGCCTAAAAGGCCATTCACTCATTCTCGAATTGCCCTCCTTAAAAATCAAATTCCCACGTTGGGAACCATTGTTCTAGTAATCACTATTGATTACTCTTCTACAATGTACACTCAGATCTGTCTTACATTTTGCATGAACAAGCAGTTTTTTTCCATTCTGTTCCATTATTATTCCATGGGCCATTTGGCACTGTGTCCTCCTTTTTCTGAATGTTGTTACGCCTAGAGAAATTTCTACAATTATGGCAAGTTACGTTTCACAAGAGCTTTTGTTTCCAGTTCTTCCAGTTTAATCACTTCTTTCTCAGAGTTCTGAAACGTTGCTTTTTTGCTCTGCAGTTCCCAGAAGTGATCTCACCAAGGGAAAGTGCTTCCTCCCACCAGTCCAAATCCTGCAGCGGAGCTCCTTTTCCAAGGGAAACCAGCTATCCAAATGGTTATAGCTGAGATCTGGATAGGGCTTCAGCAACTCAGCAGTACTGTATTATAAAACTCAGCCTTGAGATCAAGAGTTACTTGAAACAATGTCTATTTGGAGCTACAAAACTTGTCTGCTGTATTCTTGTATCCTCTTCTTGCTTTTGTTAGTGAACCCCATGTTTTCTGTGGTTTTGGACTTATTTGATTATGACCCTTGGAATCTGTCTACTTACTTGCTTTACCAACTTGACAGGCTTGACTCTGGGGTTGTTATAGGACAGTGATAGTGAACCTTGGCACTCCAGGTGTTCTTGGACTTCAGAGGCTGAAGTCAGCATTCCTGGTGATCAGGGCTTCTGAAAATTGAAGTTCAAGAACACCTGGAGTGCCAAGGTTCCCCATCACTGTTATAGGACTTAGGCCTTGGATTACACACACACACACACACACACGGCTCACACTGATAGGACTCTCTTTGGTGGCCTCTTGATGATATTTCGGGAAAATGTGGCTATTTGCTGTACATATTTAGTCATTAGTCTCCTCAGACTCACCACATTATACACTATTTGGGAATAGGACAAACAATATGTAGCTCTACATCAATAATATTGTTATGTCATCATCATCATGATGCCAGTGACCAGAATCCCTGGCCATTGTCTATGCTGTCTAAGGCTTTTCAGATTTACAACCCAATATTTCAAAGTTTGAGGGTCAAGAAATAGTGGTCTTGAGAGACTCTCCTCTCTGTACCTCATTATTTGAAACAAGAAGATTGGTGATGGGTAAAAGAATGTTCTTGGTTCTATGGCGCCCCACTTTTTAATATTTCTGCTCAGGGTAGCTTCCCCAGCATTCTTATTTTTCCCTACCAAGTGAAGATCCTTTTATTTTCCCAGGCCTTTTAAATTTTTAACGATTTGAATTTACTTTTTTTAATAATGGCTTTCACTTATTGTTTTGCATTTAATTTTTTTTAATGTTCATAAACTATTCTTGAAACTTAATCATCGATGCAGCATATATATTTCTAAAATAAATACATTCATTAAATTTTAATTATTAAAGCCATTTAAATCTTTAAGATAGATTTAGCCTACATAATTAATAACAGCTAAGTGGGGTCATCACAGAACCTAATATTTTTTTAAAAAAATTATCTGCAGTGACAATGGGAGGAAATGTGGCAATATGTGACTTTAAAAAAAAATCATTAAAGTCAGGGCTCTGCCAGCAAGTTTGCTCTTTCTTTTTAACTATTCCTCCACCTCCTTGCTTTTTGTTGTTTAGTCCTCAAGGTTCTTCTTGCCCTCAAAATTTAGGATTTTCTGCTATGTCTGTTTATATCAAGAACTTCCAAATGAAAGGAAAAGATGAGATGGGAAGTGGTTCTCTTCTGTCCTAATCCTCTTCAGTGCTAGACCTCTTTTGGAGGGACACAGGAGAAGTAATGCTTTAAGGTTCACCAGCAGCACTAACTTCATTAACATCAACACCCCCTTAAGATTTAAGTGATCTGAAGAGAAGGGTACCTTTCCCTAAACACAAATCATCTTCTGCCATATCTGAATCTGAATATAGATTATCATCATGGCAATTAGCCATGAAGACTGTCCTGGGAACAATATAATGCAGTAGTCTTCCATTTGCCTTCTGCATTGCAGTGTGACACTTGTACCACTGATCCAGTTCTGCAAGTCCTCCTCAGCCCCAGGCCATAAGCTGCTGCCCTACATCAAGATGGATTCAAGTGGGATTTAATCCACTTGGGGACCATCAACCTTCCCTGTGGACTTGGGCACTCAAGGCCATTAGTCCTCAGGGCTATCAGGTTAGTTAACCATCACTTGACACTCAGCATTGAGTCGCTGACAGTATGGTCTACTCTATTACCATAGCAAGATAACCTGGCCAGACCTTCTAAACAACACTACTATTCATCAATTCCTTTAAGTTCCCTTGATCTCAGTTTCTTTCTGTGAGAAAACCTTTAAATAAATGCTTTCCCCAAGAATCAATTTCCCCACAGGAGCTGCTTTTCTATAGACATGCTTGAGCATACCTGCAGTGTGCTTTGTGATCACAATTTGAAAATGTTTGACCAGAAGTGGAGACAGAGGAAATTATTTAATAGGAAAAGCACAAAAGAGCTAATCTTCACACCCTGCAAAAAGTGCAACAAATATCAATCTATCCAAGATAGAAACAGGAAAAAAATAAAATAAAAACACAGATTTCCTACCTGGATATATAGAACCAAACCTTATGCCATCTGGATGGAAAGAAAAATGCCAATAAGCTCAGTAGAGAAATATTTTGGAGACCCCCCCCCCACCCAAAAAAAGGCCCATTTGGATGCACCCTTTGTTTGAGTAACATCTCATGAGGCCAGAGCAAGTGCCTATCATGTAGGAAGGAGTCACTCTTTCTATCCCATCTGTAATTACAAGCTTGTGTGCAATAGAACTGGTAGCAAAATGTATGGCTATATGATGGAGAAATTGTACCATAATCTTTGACTTAAAAATCTATTGTCCATTGTCTCTATTAAAAAATTGTTGCACTATGCTTTTTTAAAATATATTTGTGTGGCGAAATATTGGGAAAGCATTAAACTAATGGCTGTGGCTGCCCTGATAGCAAAACAAATATATGAACAAACTACCATGTTACAACAAGTATTCCTTGTGCCTTCCTTGTTGACACTGTCTATGTTATGAGCAGAGTACAGTGGAACAGAGGTCCATTAGCTGATGCTCCATCTATGACATAAAAAGTAGCTTGGCATATGGCCTCTTGTCCTCCTTTTTCAACTTTTTTCTCTCTTCCAAGTAGCTAAGTAGTTAAGAAAGGCTTGTCATAGGATTACACTGATTTTACCTGCCAAGAATATGTACTGTTGAACATAATCTTACCTTTAACAAGTGAAAGATCTTTTGACAGATGGGAACAAACATCTTACACACACACAAACATTTCTAAAGACACAAGGTGAGCTTTTCTTTTGTTACAGTTTGTCAGAAGGGAGCATGAAGCTTCTTCAGGGCTCTGTTGCTAGGCAGTTTCAAGAAGCCATGATGGCTTGGGATGGGAGTTTCTGAGTAGGGACCACTCTTTCTAAAAATGTGTATGATAGTCCATCTCAGCTGTCTTAAAATGGGTTTCAAACCCCCATCTCTTTCAAATGGCTTTTTATCATGGATAAAAAGACATTTGAAAGAAATGGGTTTCCTTTATCCTTTTTATTGTGGGAAAGAGGGCATTCTGTTGCTTCTCTTGCTGTTTTCCCTACATGGTGCCAGCTTGCAGTATTTGGAGGCATACTATATGGCAGTGATGGTGAACCTTTTAGAGATCAAGTCCCCAAACAGAGAGGTGGGGCAAACTCTGTGCTGGGCTGATGGCACACATGCCAAAAGAGAGGGCTGGGAGTACTCAGTCTGGAACACATGCCATAGGTTTGCCACCACTGCTGTATGGTTTTCTTTTACTGTCTGAATTTCTAAATGAGTCCAAAAAGATTTGCACTGATCTAGATTTACTTCTGGATTTGTTCTGCCAAATCCTACCTGCTTCTGACTTGATCTGAATCAGTCTAAATCAGTGGCGTCGCGCAGTCTTCGGCCGCCTGGGGCGAAGAACAAACTCGCCGCCCCCCCCCCAGCTCGCCGCTGCCGCCACCCCCTCCCCCCGACCCAGGTAGAAGCCAGCCCCCTGCTGACTAGCGGGGCGCGCGCAGCGCGCGCGCGCGCCACACACCTCCGTCCGCTCGCACCTCCGTCCGCTCGCCCGGCCGGCTGGCCATCGGGGGCTCTCCGCCGCCTGTTGTCCCTGGCAGCGGCTTTCAGGGGGCGGCAAAATGTCCCCTCCCCACCCTTTTGCTGGCGAGGAGGAGAAAAAGTGTTTTTTTTTAGGCGGACAATTCAAGGAGGGGCCCGCCCGCCGGGCTGGCTGTCGGTCGGGGGCTCTCCTGGCGGGCGGCCCGCGTGCGCGCGCACGCTGCCCACCTCCTCCTGCCCAGCCAGCCCCCAGGGGCTCCCCGCCACGGCGCCACCCCCCCCCCCCGACGAGCGCCCCGTCTCACGGCAAGTTGGGTGGGTGGCTGGGCGGGCGGAGGCGAGCAGCGTCCGCGCGCACGCGGGCCGCCCGCCAGGAGAGCCCCCGACGGCCAGCTGGGCGGGCGACCGGGCGTGCCCCTCCTTCCCTCCCCCCCTTTTGCTGGCGAGGAGGAGAAAAAGGGTTTTTTTTTAGGCGGACAATTCAAGGAGCCTCCTTGAATTGTCCGCCTAAAAAAAACCCCTTTTTCTCCTCCTCGCCAGCAAAAGGGTGGGGAGGGGACATTTTGCCTCCCCCTGAAAGCCGCTGCCAGGGGCAACAGGCGGCGGAGAGCCCCCGACGGCCAGCCGGGCGAGCGAGCGGATGGAGGTGCGAGCGGACGGAGGTGTGTGGCAAGCGGCGAAGCGCACGTGGGGCGCTCGCCAGCAAAAGGGTGGGGAGGGGACATTTTGCCTCCCCCTGAAAGGCGCTGCCCGGGGCATCCGCCCCCCCCGCCCCCCCCACGCTACGCCACTGGTCTAAATCACACTGATCTGGGATTTGGCTGAATTGACTGCCTATATTTTTCATCCTTCATTTCATATCCAACCATTTTTAATCTAAATTACAAATGACAAATGATGCTGGACTCTTTGTCTAAATTCATCATGATGAAAATAACATATAGTTATACAACTTCTTGTCAGGAAATGACATCTTTTTCCTAATGTTGTCAAGGCTTGAGGTTGTAGTTTTAGCTAGGCCTCGAAAAATCCTTTGTTCTCTCTGTCTCACAGACTACGTGTCATGAGACAGCTTGTTGACACTTTAGTGTTCCTGTGTTCATATCACTAGCTTCATGTTTTGACTACATGCTAGACACTAACTATACACGTGTGTAAACAATTCTTTGTTATGAGAGAGTTTTCTTCTGTTCCCTGATTGGCCAAGGTTAACCCACCTGACTGCAGAATCTCCATTTTGCAGAGAAGTTAGTTAGTTCATATTTGGATCTCAATGGCTTAAGACCCTGGCTATGGTGTAGAACTATTTTCTTTCTTTCATCATGATTACCTAATGAACCTGGACTGTTACCTGGACTGATATCTGTTATTGACCTTTTATAACTACGTTTTTTCCATGGACTATGCTATAAGAACCTGATGAATAAAGCAGCTGTTTTTCTCTGAAGATTGTTGTTCTTTCACTGACACACACACACACAGCTACGCTACTAGAAGACCTCCCTTGTTCTGCTCTATTGCCTGAGCATAGTAAGAGTTCTTTTTACGCAGCCCGGCTCTCCCAAGTGTGTAAGGTAAGGATGAGAGTTCCAGGAATGGGACAAGGTGTCTCAGGAACTGAAACGGAGGGGCCCTTACAGGAACAGCTGGTTAGCTGACACTTCTTATACAGGGAATGAGTCATTGAGAATGATGGCACTTCATCTTGCCTTCTCTTCTTTTGTGAATTCTCAAAATGATCACAAATTAGAGATTTTTAAACTTTAAAAAAACCCATCTTCTTAGAGAATTCTTTGAAGGTTTTAAGAAATATGTTTTGCTCCTTGCAACTAGCAATGCTATAATTTTATATACCAAATGTTTATTTATTATCATGCATTTGTTTGAGGCAAGTTCGTTTTCATTAAGATTCTCAAAATTTCTTTCAGACATTTTCATTGTTAAATATATATGCTGGAATTGCAAGGAGGCAAACTGTATATTCCTTTGTCAGATAATTCTTTTCACCTAATCAGTAGTGTAACACTAATTAGTAATGTAGCACTCCCACTCTGACAAACAGCCTATTCAGGATCCTCCAACTGACATAGGGAAAGCCATGTTCTTCAGCTATATCCTCCTTTAATGTTATTCTTTGTCCAGTGAGCTCCTTCCTCCATCTTCTAATCTGGTTTTGCTGAACTTCTCCTTGAAGTTGGACTACTGATCAGGGGAACAGTGATTTTGGTGCCTCACAATGTTCATCTATTTCTGGCTATATTTGGGTCACTGATTCCAAAAATGCTTTCAGTTATGCCCCATCAGCTCTAGTTTTTTAGATATGGCTTATTCACATTAGGCCAATCTAACCATACTGGTTGCATATATAACCAGAGGTGTAGCAAGGGTGTAAGCCACCTGGGGCGGAGTGAAATTTTGCCACTTCCCAAAATTTTTTCCACTTACCCAAACTTTTTTTGCCCACCCAAATATTTTCCCACCCCCAAAAGATTTTTCCACCACCCCTCCTGCCTTTGGGAGCCAAAGTCGAGTGAAGCGCGCACTCGGGCAAGGCAAGGAGAGAACAGAGAATGACAAAAAAAGGTCAGATTAGTTAAATTACACTTGCAACAACAACGGGAATAGAGCTTGAACAACATCAATAAGTATTATTAAAACAATCAATTTACAAATGGTGAGGCAAATACAAGTGTAGTCATAAGAGCAATGTATAATGACATCATTGATATCTCATGAACTAGAGCTGCTAGAACAAAATGGATGGCATTTTCGGAATCAGCCACCCCAAAATGCCCGAAATCAGTTGAAAAATTTTAGGCACCAAGAAAAACAATTTTTTTGTTCCCCAGTGTCATTGCTCAGCACATTGCTACTGCTACTTTTGCTATTCATTGTTTAACTATTTACATTAGAATGTTTTATCTCCATGTTTACTGAGAACTGGTAAGAAGAAAGGAATGCTTCTGTTTTGCTTTGGAACACAACACCATTCTGCTATCTGCTACTATTGTGTTTTGCTTGACAAAGACTTTACCTTGAACTTTGCTTTCAACCTTTGCTTTTGCCATAAGTAAACAACTATTTTCACACTACAGTACCTGTTTGGTTCCTGCATATTCACTGTAGCCTCAGACTTCCACCACCATGCCCTTGTAACTCAAGGACTCCACTCTTCATTCTAACAAGATGGAGATGAGGTCACCTACAAAATCTACCCAATCCCACCAAAGAACCAGAAGTTCCAAGCGGTGGAAGAGGTGTTCACTCAACTCCGCAGATCATTCCTATTTCATGTAGTAGCAAATTCCAGTTTAAATTTTGAAGATACTTTAAAAAGTTTTTTTCAAACCCTCTATGTGTCAAGTAGTCATTCAAGGCTCTTCTGATTCCCAAAATGGAAGCAGTCATCCATGGTATTGGCTCTTGTATTGTATGAAGTGTGAGTATTTCTTTTCATCTGCCTCATGCAGGTCTTCTCTGTGATGCGAGAGCCATAATGATTATTCTTGGATCCTAGACTCAAATAATCGCAAATACTGTATTGATTTATTGAAAAGTATATGTATGGCAGTCCTCAGGCAATTAAATGTTGAGACAAACAAACACTTGAGAGAAGGCATTTTCCATTAGAAATACCGAACAAACCCCCACTGCTTACTCAGACAGAGCTAAATCTACTGTTTGAACTTGATTAGATCCAATGGAATCAGTGGAACATATTTAACTGTTTATTGAACAAGACCCACTCATTGTGCATTTATTCTGTGTTGGACTATCAATTGGATTTTGCCTGGAGTGTGAGTAAAAGCCAGCATGTGGAAAAGTGGTGTCTGTTTATAACAATCCCCAAATGACCCTTTTCCTTTTTAATGACTTCCTTCCAGGAAAATATCACTTTGTAGGAACCTTATTGTTGCCTACCACTCCTTCCTAGGTCCAGAGTTAATGACAAAGAACCTGGTGCATACATAGCTGATAAAGCTGTTGTCATAACTTTTGCAGAGTGCTAAAACATCAAATATGGCATTCCATAAAATTGCCTTTACATCCTTTTTCTGCTGTTACCTTATTAGTACTAAAAAAGCAGTGGAACCCAGGTGGTTCAAACAATGTTGAAATACTTTTCTTTTTTTAAAAAAAACTTTTTCCTGAGAAGGAATTCAATAGGTACATAATGTGGGATGGAAACAACTGAAAGCTAACAAGCCAATTTTAAGATTTAAGAATAAAAGTCTATTCAGAAGTAAGCCTAATTGTTTTCAATGGCAATTACTCCTAGTTAAGGGACACAATACTGAAGCAGATGTTGGGGAATTCATGGCTCTCAAGATGTGCTTATTGTAACTGTCAGCAATTGTGGCCAATAAAGGAGAGTGGTTATTTCCACAGAACAAATATTTGGAGGGAGACAGATTGCCTGTCACTGGAGAAGCACTTCAGGTGAAAGGGAACAATTTATGGGTATACAGCAATTGTAACTGCTGTGTACTAGAACATTCTCTGAGTGTGGCTTTCTTAGGCTGAAAGATATGACCTGAAGGTATCTGATTTAGCATCTATTTTCTTGTTATGATTAGATCATTTCTGCTGAGGTACAGGAAAAGATCATCTTTCAGGTAGTATGGCATCATGCCATAAGAGTTTAAAGGTTAATCCAATCCAATATTGATTTGTCATCACTTATCTATTTAAGTGCAAATCAACTGAAATCCAATGTTCTATCCTTTGCCTTCTGCTTCCATCTCTGGCTGAACAGCTTTACCATTGGCTCATCCCATCTTTCCCCACGTCTGCCTAATGGTCTTTTGTGGCCCCTTCTTATCCAGGTCCATCTATTATCCTTGCTAAAATAATTGAATTAAAGGTTAAGCTGTCCAGAAATGAACTGGCAGTCAATGTATTAACATGATAAGAGCATAATGGCCATTCCCAATGAGCGTTCTAGTAGCTCTGTTTTGGGCTTTATGAAGTTTCTGGGACATCGAATTTATATATTCATTGAAATTTTACACTGTTTTCTCACTAGAGATCTTTGGATAGTGCACAATGTATTAAATATAGAAAAAACACAAGGCAGTCCCATGTGCAAGAGGCTGCACTAAGGCAACATGAGCCAGTGTTTAGTATTAGATAGAGGAATGGATTAAGACTCAGAGCATAACACAGACGAAACACACTGGAATGGGAGGTAGTACTGGTAAAACCATTCCTTAAATAGCTCACTTACTCCGAAAACTGTATTTTTGTTGTTCAATCACATAGTCGAGTCCGACTCTTTGCCACTGCATGCCAGGCACCCAGTGGTGGGATGTCAAAAAATTTACTACCCCACCATGACGTCATCACAGTATGGGTGGAGCTAACATCATGACATCATGGGCGGAGCCAACATCATGCTGTCATGACATTGTGGGTGGGGCCAAAGAAAAAAATAAAAAATAAAATAAAAATAAGCATGCGCGTGCACACACGCCCCCTCAACCCACCCACTCACCCACAACACAAACCTGTAAATAAATTAAATAAATAAATAAAAATACACCCAAACACCCACCCACCCACAACACAAATCAACCCGAGCTTTTAAACCAGAGCTTAAAGCTTATTCTAGCTAATCTTTCTCACACTGGATCAGATGGAAGGAACTACAGAATGAACTCACCACAAGATGGCTTCATTTTGGCACTTTTCAACAGTTAAAGAAGGTAGGTACTAAGTCTTTGCCTAACAAGTTCTCTAGGATATCTAGGGGAGCAGGCTATAGGGAGCTTCAGGCTAGCAGCTTCACTTCCTCCTCCCCGCTTGGGAGGACAGCAAGGAGGCTATGTATACGCGCCAAGAACTGTAGGCTTGCATGCACACCAAATGCTTGGCGTGCATGTGCAGTGGGGGAACCAGTGAAAAGGTAAGCCCCGAAGGTGGTCCCCCCCCCCAAAAAAAAAGACACAACCGCTTCTCCGGGACGCTGGGAAAACTTACTGCCGGTTCTGGAGAACTGGTGAGAACCTGTTACATCCCTACACTGCAGGCACTCATCTTACACCATCCTCCACAGCCTGCTCAGCTCTACACCCACTGTGTCAACAATGCCACCTAGCCCCCTCATCCTCTGCTGCCCCCTTCTCCTTTTGCCTTTGGTCTTTTCCAGCATCATGCCCTTCTCGGGTGAATCCTCTCTTCTCATATGGTGTCCAAAGTACTTTAGCTTCATCTTCAATATTTGTCCTTCCAAGGAGCAGTCAGGGTTGATAAGCCATATTAGAAACAACTGAGCAGTATATGGGTAAAGGTCACCTTTGCTCGAATGACAGTTGTATCTGACTAGGGTTCAGTACTCATCTCTTTTCCATAGCTGAAGTGGTCCCTATTTATCTACTTGCAATGTCTTGCTTTTGAACTGCTAGGTTGGCAGGAGCTGGGACAAAGATGGGAGCTCATTCCATCCTGCAGTATTCAGGTATCGAACTGCTGACCTGCCGCCTTCCAGTCAGTGTCTTAGTCACTTGAGCAATTGCAATCCTGAACAGTACATGACACATACAATAATCCAAATAGGAAGTTACCAAGGCACGAATAGCGATATTATCTCTGTTTAGACAGGTTCTCCACCTAAGGCAGGGGTGAACAACACATGGAATACATGCAACCCCACTAATTTTAGAATTCTCAAAGCTTCTGGAGTCCCAACTCTACCCCCACTACACAGGGAAAATGGATACTCTCCTGGCTTTAGAATTCTGCTTCTGCACTCTCTAAGAAGTAAGATTCTCCCGTAAAACTATAGGACCAAAATGTCTTTCAGCTCAGAGCTGAAAAATTAAATAGCCAGGGAAAGGCCATAAACACATTACTGTAATTAAATAATAATTTAAACCTCTAGATTACATCTCAGTTTTTTCCCATACCTGCTAGGTGCTTTATTGGTTCATTACTTCTTAGGGGATTTTTTATTGGCTAAGCACATCCAAAGGTGGACATGGTCTGAATATTGCTGAACCTTCAAGAGGGCTCCTCTAGAAGGAAGAGGAGCTAATAGAAGAAGTAAATGTGGTGATAGCTTCATATATACCTTTTAGTCTTTGGTGTACAAAGTAAGGAACTGAATAAAATCTCATGTGATCAAACAAATGCTTGCATTTCTCTGAAAGACAATCCCAAATGGAATTAAAGATGCAATTCATAATTGTTTCTTTTATCATTCTCACTAAAGAAAAGTTGGCATCACAGGGTCCTTTTCTCTAGAATATTATTTACATAATTTTATTTACATAAAAGATAGCACAATACTGAATTCCCCAGTACCTATGAAGAGGGTTAATATTACACCTGTAAGAAAAAAATATTGGAAAAAGTATTTAATAATTCAAACATGCACATTTCATATATGCTGGAATTTAGAATCAGAGCTGTGGGAGAACATGTAGTTCAGTCTTGGTGCAATCTTTGTGCGGGACATGCAAGAGCTAAGGGCTCCATTCTCAAGAGCTTCCTTCTCAAGAGATGGTTGTCCAGCATTTACTTGAATACCTCCAGCAACAAATGGGCCATCACTTCTTTCTAAGTGCACAAGGCCCTCTAGTGTCTTGTACGATGTGATCCATACCACACTAGATTTTTCTGCAGGTATTGTAGCCTGTATGTTGCAGAGATGTTACATTTGTTCTCAGAGTCTTAGTCTCAATGTTCTCTGAAACTAAATGGTTTGAGAATCAGATCTCTTAGTACTATCCTAATGTATTTGCTATCCAATATCCATTTGGAATGAGAAACAAACTTAGTGCATCTTTTGTCCAGAGTCCTTTGTTTCCTAAGGCATGTAGTCCTGATTCTTATTTCAGGAAATAGAATGGTGCCTAAGTATACTGAGTATACTGAGTAGCCAGTATAGATTCTATGTTCATGCCCAATACTGATAGAGAAGTTAGTGGTACACTATGACTGCAGTTACTCAAGTGGCTAAGACGCTGACTGGAAGGTGGAAGGTTAGCAGTTCAATTCCCTAGTACTGCAGGATGGAATGAGCTCCTGTCTTTGTCCTAGCTCCTGCCAACCTAGCAGTTTGAAAGCAAGAAATAGGGACCACTTTGGTGGGAAGGTAAATAGCATTCCGTGTGCTGCGGTGTCTAGTCATGCTTGCCGCATGAACACAGAACCGTCTGCAAATGCAGATAGCACTGACTCTTTGGCTATAAACAGAGATAAGCACTGAACTCTAGAGTCAGATATGACTGGCTTTTGAGCAAGGGAAACCTTTACCTTAACTATAGGCACTAACCCCTACCATCTGTTGTCCATTGCTATTCTTGCATATACTGCCTAGGTTTTGTTTGTTTGATTGATTGCTTCATTTCTCCCAGTGAAAGAATACAAGACAACTCACAAATTGTTGAAGAACAAGCCAACCATATCATGTCAGATGAGACTGGATATATTCAAGGTGGTATGGCCTACCATGACAACTAAACAAGCCAAATGCTTTTATGATACAAGGAGGACAAGGATTCAACACAAATGTGATGATTCTTTCTTTTCCAAGGATCCTATTCACATCCATGGGCTTACAAATTGAAACTTACCCATTCTCATGGGGCATACAAAGCGCAAGCTACATCCACAAGATATGTATCAACTACAACATCTGAGACAGAGCAGATCCAAGTGATTTTATTTGCAAAGTAGAAGTATTTGTTGTTGTTCAGTCACACAGTCAATTCAAACACCTGCAACCCCATGGACCACTGCCTTCCAGGCACCTCTGTCCTTCACCATCCTCCTCAATCCACCCAACTCTGTGCCCATTGCATCTACAATACCATCTAGCCATCTCATCTTTGGCCGCCCCTTTCTTCATTTGCCCTCCACCCTTCCCAGCATCAAGGCTTTCTCAAGTGAATCCTCTCTTATTTGATGTCCAAAGTAGGAATATATTCAAGCTGTCCAAAGTAGAAGTATATGATGCTTTATTACCAGAAAAACAACATACAACAGATTGTATCAAGAAAGGAAAGCATTAGAAGGAGCACAATATAGTATACCTTGTGCTGCAATCTATACATTACAACCTTGACATCAGCTTCCAGCTATCTAGTCCATATCTCCAGCAATTCCCCTCCTGCAACATTCAGAAAGTCATGAGTTACCGTAAAAGGAAATCAATTTATGATGAACTGGGCAGTTCATTTAAAATGCGGATTGTCAGTTTTCGCATGTTGCTTCCTTTTGACATTATACAGATATTATCAAGGAAGGAAACACTTGGGAATGAGCTTTTCATAGACAGTTAATATTACCAGACCCACCGACCCCCATCTCAATGAAGCAGAAATGAAATGAAACACATCCTGTTCAATAGAAGCAAAAACCCTGTGACTGATCTGTTGACAGATGAAGGTTTGTGTTTCTTGATCTCCTCCTGCATGAGATTTTTTGTTCTCACACTGGGGAATCAAGATGCATGCTGCAGAATTAGCTAGCTTGAGCTCCTCTTCATTTCTCCCAATTAAAATTTACTGACTGCACCACAGCTAGCTGATGTTTCCCTCTTCAGGTTGAATTCAGAGCTTGGCAAAGAACTCTTTGGAAGGGATATAATTGTTATTTATTTATTTATTAGTTCAAATTTATATTGCCGCCAACTCGTGACTCAGGGCGGCTTACAAACAATACATTACATTACAATATGTTGATGGGATCGGGGGGGGGGGGGCAGCAAAGTCCTCAACCTACCCTGGCTTCTTCCTCCCTGGCTATTTTGTGTGGTGCAGGGGGAGGGGTGGCAAAGTCCTCATCCTGCTCTGCCTTCTTCTTCCCTGGCCGTTGGTGTGGCTGTTGGTGTGGGTAGTGTTTGCACTACCAAGGAAACCTCAATTTCAGTTTTTCACCATTCATAAGAAACACTCTGCTGCATTAGACTAGTTCTATGTACCATCTTTGGACAAATGTACAAAAAAAATCACTTTTGGACAATTACAGGGTGGAGCAAAGAAGATGATAATCCATAGACTTTGAGGGATAGGTTATACAATTAGGGCAGTTAATAGCACTCACCAGGTCAAACCATTTGTGTCACACTGATGCATACCCATACCTGGGATTTTTTAAAAAAATGAGGTCTAAAGACTGCAGTGGCTCAAGTGGCTAAGACACTGACTGGGAGGCGGAAGGTCAACAGTTCAATTCCTGAGTACTGCAGGATGAAATGAGCTCCCGTCTTTCTCCCAGCTCCTCCCAACCTAGCAGTTTGAAAGCAAGAAATTGCAAGTAGATAAATAGGGACCACTTTGGTGGGAAGGTAACAGTGTTCCATGTGCTCCAGTGTCTAGTCATGCCTGCCACATGACCACGGAAATGGCTGCAGAAGCAGATAGCGTTGGCTCTTCAGCTTTGAAACAGAGATGAGCACTGAACCCTAGAGTCAGATATGACTGGCTTTACCTTTACTAAAGTGTAATGGGTGGGTCAATGCTGATCTGTATCTTTAGTTTCAGAACAGGCTGGGGAGAGGGTATTTATTTTATTTATTTATTTATTTATTTATTTATTTAAATTTGTTTATCGCCCTCCTCCCAAAAGGGACCCAGGGCGATTTACAACAATTATAAAATCATTTTAAAAAATTAAAAACTCTGAAAACTTTAACATGCCTAGATTAGACCAACATCATACAGCCCAATATCTTGTTTCCTTATTTGTATAGTACACTGGTGGTGAACCTATGGCACTCATGTCAGAGGGGACACTCAGAGCCCTCTCTGTTGGCACACACCGTTGCACCAGCACAGAGTTCGTCCAGCAGCCCAATGGGAGCACTTCCCGCCTCCCCTGAGCACAGAGTTTGCCCCACCCCTCTGCCCAGTAGCCCAAAGGGAGCGCTTCCCCCCTTCCCCAGCATAGAGTCCACCCCACCCCTCTGCCCAGGAGCCCAATGGGAGCACTTCCTCCCTACCCTATCTGGCATAAAGCAGGCAGCTCACATGTGGTGTAAGGGTGTGGTCCAGACAGCAGTTTGGGCACTCGGTCTCTAAAAGGTTCGCCATCACTGGTATAGGATGTTGATTTCTTCTTCCTCTGAAAATCATATAGCTAGTACTGTACAGTATATCCAATTAGGTATTAGACAACAAATAGACTTGTATCAAAGTTCTTCAAATGCCATTTCGATTTGACCAGAATGTGGCATTAACTAGTTACTTTTGGATAGTCAGTAATATGATTAGTTAAAGGTTATTGGAAACATAATACTTTTTAGGTGTCATGAATATTTTCTAGTTACTTTCAAAAGGTACTTTTAAAAGACATTTTCAAGTACTTTTAGAACCATTTTGGTAAGAATTTTCCCCATTCCATGACATCAGTCTTAAGTGTCAAGGGAAGTATTGTTTACTTTGTTTGCATCTTTTTAAATAGTTGCAAGAGGAAATATCAGAATGAGCCACTATAGAGAAATAGAAAGCATTTAACCATATTTTCCAGGAGCAACAACACATTAACACAACATACTGCAACAAGTTACTTGCATAATTAAAGTCACAATTGCAATTTCATGGTTACCTAGAAATAATGTAGTGTAGCATAATAAGGGTCTTTTAAAATGTACCACTCCATGGTCTAGAAGTGGCATACAAAAGAAGGGTGTTGTAAAAGAAAAAGCAAATATTTTATAAACAGTACTAAGAAATGTCCCAGAGGGGATAGGGTTATAGTAGTGGTTACCAACGTGGACCATACACCCCACAGGAGAACTTCAGTTCCCAGAAGCCTAAGTCAATACATTGGCTGATCAGTGCTTTCTGGAATTGATTTAGGCTTCTGGGGATTGAAGTCCAAAAACCAAAGGTGGGGAAACAGTGTGTTATTTTATACTGCCATAAATGTAGAAAACAAGATGTTTCTAAACCTGTTACCATACTGTTTTTTTAAATCACTCTTCCACCTTTTTTTCATTAACCTTTTTCATCCACTCCAGAAAGACTGGGAATCGAGGCTTTCCTAATCTCCTCAATAATTAATCCAACTCTTGTGTGTGTGTGTGTGTGCTCAGTAAGGAACAGAAGACAGATTAGCTGGGATACAAGCTTATTGTTTACCTCAATTCTTACCTCAGAATTATTCCTCAGCATGAGGGAGCTGGTGTAGCAAAAGAAATGTAGAAACCTCCCCTGAATGCAAGGGGGAAGTTGTCATGCCGCCATGAACAGTGGGCTGTATAATTAAGGCATAATTACATCCTTAAAGCTCATGCTGCATTTAATGAATTCATTCCATTTAAATCAGCCATGAGTCAAGAGAAGGCAGTGGCATTCTCCTCCTCCGTCATGAAATGGGAGGAAAATAAGGGAGTGGAAGAGGGATTTCAGAAAGGGAAAGGTGGCTTTTTCATCCTAATTATAGTTAAACCAGTCAGTTCTTGGCCCTCAGCTTTCTAGCACCTTTCCCTGCTCAATCGCTTAATCGTTGTAAACCGGTTTCTGTAATTAGTAGCAGAGCTATTTATCTTGGGCCCAGCAGGGCTGTGGTGTCATTTAACAGAAGTGTGGGTGCCAGAAAATAGAATAACTTACTAGGCAACAGGGAGCAACATTAGGAAGAAGAAATAATATTGAATCTCTGAAGTTTCTTTTATTTGAGGGAGAAAGGGAATGCCTGCCTAACTTTTGCAATAGCTGGCAAAATCTTGAGTGCTGTAGGGCTTCTTATGCGGTAGACCTCTCTGGGGACCCACAAATGTGCTTAAATCATGAATAAGCAACCTACAGATTTTATAGAGTACAAATCCCCAAATCCCTAATGATTAGCCATTCTGGCAAAAGGTTTCTGGGACCTTAGAACATATCTGGAGAGCACCAAGTTGTCTTTGTTGTTGTTATGTCCTGTTAAGTTGCCTCCAGCATAGGGCAACCCCATGCATAATTAATATAGTAGATGGTCTATCCCTGGTTTATAGACTTGGCACATATTACTGAGTGTGCTGTGATGTCTGGAGCCATTTTTTTTGTAAGAATGCTCAGTTGCATCTTCATGCATTGCATAAGTTAATATACTCCTTCAGCAAACTAGAATTTCCACTGAATATGAAGAAGAGGTCTGAATACCACAACATGTATGATTCAAAGTGGTAGCCACATTAATCTGTGTAGGCACACTGGACAAGAAACCAAACAAAGGTACAGTGGTACCTCACTTAAAGAGCATAATGCATTCCACGGGATTGCTCTTTAAGCGAGTTTGCTCTTTAAGTGAAACACCATTGGAAGTAACCAATTGTGACTTCTGGCGTGGGTGATTGCAAACCCTGATTTAGTTGTTAAGTGAGTTTTTGGTTGGTTTTAGTTGTTAAGCGAGGCGACCATTCAGAGAAAATTCTGCTCTTTAAGGGAGTTAGTCTCTAAGTGAGGGGCTCTTTATGCAAGGTTTTACTGTATAAACAAATACAGTCAAACCTTGCATAAAGAGCGTTTCGCTTAAAGAGTAACTCACTTCAAGAGCAGAATTTTCTCTGAATGTTCACTTTGCTTAACAAATAAAACCAACCAAAACTCACTTAACAAATAAATCAGGGTTTGCAATCCCCCCCCCACAACTGGGGGCTCCAGGTTGGTGTTTCACTTAAAGAACAAACTCGCTTAAAGAGCAATCCTGTGGAACACATTATGCTCTTTAAGTGAGGTACAACTGTATAAACAAGTCAAGAATAGCAACAGCAATTACATTTATCTTACCAAATTTGGAAGGATGGAGGGCTGAGCCAACCTGGAGCCCCCATACCCCAAAATAATGGAACCAGACACAGTGTTGGAATGAACCAGGGCCACAATTTTATTAATTGTTGACTATTTAACTACCCCTTCTGCAGTAGTGTGCAACAGCTAGCCAGGAGGTTCCCTATGACCCCTCTTCTTGCTCTTTGTGGGCAGGTTCCAAGGCCTTATTGTGTGCAGCCCAAGGAGCCTCCCAGCCTCATCCATCTGATACTTTGGTGATGTTCTCTGCCACCAAACATCCTACCGTTCAAAATTTAGATGTCCCATGGCAGAACCTGCCACCAGTGCCTTCACCCTCACCCCATTGGCTGAATAGCATGATCTGGGCTGATGAGGTGAAGGCCACGCAACCACTCCAGTTCCACAGAACTCATTGAGACAAGCTTGGATTCCTCACTCCTCACCATAGTAATGGGACCCAGGCTGAGAATTTTGGCCCTTAGGGCCTCCTGCAGATCCTGTAGGGGGAAAAAAAGTTAAGCCCTAGTTTGGACAAATAAACCCCATCAGAATGGTACAGGTCAGCCTTAATATGCGGGTGATAAACTGCAGAATGCAAACCAGACAACATGGCTTTTCATGGCTAAAGACCCCTTGGGTCACATTGTGCCCTCTAGATCCAGCATCTCAGACCATATCACATGGGTAGCAGGCCAATTTGAGTTCACCTTTGCCATTTCACTCACAATCTGGCTAATAAGGGCCTTGCCCTTCATTCATCCAATATCGGTTCCACAAAGGTCCTTGAAGAGCAGGATGGATCATTAAACACTGCAAGCTATCAAGCCTCATTAGAATGAGGTCTGCTGGGCTTTCAAGTGAATGCTCCCTTGCCTCTTCTCTCCTTCATTGCCAGGTTCAAGAGAGGGACAATGACAGGGCTGCCCTATAAGGGCTTAATTGCTGCCCCTTCCCACGTGGAGAGCTCTCCACCTGCAACTCCAAGCTTAAGCGGAGGCCTAACCAAACAAAAACAAAATTACAGTAAAACCTCGCATAAAGAGTGCCTCACTTAGAGACTAACTCGCTTAAAGAGCAGAATTTTCTCTGAATGGTTGCCTCACTTAACAACTAAAACCAACCAAAAACTCACTTAACAACTAAATCGGGGTTTGCAATCCTCCCCACCAGAAGTCACAATTGGTCCCTTACAATGGTGTTTCGCTTAAAGAGCAAACTTGCTTAAAGAGCAATCTTGTGGAATGCATTATGCTCTTTAAGTGAGGTACCACTGTATATCTATTTGCATGAAGGAATCTGCATGAGTCCAGCACTCATGAGCATGTGCCTGGACCTGGTTAACCTAGTAGGGCTTACTGATGCTGCTTCATATTAGCCTTTCTTTTCCACCATTTAAAAACTTTCAGGGGGATTGAAATCTCCAAGAATGCTTTAGATGGATGCTAAATTAGGAGCATTCCAGGGCTTTGAGGAAATATAAATTCCAGACTGCCCATAATTACTGTTGCTGCCCCTCCTCCCTACTGTGTCCATTATGGTTCACAACAGGAATCAACATCAAAGAGTCCCACCACAATACATTATGACAATGGCCCCTTTAAAGATCAAGCTAGCATTGTTTAGAAGGAAAAATAGTCCTATCATTTAAGAATGGTTTGGCTGCCAGATGCAATGCAGGCAATGGTATACTGTACTAGTAATTGGATTAATATTTTTACTGACTGTGGATGGGACAGGTGATCATGAGATTTTTCTGTCTTCTGTGCCAAAATGACTGCATTCCTTCACTTAAGCGAGTGCAGTGACCCTCATAAGAAGAAAACAAAAAGAAGCTGAAACAGACCTTTTTTTAAAAAAAGTTACAAAATCCAAAATACTGTAAAATCACTTTCAAAAGCTAAGCACTTCAAAGCAAACACATAAATAGTTTATTAAAGCAAAACATTTTACAATGAATGTTCATGAGAATAAAATGACACAGTTGGAAACAAAACAAACAAATCACCCCCTTTTTAGGTTACACGTACATTATTCAAAATAGTTAACAATGTCCTTTTTAATGACCGTAGGGCATTTTATTTGTTTTAAACATGCCATTCTCAATATTTCACAACAGCAACATTTTCAAAAACCATGATTTAATTGCTGGCATAATTATAAAATGTTTGTAAAAACTCACTTCTGCAATGTGATGGGTATATCTTTTATGCATGGGAACTAATGGGACAATCTGACCTCATCTCCTTTACAGCATTATGCAGCTTTGTGTGAATATAGTGGGAGAGGGAAAACACCAGTTTTGTAGCCCCTTGAAGACAGGTACCTTGGACAACACAATAGGATGGATCCAGAAGATTAAATATCCAGTCCTTGAAAACATGTCCTTTCCAAATTTCTGGGCTCATCCACAAGCAGATTTTCCAGAACAATCCAGGAGAGCCAGTAAAGTATTGATGCCTTTTGTAACAATGTATTTGTGTGAGAAATCATTACCTGCTCTCACTTAAGTTTATGTATAGAAACCGCTTGAAAAACATAGAGCCAGAAGTCAGAATACATGTTTCACCTATTAAGTCGGATATAACGAGGCTTGTGAGTGAAATGCAGCACCAGCATTCTCATTAGTTGTAATTATGTGAACATACTATGTTCTCTTTTCCCCCAACAGCTTGTGTTAAGTGAAATACAACTTGCAAAATTATATTCATATTATTTTCTAGCTTTCATTTTCATGTGATTTTCGCAGGCATATGTCACATTAATGATTCCATGTGGTTGTAGTTTTGGTGCAAATGTGGTTGGTGGGACCCACTTCAACTAGGTGGTTTTTCTCTTAAAGATGTTTTCTTAACCCAATGGCCCTCTTTAGGGCCACAACAGGGCTGAAGTCTGTTCCTCCAAGTGGTAACCCTGGAGCAGTAAACAAAAATATATGGTGACTGAACACAAACAAGTGTGTGTGAGAGAGAGAGAATGGTGAAGAAAAAAATCTTCATCAAATTCTAATCTAAAAATCGGTGTCAAATTTGGAATTCACACTTTAAAATACCATAAAATGGGTCATTTGAGCAAGAAGAGCATTGTTGCTATTATTTTAAATTCATATAGAATCATTGCAATAAAGATATTGCAATAGGAGTGTGTGCATTAACAAAATAATTTATTTCCCATTCTCTCTAAATTTGAAGACCTTTAATGAAAAAATTGAAATAAATATTTGATCCAGTTTACTGTTTTAAATCTTGAATTAAGTCTGGTGGTCCACAGCCACAAAAGGTATTTAACAGGGGTCGATAACCCCTGCAAAAGGGCATACTCTCTCTGTTTTGCCTTCAGAGTTAAGGCATGCAAGAGTGGAGTTTTCTCAACACATTTTTGCAGGTATTTGAGCATTTGTTGGTGTTTGGGGAAAACAAAAACAGTTTTAACCTGGGATGGAGTTTGGGCTATACAATGACATCAGTGCAAAGGACATGGTGGACAGGAAGACTTTATATTTGTGTCTAGGAATTACATAGAGGTCAACAAGCAGTGAGATTTTCACCATCACAAAGCAAATAGGCCAGCAAGGGCAGACAAATGAAAGGCAGACCATAAAATGTTAATTCTGACCTAGCCACTCAAAACCAACACAGAAAGAATACGCACATTCATTCGTAGTTTCACTCACTCACAGTAAACCAAGCTAGGTAAGAAAGGAAATAGAATATACTTAATACTTAAGAGACCGCATCGTCCCAAGGACATCTGTCTGTCCCACCAGAGCGGACCAGAGAGGCTCTCTGGATGTGCCATCGGCCAGAGAGGCGCACCTCTCTGGCACTAGAAGGAGGGCCTTCTCTGTGTCCGCTCCGGCCCTATGGAACCTCCTCCCAATAGAACTACGCCTGCAAATGGAGCTGCTGTCCTTCAGGTAAGGATTGAAAACCTGGCTGGCAGGTCAGGTCTGGGGAATGGATGGATCAATTTCCCCAGCCGGCTGGATAGTTTGACACCCAGTGCCTCCTAGCTACAATGCCTAGCTATAATGCCTAGTTTTTAATGCTAACTTTTTAAGCTTCTTTTACAACTTTTAATTTCGATGAGATGGGACAGCAATTCCAGGTTGTACAGATTTCAGGGTCTTTTATTGCACAATGGTTCACAGATAGTATCGCTACTCAAATCTGAGAACCCCGAAGGGCTCAAAAAACAGAATTTATATACACAGTAGTAAACAGGAAATGCATGGCCCTTCCACCATGTGGTGGGCTTAGAATTTTAACACCTTGGTATTGGTTCAAGGGACAAAGGAATTCAAATAAAACACTTGTATTGGCTAATGGCCAAAATTCACACTTACCTATCCTCTACTATTAGGTAACTTTATAAGACCTCTATTCTAATGAGGAAGTGTCTATTGCATCAGCCTAGACAATAGACAGGCAAGTTTAAGCTGAATCACTGTCACTCCACTTTGTAGGTTATTGAGAGGACAAAGATGGAGTCTCTTTGGTTTTATATTTTTCTATATTCCAGCATACCCTAAACCACCACAAAAAGGCTGATGGGGTGGCTGCTATGGGGATATATAGTATGTAGAGATCATAATCTGAGTCCAGATTCACATCTCAGTAGTTGGAGTGTTTAGAGTTCTTTGGGGGTTATTTGTTTAAAATTAATGCTGTACCAAACACAAAAGATCTGTGAAGGTGTTTCTCTGCCCCACGAGCAAACAGTAGTGCCCCAGAATTAGGGGGGGGGGGAATGTGTTAATGTACTATTTATTTCAATACAAATCAATCAGTTACTCTGTACGTTTATTTGACACTGAACTAATTATAAGTGAAATGCAGATGGAAGACTTGCAATTTATCCCAGCTTATGTGGTTTCTTTTGAGGACATAACATTTGTTTTACATGAGTTATTATGGTGCGATGATTGCTGATCGAGAAAAGGACACAAATAGTTACACACAAAACAATGCTAGGTTAAATTGATACACAGATTAGGAGAGAGAACTAACCATAGATTGCCTCTGTATTTCTTGTGCATTCTGCCCAAGAGGCATCGATTTTATATAGAATGAGTTCTTGGTTTTTCATGACCAGCAACTTTTAGATTGATTCCTGCTTTGCTTGTAAGCCAAGCAATATTGAGGTCAAGCTGACATTGTCATTGGCAAAGGACTCTTATATCAGAACTTGACAATTCATACAAAAGCATATAGTACAATGAAATCCAATATCTACAGCTGCATAGAGAGAGAAGGGGAGAGAGCACATCTGACCTGAGGAGAATCCAAGTCTGATTTATGGAGGGTTTCTTTCTTTCATGCCCCTCCCAGAGCACAACACTTCTTAACTAATGGGAAAGGGGAGAATAAAATCCACTCCACACAAGTCATGCAGCACATAGAGGAACTGGGTCACTCTATATCAAGACTATGATGGCTCCTAGAACTGTCATCTGAGAAGTTTGTGCTCCTTCGCCCATTACATTTTAAAGAAATGAATGCAGAAAATGTGTGTTGCCTGTCTCACTTCTTAACACACAATCTTTCTATTTTGCAGTTGTTACATAGGTAACTGCCTCCTATGAGAAATCAAGAACCTTCCCCCTCCCTCCGTAACACCCAAAGGCCCTAAATTGTGGTATGAGAAAATGGAGGACCATTGACCTGACAATCCTAGTCATCAATACATAAACCATTTGGTTTTGTTTGTATGCATGCCTCTATTCAGCCAGATACATGGTGTAGTGGAAAGAGTGAAAAAGTATGATGCGGGCTTGAGTTTGAATCCCTGCTCAGCTAGGGAAACTCAATGATGGCCTGAAAACCTCTTTAGGGTCCACCTTGAAGGCATATAACAACATAGACCTTATATTTATTTCTTTATTTGACTTATACCCCATCTATCTGGGATACACTCCCACTCTGGGCAGCCTTATATTGGCCTAAACACGAGGAGAGAACAAAATGTACTAACTCTGTTTCAGAGCTGCCACTTTGCCTAAAATGGAACCTGAAGTGAAGTAACATAGGCTCAATTTCTACCTGCTGTGCAAGATAACATAAATAGCCACCAGGAGCCAATTGATTCCTGGCCATTGCTCAACTTGCTAAAATTTCTCAACTGTAAGTGTGAGAAGGAGATGGGAGGTGTTGCCACACTGTCACGAAAGTGTCCAGCAAGAAGCATGGCATGTGGGGATGGGGAAATGAATGGTACCAGCTCTCATAAAAAAACCCACTGCTTGAATACAAACTTGCCCACTGATTAATAATAATTATGTGTCATCAAGTCCATTTAGAGTAATGGAGACACCTTTCAGGGTTTTCTAGGTAGAGTGTACTCAGAAGTGGTTTATTCCTTCTTCTGGAGGGAGCCTGGGACTGTGCAGCTTTGTGGAAGAACATGCAGGTCAGCTCTTTCAAGAAGAATGGTGGGTAACTGAACTCCCAACCTCTGCCTCCACAGTCAGAAACCTAACTCAGTGAGGTATCCATTGATTTGATTCCTCCCCAGTGATTAAAAAATGGAATAGTAAGCAAACATTCCCACCAAAATGTGGCTTAAAGCAGCCCAATTTCACTTTGGTTCTATATCTGTGCATCTTTATTTTCAAGTGGTTTCTCAACACACGCTTGAGGTGGCAGAGTAACGCATTAAGTAGCTTGACAAATACATCACAAATGAAAATTATTATTATTATTTAGACTTATACCCCACCCCACTCACCTATAGCGACTCTGGGAGGCTTACAGGAATGCAAAATATACAGTTACACAATCACAATAACAATCATAGGCCTGATTTAATTTTTTTACAAGAAACACATCAAAAATCTGCTAATGTAAACAATATTGCAATGTATTGGACACAGATATATGAAAAGTCATATGGTTCATCGAAAGCAAGAGGAGTGGCAATATTAATATCGAATAAATTGGGATACAATATGACAAAAAGTATATCAGATCCAGATGGGAGATATTTAATAGTCAAAGGGAAGAACTTACCTTCGTGAATATTTATGCCCCTAATGAACATCAGGAGGAGTTTCTGGATAAGGTATATAAAATCCAACAAGTACAATCCTCGACAGAGAGAAGATAACATGTTACAACACCAATTTTAACAATACAATTTAATATATACTATGCACTTTTGGTCAGACTGAATAGAAGCTTCTCTTCTAACATAGGTCTTCTTCTTTGCTTCCTCTTTTACCCTGTTGGGTGTTAAGGGAGATACAAGGTTCTTGCTCTGTCTCTTTTAGTGACCTCCAACAATGTTATTTGGTGGTCTTGTAATGTTTTTTGAAGTTATTTCTCCACCTTCCTTTGGGTCTGCCTCGTGGTCTTTGCCCTTCTCCTCTTTCCACATATGCTTTGTATGGTATGGAATTCCAAGACATTCTCTCCAAATGAGCAAACCATTTGATTTGTTGTCTCTGTAGGTAGCTTACGATAGGTTCTATTCTGATTCTTTCCCTTATAATTGCATTCCTGATTTTATCTAGTCACTCCAGCACCCTCACTCAGTGGTTTATTAAGTGAGCACTTCCTCAGACATCTCATTTTTGTGGTGACCAACTTTTGTCTAAGGTACCTCAGTAAAAAGGAAACACAAAGTTGTATTAGATATGTTGGCGCGTGTTGCTTTTAAATGTATCCTGGAGTGTCTTCACCATCTGTAACATGTGAAGCAGCTGTACCCATCAGTCTGAGCTGCCCACAGTCCATCCTACATTTTTACAGATCTCCTCACATGCATATCCCGGAACTGCATGTAAAAATTGTGCCACCAGGCATTGGGAAGTCAGATGGTGATATCAGGGAGCATTAGGATTAGCATACTCTGTCCGTGTGCCTAACCATTGAACCATGCTCCAACCATGGCTTTCAGCCCTGAAATCTCCTCAGCAAGGCAGCTCTGTGCCTCTGAGCTAAATCAGGTTTGACAGTGCTCAAGAAGAAGAAGATCCTTAGGGAAAAAGAAAAGGAGCTAGTTGCAATTTATAAAGCCGCTTTCAGTTCAACTGCATTCCCTTTGCTTGAGGCGCCAAAGCAAGACCAAACGAAAGCGCAGCAAATAAAAGGGCTGTGGAAGTTGGGGGTGGGGAGCAGAAAGCTATAATTGCAGTTGCTGGAATTCACTTTTAATGTGAGCTGCTGAATACAGTAAACACACTTGTGCAATCTAGGGAACTGGCATTGATTTTTTGCAAGTGTTCCAGTGAAAAGCTTCAATCAATTACTGTACATTCTGTCAAAGACTTTTGCCTCTTGGTCTCCAGTTATTCAGCCTCAACTTCACCTTTCTCCAATACTAAGGGACTGATAATTTAAAATTAACAGAAAGAGAGAGAGAATTGCTGGTTAAGGGCAGAATAATATTTGGGGAGCTGAAAATCACAGCAGCATGCAACCTGCTTCATACGTCAGTTCTGGAAAATTCCCCCAAGACACTGAACATCAGAAAATGCAGTTTTCAAAGGGATTGAGGGAAACTTGCCATGCATAACAAAAACATTATGAGAGCTATGATGTTTGTAAGTTTATCTGACACTTTCTGGTTTTGTCTCTTTGGGTTATTTTTGGAGGATTATTATTTTGATTTTTTTAAAATAAATATTTTATAGTGTTGCATTGTATGTTTTATATATGGTAAGCCATCCTGAGTGCTGCTTGCATCAAAAGAGTGGGATATAAATGTAAATAAATAAACAAACATTGCAGCATGATGTTTCCATTTTAGCAGCATAAGCAAGGAAAAGATAAGATATTGCCTGATTGGCTGGAGTGAGAGGAAAATCATGTGATACCAACAACAGCCTTAAAATCTGACACTGGAGGATTAGAGGTCACATGCTGATTCATGGCTCCACTGTCCCTGCCTGGCAAACTGGAAAAACAAGCCTATTCAAGGGCAATACTTGAAAAACATAAAAGGATAGGCTGACCAAAAGCTGAAATAAAGTTAGTTATGAGCAGGAGTGTTGAAGGAGGAAACTGGAGGACTTATCTTGGCAGCTCAAGAAAAAAGGTTTTGCCAACAAATTGCATGAAGGCTAAAATACAGCATGTATCCAACAACAGCAATGAAAAGGATGAAACAGTAGATCAGCATTTCTCAAACTTGGGCCCTCAGATGTTTTTGGACTTTAATTCCCAGCAGCCCTGACCAACAGGTATGCTGACATGAGCTTCTGGGAATTGAAGTCCAGGAACAGCTGGCATGCTGAGGTTAGCCACAACTGTCATAGACTGATTATTTGCGGGACCATGACAGGGTTTCACAATAATTCACTGGAAATGTTGCCAGAAGTTTGGATTTGAATGCAATAAAAATTATTGGGAACATCAGATAGAGAAAGGTTTAGAAAATGAGAGTGTCAAGATCTTGTGGAACCTTAAAATTCAAACAGATAAACATCTGACTCACAAGACACCTGATATAACTGTTGTGAAAAAGAAGAAAGCCTGATTTATTGACATTGCTATACCAGGAGATTCACAAATTGAGGACAAACAACTAGAGAAAATCACAAAATATTATGATTTATAAATTGAAGTTGGACATTTATGGAGGAAGAAATCTGTTGTTGTACCAATAGTAGTCAGAGCCCTTGGATCAATACCTAAAGGACTCCCAAGGTATTTTGAAATCTTGGATTTATTGGACTTGAACATCCTAAATCTACAAAAAATAACTTTACTAGGAACTGCCTATATATGTAGATATTAACTGAATGAAGGTCTTGTTTTTCTGCATCACTCGGGTTCAAAAGACACAGTTGTTTCTGCCTGGCACATAAATGATATAGGACAGGAGCCTCTTGGTTAAAAAAAAAAGATTGACAACCCCAGCTCAGTACCATAAATATGGTTGAAAATGCAGGTATTCAAGCTCCAACTTTCAAGAGTAACTTTATTAAGCAAATTGTGCATTTTAGTAGATTCTTCTTTTAAATAGAAGGGTGGGGGAGTTGAATGAAGTTGTCCACCATCCCCAGATAGGAAGCAGAAGGAAAAAAGGAGAGAGGCTGAAAGAGGGGAAGCAGTAGCAGCCAATTAGCTCATCTCCCTCATCTCTTATTCTTTCTTGGCATACTGAGGTTCCTGCAAGAAATGCCGTAGGGCAATGTGTTTGTCAGGACGGATGAAAACTTCTTCCTTTTATATCAATGGACATCAGTGGGTGGCTTAAACCAAAACCAACACGAAGTAGATGGAAATCTTATTTCATATAAAAATAAATTTGACAATATGTGCTCTACAGTAAAAGCACATTATTTTTCTCCTGAGACTTTTCTGCACCTGTATGTATGTATGTATGTATGTATGTATGTATGTATGTATGTATGTATGTATGTATGTATGTATGTATGTATGTATGTATGTATGTATGTATCTATGTATCTATGTATGTATCTATGTATGTATCTATGTATCTATGTATGAACTCTTTATAATGAAAGAAAGATGGCAGTCAGAGCAGCTAACAATAATAATTAAAATAATATTTTGATTAAAAAACATTAAAATTAATTTTAATCAACAGTCAATTGATTAAATCACAATTTTTAAAAAGGTGTCTGTTACTTAATATAGTAAGTCATATTAGGGTAAAGCTATTTTAATCAATGGAACTTATCACACCCTGGCCCAGCCATGCCCAAACTAGAAACCTGACAATTCAAAAGGAATGCAAACCAAATAAGCACATGGTGAACTCCTGTTCCATGAACTGCAATTTAGCTAACGAGGAGCACTTCTATCTTGTATGGATCAATTTGTTCACCTTCATTCCCTCCAAATTTATAGTTATCTCTTTCCCTTCCCTTGTCCTCTTGAAGACATTGCCACTCTCCATTAACAATACACCAGCTTAATTTGTATAACTCTGTCATCACGGGAAGCCAATTTTGGTGTTCTTGTAATTCCACTGGTTAAAAAATTAACAAAATTAGATAGAGCCCTCAAACGACTTAAAGGCTAAGTACAACCTGTGAAAGTCAACATATGGTCTCTCATCCTTATTTTAGTTGTCTTTTAGATCTCAGTGTGAGAGTGTGAATTTACACTGTCCATAACCAAGTTATGTTCATTCAGCATCTGTTTATTTGCTCTGAAGCAAGCTACAAAAATGAATAGAAAACAAAACAGTTCCATTACAAAAGAATGTCCATATGGATCTTATAGAAACTTAATTTCCTGTACATTTGTTTAGTTTGCTTGCATTGGAATAAAGTTCCCATATGCCTATAACTATCATTTTACCAGATGTGCTAGGCTACAATTCCCATCACTCTTGGTGAATGTGGCTTGTCGAGGTGGTAGGCTGTGGGTGAGGGAAGGTATGCTCCAATGTACCTAGAAGGCATTCACTTCAGTAACACTCGCTTGTATTTTTTTCTAAGAAATTCAGTACCACCTGCTGAAAACAGAAGACAAACAGTAAATCCTGTGCATGTAAATCATGACACAGAGTAAATTTTCTTTAATTTTAGTGAGATATTCTTCTAGGTTGGTACAGATAAACTTGAACTTCAGAACAAATCTGTTGTTGGCAACTATCATTAATCACTGTCCCTTGCTGGTGGTTTCAAGGAAACCCAAATACACCCCTTTATATTTCTGCCTGACAGGCATGGCCCTTAACTCCATCTTGCACTGGGGTTGAAGATTAAGGAGGAGAATGGACTTGCACCTATACAGAAGATTCATAGGTCCTGGTACTGTTTACATCCCCATTGCTGAGGCCATGAAACATAAATTCCCCTGAAGCCATCATATTGAGGAGAATGCAAGCATTGAGACAGCTTTGAAAACATTTTGTTCTTTCCCTGTTCTGTTTGGTTTGTCAATGCAAGTTCCTTGGAGCACAACTGACAGTATAGCATTGTCCCTGCTCTCCATCAAGATTTTACACAGAGTCCACGTCCAGCTTTGAGTTCAATTCAATGCCCAGTACAAAAAAAGATGCAGTTGCTGAGAATCAACTCTGGACACAGAAAACACATGTCCTGCTTGTACCAGTTTGTATTTGATGTTTGCTTCTTAAGCTTTGACCCTCTGGAACTGCCTATATTTGCTAATAACTCTGAGAGAACAAAGCAACAGGGAATGGAGGCTAAGGAAAACATCAGAACACTGGTTAGCTGCTATGCTTCATTTCCAAATCAAACTTATTGAAAAATCTTGGGGGGAAACAGTTACAGTAAAAGAGTACAATAAAAAAGTACAACTGTAATGTTAATGCTAGCTTTTCTACTGATTCCAAAGAGTGGAGGGTTATTCTTTGATTCTACTAACCTAACTTTCATTATACTGTATCAGAAACAGGGAATGTGAGAATCCCCAAACATTGGTGGGCTGCAATTACTGCTACCCCAAGCCAGGGGAGCCAACGGTGAAAGAGCATGGGCATGCCAGTCCAGCAGTAACTGAAGGGACTGGCATGCCCAGTTACTGCTGGACTGGCATGCCTATGCTCTTTCACCATTGGCTCCCCTGGCTTGGGGTAGCAGTAATTGCAGCCCACCTGTACAGGTGCTGCTAGGCTAAGCATAGACAGTGGTAAACCATGTGCATGAATGTGACATCATATCAGGCCGCAGTGATCCATTTCATTGATTGTCCATTTGTTGCTACCTGCTGTCAACAATTAGGCCAAGACATGCAACCACCAACAAGAAGATTGTGGCATGCCTACAGGGAGAACTATTTCCCCCTGTTGCACAGTGCCAAACAAGAAACATTATTACCAAACTGCTTCCGATTTTTCCCAGTGATGTGCTGCTATCTCCTCCTCCAGTATTTGCAACAAGCTGTGAATCTGAGTAGTTTTGATAGGCTGTGGGAGAAGGGAAGCAACAGTTACAAGCTGTATTTCTGCTTTGCCCACTTAAACTCAGTGTAGACCCAATTTCGTGTGAAATGGTTGAACTAACCTTGACACTTGCTTGCCCTTATCCAGAACAGGTAATGTGGACCTCAGGCTTAATAAATAGAATTACTGAACCTTCACATCTCAATCTAAGGAAATGGAATTTCTTGTACAAATTCTAGCCTTAAATGGATACTTAAGGGATTGCAGTATATAGCCTGTGAGACAAGGGGGATATGTGCTATTTCATTGCAAGCAGCTCTGAAAATAAGCTTCACCTGTACACATGCTGATCTCTTTAAATCTCCATAGGGCATTATCCCTAACTGTGGCTGAAAGCCATCAGGATGACATTGGCTGAGACCCCACCCACTGCCTAAGGTTCCTATTATCTTTTCTATACAGGATTTGGGGGGAAACTAAGAAAATTTACAGGGCTAATAATTGGTGACTAGTTGTTCTTACTTCATCTTCTCATATCTGTTAAAATATTTTTAAAGATTTATCCATCCAATTACACAGCACAACAACAATTTTGCTACTGGGACTAACACATGTGATTTATATGATAGTGAGTGTGCTGATTCCAATTCTGAACTCAGAATTTGCCTATCACGTACAGATTTTAAGGTGTGCTATACAGTGATGGGATGACAAATTTGTTACCACCACTCCATGACGTCACGACATCATGGGTGTGGCCAATGTCATGATGTCATGACGTCATGGGCGGAGCTGACGTCATGGGTGGAGCTGACGTCATGGGCGGAGCTGACGTCATGACGTCACGACGTCATGGGTGGGGCCTTAAAATAAAAAATAAATAAATAAACACACCCTCAAATCAACACACCCATCCACCCGCCACACAAACCCGTAAATAAATTAAATAAATAAATAAAATAAAAATTAAATAAAAATACAACCCCAAACACAAACCCCTCACTTACCCCGGGAGGGCTCAGCAGGGGCGGATGGCCAGGCCAGGCCAGGCCTCAACTTGCCTGTGGGGGCTCGGCAGCCCCGGGGGAAGTGCCCTCCTCTGAAGGCTGGTGCCGCCTGCCCACGCCGCCGCCAAAGTCATCGCCGCTGCCATCGCCGCTGCCATCTCCGCCGCTGCCGCCATTATCGCCATTGCCGCCACCATCGACACTGTCGCTGTCATTGCCGCCGTTGCCACCACCGCTGCTGCCGCCGCCATAATCGCCGCCGCAGCTATTGCCACCACCACCATCACCACTGCCATTGCCATCGCCGCCGTTGTTGCCGCCACCGTCACTATCGCTGCAGTCACCGCCAAATTTGTTTTTAAAAATTGGAGCCAAAATGTCTCCGATTTACTGTGCATGCGCAGAAACTCAATCTGATGCATTGCACATGCGTCATATTGAGTTTCTGCGCATGCGCAGTAAAATTAGAGCCAAAATGACTCCAATTTTATTGCACATGTGCAGAAACTCAATCTGACGCATGCGCAATGCGTCAGATTGAATTTCTGCGCATGCGCAGTAAATCGGAGCCATTTTGACTCCAATTTTTTTAAAAAATGTCTTTCGGTGAGGCGTCCGGAACCGGACGCCTCAAAAGTTGACTACCCTCCTGGAGAACCCTCTGGGATTGTTCCTACCGGTTCCAAGGAACCGGATGGAACCAGGGTCATCCCATCACTGGTGCTATAGCTGTTCAAATGGTCTGTAATTGGGTAATGTATTTTTACATGGGAAAATTATAACAGTTGGAGCTACCACTATGCCTGCTGTCACCTCAGCTGAATCACATCCCCTGGTGGCATGCATGTTCTAGCAGAGGATGGGCATGTCTGGGCAAGTCAGTGAACTGATGTCAGAAATAGGTATATAAGGTGAGATGGACCAGGGGCTTGTTTCAACTGTGAAACCATCTTATTGGATAGTACGGCTATGCCATAGTGAGTCTGTTTTGAGCTAAAGATTAGTAGGTGCAGCTGTGTTAATAAACTGGATAATTTTTGTTACATTTGTGGCAAATATAGCCCATGTGATCAGCACAAGAACCTAACCAAGAGGATGAGATTTGCTTACTTAAGATCCTGATGTCCTAGGCAGCATTAGACTTCAGATTTGGATTCAGCGCACTTGATTTATTTATTTTATTTTATAGATTTAGTATAGGACACATGGATTATACCAAGTAGCAGACAAATTGTGTGTGTGTGTGATGCAGTGTTATTTTTAAACATCCTTTCAGTCCACCCTTGCCTAAGTAAGAACACCTTAACATAGTGAAACAGGCTGAAGCTTCCCTAGCACCCATATGCGATCTAGCCCGGGCCACATTGAATCAGCGGGGCTTGATTAGAATGGTCAAATCAGGCTCCTACCATTCACAAGAAATGGCTTGATTATTCTAATCAAGCCCCACCATTCCAAAGCTAATAATTTTGGAGTGGTTTATTAAGTGAGCCACATCTGGATATATTGGGAAATTAATCACTTCCCCTGTTTGGCAAATGGCAGGGGAAGTGAAAAAAATTCTGTTTAGCATATCACTGCTACAATATGTCAGTTATTAAATAAATATTTTCTTTGCCTCACTGATTTAGAAACCTAGCGTGTCAAAAAGTAGGTAGTATTTGCAGGGATCAGAGAAGGAGTTGTAGGTGGGATTATTTTGCCAATATCCAGAAGTGGCTACCTTAATAAGCTACTTCATGATATTGGGAAATTGACACCAGAATAATCTAGGCGATCACATAGTAAGCAAATGTGTTATTTGGAATGATCCTTAATCATTCTAAATAAACAATATGCTCCAACCTTAGACCATCCTGGGATGACTTGGTCTATATTGGGGATAGTTTGGAATATTCTAACAAAATGTTATGTAGTCGACATTTATAAGAGTAATCTCAATGGTTCCAGTGAGCGGCTACAGAGCAGCTTAATTCCAATGTAGCCGACCTCACAATTTTAACATCAGGAAATCTGAGACAGATACCAACAGGAGACTAGATTACATCTAGTCTTGATGCTATGCCAGGGTAACTCGAAATAAAATGTTTAAAGCTGAGAACCAGACTAAGATGAAACCAACTTCTTCAGAAATTTTCACCTATATCAGCAGAAGAAAATTGATATTTCCTATGGTAACAAGAGCAGATACATTTTTGAAGGGCAGCTATTGGTAGTGGGATACAACACAAGCAGATGATCATATATAGATAGAAGTAGGGTCAGAACCCTAAAGGCAACTGTTTAGCAACTTGCACATGGGGCTAAAGAAAATTATTTAATATTCATGGTAAAGATATAGAAAAGAACAGCCATAAAAGAAAAGCTTGAAGATTTCACTAACTCTAATAATAATTTCATGTTGTCAAGTCAGGGCTTTTAAGGCATTCAGTACTCAGAAGTGCCCCATACAATTTAGATGCAGGAAGCATAACTTTAAAAAACTGGACAAGATTAAGGTGAAATGGTAAAAATTAATATTCACATGATACTCTGGACTCATTATGAGAAGTCAAGAATTATGAGAAAAAAACAATTCTAGGAAAAGATGAAAGTAGACAAAAGGAGAAAGACCAAATGTAGCATGGATTAGATCCATAATGGAAGTATGAGCCATATAAGACATAAGCAGGAATGTTAATGACAGGATTTTTGTATGGTCATTAAGTTAAAAACAACTTGATAGCATATAACAGCAACCTTCACCCAGCTGGATTCCACAAAAATATTTTTAAAATATGGCTAATACTAATTGGATCCAATAGAATAGAATAGAATAATAAATGAGAGACAAATAAAATTGTAACAGTCACAGTGCTGAAAGAAACAAGATTACCATTTTAAAAACCTTGACAGAAAAAAACTGTCTCCTAATGCAGCTTTATTTTGTTATTTGTTTGTATGCAAAACATCCTTTGTTCCAGCCAACAAGGAATGCAATGAAACAAGCATTAATAATTATTAATTTAGATTATTATTTGCCACTGTATGCCCCATATTGTCTGAGCTCTGAAAATTGTTCAGTACATAACACTTCCACTACTTTATAGCCTGTTACACAGATTCCCCTGCTCAACGTTAGTGGAGTCGTGTTGAGAAGAGCAGTTTTGGAAACATAGATTTTCATGTCTGTTGAGGGGAACTGGATATAAAGAAGAAATTTTTATTCTTTTCCCTATTCTCTCCACATTCCCTTCCAATATACAAGTATAAGATTTAAGTTTAATTTATATGTGTACAAATATTATGCTACTGTGAGGAAAACAAGATTGTAGACTCAGTTTTCTCAGCAATGTTAACTTTGCATAATGACTCTGCATGCTGTGCATTAGAAGCCACAAGATACTTTCCACTCTGGAGAGTACAGTATAAACAACAACAAAAAAATACATAGGATCTCCTGCAAAGACAATATGGTTGCTTCCAGTGTCACTTAAGAGGGTCTGCATTGGCTTAGTGGTTAAGACACTGAACTTGATGATCGGAAGGTTGGCAGGTCGGCGGTTCAAGACCTGAGTGCTGCACAATGGAGTGAGCTCCTGTCTCTGTCCCAGCTCCTGCCAAGCTAGCAGTTCAAAAGCAAGAATTTGCAAGTAGATAAATAGGTACCAATTTGGAGGGTATCGCTATTCCTACTGCTGCCTCAGCTGAATCATGTTCCTTGGTGGCATGTATGTCCAAGCAGGGGCCGGACATGTCTGGGCAAGCATTCTATGTGCTCTGGTGTCTAGTCATGCCTGCCAAATGACCGTGGAAATGTCTGCAGATGCAGACAGCATTGGCTCTTTGGCTGTAAATGGAGATGAGCACTGTACCCTAGAATTGGCTTTTGAGCAAGGGTGATGTTTGCCTAATGTCACTTATCAACATGATATGACCAAAGTGGCCTCAACTCACATGCTAATACCATGCATTGCCAATCTTGGGGCCTGATGGGAGTTCTAGTTAAAAACTAGAAAGGTGTACTTGCTCATTTCTGAGTTAGAAGGAATAGATAAGACCAGAAGACAAAGACCTATACCTGAAACCTAGCCTAGATTGCTGATGCCACAGTAGACAATGTACTGATGGTTGAATTAAGAAAGGGTGGCTTCCAGTACAGACACTGTTGTCACTTAGCCCATCTATGTGGGTTTGTATTGGCAACATCTTTCATGGAAATATTTTGGCTTGTTTCTTCTACTTGTAATTTTTGCTTTCCTATTCTCGCTAGAATAACCACCAAACTAGATAACTCAGTAGTTTAGATCCCTGGCTGGGAAGCCAAAGGTTGGGACTTCGATTTCCCACTGTGCTTCCAGGTAGAAGAGCTTTCCTGTACAGCCATGGATAAACTGCATAATCCCAGGCCACCCCCAGAAGAAATGAACTGTAAACCACCTCTGTGTATTTTCTACCTAGAAAACCCTAGAAATGGTCACCATAAGTAAGAATTGACTTGATGGCATACTATTACTTTTACAGTAATACCCCAGATAACATTATGACTTGGTTCCACAAGTCATGATGTTATCCGATTTTTAGCGTTGTCCGATGCATGCATCGAACAACGCTAAAAAAAGCCCTGACTTCAGGGACAAAATGCTTTAAAGGCAGGCAGGGAAAGAAAGAGACCTCCCTGCCTTTAAAGCCACTGCGACTGCAGTAGGCTCGGGGAAAGGAAAGAAAATCGGGTCTTTTTTCCTCCCTATATTTAAACTACAGGGAGAGAGAGGCTTTTTTCCCCCTTCCTGTATTGAAACTACAAGACTCTCTCTCCCTGTAGTTTAAATATAGGGAGGAAAAAAGATGCAATTTTCTTTCCCTTCCTGTATTGAAACTACAGGGAGGGGGAAAGAGAGATGTGATTAGTTCTCTTTCCCCCTTCCCTGTAGTTTAAATACAGGGAGGGAAATAAAGAGAGAAAGAGTCTTCAACTTCAGTAGGTTCGGGGGGAAAGGCGCTTTCCCCGAGCCTACTGCAGTCGCAGTGGCTTTAAGGCAGGGAGGTCTCTTTCTTTCCCTGCCTGCCTTTAAAGCGGTCTGCAATTGGCTGGTCAAGCCTGGCTCAGCCGGAGCGTGCAGCTCAGCAAGAGAAGCTATGGTGGCTTGAAGGTAAGCAGGGCCAGGCTGGATTCTCTCATGGCCGAGCAGGCAGTGGGGTGGGTGTGGGGAGTCCCCAAACTGCTGGAGGGGTGGGAAGGAGGGAAGTGGCAGGGAGAGGAGCTTTGGCCTCCTTTACTTCTTTATTACGATGGAACGGATAACGCTAAAAAGAACGTTCTCCGGTGCAAATCTTCCCCCCAAATTTGTCGTCGTTATGCGGTTTTAGCGTTATCCGGTGCAATCGTTATCCGGGGTATTACTGTATTATCAAAGATGTGCATGGTCCCCCAGATGTTTGGATTGGGGTTTTGGTACTTGAATCCTACTCCTTGAGTCCTACTCCTGGACCTAAGAGTCAGTGAAGTATTGGTTAATAATATAGCTGGTGCCTAATAGTCTCTGCCATGATCTTATCAACACCAGTCACACTCAGATGTTTTTTCAACCTTTCAGGGATTAACTAAGGCTCTGCTGGTAAGGCTATCAATGCCAGAAAGACTTGCATTGATGAATCAGACTAAAAATGCCCTTCCCTATAAAATATAATGAGAAAGTCTAGGGGGGGAAATCTATACTGGACCAGTCATTGTGCAGGTCAGCAAGAGCCATGTCAGATGTTGGAGTTCCTAATCATTCAGTGCTCAGTGGATTGCTGTTGTTATTGTTGTTGTCGTCATCATCACTGCTAGCCCTTCCAGTTCTATCCTACACCTGTGTTTATCTAAACTATTTCTTATATTTGCATAGATAAAACTCTTTGGTCCTCCACTCAGGTGTTTATCAGTTCATTGATGGTTGAGTGTACTTATTACTCACCAGTGATATTGGAATGATAATTAACAGTCACCAGTAAAGTCTGTATTTGTCACCTCTGAATTGTAAAAGGTTCTTAAAACCCATAATGTAGACTGTTGCCATGCTACAACTTTCCCCCCATTTCTTCTACATTTCAGATTCCCCCTTTCAGATTCCCCCTACTGGTATATATGGCATACTATGTATATAAATATTCACCTTTTCATGCTACACATCTGAAGCAGGAACTGGTGTCCATGAAAATGTGTGCCAAATAAAACTTGTTCATATTTAAGGCGCTCAGACACAATTGCTTTTCCATTAAAGGGCAGACAAAATGTGATGCACATGCTGCATGCAACTTCTAGGAGCCCAAATGCAACTCCCCCGAGCCCCCTGCCTGTTGCAAAGTAAGATTTGTTTTTAAACGCAGTCAATTTCTATATGTGGAACAGGAGAGAAAGTGTTGCTTTATGTTTTGCCTCTGCCAAAATGTCTTTGGCTAGCCTCTGTGCAATATAAGTACAATCCCACATATTCACTGACATCCACACATGTTTTCTTGTCCTTTTGTAACCTACTGGGCAACTGGCCCAGATATTTTGGATTTCAGATCCCATCAGTAGACATACTGAGTGTAAACTGTAACCTAAAACAGGGAGAGCGGGGAGCCTTCTGCATTCTTAACATAAGAGTAGCTGAAATTTCTGACTATACCCCAGAAACAGTAAAACATAGAGTGTACATGCCTGGAGTAGTGAGATAGCCTCCAAGCTCAGCAGACAATGGGAAAGAGCTTCAGTTTTATGTCCACTCATTGATTCCTAGTCCTTAAAATACAATCTTAACATGTCCACCTGTGATGCTTTCAGGGAGCAATTAAAACCTGGCATTCAAACACTTCAGTGGAAAGAGAAAATTCCTCAGTCCATATAAAGAAAGCTTTCAGCTAGAGGCAATCATATCCAAGAGCTATATCCTTTTTCATAAACAAGCTACATTACTGTTATGGCAGCACTGTGGTGGCTTAGTGGTTAAGAAACTGAGTTTGAAGACTGGAAGGTCGGGGTTCAAGACCCGAGTGGTGCATGATGGATCTTGGGGACATGAAAAGAGCCTCATTCAGGCATCCCCTGAATAGAGTCTTTTCAACCCAGAGTAATTTCTGACACAACATTTATTTTTTATTACTGTTATGGTTAATTTGCAGTGTTTCCCAAATTATGTTCCATGGAACACTGGTGGACTTCAATTCCCAGAAGCCTAAGTCAGTACCTTGGCTGATCAGTGCTTTAGGGGATTGACTTTTGGCTTCTGGGAATTGAAGTCCAAAGACCAAAGATTGGGAAATACTGAATTATAGTATGGTGGCATGTTCAATATCTCAAGTTATAACACAGAAGATCAGCAAAACTATCCACGTTCTTAATAGCTAAAGAGTTATTTGTCTAACCAAGCAATTTATTACTGAGACAGTTTGCCTCCTTCACTATACAGTAATACCCTGGATAACGATTGTATCGGATAACGCTAGAATCGGATGATGCAAGATTTTTGGAAAAATCTTGCATCGGATAACACGATTTTTAGCATTATCCAGTACAATCATGTGTGTGTGGGTGTTAGATTGGGTAGACTAAGAGCGCAGAGAGATCCGAGCGAGGAGAGGCAGCTCTCCCCGGGGTTTCCCCGCGCCCTTAGTGCCTCGCTAAGAGCCTGGGGAGATCCAGGCAAGAAGAGGTGGTTCTCCCTGGGGTCTCCCTGTGGTCTTAGCAAGCCACTAAGAGCCCAGGGAGACCCCGGTGACAGGTGCCTCTCTCCGGGATCTCCCCAGGCTCTTAGCAAGCAGCTAAGGTTCTTTAAGGTTCCAGCATGTTTCCTTGACTTTCCCTTGCACTCTGTGCCAGTTACAATTTATCTCTATGGAGTTGACGTTATCCAAGCCAGCTCCATAGGATTTTAATGCTATCCAATACATGTATCGGATAAGGCTAAAAATCGCATAACGTTAAGACTTGTGGAACCAAGTCTTAACGTTATCCGAGGTATTACTGTACCTTCAAGTGTGATATCCTGTTAAACATCTGCAGAGCTGTTATTTGCCTCACACTTAAATTCCTCCTTTAATCTGCCTTGGTTATGATGCTTTCAAAACATTTGCCCTCTTTGCAAATGGTATAAAGTCTCCATGTTATGCACTGAATGGGTTTCAAATGGGCATACATACTGCTGTGCTGGGTGTTTCTCCTACTCATATAACCAAACACTCTTCAGATAAAGAGACAGAAAGATAGTTAACATGCAATGTGCAACTGATCCTTTTGTGATCAGAAGATTAGCACCCATAAAGTCTTAGGTGACATCAGTATGCATAAAAGAGACAATGTTTGTAGATATTAAAGATTTTTGGGGAGAAGAAAACTCTGGAGCACCCACACCCCAAGAACCTAGCAAGATTACACATACTGACTGGTCATAGTTGGCTGTTAGTTGCTCCCTTACAAACTTTGTATAACTATGTGATTTTATTACAACATGTTTTTTCTCAAAACACTGCAGATGCCAAATTTCCATGACAACTACACTGGCAGAAACTACAATTAAAAGGGATGTCATCCAGAAGTATAGCGGGGTGACCAACATTGTTGCACTAGTTGCAGACTACTAGTGATATTTGCTTAAATGGGAATCTTGTTTAGCTAGATTCTGAGCTACACTAGCTGTCAAGGTTGAAATATAGTGTATCTTTTAATGTGACAAGAATGTTGTAACATATGATACAAACTCATGATTTTCTCTCTGCTCTTCTACCATAAGCAGTATTCTAAATCACACACACATGCCTGCATGGACACACTCACTGAAAGTTATTCAGATAATGGGATGTCACTCATCACTTATGTTTAGCCTTTAGCTTTTAATTTAGTATATACTTTACCTTCATTTCTGTTATTCTCCTTTGAAAATATCTACCACATAGTAGGGTCAAATTAAACAATCACAATGGTTTTCTTCAACAATAAAAGAATGTGGAGCAAATGTCTTCAGAGAACCCAAAGAGTCTGATGGTTCAATTGAGAATCAATAACATATTGACTCCATTTTTCCTTAGGCATTTATAAAGATAGCATTCATCAGAATGTTGATCCTAAAAAAGGAAGAAGATAAGCATCATTAACAAATTTTGATACTTTGGCATTTGTACAAACAGAATTCAGCATTGCTAATTCAATTGTAAGTACACAGATAATGTTTTATGTACTGCTTTTTGTCTTCATACATCATGGCAGGCTTCTATTTTAGCAGTAGGGGTGAATATACACTAGAACATGTTGAGGCTTACTTAACCCAATTGATGTAACTTCCCATCCAAATTCACCTGCATCTTCATGACACATTAGCTGTTCTTGTATGACTCCTTGCATACGATCAGAGTTATCGAGTCAGTGTGTGTGAGTATTATCAGGAGCAGTTGTATTTATTTAATCCCCATTCCCTAAATTGCTCAGGGTGGCAGAAATGTTTTTCTTCCACTAAAGGCAAAGAGGTAGTGATGACTACTACTACTACTACTACTACTACTTCTTCTTCTTCTTCTTCTTCTTCTTCTTCTTCTTCTTCTTCTTCTTCTTCTTCTTCTTCTTCTTCTTCTTCTTCTTCTTCTTCTTCTTCTTCTTCTTCTTCTTCTTCTTCTTCTTCTTCTTCTTCTTCTTCTTCTTCTTCTTCTTCTTCTTCTTCTTCTTCTTCTTCTTCTTCTTCTTCTTCTTCTTCTTCTTCTTCTTCTTCTTCTTCTTCTTCTTCTTCTTCTTCTTCTTCTTCTTCTTCTTCTTCTTCTTCTTCTTCTTCTTCTTCTTCTTCTTCTTCTTCTTCTTCTTCTTCTTCTTCTTCTTCTTCTTCTTCTTCTTCTTCTTCTTCTTCTTCTTCTTCTTCTTCTTCTTCTTCTTCTTCTTCTTCTTCTGGGTGCCATATCCATTCCGGATATTGCCTATCATCATGGTGATAGTGACTACTATGCTAATAAATAGTAATGACAATATCACATAAACTCTTATTTTCTTAAAGACATGCATTTATTTTCTTATATCTTTATGCATGGCATTGATTTGCAGTTACCCCCACCCTTAAGCCTACCTGATAGGATATGCTGCCAATATTTATGGCCACCCGATGGATTAATAATATATTATAATATATTATTATATTATATTATATCCAAGCTTTCTCAGGTATTTGTTGAATAGTGAGCGCCTACAAGGTAAGATGGGATAAGATTTTTCATGTATGCTAGTTCTCTGTTTGAACAGCTGTTCACCTCATTTTGAAGGTGTACTTTATTTGAAGGGTTAAGAGACCACATCGTCCCAAGGACATCTGTCCGTCCCACCAGGGGGGATCGGAGAGGCTCTCTTATCATTCCATCAGCTAGAGAGGCGCATCTCTCTAGCACCAGAAGGAGGGCCTTCTCCGTGGCCGCCCCGGCCCTTTGGAACCTCCTGCCAACTGAGTTACGTCTACAGACAGAGCCCCTGCCCTTTCGGAAGGGCCTAAAAACCTGGCTGGCAGGGCAGGTGTGGGGCTCCAGGAACATGGGGTCCCATGTTGGGTGGCTGATCTGATGGGACAGCCACCCCTCCCTCACTCTTTTAAACTTTTTAAATCTTTTTAAACCTTTTTAAATCTTTTAGATTTTTGTAAATTCATGGTTTAATTCTTTTTTAATTGAATTTTAAGTAATTTTGAACCTCAAGGTTTTAATTTATGAATTTTCTGTAAGCCGCCTAGAGTCAGGTTCACCTGATTGGGGCGGGATAATAAATCTAAATAAATAAATAAATAAATAAGGGTTGCCTAGTCCAAGTCTGAATGAAAGATTTTTAAAAAACCAGGAAGATAGGCCAGGGACCTTGAAGTTGTCCATCCATAATAAGCACCTGGAAAGAAGAAAGAAATCACCTAGACCTCCCCACATGCATGAAATGTATTATTATTCTGCTTAATTTTTTTTAATAAAAAAAATTGCATCTCTACAAATAAATTGGACCTGCTGGTAGCTTACTGGGTTAAGCATCTGGTTATAGAGTCAGAGGCTGGGAGTTTGATTCCCCACTGTGCCTTTTGCAGCCAAAAGTACCCTTTCACAAGAATGAAATAGTAAACCACTTCTGAATGTTCTATACCTAGAAAACTCTGGAAAAGTTCACTTTTAGTATGTATTGACTTGATGACACACACAGAATACAGTTCAACAAACAATATTGTAAAAATACTGAATAACATTTTGTGACAGGTAAAAGTTATAACCAAAAAACTGCTCATCAGTCAAGTATCTTTGTAATATATATGCTGTTCCCAATATTGTTATGATGATGGCTGTGTTATGCCTGAGCTGGTTTTTGACCTTTAGCCTTTTCATCAAAATTGTCCTGATGAGCACAATTGCATCAATCAGCATATGTTGCAACTGGTTTAAAATAAAAGCATTTGTCTTTCTGTATTTTTTGCTGTTGTTCAGTCACACAGTTGATTCCAACCCTTTGTGACCCCATGGACCACTGTCCGCCAGGCACTTCTGTCCTCCACCATCCTCCTCAACTCGCTCAGCTCTGTGCCCATTGCATCTACAATGCCATCTAGCCATCTAATTTTTGGCCACCCCCTTCTTCTTTTGTCCTCCACTTTTCCCAGCATCAAGGTTTTCTCAAGTGAATCATCTCTTCTCATTTGATGTCCAAAATACTTTAGCTTCATCTTTACTATTTGGTCTTCTAAGGAGCAGTCAGGGTTGATTTCCTCTAAAATTGACTTATGGTATTTGTTCTCCTCGCTGTCCAGGGAACTCTCAAAACTCTCCTCCAACACCACATCTCAAAGGCGTCTATTCTTCTGCGCTCAGCTTTCCTAATGGTCCAGCTCTCACAACCATAAATTACCACTGGGAATACCAATGCTTTGACTATGTGGACTTTTGTTTGCAATATGATATCTCTACTTTTAACTATGTTCCCCAAGTTTCTCATAGCTTGTCTCCCAAGAATCAGTCACCTTTTTATTTCATGGCTGCAATCACCATCTGCAGTGATCTTTGATCCTAAGAATGTAAAGTCTGTCACTGCTTCTACTTCTTCCCCATCTATTTTTCCAGGGACTGATAGGGCCTGTTGCCATTGTCTTGGTTTTCTTGATGTTTATTTATTTATTTATTTATTTATTTATTTATTTATTCAAATTTATTATCCCGCCTCAATCGGGCGAACCCGACTCTAGGCGGCTTACAACAATGCAAAATCCCACAAAAGAAACTAGATAATCCCACTATAACCCCACAAATTTGGTTTAAATTAATTAAAAGATTCGACTATAATTAGCCAGCTTTTGCACTCTCTGTATTTTGATTAATATTATTTAATATTTTTCCTCCAATTATTTCTGCTGTTCTGTCAATTCATGATTGCTGGGGTTGTTTCATAGATTGTATGTTTACTACTATATTTTTCCATTGTTGCATCTGCTTCTGTCATCCAGTTGTCTTCCATATTTTGTTCATTATTCTACTATTATTATTCTTTTGCCAGCTTTTCCAGTCTTTTGTCTATTAATTGTTATTATGTTTAACCACTATTTGGGTGTTTCTTTTTCTAAATTTCAGTCATTCTTTTTTGAAAACTGTGGGTTTGGGGGGTAACCTCATAATAGCCTTTAATAACTTCTTAATTTTGGAAGCTTTTTCAGTTTTTACAGTTATGTTCTTCCAGTGGCTTTGCACAAACCTGTCCTGGTTCCTCAACAGAAACTGACAAGCTTTGTAGCTCACTTGTCATCAAATATTCAGAAGCTATAGCATCTGATGTGGTCCTTGCTGACCCGTGTGACAATCAATCTGGTATGGATTTCCACTTATTTTATAATTCTATTATCTCTAGGATTCAACTATTTGGCCTTTAAATTCATCAGGAAATCTCTATGTTGTCTGACATTTCTGCCCTGCTACCTCAAAGGCATACACCAAAGTTCAGTCTTTGGCCCAGCAATTTCAGAAAATGGAATGCTGATGATCTGGCATGCTAGCTGGGGTAGAACAATTGGGGAAAAATGGATTCAGTTGGTATAGTTCTAGATAGGATTATCTGTTGGATTTAGACTGCTGTGAACCTTACAAATGTCCATCACGTTGTCAGGGAAATGATCATTTCCATTTTGATCTCAGCTTTCAGGAAAAACTTTAACTACCTACAGTCCAACTTGTAGAGATTTTTTATTTGCTAGAATGAAACCCGAATGCAATACTACAAGGAGCAAATTGGAACAACCAAAGGAAAAGAAAGAGATAAATGCAACAACAAAAATCAGAAACTAGGTTGCCCTTGATAATCTTTTTCCAAGGTTGATGAAGCTGTCAGGAGATGTAACATATTTTCTTTATTGATCTATCAAAGTCTGTTTTACAGAGAGGGGATTATTCACTTCTGATAACATATCAAGGTTGCCACTGATGAAAATCAATAGATTTAGGCTGCCCAGGCTTCATTTAATTAGGTAGCATTGTAAATACAAGAGAGGATGTATGTATTTGCCACTATTAACTTAGGCTTCTGTACTTTTCATGTGGTTGCTCTGAATCCTTTTCACTATTATTAAAATAAATTGTTTTTATGAAGACTTTACCCTGCCACTTCATTGCTAGAAGAATACTGGTAGTCTCTTTCTTTAGCTGTTCTTTTGAAATTGCAACATCACAATTTTAAAACAATTAGTCTGAAACTAACATAAGGTGCAATAAACCCATGAAAGCCTCAACTGTCATTTAAAGAAAAGTATAACCTTCTAATTTCTTGGTAGCCTTGAAAAATTCTTGGTTCCCTTGTAGAGTGGCAAAAATAAAGAAATGATCACCAGAGGATTTATATATAGAGACCTTGATGGTGGTACTATTGATTCCTTTGGGGCAAATGTCCAGGATTCCATATGGCAAAATGGGGAACAAAGTCCTTAATGTCTATAGAACTAGCAAACTACATTTTTACATCAGTAAAACAATACTCATGGCCATCTGGAAAGACTACCATGAAATACAAAGTCTCAAAATATCTAACTGTTACCACTGGCTGCTATAATTATGGAAGTTTGCACCTTAAACAAAACATAAAGATCTTCTTTATTAAGTAATACACCACATGTCTGGGGGAAATTTCATCTTCCAGATGTTTTACACATCATCTCTGAGAAATTCCAAAGAAATTTAACACCAGCAAGAGATTATAGGCATTGACATATTGGAAGCCAAAGATTCAGATTCATATATGAATCAATACAATATTAATACCAATAGCAATTACAATTATATACCACCCCATAGTACTAACAAGATAGTTAGCTTTTTACCCCCAACATACTGAGTACTCATTTTACCTACTTTGGAAGGATGGAAAGCTGAGTCAAACTTGAAGTCCACAGCGCAGCAGCAGTTTTGGTTGCAGTACAGCAGTTTAACCACTGTGCAACGAGGGCTCACTATTTATTATTATTATTATTATTATTATTATTATTATTATTATTATTATTATTATTATTATTATTATTATTATTATTATTATTATTATTATTATTATTATTATTATTATTATTATTATTATTAGCTTATATGCCATCCACTCACAACGCGACTCAGGGCAGATAACAACAATATCATATCCAATACAATATATAACAGGATACAATTAGCGTATACTAGAGAACAAGATACAATTAGCAGAATACAATCAGCATACAATAATAAAAGTCGCCTAAGTCAAAACATTCCAAAACAAGAATTCGACCACTATTGTATTAAGATGATCATATCAAAGGAATGGAAGGTCTGGATTTTAAAGGAAGCTTGGTATATGTAAGAATGTTCCATCTTTAATTTCTGTGTGGTCTGGCAACTCCCATGATACCATGTTAAAAAGCTAATTAAGGACTAAGCCCTGGTAATGCTGAATACATGTTTAAACCATGTGAGTTTACCTTTTTTGTTTGTTTGTTTGTTTGTTTGTTTGTTTATTACTTGCATTTCTACCGCCACCCCCTCATCGAGGCAACTTTGGGTGGCTCACAACAAAAACTCACAAAAATATCAAAATAGCATTAAAATGGAATTATTACAATTAAGAATTAAAAAAAGTCGTTGTTTCCCCAGCCGCTCCCCACACCCGCAGCACCAGCCAGGTCTTAAGACTCTTTCAAAAGGATAATAGCTCTGCCTGGAGGCGAAGTTTGGTTGGCAGGAGGTTCCACAGGGCTGGAGCAGACACAGAGAAGGCTCTCCTTCTTGTCCCTGAGAGACGAGCCTCCCTAGCAGATGGAACTATCAGGGAGCAGTCATGATGGGCCCTCATTTAGAATGAGACCGTGGTGTGGGAGAGACTTTGCCTTTAGCCTGTTCTGTGGTAACAATCCAGAACCATGTTGTGGTCAGCTGCCTTTGGTTTAAGAGAAATATAGTCCCCATCATTTAGGGCAGTGGTGCCCAAACTAAGGCCTGGGGGCTGGGTGTGGCCCCTGATGCCAATTCATCTGGCCCACTAAACCCTCGTCACTCCTGGAAGCAGAAGTAAAATGTGCCTATACGGCCGCGTTTTACTTCCACTTCCAGGAACGAGGGCTTCATGGGCCGGATGAATTGGCGTTGGGGGCCGCACCTAGCCCCCAGGCATTAGTGACCAGCTCCTTGAACCACATGATTGGCCCACGGCCCAAAGAGTTTGGGTATCCCTGATTTAAGGTAACAATCTTTTTTCCAAGGCAAAAAGCAGCCACGTGAAGCCCCAATCTCTTTTGTTTTGAACATATAGGGAAGCCAAGGGTTAACTTACTTCTTGATTGATATTCAGCTAACAAAAACCAAGCACAGAAGAGCCAAAATGTGCTAAACATTATGTCTAGTATGGCTGTCAGGGCCACAATCCGCAACCTATAATCCAATGGTTGAAAATATATTTTTATCAAGTGGGGTGCTTTAATTAATTGTTTGACTAAAGGAATGGGGGAAAGCAAGAGTGGTCATCATATACATAATTTACAAGCACATCCCCAAGGTTTATCACACCTTCCATTAGACAGATTAAACTTTTGGCCTGTACATCAAGAATATAAACAAGTTTGGATAAGATGTTATTTTTATTGGGAAAATAGTGATCTTACATGCATTAACACTGGGAGGGAAATTGACAGTCTTATATGACTGGTTTCGGGGTTGTTGTTTTTTGCATTAATTGATTGGTAAAACTTTTCTTGCCTCTGGCACTTAGCTAGACTGTTCTTCCTGTTTGTTTGTATTTGTTGTCTTGTTGATTATTTTTTTCTTCCCCTGACCATCCTCTGAAAAGCAGGCATGGAGCTCTTATTAAGCTTGGAAACTTCATTTTACCAATTTACTGTTCTGGCTATAACTACAGATGATAATTGTGAGTAAAGATAAACTTTCTATTCTAAAATGCATCTAGAGTGAATTTTACTTCAGTAATAGCCAATTCCCAGCTCCTGTCAACCTAGCAGATCAAAAGCAAGAAAATGCAAGTAGATAAATAGGTACCACTTCAGTGGGAAGACAAATAGCATACCATGCACTCCAGTGCCTAGGCATGCTTACCACATGTCCATGGAAATGTCTGCAAAATGTAGGCAATGCTGGCTCTTTGCCTATAAACAGAGATGAGAACTGAACCCTTAGAGTTGGATGTGACTGGCTTTTGAGCAAGGGCAACCTTTATCATTACCCATGGAGGGTTTGGAGATACTGGAAGTTGGGCTGATCTCTCGACTTGCCTAAAAAGGCAGACAACTTATATGTCTTACATTCTATAATCTGCTAACTAAAAGAATGTCAAAGTCCTAAAAAAAACTTTTAGCAATTCCTCAATATTTCTGAGCAGAAGGGTGAGAAAAAACATGACTTTTCAAGAGGGATAAGATAAGAAAATGAGCAGTAGAAAGTAACCATGGATTCCAGACTGGCATAGAAGGTAGGTGCCAAAAGTGATAAGAAAAAAGGTGAGGAAGTTTAGGGATGTGGCTCCTTGCTTCTCCTGCTTCTTCTTTTTGAAACATCATGTTCGAAACATGCTGGGTTTGAATCTTTCGAAGAGCTATCTTTTTGTCAACTATATGTTCAAAACAAAAGAGAACAAATGAAAATAATGCATTAATATGTTAACATAAACTATGCTAGTGCAGAAAATAATGATGGTCCTTTAAGAATCAGAAGTATCAAAGAGGTTATTTGCATATTTTTAACGATCAGACAATTGCTCTATCCTTGCCAACTGTGTGTGTTTTGCTTCGCAATGTGAAAGAACACTAGTTTTGTGCAGAGATAGTTTCTGCAAATTATAAAGTCACGGAGGGAGGGGGAAAATAGTGCTCCTTATCTCTGTTTTGCCTGGAGTCAATATATCTCATACTGCTTGAAAATTCATCCTTAAAATTGCTTATCATGTTTATAGACACCAAATCAACACAACTGGATAATTCTTTATATTCCTAGAAGAAGAGATCATGTTCTGCATGTGAAAGAAGACTGGGAAAAAAAGCCCTGCTTCATGTTTTTGAACTGACTTCAGTGTTGAACTAGTGTAAAGAAGAAAGGGCCAAATGTGTACCAAATAACACATTTAAAAGTTTTATTTATATTAAAGAATATGAAATTTATGAGATGCAGTCATACCAATCTGGCCAGATTATCCTGCTATGGTAATAGAGTAGACCACACTGCCAGTGACTCAACACTGATCATCAGGAAGTTTTTAACTAACCTGGCAACATTAAGGACTAATGGCCTTGGGTGGCAAAGTCCACATGGAAAGGGTGATGGCCCACAAGTGGATTAAATCCAACTTGAATCCCTCTTGATGGAGGCCAGCAGCTTCATCAATACTGGTCTGGGGCTAATGAGGACTTTATGTGCCAAAAGGGCTCAGGACTAGAAAGTGACTCACGGAACTGGATCAATGGTATGGGTGTCATGCTGTGATGTGGAAGGCAGGTGAAAGGCCATTGCATTGCAATGTTCCCAGGACAATCTTCATGGTTGATTGCCATGATGATTGCCACTATTTGGAATCAGATTTGGCACTTGAAGAAGAAGAAAAGATGAAGGCATACTATCAAGAAATCAGAAAATTTTTTAAAGAAAATACACTGTAAAACTACAGTAATACCTCAGTTAACGCTAAAACTTGGTTCCACAAGTCTTGGTGTTATCCGATTTTTAGTGTTATCCGATCCATGTTAAAATCCTATGGGATGGATCGGATAACGTTAACACTCCATAGAGATACATTGTAACTGCACAGGCTTTAGCGGTTGTTATCTGATCCATCCCATAGGACCTTAATGTTATTCAATCCAATTCTCCCCCACCCCCCAGATTACTTAACGTTATGCGATTTTCGCGTTATCTGAGGTAAATGTTAACTGAGGTATTACTGTACTTATATTAAGGCATAAGACAGAAGGCCTCTTCTATGCATATATAGCTCATCTCTTGTACCTGTGGGGGAAACATTCCCAGATCCTCTTTAGATACTTAAAATCATGGAAAGCAGTGAATCCACTGCTATAGCACTCATTCGTGAGTCATACAAGTGAGTATGTGGGTGCTGTAAATGCCTCAGTTGATCTTTCACATTTGCTTATGAAATTATTCCCCTGGAAACAAAATCTGCTCCTTCTTATTGTTGCATTATAGACAGTGCCCTCTAGTAGCTAGCTATGGTAAAGTGCCTTGGATTTTAATGCACCTTCAGGGAATTTTCACTGATTTTTTTGGGACCCATGGATAACTGAAACTTTAGAAATGGACCCACTAATATGGGGGGCAGACTGTATATGCACATGCATAGTATGAAAACTAAGCTACAAATACAGTGTATTACCCTCAAAAGTAAGTACCGTTGAGATTAAAAGACCTTAATCTCTTACATGTGGGTAGGATTGCACTCTCAGTCCTCTATATTTGCCCTTAGTTGCCCTTAGCTTTCCTTTAGTCTACTAGTTTATTTCGTTCCCTATTATAGAGCTATTTGGTGTACAGATTATAGAAGAAAGTCTACATGGTAACATTCTCAGGTAGGTTCACACTAGTAGAAATCAACCTGGTTTAGAAGATGAATGGAAAATTAATCAAGATGGAACCTGAGAAGAATGTTTAAAAATAAATGTGCATTGTCAGAACTTCCCTTCATTGGGGAATCAATGAAACACTGTAAATCTAAAGACAAGAAGAAGATATGAGAAGAAAATCTGGGAAATTAAAGTTATTCAACTAAATTCATAAGCCAAATATTTAGCCTTGGAAGGCCAGTTCAACAAAAGTTACAAGTAACAGGTTCAAAAAGGAAGAACAATATATTTCACTAACAGTCGTTTTATGAAAACCAGAAAAGCTACTTATAATCCAAAGAACCCTCCCCCAAAAAATAACAAAATCTGATGGTGACCTTAAAACTAAAAGCAAATAACCCTCTTATTTTTTCTTTACATTCCCAATGTGCCCCCTAAATATTCAATTACAGTATGTCTTCATGAATGACAAGTTGGGTTGTATTTGTTCTAGAAGGTTAATACCCTCGATTTAGAAAACTGACATATTTTCAGAGCATAACACTGTTCATCAGAAATTATTTGTTGTTGCACAGTCAATTCTGACCCTTTGGGGTCCATGGACCATTGCCTGCCTGGCACATCTATCCTCTACTATCCTCCTCAACCTGCCCAGTTCTGTGCCCATAGCGTCTACAATACCATCTAGCCATCTCATTTTCAGCCACCCCCTTCTTCTTTTGCCCTCCACCTTTCCCAGCATCAAGGCCTTCTCAAGTGAATCCTCTCTTCTCATTTGATGACCAAAGTACTTTAGCTTCATATTTTCTATTTGACCTTTTAAGGAGCACTCAGGGTTGATTTCTTCTAAGATCGGCCTATTTGTTCTCCTCGTTGTCCAGGGGACTCTCAAAACTCTTCCCCAACACTACATTTCAAAGATGTCTATTCTTCTGTGCTTGGCTTTCCTTATGGTCCAGCTCTCACAACCATACATTGCCACCAGGAATACCATTGCCTTGACTATGCGAATGTTTGTTTGCAAAGTGATGTCTCTACTTTTAACTATGTTCCCCAGGTTTCTAATAGCTTGTCTCCCAAGAATCAGTCACCTTTGTATTTCATGGCCGCAACCACCATCTGCAGTGATCTTTGATCCTAGAGAAGTAGAGTCTGTCACTGCTTCTACTTCTTCCCCATCTTTTTTCCAGGGACTGATAGGGCCTGTTGCCATTGTCTTGGTTTTCTTGATGTTGAGTCTAAAGCCAGCTTTTGCACTTTCCTCTTTCAACCTAAGCAGGATTTTCTTTAGGTCTTCTTCACTTTCTGTCATTAGGGTAGTATCATATCTCAAATTGTTGGTGTTTCTCCCAGCAATTTTAATCCCAAGTTGTGATTTGTCCATCCCTGCATTGCACATTATGTGCTCTGTATATAAGTTGAATAAGTAGGGTGATAAAATGCAGCCTTGTCTTACCTCTTTCCTTATTCCAAACCACTCCATCATTCTGTATCTTGTCCTAACTGTTGCTTCTTGACTCATGTACAGATTTCTCATGAGGGCATATAAGGTGTTCTGGTATTTCCATCTATTTAATTACTTGTCACATTTTGTTGTGGTCAAAGCCTTAGTGTAGTCAATGAAACAGAAGTAGACTTGTTTCTGATATTCCTTTGTTTTAATAGAGGAACGAAAGAAGGGCAACACGCCCTCCCAAGCAGGTACATGTCTTTGCTTCAGATAATGTTGTTTCTAGGGAACAGTTGTCTATTTGAAGATTTGTCTGACTCAAAGGCTGTCTAGTTCAAATTCATTCCAAAAGTAACTATAAAAAGGTGGATGAACAGGGACCTCTTGATGATGCCCATCAGCTGTTATTATTGGGACAGCAGACTGAGCAGACAGGCATACAATTTTCTGTTCACAATCTTAAGCACTATATCTAAATACATTGTCTTTCTACTAGTAATAACTTTTGTATTTCCATCCATAAGTACAAGTGAGCATATGGAAATATTATGCAAACACGGTATTATCCCCTTCTCCTCTTTTTTTGTAATGCATAATTCCGTAATGGCAAACCTTGGCATTCCAGGTATTCTTGGACTTCAATTCCCAGAAGCCTAAGTCCCTGTGAATCCACCCAGTAAACACGCAGTAAATCGATTCTTGTGGAACCACAGGGGCTTGAGCTTCTGAGAATTGAAGTCGAAGAACACCTGGAGTGCCAAGGTACGTCATCATTGGCATCAGTGGTTACCATGTGTGGATTTTCATATTTCTTTTTTTGGACTAGAATTCCCATAGGTCTCAATTTTGGGAACCTAAACCTGAAGTCTTTGAGATTTTTTTGGGGGGGGGTTCTATCTCTGTTTAGCTTCCTTTTCAGAAAAACAATTCTCAGCTAGCACATATACAAGAACAAGAAGCTTGGATAGGGATGGGCCAAGCTCAGCCTCAAAGCCTTCCAGTTTAGTCTTTTCTTCCAGGTAAGCCACATTTAGATGTTTGTAAAGAGTCTGTCCATCAAGTAAAACTCCTAAAATGGACAATTATAGGATTTGCACTCTGAAGTATCTAATCCCATCCCTAGTGGTCATTCTCTCCTAGCAAACTACAACCTTATCAGTATTTTTTATTATTTTTTTATTTTTCCAAATGTGAAAGTTCTAGTAGAAAGACATTTCTACCTTCAAGAGATAGAGGCTTACTTTGCCAATTGAACCACAAATTCATATTTTCTCATGCCCAATATTTACTTTTGCCCTATGCCTCTGTTCCCAATATACCCAAATGATTCAAAATTAGCCTTAGCAACAGAGCTGCATATCCACAGACATAAACACTAAACCCTTGTTATGTGTACCAATGTAATAGATTCCAAAGGATGCAATTTTAAAACTGCTTAATGTATAGCAGAGCTTGGGGAAAACAAATCTCAGAATCCCTGAGCCAACATGGCTGAGAGACTGCAAATTAGTCTAAAATGATTACTTTTTCAACCTTTGCTCAAGAGAGCACAAGTTAAAGACATGAGAAAATGTAACTTGGTCTGCATTTAAGTGACCCAACTTAATTCATACTTAGTGCTCTAGTACATAGAAAGTGGCCAGTTATTTCTAGATCTTGCATTTCTCTTCATTTTGCTATTTCTTTGCTCAAAAACTTGGAGTAAGAATGCATATATGGGAGAAAGTTTTGATGAACCGAATATGTCAGGAGTTCTCAACCTTTTTAAGCCGGGGGCTGGGTCCCGCTCCCTCAGACAGCTTCGGGGGCCAGATGGCCATTTCCCCCTTCCTCCACCACATAGCACTTCCTGGTGTGGTGGAGGCAGTGGGGGACCACATGAAATGGTGCCATGGGCTGCATCCTGCCCATGGGCTGTAGGTTGAGAATCCCTGGAATATACCACTGCATGCTTTGTATAAAAACAAACACTTGGCATTATCCTGTCCACTAATGAGGATAGAATAATAATAATTCACCAAGGTCAGAAATCTGCCATGGGACTCCATAAGAAAGAGGAGGTTGGTATATGTCAGTGGTGGTGAACCTATGGCATGCATGGGCACTCAGAACCCTTTCTCTGCCCCAGCACAGAACTTGCCCTGCCCCTCTGCCCAGCTGTCCAATGGGAGCACTCCCCCCCCCCAGCATGGAGTTCACCCCACCCCTCTGCGGCATGGATGGCAGCCTGTGGAGTTTGGGCACTCAGTCTCTAAAAGGTTCACCATCACTGATATATGGAATGTCTACTAGCAGGACAATGTAATTTGTATCCTGAAATGAAAGGGAAATAAACTCACAACAAGAAAATGACATTGCTGAAGCCTCGCATGTTCAAAGGCCCATGCATGCTCTCCCTGGCACTCTCTCCAAGCTGAGTGCATATGTTCTCTCTACTCTGGTGACTTTCATGCCTGTAGATCAGTGGTGCCCAAACTACAGCCTGGGAGCCAGATCCAGCCCTCCACACAAATTCATCCAGCCCACAAAGCCGTCGTCGCTCCTGAAAGCAGAAGTAAAATGTGCCTGTATGGACGTGTTTTACTTCTGCTTCCAGAAGTGATGAGAGCTTTGTGGGCTAGATGAATTGGTGTCAGGGGTCAGATCTGGCCCGAGGGCCATAGACCAGCTCCCTGAACCATGTGACCGACCCATGGCCCAAAAAGTTTGGGCACCCATTCTGTAGATTATGCTTGACTATCAAACACTGTGAAAAAGATTCATGCAAGATATTTTCCATTGAAATGTGACCAGCCTTGGCAGGAAAGATAAATTTTGAAGGGCATGTCCATACAGAATCAGAGAAAACTTAACCCAGATCTATTATTATCCCTATCACTCTGCATCCCAGTGACTGCTTTTTAGGACTAAGAGTGTGACGATAAACCAAGTACACCAGCAACAAAATATTGCAGTGTATCCTTCCTCCCATTAAGGAGGAGGCCTTCCCTCTGCCCTCTCTTTTATTTGAAACTTTCTCATCAAGCAATCAAAGCAAGGCCAACTGCCTCCTTGCACTCATTTTACAGCCTGGTGAAAAGTAAACAAAATGGGCATCCACCACAGAAGCAAACTCCTGGGAAAGTGATGAACATGAAAAATATGGTGGCACATAGATAGGAGGCAGTTTTGTGAAACTCCCTTCACAGCTCACCCTATCTTAGACAGAAGAATTTCTGGAGAGTTCTGAGTGTGGATCTTGGCTTATTGCTCTCCTCTGAATTATTTTGTAGTGATAAAACGTGGAACGGGGGAAAGCCATTTTCACACAATTACATTGTGTACAGTTGTTTTGGGACCATGGTGGCTTAGTTGACTGAGGCGCTGACCTGGATGACAGGAAGATTGGAAGGTCAGCAGTTTGAGACCTGAGTGCTGTGTGATGGAGTGAGCTCCTGTCATCTGTCCCAACTTCTGCCAACCTAGCAGTTTGACAGCAAGAAATTGAAAGAAGATAAATAGGTACTGTTTCAGCAGCCAAGGTGTTCCACATGTTTTGGCATCTAGTCAAGCTGGCCACATGACCACAGAAATGTTTGCAGACCCAGACAGTACTGGCTCTTTGGTTGTAAACAGAGATGAGCACCGCCCCTTAGAGTCAGACACAACTAGCTTTCAAGTGAGGGAGATCTTTACAGTTGTTGTATGCAATTGTTGGCATAACAATTATATAGAATAAAGCAGCACCAGTAAAGGCAATCATCCCTGCTAGACAGAATTTGCTAGAAAACCTCTTTCACTATGGCAGATTTCAACCAGTGACTACTTGAGAAAGAAGGAACAGTGACAAGAACAATGGCCGCAGAGCTGTAATTAATCACTGTGCCAACTCAACCCTGGGTTGCCCTTGAATTCTCTTGAAGCTAATTGTATTTTTAATTTAATTTCACAGAAATGTTGACTAACTCATGAAGATGTCCCTCGGTGTGGTGAGGGCAGACATAGCATAGAAAGAGAAAGCATGCCTGGATTAATCACACCACCAACAAGGTATGAAGGAATACAACTCATGTGTCAAGATTTTGTACACATATTTGCAGCTAGATGATAAATTGTTTTATAATGTCCTTTTCTTCACATTGAACCAATATTCTGTGCTAGTGCAAGGGGCACAACAGATTCAGTGGTATTTATGAGGCAGTTTATGATACTACAGTGCAGTCCCATCTCTATATTTCTATATGTTGCCAGGAATGGGAGTTATGTAGTCCAGGTATTGTTAAGCTGTAATTCCCATGATTCCTCACCTTGGCTGTCCTGGATATTACTGATGGGAGCTCCAGTTCAATAATAGCTGGAGAGCTCCAAATGTCCCAATGTCTCTACAATCATTCTTCCAGCTGGCATTAATGAGACAGCGACCCTTTGTGTCTAAATTAGGAGATATCATTCCACACTTATATGGGAAACTGTGCCATATCCAAAGACCTGACCTCTCCTCCCCTCCCCTCCCTGCTCCCTGATTGTCAATTATCATCAGATTCCTTATGAAACTGACAGTTTCTTCTTTGGCAACTGATCAGCATTTTCTAGATAAGATATTGATGATTTCTCTTCACTTTTCCCTGTTTTAATCACATTGCATTTTTTAAAAATATATATATATTTTAAATACAGAAATACCACATTTAACAAGAAAGATCTGTGGGGCAGCTACTTCATTTCCTAAGCACCCTTGGTGCGTCATTCTACCTCATGGTCATCACAGAGAAGCACAATAACCCTTAGTATCTTCGTATTTAGACAAATACAAAATATTGTCTTATATATTAGTAACAACTTTAGTTAAAATATGGTCTACAGAGTGTCACGTCTTCTTGATCAGCTACTTTATATAAGTAAAAATGTGAAAATTGCCACAAAAGGCCACAAGATCTTTAAGTTACTATTCAAAAATTGTTTCCAGAAAATACACGAGCACTAACTGTGCTGTTTTATTTGCTGCTTTCCTCCACATGGATCTGAATTGACAGATAGTAAACAAACTGATTCTACACATTGATCTGTGTGAGTCCCAAATAAGCAGGCTGTCACTCAGGTGTATACCTCGGCGTAATGCTTGACAGGACACTCTCTTTTAAGCAGCACTGGCTGAATACCAAAGCCAAAGTTAGTACAAGGAACAATATCATCAGGAAACTCACAAATTATAAATGGGAAAGTCTACCAACCATCCACACTGTGTACATCAGCTTTGGCCCAGAGCATCTTTGCATCAGAGTACGCTGCTCCAGTATGGAGCCCAGCCACACATGCAATAGAAGTTGACATCGCTGTTAATGAAGCCATGCATATAGTGACAGGATTCCTCAAACCTACACCAGTTGAGAAGATATACCCTCTTGTTGGGGTCTCGCTCCACCTACGGATAAGGAGAGAAGCAGCAGCAGATGCTGAAAGAACTAAACAAGATAATGACACTCGACATCCTCTGAATGGATATGAGCCTCAAGTCTGCTAGTTCAGATCCAGGAAGAGCTTTATGGCAAGAACAAACACTCTTGAGGGTATGCAAGAGCAAAACTACATTAGAAGATGGAGGAAGGAGCTCACTGGACAAGGAACAACATTAAAGGAGGATATAGCTGAGGAACTCAACCTCTCCTACATCACTTGGAGGACCCTGAATAGGCTGAGGGTTGGAGTCCCTAAATGCAAGACCAACATGCTCAAGTGGGGGCTGTTGGTGGACAAAAACATGCTGTCTGAATGTGGAGAGAAACAGAATCTGGTTCATTTACTGGTCTGCCGATTACTGCCAGAAACATGTACTGATGAGGACTTAAGTTTGGCCAATGAAAAAACCAAGAAAGTGGCTTCATTTTGGGAGTCCAGGTTTTGATCAGGACATGAAAGAAGAAGGCTCAGGGCAGAAAACACACTAGAGTGTAACTTCACAAATAGATGTTGAAACTATCATTCCAGAGATACAGTCTTCTCATGTTTGCATAATCCTGAAGTTTTGTATCTAGCCTACCTTCTGATGACCAAATGTTTAAAAATGCAAACTAATTTGTAACTGCAAAGGTGCAAAATAACATTGGAGGATAATCAGACCTCCTGAACATGTTAAAGCAGCTCTGCTTCAAATTGTAAAGTTTCTATTTTCTGTCTCTGTGCTGCTTTGCAAACACCCCCAAGTCATTCTCTGACATTTCCAAAGGATTCTCTGAAGATCTAGAGAATCTCTGCCAGTAACTGTAGAGTTCTGAAATAGATGGAACAATGATCTGATAGGTTCCAACTGTCATACATATTTGGCAAAATGTATGCTGTATAGTTAAAACAATAGAAGAGAAAAGGTGTAAGTCATAGTAGCAAATTGCCATTGTTTAAGAATTGTCTGTTTGGAGTCTTCATTGCAACGTGGTATAAGACCAGAAATTGCTGCTGCAAGTTACACAATTTCCTTTCTGCAAATGTAACTATATTAGAAGGTTTTTTTTTCCATTAGAGATAAAACATAAGTCTATAGTTCATTCTTTCTGTTACTGTTGTTATTGGATTAATTATGGTACTATAGAAACCTCTAGCTCAATGAGTTCTTATTCTGGGATCTTGTGCCTTCCTGAACTTTGTATTAGAACAAATTGCTTCCTAAGATTTACTGTATGAGTTTAATTGATTATTCCCTATATCTTGCAATGTCAGTTTTTCAAAAGAAAATATGTTAGACTTATTTTCACTTTAGTTGTGATTTATTGTACTTAAATGTTTATTTTCCTCAGAAAATAGTAAGCTATTTTCTGCCAATTCAGGTTTTGAGGCCAGTGACAAACATGATTATACTGTACTTTGGTCCCTTGCCTTTTAATTACCTCTGTCCCTTGGAGACAGAATAATGGCTTCAACAGAGTTCCACTGAAGTGCTAAGCCTTATTCAAGTATTAGCTGGCTAGGAAGTAATTCTACTGATAGTGCTGAAATGAATGGAGATGAGAGAGAAAATATTACAGGGTTACCTAAAGTTCTGAGCAATTAATACTAGTTCTAGATCTGAGTAATATTAGCTATGTGCAGGGATCTCCTGACCTACATGATATCTAAATAAATGATGTACGGATCGACATCTAGGCTGTATCCTTTAAGATTCTGACCTATTCCATCCCTAGTCAAGGGGGAAATATCCTATGAATGGGGGAAGATGCAAACAGCTTTGATCTCAGTGGCATTCACAGTGCCTTTAACTTAGGCATCATAGTGCTGGCTCTTTGGTTGTAAATGGAGATGAGCACCTCACCCTAGAGTCAGACACAACTGGCTTTCGAGAAAGGGAGACCTTTACCTTTACCTGTCTTTGAAAGGCTAACTAGCAGCAGTTAGAGTAATGGAATCACTCTGATAGACTGTACTGTGATGGCTTAGTGGTTAAGACACTGAGCTTGAAGACTGGAAGGCTGAGGTTTGATACCCGAGTGCTGCACGACAGATCTTGGGGACGTGAAAGGAGCCTCACTTGAGCATCACCTGAGTGGAGTTTCTCCAGCAAAAATCCTTTCAACCCAGAGTAATTTCTGACACTAAATTTATTTATTTATAGTAGATCTTAAGAAGTGGCAGGGCTAGGAAAGCCCAACAAATTGAGGAAGGCTGTGAACAGTGGCTTTGGCTGAGTCTTATAGTTACCCCAAAATTGGATAAACATTTCCTATCAGGTCTGTTTTTGTACATTTGTCCAAAGATTGGGTACTTGCCAGTTGATAATAAAGTTAAACCAAAATAATTGGAGCCAGAGGAAGAAACCACACTCTAATGTTAAGATGTGTATAAACATGTATAATGTAGTTTGTAAGTGTTTTTAAAACAAGGAAAACATTAAGGTGCAATCAGAAATACTAGTCCTGCCTGGATCAGGGTCAGGTTAGAGTGATGTTGCCTGGGTCCCCTGGGAACTACCTTGCACCAGATCATGCCACAAGAAGTCCAAAATGAGAACAATTTCCCCATCTGATTGCATTCTTAGTCATGCTTGGAATAGACCCAGTGAAATCAATAGCAGGGAAGGTAATTACGAATTAATGAGAGTACTACAGAATATCTTGATTTGTACCCAAAACGTATCTTTATTCCATAACCTTAAGTTTCAGATTTTCTCCTGTAGCCTGAAATGTAAACCAACAATAGTTAAGAGAAATGGTGTTCAAAAAACTTTTCAAGCTAGCCCTTACTTGCAAGCTCATGAGAATTTAATGTATAAATGTGAAATTCAGTGCGCAGAAATTTTAGGCTGAAAACATTTGTCCTCATTTTAACTTCTCTTCTCCTCTGAGGCAGCAAAAAGATCAACTGTTGATACCAAGACAGGCTTCCCTAAGAGCTTGTAGAAAGCTTTTGAAACACTTGTTCTTGTTACAACTCCCGTTTTTATGTCTCTGTATGTGTTATGTTATTACGAATTATATCTGACATTATGTAAATATTCTGTCTGAGCTTTAGAAAATTAAAAAATGTTTTGGAGAATCCTCTAGAAGCTTTTTGATTTAAACTTGTTTTGCCAATGTCTTGTTAGAACTACAAAAGATAATATTTCTTTTATGTCCAATTTCATACTATCTATCTAGTGTTCAGTGCTCATCTCTGTTTCAAAGCCAAAGAGCCAGCGCTGTCTGCTTCTGCAGATGTTTCTGTGGTCATGTGGCAGGCATGACTAGACACCGGAGTGTATGGAACGCTGTTTACCTTCCCACCAAAGTGGTCCCTATTTATCTACTTTCAATTTCTTGTTTTTGAACTGCTAGGTTGGCAGGATCTGGGACAAAGATGGGAGCTCATTCTGTCCTGCAGTACTTGGGAATCAAACTGCTGACCTGCTGCCTTCCAGTCAGCATCTTAGCCACTTGAGCCACTGCAGTCCCCAAAAATCCCCCCCTTCAATGAACATTTTAGGGTCAGCAAGTAAGCATTACACATTGCACTATATTTTACCAGTGTAGAAATTCTAGAAAAAAACTTGTTCAGGTCGCCTCTAGATCATCTCAAAGTGGGTCAGTCCCAATTTATATCATAATTATTTAGATATAAATCAGATTGTATAATATCTATACATCACTAGTTATTATGCTCATTATAAAAATTACATACATGTTATAGTTAATATCTTTATTTGTAAAAAAAATAATAATCAAGTAGCTATTATCTTTATTTGCAATATCTGACTTGAATTATGGGGTCATTGATTTTGTTAAGTTCCCATGGCTGCTCCTCACTCAGTAACAAGGTGAGCTTTACGGTCTTCTAAGTCACAGCAAAGCCTTTGTGGGAGGAAAGTCTTCTTATAGAAATTCACCATTATCATCTGAGACAGCAAGAGGAAATGTGTGACCTCAGGAGTGGAATTAAACATGTATCCCCATAGATCAGGAGTTCTCAACCTTTTTGAGCTGGGGGCTGGGTCACGCTCGCTCAGACAGCTTAGGAGCCAGACAGCCATTTTGCTCTTCCTCCACCACATAGCAATTCCTGGTGTGGTGGAGATAGGGGGGGGGGGCACATGAAATGGCACCATGGGCTGTATCCAGCCCATGGGCTGCAGGTTGAGAATCCCTGCCATAGACCTACTGTATCTTTGTTGACTCTTTGGGTGAGTACTACCCAAACACAATTTTATCATAATAATTATGAAGTGTTAAGTTGACCCCAATTTATGATGACCTTTCTTAGGTTTTCTAGATAGATCAGAAGTGGTTCACTATTCTTTATTCTGGGGGGTACCCTGATACTGTGCAGTTTGCACACGCTGGCTCTTTTCCTAGGATTGCTTGCTTGCTTGCATTTCTACACCATCCATCTGGGAGATTTTCCCACTCTGGGCAGTATCCTTTTAAAGAAGAAACTTAAATATAATACAACATTAAATAATATTTCAAACAGAACAAAAATCTAACCCTCTGTGGCAATATGATAAATCTAGTTGATGGCTATTATTCTCCCATATTGTGTCTTGTAAACAAAAAAAAACCCCATATATAAATTACACTAGACAAATAAAAGAACTAAACTAATTGGCCATTAGAAGATGGTCTATGACAGCCTCCCTAAACAGTAAGGTTTTGAGGCACTACTTCAATTTGTCCAGGGATGGGACTTGGCACTGCTCCACAGGTAAGGTGTTCCACATTGTGGGTACCACTACCAAGAAGGCTCATTTCCTTGTCTAACTCCCCCCCCCCCCCGAACTCTTGGCATCAGCACCTGGAGCTGTGCCATCTATGAAGACCAAGTGATACATGCAGATTATTTTTGAGAGAGATGTTCTACCAGATAACAAATTTAGGGCTTTGAATGTCATTATGAACACCTTATGACTAAAATGGAAGGGAACGGGGATCCAATGCAGCTAGGCCAGGGCTGGAGTAATATGTCATATTTCTTCACCTGATACTAACTTGGTCAAAGCATTCTGGACCTGCTGCAATTTTCATATTAAGGACAAGAACAGCTCCATGTAAAGAGCATTAAAGTAGTCAGTCCTTGAGAGGACCATGGACCAGTTTTGCTAAGGAGCATCTGTCTATAACTGGGTGCAGCTGGGCAATTTCTCAGAGCTGGAAAAATGCAGATTTAGAGGTGGTCGTGATTTGATGTTATAAACTAAGTGCTGAATCTATAATAACACCCATAACTGGCGGACCTGGTACCTCCAAGGATGAACAGCTCCCTTGTAGTCTGGGGCCCAGAAGAGACAGAAGGACTCAACAACAGGGCCTCACTCTTGTTGAGATTCAGTTTCAGCATCATCTTTCTTTTATACGACATAATGTAGGCCAGGCAGTCCTCATGTACCCATCACTCATTTTTCCTCAACTGGAAATGAGCCCACATAAATTCAACCTGTAAAAAGGCAAGACATACCTACAGCTTCAACGTAGGAGATCTGACCTAACCGCCCATCTTTCCACAGAAATGTTTTTCTGCTCTGCTGCAGTTTTAACCTATTTTATTTCAAAGGAGTCAGGCCTGTTTAATCACTGAGAGAGAGGCTAACCTCACCCTACCTATAATTTAATCTTTGTCACCTTAGTTTGATTGTTCCTTTATGTTTCCTTTCATACTTTTATTATGATGCTGTAGATTTTTTTTTGTGGGTCACTGAAGTGCAAGATGCAAAGCCAGCCACATCCAGTTTTGCTTCATTGGCTGCACATTTAACAATGTGAAGGGCAGGAAAAATGGAGTGCCTATGGTTCCTATGGAAGAAGATTGTTTCCCCCTCTTTTTATCTCATGGGAAGCAGAAAGGACAAGAATGAAGCCCATCCACTCATGTACCAATGAAGTGGGGGTGGGGTTAAAAAAAACTTTTTTATCTTGAAAGAAAGAGAAAGGACAAAATATGCTATAGTATGTTTATAAAAATATTATGGAAATGTAAATAATTTTTGTCAAAGAAAGCTAAAGGTGGATAAGGGTTGAAAATTTAGAATAGAAATAACATAATGGAAAGGTAATAAAAAAAAGGGGTAAGATAGCCACTGGTAGAAGGAAGGAAGAACAAGGAATAACTGTACAGTTTTGAGCAAGTTGACTTATTTGATATTGTCAAACATTGGTATGAATCCGCCTAGTCCCAGTCTCCCCTCCCCCTCTTCGACACTCGGAGGCGGTCTTTCAATGGAAGGATGAGGGAGAGAAGACGACAGAACGGTGAAAGGCTTAGGGTGGATGATAGGGATTTATGTTGTGTTAGTATGGGACTATGGGAGGTGATGGGTTGGATGTGGGTGAACTTATGTATCCAGTGTATGTCTTTATGTATTTAGTTGGTTCTGGTGTTGTTCTGTTTTGTGATATTGAATGTTTTCTTCTTTGTTTTTGATTTTTTTCAATGTGGACAACTATGTTGTATTTTTTGTAATTTTTTGTTTGTTTTTTCTTATTTTAAAGCTTAATAAAAATTAATTTAAAAAGAAAGAAAGAAAGAGAAGAAACCGTTTCTCCCATTTTTCCTGATTCTATTAACATATATATATATATATATATATATATATATATATATATATATATATATATATATATATATATATATATATATATATATATATATATATATATATATATATATATATATATATATATATATATATATATATATATATATAAAAAAGGCTGGACAAATCAATCCATTTCCAGACCATGTCACTTTTAAGCTTCGAGTTTTCAAAGCACAGCCAGACAATTAATCCACTCCACCTAAATCATACTGAGAGAGTGCGTATTAATGGCTCCTTCTGGAATTAGGAGGTGATAACAAGTGGGGTACCACAGGGCTCAGTCAGGGGTGTGCTGGATTCCCCAAAAGGGCCCTGGGCAGAGAGTGAGTAGGGTGTCTAACCCTAAAAAATTATATATGTTCCCACTTGCCTTCTAATTTCAACTCCCTTCAGGGATATTAATACTTTTGGATTGTTACTGTGTTATTGATATTTATATATATTTGCTGATACTGTGATGATTGTGATTGTGATAATGTGGAATTTGTGGTTGTGGTGCTGTTACTTTTATAATATGTTAGCCGCCTAGAGTCAGGTTTGCCTGAGTAGGGTGGGGTATAAATTTGAAATGAAATGAAATATTCCTACATCATTTATTTTAATCAAAATTTATTGGAAGAACATTCAGCAACTGCTAAAGTCATATGTTCTGATGCACATGTCTGAGAGGACAATTTGTAGAAGAATGTGCAAAAAAAATTAAATCAAATTGTTCAAGCTTCCATAGGCACAGTAATTTACTTGACCATTCTCCTGTGCAAATCCCTGCTTCCATTGCTTCTATTAACTTAACTGCACCTTTATGGTCCATGTGCCACATCTGTATTTCTCCTGATCTGCAACTCTTAATCATGGCCCAGATTAGCCATCTATGGCAGCCCTCTACCTTGTGTCATCACAGCAGCTCTGCCTCTGATGCAAACACCCATTCAGGGAGCAATTTTATGGCTCAGGGGAAATGTTCATTTTCATCTAGTATTAGAATACAATATGGACAACAGCCCAAAGATTACTCCTTGTTTGTTTGTTTTATTTACCAGCTAAGATTAGTTCCCCAAACAGCTTGCAATTAAAATTCATGCAAAGATAAAGCATAGGGAGTCGTTGATGTGCTAACAGCAGTTTCTTTCCCACCATATTGGTTACTCATACAATCCAGGTATTAGGATCTTCCATGTGGAAGGAAGAGGCAGAAGAAACTAGATGTACACAGGGATTGTCTGGAATATGTCAGCATGCAGAATAGGTTTAGCTCCTTAAAACAAGTAAGGTAAAGGTCACCCTTGCTAGAAAGCCAGTTGTGTCTGACTCTAGGGTTCAGCACTCATCTCTGTTTATAGCCAAAGAGCCAGTCTTGTGAATATATGGTAACAGGATATACAAAGAATTGTGCAGATGAATGCAAATACTGTACTGTATTTGAAATTAGTAAAGAGGTTTTGAAATCCTAAGCGGTAAAGTCAAGCTCTACGTTTAGCCAAACTGAGGAAGTCACCTCAGCTGTAGGGATGATAGATACAGCAAAGATACCACCACATAGCCTCCACTACTTGCCCTGCATGCCATTAAAAGAAACTCTGGCCTTGCTGCTCCTATAATGGTCCTACAGCTGACCGGGGAGGGGTACCTCTCCCATTGCAAGAATCCCTTATAGAAAAGTCTCGCCAAATAGGACAATGCATAACAGGACAGCAAGGGTAAGGTTACTTTTTGTTATATTTGGGGGGGGGGGGTGTTGTATGTCACAAATTATTCTACATATGACAGGGTGTACCATGCTACAGTGGTAAATCCAGTCTCTACCCACTCACTCTCATGTGTAAGGGTGGGATGGAACTTCACTTTTCACTTTAGGACCGTGGTGGCAAATCTTGGCACTCCAGATGTTGTTGGACTTCAATTTCCAGAAGCCCAAGCACCCTGTGAATCCACACGAATGGGTTTACTGAGATTCATCTGCCCCACACTGCCCTCGTCGCTCCCGGAAGTGGAAGTAAAACACGCCCGTATGGAGGAAGGATTAACCCAGAAGAGTCTTAACCATACGGGTGCATTTTACTTTTGCTTCTGGGAGTGATGAGGGTAGCACGGGCTGGATGAATCGTAGTAAACCCATTTGTGTGGATTCACAGGGTGCTTGGGCTTCTGGGAATTGAAGTCCAAGAACATCTGGAGCGCAAAGGTTCACCATTATGGCTATAGGAGTAAGAACAGTTCTTCCCAAACTATGTTCTGTGGAACACTGGTGGGCTACAAAAAGTCAGTACATTGGCTGATCAGTGCTTTGGGGAATTGACCTAGGCTTCTGAGAATTGAAGTCCCAAAACCAAAGATAGGGAAACACTGAGATAGAGGACCTCTTGTTGGCCTGTTAGACACTTCCTTAACACACTCTATAATTCACATACTTATCTGGATCTGAGAAATCCAGAAGTGATATCTTGAGAATTCTCCCCCCAAACAACAACAACAACAACAACAACAACAACAACAACAACAACAACAACAACAACAACAACAACAACAACAACAACAACAACAACAACAACAACAACAACAACAACAACAACTTTTACCAAAACCTCACTGCTTTGAGTGAGATGCCTTTGATGGAGAATTTCCCCTTCTAATTAATTCCAGCTGTATGAGGCCTGATTCCTAGGCTGACACTTTGCCCACTGAACTTTCTTGTCTCCTTAATGCTGCTTGGTGAGTCCCTTGTGGCCTGATAAGGCAGAGTGGAGCTAATGCAGGCTTCCTGGTGTTGATCTGTGCTCAGTGGAGGAAGATGTGAAGATTTACTTCAGTGCTTTTTAACTAGCTCTATTGTGAATTTCTCCCAATGTGTAAATGAAGGGATTTTTGCCAGAAACCAACGTTGGAATTACAGTGTTGAGAAGACCTCGACCTGTCAAGAAACAAAGCCGTGACCCCCAGGCAGCCTCGGAAGTGCTGCAAATTTCTCAGGCTCAGTTGTAACAGCTTTTGTTTTTCTCGATAGATGAAAAGGCAAGATTTCCCCTTCCTCCTACTCAATTCCTATCACATAGAAACCTGGGAATAGTAGAAATGGCTTACGAAATTAATAGGACCACTTTCCATTTCTTTGGTGATAAACCGGGGGGGGGGGGGGGGATCCACACAATCTCTTCCACTCCCAGCATGTCTGTTTTTCACTACACAGATTTCTCTTTTATTGCTCAAAGCTTTTATATTTAGTTTTGTTCTGGACTTTATCATAATTTATTCTTTGCCCTGTTTACTTACATTATTTATTTTTATGTCACTACTTTTAGACAATGACTTTGTTATTTAATTTTAAGTCACAGTATGAATATTGCTACAGAACAACTTAAATATTTTTAAAATAAATAAATTATGATTACTATTACATTTGTAAGTTGTTGAATAAGATCAGTAATGTCAGAGGGGTACACAGAAAGAGCCTCCTTGAAGATTGTGGTATTTTTCAACCACAATTGGGCGTATCCCAGGGAATGGCCACCTTGTGCTAGCAGTCTTTCTTACACAAGGTCAGGCAAAAGGATCAGGTAGGGGAGGGTTGGTACGGGATCAGTGATGGACATAATTTTTTTTACTATCACACAGTAGGTGGGGCTAACTCTGTGGGTGGGGTTAACTCTATGGGTGGGGCCAAATCTGTGGGTGGGGGCAAATCTGTGGGTTGCTGGGGGTGGCCATGTGATCTAGTCATGCCTGCCACATGGCCATGAAAACATCTGCAAACACAGACAGCACTGGCTCTTTGGCTGCAAATGGAGATGAGCACTGCACCCTAGAGTTATATATGGCTGGCTTTTGAGCAAGGGAGACCTTGAACCACTTGCAGGGACAAAACCTGACATCAAATTTTAATACCAATCAGGGATCTTCTGTTATTAGGTAAAGGTTGCCCTTGCTCGAAAGCCAGTCATTACCAACTCTAGGGTTCAGTGCTCATCTCTATTTATAACCAAAGAGCCAGTGGACTTGATCCACAAAAGCTCACATTAAAATAGCAGTTAGTCTTTAAGGTGCCACAACATTTTTGGGTTTTTGTTTTGTTTACTCTCTGATATGCTTGCACAGAATAAAACTTTTTAAATGGTAGCTGTGTTAGTCTGTGTTTCAAGCATATCAGAGTAAACAAAACAAAAAGAACCTCCCTTAGCCTGCTCCAGATTCTCTCCCTCCCTACACACACACACACACACACACACACACACACACATGCACACACACACACCCTCCATCCCTCTCCACACATCCACACACCCAAAGTCATTTACCCTGGGGAGCAGGCGGCAGGGCGCTGGGTGGCTGCTTTTTCTCCTCCTCCTCCTCCTCCTCCACACTCCGGCTCATGCCAAGGAGACACCCAGGCCACAGTGGCGGCGGTGGCGCAGCCATGCTGGGCCCAGCTACAGTCTCTCCTCCTCCCAGCATGGCGCGCAGCATGGAGTGCAGGGGGAGTGGGAGGCAGCCACACCAAGGCCAGGCCACTGCCCCTGGGCCATCGACTCTGCTCACGCAAGGCCACCCAGACTTGGAATTGGAGGAGGAGATGGGCAGGGTGGGGCAAGGAAGTGGGTGGGCCAGGGCAGGGAGCTGGGTGGGTGGGGCAAGGCAGGGAGGTAGGCGTGGCCACCCAATTTTACTACCCCCCCCCCCAAAGATCACCCAATTTCATTATACCACACCCAAAGGCCACCCAATTTCACTACCCCCACCCCCACCCGGACCGGTACAGACCGGTCACTGCCCGCCACTGTAAGGGATATAAGGACATACACATTTGATAATAAAATCAATATCCACATTTCCTTCTGGCTTTCCTCCCCCTCAGCTCTCAGCTGTTCATTTAAGTTTCACTGAAATTGGTATGTATGACCGATTAATATCATGTAACATCTGATGATAATTATATGGCCATATGGCACCAATGTGTTCCCTGACATACTAATCTTGGCCCAATGTAATTTGTTGTTGGTACCTCAGTAACATAATTAAGAACAAGACTAGTCAAGGCATGAGGTTTTCCTGGATATCATCCCCCCCCCCCCTTTGAAAGACAGTCTAAAAATGCAAGCAGTTGGAGTGCTTTATATTCACAAATGTGCCAGTATTTATTTTATTTTTTGTCTCAACCAGTAGGAAGTCTTTAGTAAAGCTCATGGTTCTTCACTGTCCATTCAGGACCAAACAACCTTCAAATACTTTTTAGTACCTTAGGGATAGTTTTCATCAATATACCTTTCCTGGAAAAATCCATTTCTCAACCAGCTACTGTGATGATTGTAACTAAGTTCAGAGTTAAAAGGGGAACTGGGGGGTAGGGGTGGAGTTCCTCCTCTTAGCTCTCCAAAACAGTGAGATCTGGTTCCACTATGTGACTGCTAGGAGGAATTCACCCTACCTCACCCCAACTAAAATTCATCTAGAAACACTCATCTGGACAATTGTTATTTATTTATTTTAAAAAATCACTCGTCTCTAGAGCAAGCAATAGAAATCATGCTACATGCTTTCTTAAATTAAAATTTAAACCATACCAAGGTGGAAAGAAGATACAGTAATACCATGGATAACGATTGCATCAGATAACACTAAAATCAGATAATGATGCAAATATATATATTTTTAAAAAATGCGTTGGATAACGATCTGTTAGCATTATCTGAGGTAATTGTTCGTAGAGGTGGGGTGGCTGGGAAGCTGAACGGGGACTCCCCCATTGGCTTCCCCAGCCACCCCGCAGCTGCAGAGGCAGGGGCGGGGTGGTTAGGAAGCTGATGGGGGACACCCCCGTTGGCTTCCCCAGGCACCCTGCAGCTGTGGAGGCAGGAGCAGGGTGGCTTGGGATGCAAACAGGGGAGTCCCCCATTCAGCTTCCCAGCCACCCCACCTCTACGAACGATTACCTCAGATAATGCTAACAGATCGTTATCCGATGCATTTTTTTTAAAAAAATATTTGCATCCAGCCACCCTTCTCCTGTGCCCACAGGGTTTCCCTTCACAAGCAAAGGGCTATCCCAGTGTCGTATAGCTCTTTGCTTGCGAAGGGAACATGGTCTGTAGACCGACCTGGCTGGTACTGTAAGGCAAAATGCCGGGGTTTGTTCCCCAGCATTTTGCCTTGCAGCACTACCTGGGGAGGTCTGGGGAGGTCGGAAACAGCGCAGATTGGGTCCCCCAACCTCCCCAGAAACAGCAGGGATGTAGGAGGAGGGGGAGTGATGAGGCCTAATGAAAGACACAACACAAAACAGATCCGTTCCAGCGGAGCTCCCTTGAACCACGGTTCGGGGTCCTCTTTATTGTTACAATCGTATAAAGAAATACTTACAAAGAAAATCACTGATTGGCCCTTCGGCTGTACGTACATAGCTATGCTTGGATAGTATAGGCACACTCTAAGGATGATTGGTTATAACATAACATTGCATTGCTTGCCTTGTATACAGTCTCATGACCAGTTTAGTGACTTGATGTATAGTAAACAACTCCAAAAGCAGGAGACCTTTGAACCCAAACCAAGCCAATGGGTGCTGGCTGTTTTCCTAGGGTAGATCAAAGGTTAACTGTTGAAGTGCCACATCAGGAGTCTTTGGACTCATTGCAACGAGGCTTCTTCATCAGATTCCCACACAGGGACTCCAAAGAGCCCTAAATGGGTGAAAAAATGGGAGATTTTTTTCCCCCAATAGGGCTCCCCACCACCTGCCACCTCTGGGGAGGCCGGGGGATTCAATTCATGCTGTTCCCAGCATTTTGGTTTATTGCACCAGCCGGGTAGGTCGGGGGATGTCGGGAACAGTGCGGATTGGGTCCCCTGACCTCCCTAGAGGCAGCAGGGGCAGTGGAAAGCCCGAAATGGGTGAAAAAATGGGTTCCCCCCCCCATTTTGGGCACTTTGGAGGTTAGGGGACCTGATCCGCGCTGTCCCCGACCTCCCCAGACTTCCCCAGGTGCTGCAATCGCAGTGTGTGATCAGCGCTTAGTTTGGGGGTTTGAACGGGTGCAAGACCTCGTGGCTGAAGAAACTGAGAGACTGGCATGGAATGTAACTGGAATAATTGTTTCAAGGAGTTAAAAACAGAAAGACTATCGCCATGATGATAGCTAATATTTGGAATAGATAAGGTACTTGAAGATGTCCAAGCTTGTATCTCTTTCTCTCTTCTCCTGGGTGGTTCCTCTTATTTCCTCTGCCTTTTTAAAGGGTCTGCTGGTTTCCCCTACCTTCTTCTGGTGTCTCTTCTTCAGTTTGAAGTCTGTTCTTCCAGGTCCTACTTTTCTCAATCCCTGTACCATTTAATGTCTCAGTTGTACAAAATACCACAAGGGCTAGACTGGGGCAAGAAGTCTGCTAGAATCATCGTTATCAGTGACCCCCTCAAACTACATTCTTTCACTTGGGTATTTCAAGATAAACAGTTTCTCTCTCAGCACTATCAGCAATGGTGGGATTCAAAAATTTTACTACCTACCAGAAGAGTAGCGTGCCTTGGCGGGGCCCCGTATAAAAATTTGTTTGGGGGCCCTTAGGAAGGGTAAAGATTTGTTTTGATTACGCACGTTGGGGGCCCCCGTGGCCCGGGGGCCCCGTATAATTGATACGGCAGATACGGCGGTAGCTACGCCTCTGCTACCTACTCTGTGGGCGTGGTATGGTGGGCGTGGCCAGGGGAACGCCCTGCATTATTTCAAAACTTGGATGGGTGGGGCTAGCCAGAATTTCTGCTACTGGTTCTAGCGAACTGGGGGCAAACCTGTTGATGCCCACCACTGACTATCAGTCAAATAACATCATTCAGCTATGATATCCCATGTCAAGAACCATTCTATTTTGTATTGCTTCAATGTGTTTTTTTTTTGTTTTACCTTTTTGCTTTTCTCTCTCTTTTCTTCCTTCCATCCTTCATTTCTTTTTCTTTGGTGGAAAAATTAGATAAAATGCTAAAAAAAAAATCCTAGTGGGGATACAGGTTGTAGACATTGTTCTCAGAAGCCAATACAAATCTGTAAATGACTGCATGAAAAAAGCCTTATCTAAGCACACCCGAAGCCTATGCGGCAGGCACAAACAAGATAGCTAGGCTATCTGTTAAGGGTGTAATAAATACTCAGCTTCAATGAAAAAGGATGTCTCAACACATCAGAATAGGCTATTGAACAAATTGGCAAACACTACATGATTTTTCTTTCCTACACAAGAACAAAGTGATCAGAAGTTTTTCATGTATGTGGAGACAAAATATGGAGTTGGGGTGGGGGGTTTGGTTGCACTGAAAAACTTGTACTTTGAGTTTTCAAAAATCATGCCAGTCTTGCTTCTGAAATTTAGTAAAAAAAAAAAAAAAACCCTACCAAAATGCAAAACCCCCAAAAGCATAAAACCTTCCACAGTCTTGTGCAGCAGGGGGGAAACTGCCTTTTCCATCCTTCACCTGCCTGAACTAAAGAGGATTTACATCCCTATAACCTATACAGCCAGGGAGAGCTTTTGAAATGCAAGCATTTGGATGCTTATTACTCTCTCCTTAAATGCCTCTGCCTGAGGAAGGAGGTAGGGTTGTGTTGGTTTATACAGTCAAGGAATTAAGCTGTTTCACTCCACTTGGCACCCCTAGATAAATTCCACAGAAAAGGCCACTATGGGTGCTTATTGGACTGCATCATCCCAGCTACTCTCTTCCTTCTCAGCCAAGAGTTCTCATGCTTTAGATGAAGAGACTACCTGCTTTGCAAAGCAAACCAGGTTGGCAAGCCAGACCTGAATTCCAGTGGGGCTTTGATACCAGTGGCCAATACCAGCAGAACTATTAGTACAAAGAGATTAAACGAACCATACTCACTTACACGGTTACCGTGGTAACGCTCGCTCTGTACAGTGTGCGAAACACTCCATTCGTTTATTGATTGAGCCTCAGTCAAATTCAATCACAAGTGAAAATGGATTTTTTAATGCGACTATTAGCTGCTTTTGAAAGGCAAATTGAGTTCAGTTATACCGAGTCAGCCATCAAAAAACAATTTACCATCAGCCAGACAGTCCGGAGAAGAGCCAGGCTCTGGTGAGCTGGGGAGGAAGTGAAAAAGTGAAAGTGGGAGATATCAAAGGAGATGGGGAAGAAAGAAGAATCTTTTTAAGCAAACTTGAGGGATGTAACATTTGCATCTCAGTTGTGTGTCACTGCTGTTCCTCCCTGAAATATAGCCCAGGCTTTCCTCACTGACAGAGAGAGACTGGAGTAGGTTATTGCGGGGTTTTAGATTTTCCTTACAGATGGTCCATTTTTAAAATTTCCATCTGAACACAGACTTGAGAATTAAAAGGTATTAATCAGGAGGAAGAAACTGTTCATTAACTAACCATATAGAAGAAGTTTGTCTTGTTTCTTATCTTTCTACTTAAAATAAGCAACAAGATCCAGAAGTGTCTGGGAAAGGAGACATACAATGCAGCTTTTAGTTGCAAGAGAGACTCATTGCAGTCAACTATGACATACTATCAGGACTATGCATGTAGAATTGCAACTGCAAATGGACATAGGCCATACATTTATTATTATTATTATTATTATTATTATTATTATTATTATTATTATTATTATTATTATTATTATTATTATTATTATTATTATTATTATTATTATTATTATTATTATTATTATTGTTATTATTATTATTATTATGACTTATATGCCACCCTCCTCAAAGAGACCCAGGGTGGCTAATAAAGGTTTATAAAGACATAAAATACAATATAAAATTCAATTTAAAATTAATATTAAAATATTAAAAACTAAGCAAAGATAAAAAGATTAAAAATCCATACTTTGAGAGTGGGAAGCTGACGCTACTGTCTGACCCAAACCCCATACCCGTCCTGCCAGCCAGGTCTTAACCCCCTTCCTAAAGGGCGGCAACTCTGACTGGAGACTTAGCTCAATTGACAGGAGGTTCCATAGGGCTGGGGAGGACACAGAGAAGGCCCTCCTCATAGTGCTAGAGAGGTGTGCCTCCCTAGCCGATGGTACAACCAGAGAGTCACTCCAGTCCACTCTGGTGGGATGGACAGATGTTCTTAGGGTGATGCGGTCTCTTAGGTATCCTGGCCACTACCATATAGGGCTTTAAAGGTAATAAGCATGATATTTCACTGCTCTCTATATGATATTTCAGTACATGATATCACTACATGATATTTCACTGCTCTCATGGGCATTTAATTCCAAAATTCATAGTTAACTAAGTTTTTTTACAACTAGAGGTTTTGAAAGAAAAGATGGTTCCCCACCCCATCCCACCCATTTCTGCACAGAAGTCAAAGAAACATCTATCTTACTAGCAATGGTGGCCAAAGTGCTATTATATGTCCCGTCTTTGCATATCTTGGTGCCACTCCATGTTATGCAATATTAAATGCAGCCTATGTTAGTTAACCCACTCTGCAAAGTGGTTGGGTTGGCAGTGGCAGTCTGTGATTATAGCAGCAGCAGCAGTAATACTAAAATTAACTTGTTGTGGACCTGGGTTCCCTGTATTTTACCTTTTTTATATTGAACGGAAGATGAGATATAAATGCAACTGATAGTATTGTCAATTCTTCAAAAAGGGGTTTGATCATTGCCTGAGAATTCTATAGAACCCTATAGATCTCCAGGGAAAGATCAGAAGCTTGTGGTTATCACAGCTGGCTTCTATCTCAATAAAGGGTTAAATCCAGAATGAAATCAGACAATCATTTTCAATTATATCAAAATTTGTTTGTATATGAAGGCAAACATCTTTTCAATATTGCAATAAATCCAAGTAACATCAGCTAACCTATTTCTACAAACTTCCTTAATTTATCTGCATTGCTTCTATGTTCTATAGTTGTGAAATGTCCAAAAGTCTTAATCTCACATTTATGAAAAACTGCAGGCACAGACATTTTGAAGTGCATTCTTGTGAAAAGCTACTGGCCACCCATAAAATATCAGAACCAGAAAGAATGCTTCGATTGCATTTTAAAATGCAAGCACTTACAGTATAGGCTAAAAGGCACATTGGAAAAGCAGAAAACACATCTCTTAAAATACCAAAGTTCTTAAAAGTAAAAAAACAAATTAAGTAAAAGAACTTCTTAAATTTTTAGGGTTCTTAAAAGTAAAAGGCCCTCAAAAGTAAAAAAGCACCATACCTTTGAATGATCTTAAGCTTTAAGCATATTAAAATAAACTAACACATACAAAATTTTAAATGCTCATCCATTTTCCTGTTGTTGGCTTCTGGAGAAGAAGCCTGCTCTCTTGTTGCTACTTTCCTCCAGTGTTGGTGCTATTTGGAATGTGATGTGGCATGGCCTTGTGTAGAATTGTGATGTATACTCCTCACTAGGTTTTCAGGACATTAATTAATTAATTAGCTAATTAACTAATCACACTTGTTTATTGCCCCCCTCACCGAAGTGACTCAGGGCGATTTACAACAAGGCATCAATAACAGTTAAAACCACTTTTAAAAATTATTAAATCAAAACATTAAAACTAAAACAGATTAAAAGGTTAAAAGGTTAAAACTAGGAGTTACAGCTAAAAGATGAGGGCAAGGGCAAGGGTCAGAGTAGCCATCCGGCTGAGGTCATTCTTCTACCCATCCCCAAGATCCGACCCACCAGTCAGGTTTTCACTCCTTTCCTAAAGGAGAGTACTTCTGTCTGTATGTGTAACTCAATTGGCAGATGGCTCCATAGGGCCAGAGCGGACACAGAGAATGCCCTCCTTCTAGTGCCAGAGAGGTGCACCTCTCTGGCTGATTGCACAACCAAAGAGCCTCTCTGGTCCACTCTGGTGGGATGGACAGATGTCCTTGGGACGATGCGGTCTCTTAAGTATCCTGGTCCACTACCATGTAGGGCTTTAAAGGTGATAACCACCATCTTGAATTGCACCTGCAGGCAAACTGGAAGCCAGTGCAGCTCTCTCAGCAGTGGTGAGGCACAAGCATAGCGCCCACTTCCCCTCACTACCCGAACAGCCACATTCTGGACCAGCTGTAGCCTTCAAATGGTCACCAAGGGCAGTCCCATGTAGAGCACATTACAATAATCAAGACAAAAGTGTGTGTGATCGTGAGCAAGGAGTCCCGATTTAGGAGAGGGTGTAACTAGTAAATAACATGAAGTTGTGCAATGGCCCTCCTAGCCATGACTGCCACCTGCTCTTTGAGCAAGAGTTGCGAGTCCAGGAGGACCCCCAGATTACGCACTGGGTCTGTTTGGGGCAAAACTGCCCCATCCAGAACCAAAGATGGTAACTCCCGAGATAACACAGGTCCCCAAACCCACAACCATTCAGTCTTGCCAGGATTCAGTTGTAGTCTGTTGTCCCCCATCCAGACCCGAACATCCTCCAAGCGCCTGAAAAAGACTTCCATTGCATTACTAGGGCTCCCACTGGCTGACATATACAACTGGGTATCATCTGCATACTGATGATACCTTACCCAGTGGGAGCGGATGATCTCACCCAGCGTTTTCATGTAGATGTTAAATAGGAGAGGTGAGAGCCCTGAGTCCTGAGACACCCCATATTGGAGCAGCCTAGGACTGGATTTCTCACCCTCCAACCACACCAACTGGGTCCGGCCCCTCAGAAATGAGGAAAACCAGGACCACACAGTGCCCTGGATCCCCAATCCTCGGAGCCTTTCCAGAAGGATACCATGTTCGACGGTACTGAAAGCCAATGAGAGGTTGAGAAGAGCCAGGACGGATGGATGTCCACCATCCTGCTCCCTACAGAGATCATCAACCAGCATGACCAATGCAGTTTCAGTATCATATCCGGGCCTGAATCCTGACTGAAAAGGATCCAGATAATCCGCTTCATCCAGATGTCCTGTAACCGCCATGCCACTGCCTTTTCCAACACCTTACCCCAAAAGGATAGATTGGACACAGATTGATACTTGACCATTATTGTTGGGTTGAAGGATGGTTTTTTCAGGAGGGGGCACACCAATGCATGTTTTAAAGGTGCCAGGAAAAAACCCTCTCGAAGCGAGGAATTACGTGCCTTGACCCAACCGCCTGTCACCGTCCTGGCAGATCTCACAAGAGTCTAATGTGCAGGCAGTAGCACAGACAGCTCCCAGAAGCCTGTCCACTTCCTCAGGGACAACTGGATCAAACCGATCCCAGATAACATGGCAAGACTGCACTTCGGTCAACCCCAGCTCTACATTTTTCATGCCGGGATTCAACTTTGACCGAATCTGTGCAATTTTCTCTGCCAGATAATCAGCAAAAGCCTCAGCCGACCCCTGCCAACCGGGGCCTGGCTCCCCCTTTACCAAGGAGTGACCTTATTACCTGGAACAGTGTAACTGGGCGGTTATTTGCAGAGGCAATGAGGGTGGTGAAATATTGAAATTTCACCCTCCCCATCACCACTAAGGAGACTCTAATAGAAGCTCTAGCCAGTGTTCGGTCAGACTCACTCCGGTTCTTCACCCAGTGGTGCTCTTGGCATCTCTTAGCCTGTTTGAGCACCTTCAGCTCCTCCGTGAATCACGGGGATGAATGGTGCCCATGAGCACAGAGAGACCGTAGTGGAGTGATTAAGTCCAAGGCCACCACCGACCTCTTGTTCCAGAAGTTGACAAGCACCTCAGGCAGATCGCTATGTCGGTCCAGAGGAATAATTATACCTTTTAATTGCCTTCATATAAACACAAGCATTTTTCTCTTCCAACTTAGGGTGGTCTTGGGTGGCTGGGTGCTAAAGTTCTTTTTCAATACTTTTTTTCATAGGCTTTCCCAATGTTCTCGCTTATGGCCTAGGAATGAGAGAATCGGGCCAATGACCATGTAAACAACAGCATTTTTGTTTTTGCCAAATTCCCAATATCTCAACATTGCTACCAAGGGTGATCCAGTTTCCTGTAACTGCTAGGCTGGAAGGGTCCTGCAACTTGGGAACCAAGATGCCATGTAATTTTAAGATTTCAATAGATGGAACTATACTATAAGCATGCTAATATTTTCTTCTTTTTTTCACTTGCATATTTACATGCTTCCAATTCCTGCTTATGCATCCTGGAAGAAAAACAATTTCCAAAGTTAAAAAGCATTTCAAGATAAAAACATATTCACCTCCTGCAAATAATAACTTTAGATAGATGAAGAGATAGCTAATCTGTGTTTACAATAACTACAGTAAATTATTTTCCAAGCTTAAAAAAAACTTTCATTTTTATGTCTGATTTTTCTATTCCACCACTCACCCCCAGTAATTCACTGGTCAATGCAATTTTTCTGGTGTGAGGTACTCTAATAATTCTAAGGTAATTTTGAGGTGCTGATTCCGAATCTGGCATCCATTTTTTTCTAGCACATCAGGTTTTTGAGATCTCAAATATTGCAATATTCCTATGAACAGCAAATTTATCATCATAGTTGTTGAGCTAAACAGACTTACGGACCTAATAAAATATGTACAAAAAGGTAAATTGACAATATCTTGGAAACTCAAGAGCACTTGGATGTAGAATGAGCATCAAGATTCACTATTTACATAGTCACTTGGCCAACTTTCCAGAGAACTTGGGTGAAGTGAGTGAAGAAGCACGGTGAACGTTTTCATCAAGACATTAAAGTAATGGAAGAACATTACCAAGGCTGATGGAACACCAACATGATGGTAGATTACTGTTGGTGCTTGGTGAGAGACATTACACACGTTGAACATCACAGAGCGTCCAAGAAAAGGTCGTTCATGGCGAATTAAGGTCAATATTGTCAATTTACCTTTTTGTACATACAGTATTTTCATATCTTAACATTTCAATTCTTACATGTTAATATGCTTTCACTCTCAACTTTGTGCTTCAGTTCATAATTATATATGTTTGTTCAATAAAGTATTGCATATTGGATGTTATTTTATTAGGTCCGTATGTCTGTTTAGCTCGACGAATATGATGATAAATTTGCTGTTCATAGGTATATTGCAATATTTGAGATCTCAAAAACCTGATGTGCTAGAAAAAAAATGGATGCCAGATTCAGAATCAGCACCTCAAAATTACCTCAGAATCGTTCATGCCAGAAAAATTGTGTTGACCAGTCACTAATTTTATCACTGTAATTCTATAACTGACTCGCACCAACATGCAGTCAGGAATGACAATTGGGTTGGCCAATAGCATAAAAATTTGATGTGATAGAGCAAATCTGAGATCATATTTGTAATCAGCAGGCTGAAATTAGTATAAAACGACTGCAAAGGTCATGCCAGGGAAAAAAATGTTTGTTTGTTTTTGTATAGCTGTGTTATTTTAGTACTCTGTGCATGCTTTATAGTAAACTTGGGAATCTATTCAAAGCTATTGAGATACACTTTCTCATTCTCTCACTAAGTAAGATAAGAAAGAAAAAAGGCAATTTTAGAATATAAATTATAGATAGCAACAATGGCTCTACACTTGTTCAAAATGATGGGCAGGGCAACTACAAGAAGATATAAATTGTGACTCAGTGATTTGAGTGTCCAGGGGAGATTTTGGACTTTAGGTGTGTGTGTGTTCATCTATTATTCACCTTCTTCTTTGATGTCAACAGCTCAATCATTTTGGTTTCTGTTTTCTTAGTTCATTATGCTCCAGGGAACATAAAATATAAATGAGGGTGTTCCACCTCATGAGAGACCAGTGGATCTTTTTCTGCCTTGTAGTCACCCTGGAATTGCCCTAATAGCCTAGTTCAGGCCATGTTTGCAAATTTCCCCAAAGACAAGGCACATTTCTCCAAGTGAGTAACATTGTACTATTGGTCTCAAGGATCATTTGGAGGATCACACAACTTTGCATGTTGCTATGTAGCCTAATTACACCTTCATCATTAGCTGGGAAACAGGTTAGAACTTTGAACCTTATCCTGGATTTTTAAGTCCACCTCTATCTACTGAGCCTTATGTATTATATAAACAGAGAGTGTGTGTACGAAAAGGTACTTCTCCTTATTCATTTCCTATCAGGCTTGCCTTACACAGAAAATCCTCCAGTGATACTACTTAGGTCATTTCTCTGTTGTATGTTTCTTGCTGATAACTTTTATAAGAATAAGGAAAAGGATAAATCCCCTGAAACCAGAGATATAGATCCTTCCACTGAATTGATAGCTCAGCAATCCCAACAATATATTTTTTTATAAGGCATGAGGGTGAGCAAAAATGGATAAATACTGTATAAATATTGTATAACATTAATCTATATGTTTCGTACACATGTAACCCCAGTCAGTTTTCTCTTTAGGTACCAGTAATTCCTCGGAACACTGGCCAGAATCTTATTGTGGATATAGGCAGCTATTATGTAAATAGAATAAACTATGGTGGCAACTTGCCACTTGATTTCTGGTCATGAAACAGTTGTGCAACTGGGACAGCAGGGGAGAGAACCACTGTTTTCTTTAATGCAGCTTTTGTTAACATACAGGAACTTTGACAGAGAGAACTTCACTGGCCACCCATCTATGAAAAAACTGAAGACATGACTTTGGACGGAAGTTGGCAATCCTTGGAATTGTTACCCCAAATCTGAAAATTACCCTTTATTATTTTAAAAATATTTTTATTTTCAATAAAAATGCTTTTACTCTTTATTTTTTATTCCCCCCCCAAAAAAAAAAAATTCAACTGTTAGGCTCACGTTTACACAAGCACTACACTAAAACACGCATCCATTCATCACGCTTTGCAGATAAATAACTGCAAGACCTATTTTCAATAATTTTTAAAAGGATTTCAAAACCGCAATTTAAAAAAGCTCCACAAAAGCCTATTCAATTGCATGGGCAGTAGATTGACCTTCGCTCATTCAATTGCATAGGCGGTAGACTGAGCCTCGCTCTGGAAGCGAGGCCTCAGTCGATGCGCGTGTGTAGTTGTATGGAAGGTAGACCAAGACTCTTCAGGTGAGGGGAGGTAGACTGACCCTTTTCAAAAGAAGGAGGAGCAGACCAAGGCTCAGCAGCAAACAATATTTTTTTTAAAAAAAAATGAAAGCCTAGTAGACTGGGCCAATTTAGAGAACAGGGTTTTTTTAAGTAAAAGAGTAGACCAGGCAGTTTCCCTGATGATCGTATTCACTTGAGAATGGCCAGTAGATCGGATCGATGTCCTCGGATGACCCATAGACTTACATGAATGGGGTTCCAAACATGGTAGTTTAAAGAACTTCAAAGGCTTTTATCTTGAAACATTGTATCCATTGCCTGATTCAATCAGGGCTTCAAAGAACTAAGCACTTTCCAGGGATTCTTAGACAGCACCGTGATTGAAAAATAATAGTAAAAATTCAGAGCAATTAGGGAAGATGGTGGAGGGAATCTAAGGATAAAAGTTAACCCTTTAAATGCTGAATTAAATTTTAAAATAATCATTAAAAATCATATCTTAGCTCCTGGAGCTTGGCTGAACCCCAGGATCGGTTGACTGGCCAAGGGCAGGTTGTGAGACCAGAGCAAGGGAGGTCTCTTTGGGAGTAAGCCAGCAAAAATGTCTTTATGTCTGATTGGCTTAAACCTTGAAAGAACAAGCTTTTTGAAACTGGATTTCTCTCTGCCTCTTCTCCTGGCTAAAAGTCAAGAGTGGCTGCAGAGGAAAAGTAAATTTAGGCTTTAAAATTATTTAAAAGTAATCACGGTTTGGATTAAAATGCAGTTTTCCTGTCTTTAGAGCCATGCTTGACCATAGGCATGGCAAACTTAACCTCTTCACCCCTGATTGAGTTTGAATTAGCAGTTTTACTAAAATGTTCCAAAAATCACTAAAAATACTGTCATATATTCTAACATGTTTTATTTTTGTATATTTCAAGCAGGAACCTCTTTGAATGTTCTCATTTGCCCTGGGCATGTTTGGGCAAATGCAAAAGCCCAACCACATTCCAAAATCACCACATCTGATGCCCCAAAGCCAAGAACTCACTTACACCCTTCCTGGAACCTAAAGCTCATCCTTGAAGACCTTAATTGTTTTACGGATTATTCTTTCACTCTGTTTATGTGTGTCTTTCATGTCTTTTCTTTCTGAGGGTAGTAATTAACATCTACACAGTGCTGGTTAGGTTTTGCTGGTAGTGGTAGGGCTTGGGACAAGATTAGGATTATGTGAGTGGGGAATGCCTGGGTGCATCATCAAGTGAAGATCCAATGATGCTGAATACCTGGTCAAACCTCCCACCTCAGACATGCAGCAACCCTGATTGGTTCCTGTCTTCAGACTGGGCATGCCCACTGGTGACAAGTTCAACAAACACATTCTACCATTGGTTGCTGAAATTGATTTTGCCTTTACCTAATCCCCCAGTCCCCTCCCTCTGGTTTCCTGGAAATTGTAATCTTTTTACCATTACCATTTATTTGCATAAATATTTGCCTTTGTAACCCAAAATTGATTTACTTATCTATGAAATGACCACCTGCTGCAAGTTTATTGTTTCATTGTAAAAACTTTATTGTTACAGTAGATAGGTGATAGGATTAGTCTGTAGCTGTAGAATAGTATAAGAAGACTTCCCATTGTTGAGACTCCAGCTCTCTCTAGCTCTCTCTCAAAATGTAGTTAGAGCAGTGGCGTAGCGTGGGGGGGGGGGGCGGATGCCCCGGGCAGAGCCTTTCAGGGGGCGGCAAAATGTCCCCTCCCCACCCTTTTGCTGGCGAGCGCCCCATGTGCGCTTCGCCGCTTGCCACACACCTCCGTCCGCTCGCACCTCCATCCGCTCGCTCGCCCGGCTGGCCGTCGGGGGCTCTCCGCCGCCTGTTGCCCCTGGCAGCGGCTTTCAGGGGGAGGCAAAATGTCCCCTCCCCACCCTTTTGCTGGCGAGGAGGAGAAAAATGTTTTTTTTTAGGCGGACAATTCAAGGAGGGGCACGCCCGGTCGCCCGCCCAGCTGGCCGTCGGGGGCTCTCCTGGCGGGCGGCCCGCGTGCGCGCGGTCGCTGCTCGCTTCCGCCCGCCCAGCCACCCACCCAACTTGCCGTGAGACGGGGCGCTCATCGGGGGTGGGTGGCGCCGTGGCGGGGAGCCCCTGAGGGCTGGCTGGGCAGGAGGAGGTGGGCAGCATGCGCACGCACGCGGGCCGCCCGCCAGGAGAGCCCCCGACCGACAGCCAGCCCGGCGGGCGGGCCCCTCCTTGAATTGTCCGCCTAAAAAAAACACTTTTTCTCCTCGCCAGCAAAAGGGTGGGGAGGGAACATTTTGCCGCCCCCTGAAAGCCGCTGCCAGGGGCAACAGCCGGTGGAGAGCCCCTGACGGCCAGCAGGGCGGGCGAGCGGACGGAGGTGCGAGCGGACGGAGGTGCGTGGTGGGCGAGCGGACGGAGGTGCGTGGTGGGCGAGCGGACGGAGGTGTGTGGTGCGCACGCGATCGCATGCGCGCCGCTAGTCAGCAGGGGGCCGGCTTCTACCTGGGTCGGGGGGAGGGGGCGGCGGCAGCGGCAAGCTGGGGGGGCGGCGGCGAGTTTGTTCTTCGCCCCAGGCGGCTTTTTGATTTTAGTGAAACATCTCCAGTGAATTGTAGGTCTCTGCTGTGCTCTGCTGGTACAGCTTCTTTGACCTGTGACAGAAAAGGGGGATAGCAGTTTTTCAGGTAGCAGAAGGAAGGGAATATGTTCATTTGTTCCCTTCTCACCACTGTCAAAATCATCTATCTTATCTTGGTCTTTTCTCAAAACAATAAAACAACTGTATCCTGTGTCCCTAAATAAAGTGTTCTGCACAGTAATAAATTTTGAAACAGGGGTGCTTATGGTGATGGTGTCTGAAGTCATGCCCCAAGAAGATTCCAAGAAAGCATGCAGTTGTGCTGATCCCATTCAAAAGATAAATTCTAGCCATTTCCATCTCTGTCATGACTGCATCGTTTCTAAAAAATTTTTTTTTGTTGTTGTTGTTCAGTCGCACAGTCGATTCTGACCCTTTGCGACCCCATGGACCACTGTCCGCCAGGCACTTCTGTCCTCCACCATCCTCCTCAACTCATTCAGCTTTGTGCCCATTGTGTCTACAATACCATCTAGCCATCTCATTTTTGCTGTAACCTTCTTCTTTTGCCCTCCACCCTTCCCAGCATCAAGGCCTTCTCAAGCAAATCCTCTCTTCTCATTTGATGTCCAAAGTACTTTAGTTTCATCTTTACTATTTGACATTCTAAGGAGTAGTCAGGGTTAATTTCTTCTAAGATTGACCTATTTGTTCTCCTTGCTGTCCAGGGGACTCTCAAAACTCTCCTCCAACACCACATCTCAAAGGCATCTATTCTTCTTGATAGGGCCATAGGTCTATATTGCAACTTGACAATGGGATATTGGTCTGTACCTTTAAGACCAAGGGGTGTTGCTTCACAAGCAGCTATTGTGAAGCAAATAAGAGCGAGCAAGTTTCTGGGTTTTCTCTCTCTCTCATTGATGCTTTCTCAGCTGCTTGCTTTCTGTGCTACTGCATTTTGGATTCCTGTGACCATCGGTCAGAAGAAGCCTTGAACTTTGGCTATATCTTGTGGACACATTGTGGACAAAGAACGCTACCTCCAGGTTTGGGAGTTGTTTGTTTTCATTCCTGTCTTCGTTCAAAGACAACAGAAAGCTGAAGATAAGCTTGGTATATTATTTCTTCGTTTATGTTATTTCACTGCACTGTATATAGAAGCCAGCATTTGTGTATATTATTGCCAGCAACTAAAGTCTTTTGTTTTACTCACTCACTCCCTTGCAAGACTATTTGTTTATTCTTGTACTGAGGAACTCAAGACAGCTTCCGGAACATCAGCTAGTGTGTTTGGGGCGGTGCCGCTGTGCAGGGACTCTCCACACCCTGTCACTTCTGCACTCAGCTTTCCTAATGGTCCAGCTCTCACAACCATACATTGCCACCGGAAATACCATTGCTTTGACTAGACGAATTTTTGTTTGCAATGTGATGTCTCTACTTTTCACTATGTTCCCTAGGTTTCTCATTGCTTGCCTCCCAAGAATCAGTTGCCTTTTTATTTCATGGCTGCAAACTCCATCTGCAGTGAGCTTTGATCCTAAGAAAGTAAAATCTGTCACTGCTTCTACTTCTTCCCCATCTATTTTCCAGGAACTGATAGGGCCTGTTGCAATGATCTTGGTTTTGTTGATGTTGAGTCTCAAGCCAGCGTTTGCACTTTCTTCTTTCAACCTAATCAGGAGCTTTTTAAATTCCTCCTCACTTTCTGCCATTAGGGTGGTATCATCTGCATATCTCAAGTTGTTGATGTTTCTCCCAGCAATTTTGATCCCAAATTGTGAAACATTTTTAAGTGATACTATTAAAGCAGAAATGCCCAAACTACAGCCCATAGTTTGGATCCAGGCCCCAATACCAATTCATCCGACTCACGCCACTCTTGTTGCTCCTGGAAGAAGAAGTAAAACACACAAGGGTGGTGGCTGTGGCCCAGATAAATTGGTGTTGGGGGCTGGATATGGCCTGTGGGCCGTAGTTTGGGCACCCCTGGTTTCAGCAGAGAAAATGCTACTCCCTTTATTAATGTGTAGGATGGTGATGAAAATGATGATGGAGTAAGGTGGTTCAGAAATGTTCCCCGGTAAGTATGCATCAAATTGTTGATGTTTCTCCCAGCAATTTTGATCCCAAATTGTGATTCCTCCATCCCTGCATTGCGCATTATGTGCTCTGTGTATAAGTTGAATAAGCAGGGTGACAAAATGCAGCCTTGTCTTACTCCTTTTCCTACTCCAAAGCACTCTGTCATTCCGTATTCTGTCCTAACATTTGCTTCTTGATTCATGTACAGGTTCTAAAACTAGTGGGTCTTAATTATCCATGTGAGATGCAGTATCCCCAAAACATTTCACTTTGCATCAGGGACAACTCACAATAGTCATTTGTGGCCAAGATGTTCCCTCTCTCTCTCTCTCTCACTCTTGGAATTGCTGTGAAAATTGTACCATGGTTCAAAGAGAACAGGAGCTTGGCTTGTGGGGAGCAGATGATGTTATCATTCATCCTAATTAAACAGCCCTTGGCTCAACCCCTGAGATGCTTTGTTCCACTGAACCCTGGTTCTGCTCTGCATTAACAAAAAATAAGGAATGCTCTGAAGATGCTTCCAAATAATAATTTCATGTCAGAATTTATTCTGGGTTGAAAGGATTTTTGCTGGAGAAACTTTGTTCAGGGGATGCCCGAATGAGGTTCCTTTCATGTCCCCAAGAGCTGGGACAGAGATGGGCGCTCAATCCATCATGCAGTATCCGGATCTCGAACTGCCGACTTGCTCGCCTTCCATCTAACGAGGTGAGTTTCTTAACCATTGAGCCACTGCAGCCCCAATTAAATTTGTATTACCCAATTGCAGTGTTTTCTTTATTGAACTTTTGGGGGCACACACACATTCTACTTGGCAACCCTTTCTGTTTTCCTACTGCTTCTATCTTTCTTTGTTCTTTCTTCTTTAAAAAGAAAATCAATATAGAAGGAAAAGGCCGAACAGCTGCACACAATGTCTTTTGATCAGTAGCACTGAGAGCCTTCTGTCAGGAAGTACCAAAGCTCAGGCTTATTATTTTGGCATTGTTGCTGTTATAATTCTTTTCTCTGCTCGTTTTGCTTATCCTCTACCCTCACAGTGCCTGGCCTTCCTTACAGTGGTTTTTTTTTTTTAATATGTTCCTCCCTAATGTTCGAATTCTTCACACATATTGCAGTCCTGAATTCATCACAGCACATTCCATCCACATTGACAGAATGAAAGGCAGTTAAACATAGAAAAAAAGGAGCCTGACCCAATGAAAAAGGATTTTAACTTTCAAAAGTAACACCATAGCACACAATTCCACAAGGCTTCTCCCTGTTGGGGAAATCTCTGGTTTCTCCTTTTAGTTTGGAGAGTGTACGGCAGAAAAAACAATAACACAGAAATATGGAGAGATCAGCTCAGGGGGTTTTTTTGCTCACAAAGTGGCACTTTGTATAAAATCACTCAACAAGCATTTAAAGTAGAAAACGGTATCTTTGCTTGCCCTTGCCATTTGTATTGACAGTCAAAAGGAAAAAAGGGGAATGAAATGTCTACCACGTGCATACTTGTTCCTTGGAGGCTAGAGTCAGAGAAAGAAAGGGGGCATTCAATAAAACACAAACAGAAAGAGGGGGAGAGGGCATGCCTCAAATGCCAAAAGTTGGGGAAAGAACTTTACCGAACAGGTTAGCGGTAAAGGACACTCACACTGGGCTGTAAAAAACCCTTTCACTGATACAGTGTTAGTGAACACAAGACTTCTTTTATTCCAAAATTGTCACTCCCACCCACTCCACATAGGTTTAACACCTGCATGTCAGGCAGGAATTCACAGCATGGAAATTCCATGCAGTTAGTAAAGGCACAATACTTGTATTATGAAAAAAATGCAACATTTCCAAAGACGTTCCTCTAGATAATGAGTTCTCAAACTTTTTAAGCCGGGGGGGGGGGGGAATCACACCCCCTCAGACTGTTGGTGGGCCAGACTGGTGTCCCCCTCCCACTGCTGCCAACACTCTCACACACACACCACCGGTCCAGGCCACCAACACTTTCCCCCATGCAGCTACTGCTTCTACCACTGCAAACACTCCCACACACACACACCATCAGTTCGGCCTGCAAACACTCCCTCCATACTTTGCCTTTGCCACCTCCGCCTCCACCCCCTGCTTACTGACCTGCTGTGGGTGAAGGAGGAGTCCTGCCTGTCCTCGCTCATGCACAGCCAGAGCAGCACCTGGGAAAGAGGAGGTCAGTTTCATGCATCTGCTGCTTCCACCACCACCACCACCACCACTGCCATCCTTTCCCCCTCTGCCTGGTCAGGTGTGTCCCTAACGCTGATCCATAGTGGGGCGGATGTTGTAAGAAGGTTTACAACATCCACTTTGCTATGGAGTGACATTAGGGACATGCCAAGCCAGGCAGAGGAGAAAAGGATGGCAGTGATGGCAGTGGTGATGGTGGTGGTGACAGAAGTAAGGTTATAGGATGGCTGGAATGGCACTATGGGCTGAATTCGGCCCACGGGCCGTAGGTTGAAAACCCCTGTTCTAGATTATCAACAGGAATGAACATGTTCATTTGCTGCTGTTATTTAACATTTTTCAAAAAGCCCAACTTGCATTTTACCTGTTGCATTTATAAGTTATGGTTTATCCAGGTATTGTGAGCCACACTTCCAGTTTTCCACAATGGCTGCTGCTAGAATTGACAACTTCTGCCCACTAATACCCCTGAAACTTGCAATTACTTTGCATTGCAAATCCAGCTGCTTCATAATTTCCATGTGTATAACAAGCCATATTTATAAGATGCAAAAATTATAACATGCTCATAATTAAAATTACGATTCATTATGAGTTAATTTCTGGTTTTTGCACATGCACAGCTAGTGTGTTCCCTCACAGTCACTGCCTCCATCTGTGGTTAAGTAGAAATATAGCCAAAGTGTAAACCAAACACATATAAAGACTAGAGAATAAAGACACATGATGCTTGCAAGGATAACAAAGCCCATTATTCCACCACCATAGGACTCATTACATCTGAGAGAGACCTGCACCCATTCAGGAAGCCAGCATAAGACCTTTTGCTGCTTCAGAGTACATGAAGTTCTGTCCCAGATGAGAGAAATTTTTGATAGGTTTCTATCACCGTCTGTTTATGCTTACAAACCAAGGTAGGAATTAGCAATGTGTAGATTAGGTAGGGATAGGGAGCATTGCCAATAAAGGAACTAGAATTCTCCCACCAGATTATTCTCTAACCAAAAAGTACAGAAGTCTTCTGTAAGAAGGCAGCTTTGTTACAATAAAATACATTTAAAAATACAATAAAAATTAAAAGCAACATTTTTACCTTTTCCTTTTTATCTTGTAAAACAAGAAAGGCATATTTATCTATATTTCCTGGTATACCCAGCTACCACAATCAAGATTACATTTTTATCTACTGATCTGCTCACAAGCCTGCTTTGAACATGCTTAACAATAATGGAATTTCTTCCCCAACATTCTAAGATAACAAAAAGAAAACCATCTTTCATCTTTTTTCCTCTCTGTCCTCCAATAAGACTTCACATTAAGTGTTCATCATTCCTACTTCCATTCTCACAGCCCCAGCTTATTTTGAATTCCAACAGGAAAGGAATCTGCACCTAGCTCAAAGGCCACATTGCAAGACTTTCTTCACCCCCTCTAGAGAGGTTAAAAAACAACGGTCTCCATTTTAAACTCTCAAAAAATAAAGGCTCCATTTTCAATTCATTACAATGTTACAGCGTGGAGGAAGAGAAAAGGAATGTTATTGTAGCAATATATCCTCCTAAACTGAAGCCATGGGCCGGATGTGCCCGCAGCACCATTTCATGTGCCCCCACACTGCCTCCACCACACCACGAAGTGCCGCGTGGTGGAGAAGGGGCATAATGGCTGTCTGGCCCCCAAAGCTGTCTGAGGGAGCCATGACCCAGCCCCCAGCTTAAAAAGAACTCCTGAGCTATCGCATCCCTTGGCCAGTAAAGTACCTCTAGGACTTCATTAGGCTGCAATTGGGGCCAATCCAGTGAGGCTACCAGGTCTCCCATTTTCTCTCCTCTTCCCCCATCTCCTCCTCCTCCTCTTCTACCTGCTGCCATCAGGGCTGGGAGAAATAACCCAGGGGATGGCTGGGGTGGAAGCCACAGTCCATCAGAGCCCTGTGAGCAATCGATATGGGACAGGCCAAGACCACTTTTTGTTCACTATGTCCATCAGGTGTTGTGGGTCAAAAACTCCTATCCTGCCCTAAAATGATGATCTAGTCCAGTGATGGTGAACCTTGGCACACCAGGTGTTCTTGGACTACAATTACCAGAAGCCCAAGTCAGCACTCCCGCTGATCAGGGCTTCTGGGAATTAAAGTGCCAGAACACCTGGAGTGCCAAGGTTTGCCATCACTGATCTAGTATTATACTGGACCCAAAGAGACCAAGCTGAGGAAGGATTATTTATTTATTTATTTATTTATTTATTTATTTATTTATTTATTTATGTACTCATATTTACTATCCCGCCGCAATCAGGTAGACCCGACTCTGGGTGGCTTACAACATAAATTACAATCACAGGTTAAGTCTATTATAATACTGATGTTTGAAATCTTAAAAGTTCATGAAAAATTAAAACAGCGCAACAGATAAAAACAAAAACAGGAAGGGGGTGGCTGTCCCTTAGATCAGCCAACCTACATGGGATCCCACGTTCCTGGGTCCCCACACTTGCTCCGCCAGCCAGGTCTTTAAGCCCCTCCAAAAGGGCAAGAGCTCTGTCTGTAGGTGCAGCTCAGTTGGGAGAAGGTTCCAAAGGGCCGGGGCGAACACTGAGAAGGCCCTCTTCCTAGTGCTAGTGAGGCGAGCCTCCCTAGCCGATGGAATAACAAGAGAGCCCCTCCGATCCGCCCTGGTGGGACGGACAGACGTTCTTAGGGTGATGTGGTCTCTTAGGTATCCTGGCCCACTACCATATAGGGCTTTAAAGGTAATGACCAGCACCTTGAATTGCACCCAGAGACATACTGGCAACCAGTGCAGCTCCCAAAGCAGTGGTGTGGCATGAGCATAGTGCCCGTACCCCATCACTACCCGGGCTGCCGCATTTTGGACCAGCTGCAGTCTCCGAATGGTCACCAAGGGCAGCCCCATGTAGAGCGCATTACAGTAATCAAGTCTGGAGGTGACCAAAGCATGTGTGACCATGAGCAAGGCATCCCGGTCTAGGAGTGGGCGTAACTGGGGTATTACACGAAGTTGTGCAAAAGCCCTCCTGGCCACGGCTGCCACCTGCTCTTCGAACAGTAGTCGTGAGTCCAGGAGGACACCCAGATTACGCACCGGGTCCATTTGGGGCGGAACTGCCCCATCCAGAACCAAAGCTGGCAGCTCCCGGGATAACACAGGGGCCCTTACCCATAGCCACTCAGTCTTGCCGGGATTCAGCTGTAGCCTGTTTCCCCCCATCCAGACCTTAACAGCCTCCAGGCACCTGGAAAGGACTTCCACCACACTGCTTGGGTCCCCACGGGCCGAGATGTACAACTGGGTATCATCTGCATATTGATGATACCTCACCCCGTGGGAACGGATGATCTCACCCAGTGGCTTCATGTAGATGTTAAATAGGAGAGGAGAAAGTACTGAGCCCTGAGGCACCCCATGTTGGAGGGGCCTAGGGCTGGACTTCTTATTCTTCAGCCACACCGACTGGGTCCTGTCCCTCAGTAATGAGGAAAACCAGGCCAACACAGTGCCCTGGATCCCCAAACCTTGGAGCCTTCCCAGAAAGATACCATGATCGACGGTATCGAAGGCCGCTGAGAGATCGAGAAGAGCCAGGACAGACGGATGACCTCCATCCCGCTCTCTTCAGAGATCATCCACCAATGCGACTAGTGCAGTTTCTGTCCCATATCTGGGCCTGAATCCTGACTGAAAAGGGTCCAGATAATCCGCTTCATCCAGGACTTCCTGTAGTTGCTGCGCCACTGCCTTTTCCAGCACCTTGCCCCAAAAGGGTAGGTTGGATATTGGTCGGTAGTTAGTAAGTACAGTAATACCTCGGATAATGCTAAGACTTGGTTCCACAAGTCTTGGTGTTATCTGATTTTTAGTGTTATCCGATGCATGTTAAAATCCTATGGGATGGATCGGATAACGTTAAAGCTCCATAGAGATACATTGTAACCGCACAGGCTTTAGCGGTTGTTATCCAATACATCCCATAGGACCTTAACGTTATTTGATCCAATTCTCCTCCCAAGATTACTTAACGTTATGTGATTTTAGCGTTATCCGAGGTAAACGTTAACCGAGGTATTACTGTACCATAGGATCGAGGGATGTTTTTTTCAGGAGGGGGCGCACCAAAGCATGTTTAAAAGGTGCTGGAAAAGACCCCTCCTTTAAAGATGAATTTATAATCGCCTCGACCCAACCACCTGCCACAGCCTTAGATGCTTAATCAGCCAGGCAGGGCATGGATCCAGTATACAGGACGTGGTGCGAACAAATCCAAGAAGCCTGTCCACTTCCTCAGGGCCAACTGGATCGAACCGATCCCAGATAATGTGGCCAGACTGTGCTCCGGTCAACCACAGCTCCATACATTCCACGCCGGGATTAAACTTTGAGCAGATCTGAGCAACTTTCCCTGCCAGATAATCAGCAAAAGACTCAGCCGATCCCTGCCAACCAGGGCCAGATCCCCCCACACACACACCAAGGAGGAACCTGGTCACCCGGAACAAGGCCGCTGGGCGGTTATCTGCGGAGGCAATAAGGGTGATGAAATATTGACATTTCACCGCCCCCATCGCCACTAGGTAGTATTTAATAGCTGCTCTAGCTAGTGTTCAATCTGACTCACTCCGAGTCTTCACCCAGCGGCGCTCTCGGCATCTCTTTGCCCGTTTGAGCTCCCTTAGTTCTTCTGTATACCAAGGCGCAGATCAATACCCACAAGCACGGAGAGGCCGTAGTGGAGCGATCACGTCCAAAGCTGCTGTCGCTCTCTCATTCCAAGAGTTGACAAGGGCTTCAGACGAACCGCATTGCAAGTCAAGAGGACAACACCCCAGTTCCCTCTGGAATCCTTCTGGATCCATTAGTCACCAGGGGTGGGTCCATTTAATCGGCCCTGCCTCCCTACGGTGAAGTCTCGCCCCCAGGAAGTCTAGAGTCACCAGATAGTGATCTGACCATGGCACAGGGGTAATGTCTAATTTCTGTACTTTCAGATCACTCTGCCACAGCTCCGATAAGAAAATTAAGTTCAGGGTGTAGCCACTGCTCCTGGAAGGACCCTGAATTACCTGAGTCAGGCCCATGGCTGCCATGGAAGCCATGAACTCCCGAGCACCTCCGAGTCAGTCCCCAACAATGGCAAATTGAAGTCCCTCAGGACCATCAGCCTGGGGGTCTCCAACGCCAGCATCGAGACCGCCTCAAGGAGCTCAGGTAGGGAATCTGTTACCCTGCAGGGAGGCAGGTACATGAGCAGGATTCCCAACTGACCCTTAGGGCCCACATGCAAGAACAGGGCCTCACAACCCAGGATTTGTTGAGCCGTGGCCCTGGTGACCCCCAGTGACTCCCTGGCTACTACGGCGACTCCACCACCCCTTCACCTCTCCCTAGGCTAGTGCCAAATACCGAACCTGGCCGGGCATAGTTCAGATAGAGGAACCCGATCCTCAGGCACCAGCCATGTCTCAGTGATGCATGCCAGATCAGCCCGCTCCCCTAAGATGGTATCTGAGAGCAGGGGAGCCTTGTTGCAGACTGATCCGGCATTCACCAGCAGCAGCCTAAGGGGGGGTCACTCTTGACCGGCTGCTGAGGGCCCAGAGGTGTAGCCGGGGGGGGCGGGGCGGCAGAACAAGGGACAGAAACCAGACATCTGACCCATGTTCAAGTGCAGCCCGCCCCTTGGCTCCCACCATAACACCCCATGCCCATCACCACACCAATTTGGGCCCCGTGGAACCCTCCAGACCTATCAGAGAGAGCCCAGTCTCTGCTTTCTGGCTGGCAGGCTCTTCTTTCTCTCCCCCTATGCCCATTCCCCCAGCCCTCATCCTGGGGCTGCACACTGTTCCTCCCCGCCGCAGGTCTCCTCAGTGGCGGCGGTGCGCGGAAGCCTTGCCAGGGGAGTTCTGCCGCCGCTGCGGCTTTTAAAATCCCTCCTCCACGCCCAACCTTCGGCGCAGGTGGAAACAGTCCCGGGGTTGAGCGTGGCGACAGCTTTTTCCTCCCCACCGCAGGTGTCCACTGTGGCGGCGGGGGACGGGAGCCTTGTCGGGGTCGACGTGCTGCCGCTGCGGCTTTTGAACCCCCTTCCCCACGCCCAGCCTCCGGCACAGGAAGGAACCAGTTTTAAAAGCTCTGGCTCCCTCCTCCCCTTGCCTACATTGCCTATTGGTGCCTGCAGTGGTCTGAGGTTCATCTGATCTTGGGGGGGGGGGGCAAAGAGCCCCCACCCTGCAGCTTCACACTGTGGCAGAGGCAAGCCGTGTCAAAATAGAGCTATAGTTGCAAAATCATAATCGGGTTTTGCTTTTAAAACTCCTTTTCTACCCATCAGCTCTTGTCTGAATGGACAAAAGCAGAGCTTAACCACATGTAGTGAAGGAAATAGGGTCATTTTACAAATATTATTGTCACTCAAATGTTATTTATTTAACCTGCAGCCACATTATATTGACTACAGAATTGCTTTCATTTTTATATCTGATAGCTCACTTACGGAGCAAGGCCTGCGTAATTTGGCTTCACATTTGCAGTCATGAATGCTGTTTTTCCAGATACATATACTAAAACATAGATAAATATTATTGCTTCCGGATTTCGGTGCCGTACTATGCCAGCCAGCCTCAGCTTTGGGGCTGTAATACAGTTCCTTATATATTTTCTTCTGGCTGCTTCCATTTTAAATTATTTGAAGGAATGGACATTAGCTGTGAATATCTTCCTCTAATGTTATTCAGACTTGTCTCTACAATCCACAATCAGAGTTTAGAAAGTGAGTTTAAAAAGTAATTAGTTACAATTATAGTTCCAGGGCTCAAAAATATATTGTTACTGTTTTACTTACAAAGTTTTTTTTAAAAAGAACTCTTTATTTTTATTTTCCTCATACTGTACCTAATTAAATAAATCACTTTGCAGTTACATATTATGGGGAAAACTTAGAATGCTCCTTTGTCCTATTGAAGAGAAAAAGTCAGACACCAGCACATCAAACAATGTACTGTTTATATATTTTTTAGAGGAGTGGGCATTAGAAACTAAAAAGAAGAAAAAAAGAAAAGGGATAGACATTTTAAAGCAGTGTTTCCCAATCTTTGGTTTTTGGACTTCAGTTCCCAGAAGCATAAGTCAGTTTCTAGCCAATATACTGACTTAGGTTTCTGGGAATTGAAGTATCCCTGTGGGGCGTGGGCCCCATGCTGGGCTGGATAGGAGTTTTTGGCCCACAACACCCGACTGGGTGGGATGTTTTAGTTGTGGGATGTTTTAGTCTGTCCAGTATTGATTGCTCACAGGAGAAGTGATTAATTTGTCACTATCCTGAAGTGGTTCACTTAAGCCATTTTATTTATTTTATTTTTCTGATTTATTTTGCATCCCAACTCCGAAGACTCTGGGCAGCTCACAGAAAATAAAGCCAATCACATTTTAAAAACCAATAAAAACCCCATTAAAACATTTTACCATATTGTTTAATTCAAACTGGACGACTTGCTTTAGATTGGTTCCAGTGGAACTAATCCAAATCAAACCAATCCTATCCATTTAGTAGGATCCACCTTGACAGGGGCCAGAAAGGTGCAGTTACTAGATTTAACTTTTCTTTTAAATATGGGAAATCAAATCACTTTTGGCCCTCTCTCAAACTAAACAGTACCGAGCTACATGCAGAGTTCAGGAAAAATAATCTGTGAGCAATACCAATCCAAGAGTTCTCAAGCCCAAAATGGCCATGCTGGCTTGAGGATTATAGAGAACACTTCTTTTTTAACCCCCAAAATCAAAATACTTTTCTAGATGCTGACTGGGCAGTCAACCTTATGGTATGGCTCAGGCTAAGGCAACACCTAATATCTAGCAATTAACTCTGGTCATCTGCTAGAGAAAACATGGAGCAGTAGCTATGATAGAGCCAGCAGATTTTTTAAAAAACTACAACCTCAAGATTCTCTCTTTGCTACTCATGGCTTTCTTTGTTCATCCTAATTTTGGTGAGCAATAATGAGACCTTTGTTTCTTTCTTAATCTCAAACAACTGAGATTAAGAAATCCATGTTGACTTACTTCACATTTCCCAAAGAGCTACCAGTTTATCCCAATCAACTTTCTACTCACCTGTGAACCATGGTATGTGAAGTAATACCCTAATGTTGTATCAAGAAAGTCTTACTGGCCAGATTTTAAAAAGTCAATCTCTGTATGCAAGAAGCCACAAGAGGAAGATTTACTGAACCTCAAAACCTGGGGAGGAAATCCTATTACAATGGCAGAATTACATGGCCAACCACAAACAACCTCATTGAGATTACATTATTGATATTTTCCCATGGGCTGTTTCTGCATCTCACTTTCCTGGCTTTGATGCAACCAGAAGTAGGATAAATTGGTGTGGGGGACTTCCATCACAAAATGTGGATAGTATTAGATACCTTAGTGCAAGAGTTCTCAACCTTTTAAAGCTGGGGACCGAGTCATGCTTCCTCAGCTTTGGGGGCTGGATGGCCATTTTGGCCTTCTTCCATCACATGACACTTCCTGGTGTGGTGGAGGTGGTGGTGGGGGGACATGAAATATTGGGCCGCATCCAGCCCATGGCCCACAGTTTGAGAATCCCTACCTTAGTGCTAATAAGAATTTTACAGGTTCTAGTAAATGGAGTTTGCTTCCTGGAGCCATGGGCATATGCTCTTAACCTAATTCTGGATAGGTTATGGAAGTCTTCCAACCCAGAGTTCTGATGCATAGAGAAGAATGATTTGTGCTGGGCTGGAATGGAAGACTTTCTTATGAGCAATTGATTACAAAAAGCAAATATCTCCCAATTATTTTTTTAAAACATCAGGTCTTTTTTCAAGACACATGCATGTTTTGAGCTATATATATATGGCATATTCTGAGTGACTGTGAAACACCTCAGTCATTTCCAAGGACAGATTGTGCCTTGTTTCTATGGACAAACTTGTTGAGGTATCCTTTTAAAGTCCCCCCCTCCCCCGGCATTACAACACAAAGCTCAGCACAGTTGGATGATAAAGCTTGAATAGAATTGCATCACTCTGCAACAAATTGCAAAAACCACAGATTCATGATTTTGTTCTGATGGTTTTATATTTTCATCTTTGCTTTTCACTCTTGCTGTTTCTTCTCTGAGCAATGATTTCTCTGCTGTTAGAGAAATGCATTATATGATTTGACATGCTCTCATAATTACTATGGACAGAAGGCATTATCAGTGTCCTTTTGGGTGCCATTGGCCAGGCAACCCTGATGTTACAGAAAATTAGGTAGCCACACGCTAAAAGCTGCCAATAACAGTTTCTGAAGCAGAAGTGAGTATAGGTGGAAGCATAGACTCTTGACCTACTGGGAAGCCATCCTGCTAATCGTCCAATGGTTTCTCTTGGATTTAGACTGAGCCAGTTCCTGTTCTATTTCAGATATCAAAGATGTATTGCCTAGACACATTTCCAAGCTGGCAACTCATGTACGAAAGACATTAGGCTCAATGAATAAATTGTGTAGCATAATGGAAAAATAGACATCAGAGTAATTTCTTAATATATTCCCCTGTATTGGGGGATATACTTAATAATACATACTTATGCCTATGCCTATATGACTTGGGAATTATGGGGCAACATGATTGACTGAATAGGGCCATGGTAGCTTAATGGTTAAGATGACAAGTCAACAGTTCAAGACCTAAGTACTGCACAATGGACTGAGCGCCTGTCATCAGTCCCAGCTCCCACCAACCTAACAGTTAGAAAGCAAGAAATTGCAAGTTGATAAATAGGTAACACTTCAGCAAGAAAAGTAAGAGCATTACATCTAGTCATGTCTGCCACATGAGCACAGAAACATCTGCAGACACAGACAGCACTAATTCTTTGTTTGTAAACAGAGATGCCCTAGAGTTGGGAACAACTGGCTTTAAAGCAAGGGAGTCCTTTACCTTTACTATGATTCACTGACCAACAGCCATTTGCTGATGGAGATGTAAGACCGAGAGGATCTGCAAGCAAGTACAGTGCCAGCCTTCCAACTTCAGTAACAACCACGGCCTTGAGGGTATGTCACAAGTAACTTTAGCCTTCTAAAGTTACTGGATCAAAATGTGAGAAGGCCTGCCTATTCTGTGGGCATTTCTATTGATCTTTTTGTGTGAAGAGTAATGCATTGGAGAATCTTCTCTGTGCCTGGAAGCTTTCCTTGTATCCTAGAACACTAGCCATTGTGTGTTCTCCACCATGCAGAGAGCTTTTGATGTGGAAAGAAACTTATTTTCAGAATGTTGCTCTCCATATGAGGAGGATGTCCAAAACATGGAAGCAACCACTGTATTTTCTCTCTTTGCAGGTTTCTTTAACCTATTCTGATGTCTAAGTAGCAGCCCAATACTGTAATAAAACAGGGTCTTCTGAGCCAGCCTTCTTATTGCAAGTGGTCTCAGAGGTCTGTAGTGTGCAATACAACATATTTCAATCACCACCACATCTAATTACACAGATGAGTAAATCACTAATGAATTTCCCTCCCAAAGTCTCAGAAATATAATAAAAAATGTGAATCCTGGCCAACCACAGCCAGACAGCAGGGGTTTTCTCAGCAGCCTCATAAGGCAGGAGAATACCAAGCATGTTCAATAAGCTGAAGCTTTCCTCAGTGGCAAGAGAAAGGGCAGTTCAAGGAACCACAGGATGAAATATTTTCATCAATACTGCCAAATCCCTCCACTTGTATTCATAATCCTGTACTCTATGCATTTCAAACTTCTCCATACATTTCAACCTTCCCTTTCAATCAGAAGCAAGATGTGCAGCAAATAGTAACTGCAGATATTTGTTGGATTTTTTCCCCAAAACCAGCAACCATAACAAAAAACAGAAGATGAAAAAAAATAAACCAAAATTAAATAGAACAGCACACACCAGGATGTCAATTCACACATGTTAGTTTAATTTAAAGCTATTTGTCACAAGCTTGCCATTTCAGCTGATAGAGCACTTAATTTTATGTTAACAAGTTTGAAGAGTATGCTATTGAGCTTAACATGTGATGTTAGTAGAGAGTGAGTACCACATGCCCTATCTCACTTTGAATAGAGCTGCCTTTAAGAGCTTCATTTTGCACTGAATTTCTGAGCTCCAGCACTGGATCTCCAAAGTTTAAATCTCATTTACTTTCAAATAGTAAATGAACAGTCCTCTTTCACATCATGATGGTTCATCATGGCATTCTTAACTCTTTAGCATTAAGAAAGCAAATTACCAAAATGTTCTTGGTCTCCCATTTACACCCCCTCTTCCCCTTCTTTATTCCCAGATGTTGTTTCCCCCCTCAGGCTTTTCAAATTGCAACAACTGAAAATTCCAGTGTAAAGAACACTGATAAAGGTTTAAATTTAACAGGAAGATTATTTCTGCAGTTACTTGACCAGACTGATTCTTCCTTCATTACACAATCTGTCCAATATTTTTCTTTTAAAAACTGAACTAAATACTTTTTCATTCAGTGATTCCCTATTGTGGGGTGAGAACTTGACATTAACTTTTCAGATATCTTGAAGTAAGTCATTAAATTTTTGCTGGGTGAAATTGGGAAGCAGCTGACATTCCAGGGCCAAAAGAAGGACGCAACATACGTGCAGCTTGTACAAATCAACATGACATTCTGCTTGTGGTTTTTTTGAGAAAGTGCAGAAATAAGACTGCTGCAAAACTGAAATAATTCAGTGAGACAATTGTGGCAGGGGAATTTATTTTTATTGTTAAATTTCTTTGAGAAGAAAAGGGAGGGCGACCCAAACAGTTACTCAAGTCTGAGCTCCTTTTATATTGGAAAGTATTGAGAAAGAACTGAAATCCATATATTCATGTTTTCCAAACATAAAATACCTATCTTAAGGTTGTCCTGGTACAACTATCCCATCTTGGTATATAAATGGTACCTCGTATGCTCTTTTCCCCCCAGCCCACTCAGTTATGAAGCTGACTAGGTCACTCTAGGCCTGTGATGGTGAACCTTGGCACTCCAGGTGTTCTTGGACTTCAATTACCAGAAGCCGAAGTCAGCACTCCTGCTGATCAGGGCTTCTGGGAATTGAAGTCCAAGAACAGCTAGAGTGCCAAGGGTTGCCATCACTGCTCTAGGCCAATACTAGCTTTCAGCTGCATCCATTATCACACCACTGCTATGAGTATAAAATGAGACAGAGTATGATAATGCTATCCGACTGAGAAATTACTGGTTACTGATAATTAATTCCTATTAGTGACAATGAGGACATACACAAGTTATATTACAATTACAGGGAGGGATAATTTAACATATTTTGAAGTACAACTGCATCTTTTTAGTTACTTTTATAATGGTGTGTGTGTGTTCCTACTAAATGATGGAGATAGGATGTCATACAGCTGAAATGTTGGATCAGGCTATACTTTGTGTTCGAATGTGATAGACTATTAAGGTGTTACAGCCTGACGGGATGGCCTCTGTACTCTGTCGAAGTAAACAAACTGCCAAAGTATTTGCAATTGTGCAAATAAATTTCACCCAGTCAGTGGATCTCTACTTTCCCGAGGGAAGATTTTTTATAACTTTATAGCAATATCCAAAGACAGATTGAAATGCATGTGTAGAGTCAAGAGTCAAGATACTAGTAAGTACAGATCCAACACCCTCCCACCTAGACATCAGTGAGAAATCCAGACTGCTCCGCTGGGGGGTCGATGGAGAATGGCCACTCCCATAAGCTTTCTACACTTTAAAACAAGGTGTAGTTACACCAGGAAAAGAGCCAGCCAACTCCCCAGTCCCAGGAGTCCCCAGATGAAGTCTGAATACTTTGAATCCAGAAAAACCTAGAAATAGTTACTGTAGGTTAGATTTGAATTAATGGAACACGTCTATTTTATCATTATTTTCTATAAACTATTCTTCTTTAGGTATTGGTAAAGGTCTTCCTTGCTTGAAAGCCAGTCGTATCTGACTCTAGGGTGCAAAGTTTATCTCCGTTTTCGGCCAAAGAGCCAGTCCTGTCTATGCTGCACCCAGAAGTGGAAACAGATGTATTTACCATACATCAGACATAAAACATGCCTGCACATGTGTAAATGGGCCCACGCCTGTCATAAACATGGAAGTGGGTGCATTTACCACTCTCATAAATACACCCATTTCCACGTCCGGGGGAGTGGTCAGGCACACTCAGCTGTCCGGGGGCTTGGTCAGACCCGTGGCATGAAAAGTTAGGGCTGTTTTAATTCTTTTGTGGTTTTAAAGTTTTAGTTTTAAGCATTAGTTTTAACTTTATGATTTTAACCAATATTGTAAGCCGCTCGGGTTTACCCGATTGGGGCGGGATAGTAAATCTGAGGAAATAAATAAATAAATAAATAAATACATCTGCAGATGTTTCCATGCCCATGTGGCAGGCATGACTAGATGTCAGAGTGCATGTAACACTGCTACCTTTTCTGCCAAAGCTGTACCTATTTATCTACTTGCAGTGTCTTCCTTTAGAACTGCTAGGTTGGCAGGCGCTGGAAGAGGGATGGGAGCTCACTCCATCATGCAGTGCTCAGGTCTCAAACTGCTGACTCGCCGACCTTCCATTCATCAAGTTTAGCATCTTAACCACTAAGCCATGGCAGTCCCTTCTATATCCAAACTCAAAACCAATTGTTCCCATAGACTCTACTCAACATACTTTCTCCAAGGCTCCTTTCCCCTCTCTACCTAGAACAAACTCTCTGATCAACTAACTCTCACTAACTTTCCAACCAATTCTAAAAACACCAACCAACCACCACTCAGCCCTATATCTAGCATTGTATTATCCATCCACCAAGCATTCAAGCACTCAGGCTATGCATGCTTACCGATCAGGTACCCAGAGATATACATTACATGAACCTGTTATCATAATTTACCTATATAAATACACACCCATACACACATACATATAGAATGGGCAGAATTGCCACAGTCTGCACTAAGGGAAGAGGAGTAAATGTCTGGGCATTATTTACTTATTTTCATTTGGAGAACATGAAACATACTGTATTTTATCTAGCCTAAAAATGTAATTGTTACACTCTAAAGAGAAAATTGCACCATCTCATAAAATGGAGAAGGAGGAGTATAGTATGCCTGACCTCTCAGGCTTAGTTATGATGTGTTACTTTGTAGAGAGGAAAAACACCAAGCAATTTATTCTTTATGAAAGTCAAGACATTTTGCCCCAGAGGAAGGGAGAGAAATGATATTTTCAAAATACGTTCAAAAAAATAAAATAGGCATTGGCTTTACCAGTTTACCTGTGTATGTCTTCTTTCTACCTTGTATCTTGTCAAGCAGTCTGAAACTGACCAAGAATGACCTCTTGACTCTACACATGCATTTCAATCTGTCTTTGGATATTGCTATAAAGTTATAAAAAATCTTCCCTCGGGAAAGTAGAGATCCACTGACTGGGTGAAATTTATTTGCACAATTGCAAATACTTTGGCAGTTTGTTTACTTCGACAGAGTACAGAGGCCAGTCCAAAATATTTTGTTGGAAGAGGCACATATTATAAATAGAAGTTGTTTAGACCAGTGTTTCCCAAATGCTGGTTTTTGGACTTCAATTCCCAGAAGCCTAAGTCATTTCCCCAAAGCACTGATCAGCCAATGTACTGACTTAGGCTTCTGGGAATTGAAGTCCCCCTGTGGGCTGTGTACCCCTTGTTGGGAACCACTGGTTTAGACTCATTGTTGAATGGGAACAAGAATATTGTCATGTATTCTCCTTTTTATTTTTTATTATTTTTTGTGGGGATGCAGTGGTGGTTTGCAATTTCAAGGAAGGTAAAGAAATGTTTCCTGACATTCCCCTCTCAAAACCCCTTAAGTTTAGTTTTTGTGTATGATATTGCAAATTATTGTTTCCATTATCTGAAGGCACATTTTCCCACTAGTTATTGCTTCTTTCTTTTCTCTAGATTTATGAATGATGTCACAAGATTACATGACCAATCAGACTTACTGTATATATCTGAAAAATTAATTGAGAGCAAATGACATCTCATGGATCAGGTCAACAAATTGTATATCATCCAACAAATGTGTAGTCAATAAGGCAAACGAAGTACAGAGAACAGGGGAGTGAAATAAACAACTGTGGATTGCAGTCCTAAATCTACCTGAAGTAAAGATCTGTTGATCACAGTGGGATTTATTTCTGAATTGACATGTATGGGATAGATGTGTTAGATGAGTATTTGAAAGCCTTACATGACTCTGTGGGAAGTGGGTCAACCTAGAACATGGATTCTCAACCTGCGGCCTGTGGGCTGGATGTGGCCTGAGGCCCTATTTCATGCCCCCCCCATCTCCTCCACACAAGGAAGTGCTATGTGGTGGAGGAAGGACAAAATGGCTATCTGGCCCCTGAAGCTGTCTGAGGGAGCGTAATCTGGCCTCCAGCTTTAAAAGGTTGAGAACTCCTGAAGTAGAGGTTTAAGAGAAATGCATATTCTCGCTGTTTTCTTTGGAATAGTAGCCGTGTTAGTCTGTGGTTCAGGCATCTCAGAAAACAAAACAAAACAAAATAAACAAAATAAAGTAAAATAAAAATAAAAAACACAGTAGCACTTTAAAGACTAACTGCTATATTTTCACTGTTAGCTTTCGTGGATCAAGTCCACTTCATCAGACAAGGAATGAAACTTACAGGCATGTTCTTATATACCAAATTCAGGAGGTCGATGGGAGAAGGGTTGGTGTCAAGCAAGATGACAGACAAGCAAGCACAAGAATGCTAATGGCTGTGTGAAACTGCTTGTCCTTCAACTTCCTTTTAACTTCTTTTTAATTTTAAGAGTCAGTTTTCAATTTTTCAATTTTAACCTGCCTATTTTAAATCTTTTAGAATTCTTGATTCAAATTTGTTGCTGATGTTTTTATATGAGATGTTAAACTGCCCTGTGTTGGCTTGGTAAGGATGGCGGGATATAAATTCAAGTAAATAAATAAATAAATAAATAAGAACCCCCTTTTTAAATTTTTATAAAGATGTCTCGCCGGCCATGTTTTTAAGTTCTTCCTAAAAGGCAGGAACTCTGCCTGGAGGCACAGCTCCATTGGCAGGAGGTTCCATAGGGCTGGAGTGGACACAGAGAAGGCCCTCCTTCTGGTGCCAGAGAGATGTGCCTCTCTGGCCAATGGAACAACTAGAGAGCTTCTCCGGTCCTCTCTGGTTGGATGGACAGATGTTCTTGCGGTGAAACGGTCTCTTAAGTATCCTGGCCCACTACCATATAGGGCTTTAAAGTTGATAGCCAGCACCTTGAATTGCACCCGGAGGCAGACCGGCAACCAGTGCAGCTCACGAAGCAGAGGCGAGGCATATGCATACCGCCCACACCCCATCATCACCTGGGCAGCCGCATTCTGGACCAGTTGAAGCCTCCGAATGGTCATCAAGGTCTGAGGCTTTTCTCTCCGGCCCCATGAAGGTGGAGGTTGGGGCCAGCTGAGAGGCAGCCTCCTTCCTCCCTGCATGGTCCCTGCAAGGTCTGAGATCTCTTAATAGAGATCTTCCTGATCTTAGAGAGTGAATTCAGAAGATACTGTATTATGATCTGGCAAGATTTGCACCTGGGACTAATATTTTTGTTTGCCTTATTGCCACAACAAAAAAGGAATGTGTGATAAGAATTGCAAGCATACCTGCTAATTTTTGTGATGGAAGGTATGCACCTTTTTGAGTTCCATTTATTTCTGCTCTGTTAATTTTCTTGCGAATCACTGTCCCTATTTCTTCTTTCACCTGTGAGCCACTGCCACTGAAAAGGGTCTTGTCAAGGGTGAACAATATCCACAGAAGGCCTCATGAAAGTACGGTCTCTAACACACAGCAGAAACAGATGAAGTTCAATGACCTTGAAGCTACTTTTAAATAAATTAATACATGGGGAAAACTCCTATCACTGTGCAGCTGGTTTCCTGATGTTGCTACAGAAAGGTCAAGTCCCTCTGCTTTGCAGGTCTGAGACAAGAGGTCTCTTCTGCCATGGAAATTGCTCTCTGGTCCCCTTAGTGCTTGCACACACTGTTGCTGTAAATTCTCTTCTAGGATAACTCCCTGCACACCTATCTGTTTCTTTTTTGTGACCTGACATAAAAGTTAATTTCAAGCTGTTTGCTCTGGTGACAGGGGAGAGGAAAGAAGCAGAGACAAGACAAGAAAATCAAAATGTGGTGGCTTCATGGAAGTAAGATGACACATGTAAGTGCTTAAAGGCCATACAAAAGGTGGACCATAGACACATATAGGTTGTACTCCTCCAACCTGTGGCACACACTTTATTGTCTTTAAACTTCACTCCTCTTCCCCATATTTTAATTTCTCACGAACTACACAGGACTGGCTCAAACATCTGTGAAGTCTTTCAGCTATAAAAAGTACCTTAGCAGCTTTCAGTCACCTTGATCTTCCACATGTAGGAGAAGCTCTGATCTTATCATGAGGCTGAGTGGGACAGATGAGTGGGATGACATGGCCATGGAGGAATGGGGTTGGTGTGATTGTCTCAGCACCTGCCAAATTCTTTCCCAGGATAAGGGCTATTTTGACTCCCACAGCTCCACTGTCCTGCCCTATGACTAGTGCGTCACTCCTGGTTGGCCTCTCCTCCCCTCCGGTCCCAATCTTCAAACCTCAAGCCATGGGAGATTTGGATTTTTGGTAGCATAATAAAATAATCCTGAGAGGCTGCTGCCAAGCTGGTAAGCAAGGTCCAACTTCTTGGAAATAAGACCTAGGACGATCTTAGACTTTTATGTGAATAAAAAGTAAAGCATAGTCCATAAGGCAAAACATAGCACTGACTAATAGTCTACAGAGCTGGGCAGGTTGAGAAGGATAGTGGAGGACAGAGGTGCCTGGCGGGCAATGGTCCAAGTGGTCGCAAAGGGTCGGAGTTGACTGTGCGACTGAACAACAACAACAATAGTCTACTTCTAACTAAGAAGCCTATTAGTTGCTCTCTCTCTAGTAAATTAATCTCCTAACACAGTACTCTAAATACTTGGTTCCTTAGAAAATAACACAGTGTGATTATTCTCTAAGTCTAGCTAGGCAAGCTATCAAAATTCTTCTAAGTCTGAAGAAGTGAGAAAAATGACAGTCATTTCTGAAATTCAGGCAAAGTCCGAACACTCCCTTTCCCCTTATCTTCTTAAGGGGCAGCCTCCAAAGCCACATCTCACTTTAGAAGCCCATTTTCGATCCGTCTGGAATGTCTTCTTCAAAGCTCCAAAGGTTTCTGCTGCATCCGAAGAAGTTTCTCTAACTAAGCTCTGACAGCTCTTTTTAAAGGGTGTTTTACGAAGTATGATAAACCTGCTTCAAGTGGACTTGATCCACGAAAGCTAACAATAAAAATATAGCAGTTAGTCTTTAAAGTGCTACAGTGTTGTTGTTGTTGTTTTTTTCCTGACATTATTAATTGTGTTTGTATTTTTATTACCAGGGAAAGGTAGATGTATCTATAGGGTTTCACCATTCCAAACTGTGCCAGAATAAGTCCACTGGCTTGGCTTTAGGTCAGAAGTTCTCAACCTTTTTAAGCCAGGGGCTGGGTCCGGCTCCCTCAAACAGCTTTGGGGGCCAGACAGCCATTTTGCCTTTCCTCCACCACATAGCACTTCCTAGTATGGTGGCTGCAGGTTGAAAATCCCAGCTTTAGGTACTCTGAGCTAGACTTTGGTGAATGGTAAAGCTATTTTCTACCATGCCTCAGGCACTAAAATACCTAACAAGACTCCTGCCTGGAGTAACAGATTGACTTGAGTTGTACTGTATTCAGCATACTCCAAGTTGGATCTACATGACCAGCAGAATCAAGAGCAGCAGCATATTTTTCTCCAGCCTATGTCGCTGTGTTTCATCCATGCCAAAGTCTGATCTAGCCACATAAAATTCAGCCAGTACTCTGTGCCATTTGCCAAACTGAATCAGATCCAACTGTCATGTGTATGCAATTGATCACAAAGCTGCAGACAGCATGCAAAGGAAAGATGCAGAAGAATTGGAATCCGAGCTTCAGCTCATGAGAGGCAGTGGCACTATTTTTATACTATTTATTATGTTGTGAAGCAAACTCATTTATATATGCATGCATGCATTATTAAAATGTGCCTATGTGCATGTAAGCACTGAACGCCATTTTCTTTCAGCCTTTTTTAGCTGAGTGCATTTTGTCAAACACATTTTAAAGAAACTGTTAAGGAATGCTAATGGCAACCACTTCCAAGTGTGAATTTGGAATACAGTTGTACCTCGCTTAAAGAGCATAATGTGTTCCACAGGATTGCTCTTTAAGCGAGTTTGCTCTTCAAGCGAAACACCATTTCAGTTTTACCTCACTTAAAAAGCATAATGTGTTTCACAGGATTCCTCTTTAAGTGAGTTTGCTCTTTAAGTGAAACACCAGTGTAAGTGACCAATTGTGACTTCTGGTGGGGGGATTGTGAACCCCAGTTTATTTGTTAAGCAAGTTTTTGGTTGGTTTTATTTGTTAAGCGAAGCGAACATTTAGAGAAAATTCTGCTCTTTAAGCATGGCACTCTTTATGCGAGGTTTGACTGTATATGGAATGGCAAAACTGTTTTTAGAAAGCATCTACTTCACAAGATAATGAATTTTGCGTCCATTCCTAGCTCCAGGTCCAAACAGTTCTATGCTAGAGTTGAAGAGAATAAGGTTAACCCTTTTTGAGCAATGGGAATAGCCATTATATATCAATTGAACAGAATTTTGGAGGAGTCTGTGGAAAGGGCCTTCACAAGATGCATTGCAAACCTATCCCACTGAGCAGCCACCACCTGAGTTGAAACCTTTCTTTTACTTCCCTTAAAAGCCAGTCTATGCTTGAACAATATGCTACTACTTCTAAAATTAAAAAAAACAAGTAATTAAATATCCAAAATATAAATGCAGGACACATGTAAATATCTTGGCAATTGGTTGTATGAACATCAGAATCACAGCCACACTATATGTCAGAACAGAGATGAACAACACAGTTTCCTTAAGAAAAAGAATGTCTTCTGCAAACCTAAATTTGGCCTTGAGAACACATATTTGATGGTACGTACTATGTATCCTTAGTTCTACTGACCTGGAATCATGGCCCTTTATATAGGCTTCTATTTTTTAAAAGGATAGAGGCATTTAAATGTGGTTTTATCACAAGACGTTAAGAATTCCTTGGACACAGAGAGAAACCACCACAGAAGTTAAAAGAAAACTATCTAATGAAATATAATAAATAATAAACTAGAGCTCTTTGATTGTGTGATAGGAAATAAAAAGAAAATAATGTTACAGCTGATCATTCAAGACTAAAATAAAAAGGAAAAGAAGCATAGAGAGGAAAATAATTTTTTGTCTGAAAAAAGAGTGGTTTTGATGCCATACAACACCAGTCCTTAAATCTGCTACATGTCAAGTCAGTATTGTTGTGGCACTGTTTGTAAGCAAGTAGCAAGAAAGATTCTTGAAGATTAGCAGGAAAATTTTATTTCCCACAACCCACAAAGACAAAAGCTGAGCTGGAAGTGTTGTGGAAAATTAAAGCAGCAACTAAAGCTGGCAGGGTATGCTGCTCAGAGCACTGAAGTGTATTTCCAAATGGCTCAGAAGAGGCAAACTGCTATGAGCAATACAGTAATACCTCAGATAACATTTACCTTGGATAACACTAAAATCACATAACGTTAAGTAATCTGGGGTGGAGAATTGCATCAAATAATGTTAAGGTCCTATGGGATGGATCGGATAACAACCGCTAAAGCCTGTGCGGTTACAATGTATCTCTATGGAGCTTTAACGTTACCCAATCCATCCCATAGGATTTTAACATGCATCAGATAACACTAAAAATCGGATAACACCAAGACTTGTGGAACCAAGTTTTAGCGTTATCCGAGGTTTTACTATACTAGACATTTGCCTAAGGTTGCCAAGTACTGATGCTCACCTTGCATATAGCCAGATACCACATACAGCTTCTGGTCCTGCTTTGTCAACCCTGATCAGCATATACTACCTTCTAAAGTATCTGCTTTGCTCAGCCTAAGCAACCCTAGGTATGGAAAGGCATCTCACAGAGTAAGAAATAGATGATGAACCATACTTCTGCTGGGGAGGTGGAGGGTCACTATCATTCACAAAATGAAACACCACAAGGCTGATACAAGGTGTGGGCAAGACAAAAGCTGTAAGTAGGTGAGTACATCCATCTCTCCTTCAACTTTTCTTTCTCCTTACCACCTAATGTTCCCCTCCCCTCCAGTGGTGGGATGTCAAAAATTTTACTACCCCACCGTGATGTCATCACAGTGTGGGCGGAGCTAACATCATTATGTCATGGGCAGGGCCAAAGAAAAAAAATTAAAAAATATATAAAATAAAATGAAAATAAGCACACACACACACACACCTCAACCCACCCACCCGTAAACAGAAACCCATAAATAAATTAAATACATTAAATAAAAATACATTAAAATAGAGCCACCCACCCACCCACCCCAAACACAAATCAACCAGAGCTTTTAAACCAGAGCTTAAAGCTTATTCTGGATAATCTTTCTCACACTAGGTCAGATGGAAGGAACTACAGAATGAACTCATCACAAAATGGCTTCATTTTGGCACTTTTCAACTTCTCAACAGTTAAAAAAGTTAGGTACTAAGTCTTTGCCTAACCAGTTCTCTAGGATAATATGCCTTAATGTAAATGTAAAACAGCTGTACCTCCTTAAGTGTTCTCCAATTGGAACAGCAATTGGAACAGCACAGGTATAGCTTATTGATGAGGTAACTCCAAGACTGGTTAAAAACCCCAAGCCAGGCCACTAGGCCTTTTTAGGAACTGTGGTAGTACGTCAATATAGGTAAAGGTATTAAATACACATTAAAATACAAACAGACACACCACATCCAAAGGTGAGTCACTTACCCTGGGGAGCAGGCTATAGGGAGCTTCAGGCTAGCAGCTTCTCTTCCTCCTCCCCGCTTGGAAGGACAGCAAGGAGGCCATGCATATGTGCCAAGCACGTAGGTGTGCATGCACACCAAGTGCTTGGCACACATGCACAGTGGGGGAGCCAGTGAAAAGGTAAGCCCTGAAGGTGGTTCCCCCCAAAAGCTCCTACCGGTTCTCCGGGACACTGGGGAAAGTTACTACCGGTTCTGGGGAAAGTTACTACCGGTTCTGGAGAACTGGTGAGAACCTGCTACATCCCATCACTGCTCCCCTCCTTCCCCTTCCCATTTAGTGAATGGATGGGGAAGAATCTTATCATTCCAAATAAACACATTTTCTTGATGTATGATTGCCTAGATTGGACCTGAGACAATTTAACAATATCAAGAAGTGGCTTAATAAATGAGCCACTTCTGAATATTGGCAAATTAATCACTTACCCTGCTCAGCAGAGGGCAGGTTAATTGAATTTTTAAAAATTCTATTAAATGCTATCACTGATACAATATGTCAGTTGCAAAAAATAAAAATTATCTTTTCTTTCCCTTACTGGTTTAGAAACCCAGTAAAGCAAAAAAAAAAAAAACACGTTTTTTAATAACTCACATATTTTCTTAAACAGGAAGACCCTCCCCTTTTTAACTTCCTCTACCCTCTCCCAAGCAGGAGAAGTGATTAATTTGCCAATATCTAGAAATGGCTTACTTATTAATCCACTTCCCAATATTGGCTTTGGAATTGCAGTGCTTGACTAGAATGAGTTAATCAAGCCCCACCATTAGTCAAGCAATGAGTTAATCAAGCAACCCAGGCTTTAGGCACTAATGGAGCTTTTTCCTTAGAAATGTGCTTGTAGATGGGATTATGGAGAGGGAATTGACAACAACAGTTGGGTCCTCAGAGAAGTTGAGTGGAAAGTTGAAGGGCCCCAGGAGAACATTTCTCTTCCACAGATTGTTCTGCCTGATCACAAAGCCTCCATCAAGGGTACTTTCTGCATATGCAAATGAGACTGTCCTCCCTGCTATTACAAGGCAATCAGAAGCAAATTGCGTTCTTGCTGTTTATTTCAGTGTCCTTAATTAATCCGGTTATTAGACAATCAATGGAGCTTGTTTGGGGAGAAACTCAGTGTTTCAAGAGAGGGAAACCTGTGCCATTGTGTGTCTGTTTATGATTCTAGCTGGGAATGGTACTAAGTAAGAATAATATACTGTGGCAGCTCAGATTCTATCAGTGACTTTATTACAATTGGAAGCTGGGATTTTAAATTTAATGTCCGTTGCTTGGATCGGCAAAAATACTTTTAACCCAGAATAATTTCTGACACAAAATTATTATTATTTACCTCACACTTCAGAATCTCTGTCCCCTCAATAAATGAATTCCTCACAAAGAAACATTGCTTCCAAGAATAGCGATTCACCTTGCAAATAAGTCACAGTTCCCCCAGCATATCACACTTAAAAACATAACATGTTTTTTCCCAATGCTTCTTTCAGGTTTTATTCTTCTAGTGTTTGGCCAGTTTGTGCATGGCGTAGCCCAGCAAAGCTACTTGTTGCTGTGCTACATGCTGAAGGTATGTAGGAACCACAACATTAGAGCTGTACCTTGCTCTAGTAACTGGGGAAACAACCTGCTTCCTTCCAGAGCCTCCTCAGTACAGCTCAGGCACAAGCTGCTTTTGGAAATCCAAAACTTTATGTCTCCATATTGAGTATTACTTAAAATAAAGAAACACACAATTCCTAGTCTCCCCTCATCAAGTTTCTGAATCAGTCTCTGAAATCTCTGCAGACTGAGAATTTATCCAAAATCTCCTCCTTCCTTTCTCTTTGATCACCTCCAGTAGTACCAGATTAGCAGCTGCATAAATGGATACACTTCCTGGAGAAGAGATTTATCTTATTACAGAGCAAATAATTCAATAATTGTTTTTCTATTTGGCTTTATGAGTTTCTGATGCATTAGACCTGCACTCGAAAGCATTCCGCTGCAGCTGAACCATCTCCAGGAAAGCATAGCTGCTCTCTGCAAACCCAACTATTTTTTAAAAAGATTTCTTCTCTACCCTCTCCCTTTTCCCACCTTCCAATCAATAGTGCAAACTGTCACAGTAAACATTCAGGATTAGTAACTTCTTGCTGTTTTGCATTTTTTAAACATTACTGGACTGAATCTTAGCGCGAGTTTAGTAAAAGTCACATACCTTTTAACAGCACAATGGGGACAATATCAATATCACAATGGGGACAAACAGAAAGTAAATATTACAGTTTGACTTTGCAAAGTGTTTTCCTTTGCTTTACTTTTCCTCAAGCACACAATGTGTTGTTGTTGTTTTTAAAATCTACCATTAGATTCACAGTTGAAGACTGGTATAAAATTAGCAGTTCAAGAACTAACCAAGGACCTAAGAACTGTTAAAGTAATGTCTGAGTATATACACAGTTCCTAGCAGAGTTGTTGTTGGGTTTGTTTGTTTGTTTGGGAGAGTTAGAGTCTTCAACTCCTGCCAACCTAGCAGTTGGAAAGCAAGAAATTGCAAGTTGATAAATAGCGACCACTTCGATGGGAAGGTAACAGTGTTCCGTGTGCTTCGGTGCTGCCACATGACCATGGAAATGTCTGCAGAAGCAGACAGCGCTGGCTCTTTGGCTTTGAAACAGAGATGAGCACTGAACTCTAGAGTCAGATACAACTGGCTTTCGAGCAAGGGAAACCTTTACCTTTACTAGGGTCTTCAAGTTCAAAAGATTCAAAATTTCCAAATATCTAGGGAGGCCTTCAGGTATTGCTCCAATGGCTCTGAGCATATTTTGTGATTTTCTCCAATGATGATGATGATGATGGTGGTGCAATGAACTCCTCTAAACTAGTGTGACATTCTAGTTTTGGTTGTTGTTGTTGTTCAGTCGCACAGTCGATTCCGACCCTCTGCGACCCCATGGACCACCGTCCGCCAAGCACTCCTGTCCTCCACCATCCCCCTCAACTCACTCAGCTCTGCACCCACTGTCTCCACAACACCATCTAGCCATCTCATCCTGGGCCTTCCCCTTCCTCTTTTGCCCTCGACCCTTCCAAGCATCAAAGCTTTCTCAAGTGAATCCTCTCTTCTCATTTGATGTCCAAAGTACTTTAGCTTCATCTTTATTATTTGACCTTCTAATGAGCAGTCAGGGATGATTTCTTCTAAGATTGACCTATTTGTTCTCCTCGCTGTCCATGGGACTCTCAAAACTCTCCTCCAACACCACATCTCAAAGGCATCTATTCTTCTGCGTTCAGCTTTCCTAATGGTCCAGCTCTCACACCCATACATTGCCACAGGGAATACCATTGCTTTGACTATACGAATTTTTGTTTTCAATGTGATGTCTCTACTTTTCACTATGTTCCCCAGGTTTCTCATCGCTTGCCTCCCAAGAATCAGTCGCCTTTTTATTTCATGGCTGCAATCACCATCTGCAGTGAGCTTTGATCCTAAGAAAGTAAAGTCTGTCACTGCTTCTACTTCTTCCCCATCTATTTTCCAGGGACTGATAGGGCCTGTTGCCATTATCTTGGTTTTTTTGATATTGAGTCTCAAGCCAGCTTTTTCACTTTCTTCTTTCAACCTAATCAGGAGCCTCTTTAGGTCCTCCTCACTTTCTGCCATTAGGGTGGTATCATCTGCATATCTCAAATTGTTGATATTTCTTCCAGCAATTTTGATCCCAAATTGTGATTCCTCCATCCCTGCATTGCGCATTATGTGTTCTGTGTATAAATTGAATAAGCATGGTGACAAAATGCAGCCTTGTCTTACTCCTTTTCCTATTCCAAACCACTCCGTCATTCCATTTTCTGTCCTAACTGTTGCCTCTTGATTCATGTACAGATTTCTCATGAGGCCTATAAGGTGTTCCGGTATTCCCATCTCTTTAATTACTTGCCACATTTTGTTGTGGTCGACACAGTCAAAAGCCTTAGTGTAATCAATGAAACAGAAGTAGACTTGTTTCTGATATTCCTTTGTTTTTTCCATGATCCATCTTATGTTGGCGATGTGATCTCTAGTCCCCCTGCCTCTTCTGAAACCCGCCTGCACTTCTGGTAATTCTCTCTCCACATACTGTTGCAGTCTATCCTGTATTATCTTGAGCATCACCTTGCTAGCGTGAGGGATGAGCGCAATTGTTCGATAATTTGAACATTCTTTAGCATTACCCTTTTTGGGGAGTGGAACGTATACAGATCTTTTCCAATCCTGTGGCCATTGTTTTGTTTTCCAAATCTGCTGGCATACAGAGTGCAATAATTTGATTCCATCATCTTGTAGGGCTTTGAAAAGTTCAACTTGGATACCATCAACTCCACTGGCTTTGTTGTTTGCAGTGTTTTTTAGGGCCTTTCTGACTTCACTCTCTAGAATGTCTGGCTCATGTTCAATGTTCTCATCATTGTGATTATCAGGGGTGTTGAGGTCCTTTTTGTAGAGTGCCTCTGTGTACTCTTTCCATCTTTTCTTAATCTCTTCTGCATCAGCTAACTCCCTGCCATCTTTGTCTTTTATCATGGTCATTTTTGCTTTAAATGTTCCCTTGAGTTCCCCAATTTTTTTGAAAAGATCTCTAGTCCTACCCCTGATATTGTTTTCCTCTATTTCTTTGCACTGTTTGTTCAGGTAGGTTTCCTTATCTCTCCTTGCTTTCCTTTGAAATTCTGTATTCAAGTGATTGTATTTTTCCTTTTCTCCTTGGCATTTTGCATTCCTTCTGTCCTCTGCTATTTTAAGAGCCTCATTGGTCAACCACTTAGCTTTCTTATGCTTCTTTTCTTTTGGTATGGTTTTCCTTGCTGCCTCCTGCATGATGTCCCGCATCTCTGTCCATAATTCTTCTGGCACTCTGTCTATCTGGTCCAAGCCATTAAATCTATTCCACACCTCCACTGAGTATTCCCAAGGAATGTTTTCTAGGTCATATCTTTCTGGCCTAATTGTTTTTCCTATTTTCTTTAGTCTAAGCCTGAATTTTGCAATCAGTAGGTTGTGATCTGAGCCACAATCTGCTCCTGGTCTTGTTTTTGCTGATTGTATGGAAGTTCTCCATCTTTGACTGTAGAGTATGTAATCAATCTGGTTTCGATGTTGGCCATCTGGTGATGTCCATGTGTAAAGTCTCCTCTTGTGTTGCTGGAAGAGAGTGTTTGCTATGTCCAGTGCGTTATCTTGGCAGAACTCTATCAGTCTTTGGCCTGCTTCATTCTGTGTTCCAAGACCAAACTTGCCTGTTATTCCATTTACTTTTTGATTTCCTACTTTGGCATTCCAGTCTCCTATGATAATGTGTACATCATTTCTTGGTGTCTGTTCTATGAAGTGTTCTAAGTCTTCATAGAACTGGTCAATTGTGGCTTCATCTGCACTAGTGGTTGGTGCATATATTTGGATTACAGTGATATTGAATGGCTTGCCTTGTATTCTGACTGACATCATTCTATCATTTTTGAGATTATATCCCATTACTGCTTTTCTCACCCTTTTATTGACAATTATGGCTACTCTGTTTTTTCTGAGGTTTTCTTGTCCACAGTAGTAGATATGATGGTTTCCAGAGCTGAATTCGCCCATCCCTGTCCATTTTAACTCGCTGATTCCCAAGATGTCAATGTTTATTCTTTCCATTTCCTTTTTTACCACTTCTAGTTATTTCTAGTTATTAGTTAGTGTTTCCCAACCTTTGGTTTTGGGACTTCAGTTCCCAGAAGCCTAATTCACTTCCCCAAAGCACTAGATTCTTTTCAGTTTCACAGCTTTCTACAGAATTTCCTGAGTTTTTAACTTTCTCCTCCAGGATTTCCTGGCCAACAAAAGGCCCTCATTTTCTTCTGCTACCACCATGTTTGTCCTTCCTTAAATCCTGCGTAAGAATGGATGCCTCTAACTCAGGGATTCTCAACCTGCCACCCATGGGCTGGATGTGGCCCGTGGCAACATTCCATGTGGCCCACCACCACCACCACCTCCACCACACCAGGAAGTGCCATGTGGTGGAGGAAGGGCAAAATGGCCATCCGGCCCTCAAAGCTGTCTGAGGGAGCATAACCCGGTCCCTGGCTTAAAAAGGTTGAGAACTCTTCCTCTAACTCTTGTCACCTTTTGGTTCTTACACTGACACAAATCTAAGAAACTGACCATTATAAGACCCTGAAATTGACAAGATACAACATTCTTGCAGAGGGTTACATTTCAGGTACAAGCAGCAAAGGTTTGTTAAATTTAATCTTGTGTGGGAAACCAGTGAAATGGGGGGGGGGGAGCTAGCCTCAGCATTTCTGTCCAGTGCTTCACAAGTCTCCTTCACAAGTCCCCTACTGATGGTAAATAAATAAAATTACCAGGCTCGGGGAAAAATTGCAGAGGACATATTACGTCCCATTTGTGAACTCCATGGTTTTTTATGCCTCTTTTAAATTGAAAAGACACAATATAATGAGCAACTCCAGTATGAACTGCTTCTAATTTTGAGGTAATTTTGTTTATCATCAAGATCTATCTTTGAATTCAGGTGTGCACATTTAAGTTCTGGGCAATATGACATGCTTCACGTGTCTCTAATGGATGATGTCATCTATGCAGGGTTACACTCCCTTCCTGACTGGGTTCATATTTATGCATCTGGTCTAGCCATCTGTTTTGATCCCTCTGCTACCAGAACCTTGTCATCATTAAATTCTAGTTGACTACATCCTATTGTTTCATGCTTAATCTGAGTATATTTCCAGACCTTGACATCGCCTGTGTGTACAATCAAGGAAAACATTGTGGGAACAATACGACCCTGGTCACATATAGTGAGACACTGGTGCTTGCTGCTGGCTTCATGTTATGTTTGGCTTACCATGTGCCTTCTCTTAGGGTGTGATGATGACTTGACAGAAAAGGAGCATAGTACTGCTCTGAATTATCACACACCCCTCATTTCCTTTTGGTCAGCATCAACATGGCCTAGAAATAAAACAAAAAATAATAATGAATGAATATTAAGTGAATGTCTTATACTGTATTAGGGATTATCAACCTGTGGCATTTGGGCTGGATGCAGTCCACGGCACCATTTTATGTGCCCTTCCACTGCCTCCACCACATCAGGAAGTGCCATGTGGTGGAGGAAGGGCAAAATGGCCATGCAGCCTCTAAGCTGTCTAAGGGAGTATGATCTGGCCCCAGCCCTGGCTTTAAAAGGTTGAGAACTCCTGTCTTATATAGCATGCAACACACATGAGAGCCAGAGAGCTTTGTATGCCACATCATGTAATGAGCCCATATGCATATACAGTATGTGTGGATGGTTTGTCAGGTCAGAGAGTCTGATGAACACCATACACACTTACCTGGAAGTAAGTCCAGTTGGAAGTGGGAATTCTTTCTGAGTAAGAAATGCATAGGATTTCATAGTACAGTAATACCTCATATAACATTAGTATCGAATAACACGAAAATCGCATAACATCAAGGAATCTGGGGGGAAGAATTGCATCAGATAACATTAAGATCCTATGGGATGCTTCAGATAACAACCGCGAAAGCCTGTGTGGTTACAATGTATCTCTATGGATCCCATAGAGGATCAGATAACACTAAAAATCATATAACACGAAGACTTGTGGAACCAGGTTTTAGTGTTATATGAGGTTTTACTGTATGTTAAGAAGGAACAGAGAAATGAGATGCACATTACAGTATCAAGAAAACAATAATACATCATAAGCTGAATAATGTGATCATGTAGCTTTAAATTCCATGGTACAAAAGGCTCTGAGGCAAATCTAGTGTCTCTTTCCTTGCTCCTGTCATCTGTCTCTCCTCTCTCATCAATTTATAAGAAGTTGGATAGAAAGAATATTACTCGGTGATCAGGAAAGGTATGGGTAGATGATAGAATCAAGGGAACAACAAGCAGAAGAAAATACTACAGTCACTCTCCACATGGACACAGGGAATTTACAGTTTACACACATACTGTATATAAATTCCAAGTGACCCTCATCAGAAAGTTATAGCAAATTACTAGTGCTGGGATGCACCAGCTTGCTTGGGCCAGTTTTGTAACTGTGATAGAGATGAGCCTCTGTTTTGTAAGAGAAGATACAAGAAGGAACAGGAGGCAAATGAAATGCACATTATAGCACCTAAAAAAGCATTGTCCTTATATATTTCTAAGGAAACAGCCACTTTGCAGATTTTTCTCCACATGTTCTGCACACTTTGTGGTAGCTACCTATTCCCCTTCTCTTATGAAACAATGTCAGGTCATTGTGAAGGATTGCAAAATGGAGGTCAGACTACTGATGCAGATGCTATCACTAACCACAGTAGGAGATGTGGCAATCAGCACCACCCGCTTTGTGTGGGCCTGCTACTATTAGGAATGAACCTCACCTCTGAAAAACAGTTGTGGATATTCCTCTACTTCTGAATTCAGCAACTGTGCCAACAATTGCATCCATGCAAACTCTGGCAGCAGTGTTAGTCCTATTCATCGGCCGATCCCCACATTCTTTATTGCAGCCTAAGGCTCCTTCTCCCTAAAACAGAAATGATAATTTCAAGTGAGGGAAATGAACCAAGAACTGGTTATTATGCTCTCACAACTGCTTTGTGAGAATTGAAAATAAGGAAACTAGATGCACACACATGCCTACAGCATGTGGGAAACATAACTCCATTAGTTGGCATGAACATTCTGGGACACTCGGGAGGCAGATTATGAGGGTGGGTCTTCTTGTTGTCACTCAGCAACTGTCTATGTCACCACAATGCCACCCACGGATACCCCTTGCCTGTCAAATGAGGGAAAGCCTTTTAGAAAAACCCCAGCATGAATAAAAGTGGAAGCCTCACAGTGGTAGAGAAAATACTCCACACTGAAAATGAAAAGGACCAGAGGGATTTGAATTGGCCTTTGTGCTGTGCGATCAGTTAAGAGATGCATTCATTATTTTTCTTCTTTTGAGCAGAGGGTTGGACTTAATGGTTTTATATATTCCTTCCAACTCAATTATTCTATGACTCTATGATGTTATGAATCTATAATTTTAAACCCACAGCAAATCCTGTGGTATTTGACCAAGCAGTTGCCGCCTAAGTCTTCCCCATAAGCATCTAATGCTTCCTTTCCTCTCCCATCCTCTTTCATCGCTCATAAGTTGACCTATCTTATGTTTGGCTAAAACCCTTGATAATTATATGGCATGTTAGCCTAATGATCAAATTGCTGTGGCACAGGCCCACAGGAATGTGAAGAACTAATTAAGGAGTTCATTAGCATACCCTAGAGTTTCTGTTCTGTGAGCATGATGTGTATGAGTAGTTCCCATAGAAACCTGTGCAAAAAAGAGTATGTTTTCAGTACTTTCTCTTCCTTTTGTGTATATGTTCTCATTGTTCCCATGAAGATAGCAACAGCTATCTTGCTTCACAAAGAAGGAGTCAGAGATCTGTGGAATGAGAAAAGACAAAAGAGTGCCTAAGGAATACAGTTAAGGGGGACACAAAGCACATGGATTCCTTGGTGCCTATTTTTAGAACTTTGAAGACCTGAAGCAAACTGGAGCATGAACCACAGAAAATACTGACCCAGTTTGCAGCTGCTGTGTGAAAAAGACCAAATCCATCTTGGGAGTAATTAGAGAATAAATCAAAACCAAAACTATATGTAGCTCTGCTCCTATGTTATTGGAGAGAAGGGAGAGTTTCTCCCCTTCCACAGTTGTTTGTTTTTGTGTCAGAGATTACTGTGGGTTGAAAGGATTTCAACAGTGGGGAAGAGGCAAAGGTTGCCAGGCCCAGAACCCAACCTTGGGTTTGGGGAGAGGCTATTTAAGCCTGTCCAGCACCTAAGACTGGTCTTTCATGCTTTTCCTTGTGACAAAAGAAGTGATGGATAGAAGCTTACACAGAACCTACCTTGATGCCCCAAACTTTTTAAATTTCTCCTCTTCCTCTTCCTCTTCCTCTGTTGCTTTTATTATTATTTTTGTTAGGGAACTGAATGTGAATTTGGGTCTGTATTTTCGTTGGCTCCCAATGGCACCATGGCTTAGCTGCAGGTGGTGTGAATGCCACATTCTCACAGTTGCCTCAAACAAACACTGGGATGGTCCACCTGCTCTGACAATGTCATGGGACCCCAACTCAACTATTGTGTCTAGCTTCTTCATTTACTGGTTTGGTGGTGGTGGGGCAATATCTTTATACACTACTGTAGTCAAAATGTCATTTAGATACCAAGTACCAGTGGTGTGCAAATACCATCCAATCCAATTTGTATATACAGTAATACCTCGGTTAACGTTATGACTTGGTTCCACAAGTCATGACGTTATCCGATTTTTAGCGTTGTCCGATGCATGCATCGAACAATGCTAAAAAAAAAAAAAGCCCTGACTTCAGGGACAAACCACTTTAAAGGCAGGCAGGCAAAGAAAGAGACCTTTTCCTCTCTGCCTTTAAAGCCATCCCCCACCCTCAGTGGTCTCTGCGACTGCAGTAGGGTTGGGGGAAAGCACCCACCTTTCCCCCGACCCTACTGCAGTCGCAGAGACTGCTTGTCTCTTTCCCTCCCTGTATTTAAACTACAGGGAGGGGGAAAGAGAGAGAACCAATCACACATCTCTCTTTCCCCCTACTTGTAGTTTAAATACAGGGAGGGAAAGAGACAAGCAGTTTCTGCGACTGCAGTAGGGTCGGGGGAAAGGCGGGTGCTTTCCCCCAACCCTACTGCAGTCGCAGAGACCACTGAGGGTGGGGGGTGGATTGGGTAGTTCTACCCAAACCACCCCACACCCACAGACCATTGCCTCAGATAATGCTAAGAAACATTATCCAGAATCGTTATCCAAAAAACTTGCATCGTTATCCGATTCTAGCGTTATCCGATGTAATCGTTATCCGGGGTATTACTGTACATTTTTTTTCTTACAGATCAGGACTGATTCACTCTGCATTGATATGTAGCTGGCCAGATTCTACTTTGGACAATTGCACATATTTGTAAGTATTGTATGGTTCTGAATTCTGGGGGAAATTGAAGAACAATGGCCTATGTCTTGGCCATCAGTTAAGGGGATGGGTGGGGTATTGCTTAATGTCAGCAACATTTGGAATATAGTAGATATTCTTTGACAGTTTTGCAAAGAGTGCCTCATCCAAGCATAAAAAATACTGGTAATAGCAAAAACAATGTGTGCTGGGTGGATAGATGGTTCTGAGTCTCCTCAATCCACACTTGCCTTGCAAAAGTGTGTCCATTTTTTTGTTTATTGGTGCAGATCATGGTTTGCCCTTTCTGCTCACTACCTACTATCCCTCCAGTAACATATATCCAGTGGTGGGATTCAGCAGGTTCACCCCAGTTCATCAGAACCAGTAGCAGAAATTTTGGCTGGCCCCGCCCATCCAAGTTTTGAAATAAAGTAGCCCTAATTCAGGTTCAACGCAGGGCTTTTCCCCTGGCCACACCTACCATACCAAGCCCACAGAGTAGGTAGTAAAAATAATTGAATTCCACTACTGCATATATCTACAAAAATGAATAAAAAGACCCACTGGGGTTAGTAATCCAGGTGTTGGGGGGGGGGGTAGGCAGCTACGTTCAGGGGACATCATCAGTGATAGAACTGTCTCCCTTGACCCACCAGAAAAATGGAAACCTCCCACAATCTGTCATTATTATTAATGTGCGTTTTCATGTCAGTGATTACTCTGGGTTGAAAGGATTTTTGTAGGGATGCCCGAATGAGGCTCCTTTCAAATATTATCAATGAAGAAATCTTAAATTGTTAAAGAATTACTGTATGTATATCTTTGTTCAATCAGCAGTCCAAACAGTGACTGCAGCCATGAAATCAGCAGACAACTGAAACTTAGAATGGCAATTGTGAAAGGTGTAAAAAGATCATTACATGGAAACTAGTGACTACGATCATTATATTCCTTACTAGGAGATAAAGGTATGAATGCTGCACAGTGAAGGAAGCTGACAGGAAAAGAAGAGATAAACTGAAAATCAGATTTGGAAGACAGTCTTACAGCTTTCATATATTGGTTCTAACACAAATCAAGCCCGAACTCTTACCAGAAACTACAATGGCCAAGGCTCTTTTAAAAAGACAACATTGTTAGGAAAGGTGGAAGGCAAGAGAAAAAGATCAATGAGAAAGATTGAGTCTGCAACAGGATATTTTGGAAGGCACCACGTTTTTTTCAGGGGGGGGGGGGGCTTTAATTGTGCCATCATTTAAATATTGGATTGTCTTCTAACAGGCTTCCAAACAGACAACTTTTGCTTTGCCTTTAAAGTACAACACATGGCCTCTCTAAGCAAAGAACCATCAAAACAAGTCCCAGACTTCCAGCAATTTGGATTAATTATCATGACTGCAACAACACATGTTAGATAATCAGGCTAATTATTCTCCCAGTTAGTCTAACAGCCATCACAATAAGATAACAACCCTGCCTCACCTTTCACGGACATCTGCGCACAAATAGCCAATTTTAATACATCTTCCTGAATGCGGAAAGCTCTTTAGTGAGATATTTCCAGTGAAATCATTTCACTTTCCTGAAGCCAGACTGATGTGACTAGTGTGGCATAAACAATATGACAGATTCTTTTTCTCTCTGGCTCTGAATTGCTTGTGAGAGAAGCACAGTTCTTGTCAATTTATCTGACAATTATTCACCAGAGGATTCCAAGTCCTCCACAGAAAAGCTGCATGATGCAAGTTTACAGCAGTGCCTTTTGCACTTTCAAAACACTAGAGGCCACAGCCAACTAGGGTGAATGCAGATGACCTTTTCATGAGACAATAAGCTTGTTGTTCACACAGCCTCCCGTTCCCTATGGAAAAGCTGTCGTGGGTAACACTCAAGATGTATGATTCAAATTCAGATAACTAGACTGTAGCATGTTTAAACTGATGGTTCTTTTATACCACAACATTTCCTTTATGCTTTCTTTTGGCATGTATATTTAAAATTATTTCATTGGCTATTGCAATGATTCCTTAGTCTATGGATTCTAGTGCAATTTTTAAGCATCTGTAAGTACTTTCCATTGTTTGGGGATTTTGTCTAATCAGTTACTTCTTTACACCATTCTCTAATCACTTGTAATATTTTCTAAATATTAATGTTGCCTTGTTGGTCCTCAGTCTCAGGACATTATTTCAACATAGAGAAATGATTCCCTCAGCAATGGTGTATCAGATGGACTAAGAGATTTGTTCCAGTTAAAAACCCGAGGCTGTGGTCTTTGGCACTGGTTCTGGCTTGCCACCTGACTCCCTAGGTTATGAAGGTGCAAGTTCAAAATCATTTTGGACCACCAGACTGACATCTAAAAGGGTACCACAATTTAAGATGTCAGGCTTTCCATAGTTTTGCATTCTGGAATACTCGCCCAACTGCACCATATTGCTTGTCGTACATGGTGACCTCTGTCCAGAAACAATTTCATCAATTTGACTACATGCCAGCTGTGCTATTGTGACTCAAGAGGCAGAAAATCCCACTAGCACCTTTTCTCATTCTGGGTAATAAAATAACCAAGCTGCTGCCCTTTCACAATGTCCAAAATCATCTGCCTGTGAAACAGTTACCACACTGTTTCTATAAGTTGGGCAGGTCTCATGCTGTTCTCTAACTCCATATGAAAATATAACATCTCTCTCTTCTTTGGCGTCTGTGTACATTCTGATCCATACCATCCTCCTTAATATGCTATGCAAATCTCACATCATATTGTTCCACAAGAATTTGACCTTTCTGAATGATCTGTCAAAGTTCAAAATGCAGTTAATCTGTCTCAAGATACTGTTTAAATGTGCATTGTGAGAAGAAATAAATACAGACTCTGAGAAGAATTTTTTTAAAAAAATATGGATGTAGGTAATTTTGAAACTCAATCTAAAAGTTGAATCTAATGGGTTTTTAATGTTAAAAAAGTCATGACTTCAATCCATCAAACTTTTTTTCAATTCATGCAGAGATTGGTTAGGAGTTAATTTATATTTTGTGTGCTAGCACTGCCTGCATGACTAAGCACCTGAACTCTACTGCATCTGTCTACACTTAGGCCTTGGTAGTTGTACCTCTTTGCTTTCCAAAGGAGATTGAAAAGCCATATTTACAATATATGTGCAAAGAGAATGGTTTTATTTGCACCCTCATCTACTGTTGTCCTTGACATCACCACCAAAAAAGATGTTGTTATGAACAAACACTTAGATTGAAAATAGTCTTTCATTCTGCCTCCTCTTTCAATTCCATGTTGAACTCCTGTTGTGAACAAAGTATATCTGCTAAGAATCGTAGGATTCAGCATGAATTCATGCACACAGGATTAGAAATGCATGTCTCATCCCCAAAATGCACTTTGATACATAGCGACAATATGAGATGCAGTACTACAAAGTGTCATAATAAAACAGAATGTGTCTGTTCGTCAAATTTGAATCACAACAACAAGTAAATTACATATATTTGCTGATCTTAAAGCTACTTATGAATGCATCAAAATATCCTGATGTTGTTACTATTTAACATTATATTGCATTAGATTTTTAAACATGTATAATTAAATTGTTAATCGTGACTCACCTTAGATCCCTCCAGTAAGATAAAGGTGGCACTATATTTGTGATGACAAACCTTGGCACTCCAGGTGTTCTTGGACTTTACCAGATGCCCAAGTCAACATTCCTGGTGATCAGGGCTTCTGGGAATTGAAGTCCAAGAACACCTGGAGTGCCAAGGTTCACCATCACTGCACTATATCAATCAATCAATCAATCAATCAAATTACAGATTAAGTTGATTTTGAGAAGCCACAGCTATGTTAATCTGTGGCAGCAAAAATAATGAAAAGTATTGTACCATCTTAAAGACAGGCAGGTTTAATAACTCCATGCCATCAAGTCAATTCGGATTTATGTCAACCATTTTCAGAGTTTTACTCAGAAGTAGTTTACCATCTACTTCACCTTCTTGGGATCTAAGATCATTGCAGATGGTAACTGCAGCCATGAAATAAAAAGGCGCTTACTTCTTGGGAGGAACGCTATGACAAAACTAGGCAGCATAATAAAAAGTAGAGACATCACCCGGCCAAGAAAATAATAAAAAGTAGAGACATCACCCTGCCAACAAAATTTTATTTATTTATTTATTTTATTTACATTTTTATACCGCCCTTCTTGCCAGGGCGACCCAGGGCGGTTTACAACATCATAAAAGCATAATACAACCCAACCCAAACCAATTGTTAAAAACTTCAAAATTACAATTATAAAATTTAAAAAGTTTTTAAAATTTATAAAAATCCAGAGGTCCCAATAATAATTAAAAAGTTAAAAAGTTAAAAACAAAAGATTAAAAGATTAAAAGACCAAGGGGGGGGGAGCTCAAACAAGCCAGCGAGCTGGGGTCATGGTACAGCCAGGACCCCATACCTGTCCCAACAGCCATGTTTTTAAGTTCTTCCTAAAAGACAGCAAGTCCATCTGAAGACATCTGAAGTAGAGACATCACCCTGCCAACAAAAGTCTGCATAGTTAAAGCAATGGTATTCCCAGTAGTAATGTGTGGCTGTGAAAGATGGATCCCAAGGAAGGCTGGGTGCAGAATAATAGATGCCATTGAATTGTGATTTTGGAGGGGACTCTTGAGAGTCCCCGGGACTACAAAGAGATCAAATCGGTCAATCCTAAAAGAAATAAATTCTGACTGCTCCCTGGAAGGACAAATACTGAAGCTGAAGCTCAAGTACTTTGGTCACCAAATGAGAAGAGAGGACTCATTGGAGAAGGCCCTGATGCTCGGAAAGATTGAAGGCAAATGGAGAAAGGGACGGCAGAGGATGAGATGGTTAGATGGCATCATTGACACAGTGAGTTTAGATCTGGGCGGACTCCAGAGGATGGCAGATGACAGAGGAACCTGGCATCTGGTGGTCCATGGGGTCGCAAAGGGTTGGACTTGGCTGTGTGACTCATCATCATCATCATCATCATCATCATCATCATCAACAACAACAAAACAACAACAACAACAGTTTACCATTGCTTTCTTTTGGCAGCACTCTACAACTGCATAGTTCATCCGAGACTAGACAGGGTAGCTCTTTTCCTTGGATGCACAGTAAGAAATTGAGAACTTCTAATATCAGGCTAACTCACTGAGTCCAGCTAGCGATGCAGGTTCTACTTAGGGATAAAGTTTCATAGACTGTGTCACGTACCAGCCGGCCCCTTCACTTCTGGAAAAACCTCCTAAAACCAAAACAAACCTACACAGGGCGAGCTGGATGGAAATTAGAACTTTTCACCTGCTTATCAGCTACAAGGAGGTTTAATTTGGTAGCGTGTTTGTGTGTGAAATGCAATGCTGCTCTTACCCTTTTAGTCCAATGAAGACAAGTTGTTCAGAAAAATGATGAAGATTTATTGATCAGATTCATAAAGAATAAAAGTCAGTAGCATAAGTCAGTCCAATAAAGTCCACAGGCAAATCTAGGTAACCATTTTTAAGGAGCAAAAATGCATAGCTCCTAGGCTAAAGAATGCTAGCCCATTGGGATTCAAAAACAAAAGCTCTCTAATCAAAAACAGGTCTTATTCCATGAAGAATCAGAGACGAACTCCTTCTTCTCTCCAAAATGGAGAATTTGCAGTCAGGTGGTTTAGCTTTAACCAATCACGTAACAGAGAGCAACAGAGAAAACTTTCTCAAAACAACAGTACATTGTTTATACACGTGCACACAGGATGCACTGGGGCTAGCCAAAACATGGCTCTGCTAACTTAAAAAAAGATAAGAAATACTGGAAAACATGCTGTCTGTAACACAGCCGTGAGGCTCAGAGAAGACAAAGGATTTTTTCTGAGGCCTATTACAAACTAGTATTTAATCAAGCTTTGTGAGCATTAGGAAAATGATGCCATTTCCTGACAGACTGCAGTCTGCTTCACCTATTTAGGGATAAAGTTTCATAGGCTACTGTCGACAAAAGCTTATTTCAAATTAAAACTGTTCATCTTTAATGTGCTACAAGACTTTATAGCTGTCGAGTCACCGTCCCCATTATTAACTTAAGCGCTTATTTAAATGTGAATACAGTAATGCCTCAAATAACGATTGCCTTGGATAAGGCTAAAATCAGATAACATCGTGGAATTTGAGGCAAACATTTGCATTGCACAACATTAAGATAACGTTGTGTGATGCAAATGTTTGCCTCAAATTCCCCAACGTTGCTCTCTGCCCCAAAGCCTGCAGGACGAAGTGGCTGGAGGATTCGCCCTGTCCACCCTCTTGTTTCAGCAGGGGGTCAGGGTGAATCTCTCTGGCTGTTAGGTTTAGCCTCCACTGTTAGGTTTAGTCTCGGCCAAAGACAAAGTTAACAGCAGGGATCTCTCTAGCTGTTTGGCTAACAGCGAAGGATTCGCCCTGCCCACCCTGTTGTTTCAGCAGTGGGGCAGGGCGAATCTCTCTTGCTATTAGGTTTGCCTTTGGCCGGAGAGGAAAGGGAACAAGGCTTTTTTTTTACGTTTTGTGAGGTTCTAGTGTATTCATAGATTTACTGTATTTGGCGGAGTATAAAATGCATTGGAGTATAAAATGCACACCGTTATTACCAAAATGGCCCTATATACAATGAATACCGTATTTGCCAGCACACAAGACGCACTCCATTTTTCCTGTGTATTTTAAGGGAGGAGTGTGTTTTATACGCTGGCAAATACAGTATATATATTTTTAAAAAGCTGTATGTGCAGAAACTGATGGAAAAGATTTGTAATTAAAAGCATACAGTAGTGACATTGACCCAAATTATGCATCTGTTCCCACATCTGGGCAGTCGTTTCATCAGCTGAAGTACTGTGTGCTGAGAAACACTTGCAAACATTATCACCTGAACGCGGCTGGCATTACACTTTTCAGCAACACTAATTGTTCTTGTTAGAACATGCAATGCCTCTAAGTGAAAGGCAAAAATTAAAATTAAAATTAAAAAATGAACAACCCATCTCTGTGCACTCTGTGGGAAAATAACATGCTGTGTCTCTGATGTTAAAAGCTTAGAATTAATATACTAACACCTAGCATTAGAGTAAATTAACTATTAGTTTTACTGAGCAAGTCCCCTCTGCTGGAATAGTCACAAGCATCTCTAATGTAAACAACAGGCTAGAACAAATGGATGTCATGTATTTGAGGACTTTGACATCTGGAATAGATTACATGCTGTGGGAGAGAACATTCCTTCAAAAGAATAAAAAAGAATTAGTGCCCCACATGTCATATGGAGCATCCAGCTTTTCCCAGTTCAGAGAATATTTCAGCCTTTATCAGCCTCATATTTCTCTATAGTACACTGTCAGTGTTCAAGATGTTCAAGCCAAAAGTAGGTGTTCAAGCTGTTCAAAACCAAAATTATCTCTAATTTTCAAAATGGAGCAACAAGTAGATTTATATCATTTTATCTTAGGTCTTATGTTACAGGATGAAGCCCTCTGTTTTGTATTGTGATATTGAATGCAAATTCCAGATGTTAATAAGTCCAAAAGCTGGCTTGAGACTCAACATCAAGAAAACCAAGATAATATCAACAGGCCCTATGACTTTCTGGAAAATAGACGGGGAAGAAGTAGAAGCAGTGACAGACCTTACATTCTTAGGATCCAAAATCACTGCAGATGGTGATTGCAGCCATGAAATAAAAAGGTGACTGATTCTTGGGAGGCAAGCGATGATAAATCTGGGGAACGTAGATAAAAGTAGAGACATCACCTTGCAAACAAATGTCCACATAGTCAAAGAAATGGTATTTCCGGTAGTAATGTATGGTTGTGAGAGCTGGACCATAAAAAAAGCTGAGCACAGAACAACAGAGGCCTTTCACATGTGGTGCTGAAGGAGAATTTTGAGAGTACCCTGGACAGCAAGGAGGATGCATAGGTCGATCTTAAAAGAAATCAACCCTGACTGCTCCTTAGATGGTCAGATAGTAAAGATGAAGCTAAAGTACTTTGGTCATCAAATGAGAAGAGAGGATTCACTTGAGAAAGCCTTGATGTTGGGAAAGGTCGAGAGCAAAAAAAAAGAAGGGGACAGCAGAGTATGAGATGGCTAGATGGTATTGTTGACACGGTAGGCACAAAACTAGGTGGGTTGAGGAGGATTATATAGGATAGGGTGCCTGGCGTGCGACAGTACATGGGGTTGCAAAGGGTCCGACTCAACATGTGACTGAACAACAACAACAACAACAACAACAACAACAACAACAACAACAACAACAACAACAACAACAGCAACAACAACAACAACAACAGCAACAGAAATGGGAAATTTGAAGCCTCTGGTAGCAATTGCTTTATATGAGAGGTGATCTCTGGGTGGTATCCTATTGACACATAGTGAGTTGAAAACAAGGACTTCAATTTATTGCACAGAATTGCAAAATGTGGATGATTTTTCTTTTTTTATCCAGAACAAGTTCCAGAACAGATTTGGATACAAACAATGACATAACCTAACTCTGATGACTGATGTCAAATGAAGATTTGCAGACATCTTGACTAATTTAAGACTGTTTCTTCATCTTCTTATTCATTTTAGAAATGTGCTTGTAAATCAATATCACAAGAAAACTGATTTAAGCTGCAACTACATTGGCAACACATGTCAGCTTGATTCCCAGTCTATTTTGCACCTACATTCAGTTTTGGTGAACACATGAAGACCTGGATTGTTTCAATGTCAGAGTCTACACTGGTCCATAAATCCAAAGTGGTTCATCCATCCATGCCCACAGCTCCTCTTCCTCTGTTACTGCCCTCTTGCCAATCTCCGGCTCTCCTTTTGTGGCCTGCCATCACATTCAGACACATTTTTATGGAAATAATAGAGTCTGGTGGAGTTCATCAGAATGTTTCGATTTCATACTGATTTTATCTTCTTTATTTGTTTTGAGGTGACCTAGCGCTAAACTAAAATAGCAGTACAGTAATAAGGTGATCCTGCGATAAACTACCGTATTTGCTGGTGTATAAGATGACTTTTTCACCCTGAAAAACATGCCTCCAAGTGGGGGGGGTCGTCTTATACACGGGGTGCACTTCAGTTGGGATAGACATAGCTGCCCATAGTGGCCTCCTGATGCTCACCCACCTCATTCTACATACCATCCAGATGAAGAAAGAAGTTCTACATTACAATTGTGTCTCCCTTTCAAACTGGTGGGGAAAAAGAAAGGGTTTCACTTACTGGTACCTTCTGTCCTTATCTCTCTGCTCTGCCCAAGATGGAGGAAAAAAGCCATGCTTTGCAGGGGAAGCAAGAGGCTAGGCTAGAGCAACACTTCCTGCCTCAGTGCAATTGACCTGCCCACCCACTTTACCTGCAGCGCCACCACTGGTGGGTGGTGGAAGTACAGTTCTAAAAAAATCAATAAAATAATTAATATTACTGTATTTTAATTACTGAAACTCACTAGCAGTTACTACATTTCCCACTCTTGGCTTATACTCAGGTCAATCTATTTTCCTGGATTTTAAGGTCAAAATTAGGTACCTTGGGTTATATTCGGGTCGGCTTATATTCATGTATATATGATAGATGAATAAGTACCATTTTGCACTTGCACTGTTTTATATTTACTGTACATGTTTGATAACATACAGCCTTGTGACAGTCTTTCTTCATGTCATAAGCATTTGAATATAAATTAACATGTTGAAATCAAATCTGATGTTCTTTTATGTTTTATTTGGTGTGCGGAAGAGGGGGTAGTCTTATACAGCGAGTATATAACAAACTCTATATTTTGAGTGGAAATGTTGGGGGGTAGTCTTATACACCCAGTCGTCTTGTACACCGGCATATACGGTATTTTTTTTTAAAAATAAATAAACAAAAATACTTTGAGGTAACTAAGAAGAAAAGTTACACTGTCACAAAACATTATGCTCCAACTTACTACATCACCAGAAAAGCACCAAAAGTCATGTCCCCTAGTCCTTTTGAAGAGCAAAACAAATGACCACACAGGCAAAACACTGTTCAAATTGTAGCAATTAGAACCAAGCAGAAGCCTACAACAGCAGTGGGGAGCGGAAGTCCAGACTGGAAGCAAAATAAGTCAGGCTGGTTCGTATAATAATTTAATGTCAGAAATTACTCCGGGTTGAAAGGATTTTTGCTGGGGAAACTCTGCTCAAGAGATGCCTGAATGAGGCTCCTTTCATGTCCTCAAGAACTGGGACAGAGACAGCTGCTCAAACTGTCATGCAGTATCTGGGTCTCAAACTTCTGACTTGCCATCCTTCCTGCATAATCTTTATATTGTGTGATCATTCAAAAATGCTTTGAATTTTCTCATATCAATTCCAGAGCAAACTGTGTAGTAGTCACATGTTTAGTCAGCTAAATACCTTCTCTTCCTTAGCATTGTTTTTATTTTGTCCTTCATCACACAAACACACAAAAAAAAATCTGAGTACAAACATAAGTACAAGTTTTTTCTTTAAAAAGTAAAACAAATTACAGTGACATACTTTAGTTATCTGAGTAATGCAGAACTAAATCATATAATCAGGGAATCTGAAGTTGCCTTTTTAAAATAAAAAGTAGTAGTCTAATTAAAAACCAATTACAGTACCTCTTTTGCCAATGAAGTGAATTTTTAACACAGCTTGTCTTTGAGTTATTTGACCAGTTACAGGTGTATTTGTGAAAAATCTGGTTTGCCAACTGCAACTTTTGCTACTCACATGTTTCAGATAATCCAAATTATGTTCCCCTGATTGACACAGTCATTCCTGAAGAAAAATTGTTTTTTACAATCAACCAAAATGGTAATAATAATTTAGTGTCAAAAATTATTCTAGGTTGAAAGGATTTTGCTGGAGAAACTCTGTTCAGGGGATACCCAAATGAGGCTCCTTTCATGCCCACAAGATCTTTTCCCACTGAAGTGGTCCCTATTTATCTACTTGCAATTTTTTGCTTTCAGTCTGCTAGGTTGGCAGGAGCTGGGACAGAGACGGGTGCTCAATCTGTCATGCAGTACCTGGGTCTCAAACTGCCAACTTGCCAGCTTTCCAGCTAACAAGGCACCACAGCCCCATAACCAAAATGGCATGGCTCCATGAGAAATGGAATTGAGCTGACAGGCATTCTAAATGCACCATCATTTGTCATATGATCTACTATGCAGAGCACAGGAGAAAGAAGTTACTCTTTCTTTGTTTAGATTACAGCTCCCATAATATACCAGCAACACTGGCTGGTGTCTTTGGCCATGTTGGCTAGAGTATTCTGGAAACTTTACTCTAAAAAATGTAACTTTTGCCATCTCTGTAATGCACACATATTCAGAGGACAGTCTGCTTCCTGTCTCTCGCATGGAAGTAGATGGCCTCAAGCATTCTTTAACAAAGAAAAGTGGGTGGTGAGTTCTTTTCCCCTAAAACTGTAGAAATATAAACATACCCATCCATTGTGTAGACTGAGATGGACATGGTGGTTCCATGTTTTTTCTTCATGGTACAATTTGCTAGTTTTTTTTAAAAAAAGTAAATCTTCCTCATATTTCTACATTTTATTTAGATATCAATTTAAAAAATGAATTTTCTGCAAAAAAGAGAGAGAGAGAGAGAGAGGAACTTTCATCATTATGTTTTATAATGTGTTTCTTACTTGATTTCTGCATTGATACCATTTTTTCTGGGTAAAGGATAGCAGGACAGGGGCTTACTTTGATGCAGCATGTCCTAGTCTAGTGATGGTGAACCTTGGCACTCCAGGTGTTCTTGGACTTCAATTCCCAGAAGCCCAAGTCAGCACTCCTACTGATCAGGGCTTCTGGGAATTGAAGTCCAAGAAGATCTGGAGTGCCAAGGTTCGCCATCAGTGTCCTAGTCATTGCATCAAATATAACAACACTACAATGCTATGAGACAATTTGAATGTACTATATTCAGAGAGTATGGTCTTCACTCACACAGCTCTTTATTGCTGGCCTGCCTGTTCCCTCATGTTGGTTTGCTATTACTTACTTGATCACTTTTACCCACCCTCAATGTTTCCCCAAATTCTTCTCAAAGTTCTATGCAGCTCAGAGATTATGGGCCACCTAATCCAGTGCAATGAAAATAAGATTTGTTTCAATGATAGGAAGTGGGGTGGGGAGTCATTCTTTTGCTCCACCATTGCTTTGTTTCCCCCCAGTTTAGGTTTGCCAACTAACAGCAGAATGATTTTGCTGCCACAAGCCCCACTGGCTGCCTTAACATCTTCACCTGGCTGCCAGCACTGCCTATCATCCCTGTCAAATTAGAGCAGCAGCTAATTTTATCCAGGCCGTTGTATCCCAAGGAGAAGAAACAGAGTTTAAAGAATTCGAGGAGAACTGATTTTGTTTTTTCAATTTCTTTAGCATTGGCCTAATTGTGTCGCTAAGTCTGTAATTTGCCTCTCACAGAGTCGAGTTAATGATAGGTCCCACGCGGCTGCCTTTCTCCCTTTTGATAGATGAGCGTGTGCAGACAGGCAGACGCAGCCTTTGCTGGTGCCATCCCAAATCTTCCAAAGTGCCTGATGGTGATTGCAGCCAAGACTACACTGGCAATAATTTCTCCCAGCTAGATGCATTCTTCTTTCTTTTTGCTCTTATTTACCTGTTTTGGAGGAAACTATAATGGCAAGATTGAGTGACCTGCAGAGATCTCCCACTGACAAGTGTTATCCTCTCAAGATTAAAAAAGAGTTGCAATAATATTGCCAAGTCAACCTTAATAAGATCCCTCAGCCTGTGCAGTCAGTGGCCTGACTTGAGTTACCCTGTCCATTTTTCACTTTCCCAGTAACCTAGTGCAGGCAGTAACCCAGCCGTTACAGAGGGTATTATATTCTTCTTGCCCCCACATTGAGTAACTAAATGCCAGCAGTTGTGTTCAACCAGATCCACAAACAAACCTTAGCAGTTGTCATTATTGCTGGGACAAGATCTTTTGATTGAACAGATCAAGGGTTCCCAGCCTATGGCCCACAGGCCGTACCTGGCCCATGATGTTATCCCATCCAGCCTGTCGCCACCCCCACCACACTTGGAGGTGAAAGCGGGCACATTTATGTCAGCCATAAAACACATCCATACATGCACAAGTGCACCTGTGGCTGTTATAAATGTGGAAGTGGATTCTTTTATGACAGCCATAAATATGCCCATTGCTGCTTCCGGGGGGTGTAGTCCACCTGCTCAGCTGTCCAGGGGTGTGGTCAGGCCCATAATGTAAAAAGATTGGCCACCTCTGTAACAGATGCTATTTGCACATTCAAATAGTGCTCTGTGTGTGTGCATGTGTGCATGTGTATCTGTATCTGTCTGTGTCTCTAATGGGGTGGTGGTGGTGATGCTGTGCCAATTCCAGGTTTGACTTTGTACTTTTCAAGAGCTAGCTAAGGTATAGAACACTATCTCCCAAATATCTTCTTTACATATCTCTAGTAAAGTGCAGCCTTGGACTCACCAGCCACCCTTGCAATCAAGCCCATCCATGTTAATTTTTTCATTAGAACAGGCAGGGGTGTGCTGGACACCTTGGGAGGGCGGTGGACAGGACATGATGGCGCAGCTATTGGGGGTTGGGGGAAGAAATCCTATACATTCCCATTACCTCTGCCTGCCTCTGGGGGGCGCCAGTTGCTGAGGTGCACTGGGATGAGTCCATGTATCCCTGTGGGCCAGCACACCACTGAGGACAGGGAATAGTTCATAACAGTAGCTTAGTGGTTAAGATACTGAACTTGATGCCTGGAAGGTTGGCAAGTCAAGACCTGAGTGCTGCACGACAGAGTGAACTTGAGTCTGTCCCAGCTCCTGCCAACCTAGCAGTTCGAAAGCAAGAAATTGCAAGTACAGTAGATAAATAGGTACCACTTTGATGGGAAGCTAAACAGCATTCTGTGCACTCCAATGGTTAGTCATACCTGCCACATGTCTATGGAAACATCTGCAGACACAGATAGTATTGTAACTTTGACTATAAACGGAGATGAGCACCAAACCCTAGAGTCGGATATGACTGGCTTTCAAGCAAGGGTGGCCTTTACCTTTACCTAGTTCGTTACAATAAAAGATTGATGAGAAAATTTATTCACCACTTCTGCTACTACGATAATTACAACTAAGCTTAGTGGGGAAAAGGAAGCTAGAGGGCTTAGTGGTGCCAAACAATGTAATTGTCCATGCTTCAGTTCTCTGAGCCCTGTAAGCCTTTATCAACCCAATGATTAAACTTTAGAATTCACTCCTGGAAGATGCAGGATTGGCTGTCAGCATTGGTAACTTTAAGAACTAAATACATTCATAGAGTTTAAGAATGCCCATGGCTACTAGTCAGGATTACTGTGTATCATCTCCAGTATCAAAGGGATATCTCAAGCCAGGGAATGTGAGACAAAGAGCAGAGATACTGATGACCTTCTCAAAGGTACCTACTTAACTCAGTTGCACTATGAATAGAAAAGGACAAGATGTACACTTGATCTGATCATACAAGGCTTTTCTCCTCTTTCTAACACAAACTGTTGCCTTCAAAGAAAGCTGGGTCAATGTTAAGTTGGTCAGGACGTTGTTCAACAATTGCAAAGAGAATTCTCCCCCTAAATTGACTTTTTCTCCGTTAGCAATAATAACTGCATGTCATCAAGTTAGTTCTAGCTTATGGCAACCCTTTCCAGAGGTTTCTAAATAGAGAATACACAAAAGTAGTATATCACTTCCTTCTCCTGGGGGCATCCTGGGACTGCAGCTTGCCCACAGGAGGCTCAGTGAAAAACCAAAACCCCACTCTGGTGACCTTTACCTTGGGGTGTGTCCAGCTTCTGTTCAACTGAGCTTCCAAAGAATTAAACTCTGTGCTAGATCTCCTTGTAAACCCAATAGTTCTAACTGACATAACCATAGATTTCATTTGTCTTATGGTGTGTAGTACTTTCTACTGCTTCAGATTCTAGGTTTCTTTAGTATTATTGCTTCTGACTAGCAATAAATCTCCAGGGTCCCTCGGCAAGGTATTACCAGGCCCTTCTACCCATTTTTTTTTCTGGAGTTGCAAGAGTAAACCTGGAATCTTCTCTTCAAAAAAATAGCGACTTTTTAATGGGCTGACAAAGCATGGGTGCTTGGTCTTTATATGCGAAAGTTACATGGAGGATGAAGTACAGGATGCATGTAAGCCCCCAAATTACTATAGCCGTTCTCTAAACAAAGATATCCAAGAAATACTCTGCTCTTATTCACTTCAATGCTGTTAGAAACTTCCATTATTAGAGTTTCCATAGGCACAAAGAGCTCCACCCACGTTCACTGGGGTATGAAGAGAAGAACTGTTCAGTCTTCTTTATTTATGTATATTACAGGACCTTTCCTATCTCTAGGCCTAAAATTCAGCTGCCATTTTAATTGGCTTCTGTGTACAAAATGGAGTAGATGCTTCTTTCTTCTTTGTCCTCAGGTATCCTTGGTTTGGCCAATCCCTGACACCATGTTGTCTGTTAATGTTTCACATCACTTTCCTCTTCTGTTTTATACTTGTGTGAGGTTAGAAAGTCTGATGCCACCAAAATGGAAAACTCCAATAAAGCAAAACAATTTTTTTTTCATAAACAATATGGCTTGATCCAGGCCAGGTGCATTTGCACTTCATTATAATTGTTCAATTGATAGGAAGCTAAGCATTCTTCCCCAAATCTTGTTTGGAATGGTCTGTAAGTAGGGGCATTGATTTCTTATAAATCAACTTATAACTACATTTAATCAGTATGAAACTGGCCATATATCAGAATTCTAGGGGTTCGATGAAAAATGTTATGTGCATTTGCAGCCCACAGCAGCAAGACAGGTAGTCTTTGGTGGAAGAGTGACTGACAAGAGAAGCCACTAAATCAAAATGTTGCTTTGCTACCATCTGCTTCATCCGACTTCAAATTCCTTCATCATTCTGACAAGGTCCCATCTCAGCAAGGTGCACAGAGACGGATGGTTCTGTCTGCTTTGACATCCATCATCCAGTCCCTCAATTTCTTTGATATTCGTCAAACGTTTGTCCATTCCCGCTGGCCACTGACAGGCTTGCAATTTCATCTAACTGCTGTATACTTTCCAGAGTTACTTTCTTCTTTCTAACACTTCAAAATAGTGGAGAAGAAGATGAAACACTGCTAAGTTATATCTGTACTTTATTTCTGCTGAGCAGAGACATGACATACCTGGTGTTTTGGGACTTTTGAATTGATAGGGGAAGGCCTATGGGATCAGCTACAGTAAAGCAATCAGTTCAAATGGCAGATGCCAGGGCAGCAGCAGCAGCCCCCAGTTGTATCTCCTCATCCCATCAGTTAGAAGCATACTTTTCTGTTGCATGCATAATGTAGACTCGCTTCCTGTCCAAAAGGGTGATCCTGGCCTGGAGAGGGAGAAGAAAGGAGCAGCAGCTATGTGGCCAGCTGGCCTTGAGACTGCCAATGATGACACTGGACATGCCCTTGGCTGACTCCGGCCTGGGGGGAGGAGAAGAGCCATGGAAGGGTGAAGATGCCACTGTGCTGCAGTGCCGCCATGCCCTCCTGGCCCTTTCCACTGGCCAGGTGACTTTCCCATCACCACCCCTGGACTTTGCCTGTGGCCGGGGCAGAGACACTGCAGCAGCAGCAGCAGCAGGCACCAGGCCCTTCCATCACTGGCACCCCTGGGCCACGCCCCTGGCCAGGACTTGAAAACGCCACTATGGAGGCAGGCGGCAGGACTTTGCCGCCACCATCCTCAGACTTTGTCTGCAGGCGGGGCGGGGAGGCCGCTGTAGTCCAGTATTGTATTGTATTGTATTGTATTGTATCATTATATATTATATTATTACATGTTGCTCTTGTAGGCTGAATATTGCATAATTATTTTGTATATTGTATTATTATGTATATTGTGTAACTATTGTATTGTATAACTATTGTGTGAGCTACCCTGAGTCGAGTTTCCTGATTGGGCGGCATACAAGTAGAAAAATTAATTAAATTAAATAAATTAAATTAATATTCCTTAGTAAGTAAGTAAGTAAGTAAGTAAGTAAGTAAGTAAGTAAGTAAGGAAGGAAGGAAGGAAGGAAGGAAGGAAGGAAGGAAGGAAAGAAAGAAAGAAAGAAAGAAAGATTGCCATTCAATCAGCTTCTATCCATATATCATAAAGAACACCATCTTGACTTTTACCTCAGGGAGTAATATGTTGTGAACTAGTCACATTGTCTAAGAACCCTGCTGAGTAGCTGCCCAAAAGGCTCTTTTCCACCCTAAGTTTCCTCACATGTGGCTGAGAGAATAAGAACAAGAATCCGAGTGTATAAATTAGGAGATAATAAATGGGGTACACAGAAAGAGCCTCCATGAAGATTGTGGTATTTTTGGACCACATTTGGACGTACCTTGGGCAATGACAACCTTGTTTTGCCAGCTAATCTTTCTCACATTAGGTCAGGCAAAAGGAACTGCAGAATGAATTGAAGAAGAAGAAGAAGAAGAAGAAGAAGAAGAAGAAGAAGAAGAAGAAGAAGAAGAAGAAGAAGAAGAAGAAGAAGAAGAAGAAGAAGAAGGTCTCTAAAGCGGAAGACAAATCCTGCCTGAAACCCTTGAAGAGCCATTGTCTTTCGGAGCTGACAATATTGGGCTAGATGCACCAAGCGCAGTAATTGCCACTTTTTATGTAGTTTGCAGAAATGTTTTACTACATCACAGTGGCCAGGCGCCATGGTGCTTGCGGAAGAAGAAGAAGAATGTACTAAATTTATCTCCTAAATTTATGAAGCATTGTGGGATTTTTATTTTAACTTGGGAACCACCCAAAGTACTGCTTACACTAAAGAGGTGTTTATAAGCAAGCAAACACTCACTCACTCATTTTTTAATTGTTTGAAAGAGGAGCCAGCTGAAGCAACAAGGCCCATATTTTCAAAGATGGCCACTTCAAAGCTATCCCAAACCGTACCGATTGGATAAGGAAGTCATTTCAGTCTATGAAACATACAAGGAGTTAATCTTTCCTAGCATTCTAAATTTTCCTTCCTGCCGACCCTTCCCCAACTCAATGGAAAATGAAAAATGCTTGCAGCAGGCAGGTGAAGATAATTACCTACTCAAGTACCTGGCCCTGACTCCCTTTGAAAGCCGCCTAGGGCTTTATGCCACAACCCCAAATTGTGTAATATTCTCTGTTGGAGCCCTGAATTGCCTCATCATGTGCATGATCTCAGCAACTAAAGCTTAGTTAGAGGAAAATGAAAGAGAGAAAGATGGGGAATGGGAATGACAGGCATGTTTAGGTTTACATGGCTCTTCTGAACTGGCTTGTGTGTCACATCCGGATGGGAAATGATGAATGTGGAGGGATGGGGTAATTTCTTCTTCCCAGGAGCTTTTTTGACAAGTGTGATCTTATCAAAGTTTCAGGCTTTTCATTATCTCAGAGGTTTTTAGCTGTTGCACTCAGACCTACTCCCTCCTCTCTTCCAGCGGCAAAGGAACATTCACTTTTCTTGCACTGATTGATTGCATTCCCTTGGCCCAGCCAGCCTTGCCTTCACACTCTGAGCTTGTAGAACAGAGAGTTTTTTCTTCCCCTGCTCCTTGGGATTCAAGAAAGTACAGGTGGGGGACATTTCCTTGTGATTCAAGAAAGTATGGCCGGGGGCGGGGACATTTCCACTCCTATAGCAACCTTATGCTTGTAAGTGTTGCAAGTCCTTCCAGAATGGGCTCAGACGTGCGCACTGACGTGGACATTTTTGCTGTACACAGGGCTTCAGAATTCTGAGAAGTATAAATGATGTGAGCCTGCATGCATGCCTAGGCATGGACACACTAACCATGCTTAGCCCCCTTCTAAGTCACACTCACACATTCAGAACCTCTGTTTGGGTTTTTAAAATGTGTATCACTGGCTGGACAGCTCAGTGGTTTCGGTACCTGCCTGTGGAGACAGAGGTTGGGAGTTTGATTCCTTACTGTGATCCCTGGGGGCAGGGCTGTAGCCAGGGGGGAAGGGGTCGAAAACCCTCCTGAGCTAACAGCCCATTCCCCCACCCCACCCCAGGATGCCAATGTTATATACTGAATGTGTGTGTGACATTGTTGCCCCTCCTGAACCCCCCCCCCCAAAAAAAAATTCTAGAATCCTGGCTACAGTCCTGCCTGGGGGGAAGAGTCAGTCTGTGTGGAAATGTAATTTCCCTTGGGTCCAATGACATTGTAAGCTTCAAGAAAGAGAAGGGGCAGAGCAGGTCTTCTTTCTCCGTCCATTCTTTCTTTCTGCACAATACGCATAGTCTGCCATTCATTCCTAGTTAAATACGGCAGGAAGGAAGGTTACTTTACTTGGTGGGGCAAACTCGTTAGGGTAGAAATAAGCTGCCTTCTTTTTAAAGTAGCTTATCCTGAAGACCGTCATGACTGCTGCCATTGGTGTTGTCAACATTGAGGCTCCCCTATGGTATATAAGGCTTGACATTCTTTTTCCTGCTGGCAATGTGAGCACAATATTGTGCACTAATATCAGGCTGTTTCCTGGTGTTATGAGTCAAGAAAACAGGAGTACAATGTCCTACATTCATAAAACAGACCATTTTGAATAATTTATATTTAATTATCTCTCCATCCCTACCCTTCACCCTGCTAGCACAGGCATACCTGAACTTTGGATTTGGCAGTTTCTCCATCATGTTTTCTCTTTTCCTGACCATATTGGATTGCTCTGTAGTAAGACTACACACAATCCCCTGATTGGTTCAGTGTTCAATTAGAGATTTCAAAATGGATCCTGGTTTGATCTGGAGAGAAATGTGCCCAGCTCTCTATGAATTTGTGTCTTGTACTAAGTTACATGAAATATGGAAACATGACAAGTTCTAAACAGTGAGATAAACATGTCAAATTTCAAACAGCTTAAGCAGTTTCTATACTATAGATTTTATGACTGACTTTCTTCATTAACAGCAATTTATGTTCCCAATATCTGGTTTGTGCCCCAAATCCAAATCTATTTGTAAATTTATTTTGCTCTAGCATCAGTTCTAGCAATTCCACTTTGATCTGGTCATCATATAAATAGGTTTTATCTAACTCTTGATTTGATTAAAAGTTTTAATACATGGTTACTTCTATTTTCCATGGGTGAAGTCCCTGTAATCATCTACACTACAATCCAATCAATTTTCCCACTACAACAGTTTTGCTTGGTTTAATTACAGTGGTGGGCAGCAGCCGGTTCGGACTGGTTCTACCAAACTGGTAGTAAAAATCCTGGGTGATCTCCGGGGGCAGGGTTGTAACCCTCCCAGGTGACCACCTGGGATATTTACTTTCTTTGGAGGAGACTGGTTCGGTTGCCTCTCTGGATGCACTTCCTTGCAGCCCAAAATGGCTGCTTGTCAGTGGCATGCATCAAAACACCATTTGATGCATGCACGCTGAATACTGGAGGTGCACATGCATCAAATGGTGTTTTGATGCATGCGCACTTATGAGCAGCCATTTTGGGCTGCAAGGAAGGGTGTAGCGGCTGGCTGTTGAGGCCCTCAGCGGCTTCTTTGTAGGAGCGGTGGCGGCAGCCTTCCCTCGGCACACCTCCGGGCTGGGCCAGGCCGAGCCAGGCCAGGCCAGGCCGGGCCAGGCCAGGCTGCACTGCTGGGCCAGGCCAGGCTCGGCAGCCCTGCACCACCAGTCTGCCTTGCCGCTGGTCCACATCGCTGCCTCACCGCTGTGCCACTGCACCACTTCGCCACCATGCTGCTGCTGTTGGTGCATGCCTGCTGCTCCCCAACCCCAGGGTAAGTGATTAGGGTTTGTGTTTGGGGTGGGTGGGTGGGTTAATTTGTGTTTTTATGTGTATTTAATGTCTATTTGGGCTCCGCCCACAATAACATGACATCATGACATCAGCTCTGCCCATGATGTCATGACGTTGGCTCCACCCATGTCAGATCCGCCCACAGTGTGGTAGTAAAATTTTTGACTGCCCACCACTGTTTCTGCCCTCAGATCTGAGGAACTTAACAAGAGAATTCTACAAATTCACCCCCACCCCCCACCCCAAAAAAGCCTTCTCTAATTTCTATCCTATGGTGGGGAATCTAAGAATTGGATAATCATGGAATTTCTGAATCATGTTTGTTTTGACTCTGTGCTACACCAATTTATTTCTTATCCACCTTTCTCCATGGTATGATTCTCCTTTTCTTGTGATCTCCACAGTGTGCTCCCATCGTTTCCATACCATATTGCCATGTATAAGTTCTTTCTCCCATATTTTAATGGGGTGCATCTTCTGGAATCCCATAGTCCCTCAGACACAAGAGAGTTATATGAAGTGGTACCATTGTAGGTAACAAAGCCATACCATTCCTGAACAATAGCACTCAATGTGTGGAGATCTGATGGACCCACTAATTTATTCTGCCTCCACCACACCAATAGCAATACACCTATCAACAAAACACAAAGGGACTCTGCTACATCTCCTCCCTTTTTGTACCAAATATCTAAGAGAAGCAGTGAGTGGAGGGCCTAATCGCAGTGCACCCACTGTGGAGAACAAGGACTGCCCAGGTTGCCCATTTTCTGTCACCAGGCACATAATGAATGCACACAGAGAAAATACAGTTATGCATAATTTAATCACCCAGCAACACTTCATGTTCTTTCCTGGGCCACCATCTCCCCTATGGTTCCTGAAATAATTACTGCTTCTTGGAGTAATGCTGACACACCTCCTGCTGTCTTTTCAGTGCTCCCCTCCTTCCCACGACTGCCGTATAAGGCTGCCTCTCACCTGCTATCTCCAGAGGCTCTTTGACATCTTCCCTTCCCAGTGTGTTGTTCGTTACAAATTGCAAGCCCCATGCGACACCAACGCACCTCCCCTGCCTCTCTGAAATGCTTTCAAGAGAGCGCACAGCAACCATTGAAACAGAAGCAAAGACGTCCCTAGAAGTGAACATAGCAACAAGCACTCAGAAGTGAAATGTGGACCATAGCAGTGGAGTCAAACTGGACATTCAGAGAATGGCATATGAGGCACCAACCATGGTGTGTAGAGGAAGTGGATGGCATTGTTGCTCTTGGGAATGGGGACAGAGCCTGCCCTAAATAAGTTAAATAGAGACAATGCATGGGACAGAGCAGACTCTGGAAAATTTATATTTTTGCACTACCGCAATCTGTCAATCAGCTCTGATTGGTAGCCCTCTGGAAGAATCCGTGTAATACGATGACACCATCATCTTTTGTCTCAGACATTTGGGATATCCATCATTCCGCAAATCTCAGTCCTAGTGTATAGTCTCAACATTGCTTTTCTTGTCTGCCCAGTTGTTTCTCAGAGAAGAGCTGCAGATGTTCAGTGACAAATTGCGTGGAGACTGCATTTTCTGCAGTACTTTTCCAGCAGCTGATTCCTTTTGTGCATGCTTATTAAAACCAATGTCTGAGTTTGGAGAAATGAACACCTTAAATCATTCTATTGTATTCTGACAGCAGGCAAATTGATCTAACAAGGAACTATTTCTAAAAAGAAGAACAGGAAACTACATTAAATACTGCAGCATCTGTTAGCTCCAGGTGGATCAAAACATTGTTGCTGCCATCAGGGACTGGAGATGACTGCGACTGGTGAAAGCAATAAAGTTGATACTATTCTATAGTTCTTGTCCCTTCTAGCTGCTGTTGTTCCTTTCTAAAGTACATGTCAAAAAATGAAACCAAACATTACTAATACAGTTGCACCTCGCTTAAAGAGCATAATGTGTTCCACAAGATTGCTCTTTAAGCGAATTTGCTCTTTAAGCGAAACACCATTGTAAATGACCAATTGTGTGTGTGTGTGTGGGGAGGGGAATTGTGAACCCCGATTTATTTGTAAAGCGAGTTTTTGGTTGGTTTTATTTGTTAAGTGAAGCGAACATTCAGAGAAAATTCTGCTCTTTAGGCGTAATATAAATGATAACATTGTACAGTCGATTCTGATCCTTCGCAACCCCATGGACCACCGCAACATTGTACAGTACATTGTACTGTAATAGGTTTATAATATAAGAAAGCAAAGATAATGAAAGGTTTAGTTGAAATGTTTGAAGTGGTTCTCAACATTTTAAAGCTGAGGGCCAGGTCACTCTCCCTTAGACAACTTCGGGGGCCAGACGGCCATTTTGCCCTTCCTCCACCACACGGCACTTCGTGGTGTGGTGGAGGCAGTGGGGGCCACATGAAATGGTGCAGTGGGCCACATCCAGCCCATGGGCCACAGGTTAAGAATCCCTGTCTTAAAGGTTTAGTGACATCTTAAAGACTAACAAGTGTATCTGGTATAACTTTTTGTGTGAAGTGTGATCCACTCCTTTATCTGCACATGCATTCCATTTCTTCTTCTGAACAAGTTACCTGCTGGCTATTAGTGAACAGAGTTTCAGATCCTTGCCACAGGTAGAAACTACCCCAAAGGGCTGAGTTTACACCCTTTTATTTCTAGCATTATTGCAGCAAACTGGTTGGAAAAGTAAGGTGTATTTTTAGTAGATCTGTCTCAAGCAATGTCTAACACTAAAATCAATCTCTGTGTGTGCGTGTGCGCGTGTGCGTGTGCGTGTGCGTGTGTAAGTTTGAGCCTTTATGTATTGTTCCTATCCAGCAGGCGCTTCCAGTTTCTCACATTCAAAAGAACATTCTCTTTTTAGTCCTCAGTGGAGAAAGCTTTTTTATCCTAGTGTGTCAAATACTACTTGTTCTAAGGCAGCCCCTGGCATTCTTCCAAGTACATTTTGCCATACCAGGAAAGGTTGACTTTTGTTCTGCTTTATAGAAAATCTCTGAGGCCTTGGCAGATTTGCTACAATGTGAACCACCTCTGGGACTGATGTCAGGCTTTGTGCCAACATGGTCCAATTGGAGATGGCATTTCCATTAATGACCTCTTGGCTCTAATCTCATCATGTGACTTCCTTTACCAACTATGTGTCTTGCCAGTGGCTAAGAGTCTGCATGGTTTGTGTAGCCATGTTACCACTCTTGTTGCTGCAGATCCATATGTAAAACATACCTTTTTCAGATGGCATACTTGCCCTTAAGAAACATATGCAGGGATTGCAAATTTGCCTGCTGTTAAGGAAATTACTAGGGTGTATTATATCAGCTCAGCAAACTGGCAGAGGTGGATTTGACAGACAGATGGAAGCACCTCTCATGCACTAAACTGCATGGTTTCAAAATACAGTAAAACCTTGCTTAGAGACTAACTCGCTTAAAGAGCAGAATTTTCTCTGAATGGTTGCTTTGTGTAACAACTAAAACCAACCAAAAACTCAATTAACAACTAAATCAGGGTTCTCAATTCCCCACCAACACCAGAAGTCACAATTGGTCACTTACAATGGTGTTTTGCTTAAAGAGCAAACTCGCTTAAAGAGCAATCCCATGGAACACATTATGCTCTTTAAGAGAGGTACAACTGTAGAGTGGATTAAGAGGAAGATGTAAATAGTTTAGAACTGGCTTATATTTACAAAAGAGAGCAATGTAGAATACATGTGTGTGTCTGTGTGTCTGTCTGTGTGCATATACACACCAGGGGACTGTGGTGGCTTAGTGGTTAAGACACTGAACTTGACGACTGGAAGGTTGGCAGGTCAACAGTTCAAGATCCAAGTGCTACATGACAGAGTGAGCTTCCATCTCTGTCCCAGCTCCTGCCAACCTAGCAGTTTGGTGGGAAGGTAAACAGTATTCCGTGCACTCTGGTGTCTAGTCATGCCTGTCAAAGTGAAGGCACCTTTTGGTGAGTTCATTCTGCAGTTCCTTTCACCTGACCTAGTGTGAGAAAGATTAGCCGACAACACAAAATGGGGTACGCCTGATTGTGGTTCAAAAATACCATCATTTTCAAGGAGGCTCTTTCTGTGTACCCCTTTGATTCAGTAACACCAAACTACTGGGAATGTAATCATGAAACCATGCAGTTCCTTTTCACCTGTGCCCCCTGCTGAGGTATCCCATGTGAATTTTGTCTCTAGTATGATTGTTTTGTAGCAGCATAAACTAGACAATGAGAGCTAAGGCTAGGGGTGTGGAGAGGTAAGAAAATGGTGTTCAGGAAGGTTGTCCTTCAATAGGAGCCAAAAATGCCTCCCAAGTTAAGAGGGTTTTGAAATGCTGACTGAAGAAGAGAGTAAACTGCACATTAATCCCCATGGATGAGGATAAACTAGTCATCCTGACCAAAAAGGGGTACTCCAACTTTATACTTGTGTGTTGTAAGGAGGAAGTTGGGGCTGTGGTGGCTCAATGGTTAAAAAGCTTGCCTTGTTAGCTGGAAGGCTGGCAAGTCAGCAGTTCAAGACCAAGGTACTACATGACGGACTGAGCGTCTCTATGCCAGCTTTTGGGGACATGAAAGGAGCCACATTTGGGCGTTCCTTGAGCAGAATTTCCTCCACAAAAATCCTTTCAACCCAGAGTAATTTCTGACATGAGATTATTATAGGAGGAAGCTGTTATGTTGCACCTTGGTGTATAGCCATCCCACAGACAAAAAGACCCCATGGGGTGAGAACATAATTAAAATGCTAATGAGCCTGGCTTAGAAAGAAAAGCTTTTCTTTCCACTCTCCACCTGGAGAATGTGTACAAGTTCCCTTTTGAAATGGCAACAGGAGGCACTGAGTGTAAACTGAGGGGCTAAGGAAAGGAACCTTTTTGTAATGCTTGCCCATATGGAGTTCAAGGATGGAAAGAAAGAAGCTCTGAAGGCACAGTGGTTAGACTGCTGTAATGGTCTCCTTTGCTCCAAAGCCAGTCATATCCAACTCTAGGGTTCAGTGCTCATCTCTGTTTCATAGCTGAAGAGCTAGCGCCGTCTGAGTCTGCTGTACTGCAGCCAAAACAATCCTGATGGGAATCAAGGTTCACTAGCCCTTCCATCCTGCATGGATCTAAGAGGCTTTGGGGATGATAAAGATCTAGAAGATCCTAGTAAATAAACCTCAAGTTAAACATGTACCAAAAGTATGATTCAGTTGAAGGGCTGGGACAGTGGTGGGCTCAAAAAAAAATTACTACGACACTGTGGGCTGGTATGGTGGGCATGGCCAGGGGAAAAGCTCTGTGTCGCACTTGAATTAGGACTACTTTATTTCAAAACTTGGATGGGCGGGGCAAGCCAGAATTTCTGCTACTGGTTCTGGAGAACTGGTGCAAAACTGCTGATGCCCACCACTGGGCTGGGAGAGAGAGAAAATTAAAGAAAGGAAATGCAGTTCTAAGCGGCATCAATAGAAGTGTAGTGTCTAGAAGATCAGAGGAAAGAATAGTCTGACTGTACTGTTTTAGTCAGGAATCATTTGAAATCCTCTATCCAGTTCTGAATACCACAGTTTAAAAATGATATTGAAATGTTCAGATGTGTCTGGAAGAGGACAGTTTCCAGAAAACAAGGTTAATGAGAAATCACTGGAAGAGCAACATAACTGTGACTTAAAGAAGAGACGGTAAAGGGGTGATGTAATAAGGATCTTTAAATATTGGAAGTACTGTTGTTTAGAAGATAGAGTAAACTTATTTTTGATAGCTTTAGTCTAGAGCAGTGTTTTCCAAATGCTGGTTTGTGGACTTCAATTCCCAGAAGCCTAAGTCATTTCCCCAAAGCACTGATCAGCCAATGTACTGACTTAGGCTTCTGGGAATTGAAGTCCACCTGTGGGCTGTGTACCCCCTGTTGGGAACCGCTGGTCTAGGAACCAATGTTATAGATTTAAATAATATGAAATAAGGTGTGTGTTTTTTTTAAACTGGAATGTCAGGAATAATCTCTTGTAAGAAGACCATTTGGCTATTGAAAGGCTGGCATAGAAAGGCAGTGGAATCTCCTATTTTGGATGTTTTTCAACAGAGGTTAGATGGCTGCTTGTCTGGGTACTTTTAGTCTATGTTCCAACTATAGATGCTGAAGAAGAGAAAATTGAGAGCTTTTATGGAAAAATCCAGAATTTTTTTAAATCAAATATCAAACAAGACTCGTTTATAATCACAGGTGATTGGAACACAAAAGTAGGAAGCAAAGTAGAACCAAACGTTGTTGGAAAATTTAGTCACTCTAGGAGACAGAAGCAAAGCAGGAGAATGACTCTCAGAGTTCTGCAGTGCCAACAATCTGTTTATTGTGTATTCATGCTTCAAGTAGCTCATTTGCGAGGAAGGTGGCATAGAAATATGATAAAATAAAATAAAATAAATAACTGAACAGATGAGTGTACATGATGTACACTCACCAGATCTTCAATACAGAAATCAAATAGACTATGTAATTGGAAGCGGAAACTGTATTTTCTCTGCCAAAACTAGACTAGGGGCAGATTGTGGTACTGATCATGAACTGAAAATATACAAAATTGAAATAAAGCTGAGAAAGAACACTAATGCACAATAGCGTAATAATATAATTTGAACAACATGCCTGATAATTTAAAAGTCTACATAAGGAACAAATTTGCATTACTAAGCTTTATTGTATGTTAACCAGAACTGTAGATTAAAATATGAGATATTAAGGAAGAACACAAAAATTTCATGTAGTAAAAAGAAGAGAAACCCCTAGATGGCTGACAGGAAAAACACTTAAAATTGTCAAGAATAGGGAAGAAGGAAAAGTAAAATGTGACAGAAATAAAGTCAGAACTCTGAATATAATTTTTCACTGACTGTCATGTAGAGATGAAGAGAACAAAGAGGTATTTGAGATCGTATTGCAAATGTCTGGTGGCTATTCAAGCTCATAAAGAATTTCCTCTTTGGAAAGGGAACAGGGCTTTTTTTTAATGTTGTGTGATCATTGCATCGCACAACATTAAAAACCAGATAACGTTATGACTTGCGGAACCAAGCCATAACGTTATCCGAGGTATTAGTGTACCTTACTGACTCCATTGCATTTTTTCTTTGCAATGACACAATCATTGACCTTTGTAAGCATCATTTTCTTTATCCTGCAGACGCAAAGCAATATCAAGAAAGGAAGTACAAGTCCTGAGTGCAAAACCATGTTTTTATTAGAAATATTTTGGTATAAAAATGATCATGCTCTACACATTGTCATCGAATAATTCATAAACATCCAGGCACTGAACTTTTGATTTTTTTTGTTTTTTTTAAACATTTTTGATTGGTCAGTACATTAAAGCAGACATATTTCAATCCATATGGTCATCACATACATTAATTTACCACCTATAGAAATCAGCACTTTGAACACAGTCTAGGTTTTGTTTGGATTGTTGTTGTTGATGATGTTTTTTTGTGTTTTTTAAATGCATTTTTATTATTTTTTGCAACACACAGGATTTGGTATGGAGGAGAGGAGGAAGACAGAATGGAAAGCAAGGTGGAAAAAGAGTGGAAAAGTCAGAAGACAGGAATGAAAAAATGAAGGAAGGAAAAAAATTAGAGAAAGAAAGACTCTTTACAATCACAAACCATCTCACAATTTTTTTTAACAAAAGGGAATGTATTCTTTTTCTTTCTTTTTTCTTCTTCTACCAAGATAAAGGAAAAGAAACAAACCCAAAAACTTGCTAAAGATCTGTCACCTTCTTTCCACTCAGGGTGATGTCCACCCCACTGGTCTGTTCTTCTCCCTCCAATGGAAGGCAAATTTCTTGTAGGATGTGTTGGTTGTTGCTTTCTGCTGTTGTTGATGGCTTGCCTCTTGAAGAGCTGCCTCGTTAACCCAGCCACCAGAAAGAGGCACCTTTAGTGCCTTCTAGGAATCACATATGGTTCTAGCCTCTCCCCTGTGTAACCTACATCATCTGTGCTGAGGGTTCAACTCCACTTTCTTGTTCATCCTTTTCATCAGCCCTTTTCTTGTGATCACTTGTCGTTGGCTGGGTTTAAATTGCATGGTTGCTATAGCTGACATAAGTCTGTTTAGTAGCCAGAGCTGAAAGAAGAGACAAATCATGTATCAGTAATTGAGTTATCCACCTTTTTCATTATTCTAATATGGAACTTTTGGAGCAAAAGCTCACAACAGCCTAGAATTTGGAAAAGTTACATTTCATATACACTTCCATTGCCATGTTTGTAGGGAAAGCTTGAGTGATAGTACCAAAATTAGTCTTTAATGTTTTTTGTCTTTTTTGTTTTATTTACTATCTAATATGCTTGCACAGACTACCTAACACTGCAGCCACTTCATAAAAGTCCCAAAGAAGCAACTTTTCAAGCTTTGTACAGGATCATTCATAGGCTACACCACCAAATTAATAGACTGTCTCTACTTCTGTGGTCCCAACACAAGACAAATCAGGGGAAAGGAGTTTCTAGCATACTTATTCTAGAGATAGAGAATGTGATGGGCACTGTAGTGTGACAATATTACACCCTGCTGTGTGGCAGGATTGGAATTTTAGATATTCCATACCTGGTTTAGTCAAATGTGAACATTTTTTAACCTTCAGAGTCCTGACTAATAGGCCTCAGGGTGGTCTTAATACTTTTTTAATTAAATCCCAAGAGTCATCTAAGCCTGCATCTTCCAGAAAGAGATTGGCTCATCCTCGTAGAAGCTTGCATTGAATTGTCTTTTCCTGATCAGGGTTGAGGAGAATTTGTCACAGATATAATTCATTCTTCTTGGAAAAATCAAGAGGGTATGCTAGAAATGCACAAAGATAATCTACGATGGAAGTCAGCACCTACACTCAGAGAAGAGGGCTCACATTGAACAATCACTTTTCCCCAGGGGTATAATATACATTAAATGGCAAGAGATAAAAGAAGGAAGGAAGGGGGGATCCCTGGTTTTACTCCAGGCATTGGAATCTGTAATGAGTTGCTCTTAATTAAATATACACTTCCAGATGGGAATTTTTTGGAATAGTAGCTGTGTTAGTCTGTGGTTCAGGCATATCAGGAAAAACAAAACAAAAAAAACCACTGCTAACAATAAAAATATAGCACTTAGTCTTTAAAGTGCTACAGTGTTTTTTATTTTGTTTTGTTTTCTGATATTCCAGATGGGAAGATGATTTTATGAGATAACAAATTAACCTCCCATATGGACATCAACACAAAAAAGCTGATTCTCCTTGCAGAAAGAAAGAAAGAAAGAAAGAAAGAAAGAAAGAAAGAAAGAAAGAAAGAAAGAAAGAAAGAAAGAAAGAAAGAAAGAAAGAAAGAAAGAAAGAAAGAAAGAAAATGATTACACTAGGGGTGCCCAAACTACGGCCTGTGGGCTGGATCCAGCCCCCAACACCAATTCATCCAGCCCGCACTGCCCTTGCTGTTCCTTGAAGCGAAAGTAAAATGTGCCCATACATTTTACTTCTAATGAAGTAAAATGAATTGGTGTTGGGGGCTGAATCCTGACCACAGGCCGTAGTTTGGGTATCCCTGGTTTAACAGCCTAATGACAGCCAAAAATCTATCTCATCCTGTTGCAAAGCACATTTTACTTCCACTTCTGGTGGGAGAAACCATGTGACTGGCCCACTGAACCTTGTGACCAGCCTGCTGAACCACATGACCAGCCTATGGTCCAAAATTTGTGGACACCCCTGGATTACACCCTTGAGTGCTGAAGAGTCTCTGAAGTAGGTGAACAGAGCAGATTCAACAGTGATGGATTCAACAACAGTGATTCTAGAAGGGGATTTTCTTCAAGGAAAGGAACCAAACACATATATTCCTGAGGGCAAGTGCTTGGAGAGAGATCTTCTTTTGACATTGTATACTGACTTTTCTTAGAGGGCACCCAAGAGTAGGCAAGGTGGTACTAAGTAGAACAGTGTATCATAATTCCTGACCATTGACAACCCTGGATAGTGGCTGTCAGACTGAATTGTAAAGTGTCCAGAGGGCATCAACTTGCCACTAAGCAATGCCATTGTCTCTTCTGTACCCAGTGTGCTTTTCAGCATTTGTCTTCAGCAGTGCTATCATAAAAGTCAAACTACATGCTACACTGAATATTTAACTTTGTTTCCATTACCCACATGTCTTTTTCAGGACCACATTTATTTCCTTATCCTAATGTTATTTGCCCTGGAAGGGGAGTCCCTCAAGAGAGAAACAGGAATCAGCAGAACTAACCATAAAGTTTGTTTCAGATTCTAATCCAGAAGTTTGGAGAACAGCCAATTCAGTTCAAAGGCCTACCCATTCAATATAACCAAGGTTCACATTTGAATTCTGATGACACGATACAGTAAAACCCCATATAATGATTTTAATTCATTCCACGGGTCTGGTCACTATGCAATTTTGTCATTGTATGATTTTTCCTATGGGGAAAAAAGTTGCATAATAATTTTTTTTTCACTAAGCGGTTTTTCCCATAGGAAAAATCATTGTGGGGCACCACTTTCTTTAAAAACCTATTTGTTATGCAATTTAGTCACAATAGGGGACATTTGTTATATGAGGTTCCATTGTATGATTTACCATACCTCCAGTTGTCTAAAAATCATTTCATGCTTTTTCTGTTGCCAAAAATGGATTACATTTTGAGGTATAATAGCCTTTAAGAGGATAAGCTTGCAAACAAATAAATGCACGTGATTTTCTGCTAGATTTTTTAATTTTTGAGTTTTTTAAAAAGTGAGCTGCCAATAATGTTTCACTTACTATTTGCATTACATTTTGAGAGATTGTTATAGCTTATAAATGGTCCAGCCCTGCCAAGTTCAGTTCAGTAGTTGGAAAGAGCTTTACATGATACATTTATCTTCCTAATATTTTAGTGCAGGCAGTTATTATGAAAATTATATACAACAGAGAGATTATGAAACCTGAAAAACTTTCAAAAGATAGATGTAGCAGTTTTTCTGGTGATACAGACCTAAATTTTAGGGGTGTGGGCAAATGAGATATCCTTTGTTTGAAGAGCGCAACAATCTTTAGCACACAAATAAAAATGTAGACACCTCATTATTTGACCACTACATATTATATATCTTGGGGCTGTAATTGTGAGGCCTCCCAGTCCCTTCTCATGATTTAACAAATTGATCTTAAAACCTGAAAACAACACACCCAGAATCCTCCAGGGGTGCAAGTATCCATTTTACCACAATCTTATCTGTTGTACATTTTTTTTGGACAAAAAAAAGCCTTTTCCAAAAGTGATATGCATTAGTCCTTCAGCAGGCAGTCTTTCAGCAATAGGACTGAAGTGGGCAGATTACTAAATATATCAGCTCAGAATGTGTCCTAAATGAGTGCTTTGCGTGCTCTTGCAAGCATGCTCTTGCAGGTTGGTTTGGGCATGATGTGTCCATATTTCTCCTATAATATCTTTGGAGTACAATTCCCAGAATCCCATTCAAGATGTAACCTGTTCAGTTACTTAAGATGGGAAATCAATAGCATCTCTGGAAGGGGAAAAATAGATTTTAAGTGTTGCTGTTCAAATGAGGCAATGACCGAAATCCCCCCAGCTGAGATGGGCAGCCAAAAGATAACTAATCCAATGATTTAAATTGAGACCACTAATCCTGGGATCTCCCCAGCCCAACCCTGATGAGGCAAATGATCATAGCACTAGCTGAATGGTGATGGTTTTTCTCCGCTTGTGATAAAGCTTCCCTGACAAATGAACCTTATTGAAGATTTCAGGCTCTGTTATCCTCAGATAAGGATTAGATGGGCCATAAGAAATCAGAGCTGACAGCACTATTTGTTAGCCACAGTGTTTTCATAGCCAATATGCCTGCAATCAAGCCATGTAAATTATTTATTCTCTTGTTTATTTAAAGATATCTGACCTGCCATTGACAGAGTGAAAAATGTCCCTTCCTTCCTGGGCTGACAACTCCATAGCAGCTTCTGTCCTTGGCGTTAACAATGCGATCACTCTCTGATATTCTTCCCAAAGTTGTCCTGGCATGTTTATAATGAGCCATGCCAGCTTTTATTTTAGTTGAGCTGCTGCATTCCAAATGTACAGCATGAGAAAGAATCTGAGATACTAAATACACTGGGAAGATGGCTTCCCTCTGTGGAGTGCTTCCTATCTGAGCTGGCTACCAAGAGTTAGGAAACATACTCAATTACTGTTTCCCTGTTCCTTCCTAAACCCCAGCATTGTAGAGAGCAAATCACGACTTGGCCAAGGTTACATGACTTCTCACTGTGACTAAATCCAGTTTGTCTCTGCTGTTTTTAATTTTTTAAAGAAGATGCTTGTATATGTGGTCATTATGGGCCTACTGTCTACTTCACACCAGTAGCATCGCGTGGGGGCCACCGGGGAGGGCGACTTGCCCTAGGCGACACTTTTTGGGCTATGGGTGTTCTTGGACTACAATTCCCAGAAGCCCTAGCGGGAGTGGGCACCAACATCCACGGGGGGGGGGGATTTGGCTTAAGCCCCTGGCGGCTGAAATTCACGTGACGCTACTGCTTCACACCTAGTTTGAACCTAAGCAATAGTCACTGCTATGGGGACAAATGGAACAATTATTGCCATAAATGTGATATGAGAAGTATTTTACTTTCTCAGTCTTTGTGTGACTGCGCATGAGAAAGAATTGCCTACATCTATTTTCTATTGGGCTGTTGCAGAGTGGACAAAGGGTTGTACCACAGCTCAGGAAACCTGGGTTCAAATTCATGCTTTGGCAAGACATCACAGTCCCTATAGCACTCACTTACCTACTCCAAATATTTATATCTTTCTTTTCAATATTTTGAAAAAAGGTTCTTCAAATGGTTTCCATACAAAAGGAGAGCAACAATTAAAACAGTCTGAAACATCTTAATTCTACTTGTCCCCCTGATATTTATTCCTATATTTGTTTCTAAATTGAATAGTGCCAGATGTTTCTGCTTTCCCACAAATATCGACCTAAAAAGTACTAGAACATCATTAGCTCTGAAATGTCTGACCTCTCTCTATACAGTATTATCCACACACTTTTTAATAGAACAACTAATATGAGCAGATAAATTTGTATCTCTTCAGGTGGTTACATGTTTAAGAGGTAACTCTCGCTAAGCCGCTTAAAGTGTTCAATAGTCTCAGCCTATCAGTCAGAGTAACCTCTAAAGAAGGGTTTTAATACTCAAAACATGCTGGGCAACAAATTGCCTTCTGTACACCTTTGTGGTCTCCTCCCCTTACTTCCCTGCTTGTGCTGTCATTCTTTTGTTGGTACAGGTTTGTAACGCTTGCGGCACTGCCCTGGTTATCTGTCTTCACTGATTCCCAGGTATTTTTAGTATAGGTCAACAAAATACACAGATGGAGCCTAACACAGAACACCAGGAAAACCAGAACAAAGTCAGGAAGCTTTTGTAACCATAACATCAATTTTCCGGTGTGTAGCACCTTCCATCTTAAGATCTCAAAGCTATATTGTGAAGACAAGCTTATTGTGATGGGTGACTCATAATCCGATTAAATGAAAAACCACCTGCAGCCTTTTGGAGAAGCAAGTGGGACACGTGCAGAGGATTATGACCAAGGAAATATACCTGCCGAAATGGTACAAACCCACTGGTCAACTTTCCTCTATTTCAAATTTGGATAATAAAAGCAAAGTCACAGAATGGGATTTATATAAGTGAGATTCATTGCTAGAGAGGTCAGAGGAGAACTTCCCTTTTGGTTTCTCTGCATGGTAAAGATCACCAATGTTCCTACCCCTTGTTCCCTTTTGATATTCTTGCATGCTTCCTGCCCAGAGCTTTGTGAATGGAGCAAGCACAGGAGTTACACTTCTGTCCATTTCCAGCTTCCTCCAGTGTCTGAAATAACATAGCAAATCTGAAGTAGAAACTGGTAGAAAATCTGGGCAATACCATGTTTCCTGCATCCTTCAAGTGTTGGCAATTATCTGACAAGGATCTCTGCAGAAGCAAAATAAAGCATAAAGAGTTCCACAGGAGAGGAAGGTGGGGGGGGGGGAGACATGTTGCATCCTTCAGTAAGTTTGTTTCAGGTGTTGTCAGGTTATAAGTGTGCCAGTGGCATCAGTTTCCTTTTGCTGCATGGTGTGTTTATTGTCAGGCTATAAACTTTAGACATTTAGGAGGCATAGTAAACTAGAACTTTGCCATTGGCTCCGCTATATGAGCAGCTAAGCAGTTATGATGTGGAGAAAGAATGCTCCGATGTTGCAGTGGTTTGCAAAATTTGAAATGTTCAGTTAATGGATGACTTGCACTGGAAGAGCGCTTTCATGATCTCTTATAATTCACAGCCTTCAGGTGTCTATCTAAATTCTGTATGACTAGATTTGTGTTTTTAAAAAGGAAACAACTGGTTTTTACCACAAACAACAGCTCTCAGTCATTGGGTGAAATCTAGTACTAAGTCACAACAAGAATCAGTGAGTCAACTCTGATGTAAGTTTCATTGATTCAATAGGCCTATTTTAGTTGTGACTTGTTACTGGATTTCGGCCATGGATTTTCACAAGTCATTGTTGGCAAAATTTAAAGGGAAAAGAGATTTGGGGGCAAAGGGAGGATAAAATATTGTGTCACTTTAAAAACAATCAGATTTGTTTCGGTATGAGCTTTTCTGTTTCAGGACTCACTTCTTCAGATAGATCCACAGACGCTCTGAAACAGGTTTGTTAAAATACCACAATAATTTGTTGGGTTTCCCCCCTTGTTATTTCTTTTTCCTCCCCTTTAATTTTGCCAACATGCTGAGGCAAACACTACTAGTCTGACAGACAAACAATAGTACAGGTGTACTTGGACTCCAGTGTATCAAAAATCTCTGTCCATTGTCCATGGTAGCTGGGAGCTGATGTCTCTTAACATATGGGGACATAAAATTGGGATTCACTGCCATACTTTGCATTTTCATCAATGATGATGAACCAAGATGACTGAAGAATGTACTGTATGAATACTGGCAATTTACTTATAGTCATTTGCATTTCAACGAGTGCTGTAGTGACCTGATTCATAATTGGATATGACAATAGTCAGAGTTACAAAGGAGGGAGAACTTTCAATGAATGTGGTTTCTGTCATTACTGTGAAATGAGGATAGAAGCTGCACCTTTTTGCTTCAAACCCATTTTAAAATCCATGTCTAAAAACAGGTACAAATCTCATTTAGAAAGAGCTTGATGTGTATGCTGTTCTCTGTCAAAATCCAATTAACCAAATATGCAGTAAAACAGAACTCTTTCCCCTTCCTAATTAGCACTGATTATCAAGATAAATACCTTACTATCCACAGGTAGATAGATGATAAAGTGGGAGGAAAAGTGAAAGAAGTTTCAAGAGACTAGAAGAGGTCAGATCACGTCATTAGATCTTTGTAATAAATGAATGGATGCAATCAGTTCAGTGGAATAGTTCTTGGGCACTCCTAGTTTCTGTATTTATACTTTCTCTGCTAGTCCAAGTATTTTCTTGATGAAAGAATTATACAGAGGAACACTTGGGCTTCTGCTGAAGTGGATCTCCCCTTCTCTCTATAACATAGGGGAATGTCATATTGACGAGGAGGGTTAGGAGCTCTGCCATCTGAGAGGTTACTCTCTACTGTTGCACTCCAACTACAAAAGACAATTAGACTGCTGTTATTTCATTCCATGCTCTCAAGTTAACGGGGATGCCAAATCTATAAAGACAACTGTACAAATTCACCTTTTGTTTTGACATAAAACACACACCCTTTCCCATTTGCAGTATAATGACAATTATTTTTTTCCTTCTATAGATACTTGAAAGCACTGGAATCTTTCTCTTTTGTTCAAATGAAGCATTCATGTTAAGAGACTTGTCGTCAGGAATCAACTAAAGAACTTGAAAACAAAAATATGATTATATTTTAATTTTGTGTTTGTTCTTTGTTTTATTTTCTCCCATTTCTAATTATTCTTACTAGAAATCATTACTCAACATTGGAACCAATTTTTTTACATGCCAGACTTATGGAATGCCTTTGAGTGATATCTATTTGGTTGCTTAAACCAACGTCATGGCAGATATTGTCGTCATCATTATTGTAATGTTAGCAGCATTTATTTATGTATTTATTTATTTGGTTTATATCACACCAAATTAGTGCAAGCACCACTCTGAGTGGCTCACAGTAATATATAACAAACAACAGATACAGTTATTTACTGCCCCATAGATCTTACAGCATTTTCTGGGTAGTTGATAAGGTAATTAGCATTTTGCTCCCAACACACTGAGTACTCATTTTACTTACATCAGAAGAATGGAAGGCTGAGTCAGCTTTGAGCCTGTCAGGACTGAATACGGATTATGAGCAGTTTTGGCTGCACTTTAACTACTGTGCCATGAGGGCTCTCATCTTCTCCTTTAAAAGCTATTGGTTAAAATCCTGTTCCACAGCTAGTACAAATGGATCCAACTTTAGTCACAAATTGTGGTTAAGTTTAGAAATCTCCATACACGTATATGTTGTGCACTGCACAAGTATGAATGAAACCGGAATGTTGTGTCCATGCACATTCCCAACTCCCAATACTTACACATAGACATGCTGAACACTGTGAAGCACCTTACTACCCAAGGCTAAAAATAATTTAAAAAATGGGAACCCTCATATCAATATTTGCAGTGTGGGCTGGCAGACAAGAAGAAGCCTGGATGGTGGGATCTCTCCAGAGATTCATCTACAGCTGCCTTACTTTTTTGCTGAAAAGCTTTTACTTCACTGTTGTCACATGTTATACTTTGAAGGTCTATACATATGATGTATGTTTGTCATTTCTGTTGTACCATTCCTTGGCCTTAGAACAAAATATTGCAGTAACTCCTCCCTCTTAATACACATGTTTAAGTCTAAATACACATACCAATCCCCCTTCATCTTTTTGTGATATGTTTTCAAAGGACACCAGCATTCTGGTGCTCCTGATCATGTTCAGTCTTCATTGAGCTGTTGGAAGAGGTTCCCTTTCTAGATCTTTAAACCTCTGCAAACTTTGTTCTCCGAGGTGTGCTAATTTACTCTTCTTGTTTTTCAGTTACCCGACATTGCCCTATTTCTCATGGCATAGCTGAGATCGCCTTTAGAAGAAGAGATGTTCTAAAGAAAACAGAGTAGCCCTTAGTCAGATGTGTTCAGAAAGTTTACCTTGTGTTTCTAGATTTTCACACAATTCTGATTTGGCCTCTCCATTGGGGCGGAAGCCTCCTTTCTGGCTGAATTTGTTGGACATTGTGGCTGCTGTCACCACTGCCTTGAGGCTGCGCTTACGTTTGGGTACATTTTGCTCTGGATGGAAGAGGATGATGTAGACCTTGGGCATGTACAGCATGCCTAATGAGACAGAGGCGCTTAGGCTCACTGAGATGGTCAACGTTGTGGTCTGAATGTACATCTGCAAGACACAAGGAAACAAACTCAGCTACAAAATTTGCTGCTTTAAAGTATTGCAACCATCTGCCTACAAGCTACTTTGTTATCCCTGGGACTGAGAATAACCTTTAATTGATAACTTTTGCTTAGTGTGCCATTGGCATATTTCTTGGTACTTCTACTCCCCACCAAAAACAGGAGCTATGAACTTGGACAAGAGGCAATGGGGAAAACACCAAATGACCAGCTCTCCTTTATCTTTAGAGCTGGAGAAAATCAACGGACTTTATATCAAGAAAAGTACAATGAAATCTGACACTAACATACCTCAGATTAGTTGTTCAATTATTGAATTTTTAGATTTTTCTGCCCCCCCTCCCACCAGCCCCAAATTCTGTGATGCCCAGCCAGACGAAAAGTCATGAGAACTCATGAGCTTGCATTTTTGGGGATATTTCAATGCTTTAATGAGGTTATTATCCAAGCTCAATATACTTACAGTGGGAAATGTCTATTACAGGAGGTGGCTAGCATGAGATTGTCTGAAAGCAGTTGCCCAGTTTAGGTAAATAGAGAAAAAAATTCACTTTATTGGCATCTCACTGTGATCCTGCAAGTGTAGTGACACCCCTAACTAATGCATATAGGACTTCAGTAAGCTTGGTTTTAAATTGTTACCTGTATCACTTTTATGTTGTTATTAGGTGGCTGGAGCTGTCAAGAGGAGAAGGAAGGCAGACATGATTTGAATAAATATATAAATAGAGGCTAAATAAACACATTATTGATCACTTTGCTAATCTAAATATGAACAGAATTTGCTAGTCATCAGGCAGAACAACTTACAGTCCAAAATTTAAATGTTTGGATTAATGGTGTCTTGATTTTTCTTTCAGCAAAATTATAATTTACCACATTTCAAACTCTGAGCTGATAAAACCTGAAAAGGAGGACTAATTGATTAAAATGCTTACTGTAGTAATTGGTTGACTAAACTGATTAAGTAAAGGTAAAGACTGACTTTGTTTGAAAGCCAGTTGTATCTGACTCTAGGGTTCAGTGCTCAACTTCATTTATAGCAGTGGTTCCCAGAAGCCTAAGTCAGTACATAGGCTGATCAGTGCTTTGAGGATTTGATTTAGGCTTCTGGGAATTGAAGTCCAAAAACCAACAGTTGGGAAACACTAGTTTATAGCTAAAGACCCACTGATGTCCGTGTCTGCAGATGTTTCCATGGTCATGTGGCAGGCACAGAACACTGTTACCTTCCCACAGAAGCAGTACCTATTTATCTACTTGCAATCTTTTGCTTTCGAAATGTTAGGTGGGCAGGAGCTGGGACAGACAACAGGAGCTCACTCTGTCATGCAACACTCAGGTCTTGAGCTGCTGTCCTGCCCACCTTCCAGACATCAAGTTTAGCGTATTAACCACTAAGTCACCACAATCTATTAACTAAACTTTTTGACATACTGATGGAAGTATGCCATAGGACACATTTAAGCAAAAGCTACCCTTAATGGTTAGAAGGAATGATTAAATTTCCTATCCCTGTTTTCAATTCCTAGAACACAGAGTACCAATGGCTACTTCCCAATGAAAGAAACACATCACAGTAACAATATACCAAATGCCAGAAGATTAAAAGCAATAAATCTTAATACATAATAATTAATACTAAGTGAAAATTTTAAAATAAAATCACCACATTATATCATGCATGTAGATAAAGGCTAGTATATCTGAAATGGGGAATAATGATATAAAATGTAAAACATTCTTGTACAGTGTATATGCAGTGCAACACAATAAGGATAAAAATAATGATAGAAAATAATACTCAGTAGAGGCAGTATATCAACAAGGTTGACAAGACACTTGCCCTTCATGATCCAATCTGGTTGCCCACAATTAATTAATTAATGTTTAGCTGATTAATTTACTGATTAAATCGTGCAGTCCTACTAATTAGCCATGGAGGATGCTTGTGATCCTTGGTTGAACTACAGTGCTGTGACACATGTCATTCAGAGGAAAATTATGGACAGCATTCCCTTTGCTGCATCCTTAAAAGGTATCTAGGCATTGTACCTTTTCTCATTCTTTCTACACAAACATTTTAGTAAATGTAACTGCAGCATTTATCTACTCTCCTGCACCCTCTACTCTCCGTAACCTGCCTCTGCTTCATCTCATATAGTACTGGCAACAAAGAGGAAGGTGGGGTACATTACAATCCCAGAGAAGAAGAGGAAAAATACATATGCTTAGACAACTTCCTTACTTCAATAACCCTCTTCCAGTTTCCTGTCCTCTCCAGGTGTGAAAAAGACCCGCCTTCACCATTCAACAGGTAATTCTCATTCACCAGCTCACTTCCTGAGCTGTTGTAATGTTAGTCACATATCACATACTGACATAGCCTTTCTGCAGTCAAAACTAATTTCACGCTCACTGTCCAGGACTAACGGTGACAGATGTTTTGCAAAATGAAAGCCCATTAATCTGACTATAGAATAATCCATTTTTCGATGGAAAGGGCCTGGCAGGCATCTCACAAGTGGGGGATACGCAAAACATATAGCACTGGGAAGGGCATCTCTCCCCATTCTGCCCAATCACAGAAAAGCTAGTAGAACAGGGAGATCCCAAAATGACAAGTCATCCCCCTTCATTTAGTACTGGTCATCCTGTCCTCTTCTTTTCTTTACTCTTTAGCAGCTGAATCAAGGTTTGGCACACACTGATTAATGATTCACATGATCCACATCATAACCTATTTGTATTAAACTTTGTATTACTTTTGTGTGCACATTTTACTATGTAAAATTTTGTAGATCAAATTTGTGGAGTAGTTTAAATCCCAAATATGTGTTAGAATTCTAGATCCATTCATTGCTTTGCAAAAAGAGGAATAGAAGCAGAACCTAAAGCAATAGATACAGGTTTTGTAGGTTACCAACACCTGGCAGAAAAACTAGCTCCCCATCAACACAAATCCCATATATGTTTCCTTTTGGCATGCAAGATTTTTTTATATCTTCCCTCATGTGGCAGGCACAGAACACTGTTACCTTCTCACTGAAGCGGTACCTATTTATCTACTTGCATTTTTTTGCATTCGAACTGTTAGTTTGGCAGAAGCAGGGACACAGATTGGAGCTTACTCTGTCATGACACATTTCAGCAAAAGCTATCCTTAATGGAAAAGTAGATTTGTTAACTATCCCATATTGCAAACTTTCCAAACATAAACCAGTCTGTGTTACATAATTAGCTTGCTCTTAAGTTGCTGTTCCTAGATTCCACTCCAGGAAGTAAGATTACTTTAAGAGGGAAGCAACAGCTCAGTTTTGATAGCTTTGAAGTCAATTCTAAAAATGACCAGCCTGTCTTCTTGGACTGCTTTCATTTGCCTTTAAGAGATGCCTCTATCACAGGCATTCCTTAAAGCTGAAACAAGCAAGTGCTCTGGAAGGCATATGTGTCAGAATGCATACATGAATTTGTGTAAAGTTAGTTTCATTAAAAAAAAATTCTTCCCTGAAAAAAATAAAACCCCTTTTGACAGCTAGGCTACTTGCTGCATTCTTGCTATGTATATAATGGTGGTTCTTAGTTAGAAACCAGGCAGACAATTTTAGATGGCCATTTATCCCCATCTTTCCCCTTCCATCCCAACATTATCCATACTACAGTATAGCTAGACTACTAGTAAGCACTTGATGGCCCTCCAGGGGTTGTTGGACTTCCATGACTCTTCACTATGGCTACATTGGCTAGGCATGATGGAAACTGCTGTCCATTAACATCTGTGGGACTGAAGTTGCCCACAATGATAGTAGCCTCAAGAATTAGGTTCTTCCAAGATTTGTTGTCCAAAACTCCTACTATCAGTACCAGACAGTACATCTAATGGTCTGTGGATGCTAGGAGTTGAAGTCTGCAACATCTGGAGGTTTTTTGTTTGGGGCAACTGTCTCAGACTACTAAAAGTTGCTGAGATCCAGCCCTTCGGTCCATCCATGAGGGCCTTTATCTCACTTTTATTTGCTCAGGAGGCAGGCTACGGTCTGTTTGAATTTGTGTTGGCAAATATGAGAAAATGTGGCTCTAAGTACATTGTTTTGTTTTCAACCTGGTAATATGCTGTTGCTGAACATTTTGGTGGGCCTAATAGCACAAATGAAATGTGCATGGGAATAATAAAACATTGGGCAAGAATTTGAGCTTGAAGAATGATATGGATCTTATTACACATGGTTTAGTGGTGATCAACACCATGATTTGGAAAAGTTCTTTTTGGGGGGGGGGGGTTTGATCTATTGTGTGTTGATTATGTTCAAAAATGTATATTTTGGTGGTGTATTATTATTATTATTATTATTATTATTATTATTATTATTATTATTATTATTATTATTATTATTATTATTATTATTATTATTATTATTATTATTATTATTATTATTCTGTTGCTTGTTTTTGGAGTGAGCTGGTTTCCCACTAGCTTGCCTCTGGTTTTTCTAATACTGTACAGTAATACCTCGGATAACGTTTACCTCTGATAACGCTAAAATCGCATACTAAGTAATCTGGGGAGGAGAATTGGATCGAATAACGTTAAGGTCCTATGGGATGGATCGGATAACAACCGCTAAAGCCTGTGCGGTTACAAGGTATCTCTATGGAGCTTTAACGTTATCCAATCCATCCCACAGGATTTTAACATGCATTGGATAACACTAAAATTCGGATAACACCAAGACTTGTGGAACCAAGTCTTAGCGTTAACCGAGGTATTACTGTAGCTTTGAAGGACTGATTAGGGGTTCTGGTGTGTCAAGAAACATGAAAGGAAAACCTGAAATGAAAGAACAAAGAAAGGTTTTTCCTGCATGTAAACCAAAAAGATCAGTGCACAAAACTCCCCATAAAAATCAAAGATACACTTCTGAAAAGAACAATATGATAATATTTATGACGCACATCTCTAACTAAGAGTGGCAACTTGGACCTCTGTCGATAAAGCACTAGCCCCAAATCTTGGGGACTATGAATTTCATGATTAAGTGGGGCTGAAAGATGGTAAAAGGAAAATAATTCACAGTAGGCAATGTTGCTGATATTAGTAAATGGGCACTGCAAGAGTGCTAATGTCATTAGAAATGCCATCACATCAGAATGCCTAGATAGTAGAGCAGATAATCATATCGCAACATTTTCTGTGAAATAGTCCTTTACATTTAGCAGTCCAGATTCCATGGAGTGCTTCATTTTTCTCCCGTTGATCTAAGTTTATTCTGCCATTTCAAAAGCAGTGGGATCCTGGGATAGGAGGCAGCTTTTGAAACCATAAATTCTGTCACCCTGTGAGGGTCTCCTAAGTTTGCAAACAGAACACTATGAATTTGAATTGCACGCCTTATGTTCTTCCAGCAGGGCAAGTAGATGCAAAAGAAGATGGAGCTGCTATTCCTTTCACTGTGGCACTAAAGAGAGAATGTCAGCCTGCACAGCATGTTGATCAAAAGCCAGTCTCTGGATGGCAAATTGAACAGGCTCATAGGTCAACTGGTCACATTCCTTCCCACCACGGTAGCACATATTGCATTTCTATTTAAATGCCAGCAGTTCCTCCTAAATTTGCATCTGTGCATATAAATCAGCACATGCAGATTCGAGTATCTTTGTTGGCAGCACACAAGAGACCACTGTAATATACACAAAGAAGGAAAGAAACAACAAAACTTGAGAAATGAAGACCAGTTCTGGATTAATGACAGGGAATGTTGAGGAGGAATAGAAATATTTACTTGTCCCATCCTTGTACCCAAGGACAAGGCACTGCAACATTTGTCTTGTCACCAGCAAGATGGCAAGGGATTCTTGATAGATCTCTTGCATTTGCATAAGGAAATTGCCAATTTTTGCTCTGTTTGCCTGCGTTTCCTTTCTCAAATGGAAAGAACACTACAGATATCTTACTCACTTTAAGGAGATCCTCATTCAGATGGAAGTGAAGAATTTTGTTGGGCTTTAAAATTCCTCATGCGACTTCTCATCACAGCTAGGCAGACTAAATTGACAAGATAAAGGAATTTAGCTAGTATTTTTCCATCCCTGCTGTCAAGAAAACTCTGCCATTGCTGGTCCCAAGCTCAGATGAGAATGGAGGAGAGTTGGGCATCAGGCTAGCAACCTGTCCCTGTTAAACCTAAAATTGCTACAGAAACAGCAAGAAGAATCTCAAGTAACTCTGATCAACAAGGCAGGAGATAGGTTTCAAGTTGTATAACTTGTATGATGACACCAAATCAAACAGGTAGCCAAGTGAATATATAATCTATCTGCAAGAAAATATAGATTTTAAGGACTGCAGTGATTCAATGCCATCTAGGTAAAAAGATGCTTCAAGGGACAGGATAGGATCTATTTACTGCCTTTTTCTGACAATTCAAATCTGTTGCCAGAAGAGACCTCCTTCTGCTAAAATATAAAGAACAAGGTGGATTAGGATTATCAGCTTTGTTTATTTTGTTCTCTCCTGTGACAATGAGCTTCAGCTACATTATTGGGGTACAGAGAAAGAGCCTCCTCGAAGATTGAGGTATTTTTAGACCACATTTGGGCATACCCTGATAACGGCAACCTTGTGTTGCAACTAATCTTTCTCACACTAGGTCAGGTGAAAAAGGCTGCAGAATGAACTCACCAAAAGGTGGCTTCATTTTGATAGTTTCATGTCTGGCCTAAACACGGAAGAAGCAGCTTCTTTATTGTGGACAATGATCAAAATTTAAAGAAAGATATAACAAAAATATTGTCCACAGCATAAAATGTAATCTAGTATAAACAGTGAAAAAATTCACAATTATGCTCTCTGGTGGGGAAAATCACAAGAACTTCTCTGCAGTTTTACATTACAGTACTTCTTCTACAGGAGCAGAGAATCTTGCAGCAATTGTACATTTTATTTTCAGTTTTGACATGTTTATATGCCTATTTTTTTTAATCAAAGGTAGAACATTTGCACATACAGTACTTGCTACATCCTCAATGCAGAGAGCTGAAGCATGGCTGAGCCCTTCAGTTTCTCCCACTTCCAGGCTACAGGAATGTATGGGCACATACAGATAGATACTAGAGGAAGGGATTCATTATTTTAGCCCATCCATTCTCTTCTGGACTCTTCTGGCTAAGAGTCAAGGAGAACCAAATAAAGCTGTGCTTTCTTCATCACTAATGGGTTGACCTGAAAAAGCCATCCCTCGACCCTACGGTACTTACCAACTACCGACCTGTATCCAACCTACCCTTTTTGGGTAAGGTCTTGGAGAAGGCAGTGGCGTGGCAGCTACAGGAAGTCCTGGATGAAGCGGATTATCTGGACCCTTTCCAGTCAGGATTCAGGCCCGGATATGGTACTGAAACTGCATTGGTCGCATTGGTGGATGATCTCTGGCGAGAACGGGATGGAGGTCATCCAACCATCCTGGCTCTTCTTGACCTCTCAGTGGCTTTCGATACTGTCGACCACAGTATCCTTCTGGGAAGGCTCCAAGGATTGGGGATCCAGGGCACTGTGCTGGCCTGGTTCTCTTCATTTCTGAGGGGCCGGACCCAGTCGGTGTGGCTGGAAGGCGAGAGGTCCAGCCCTAGGCCCCTGCAATATGGGGTGCCTCAGGGCTCGGTACTCTCGCCTCTCCTATTTAACATCTACATGAAGCCACTGGGTGAGATCATCCGTTCCCACGGGGTGAGGTATCACCAATATGCAGATGACACCCAGCTGTATATCTCAGCCCGTGGAGATCCAATTGATGCAGTGGAAGTCTTATCCAGGTGCCTGGAGGCTGTCAGGGTCTGGATGGGGGACAACGGGCTACAACTGAATCCCGGCAAGACTGAGTGGCTATGGGTAAGGGGTCCTGCGCTATCTCGGGAGTTACCATCTTTGGTTCTGGATGGGGCAGTTTTGCCCCAAACAGACCTGGTGCGTAATCTGGGGGTCCTCTTGGACTCACGACTACTGCTCGAGGAGCAGGTGGCAGCCGTGGCCAGGAGGGCTTTTGCACAACTTCGTGTAATACGCCAGCTACGCCCACTCCTAGACCGGGATTCCTTGCTCATGATCACACATGCTTTGGTCACCTCCAGACTTGATTACTGTAATGCGCTCTACATGGGGCTGCCCTTGGTGACCATTCGGAGGCTGCAGCTGGTCCAGAATGCGGCTGCTCGGGTAGTGATGGGGTGCGGGCGTTATGCTCGTGCCTCACCACTGCTTCGGGAGCTGCACTGGTTGCCAGTATGTCTCCGGGTGCAATTCAAGGTGCTGGTTATTACCTTTAAAGCCCTACATGGTAGTGGGCCAGGATACTTAAGAGACCGCATCGTCCCAAGGACATCTGTCCGTCCCACCAGGGCGGATCGGAGAGGCTCTCTTATCATTCCATCGGCTAGAGAGGCGCATCTCTCTAGCACCAGAAAGAGGGCCTTCTCTGTGGCCGCCCCGGCCCTTTGGAACCTCCTGCCAACTGAGTTACGTCTACAGACAGAGCTCCTGTCCTTTCGGAAGGGCCTAAAAACCTGGCTGGCAGGGCAGGTGTGGGGCTCCAGGAATTTGGGGTCCCATGTTGGGTGGCTGATATGATGGGACAGCCACCCCTCCCTCACTCTTTTAAACTTTTAAAATCTTTTTAAACCTTTTAACCTTTTTAAATCTTTTAGATTTTTGGAAATTCAGCGTTTAATTCTTTTTTAATTGACTTTTAAGTAATTTATGAACCTTAAGGTTTTAATTTATTAATTTCTGTAAGCCGCCTAGAGTCAGGTTCGCCTGATTGGGGCGGGATAATAAATCTAAATAAATAAATAAATAAATAAATAATAGTAAAGCAATCTGGTTTTTAAAGAAATACTTCATCTGCAATTCATGCATGCCTTAGAACTGTTTGTCGCCATATCCTCAGGATTAATTTAGAAAGTGCATGAGACTACTCTCCTCCTATGAGTGCATTTGCTGCCAGATACTTTTGTTCAACAGTACCATTGGTTCAATGGATTTGTCAGAAAGAGAAGAAAATAAAATGCTAAATACTGGTGAAGACTTTTGAGAGTCCTCCGGACTGCAAGAAGATCAAACCAGTCCATCCTAAAGGAACTCAACCCTGACTGCTCCTTGGAAGGACAAATACTGGAGCTGAAGCTCAAATACTTGGGGCATCAAATGAGAAGAGAGGACTCACTGGGGAAGGCCCAGATGCTAGGAAAGATAGAAGGCAAGAGAAGACAGGGGCGGCATAGGATGAGATGGTTAGACAGCATCGTTGATGCAGTGGGCATAGATCTGGGTGGACTCCGGAGGATGAAGGGTGATAGTGGAGCCTGGTGTGCTGCGGTCTATGGTGATGCAAAGGGTTGGACTCAACTGTGCGACTGAACAACACAAAATACTTTTGGGAATGTAGTATGCTTAGATCTTCTGTCATAATGCAGAACTCTCAAATAGTAACAGAGCAGCCCCAGTCATTGCACATAACTTCAAATCATGCAGATTTCCTCACCACCAACCCACCCATCATCTCATGCTTTCCATAGAATGGGGATGACAAATTGCATTGGTTATAAAATGAGATTTGTGTTGAGATGACTACAACATTATCTCCTCCTGCCAGGCACCAATCCTGACAAGAAATCCTCCAGGATGTTTCAGAATGATTGCATTATAAAGAGACCATTGGATCTCTCCTAGCCCATAAGGAGATAAATTGAGACGTTACTTTTGCAGGTTTTAATCAGGACATTATTTCATTCAGATCTATTCCAAGGTGACTTACAGAGACATGGTGGACTCAAATTTACAATTTATACCATTTGGAGAGTAGATTAAATACACTGTTTTCCTTTGTCACACCTTTGCACATAAGTCCTGCCCAGAAAATCATATCATGGTGCAATAAATGTACAGTCCGACTCCTTACTGATTTCTCCCTGGTTCTTTGAGGGTAAAAGATCTAAAATAATTGCACAAGTTAAAATTGCAAGATCAAATCACTCCCCATCTAAGACAGACAGGATGGTTTGGGTGGGGATGTGATGCATGCTTTCCTGTAACAAATGCCTTCATTCTTTTGCTTGAGCCATCTGGTGCTGTTTTCCCTCCAGACAATCTTCAGCAATTCACCTGCTTATTGTGTAGTAGAGCTAGACATTCACTGTATTACACTGAGTTAAATATCATTTTCTGCTATGTTTGTATCTGTCTGAGCCAGATTGGCTCCATTAGTAGCCTGTCATAATAATGTGTTAACATTCAGAGATGCTAATAAATAATTCTGAATGCATCTTGTCCTGCTAGGATAAGCTTAAATCTACGTTGCCCTACTTTCTGAATTGGTGGGGGGACTGTTCAACTTTTGGTTGCCATTGTTAGAGGCATCTGCATTGAAGAGCCTTCCACCATCCCTCATTGTTCTATAACCTTCAGCTAGTTCTCATCCAAGGTAAAACTAACATACTGTACTACTAAGACTATTGCAATGCTTTCAGTCTGACATGAGAGAAAGCAGTACGGTTGCAGTCCAGACGACAGGTTTGGGCAGAAAGGAAATAGGATCGGCCAATCGATTCTAGAGGGACCGCGGTGGCTTGGTGGTTAAGATGCTGAACTTGATGACTGGAAGATCGGTAGGCCAGCAGTTCGAGGCCTGGGTGCTGCATGATGGAGTGAGCTCCTGTCTCTGTCTCAGCTGCTGCCAACCTAGCAGTTTGAAAGCAAGAAATTACAAGTAGATAAATAGGTACCACTTTGGTGGGAAGGTAACAGAATTCCGTATACTCCAGCGTCTAGTCATGCCTGCAACACGACCACATAAACATCTGCAGATGCAGACAGAGCTGGCTCTTTGGCTGTAAATGGAGTTGAGCACCATACTCTAGAGCTGTAATGGTGAACCATGGCACTCCAGCTGTTTTTAGACTTCAATTCCCAGAAGCCCAAGTCCCTGTGAATCCACACGAATGGGTTTACTGTACATATGTGATGGTGAACTTTGAGACTCCAGCTGTTCTTGAACTTTAATTTCCAGAAGCCCAAGTCCCTGTGAACCCACACGAATGGGTTTACTGTAGTGCCAAGGTTCACCATGACATACGTACAGCAAACCCATTCGTATGGCTTCACAGGGACTTGGGCTTCTGGGAATTGAAGTACAGTAATACCTTGGATAACGTTTACCTTGGATAACGCTAAAATCACATAACGTTAAGTAATCTGGTGACCTTTACCTTTACTAATTGATTCTGGAGTGATCTGCAATTGATCAACAAGATCTCAAATTTCCAATTGTTTTAAAAATGCTTTTTGTTTTATAATAGTCCTAAATTATGCTATTAAAGGTGATGATCTGCATCTATTCAGATGCAGATTTGAATTTCTATATGGAGGTCTTTACAAATGTGATGATTCTGGGCTCTGAAAGCTATGCCAGTGAAGCACAGGCTTTGGCAAATTCTACCAAGATAAGATGGTGACTGGAAGGCGGCAGGTCAGCAGTTTGATACCGGAATACTGTAGTACAGAATGATCTCGTCTTTGTCCCAGCTCCTGCCAACCTAACAGTTTGAAATTGCAAGTAGATTAATAGGGGCCACTTCGGTGGTAAGGTGTAAACAGCTTTCTGTGCTCTCTGGTGTCTAGTCATGCCTGCCACATGACCATGGAAATGTCTGCAAACACAGACAGTGCTGGCTCTTCAGCTATGAAACAGAGATGAGCACTGAATCCTTGAGTCAGATATGACTGGCTTTAGACCAAGGGTGACCTTTACCTTTACCTTACCAAGATAGCACCACCTTTGGCCATGTGTTATATCTCATGTTTGCTGTGGAAAGGTCAACCAGGTAGCTAAGCATGGAGAGCTCGGTGCAAAGTGATGAATTAATGACAGTAAATACAATCACAATGTCGTTCAGTGCTGTCAAGTCACCCCTGAACTATGGTGACTTTATGAACAAGCAATCTCCAAAATGCCCTCTTTTCAACATCCCTGCTCAGCTCTTGCAAACTCAAGGCTGTAGTTCCTTTAGGGAGTCAAGGCATCGTGTATTTGGTCTTTCTCTTTTTCTGATGCCACACTGTCCAGTACCATGTCCAGAAATGGAATGTTTGAAACTGGCCGGTAATTGTATCACTAGAAGGGAAGACAAACTAGCTCATCAAGTTTTGGGGGAAAGGGTAACAATGTGAGCAAAACTACCCTGCAAAACTGTTGTCTTAATGGGGTCGGAATTAATATTGACTTTTAATACTTATGCAAGGAACATAAGAAATACCAGTCCTCTGTCCTAATGTGCTATATTTCATCAGAAATGTTAATATGCCTTGACTATCTATTGTATTATGTTAGCGACTGTGGGAAAAGGCAAGGTGGCATACAGAATGCGGCATTTAAGCTGAGACATGCAGAGCATAATAATGGCATTGAAATTGGAGCTGGTGGGGAATTGGCTGATGAATCATCTCCCATGTTTTTGGAAACAAAACAAAAAGTATCTACCTCAGATTTTCCTACAGGAAAGTTGTACTTTGGGTACACCTCACTGCACACCTCAGATTGAAAACAGGAGGTGTATGTCAGCTTCATTTTATCGTGCATAGTTTGTTCACTAGGGGAGGGAACTATATACTCATAACTCAAGACAGCTATGGTGTTTTGATGCCTTATGAGAAGCAAGCCAAGACATTGAGGAAAATCAGCCATGTATTACAGCTCATTGAGAACAGAAAATTATCTGAATTTTTTTCACTGCAACAGCTGCACTGCTTTAGAATAAGTTGTTTCAGGCAAGTATTTTTAAAAAATAAAAGCTGTTCTTTTTCTAATTTGTTCTAGTAACTTTGCTTGGAAGGAGAGGAATGAGCAAAGTAGATATGCTGGGGATGAACCCGGGGTCTCAAACACACAAAGCATGATAGGCCAGGCCTGGCCAGGTTATCCTGCTAAGTGTGTAGGGTAGACCATACTGCCAGCAACTCAATGCCAATCATCAGACGGCAGTTAATTAATCTGACAACCCTAAGGACTAACTGCCTTAGGTGCCAAAGTTCACAGGGAAGGGTGATAGTGCCCAAGTGGATTAAATCCCACTTGAATCCATCTTGATGGAGAGCAGTAGCTCCATCAATACTGGCCTGGCGCTGAGGAGGACTTTGCGTAGCAAAAGAGCTCAGGACCAGAAAGTGACTCACAGAACTGGATCAGTGGTATGGATGTCACATTGCAATGTGGAAGACAAATGGAAGACTACTCCATTATATTGCTCATAGACAATTGTCACGACTGATCACTATGAGGATAACCAATATTCAGAATTGGATACGGCACTTAAAGAAGAAGAACTGTGCTTATAGACATTCTTGTGTGCATACTTCAGCTATATTTCTGAATTAAGACTACAATTTCTCACAGGTTTTCTAGGTGCCCACAGGGAGAGCAAGAAGACATTTATGCCTGTGATGTGTCTCCTGTAGAAGTTCTTATGCTGCAGGTCTCAGTAGGTTTTGCTGCACTGCCAAGGACCCATCCTCACACTAAAAGGGCACCAATGTAAAATTGTCCTCATGTTGGATCATCTTTCATTCGTTTGGAAAGCTCCCAGCTTTCCAGCAAAGTTATAACGTCGGCAGGGTGACCAGGACGTAGCCCTAAAGTGCCAAATTTAGAGACCCTGGCTCTATCCTTGGTTAATCCTCCTCAGAAGTGGTAAGCTAAAGACAAGCACCTATGCAGCTTAAGCTCATCTGCCTGCAGTGACAAATAAAGATGAACATGAACTTGAACAATATATTTCTTAAAATCAATGGGCTGAAAAGACAAAGTTCATCTCATAAACTTTTCCCAGTGTCTTTACATTTCTTGACCTCTCCCCCTTGCATGCACACACACACACACACACACACACACACACACACACACACACACACACACACACACACACACACACACACACACACACACACACACACAGATTGTGGTCTCGATATGTATGGTGTTTTGAGGACCAGCTGATGAAGAAATATTTAATATTGTTATATTAAACATGTTCAGGTATATTCTTATACCTAAGAATAGTAAGGTAAAGGTTGCCCTTGTTTAAAAGCCAATCATATCTGACTCTAGGGTACAGTGCTCATCTCCATTTACAGCCAAAGAACTAGCATTGTCTGCATCTGCAGACATTTTGTGGCAGGCATGACTAGAAAACAAAGTGCACGGAATGCTGTTACATTTCCCACCAAAGTGGTACCTATTTATCTACTTGCAATGTCTTACTTTCAAACTGCTAAGTTTGCAGGAGCTGGTACAAAGACCTGCTGATCTTCAGCATCTTAACCACTAAGCCACCGCAGTCTCTATACCTAAGAATACCAGTTATCAAATGTTGCCACATTAAGACAGCACATTAAACTATGGATCCTACTTCTCTTCAGAATGGATGTATAATAATTAGAGCTGCATATGGATTGTATTTATTAATTTATGAGAATTTCAGTGCATTTATTCATATGTGGCATGTGGCTATGGCTATAAATTAAGGTGGTTGCTGAGAAAGTGATTCAGTCGATTACTAACCAATTTGATTCCTCTACTTTGTAAACAGAATGAAGGAATGTGGAAAGAAAAGAAGTTGTACTTATGACTCATAGGAAATTAATTATGCAGATGCTGTCTACAGCAAAACATTGCATTACACAGTGACTAAAAGTACCAAATGCACCTATAATGAAACAACAATTTTCAAAACTTCAGAATTTTGCTATTATGCATCCCCTTACTAAGCAATTAAACCAAGTTAGAGAATGTAGGCGGGGAATTCCGTTTTTATGCTTTTTTGGGGACACATTACTTTTCATATGCAGATAAGAAGAATATCAATTATTTTAAACCAGAATTATAAACAGCATATATACAGACAGACAGGTTTGAACTACGTCAGAGGATTCTGAATGCAGTGTTTCAGAACAGGGATAGCATGTGGAGGACTACTTGATTAAAAAAGATACCATATTTCCCAGAGTATAAGACACACTTTCCCCCTTAAAATACACCGGTAAAATGGACTGCATCTTATACTCCGATTAGTCTTATACGACAGCAAATACCATATTTTCCAGCGTATAAGCATACTTTCCCCACCATAAAAACAGGCATATCAGAAAACAAAATAAAATAAAATAAAAATAAAGTAAAAATCACTGTAGCACTTTGAAGACTAACTGCTTTATTTTTATTGTTAGCTTTCGTGGATCAAGTCCACTTCTTCAGATAAAGAGTGAAACTTACACCAAATTCAGGAGGTCAAAGGGAGATGGGTGTGGTCAAGCAAGATGACAAGCAAACACAACAATACAGCTTCAGAGTGTGTCTTATACTCCAATGCATCTTATATGCCAGCAAATATGGTGCTTATACCAGGTATTACTACCACTAACACCTCAGCTCCCCTGTTCCTTTTGGCCTTCCCTATAATGCTTATAGTAGCTGGAGATGGGCATATTTTCCCAGTTGTAATATACTGCTATGAGTTTCTCCTGTTTTAATATAAAACATTATAGGGAGGCTTTGTCCACACTGAGCAATTAAAATTTAAGAATAATACTGCTGTTGGTGACATGAGAACTGCTACAATTCATTTCTTCATATACATCAACATTGTTGTGACATGCTGTCAAGTTGTTTTTCACTTAGAGAAGGGGTGCCCAAACTATGGCCCATGGGCCAGACCTAGCCCCCAATGCAAATTCATCCAGACTGCACTGCCCTCATCACTCCCAGAAGCAGAAGTAAAACATGCCCATACAGATCTGGCTGTGGGGCTTAGTTTGGGCACCCCTGGTTTAAGCAGAGAAAATGGCAGCTTAAAATCTATCTTATCCTGATGCAAAACAGATGGCAAGGCACATTTTACTTCTGCTTTTGGTAGGAGGAACCATGTGCCCGGCCTGCTGAACCATGTGACTGGCCCACTGAGCCATGTGACCAGCCCATGGCCCAAAAAGTTTGGGCACCCCTGACTGACAGCAACCTCAGGACTTAAGCACCTGGAAAGGTCCTATCATTAACACCTCTGCACAAGTTTTTCTAATTAAAGGTCTTACCTTCCTTGACTAAGTTGTTCGATTTCTCTTTATGCTATTGCCTTTCCCCACTACCTTTTCAAAAGAATCTTGGTAATATGGGAACAAACACACCTGTCTCCTTTTTAAGATTCTCCTTGGGATTCACCCAAGGAGCACTTGACATACAAAATTCTCTACTACTATGCTACGGTTTCAGGAACAAAGCCATGAAAGGGATTCAGAAGTCATTCTTGATAAGCACACATGCAATGGGAAAAGGGGGACTAAATGTTCTTTGCTTCCCCCCCCCCCCCGGTTTAATTGACACTCTCTTGCAGGTTCAAGTGTTTTACAGCACTTATGATACTGTGCTGCTATTTCCATACACTTGTTTCTGTAAAAAGAAAACTCTGATTCATGCTGAAAAATTGCTCTCTCTTTTTTTGAAGTTGTTTCTTCTTCTGCCATATCCGATTCTGAATATTGGCGATCCTCATGTCGATCAGCCATGAAGATCGTCCTGGGAACAATATAATGTAGTCTTCCATCTGCCTTCTGCATCGCAGCATTACACCTGCACCACTGATTCTAGTCTTGAGTCCTCATCAGCCTCAGGCCGGTGTTGATGAAGATGCTGCTCTCCATCAAGATGGATTTGAGTGGGATTTAATCCACTTGGGGGACCATCACCCTTCCCTGTGGACTTCGGCACCCAAGGGCGTTAGTCCTCAGGATTGTCAGGTGAGTTAACTGCCACCCGACACTCGGCTTTGAGTCGCTGACAGTATGATCTAGTCTATAGGAAAACCTGCCCAGACTGGGAAGTTGTTTAATAAAATGAAATACTCTTTTACAACTGATGCACCACTGAAATGATTGCATCTAGGGAGTTAAGTGCCACAGAGGCTCTGGGATTTTGACAGAAGCTGGGAGGCACATAATTCCTCTTTTAATAAGCCAAGCTGGCAGAGAAAGGGGGCAGAGGTGCAGAACAGGTGCTAATGGCTTTGTGTAGTGAGCAGCCACTGTTATGACATTCCCTTTGGAGCACTTCCTAGTACCCTCTATTGTAAACTGTAAAGTTGCTTCTATGGAATAATCAAACATGGATTAGAAGTGGCACAAATTTTCAAGAATGAGGGATCATTGTCTCCAGAAGCAACAGGTTCCCTTTAAAGCTAGCATCAACACAGATGGTGTCACTGTGGTCGCTCAGCCCAAATGAACCTGTCTTCTAATCAAGGCTGGATCTCTGGTAACTACATTTTCCCCTTATACTATTTGCAAATTCTAGTCCTGAGAGACACTTGTGAGACACTCTAAACCATTACCCATGCTGGGTAGGGAATTCTAGAAGTTGCAGTCCTGCAGAGTAAGTTTCCCAAGCTTTGTAAATGTAGGCCACTTAGCAGGCCTCCTGAGCTTTCTTATTTCATCACTGCACTTGTACCTCTTCAAAGTGAAGGGGAAGAGTTTCTCTAAATAAACAGACATGGTCGGCTTTATACAAATCGAGTATTGTCCCATCTTTCTGTCTTATTTGACGCAGCCTAGCCATCTTGGCCAACTTTGACTTCTTCTTATCCTCTGACTTGGTCCACTTGGATAGAGCATGTTCCTTTTTCTTCTTCTTCTTGGAATCATTCCCAAGAAAGTTTATATCACCCATTCTGCTCATGTCATCCTCTGTCAAATTTCCATATATTTCATTAGCCCATAGGATGCTGTCCTATTCCAAGTCAACTCACCGGTCCATTTAGCTCAGCATCATCTACACTGATTGACTACAGGTCTCCAGTGTTTCGGACTCTACCTGCCAATGCTGAGGATTAAACCTGGAAGCATTCACAGATCCTTGAGCTATTTGTTAAGTTGTAGTCCTTCTCCATCCCTATACTTTTTCTTTTGCATATAACAGCTAAAACATGCATAAAACAGCTAAACATGCATAAAACAGCTAAAACACTCAACTTTAACATCTCTAGTAAATCTGTATCAAACCCAGAATGTTCTGATGTCAACAGATATGATGGAGGGTTGATGTTCATGGAAGAGAAATTAAAGTGATGTGCCTACATTGAATAGGGCTACCAGCATCCCATTTCCTGTGATACAGGGCCAAAACCAAATACCTGGGGGCAGGTTCTAATGATATTATAGAAGCAGGGGAGACAAAGGTTGGGAGAGGGTCAGAACTACTTCCAGTCCAACTGACTGTGGAAACAGATGGTAATCTAAGTAAACGGTCACAAAATTTGGTAGCTGATAGCCAGGAAAAGTAAAACTTATTTCAATGACTGGGCATGTGGTAAAATGAGCCTAGCAGTTGTCACTCTGACTAGTGATTGCGTTCCATAGAGCAGCTCAAAAGGTCCTACCATTAACACCTTTTTCTGACCATGACTCACCTAAGCATCTCTAAAATCCTGATCTCTCTCCCCCCCCCCCGAAATCAAATTGCCCCCTGTGGGGTGTGCCCCACATTGGGAACTACAGCCATAGAGCTTTTGTTTTGGCACAAATGGCATGTGAAGACTTCTTTCAAGTCTTAGGTCCTCTGGGTCTGATAAAATGTTCACTGCCATCCCATAGGAATTTTCTTTCCCACCATGCCTTAGAACAGTGATCCCCAACATGGGGCCCATGCCCCTCAGGAGGACTTCAATTCACACCAGGTATGTTTGCTTCCAACACTCATTCCCTTTAGACTTGGGTGAAACAAGAGCTGTAGCCAAATAGAAATTCCCTTCATTTATTCTCTATTGAAGCACAATATTTCCTCACTGAATGCTTTTATGACCCCTCCTTGTCAGAACATCACAAGTCTCTTGGGCAGAATGCCCAATTATTTCTCTCTTTATTTATTATCACCAGGATCTTTCATGGAAGAAACAAATAGGATAGGAAGCATCAATGTATTTCCCTCCCTCTTGCCATATTTCCAGAAGGATAGGCTATAAATAGAATAGACAATGACACTGCTATTTGCCTTTTGCCTTATCATGGGAGGAAATTGCCTCTTTATTCAGAACCTTAATTATTGCTATTTCTGTAATCCATTGGGACATGTTAGGATAAGAGGCTCCTTTGAGAAAGGGCTTGGGGGACTTGTTACAATAATCTGCCGCCTCTGTGTAAAGTAGGAGGCACAGGGTGGGGAGGCAAAATTAATAAACTAACACAGACACTGTGTCAACTTCTCCCACAGGAGAAAACAATATAGCAATTTCATTCAGTCACAGAGACCAAACAGCACTTGTGTCCAAATGAACAGGGCGCAGCACCAGCTCCTACCAGATCATTATGATGATGCTTATATGAGGACACATACACAACTTGAGAGTGTTTCAAAGAACATCTAAATAGAACCTTGCCACACATGGAAACAATAGTATTTGTACTTTAGACATACAGTATCTTGAAACCTCAGATAAGTTCTAAAACCCCATTTATCCTACATGATGATCACAATAATGGATGCAGAACCATTTTATATTTCTCCCTCAGCTGGAGAAACAAAGAACAATTTGTCAGTTTTAAGGAGGGAAATGGATCAGGTGATATTTTGGTTGTAATGTGTCTTTACAACAGGGATCACAACCCAAGACGCTTCCATCGAAAACAACTGTGTTTCCCAAGGGACTTGCTAGGATATAGCTAATTTGTTCTGATCCCACATGAAGCTGTTCAGCATCAAAAACTTCCCCAAATCTTCCTGTATGGGTCTGTAATCACATGGTCCATGTCAAGTGTTGTGTAGTGGTTAAAGTGCTAAACATATGGTGTCCCCACTGAACCATGACATTCTTGAATGTATATTTTTGTAATCTGGTTAATTCCTTTCTTAATTAGGAGAGCATAAAGTACAAAGAGCAAGAATAATAAGCAAGGAAAAAGCATGAGAGAGCAGTAGCACAAGTCCTCCTGAAACCATCCCCTTCACTAGCTAAAACTTAAAATGTAGAAAATCAAGCTAAAAGCAGCTTAAGTAGAAAAATGCATTTTTACTTACAATTCTGTTGTTCTGTTACAATTACAAGGATAAAAAGTAGTCTCTGTGTAAAGCAGGCATGTTTTTATGAAGCCACATCATCAAAGATTGGAAGAAGAGAAATTCATGTTGGTTAATTATTGAATACATGCTGGGAAACAACTTACAAAGGGCAATGGGGAGTGCAATAGTAAATGGGAGAGGAGGGACAGAAGTTTGTGGGTTTCCCTCAAAAACCAGAGGTGGGAAAAAGAACTCTTTAATTGGTTAGTGGCAGGAGACAGACACCCTAGCTTATGAAAGCCCTCATAAGCTAACACTTATATCCACTGTTAGAAAGCATGCATGATTGTTAAATTTCCCAATAACCCTTCTCAAGTGCAACGCTCCTCAACCAAATCCCATCTTTCCTATATCTGTTCTGTATTTGCTGTTTTTTAGTAGAGGTTCACTTTCCTCTGCCTTTCAGAACATCTGTGCGCAGGATGGGTCTTGCACCAATATGGCCATCCTGGATATCTAGAGGGTCCATAAGTTCAATTATCTTTTGTCTCTGGTTCAGCAAACATGAGCCATCTGCCTCCCTTTCAATCTGAATTGCCAATTTATATGTTGCATCTTCTAACTCTTTGATTTCTACTTCTTTATAAGATGGTGTTCAATCTCTTTGTATTCCTGTCCCCTGTGAGTAGCTATAATTAGTTCATTTACATCAGCAAAGATTAAATTTAAATGCCAAGTTCTGATTCTGGTATATAAGCACTGATCTGTATCAACATGCTTGAAACCTTGTTGAACCAACATCTTCAATTTCTTGTTCTAGGCCCAAGGAGCTTCCTTCAGTTCATACTTCAATTTACAAAAAAGAAAGAAAAAGCAGGATGTTTCTCATGAAGACAGATGGCTGTTCCATGTACAGCTTCACTGTAGTCTCTCCATGTAGAAGTGCAATCTTCTCATTTAAGTGCTTGTTTTCCATTTGTTTAGAGACTGTTATACTCAGGAGCATTTTTATGGTGCTGTGCTTGATAAAAGGAACAAAGGTTTCATCAAAGTTTTCTCCATACTTCTGCAGGAACCCTTACACAAGACTCGCCTTATAGTGTTGAGCTTCTCCAAATGCACCCTGTTTCAACTTGAAGATTCATCTGCATCAAATGGCTTTCTTGTCTGGTTAGCATCTTGGTCATAGTCCATATCTCAGTCTTGTGTAGAACTTCCACTTCTTTCCTTACAGTTTCTCTCGTTCTAGCACCTTCATTTACTGTCATCTGTTCAATGTCTTCCCAGGTCACTGGCTCATTAATCTTGCAACCTTGCAAGGTAGTACAGGCCATCAAGTGGTATACCACTACTAGGTCACAATGGGTGGCTGACTAGAATGTGGCATTGGTGCCCTTCCAGTTCGAAATCCTCAATCTCTTCCTCTTTAACCTCTTTTCTTGGTGTATTTCTTTCATTCCATATGTTCTCAACTTCCTATTCAATCTTTGACTATGTCTTAGCTATGTCTTGGCTAAAGCAGACACTTTACCTTATGAAAGGTCTCCTCCCACTCATATCCATTGTTAGAAAGCATGCAAGACTGAGGAGCTATTAATCAATCACTTTTTTTGCCTGCTTTATGTCACAGGGTTTTTGCAAGGATACATGCAATAGAGGAGAACCAATGCTGCTTCTTCCGTGTCTAGGCTAGACATGAAACTGCTAAAATGAAGCCACCTTTTGGTGAGTTCATTCTGCAGTTCCTTTTACCTGACCTAGTGTGAGAAAGAGTAGCCAGCAACATAAGGTTGCCGTTACCAGGGTATGCATGATTGTGTTTTTAAAATACCAATCTTTGAAAAGGCTTTTTTTTGTGTACCCCAGGAGAACCATTAATACTACCTTAACCTCACAAGGTGGGGGGGAGCATGGGGCAAAATATAACAGAAAATAGAGTCAGTAAACTGGCCACTTCAGTCCACTGTGATTAGTCTTTTGTTCAGTAACACATGAAAAATTGCCTACATTTCTTCTGATGTGCAAATTTTTGTACCGAAACTGTTATAAGCAGTTTTGTAAGCAATTGCCTCAAAAGTAATACATTCTGTATTGTACTATTAGTAGTATATATAATTCATCAGAATATTTTTCCAGTCAAGCTTTTTAGTATGTACTTTTAAACAGAAGAAATGCCTCACATATTTTGAAGACATGTGAATACTATGGGAATGTTTGTAAGGATTTGAAAAATAAAATCTAGGCTGGTTTGCAAACCACAAGAAAAATATGTTTCTACAACACCTGTACCATTCACTACTGTATCTCAATTTCTAAATGTAGTCATCTCACTCGAAGAACAGAGGTCTGACCAAGGAAGCAATTTATTTTCTCCTTAATAGAAAGTTTGCTGGTTCTCCCTGATGACTATAATTTCTAAGTATGTCTCTCTTGCTTCTCGTTTACAAAGCACCTGTAATTAAGTGCTGTTGGTTGTATAAAGGTTTCTTGACTCTGAATTTCCTGAGGGATGTTGGCATTATTACTACATGTCCTGTCTCCCTTAAAATCCTTCTGTTTTCTCCTAACTTGGCCTTAATGTTAACTAATGGACAATTTTTAATTCACAGGAAGAAATCACACAACAGTTGCTGAGTCCACCAAGGCCAAGTATACAATATTTTGTACCAGGGATCCTCAACCTATGGGCCGTGGGCCAGATCTGGCATATGGCACCATTCCATCTGGCCCATGCCCTCGCTCCAGCTACCACTGCTGCCTCAATCTTTTACCCCTCCACTTGGCTTGGTGTCTCCCTAACTATGCTTCATAGCAGGGTGGATGTTGTAGAAAGGCTTACAACATCTGCCCTGCTTCAGAGCCGCATTACGAACATGTCAAGCCAAGTAGAGGGGACAAGGATTGAGGTGAGGTGGCATGGCAGAAGCAGAAGTGGAAGTGGTGGATGCACGTGGACACACACGTCTTTCCCAGGGCCACTCTGGCTGAGAGCAGCTTTTCCAGAAGACACAAGCTGGCGGTGTCTTTCCTGGGGGCTGCTCTGGCTGAGCACGGGCAAGAAGGAAAGCCAGGACCCCTCCTTCACCCACTTCATGCAGCTCCTCCAGGCCAGTAAGCAGGGAAGCTGTGTGTGTGTGAGTGTTGGGAGAGTGGTGTGGTCTCACCGCTGGCAATGGCGGTGGTGAATGTTTGAGGCTCGGGGTGGTCCTGATGGCTGTGCTGGCAGTGGTGGTGGGAGTGTCAGGGGGCTCAGGTGGTCCTGCTGGTGGTGGGGAGAGTGGTGGGGGTTCAGGGTGGTCTTGCCACCCAAGTGCACAGAATGCTATTTACCTTCTCACTGAAGTGGTACCTATTTATCTACTTGCAATATCTTGCTTTTGAACAGCTAGGTTGGCAGGAGCTGGGACAGAGACGGAAACTCACTCTGTCATGCAGCACTTGGGTCTCAAACTGCTGACCTGCTGACCTTCCAGTCATCAAGTTCAGTGTCTTAACCTCAAATCCTTACTCATGTGGGTGAGTTGGAGGTAGCTGTGGGTATTAGTAATCACAAACATGAAATGAGTCTCATTTGGGCATCTCCTCAGTGGAGTTTCTATAGCAAAAACCCTTTCAAACCAGAATAATTTCTGACACGAAATTATTATCACAACCATTGGCCTCTCTATGAGCTCATCTGCTTTGGGCAAGAGTACACCCCTTGAAGAGATTCAGAAACCAAACATATCTGAGGGTAAACAAAATAGAACAGCAAAAAGAGAGAGAGATAAATATTGTGGCACCTTAAAGACTAACACCTGTATTTAAATGTGAGCTTCCACTTCATCAGACCAAGGAGTAGCAGGTTCTACTTCAGAACCACTTTAGAGCCTCAAGAAGACTTTGTAGTTGTTGGCTGTTGTTGTTTTCTGCTTTACTAGTTTGCAATACAGTATTTTTTAAAAAAGTATCTGAAAACAGGTTTATACAACTTCTTCACAAAAGTGATAGAAAGAGCTTTTAATTTTTTAAAACCTAAAATGTTAAAGAGAGCTAGTAAAGAAAAATTCTGCAACTGTTTCTCAAATGATTCTTCAGTACCTGAAAATTTCACCTCATTCTGCTGCAGATGTGGGCTGATTATCCACCTGAAATCTAGAAGATAGATTTAAAAAACCCACAAAAACAAATCCATAATGAGACACAATCCTCATTCCGAAGGATGATTTTACTCTCACCATAGATCCAAGGCGACCCCCTGTTGGATCAATGAGATTCTGTAGCAAGGACTGCTTAATCCAGGAGACATTTCTCAGAGGTCAGCTATTTGTGTTGCAGAAAATGGAATTATATGTTGAAGTTAAGAGTCAGCTGCTAGTCTAGTATTTGGCTTGTGTACTTGAGGGCATCATTCTGTCCAAATATCTTAGTCAGAATATATTGACCCACGGTTGGCTTTATGAAATAGTATGTTATGGTATTTCCTGGGGGGTGGGGGTGGGGGCTAGGAACATAGCTACAACAGTACTGCTATGGCCTCTAATTAGCTTGTTAGCAGCCTGACAGAGGAGGAATGCAACACTTTACAAGCCCCCAAAGTGAGGCAAAGCTTCTTGTCGAATTGAAACTTGACAGTTAGCTTTCGACAGCCCTAAATTATCCCATGACAAGCTGCAACGAGGAGGTGAGCAACCTTGCACATAATCTACAGTTATTGTCATTTCCATTTTTATTATCCACACTATGCTGATCACATTGACAGAAGCTTTAAGAGAGCTTTTGTTTGAGGAGACCATTTCTTAGAGAACCTATTTTCTTCCTAGTGTTTTTGCTGCCATTTCAGCCAAATGGAAATGGTGCTCCCTTTATTTCATTGTTATCCTCCTGCCCATATAAAGCAGGCAATCCTCACTTGGCACTAGAATTGCTTGAGGATCCTAGCTCAGCTGCTGAAATCCCATGTATGAGTTGGAAATGATATCCAATGCTAACACCTTGCCCTGCAGCAATTCCTGAGAATGGAAAAACTTTGTGTGGTTTACTTACAGAGACAGTGCTCTCCTGGGGACCTCATGGGAGGCATGACCCAGAGCCATTACCAAAGCAAAGGCGGTGATGTAGAAGGTACTCCATTTTAGTAAAGAACATTTATGTCTTGAAAACCAGCATTTTCCCCCAGTTGCTGACAGGTGTTTCGTGCACTATTGTTTTTAGATGTACACCCAGGACATGCACACACTGAAGAAAGTCAGGTCTTACATGGACTCTCTGGAACACTTGCATTCATCACACAAAAGTTGCTTTGAAACATTATGGCTGCTAGAACCCACAAGCACCATGGCACCTGGGCACTGTGATGTAAAACATTTCTGCAAACTACATAAAAAGTGGCAATTTACTGCGCTTGGTGCATTTAGCCCAATATTGTCAGCTCCGAAAGACAATGGCTCTTCAAGGGTTTCAGGCAGGATTTGATGATGGTGATGATGATGATGATGATGATGATGATGATGATGATGATGATGATGATGATGATGATGATGATTCTTCTTCTTCTTCTTCTTCTTCTTCTTCTTCTTCTTCTTCTTCTTCTTCTTCTTCTTCTTCTTCTTCTTTATCTGAATCCAAATACTGTATTGGCAATTCTCGTGGCGATCAGCCATGAATATCAGCCAGATAATATAATGCAGTGGCCTTTCATCTGTATTCCGCATTACAGCATGACACACACACACCCATGCCACTGATCCAGTTCTGTCAGTCACTTTCTGGTCCTGAGCCCTTTTGGCACACAATGTCCTCATCAGCCCCAGGCCAGTATTGATGAAGCTGTTGCCCTCCATCAAGACGGATTCAAGTGGGATTTAATCCACTTGAGGACCATCACTCTTCCCTGTGGACATTGCCACTAAGGCTGTTAGTCCTCAGGGTTGTCACATTAATTAACCACAGTCTGACACTCAGTGTTGAGTTGCTGGCAGTATGGTCTACTCCATTACCATAGCAGGATAACCTAGCCAAACTGGCAGTGTTCACACAGTATTCTGAAATCAGTGTAAAATGCTCTGGAATTTCTGTAGGTATCCTGAAACCTAACCACTACTGTGGCTACACTGCTGAGCAGAGGAGGGGAGAATCCTTACTATGATAGCTTCATTATCCATTGGTCCAGTTCCAAGCACAGTCAAGGGATGACTACATTGGCCATTTAGCCCCCACTTTGCATTGGATTTGGCATGACTAAAATAAAATTAAAAACCAGCAACTACACAATGTAAAGTTAGGTGTGGGGAATGCCAGTGGGGAATTGTTTTTTTCCCAGTGGTGAAACATCTCTTTTTATTCATTTGGCAGGGGTAGTTTATTTATTTTACTCCAATTCTGTTGACATTGTTCTTCTCCACTTTCTGCTCCTTTTTGATCTCTTGATCCCATGCAAAGGGGTGGTCCCAGGTAAGACAAAATAAAGGAGTGATCCTGGTGATTTCAATAATGGTCTTTTTCACAGCTTTTTGCCCTCCCCCCTGCTGACCCGTGCAACACAATAGTTCCATGATGGTGAACCTTGGCACTCTAGGTGTTCTTGGATTTCAGTTACCAGGAGCAAAAGTTAACACTCCTGCTGATCAGGGCTTTTGGGAATTGAAGTTCAAGAGCAGCGGGAGTGCCAAGGTTCACCATTACTACAATAGTTGTTCATATTCATCTGGACAGCTACCCATAGTGAGCAGCAGAAACCTGCTCTGAAAAACTCAGCATCAAACTGGAATTTTCCTGATGTGTAGTTGTAGCCCAGGAACACTGATCATGACCTATAAAATCATATACATCCAAAAGATGGATACTTCTGTGACTGTTACCAGACTATGGACTTTCATTGCAAGGACAACCAAGTTAGACCAGGATCAAGAGGACAGACCCTTGAAGGGGGTTTACCCATACATATTCGAGTATTAGCTGACCCAAATATAAGCCAAGGTACCTAATTTTGACCTGAAAACCCAGGAAAATAGATTGACAGAGTATAAGCCGAGGGCGGAAAATGCAGCAGCTGCTAGTAAGTTTCAATAATCAAAATACAGTTGTACCTCGCTTAAAGAGCATAATGTGTTCCACAGGATTGCTCTTTAAGCGAGTTTGCTCTTTAAGCGAAACACCATTGTAAGTGACCAATTGTGGGGGGCATTGCAAACCCCAATTTATTTGTTAAGCGAGTTTTTGGTTAGTTTTATTTGTTAAGCGAAGCGAACATTGAGAGAAAATTCTGCTCTTTAAGCGAGTTACTCTTTAAGTGAAGCGCTCTTTATGTGAGGTTTGACTGTACATGAAAATATGGTAAAATTAACTAAATTGTTGGTTCATCTCAATATGGTGCATTCTTGGTGCCCTTGTGGTCATTGACCCGAGTATAAGTGGAGTCCCCTTTTGGGGGCTCATTTTTGGAATGAAAAAACTCAGTTTATACTTGAGTATATATGGTATCTACTTTTCAAATGCATGGTTTTCATTATAGGAATTTAAATTGTTCTTATAGGATTTAATTTCTTGGTTGTTTTTATATGATAATGTGTTCAACTGAGTTTTAAGTATGCCACTTTATGTTTTTAGCTACAGTATATCCATTTTAGCCATTTTGTATGTTGTCATGGGTTCCTATATTGCTTTAATTTCTGAATTGGTACCCTAAGGACATGAAGAAATTCCAAGTTGGCGGGGGTAGAGGGAAAGATAAGACTGTCAAATCTTTATCAAGAATAAAACATCATATTAAACAAATCTGCATGACAGATATTATCACTAGAAATTAGGCTTTGTCAGTTTAAACTATATTTTTATTTTATAATAATGTTTATTACGTTTAATAAAATGTGTGTTCATTTTTAACTTTAAATTTTAAATTTAACTTTAAATTAAAAATGAACACTGTTGTTTTAAAAGGGATTGGATAAGAGTAAAGTACAAGTAGGGAGTCATGAGGGTTTTTCAAAAATCAGAAGGAACATGATACCAAAACAATTGGAAAGTGCTGCTGTATCAGGAGGCTGGTAGGATACTAATAAAATAAATTAATTAACAGGTAAACTGCACAGTTCCAAAAAAAACTGCTGGAAGCCACTAGGAGCTTTCTCTATGCCAACGACCCTGCAACTGTCACATAGTGCACAACCTTCGAGGCTGCTGAGAAAAAACTGAGTGAAACTTTGAACTTAATGTTTATATAATATAGGGATAATCAACTGAAGCCAAACTGTCTAAAAACTCAACTCTGTATTTTTCATCTGAAAAACCGTAAGGAATCAAGAAAGTGGCAGGTGAACTGGAATGGCACCAGGCTCGAACACTGCAACACCTTCAAATACATGGGAGTTACCCTGGATTGAACTCTCACTTTCAAGACCCACTGCCTAAATACCAAACAGAAAGTTTTTACTAGGAACAATGTTGTAATTTCTGTGAGCTGCCCTGAGTCAGTGTATGCTGAGTGGCGGCATACGAATCAATCAATCAATCAATCAATCAATCAATCAATCAATCAATCAATCAATCAATCAATCAAAATAACAGGCACAAGTTGGGGTGCCCAACCACAAACATTAAGAACTTCTGCACTAGCTTTATTTTACTGTGCAGGAGAGTATGCTTGTCCAGTGTGGTACAAATCAAAGCATGCAAAGCAGGTGGATGAGGCCCCAAATGAAACAGTGAAATTGGTCACAGGATACCTAAAACCAACCTCAATACAAAAAGTGCATTACTTAGCTGGTATCCCTCCACCAACATTTTGCCAAGAAAGTGCTGCTCAGAAAAAGCGGGTAAAAGCAAGATCCTCAAAAAAACACCTGCTAGTTGGTCACCAACCACCAAGGCAGAGTCTGAAATAAAGGCACAGTTTCCTCATAAGTTCTCCCCCCCCCCCCGAACAACCAACCCCCACAGTCCGCTCTAGAATTTTGGAAGGCAAGCAAAGAGCTACCAGACAACTGTGCAGAAACACATGATTCTCTACTGCCTGGCCAAGAACAACCATGGCATGTGGGGAAAGCTTTAAACAGACTGTGTGCTGAGGTAGGTAGATCAGGGGCTAATTTGAGAAAGTGGGGTTCCCCTGTAGATGACAGCCTGTGTGAATGTGGAGAAGAACGATCACCCATATGATACAATGTATACTATGTTCCACAACGTGCACTGAGGAGGGCCTTATGTTGGCAAGAGGAAATGCTGTTGATGTGACCTGATATTGGGCAGATGTCATCTAGCCCTGTTAATTCCTTTTTGTTTTAGATATGTTAATTCTAGCTTTGTATGATATTATATGCTGGTGGTGCCTCTCACACAGATAAAAAAAGACTGCACAGTTTATGCATCTAGGATTAAGACTGGGAACGCTGGAGCCCAGCTTCTTCCAGGCAGACATGTCTCTTCTAAAGATTCTAGTGTATGTGAGAGAAAGACATCCATCAAAAAAAAATCACCTTTCTTGAGTAGCATGAGTGACTCTTAATGGATAATATTTTCCAAAAGCTGCAGCTGAATTGATAAAAACTGAGTGCATTTTGGGGAATATTTAGTATACAGCTCTTCTGAAAACATCAGCTTGCTAAGTGTCAGATAGACAATATAGAAAAGAGGTAGAGATACCCAAGATATCACAGAGAAACAGATAATTACTATATCAGACTCTGTTTTTCATTTGGGAGATGGCATCTCACCCACACTGCTAGCAAAATGACACTCCTAAAAGATAACAGACACCAAGGATTATATACACAGACATACACAGCGAACGCAACTAAGAACATTTCGTTCCATTCTTCTAAGCAGAATACTACAAGCCTCCTTTTATGAACAGCGAGGGTGAAAACAGCTGCTTTTTTTCTAGACATTTGCATGGATTTTAGTTAAGTGACGTTCACAGTACACAGAAAGAACCTCCTCGAAGACTGAGGTATTTTTGAACCACAATCGCACATACCCTAGTAACAGCAACCTTGTGTTGCCAGCTAATCTTTCTCACACTAGGAAAGGCAAAAGGAACTGCAGAATGAACTCACCAAAAGGTCCCTTCATTTTGGCAGTTTCACGTCTGGCCTAGACAAGGAAGAAGAAGCCAAAGAAGCCGTCTGTTCACTTAATGAGGGACTAAACAGTTAAAAAAGGTGAATAACAAGAAGAGACACCTCTTGCACTTGCTCCCTAAAACACGCACACTGTCTGCATGTTTAGTGGAAGTGAGAATGAGCCTTGGGAAGTTTCAAAGCATTACAAATGTGGACTACAACTCCCAGAACCCTCCAGTTAACATGCCAAAGAAGCTGTACCAGTTGGGGGAGTCAGGGACTTGAAGTCCTGAGAGTAGCTTTTCCCAGGTCTGGCTGTACATGTACCAGATCAGGACAACTGGGAGGCAACTACAGCATTATCTCAGCCCTACAGATTTTTAGATGCTCTAGCAGTGAAGTCCATTAAGCCAACAAAGACCAATTTATGCACCACTTAACAGAGAAAGGAAGGGTCATGGTGGCTTACTGGTTAAGACACAGAATTTGATGACTAGAAGTTTGGCAGATCATCCGTTCAAGACCTGAGTGTTGCACAATAGAGTGAGCTCCTGTCTTTGTACCAGCTCCTGGAAACTTAGCAGTTTGAAAGCAAGACATTGCAAGTAGATAAATACCGTATTTGCTGGCGTATAAGACGACTGGATGTATATGATGACCCCCCAACATTTCCACTCAAAATATAGAGTTTGTTATATACTCGCCATATAAGGCTACCCCCTCTTCCGCACACCTTCCACACACCAAATAAAACATAAAAGAACATCAGATTTGATTTTAACATCTCCCTGTGGCTGGCACTAGTGCGCAAGTCCGCATGTGCGAGCTCTGCGTAGACAAGGGGTGGGGTGGAGCACCGCTGCTTCCCGCCGAGCAGAACGGGCCGGTCATGCTGAAAAGGCTGGCACACCTGTCTCGCTGCTGATGCTCGCCGCAGCCACGTTGGATACTGCGCAATACTGAATGGTATGTAGAATGAGGTGGGTGGGCGGGCATCGGGAGGCCACTATGGGCACCAGGCGGGCATCGGGAGGCCACTATGGGCAATGGGTGAGCATCGGGAGGCCACTATGGGCAGCTATGTCTATCCCAACTGAAGTGCACCCGGCATATAAGACGATCCCCCCACTTGGAGGCATGTTTTTCAGGGGGGGAAAGTAGTCTTATACACCAGCAAATACAGTAGGTACCACTTCAATGAGAAGGTAAACAGCATTCTGTGCACTCTGGTGTCTAGTCATGCCTGCCATATGTCCATGGAAACATCTGGAAATGTATTTATTTATTTAATCATATTTATAAGTCACCCTCCTCACAAGTGACCTAGGGCAGCTAAAATGACCTTAAAACAGCAATAACACAGTACATTAATAAAAACCTATCAGTATAATAAAACCAATCTCAGAAAAATTAAAATTTTAAAAATTAAAAGTTAAAAAAAAATTAAAAAGATTCACAGAGAGAGGAGGCCGGGGTGACTGTCTGACTCATACCCCACACCTGTCCCCCCACACCTGCAGACACAGCTGGCTCTTTGGGTATAAGTAGAGATGAGCACTGAACCCTAGAGTCAGATATGACTGGCTTTTGAGCAAGGGCAACCTTTACCTTTACCCAACACCAGATATTAGTATCAGACATTCTGGGGCAGCAGTGGCTCAGTGGTTAAGAAGCTCACCTTTTTAACTGGAACGCTGGCAAGTCGGCAGTTTCTAGACCCAGGTACTGCATGATGGAATGAGTGCCCGTTGTTTCTCCCAGCTCCTGCCAACCTAGCAGATTGAAAGCAAGAAACTGCAAGCAGAAAAATAGGGACCACTTTGGTGGGAAAAGATCTTGGGGACATAAAAGGAGCCTCATTCTGGCGTCCCCTGAGTGGAGTTTTCCAGCAAAAGTTCTTTCAAACCAGAATAATTTCTGACACTAAACAATAAGTATTATTATTGTTATTGTTGTTGTTGTTGTTGTTGTTGTATCAGACAATTTCCATCCATTTCTACAAGGCCGATAATTCACATGACATTCTTAGCATTCATTGTATTATGTTATCACCAGTTGACTAAACACACTGATGATCAATTTTCCACAGGATTCATCACTTTCAGATGTGTGTGAGACAGGAAAACCTGTGTGTTTTCCTCCTTAAATCAAGGTCAATATATTTTGTGCAAGCTAATTAAAATTAGTGTTCTTCTCTTTGAAAAGCAAAACAAACACAGAAAACAGGCATAAAGCAACTGGCTAGTCATTTTAACAAGGTAGCAAACAACTCCTCAGATGTTTCTAATTATGAAATGCCCATGGAAGATGGCAGCAGATATTGTGCCTCCAAATTTGCATGATTTATGTTAAAGCATCATCTTTTGCTATGTCTACAAATAAATTCTTCTTATTCTCTTCCCTTGGGTGGTCGCCAAAAATGCCCTGCTATTTTGTGCATGGCTATACAGGAAAGGGACTGCAGTGGCTCAAGTCACTAAGATGCTGACTGGGAGGCGGAAGGTCAGCAGTTCGATTCCCGAGTACTACAGGACGGAATGAGCTCCCAGCTCTGTCCCAGCTCCTGCCAACCTATCAGTTCGAAAGCAAGAAATTTCAGGTAGATAAATAGGGACCACTTCGGTGGGAAGGTAACAGCGTTCCGTGCGCTCCGGTGTCTAGTCATGCCTGCCACATGACCATGGAAATGTCTGCAGAGGCAGACAGCGCTGGCTCTTCGGCTTAGAAACAGAGATGAGCACTGACCCCTAGAGTTGAATACGACTGGCTTTCGAGCAAGGGAAACCCTTACCTTTACCTTATACAGGCAAGCTTAATGTTATGGTTGCAAGGATGAAACATGAATATGTGCAAACCCCTGAAAAACTCCATGAAGACAGCAAGTTCACAACATCTGTAACTGAGAGAATACGTCTATACTCCTCTACCTAAACTGTATTTAGAACAGATTTATACAGATGTCAAGTGATGTTAGATCAGAGATACTCAGGGTCGAAAATAATGCTTTTCTTTGTGCTTGTAGTAGAGCATGAAAGGACAGATTATCACCAAGGCCAAAAACAGGCATCACAGATTCTGGTGTTAATCTGATCTACACCAGCTGAGACTCAGGTTTAATCTGTACCTTCTCCCTATAGCCTGCTAAATCATGTTTAACATTGGATTAGCTAATGGGATTCCACTGGGTCGAGTCTAGCACAACCGGATCTGTTACTGAAGACAAGTTCCTGGACAACCTGTGCCCAGAATGAATTATTTCATTTCCTTGCCCTGCTGCTGACACCACTGCTACTGTGACAAACTGTGCCTTATCTCCCTCTGCAGCAGAATCTGGTCATAACAGCCCACAGTTGTGAATGCCCCAAGTGTTAATTGAATATCAGCAGTAATAGTATGTGGACATATACAGTTCAACAAGTGAAAGAATACTCATCTCTGTCCTTTTCTTAGGGAAGAAACAGAGAACACACAGCTTTTCAATTAGAAGGTGATGAAATATTATCTCTCCAGATGAATATTTCTTTAAAGCTGTCCTATCTGCATAATCAACATCCAAATGACACCTGCTGTTTAACTCTCAATGACCAATCACTAAACAAAAGTAAAATGATTGGCTACTTGCAAAGCCCATGAGCCCCACTATAAAATAATCAAACTGCCTTTATTTTAAGTAAATTCCATTTCTAAGTGTGATGCTTCCCTCTTATCTGCTTTTGCCTTCAGACAGATTATTTGGTTAACTGTACACTAAAGAGTAACCAAGAAGAATCCTCTGGAGTAAAATTAGCTAACGAATGGTGCTGGAAATTCTTTTAGACTGGCAAATGATGATGATGACGATGACGATGGCACCTATATATGTATAGGTGCATAAGGAATGCGTGTTTTTGGATTAGTCTTTGAATTAAAACCCTTTCCTGTAAAACATCACAGTAAGTCTAGAAAAAGAACTCTCAATGCCTGATCTTATGTATCATCAGGGGTCTGATTCTTCTTGTCAGACAGACAGACTACAATTGTCCCAGAAGACAGGTGGACTGTAACTCACAAAAACTCACACTGAAATAAATCGTTTTAAAAGTGCTACAAGACTTGGTTTTAAATTTGTCACATACAGTAATACCTCGGATAACGTTTACCTCGGCTAACGCTAAAATCACATAACTTTAAGTAATCTGGGGAGGAGAATTGGATCGAATAACGTTAAGGTCCTATGGGATGGATCGGATAACAACCACTAAAGCCTGTGCAGTTACAAGGTATCTCTATGGAGCTTTAACATTATCTGATCCATCCCATAGGATTTTAAAATGGATCGGATAACACTAAAAATCGGATAGCACCAAGACTTGTGGAACCAAGTTTTAGCGTTATCCAAGGTATTACTGTATACTAAAATAGGCCAAACACAGCTGCCTCTTTGAAAAACACATACACACACTAGACTAGATTTTCTCTTAGTTCCAGTGTTGGCCAGAGGACGGTCAGATGTGTTCAAAAGCCAACAAAGGCACAGCAGATCTTCTAAAATCTTCCCCTCCTAGTTGGCTCCTCAGTCCAATAAACTCAAGATTTGTGATTTGCAGTGGCCTAACAGGCTTGCATTTATGCTGGGGAGAATTGTATTGAAAAGGTTGGGGTTAACTCCTGGACCCCAAAAGGGGATCTAGCTTTCCAATTTCACTTCACAGGTTAACTTTGACTTCTTCCTGTGCTTCCCTCACTATGTTTAAATGCACATTAAATGCAGACAGTAAGGATGGTTTTGGAGCAAAGGTGTGGATTGGAAGGCCCTCTTGATGTTGTTGGGCTGTGACACCATCCACCCACCATTGTCCCAACTTTTGGCTGAAACTGGAGCTGATGGGAGTTGTAGCCCAACCCAACAACATCAAGAGGAGTATAGGTTTCCCCAAATTTGTTGCAATGACAGCAGGCAGAAGACCCAAAATGCAGTGCTCTGGCCCTTTCCAAAAGGTACAAACCATTGATCTGGGGTGACGGGAGGTCACAAGAAAGGCACTGGACTATACCAGGAAATGCGAAAACAACATCAGCTCCAACTGGTATATCTGAGGACATAAAATTGCCAACACATTATCGGAGGGAGAAAAGCAGCATGATGTGGTCCACTGATCTTTTTTTCAGGGAGTTGGGAAGTATGGGAAGCGTTGCTGAACATTCAAAATGCAAGTTTGTGATCAAGGCTGGATGAGGGCAAAAAAACCTGAAACTTAATCCAGACAAGACAGGGGTGTCCCTGGTCAATCAAACAGCACAGAGGGGGGGGGGATAGGGATGCAGTCTGTGCTGGATGGGGTTACTCTGCCCCTGTAAACTCAGGCCCACAGCTTCAGTGTACTCCTGGACTCAGCCCTGAGACTGGATGCCCAGGTTTCAGCAGTGGCCAGGAGTTCATTTGCACTGTTAAAACTGGTGTGCCAGCTGCGCCCAGTTCTGGAGATGCCTTAGTTACATCTCACTTGGATTATCATAATGGACTCTATGTGGGGCTGCCTTTGAAGATGGTTCAGAAGATTCAGCTGATTCAAAATGCAGCAGCCAGACTGCTGACTAGAGGCAGTTCAGGTATAATGCCCATGCTACAATTGCACTGGTTATCAGCCTGTTTCTGGGACCAATTCAAAGTGTTGGTCATTACCTATTGAGCCCCATAGGACTTGACTCCAGGCTATCTAAATGGCTGTATCTCCCCATATGAGCCTTCTTGATTTTTATGCACATCAGAGAATAAACAAAACAAAAACGCTGTAGCACTTTGATTTTTAAGATCCTCAGAGGAAGCCCTTCTCCCAGTCCCAATTCCATTGTAGGGACCTTTAATGGGACCAAGAGGTCCTTCTCTGTGGCAGCTGCCAGATTACTGAATGCTTTCCCTTAGGCAATTAGGTTTGCCCCCTCCATTTTATCCTTCCACAAACAGTTTAAGACTCACTTCCTATTTAAGAGAAAGGTGGCCTACAAACAAAGAAGCGAAGCAAGGATTCTGCAGCACATGGATGATATTTTTAGACTTATAAGCAGAAGGACCCCAAGGCATGTTCTCAGTTAGCTACTCTTCCCCCATAGGTGACAGTGCATTAGGAACCAGGGGTTACCACAAAATCTGCACCTGGTCTTGGAAACCTTACAGATGGTATCAGTTTATACCAATAGTATATTTCTATTCCAAGCACCAAGAATGATTACGTTAGGGCTGTGGATGGCTTCTCCATCCAATTCCATCCTTCATACTAGGTCCTAGTTCAACTCACAATGCTCCCCATTCAATCTGGTTCAGGCTCTTCCATTGACTTGCACTGGAAAACCAAAGGAGCTATATCTGTTTTGCTTTTGGATCCAGGTAAATAAATCTGGAGGCAACTCAACTCCACTAAAGAAGGAGTAAATCTCCCAAATTTCAGGCAGCTAACTTCAAATGTTTCATACCGTGAACCTGCTGCCAGAGGATTTAATCAGTCTTTCTTTTTGCCCCAGGCATGTTGCACTTGCTGCTTGGCTGCCTTTATTCTGAGCAAGTATGGTTGATGTTGCTTCCTAAGGTGCTTGAGCAAGATGCCACAGGTTTATTGGCTGGCAATTTATCCTTACTCATTTGTTGCCTGGAGTGACGACAGAAGACAAGTGTTGGAGCCATTTCCACTTCAAAGTGGTGCCAGACAATGTTCTGCTATAATGCTGGTAGTAGTGACCCAGCATTATAGCAGAATGACTGGCTCTTCAGTTTTGAAACAGAGATGAACACTGAAACCTAGAGTCAGATATGACTGGCTTTCGAGCAAGGGAAACCTTTAGTGACCCAGACTGCCCACGTTTTGTCTCCTGCCTGCCTCTGATCTTCATGCTTAGTTCTTGCAGACCTCCAAAGAATGAGAGCAGGCCTATTCCCACTACCATCTGGGAGTGAAGGCAAGCCAGACAGCTTACCTCTGGTTCTAGAGGTAGCATATGTTCCTGCTACTAAAATGCCTCATGATTGACTGTGTGTTAAGCACTATCAAATTGCACCCATTTTGTGGAGACCGCAACAGGGGTTTCAAAGTATCTGAGACATTTAACTAGTGGTTTTAACAATCCCATCTAAATCCAGGGAGATTCTGTGATTAAGCATAATTTGAACCTAAGTATATCCTGGGTGTTAAGATGACACCTTATCCATTACATCATACTGGCTTGATTTAAACAAATTATATGATATAATGGCAATACAATAATAAGTACATCAAACCTCGCATAAAGAGCACCTCGCTTAAAGAATAACTCGCTTAAAGAGTAACTCGCTTAAAGAACAGAATTTTCTCTGAATGTTTGTTTCACTTAACAACTAAAACCAACCAAAAACTCACTTAACAAATAAATCGGGATTTGCAATCCCCCCCCCCCAACAGAAGTCACAATTGGTCACTTACAATGGTGTTTCACTTAAAGAGCAAGCTCGCTTAAAGAGCAATCCTGTAGAACACATTATGCTCTTTAAGTGAGGTACAACTGTATTGAACTGAGACTGTAAACAATATATGAATTAAAATAATAAAGAGAGGCAATACATTGGAAATTAAATGTAGTTTTTTTTACTCACACAATTTTGAATAAAATGGGGAATAAAAATTAAAACTAGTTTGTTGTCACTCCCATTCACAATATGAACAGAGAGCACAAGGTAACTATAATATAGGTCAGGGGCACCCAAACTACGGCCCGTGGGCCCAATTAGGCCTGTGCATCTTATTAATCAGGGTTGCAGTAAGAACCTGGGCATTCCCAGACATGCCCCACCCACCCAATGTCACTTACAGTGATGGTGGTCGCAGCGGTCATACTTTCTCCCTGTTGTCCTAAACGTGGATCTGCACATCCCCAAGGCAGCAGAAACCCCTACCAAAGTGGATTGCTGCCTTGTAAAAAATTGCATCCCCTCTTTGAAATTTGCAGCATTAGGGACCTCGCAACAATGACTACATTTCCCAGACTCCCTCAGTGCGACAGGCCAAGGGAGTCTGAGAAATGTAGTGATTGCTGCAAGCTCCCTAATGCTGCAAATTTCAAAGAGGGAACACAGCAAAAAAAAAAATTACAAGGTAGCGATCCACTTTGGAAGGGGTTTCTGCTGCCTTGGGGACGTGCAGATCCATGTTCAGGACAACAGGGAGAAAGGGTGAACGCTGCAACCGCCGGTGCCATGGATGATGCCGAAAACATAAGCAACCGGAGCAACCCGCCTCTGGCCCCTGCACCTGTGTGTCAGGGGCAGGACCGGACCGGCTAAAAAAAAGTTTGGGCACCCATGATATAGGTACTTTGTTAATAAAAATAAGTATTCTTTCTGGAAGAATTCAAGTGAATACCCAATTGCACATACACTAGTACCCCGGATAACATTATGACTTGGTTCCACAAGTCATGTCGTTATCCGGTTTTTAGTGTTGTCCGGGGTATACACCGAACAATGCTAAAAAACATCGGGCGCACTGGCATGTCCACGTCAAATGCGGTTTGGGGGCCCATACCCTTTCCAAACACCGGGCGGGCTGGAACGCACATGTCAAACGCGGTTTGGGGAGGATACGGTTTCTCCGTATCCTCCCCAAGCCGCGTTTATTTATTTATTTATTTATTCTTCAAATTTATACCCCGCCTCGCTCAGGCAAACCTGACTCTAGGCGGCATCCATACAAACAAAAACAATATCCCACCAAACCCCCCCCCATTGAGTCCTCCATAGCTGCCTAAGATCCCCAAGTTATCTCCGAGGCCGGGTGGCCGAGGGAGGCCCCTTTTATCTTCCTCCCGGCCAGTGACGGGGGCCGGGAGGGTGCAGCGGCGGCGGCGGTGCCTGGCGCGGTGGCGGCGGCGTTTCTTCGGGCCTCCCCTGGCCGAGGGAGGCCCCTTTTTTTCTTCCTCCCGGCCAGTGACGGGGTCCGGGAGGGTGCAGCGGCGGTGGCGGCACCTGGCGCAGCGGCGGCGTTTCTTCGGGCCTCCCCTGGCCGAGGGAGGCCCCTTTTATCTTCCTCCCGGCCAGTGACGGGGGCTGGGAGGGTGCAGCGGCGGCGGCGGCATCTAGCGCGGCGGCGGCGTTTCTTCGGGCCTCCCCTGGCCGAGGGAGGCCCCTTTTATCTTCCTCCCGGCCGGTAACGGGGGCCAGGAGGGTGCAGTGGCGGTGGCGGCGCCTGGCGCGGCGGCGGCAGCGGCGTTTCTTCGGGCCTCCCCTGGCCGAGGGAAGCCCCTTTTATCTTCCTCCCGGCCAGTGACGGGGGCCGGGAGGGTGCAGCGACGGCGGTGGCGCCTGGCGCGGCGGCGGCGGCGTTTCTTCGGGCCTCCCCTGGCCGAGGGAGGCCCCTTTTATCTTCCTCCCGGCCGGTGTCGGGGGCCAGGAGGGTGCAGCGGCGCCGGTGGCGCCTGGCGCGGCGGTGGCAGCGGCGTTTCTTCGGGCCTCCCCTGGCCGAGGGAGGCCCCTTTTATCTTCCTCCCAGCCAGTGACGGGGGCCGGGAGGGTGCAGCGGCGGCGGCGGCGCCTGGCGCGGCGGCAGCGGTGGCGTTTCTTCGGGCCTCCCCTGGCCAAGGGAGGCCCCTTTTATCTTCCTCCCGGCCAGTGACGGGGGCCGGGAGGCGTGCACCTGCACGGTGTTTGGAAAGGGTATGGGGGTCCGTACCCTTTCCAAACATCAGGCGGGCTGGTGCGCGCGTGTCAGAGGGGGTTTGGGGAGGGTACGGGGAAGATCTCCATACCCTCACCAAACCCCGTTTGACACGCGCGCGCCTGCACGGTGTTTGGAAAAGGTACGGGGACCCATACCCTTTTCAAACATCGGGCGGGCGGGTCCTTGGGGGGTTGGATTGGGTAGATGTTCTACCCAATCCAACCCTCCCCCCCCCACGATTGTACCAGATAACGCTAAAAATCGCGTTACCCGATACAAGATTTTTCCAAAAATCTTGCATCGTTATGCGGTTTTAGCGCTATTCGGTACAATCATTATCCGGGGTATTACTGTACATACAAGCAACACAGAAAGGGAAGGAAGGAGTGAAAAAGATTATTTTAAATGAACCACAGAGGAAGACTATCAGGTACCTAACAACTAGAGTTAATGGGACAAAAAACAACAGGAGATGAGTACAGGATAAATGAGTTTCACTACATCAATTGCATACAGAACAAACAGGTTTTACTACTTCAAACAGACAAATTAGAAAGGCAAAAATGAGTATTAAGCAAAAGGCTACTGGATTCATTTTGCCATGTCAAAAGGTAACAAAAATGTTTTAACTGTGCATTTTAAATTCAGACTAAAATCAACACAGCTAAATTCCAAGAGGTCTCCCCACCCCCTGACATCTATTAATGTCACAAAATGGATGCAATTAATCCACAAAATGGATGCAATTTGAGAAAAGAATGACAAAGAGCTATGTGAGACAACTGAATATGTAGCTTTAATGACCTCATGCAAGCTCTCCCCCAAACTGATTGGTGAAACTCTTGCCTCAGATTAAAAATTAGTGCTGTCAATGAGGTAAACTATTTAATCTCCCAATCACATTAATTTGTTGGAGGTACAGTGACTGCTTTTATCCCCACACATATTAACTATCCAAATATTCAAAGCAAAGCAAAGCTTTCCAGGACTTTTGCTTCACCCAGGGCAAAGATTGGCTACTCTGTTTCAGTCTGGACCAGGCACAAAGAAGTCTAAATGAGGCTCATTAGTTTGGCATTGGAGATTAAATCAAAACCAATCCACAGTCCTAACAGTTGCAGTTAATAGCTTGGCAGGTTTTTCAAAGAATTGATAAACAGATATGCAAGACAATCATCCAGTATCTACAGTCAACCACTGTTACCTTCAGCCATGATGTGGTCCATCCTGCATGGCAGCTGGAAACAGATGCGCTTATCTTTGTTAGAAAATTTTTATGCCCCATATAGTGTATGTTATTATAAAAACTTTTCAGGACTTTTGCAGCTAGCAATAAAGCTTAAAAAAAACACCCAGGGAATGTCTGGGAAGCTGCCAAATTAGTCAGTTAATTATTCAAAAAATACTAGAATCCTGGCTTTAAAAAAAGGTAAAAGTGCTGGCTCCCAGAATATTATATTGTGTGCCTAATATTAAATGACCTACTTGTCTACCAGAGTACGAGACAATAAAACCTTCCTGTGGGCCACAGTTCTGTCCGACACCTCTTACAAATGTTTAATAGCATACAGTGCCTGTTTTCCAGAGGAAACAAAAACTAATGAGGCAACTGAAAGAGAGGGGCAAAGACTCCGTAACATGCCAGTGGAAAGAAAAATGAAAGAGAATGCAGAAACTAAAATAGAGACAACCTTAGGAGTGAGAAAAACTGCAAAATATAAAGAAGAACAAAAGCAGTGGAAGATAATGCACAAAAAGCCTAAACCAGGGGTGCCCAAACTATGGCCCGTGGGCCAGATCTGGCCCCCAACACCAATTTTTCCAGCCCATGAAGCTCTCATCGCTCCTGGAAGTGGGCATGTTTTATTTCTGCTTCCAGGGGTGATGAGGGCTTTGTGGGCCGGATGAATTGGAGTCAGGGCCAGATCTGGTCCATACACCATAATGACCAGCCCCCTGAACCATATGACTGGCCCACGGCCCAAAATGTTTGGGCACCCCTGGGCTAAACAAATACAGAAAAAGTACCATTTCTATTGCAGCAGGAGAGACCCGGATTGCCCTATCAGATATCACGCCAGCATGGATTCACATATTCCAGAAATACTTTATCACATCTACATTTTGTAAAATGAAGACCACTTCAACAAGTCCCTCCACCCTGACCCTCTCTCCATTACCTTCTCTGCTGACTGCGATGTCCCAAAGAAGATTGGAATGAAGGCTAACCAGACGATACAGGTAGTGTACATGGTGAACCCAATGGGCTTGGCTTCGTTAAAGGTCTCAGGAACCCCACGGGTTTTTATAGCATACACAGTGCAGGTCACCATGAGCAGCATGCTGTACCCAAGCAAACAAATGAGTGATAGGTCAGAAATGTCACACTTGAGGACTCCCCGGGCATATCGGGGGTCCGTAGTCCGCTGGTCCTCATAGTCGATCACAGAGTGGGAGGGATCCACAATGAACCAGATGCAGACCCCAAGAAGCTGCAGAGAAATGAGACTAAAGGTGATGACCAACTGGGAAGCTGGACTAATGAAGCGTGGGGCACTGACGGACATTTTGCCCTGCTCAAAGATGCGGTAGATGCGATTTGTTTTGGTTAGCAAGGCAGCATAGCTGATGCTCATGCCCAGCCCCAGGAAGACACGCCGCAAGGAACAGGTGCCCAAGTCAGGCTCAGCAATCATCAAGAAAGTGGTAGCATAACAGAGGAAGATGCCTGTCAATAGCACGTAGCTGAGCTCTCGCCCAGAGGCCTTAACAATGGGGGTGTCGTTGTAGCGCACAAATGTCACCACCACAAAGAGGGTGGCAATGATGCCCATGATGGCAATGAAAACAGGTACCACAGCCCAAGGGGAACTCCACTCCAGCTTTACGATGGGGATAGGGATGCAGCCTGTGTGGTTCTCGTTGGGTCGCTCACTGAGGCGGCACACCTTGCAGTGGAACTCATCCTGTTGATACTGGTACCCATCACAGCGTTCGCAGTGCCAGCAACAGGGGATGCCCTTCACCAACTTCTTCCTTTCCCCTGGTCTGCATGGCTGGCTGCAGATTGAAGTGGGCACCTGGTTGCCTCCCCCAGGCCAATGCAGGCGTTCCATCTACAGCAGAGAGAGAAAGAGGGTGAGAATTCTGCTAACCAGCATACAAGGAATGAGGTCACACAGCAAGGGTTGGACAAATAGGTCTTTCCAACTACTGTACATACATGTTTGCTTCCCAATGTTTTGGCCTAAAGCTCCCATAAGCTTCACCCAGAATGGCCAGGGGTAATGGACTGTGAGAACTGTACCTCAAAATATCTTGAAAGCTAAACATTCCTTATCCCTCTTCTGATCTATCTTGCACCTAATGTCTCCTCCTTCTCCCTCCAGTTCCCTAACACATTTGCACTTGTGCCAATCTTTAGCATCCTTCATCTTTTCATTATGGATCAATCCTGCAACCTGCCCACCTCTTCTGCAATTGGCATAACACAGATTCATTGCAGAGGCTCTTTTTTTTAGTCCACCCATATTGACCTCGAACTATACCAGCTATTCTTGCCCTGAAGCAAATCATCGCTCATGTTGATGTTTGTTACCTAATCTCTTTTCGTCTTTCTCTCCTACACCACTCCTCATACCATCAAATTTGCCATCCTCCTACTTGACAGGTTATTTTTTTTCATGGCACACTGCCAACCCTGAAAACCTTTCAATATGTATCAAATGATTTTTGTGTAAAAATGCAGAATTGCAGAATATTTCATAACTGGGATCTCACTTGCTGAAAATCACTGCTGAAAAGCAACTTGGTGGAATGGTTAGAGATTTGTCAGTCAGAGTTAGGCACTGGGATCAAAAGGTGTGTTAAAAGATGTACTAAATTCTCTTTCATTGAGATTGTGCTCATGAATCTTCAATGTGCTTAGCAAATTATTAATAACCTAAGCATTAAATTAACATAATACTTTGGCATTCTGTATTTCCTGAACTACTCTCCACTACCCATGACAATTTAGCCCTTCATTTCTTTATCAAGGGGCGTGAACTGGACTCTCTGTCCATATCAGAGACAAACCACTGTTAAACGTTTTCAAAAATCTCACTCTTTTTGAACTCTTAGTTTCCATACTTCGATAAAATGAATCCCAAATAAGCCCATTTTGGTCAGAGCTCTTGATGCTGGAACATTTCATTGGTAAAGTTTGTTATTTCATAATTAACAAATAACTGCTCCATTGCAAAGAGATTTCTACCCATTCTCTCAAGATTTTGTTAGCTCTTATCTCAACCTAAGATTTTGCTTACTTTTAAGTTCAGATGGTCAGCCCAATGTCCAATAACTTTGTACTCTGGTGTGGCATTCTTGATCTGGTATTGGTAGATGTCATAGCGACCTGGGGCATCACCATTCTCATTGAAAGTCACTGGGGTCCCAGCAATACCTGCATCAGAAAGAGATTAAAAATGACCAAATCTTTGTCACATAAGCACAAACATATATTGCTAATTAAGTTCCAGTCTGGCCTGGTTATCCTACTATGGTAATAGAGTAGACCATACTGCCAGCAACTGAATGCCGAGTGTCAGGAAGTGATTAACAGGGAAGGGTGATGGTCCCCAAGTGGATTAGATCCCACTTGAACCCAGCTTCATCAGTGGGGCTGAGGAGGACTTTGTGTGCCAAAAAGGCTCAGGACCAGAAAGTGACTCACGGAACTGAATCAGTGGTATGGGTGTCATGCTGCAATGAGGAAGCCATGGAAGGCTACTGCATTATATTGTTCCCAGGACAATCTTCATGGCTTATCACTATGTTGATTGCCAATATTTGGAATCAGATATAAGCACAAGAAGAAGGATTATTAACTCTGTGTCAACATTGCCAAATACAGTGGGATTTGCATTACTTATAATGTGGTTTAATTTGATGTATTTTTGTGGGTTATATGATGCAAAGGCTAATTCAAATTAGCCCAGTCCTTTTTGCTCCTGTAACAGCTTTTTTTTTGTTATGGGTTTTTATTCCTTTTCATTCTAGACGTATGCAAATCAGCTTTCCCCTGGTTGGTCAGTTGTGATTCAATTTTGCAAAGATGGGGTATGTGTCTGTAGATGGCGTTTTGGAGATATAGGCATTGGGATCATGATGTTCAAAACTGGGGGAATTCCCACACACATATTCTTTCCTCTCCCCCAATCACCAGCTGTAAAAAAAATCCTTTGCACATATATGAGATTAGCACTAGATCACCCCATCATCTTAATGCTGAAACTTCTTTACTTCCTCTTTTACCCCATCAGGTGTCAAGGGGTTTGCAGGGACATTAACATTAATAAACAGATCAGCATAGGTGGGATCAGAGGAAGAAAGGAAAGAAGGGGGGCAGTGGACAGTGAACTCCCAAATTAATGAGCAGTCCCTATGTGACCACCAACTGTGATTTCAAACTTAATACAGTACTGGCTATGAATCAAATCACAGGAAAGCTGAATCATTCCAATTTGGTTTTCCAATGTAGTTGCAACCTAGATTCTCATAAGTGAACATGTTTAGCTGAATTTTGCTCCAACAAGGACAAGTTGCCCCATGCTCATTGCATGCAACCAAGAGCCATTCAGGAAATGCAACTCAGTAGGTCAACCAACCTTCCAAAACTATCCACTGAGCGAATATTCAGAATATAAAAGTCTCGCTTATTTTATTAGGAAGAACAAAGGACATAAACATGAATTCTCAGATGGTTGGTGCACACACAAACCATTCCACTGAAATAAAGGTCCAGATCTGCAGGTTAATAAAAATAGTACCCCAATTCTGAATTATGAAGCTCAGCTTTTGAGATGGGTAGGGTCTGTCCCAGTAAGAACTTACTACTGCATCATTATCAGAAATATGGTTTGTTGTTGTTGTTTTTTGCATTGGACATGAAGAAAAGAAAGAACATCCATCTGACTTTTCATTTCCTGTACCATCAAGAGAAATCCTTCTGGTCTTGCTCCTCACACAGTAAAAATCCATACTGTAATATATTTGTATTGTGCTACAGATCACTAGAAGGCCCTTTTGTCAGTCAGGGTATTTACCATGTTAAGTATTATAAACACTTAGAATCAATAGACTATTTTGGGATATGAGGCCAAAATGACTTTTGTTTCAGCTCTGCCATTGTGAAGCCAATACTGCCTGTAGAATGCATGCAATTGCTTTTCTAAACCCTCTCTTGTTGTATTAATTGCACCTATAAATGGCAAACAAAGCAACTTGCCCTTTCATGACATGTATAAAAATGCCCCAAATCTCTTTCCAAGCAAGGTTATCATAAAATTAAAAGGGAAAGAAACCATACATTTGCAACCATTCTATTTCCATTAAAGCATTCTTCCACACAATCTGACACTTTCCAGATGTGCTGGATGACAAATCTCATAGACTACAACCAGCATACCATGCCAAGAGGATTATGGGAGTGGTTGGCCAAAATATCAAAAGGAGATTTGACAGGAATAGGCTGAATTCAAGCACTTGAGTTCTATGTAAACTTGGCCAAGTTTCTTATAGGCACTAGAGCAAAGAGGGGAAAACAAGAGGGTAGAATAAATTCACATTAAGTTATGTAAAATGTTACACTGAGAATTAAACTGCAATAGGAACAAAGAAAATTGCATTCTTCTTTCCCTTGCCATTCATTCAAAGAGTTCATTACATAAATAAAGGGCACTATGTGAGCCTCTTTCCCTTCCTCTCCCTTCTGATCTGCCACTAAATTGTTATACCCCTGCTGGATGTCTGGGCATATTCTTTTTCCCCAGGCTATTGAGCAATGAATCCATATGTAGTGTCAGTACAACATGAAGCTATATCATTCATTTGCAGAGAATAGTAATCCCTTCTCAGAATGCAACCACAGAGCCCAAGCTAGAAAATAACAACACATTTATATAGAGCCAGGCGGGTGTGCTGTTCATGGAATCAAACAGGCAAAAGCTGAAAAGCATCTGAATAAGGGCAGGCACTAAAAGACAGATATTTTGTTGAACATACTTTCTGCCCCTTCTCTGCATAGTACAGTATTGAGCTACCTCAATGCCCTATGCAGCTCATTATATCCAGTATCTAACAACGATACCATACTAAAGAGCCAACTATATACTGAAATACAATATCTTGTCTGTTTGTTTTTTGTTTGTTTTTTAAGGTAAGAAGAGACAGGCTTGGTTTATACTTAGATGAGAAATCACTAGGGATGGCCATTTTTTAAAAAAAAAAAACCCTCAAAATCTGTAGATGGCTGTTTTGAGTTCTCTCAGCATTATCACTAGATCATAATAAACTCTGCCCTGCAGCATTTATACTTTTAAAAAATTCACCTCCAAGGCAAGCACGTAAATTTTATCTCAGTCTCTTAAAAGGAAGACACAACTTTGAAAGAGGAATTCTCAGCAGGTAGGGAAATGAGTTCTCCGTTCATAACAGTAAGAGTAAGAGCCCGGGGTGGTGTGGTGGTTAAACTGCTATACTGCAGCCAGAACATCTGATGCTGTGAATTCGATCCTGACAGTACCAAAGTTGACTTAGCCTTCCATCCATCTAAGGTTGGTAAAATGAGCATACAGCATGTTGCGGGCAAAATGTTAAAGAAAATCAACCAGTGATAAATCAAAACAGAGAAAATCTCAAGTACATACAGAGCAGGTAGAGCAGGCATTCATAATCTACAGCCCACAAGCCTAATCCGGCCCATGGAGCTCACTAATATGGCCAACAGTGGCCATCCCGGCACCTCCAGAAGCTCCCACCACCACCAGAAGTCCAAAAACATCACTTACCATCGTGGCAGCAGCAGGAATCATGCCATTTTTTCAGTTTCTTGCACAGCCTTGACTGCTCCCCACAGTGGCGGGAGGCTTTTCAGAGCATTTTTGCTCCATCTTGGGAATTTTTCACTGCTTTTCTGCTGCATGTTGGCACCTAGAATGTAACACTTGGGCATTTCTGGTACTGGGTGGAGGACATGTCAGTGCCTGGGCTCACAGCGCAGAACCGGGAAGTCTCCAACTGCCGTGTTCTAGCTTCTGAAATGCAGCGGAGAAGTGGTGGGGGAAAATCCCAAAATGGAGCGAAAATACTCCAAAAAGCCTCTCACCACCATGGAGAGCACCAGAGGCTGTGCAAGAAGCCAGAAAAACAGTGTAATTCCCACCACCGCTGCTGCCACTGAAAATGTAAGTACTGGGAGCAACCATGCCTCCAGCCCTGACAACTGTGGGTCGAGTGTGGGTCTGGTCCGTGGCGGGAAAACATTGCCAACCCCTGAGATAGAGTGTCCAAGCTTTTGAACCAACGGTTTTGCATATACTGTAATAGTTGTTCCATTGGCAAGAGTTTGCTGTTAATTCCTAAAGATCAAACTTCCAATAAAAGCAGAGGCTGGTTCAAAAATGAGAGGGTCCCCCCCTCTTTTTTTTTACATAGAGATAAAATGATTATATAAATAAGGCTTCACAGTCAGATTAAATGCCTTTTGGTTTTAAAAAGCATCAAAGCAGAGCAGGAGAAAGTAACAAAAGAAGGCCTACCTAAACCTATTAGTCACAGGTATTTTCTGTTCTTTTGGTATGTTTGGACATAGATAATCCAAGACATTTTGTCAATTGAGGTGGATCAGCAAATTCTCTTGAGCTTCCCCCAGCTGTGTTGCAGCCAAGGTTAGCAAAGTTATTTTGGCAGCCCAGATAGAAAATTGCACAAGAGTCTTTCAAAAGATTGGCAATAAGTTAATTAACTAATAACTATCCTTTAGAGCAGGGATTCTCAACCTGTGGCCTGTGGCCTGGATGCAGCCTGCAGCACCATTTCTTCTCTTTACTTGCACAAACTAGAGCCCCTGAGCAGCTAGGTTCAGTAGTATGTTGTGACTTACTCCAAGTACATGGGGTAGGAATAAAGAAGAAAGTAGGATGATTTTTCAGTTTTCTCTGGTTGATTCCTTACCATTAAAAATTAAACAAGATCTTGTCCTTCCATGACATATGTAGATAAAGAGCGCAATCAGGTTGGTGCTTAGCTTGCTATTTAGACTACTGCAGGGACAGGCTTTTTCCCTCCATTAATGAATTAATTCATTCATTCTCTATACTATCCATCTAGCACAAAAGCTTCATTATGTAAACTCTGGAAAGTTTGCAGAATTAAACTATATAAACAATTCAAACAAAATAAAAACAAGTAAATAACAACAAATAACAACAATAACTAAAGGCAGGCAGGCAGTGAAATGCATTAAATTAGGGAGGGGACTAGGAAAAGTCTCCCTAAAACACTTCTCTAAAAAGGAAAGTTTACATTTCCTACCTAAAGGAAAGGAGGGAAGGAGTCTTGTCCGATTTCATGAAGGTTATAGCATAATGACTTAACCACAGACCTTCAGTATGACTGCCAAGTGCTCCAACATGTAGCAAGGTTACATGATATACTCTCTGGAATAAACCAACTTGTCTCCAGAGTATTTCTACTTATACCTTTGTGGCTTCTGTCTGTCAGTTATCTTTGAATTTACTGCAGGGACCTACATTGTCTACAATGGAAGGCAAAAAAATTCTAATTTCCAAACTGTCAATAAGTTTATGTGCTACACCAGATGAAGTCTAATATCAATGCATCAGGTTGTGAGGACAATGGTGGGATTCAGCCAGTTCGCCCCAGTACGCCTGTACGGGTAGTAGAAATTCTGGCTGGCTCCACCCATCCGGTTGCCAGAGCCTCCGGTTGTAGGCCTGCACCTGCCTCCTGTACTGGTGGCACAGCCTCCCTGGGCTTCCCCCATCCAGTTAATGGAGCTTCCGGCCAGTGCCTGTCTCCCACCCAGGTGGCGCAGCCACCCAGTCACATGGCCACACTCACCAAGTCACATGGCCACCTTGCCATGCCCACCCAGTCACAGGCCACCTGGCCACATCCACCATGCCATGCCCACAGAGTAGGTAGTAAAAAATTTTTGAATCCCATCACTGTGTAAGGCCCATTTTTTTTCTGTCTGAGGCATTGCCCATTATATATCAAGAGAACATGGAAGGCAACAAAGACTCAAGGTTAGACATTCCCCCACCCATGTACTTTTGTAACAGGTTGCCTGATAAAATAAGCTTGAAAACTTGCAGACTCTTGGTGGTTTTTAAATTTAGTCTAACACAGATGTTACCCTTATATGGCTATTGGAATCTTTTTAGCACAGGGGTGCCCAAACATTTTGGGCCATGGGCCGATCATGTGGTTCAGGGAGTCGGTCACTAAGCCCCGGGGGCCGGGTGCAGCCCCTGACACCAATTCATCTGGCCCGCGAACCCCTCATCACTCCTGGATGCGGAAGTGAAACGCGCCTGAAACGCGTGTTTCACTTCCGCTTCCAGGAGCGACGAGGGCTTCGCGGGCTGGATGAATTGGTGTTGGGGGCCGCATCCAGCCCCTGCGCCTTAGTTTGGGCACCACTGTTTTAGCACCAGCACAGCCCTCCCTCCTTTTCTTTATCACTCTATGGATATTAGCATTGCTGCAGACCAAGCTTTCCTGGAAGAAGCACATGTGGAGTTTCGCAAATTGAACTGCTGCTTATGCTCATGTTTCTCTAATATGTTATCATGCCTGCAATAAGACACAGGTACAGCCTTAGCAGGCATTAACCCACTGTACTGCTGTATTTTCCTAAAAGAAAGGCAAAAATCCCAAACTCTTCACAGCAAACTACAGGCCATAGAAAGTTGCAGCCATGCTTGAGTGAAGCAATCAAGAGGGCAGCTACACTTAATGGGCTCTCTTTGCCCAAGCCACTCACTGCAATTCAACCTGCAGCCATACACACAGATCTAGGGGAGCTAAAAGGCAGGCTGACAGGCAGAATAGCTTACTTCTCCAGTGCTGTGCAAGATGCCTCTGCAGTCTGCTCATTACACATGATGTAAACACTGAGTAATTTGCCCTGACATCCCTGCCACTCATGGGCACAGGGAACAGTCATGGAATAGCACTGAGGGATATAGCCCATGAGGAAGGAAAGGCTACAATTCTCCAATGCAGGAGTAGCCAGTGTTTCATCAAGCATTTACATTAGCTGCTCAGTCTAAAAGAGTGGACAGATGGTGGAGACAGTATGTGTACCCCCTTTGGCTCAGTTTTACAGTTCTTTTCCCTCCCAAACTACAGCCTATGGACCGGATACGGGAGTGGCAAGGGTGGTGTGGGCTGGATGAATTGGTGTCGGGGTCATATCTGGCCTGCAGGCCATAGTTTGGGCACCCCTTATTTAAGCAGAGAAAAATGGCAGCTTAAAACTTATCTCATCCTGTTGCAAAACAGATTGCAAGGCATGTTTTATGTCTGCTTCCAGTGGAAGGAACCATGTGATTGGCCTGAAAAGTTTGAGCACCCCTGTTTATACCAATGCAAACAGGACCTACTATTTTCATAGTACTAAATAGATCCAGATTTGTGGATATGTTCTAAAACAGGAGACAAGATAGTCTGCAACAAAGGTAGACAAATGTGATCCTCCAGATCTTATTGGAATGCATCTCCCATGATCCCTCACTGTTGGCTATGCTGGTGAAGACCATGTCCAACCAGCCACTCCACAATGTGGATAACTTAACTTCTCCACTTTTGTCTTTCTCGCTCTTGTGCATACAGGGAGAGAGAGAGACTGCGGATATATACATGGACACATACAGTCAAATCTCAATCTTCCTAAAGAAATTACTATTCTGGATTAAAACTCCCAGAATTTGGACCATACTGGCTACATGATAGGATGCTGGGATGTGGGCATTATTCTCATGCATCCTCATTGCTTTGGGAGCTGCACTGGTTACCAGTTTGCCTCCGGGTGCAATTCAAGGTGCTGGTCATTACCCTTAAAGGCCTATATGGTAGTGGGCCAGGTTACTTGAGAGACCGCATCTCCCCAAGGGTATCTGTCCGTCCCACCAGAGCGGACCTGAGAGGTGCCTTAGTTGTACTATCTGCCAGAGAGGCTCGACTCTCTGGCACTAGAAAGAGGGCCTTCTCCCTGTTCGCTCCCACTCTATGGAACCGCCTGCCTCTGGAGCTGCGCCTCCAGATGGAGTTACTGGCTTTTAGGAAGGGCTTGAAAACCTGGGTGGCGGGAATGGTGTGGGGTAGTGATGGTTTACTGACACCCCCCCCCCCCGCTGGCTTATTTAACTTCCTACATCTACCCTCCCCTACCTTTCTGACTCTCATTCCCATTCCTTTTATCCATTCCCATTCCTTTTATCCAGTTCCTTTTAGGCTAGGGAATGGGAGGTTGTTATTTCATGGGTTTTAAATTTTATTGCTCTTTTAATGTGTTTGTGGTATACCATATACCTGTTGTGCTCTGCCCTGAGTCACTTGTGCAAGTAGGGTGGAATATAAATTTGATTAATAAATAAATAAATAAATTTTCAAAGTCATAATCTAAAGCACTAACTATGCTAAGATCTGCTACCTGTTCCCTCACCACTACCACCCATGGAGAGAAAAGGAAACAGAAAAGGCAAGATGAGCTGGGGAGAGAGCAAGATTCTTCCCCCAGCAGGATTTTGTGTACTGGATCTTTATCATTACAACACATTGTTCATAATATGGCTGGAGCTGAACAAAACCCACACAATCATTAGAAAATCATAGCTAGAAGCTATTAGAAACATCATTATTATTTCTTACATGTAACCTCTAGAAACTTTTTACTAGAAAAAGAGGTTTTGGTGGTAATTCCAATCTGATCAGACCTTCCAGCATTGATTTACACCTGCACAAACAAAATCATAGAACAATCTAGCCATGTGAAGTAATTGCTGCAATGCCCTACCATTGTAGTAAGATTATATTTCACCAAGTTGCAACCCTGCACTGTCCATTTTTTCACAGTTTTCCAGCTTCCAGAAGATTTTTTACTAGATCTGAAGGGAGGGAATGCAACCACTGGTGACATCTCTCTCTTTTTCTCATGTATTTATTTATTTTAAAAGATTTGTACTTTGAATTAATCTACAATATATCTCATTTAACAGAAGAGACCAATTAAAAGGAGACACACAGTTGATTGGCTGCAAGTAGACAGTCAAACTTACTCATTTATGGCATGCAGTCAGAATGTATCTATCCAGAGAAGGATGTGACCAGATAAGAAATACTATGAAATCTTTAATCACAGTGGTTTGTTTAGCTAGTTGTCTCAAAGCAGAATGCATTCCTGCTTTTGTTGTTATTGTTGTTCTTAAAGTTTATCTTAAAACAAAATCAAAAGAATTGCACAGAAAAATCCCAATAAACTTAGAAAGCAGGAAAATTGAAGATAGGGAGCGAATAAATAAAAGAGACAGATTGTAAAGAGATTGCAGAGGAGAGATAAATAGATGTAATAAAAAGGCAGGGACAGAAATGTATATTAAAGAGATATAATGAGAGGATGTGATGAGTTTCTAGAAGATATAAAAGAAACACTAATCAGTGAGAGGGAACATTTTCTACCAAAAGAAGAACAAAAAAGGCAGGAAAGAGAATAAATAAATGAGAGTTATTAATAAGGAATTGTTCATGTGGATAGAATTGTGATGGGACTTTAGAAGATGTCAGTTTCATTCTGGTTACAGGCTCCCTGGCAATTTGTATAAGTGGGGCTATAAAAATGCATATTCCCAAACATTTAAAATCTAGCTATAGAGCCTGAAAATATACCTGCCACATTTCAATACAGAGATGTGCTTAATTAGAATATTTGGAATTATTTTACTTAAATTTATTAAAATCATGTAGCCAAATCTAGAAAGATTTGTTCCATTGTTTGGGAGCTTTGCACATTACAGGAAAGGAGAGATTCCCACTGTTTGTGTCTGCAGCTAATATTTTTATAATTCTCTCTCTCTCTGTGTGTGTAGGTATAGGTATAGATAGATCTCTCTCTCTCTCTCATACACACACACACACATCAGGTGGCCATGTATCTATACCAAGCCATTCAATTACGGAAAACTTTTAACTAGAGGATATGCTACCTTTTTATAGTTTTTTCTGATTGCTAATAATATGTGAAATCATTTTTATGTGTAAAGGCTGGTCTAAGACTGTAAAATATTTTTTAATTAAATTAAATTATATATATATCGGAAGAGACAGAATTCTGAAGCCATTAAGAAAAATGCACTTGGCAGTTTTGCTCAGCTGTATTTCCATCTGAATTGATTAGGTACACACTTTCCTACCACCACCACCCCCTTTAATTATGGTTGCCACTGTAGAGACAAATGGAGAGCAACAGATTTTAATTTCCCCCTAAATCCTTAATACCGCCTTTTAATGGTACCTCTTCCAGTATCATCCATTACTGATCTTTACAGGAAGATCATGCCCCATCCTGTTGAAGAAAACTATTATTCTGCACACCTTGAAAAAATCTAACTTATCAACAGGCGATCTTAACAACCATAAGCCGACACTAATATTCCATTTGGGGGTAATGTGTTAGAAAGGGTTGTAATGGATCAGTGCAGGGGTTCTTGGATGAAACTAAGTGCCTCAATCATTTCCTGTCTAGGATTAGGCCACATCATGGTACTGATACAGCATTGGTTGCACTACAAGATGACATTTTAAGAATATGGCCCTCTTGGTTCTCCTTGATCTCTCAGCAGCTTTTTACATCATCAAACATGGTGCCCTCTGGAGAGGCTCTTGGCATTGGGAATCAGTGGCCTAGCATTATACCAGTTATGCTCCTTCCTTTAGAGTTGTCTCCAAAAGGTTCAACCAGGGAAGGATGTTTCATCCCTGTGGGTTCTCAATTGTGGGGTCCTACAGGAGTTGACCATCTCCCGAATGTTGTTTTACTATTTACATGAAGTTACTAAGAGAGGTCATCCAGAGATTTGGGATTTCTTATGCTTGTGAGACACAACCAGTGATGCATTGTTACCGGTTCAGACCAGTTCGCCCGAACTGGTAGCACCCATCAGGAGGGGGTCGCTGGGGTGGTGGTAAACTGCCCAGAACTGTGCATGCATCAAACCTCTATTTGATGCATGTGCAGTAAAAAGTAGAACTGTGCATGCGTCAAATAGAGGTTTGATGCGTGCGCAGTTCCGAGCAGCCATTTACCACTGCTGCAGTTTGCTGCTGCTGCGGTTTGCCGCCATGCCGCTGTGGTTCCTGCTTGCCTGCTGCCTGCCTAGCTAGTTAATGGTATTTTTGTTTGTGGTGGATTGATGGGTGGGTTGAGAGGTGTGTGTGTGTGTGTGTGTGTGTGTGTGTGTGTGTGTGTGTGTGTGTGTGTGTGTGTGTGTGTGTGTGTGTGTGTGTTTATTTTATTTTATTTTATTTTATTTTATTTTATTTTATTTTTATTTTTATTTTTATTTTTATTTTTATTTTTATTTTTATTTTTATTTTTATTTTTATTTATTTGGCTCCGCCCACAATGTCATGATGTCATGACGTTGGCCTTGCCTATGATGTCCATGACATCACGGTGGGGTAGTAAAAATTTTGACAACCCACCACTGGACACAACTCTATTTCTCTTTTAGCCCATCTCCAGTTGATGATGTCCAGACCCTTGATAGCTGCCTGAGGTGAAAACTGAAACTGAATCTGGACAATTGGAAACCTCTTTGTTGAGCATGTCCATCTTTCTATCAAGGGTTTGCTCTCTTATGTTGTAACTGACATGCTGGAGTCTCAAGGACTACTGATTACTGTAATACTCTTCCCATGATGCTTCCTTCAAAGGTGATACAGAAGCTTCATTGAGCCTGAAAGGATACATTCTGGTGGGGGAAGATTCAATCATATCCCCTCAATTAGGTTTAGCTTGCATTGTTTGCCTGTCCACATCTGCCATGTTCAGAGTGTTAGTACTAATGAAGGTAAAGGTCTCACTTGCTTGAAAGCCATTCGTCTCTGACTCTAGACTAGAGGATGGTGCTCATCTCAGTTTACACCCAAAGAACCAGTGCTGTCTGTATCTGCAGATGTTTCTGTAGTCATGTGGCAAGTATGACTAGAGTCTTGAGTGTACAGAACACTGTTGCCTTTCCTACTGAAGCTGTACCTATTTATCTACTTGCAATTTCTTACTTTCGAACTGCTCAGTTGGCAGGTGCTGGGACAGATGACAGGAGCTCACTCCAATGCACAGTACTCAGGTCTTGAGCTGCTGATTTGCCAAACTTCCAATCATCAAGTTCAGCATCTTAACCACTAAGTCACCATGGTGACCAACACTACTAAGGTACAAAGCCTTAAATAGTTTGGGGTCTTGTTACCTTTTGGAGCAACTCTTCCAGAGTTTTACTGCATGCTTGACTCACTCCTTGCAGGTGTTCAGGTTGTAGGTTCCCACTCTGAGGGATGCCAGGAAGACAGTAATCAGGCCTTTTTGGTAGTGGCCCCCCTCCCTATGAATTGCCTTACCACAAGACATTCAGCTAGCTCCTTCCCTTCAGTGTTCTAAGAACTGTCTAGAAACAAACCATTTTAGTGCAGCAATTGGGGAGAAGTTTTATTAGGTTATGGCCCCAGAATGCTAATGAATGCTGATGAATGATGTTTTAGTTATCCTATGGTGTTACTACCCATTATTTTATTTTTGGTTTACTTTGTTTTGTGATTAAATATGTTTCTTCTTGTATTATTTTCTGTTGATTCATTGTAATTTATTATATTTCCTTTTACCCTGTATGTTTTTGTTGCTCAGATTAGTATTTATGCAAGTGAGAGAGAGAAAAATGGAGAGAGAGAGAGAGAGACTGATCAGGACAGAAAAGAACTACTCCCTTTGTACAGATAAAAGCAAGACTAAGAGCTAATCTTCTGCCAGATAGTGCAGTCTGCCAGCCCACATTCAAATCTTTAGAAAGACTCTGTCCTTTTAATGGCAGAATAACAGTTGCTGCAGATTTTTCAAGCGCAGACATAGAATAGTGAGAAACAACTGTTGACTTTGTCTTGCTATGTAGGATCAGGGTTAGGGGCCATAGCTTCAGGCTACAAAGGAGAGAAGAGAGGCTTCAACAAAAAGAACAAGAGGATTGGCTACAGCCAAATGCAACATCTAAACAGTCTCTAGCAGGGATAACTTGATTCTTATCAACAGATGGTTCCAGACAGGAATTGGATCAAGTCAGGTATATTTAGAATAAACCCAGTGAAACTGACTCAGCTTAAAGCTGTAGTTTTGCAGATAAAGGAGGCAAAACCAAACAAAAGTTGTAAACTAAGCAGTTTAGTATTTGCTCAGATTTGTGTACAGTAATACCTCAGATAACGTTTACCTCGGATAACGCTAAAATCACATAACGTTAAGTAATCTGGGGAGGAGAATTGGATCAAATAACGTTAAGGTCCTATGGGATGGATCGGATAACAACCGCTAAAGCCTGTGCGGTTACAATGTATCTCTATGGAGCTTTAACATTCTCCAATCCATCCCATAGGATTTTAACATGCATCAGATAACACTAAAAATCAGATAACACCAAGACTTGTGGAACCAAGTCTTAGCGTTATCCGAGGTATTACTGTATCTTGAAGAAGGAGGTAACACCAGGCATATCTCAAGAAGTAAGCTTTCATAATGAACCTTCAGGCAACTATATTTTAGTATTGAAGGTGAGCCCACAAAAATTGACCAACCTGAGAAATTGACGCTACGGATATACTTGAGCAGCTCGGCACCATCGACTGGGTCCATTTTAGGGCAGAGACCAACTTTACCAGGGCACAAGTTCTTGTGCATGTTATGCAGGGCATGGACCATGGCATAAACAGCATCAATAACAAACTGCACTTTCCCCTCTTGCTCATAGGCTGAGTCCTGGCCAATGCGTTCACGATCTGAAACAAAAGCAAAGAAAAAAAAGACATTGCACAAGGTTTCTGGTACAATTTCTCTTCTATACAATGGAGGGTAATTAATCTGAAGAGCAAAGCCTCCCCTCTCTATACAGCCCCTCCACCTGAATCAGGAGTGGACTTTGAAAAATCAGCATCCCAAATCACATGAAGAGCTTCCATGAAAAATGGAGGCTTCTCTTGTTAGACTTGCCATGTTTCATTCATAAGAGATAGACAATATTTACCAACTTAATAAAGCTAAAGAGAAACAAAAAAGGTGAGCTTATTAAAATCAAACATGGATGTCCTCAACCTGTGGTCTCGAAATATGTTAGACTTAAACATCCAACCATCCCAGATAGCATGGTGACTTTCCTGGTGGAGCTACAATTAAAGCACTTTCATCACAAGATCCTGGGATAAGCCAGGTTCCCAACAACAAAACCTTGCCACACTTTCTACTACAACAAACCTATCTATGATTTACAGATCATTCCTCCCATGTACCCAGTAATCTCATGCCAGTGTTCTGCCTGCACATAGGAAGGTTACAAATGGTGAGTGGGTGGGACATATATTTAAGCCCTGCACCCATTGTCATATCAGTCTCTTACTATCCCATGTTCAGGAGGAAGTTCTGGGAGGCATTTCTCTGCCTGCTTGTTACTTGAACATAAGCAGAAGCCTTCACATGTTGAAGAACCCTTCTTTAGCAGGGATCCAGTTGCACAGAGAGTTCTGCTTACACTCACTCAAGGAGCAGAAGCCCCATTCAGGGTTTCTCCCACAACATAGGTAAGACAAGGGCCAAAAAGATAGCGATACTGGGGTTGTGATTTACATGCATGACCATAACCTCTCCTGATCATAATACCTTGAGCACACCAGTTCTCATCTGATTCCAGAAGCCAAACAGATTCGGGCTTCTTTAGAAATTAGAATGGATACCATCAGTGAATACCAGGAATTTCAAGCTAAGGCTATGAAAAGATATTCCTTGGAACCCTGGAAAGCTAGACAATGTTAACAATACTGGATGGACCAAAGTCTAAATCAGTACAAAGCAGCTTCTTATATTCTTCAGAAGCCTTTTAGCCTTCACTTCTCCTTGACGGTGAAGCCAGTAGCATAGGGTGGGTTTCAGTTACCTGGGGCCAGAGGACAAACTCGCCTCCCCCCTGGCTCCCCCCCCCCCCGGTAGGAAAGTCCTACCTTCATGCTTCACTGGGCTAGGAGGCGGGGTGGTGGCATGCCTGAGACCCCGATAGTGCTGGCGAGGCCCAGGGTCTGGGGCGGTGCGGTGCAGGCCCAGCAGGGAGCCCATCATCGGGGTCCTAGGTGCACAGCCCCCCTGCCTTCAGGCCTGGCAGTGGCAGCTCATCTGCCTTCGGCAGCAGTGGCACCTAGGAAGGCGGGAAGCAAGGCCGGTGGTCACCGCGGAGCAGCATCCACAGCCGGAGCAGTGCCGGCCAGGCCTTGTGGGGGGGAGGTCCTCAGCCAGGACTGCTCCGGCTGCGGGCGCTGGGCCACAACGACCAACAGCCTCATCCCTCTGGGCCACCAAAGATGGACGAGCTGCCGCTGCCAGGTTAAGAGCCATGCACCTTGGATGCCGACGGTGGGCTCACCGCTGGGCCAGTCCTGCCATGCTCCAGACCCTCGCCCACACCCTCAGGGTCCCAGGTGTGTGGCCGCCCTGCCTCCTAGCCTGGTGGCAGCAGCGGTGCCTAGGAAGGCGGGAAGTAAGGCTGGCAGTTGTTGCAGCCCAGCAGCTGGAGCAGCGCCAGCCAGGCAGTGGACCACCACCCCACAAAACATGGCTGGCACAGGCCCGCAGCAACCACTGGCCTCGCTTCCTGCCTTCTTGGGCACTGCTGCTGCCGCTTGGCTAGGAGGTGGGGTGGCCTGGGACCCAGTTGGTGGGCTCTCCACTGGGGCCAAGCCATGCCACCCCAGCCCACAGGTGGTAAAGAGGGGGCACCTGGGGAAGAGGGAGAGTGGCACCCTCTGGCCTCCACCGCACTGTTGGGCCCATGCCCTCCAGCCTGGGGTGAGGTCCAGGGCGCCAGTGGTGACAGAGGATCCTGGTGCCCACCCCAGGCGCCAGGAAGTCCAGGGCAGTGGCATCGCCAGCCCCACAAAGTGCTGCCTGGGATGGGCTGCCCCTCTTGCCCCACTTGCTACGCCTCTGGGTGAAGCCCCATGTCCATAGGACTTGACAGTGTTGTTTGCCATTAGCAAGTGAGATACTGCACCACACATGCTTTTTTATGAACTTCCAGATCTGTGCACACACATCATGGCCTAAGTCGTAACATATACAAATATTATTCAGTCACTGGCCTCATCCATCTCGCCATCAATTGCTCTAGCTAGCATCAAATCTTTTAGGCACTACAAAGTGTGTCAAAGGATGCTCTGTACAACATCCATCAGTTCCAAGATGTGCTCTATCATGCTTTCACTATTGTCAAGCACGATTCCAGTATTAGTTCTACCCTGATGATCCTCCACCCCAGCCTCTACCTGCTCTCTAGCCAGCACTAGCTTACATGATAATTCAAATGTATGTAATTAGTTAACTATCTCTTCTTGTCATAACTGGTCTTAAAGGGGCTTGAAACATGTTAACCACTTGGCATAAATAGCAATTACCATAACACACTGTGAATTAGACCTTAAAAAGGGTCCCCTGGGGTGGTGGGTGATGTGGTACCACCATAGTAACAGCCAGAAGTTCTTCATCAACCTCATCTCCAACATCTGGAAGAGAGGAAGGGTGTATGTGTAGCTGTAGTGAGTCAAGAAGAATACTTGGCTCCTAAATTCTAAAATCTTAGTTTTACTTATTATTTTGAAGTATGCAAAGAAGTTCATCAACTTGTAGTGCTGAACTATGGTAAGGCAATGTTCCCCTAATGGAGCACTTGAAGAATTAGGACAGTATTACAGCATCAACCATTTGAAGCCTAATCCAAGCAAGACTCAAGTGTGTGCTTTCCACCTTCTAAACCAAGAGGCAAGGGTTGAGTTGGATTTTACATTGCAAGGGAACCAATTACAGCATTGTTCAGCACCAAAATACCTTGGTGTGATGTTTGACAGGACACTCTGTTTTAAGCAGCACTGCCTGAATACCAAAGCCAAAGTTAATACAATGAACAACATAATCAGGAAACTCAAAAACTATAAATGAGGAACTCAAACATCCATGCTGGGTACATTAGCTTTGGCCCTGAGCATCTCTGCAGTAGAGTATGCTCCTCCAGCCCATCCACACATGCAAAACAAATTGACATTGCTGTTAATGAAGCCATGCATTTAGTGACAGGATGCCTCAAACCTACATCAGTTGAGAAAATATATCCTCTTGTTGGTATCGCTCCACCTAAAATAAGGAAGTAAGTAGTGGACGCTGAAAGAACTAAGCATGAGAATGACCCTCTACATCCTCTGAACGGATATGAGCCTCAAGTCCACTGTCTCAGATTCAGGAAGAGCTTTATGACAAGAACATTTTTGAAGGTACACAAGAACAAAACCAAATTAGAAGATGGAGGATGGAGCTCACTGGACAAGAAACAACCTTAAAGGAAGATATAGCTGAGGACTCAACCTCCTGTACATCACTTGAAGGACCCTGAATAGGCTGAGGGTTGAAGTCCCTAAATGTAAGAGTAACATGCTCAATTGGGAGCTGCTGGCTGACAACAACACACTGTGTGAATGTAGAGAGATACAGAATCCGGCTCATTTCCTGGTCTGCAGATTACTGCCAGAACCATACACCAATGAGGACTTGAATTTGGCCAATGACAAAGCTAAGAAAGTGGCTTTATTTTGGCAGTCCAGAGTTTGATCAGGACATGGAAGAAGAAGAAAATGGTAAGTACTGTATTGTTTTATGATTCCTTCCTCACAAATCTCTCGTAGATATGTTTGCAAGGGTGTGATTGTGTATAACCTCAGTAGGAACATAAATCCTCGTTTGCCCTATCATTTCAGGTTAGGATTAAGAACTATAGAATTATAAAATGATAAATTTTGCCACATGCTCAACAAGAACCAGACTGAGAAGTAACTTCTGCACTAATTAAGGACAATTGTACAAGAAAATAACAATAACAAGTCATCGTCATCATCATCAACTCAATTCTGATTTATGGCCACTCTTTCAAGGGTTTTCTAGGTACAGCATACATTCCCTTCTTCTGGGACTGTGCACCTTGCTCAAGGGTACATTGGCTAATTAATCTGGAATGCAAGGGGGAATTGAACTCCCAGCCTCCAGCTTTGCAGCCAGAGACCTAACTCACTGAGATATCTAGCCAGCTGTACATACTCTTACTTCCATAAAACACTTAAATAATGCAATCTGCAGCAAATGACAGTGGTTGTTGCTTTGATGGACAAACTGTTAAAGATCAGAAGCTGAAGCTTTGGAAAGGGTGTTTTATGACTCTTTTAACTACCAGCCACTGTTCTGTGCTTACAGCATGAATATGGTTGAGTATGTGTGGATGTCTATGTGTGCGTGCTTTGCTTCTCAAAGGGGAAAGATGCAAGTTTGCAGAATTTGTGGAGTCTTAATTAGCCATTTTTTTAGGAACACTAAGCTGGCCTAGGGGCTCCTGAGCTGCAGTCTTACAATATTTAGCCTTAAAATAAATAAGACATATTTGTAAGTAAACATGGTTTAGGTTTCAGCTGAGATAGTTCATGTGCTGGAAGTGGAAGTACATGTGACACCCCAATTTGGGGCAGCAGTCCTCTGTCCAGTCACTAGCAGTCTACCTAGGACACCAAAGTAGAAGAACAAAATTGAATAGAATCTTTAATAGGAATCTTTGGGTATCTTCTTTTTCAAATGCCATATCCAATTCCAAATATTGGCTATAATCGTGGTGATCAGCCATGAAGATTGTCCTGGGAACAATTTGCGTTCCACATCACAGCTTGACACTCATGCCACTGATCCAGTTCCATGAGTCACTTTCTGGTCCTGAGCCCTTTTGGCATGCAAGGTCCTCAGCAGCCCCACACTAGTAATGATGAAACTTCTACCCTCCATCAAGATGGATTCAAATTGGATTTAATCCATTTAGGAACCATCACCCTTCCCTGTGGACTTTGCCACCCAAGCCTATTAGTCCTCAGGGTTGTCAGGTTAGTTAACTTCCACCTGACAATCAGCATTGAGTCACTGGCAGGTTGGTATACTCTATTACTATAGCAGGATAGCCTGGCAAGACTTCTTTTTGGCTATATTCCTATAAATTATTATGAGAGCAGGTTCACTGAATAAATGGCAAATGGCTTCAACAGAACATTTTGTATAAATAGACTGATTTTAAATGATAATGTCATTCTTCCATTACATGCTAAATGCAGTTGCATATTACATTTAATTTTTGCAATGGTTTGATTTCTGCAGTGAATGCAATATTGTGCATGTGTATTTTAATTTTTCAAAGAACCAAAAAAGTAAAATATAATTTATAAATATTTTCATTTTTTACAGGTGAAAACCTAAGAAATGAACTTATTATCCATATTATGTATTTTTCCTTATTTCAAAGATTAGTTCCAAACTAAATTATTTATTTCAAAACTTTATTAAAGAATGAATGCATGATACGACCAAAGTTTCTTACTCATAGAAGAAGTAAGAGTTTTAGCTTTGTAGATGTTAGTAACTTGCAGGAAGAAGAAAAAATTATTACTTATTTTTTTAAAAAAAAATACAGAATGTGACTGTGTATATATGCATACATGAATACATATATGTGCATTTGTGCTCATACACATACAAAGTGAAAATACAGTTGTACCTCACTTAAAGAGCATAATGCGTTCCACGGGATTGCTCTTTAAGCGAGTTTGCTCTTTAAGCGAAACACCAATGTAAGTGACCCTTTGTGACTTATGGTGGGGGGGATTCCAAACCCCGATTTAGTTGTTAAGTGAGTTTTTGGTTGGTTACTCTTTAAGTGAGATGCTCTTTATGTGAGGTTTGACTGTATTCTGCTAGGTAATGAGATGAAGAATGCTAGTTGTAATAAAAAAATTTCCAATATGCAAGAGCACACTTCTAATCTATATCCAAGTAATTGTGCTGGGCTGAAAATAAAATATTGCATTTGATAAATAAACAAAAGATCCAAATCTCTGGTGTGCTGTGAAATGGAAGCAGAACCCAGAGGAAATGTCAGCCTTTTCACCAATTTAACTCATGGGCAGATAAAGATTATAACATGATAATAATTTTAAGGGACCAGAACATAAAAACAGTACATTAATAACGCACATGAAAAGGTCCATATGTAATCTAATTCAGCTTTTAGCCTATTTTGTATAACACTGATTTCCCTGAAGCTTGCTAAACATTAAAAGAGAAGAGTTCTAATGCTATTGCAATTTATTTTAAGGGGTTCAGCCATGTAATTACTATAAGTAGTCCAATATTAAATACATTGCATACATATTGTTTTTAGGTTTATATACTCTTTCTTTTTCTTTCTTTCTTTCAAGGACTTACACACAAACTGCTTGAAGAACTAGCAGAAATACTATTACAATAATACCTCAGATTACGCTTGCCTCGGATAACGCTATAATCAGATAACATTGGGAAATTTGAGGCAAACATTTGCATTGCACAATGTTAAGATAACGTTGTGTGATGCAATTATTTGCCTCAAATTCCCTGATGTTGATCTCTGCCCCAAAGCCCGCAGGGCTAGAGACCAGCCCTGCAGGCTTTGGGGCAGAGATCTACTTAGGCGTAGGGGGAGATCGGGCACACCTGTTCCCCCCCCCCCAGCCTAACCAGCGCTACCGGCTCTCTGCTTTGGGATCAGGGTGGGTGGGTGTGGAAGGCACCTCCAGCCACCCTGATCCCAAAGCAGAGAGCCCGGGAGGGCTGCCTGTGTTGGGATCAGGTTGGCTGGGTGTGGAAGGCACCTCCAACCACCCCAATCCCAAAGCAGAGAGGCAGGCTTGCCCACTTTGGGATTGGGGTGGCTGGAGGTGCCTCCCCAAGCAAACTGGATCACCCTTATGTTCCCTTTCCTCTTCAGAAAGGGAACAGGGCTTTTTTTAATGTTGTGTGATCAATGCATTGCACAACATTAAAAACCAGATAATGTTATGACTTCTGGAACCAAGTCATAATGTTATCCAAGGTACTAGTGTATTATGGCCTAATGGAGACAGTTTTCAGTGACAAACATTCATCCTGGCCACAACAACGCTTCCCAGCCTAGAAAAGTAACCCAAGTTACATTTGAAGATCAACCTCTGCAAGAGGAGCTGATACAATGACCTTCTGTACAATCCATCTTCCATTTTACAAGAAGTTGAATAATTACATTATTGAAGCCAAGTTATTCTACAAGAACAAGAATTCATGATTTGCTAGTTCCTCCTCTAGCACCAGGACCAAAACACAATCTTTCCTAGTGCCATTGTCCACTGAAGAGCCATGGGAGATAAAAGCCTCTCTTTGGGCTCAGAGGTCTTGATGGATGATGATTACAGAACTTTGTTTAGGAATATGAGAGATTTCCTAGGACCCATATTTCAACACCTTGACTGTATATTTTAACATTCCTCAAAATATAAATCAAATCAATGACTTCGCAATCTCAGCCTTTCTCAAGTACTGTAACTGAAAAATCAATTTATGTTTGCATTAAACTTGCCAGACTTACATGTTCACTATACCAGTTTGATTTCAGAAGCTGGGACATCACCCAGCACTGAGCTAGTGAATGAGCCTAGATTCTAGTATTAAAGGGGGGGGGGAGATATCTCCCAGCAGCTCTCTCCCACCATCCATATTTAACATGCTTCTTTTGTGCCTCTATTTTCTTCCTTTTCCCTTTCCTCTAACCTATATAAATGTGAATTATAAACAAACAAACAAACATGTCCAAATGTCATAACTTTTCCTGCAAGGTGCTCCAATTCACATGAACCTTGCACAAAACAGTTTGTTTTCTGCTGCCAGCATAGAAACTTAACAATAGTATTACACAAGGAAGTCCAGGTCTACACTTTGTGTTCTCATTCTCTTTCGCCATAACCTTCACTTCAGGATGGAAGCATCTTGCTCAGCTTCTAATCTATCTTGTGGAAGAAACAATTTAACAAATTGATAGAGAACTGACCAACAAGAAAAGATTATATCAGGGAAATAAATTTCCAGCCCATCTTTCAAAGTTATAAAGACAACATGGAGATTACTCATGTGAAACCCATCAAGTTATCCTTTCTTCCCCAGCACTGACAACAACTATTAATTTTCTCCCTCAGCTCAGAGCCCTTCCTCTATCTTTTCTCAATGAGTAGACAAGCTAGTCAGTCTTGACAAGATAATTACATATTTTAAAAAGAAGCTCTTAATAGATTTTCAACTTGAATTTTTTAGAACAATCCAAAACTCTAGGAGTTTCCTCCAACCTGGTTTAGGTTTCTGGTGGTAGAGCCAGAGGTTAGGAATTCAATGCCTCACTGTGCTGTCTAGGAGAACAACCAGCCTGTGTGGCTTGGTTGTAATTAATGTGAAAACTGATGTTGAAATTTTAAATAAAGTTGTTTAGCAAGCGAAGATACTCCAAGCCAGTGGTGGGCATCAGCAGGTTCGCCCCAGTTCTCCAGAACTGGTAGCAGAAATTCTGGCTGGCCCTGCCCATCCAAGTTTTGAAATAAAGTAGTCCTAATTTGGGTGCAACACAGAGCTTTCCCCTGGCTACACCCACCATACCACACCCACAGAGTAGGTAGTAAAAAAAACTTTGAATCCCACCACTGCTTCAAGTCCATCAAGTTTTTCTTAGGGAACCCTGGCTCTGTCAGTCTCTTGAGAGACGGGGAAGACACCAGTCTTACTGACAGTGCTTATGGGTCTTTTCTTCTTTAGAAGGCTGTTCTTCGTGTTTGGAGGATGATCAGATTGATCATGATGGAAGAGAGCAGAACCAGAATGCTTTCCCAGCTCACATGTTGATACAGCAGGTTTCCTCACAGCTCAATAGAGGTTATTTGGCTTTCTCTACATCCCTCACACAACACCAATCCAAACAATACCTCCTTACTTATGCTCTCAGCCAATATCCACTCATACAGAAAGGTACATTTAGCCTGTTAGATATTTCACGCATGTCAATCAGTGTTTCAAATGCACATCAATTATCCTACAAACACAGGAAACCAAGTACACTGGTACCTTGGATAACGTTATGACTTGGTTCCACAGGTCATAACGCTATCCGGTTTTTAACGTTGCGGGATGCACTGATTGCACAACGTTAAAAAAAACCCTGTTCCCTTTCTGAAGAGGAAAGGAAACAGGGCTTAGGGAGGGAAAGTGCCTCAAATAGCCCTTTGTTTGCAAAGGGAATGAGGCTTTCCTCACAAGCAAACAGCTAGCAAAGAGCTATTCCAGCCTCGAATAGTCCTTTGCTTGGGAAGGGAACAAAGCTCCCCTTGCAAGCAAAGAGCTAATCCAGCCTCGAATACTCCTTTGCTTCAGAAAGGAGCCTTGTTCCCTTTGCAAACAAAGGACTGTTCGAGGCTGGAATAGCTCTTTGTTTGCAAGGGGAGCTTCATTCCCTTCACAAGCAAAGATAACGTTGGGGAATTTGAGGCAAACATTTGCATCGGACAACGTTATCTTAATGTTGTGCAAAGCAAATGTTTGCCTCAAATTCCCCAACATTATCTGATTTTAACATTATCCGATGTAAACGTTATCCGAGGTACCACTGTACTGTATATTTATAACATTCCCCTGCATTATGGAATAGGAATGAGCAATGATATCAGATCCAGATAAGTGTTTTTCATCTCTAAAAATCAAAGCTTGACATAACATCTTGTCATGAACTTTTGGGGCTTACTTTTGCCTTGCTCCTGTGTTTTTATTGTGTAAGGATCATGCTGCTGATTTTGTTTATATCCTTAGCCTAATTCTCCTTGCATCCTATTTCCTGCATAAAATTTCTTCCTTATTATACTCACAGTTTGAATTCTTGAATTAGGATTAAGTTCACAAGAACACAGGAAAGCATCAACGTCAGACTGGACTGGATGTCAGCACTGGCATATGTTATGTTTACTTTTTATGTTCCCTGGTTTAGCCAACCTGAGTCAAATTGTGGATCATCCTCCTGGCAACCAACCTTTCAAGTTTCAGGTCCCTGGTTCATCATATCTAGGCCAACAACAACAAATGTAACATGGTTTGGGACGTTGTTCTGGAAAGATATCAATGATATCAGATGTCCTACAGAGTTGTTTCTTTCTGTTGTCTCTTTTCAGCACAGGCTGTCAAAATGCAACAACTGGTGCAAAAGGTATCAACTTGCCTCTGGAGAAGATGTCATATTTCTTCAATGTCATTTGTGCTAGCTATATATTTCCTTCCAGGTGCAATTCCAAGTGTAAGCATTGGCTCTTTAAAATGCAGTACAGGCTGGATCCTGTGTATCCCAAATAAGACACTGTTTCCCATTTCCTTATAAACCTTGCACCGTGCACTGAACAACAATGCTTTCATCCTCTGATATGCTATAACACAGTATCTCAGGAAGCGAAATGTATTTCTCTGAACTTTTAAAAATATTTCTGATGAGGCCTTGTACCATGAGAATAAAAATCTATCCTAAAAGCACACACAGAACATAAGATTAGGCAAAGAGACATGATGGTGATTTCCTATTAAGATGTCAAAAAGAAAATTCAAGTTTTGTTATGCAGACAGCCTTCTCTGACTGTGACAGAGATTCAATAAATAGAATAATATACTAATTATATTGGAATCCCTTCAGTAAATCCAACCTTGAATATTCAATTTAATGAAACCATAATCTTAGGGAGAATCACAGGGGAAAATACATACATATTTTAAATGGTGACCTTAAAATCCCCCTTGGTGTCTAGTTGACACTGCCTATTACAGTTTCAGTTATGTAAATGAACACAAAATCCAAACTCTGAATTGTCCATGAAATATAATCTATTATATCACCTTCCAACAAGAAGCAGCAAATTCTCCCATGTTGCAGAGTCTACACAAAAAGCTTTCTCCCATATCAGCGCATGTTCTCTGATGCACTGAAGCTGCCAACCTAACATCTTCTTACAAGATGCCTACTTTAAAGCATTCTTAAGGACAAAATTAGTTTGATGCAAGGGAGAATGCAGAAGAGAAAAGAGATTTAAGCAATGGCATTTACCAAACAGGAACACAATAAATCTCTTTGAATCTCACAGTGGGTTAGGACAACAAAGGAAATGCAACCCTGTTGATTATAATAACAGAGTCACACATTTCTCTATCCATCTAATAATTAATTTTCAAGTACATAACTGAGTCTTGCTATTCATCTTTCTGTATAAGAATGCCGATTTGTTTATTTTATTTTATTTATTTAGATTTAATATCCCGCCCCAATCAGGCGAACCCGACTCTGGGCGGCTTACAAACATCAGAGTTAAAAGCACAATCAGGAATACAGAATCCTATAGTTATAAAACAAACTGAGCAATCCCCTCCTACCTAGGCACATTACACTTTAGTTTAAAACTAACTTAAAAATTCCGTCTGTAATTTATAAAATACTAAAAAGAATTTAAAACTTTAAGATTTTAAGAGTTAGAAGGGTTAAAACAGCGAGGGGCAAGGAGGGTGGCTGTCTGATCAGATCAGCCACTCAACATGGGATCCCACATTCCTGGATCCCCAAACTTGCTCTGCCAGCCATGTTTTTAGGCCCTTCCGGAAGGGCAGGAGCTCTGTCTGTAAGCGTAGTTCCTTTGGCAGGAGGTTCCAAAGGGCCGGGGCGGACACAGAGAAGGCCCTCCTCCTAGTGCTAGAGAGATGCGCCTCTCTAGCAGATGGAATGACAAGAGAACCTCTCCGATCCGCCCTGGTGGGATGGACCGATGTTCTTGGGGTGATGCGGTCTCTTAAGTATCTGGTCCACTACCATATAGGGCTTTAAAGGTAATAACCAGCACCTTGAATTGCACCCGGAGACATATTGGTAACCAGTGCAGCTGCCGGAGCAGAGGTAAGGTGCGAGCATAACTCCCACACCCCATCACTACCCGAGTCGCCGCATTCTGGACCAGCTGTAGCCTCCAAATGGTCATCAAGGGCAGCCCCATGTAGAGCACATTACAGTAATCAAGTCTGGAGGTGATCCATTCTGATCACATCCCAGTTCCTGCAATGGCCTTCATTATGAGTTAATCAAACTCACTCACTATACCACTCTCCTCTAAAATAAATTGAGTCATGCCCCCTCCCTTCTAGACCACCAAGTGACTTCTGAACCATGACCTTCAGTAGCATGAATTTCAGTAGCCTCGGGCTTAAGCCAAACTTGCCACCCCCTGGTGGATGTTCGCTCCTGCTCCCACTAGGGCTTCTGGGAATTGTATTCCAAGAACACCTATAACCCAAAAAGTGATGCTCAGGGCTGCCCCCACCCCACCCCCACGCTACGCCACTGATGACCTTGCTGCGTCAGTCACATTAGAAAGCAACAAATGGCTGCAGAGAGCAAACAAGCAAGAATTGGGAGGATAGGTCCTTAGATGCACTTAGCTCTGGAATTACCAATCCATCCTAGTTATTAAAGGATGGTCACATGATCAGGAGCAGCAGTTGAAAGGAAACTGTACACTGAAAATAGCTTTTCAAATGCATATGCTTGATTACTGGTACTCATTCCAAAGATCATCTAGTCCATGCAGAATGTCATATTAAAACACAACACCCTCATCTTAAGCCTTTATGACTCTACATAAATACAGCGTGTCAGTGGAAAAACATTGAACAGTAAGTCATCCAGGCAGATAGCTGTGCCTTATACTAGATCAGGGAGTATTATTGTCATGTAAACAGCATTCTCATGCCCTAGGACAGGGATCCTCAACCTACAGCCATCAAGACGGATTGGGTCTGTGGTACCAAATCATCCGGCCCATGCCCTCACTCCACTTCCACTGCCTCAATCCTTATCCCCTCCCCTTGGCTTGGCATGTTCCTAATGGCACTTCATAGCAGGGTGGATGTTGTAAGGCTTACAACATCTGCCCTGCTATGAAATGCCATTAGGGCCACACCAAGCCTAGTGGATGGGACAAAGATTGAGGTGGCAGAAGTGGCATGGCAGAAGCAGTGGAGATGGAAGCAGAGGCGGCAGAAACAGCAGAGGTTGTGGTGGTAGCGGCGATGGAGATGGAAAAGGTGGAGACGGCAGCAGAGGAGGTGGAGGCAGCAGATGCATGTGGCCACCTGTGTATTTCCCAGGGGCTGCTCTGACTGAGCATGGGCAAGAAGGACAGCCTGGACCCCTCCTTCACCCACACAATGCAGCTCCTCCAGGCCAGGAAGCAGGGAAGCAGTGTGCGGAGGAGTGGGGGTTGCTCGGGGTGGTCGCTGCCAGCCGCAGGGGTGGCAGTGGTGGCAGCAGCAGTGGGAACCACTCTACCCCCACCCCCAGCAGTGGTGGGACCACCAACATTCTGAGGGAGAATAAACCGGCCCTGGCTTTAAAAGGTTGAGGACCCCTGAGTAGTGGCCTTTGTGATGTTAGGAGCTAAGTATTAGGAAGGGTTACAGTCAGTGACTGAAGAGACTATAATTGTTTCTGGACCAGATGACTGTGGAAAACCTGTTACTTACCATGCTCCAGTCTTCATGATGAGTCCAAGTTCATGGCCCCATTGCTTCTCTCTCCAGTCTCCAGGCCTCACTAAGTGCATTAAACACTAAGGGGTGGTATTTCCTTTGCTTGCGTCTTGCTCACTCCTAGCTTTCTAGTACTTTCAAAGAAATGTACCTTCAAAAAGTGAAAGACTAGGACTTATCAGAATGGGGATTACAACGATTACAGCAATAGTTATAATATTGACTTGTCAATACTCCAGTGAGCTTGTGAAGGTAAGCAAAGAGGACTGTCTTAACCTTTCTGTCATATCTATGGTCTTTGAAGATGATCAAAAGCAAGATCACACTTCTGCTTCATCTTTTGGGGTAGAAGCAGATGTTGTAGTTTGGAAATATTCTTTTAGATAAGTGCATATCAAAAATGTTTTCCTGTGAAATCAAGACCATCTTTTGCCTAAAAGGCATATGTCAGTTCTGATAAGAAACGGCTTTGTTCTGGTATACTTTCAAAAGGGTTTAAAAATGATTAGCATCATTAAGGCATTTCAGCCTGATAGTCCATTGAGCTGCTAAAAACTTTACTCGGGGGAAGCCTTACTCAGAGAAAGATAACCTCTGAGAGCAGAGCCATAGCCAGCGGGTGGCCAGGGTGGGCTTGGCCCACCCTGATTTAGCCGTTTGCCCACCCTGACATAATGTGGTTTCCCATAGGAATGCACTGAATAGGTGCTTTGTTGCCCATCCTGAAATATTTGCCCGCCCACATCTAGAATCCTGGCTATGGCCCTGTCTGAGAGGTAGATGCTACTCCCACAAAGACTGTCTCTAAGGAGAGAAAGACAATAATGCTTCCTTGAACAGCCAAGCTGTACCCAACTGCTTTATTTCTCCATTCCTAGTGGGAATGTAGAGAGAGGGCAGGAAAGCTTTGTTATTTTGTGTGTGTACTCACTGTATAAGCCAGCAGTGTGCTTTTTCTCTTATTTTGGAAATCTTACTTTAAAGTAACAGTTGGGAATTGTTCTATTTTTCCTGATCTATATATAAATCCAATCAACCGCTGGACTTTATAGCATTTATTTGAAAGAAGGAAACAAAGTACTGGTACCTATTTGTATTCCTTCCTATTGTAATCTCACAATAATCTGTAAAAGATATCAAGCTGAGAGAGATAGTTCTGTGCTAACTGGACTTGGATCTCCAGTTTTCCAAAGCCTAGATCTCTTTTCACCCCCTTATTTACAACAAATAACTACATTACACAATTAAAACTTTAACATCTTTCTGTTTCTTAACTTGTAATTATCTATTTTATGAGGTAACCCATCAGGTTTGTTGCAGTTCCTCCTTTTTCATTGCAGATAGACAGATTATAACATATTAATATAAAATATATATCAGTGGATGACTGAAATCCCGTTCCTTTAACTTATGCTGCCTAAGGATGATGACATTAGCAATGGCAATTTTTCAGTAAGTAAAACATTTCAGATCTCTTCTGCCCCAAGTTCCTAATGGGAAAGCCATTGCAGGACAGAATTTATGAATTTAGTTTATGAAAAATCACTACCACTTTTGGGAAATTAAAGACTCCCCCTCCCCTACTGTGTTCTCCCACAGCTTCTCCATAATAAAGGGAATGCCAAGGAAGTATCAGGACCTTCAGAGGGGATCAGAAATGTTTAATTTTTTAAAAAGCACATCAGAAGAAAAAGCTATCTGAAAGAATTTTCTTAAAGTATTTCTTCTCTCTCTTTCTTCCAATCTCTATCTCATATCCTGTTTTGTTTCATTTTGTTTTATTTTGATTTTTCTTCTTGATCTTGGTCTTTACTTCACTTGGATTTCAGGTGTTTGTACACTTTGCTGGAGTCCACAGATTTTGTAGATACTCTATACCCATGATGGTGAACTTTGGCACTCCAGATGTTGTTGGACTTCAATTCCCAGAAGTCCAAACACCCTGTGAATCCACACGAATGGGTTCACTGCTATTTATCCAGCCCACACTGCCTTCATTGCTCCTGGAAGCGGAAGTAAAATGTGCCTGTACAGATGCATTTTACTTCTGCATCCAGGAGTGACAAGGGCAGCGCAGGCCGGATGAATCACATTCGTGTGGATTCACAGGGTGCTTGGGCTTCTGGGAACTGAAGTCCAAGAACATCTGGAGTGCCAAGGTTCATCATCTCGTCTCTATACTGAAGCATCTGATAATAGTAATAAAGATTCTTGTAGTTTTAAAAAGGTGGGAGTACATTATCTTACTGAGACAATCATCTTCAAGATCCCTTAATAAACAGGATAAAGCAGCCTGGTAGCATTCTAGAAGGGCTGGATGGGTGGTGGCCTTTTTATTGAGTTCATTGTTAATCTTATTGAATTATAGCAGCTTTTATTCTGTAACTTGCCACTGCTCACAATTTATGATAAAAATAACTGGAGAAATGCTAACATAAAACTTCCAACTCAAATTAAACACTAATTTAATTGCCCTCTTATTTTAGTAAATCTCCAACTCAATGATCAGTGCCAATATCTGCTCCCATGTGCTCAGACTGAAACACCAGCTGTGGGGCTCACTAGTTGTACTTTGCACCTTGCACAGAATGGCTAGCTTCACTACTTGCAAGAAAGTTCAACTGTGAACAAAGACTACTGCCTGTTGCTTGGCTTTGGGCATCTAACCCAAACTGCTTGTTACTTGTACTCATTTGTGAAAGAATTCCATGACTACTGCCAGTTTGTCCTTACATGTGATCTGACTCATAGTGTGACTACACTGGAAATGTAGATTTAATTTGAAGCCTGTATTACATTTGAAATCATAATCAGTTTCCACACAGGAACTACAGATTGATTTGGGAGTTCGATATTCACACTGAATGTGGTGTGAGTTGCATTCCAGGCCATAGCTCCCCTTCTTCCTTCCTTCCTCTGGTCCCACCTCCACTGATCCTTTTTTAGCTTGCTGTGAAACCACTTTCTCAGTTAAAACTTCCAACTACTACATTTCTCAAAAACTATTCTGTAGGCAAAATAACATGAAAAAGGTACTTCACAGTCTTAAGAACATCATAAGTTTGAACGGTAATTTTGCATAATGCACATGTCACAATGATTCCATAACAGGGATCATCACTTTTTCCTACCCATCTGTTACTCTTTTCCATTAATTTCAAGTTTAAAATCATATAAAAGCAGAGCTAAGACTTCTCTGAGACAGCACTAAGCTTTTGCTTCACAACAAAAAGGTCATCTCACATACATGTTCCCCTCCCTGGACCTGAACATCACAACCCCAACTGCCTACATCACTGAAACATTATCTACAGTGGAGGTCAGCAACCTACAGTCTGTGGGTTGGATCTGGCCCATGGCACCAAATCATCTGGCCCACACCCTCTTTCCAGCCGCCACCACTGGGATTGGTCACAGACTCTTTTACAGCTGCCGTAAATGATGTGGGGGACCACCAGTCTGGCCCCTCAACTGTCTGAGGGAGTGTGACCTGGCCCCTGACTTAAAAAGGTTGGCAACCCCTGATTTACAGACTTGCCTGTCATCTTTACAAACAAGAATATATCAAAACTAACTACATGGGGGAAAACTTGTTCATTCTGTCTTGAAGAAGTAGAAGCCCAGCCTATCCCTAGCAGCAGAGGAAAAAAATGGATTTGGGAGTCAAAAGATACACATTCAAATTAGCCTTTGAAAAGCAAAAAGCTTGGACCAATTTGAATTATCCGTTGCATCAGTAAAAACTACTTTGAGTTCACCTGTTTTATAAGCAGAGCAAATCTTACAGTGTTTGACCATGTATTCACACTCTTAGTATAATTAACTGCAATACTAGGAACTATATTATCTCTCAGAAACAGAACCATTTTCAGGCTATGGAAGACCTTCCCAAAATATAAATGCCTGGTACTTTCTTTAATATCCAGGTAAAATCTGTTCATTAAAGCTTTTAGTTTATTGTAAATTCAGTTAAAATTTATTTACTATTACATTGATGTTACCCTCATTTGTACATGTTCAAGCTTGTTCATTCCCACTTGGTGTTTGAGTTGGTTTTGTTTTTAATACTCTGATGGTTTCAATTTAACGTACAAACTTCCTTGGGGAAAGCAATGGAAATGCAAAATACATTTTTTATATCAGTAAATAAAAGACCTAGAATTAATCCTGAACATACATGAGTTAGACAACGGACTGAGCCACTTTCTTTCACACCCACTCACCCCTAGAGAACTCGTTAATACAAGAAATCAAAACTTGCAAGTAAATGTGTTACAAAATTTAAGATCATGGTTGACTTGGTCTTTTACATAGCAAAAGAGAAGACTCGCTAGACTATAGAAAACCTCAATATGTATTTTAGGAAGCTAACATTGACTGAAAGCAGTGTTCCAGCTGAGGGCTTGCAAAGGGACAGATCAGAAAGATTTGTACAATTGGAAAAATATTTCTTGTGGTTCCTGGAAAAAGAATAAAGATAGTGCTTGAAGGAAACGCATGAAGGGAGAGGAAAGCGGAGGAAGGAATTTGCTAATATATAAGGTTTTGAGGGTCTCACATCTCCTGTAGCTAGAAGAAGAGATAAATTCGCCTACACATGGCACTGATGAGAGCATAATAGTTTGAAGATGTCCTGATTGTGTCCTGGGGCATGATGAGCAAGACAACAGAGAAGAGTGACAACAATTGGAAGCCAATACAAAAAAATCATCAAAGCACACCAATTGCTATTATTACAGAGATGCATACTCTCTTTGTTAGCAGCTTGTAAACTGTAATTGAAGTGAATTCTTAAGGCTGAAATAATCAGGGGTTACATCCCCTCTCTCCCTGTCCCTTCCCCACTCTTCCAAAATGGAAGGAATACAGATAAACCATTCCAATTATTGGAAATGATCCAACACAGTAGACCACCACTGAGGAGAAAGGATTGCCAAATTTTATTTTTTACAGAAATGTTATCTTTGTTGGTCCATTAAACCAGAAATAATTGCTCCAGCTGCTCCTTTCTCATTGTCCCTACTTCTCCTTCATTCATGCATGCCCACCCCCCTTTGTTTCATCTCTATGATCACCAATCAGTGACTAGAGATAATAAGGCAACATTTCACACCTGAGAGGGGATGGAATAGTTGAGATACATTAGGAAGGCTTTGGAATTTGGAAGGTGAGGGAATTGGGCCCTTAAAACAATGGGGTGGAAGTGGAGATGTGAAAAAGATCTTGTCCACATCTCATTTCTCAGTCAAAGCAGGCTGTCTCAATACAATGAAATAGTTCGTCAAAAATTTCTAACTCACATGAAAGTTCTTCCCTGCAGGAAAGAATAAAACACCAGTTGCATCCCTCATCAACTCTGCTTTGCACAATTTGCACAAAATGGCTAGCATCTTTTCTAAAGCTAAACACACACACAGCCAGCACAACTGGACTGTTCATGAATATGAGGGCCGAGGAGTCGGCTGCTTTTGTTGTTTTAATGGCCCATACAACAAGGCACAGTTAAATGCTGAATATTTACAGCAACGTAAAAAAAAAAACAGGTTTGCAAAAGTTCATAGTCTCTCCGAGAGAATAAGAACAAAATGTTTGTGTTTTCTCATTCAGAATAAGACAAGTGAAATTCACATCCCTTTTTCATCAGACCAGATTAGACTCATGGGACAGAAGTTCCACATTCATTTTATGGGTAAAAATTACAGATTCTGGCAGATCTAGTTCAAAGGATATAAAATAATTTGGATTGGTAATAGGCACACTTCTTGTAGAGTTCTTCTGTGTATTCATGACACTACGAGAAGGACCTTAATGTCCCTGACAATCATAAGGTTGTGATCCATGACCGAAAGCAAGACATCCTGATGTATTACTAACAACAAAGCTAGTAGAGATGATGATATCCCAGTTGAGCTATTTAAAGCCCTAAAAGAAGATGTCATTAAAGTGTTGCACTCAATATGACAGCAAATTTGAAAAACCCAGCAGTGGAGACAGGTTTGGAAAATGTCAATTAATGTTCCAATTCCAAAGAAGGGCAATACCAAAGAATGTTCAAATTATTGTACAATTGTACAATAACATGCTAGCAAGGTCATGACCAAGATCCTGCAAGCTAGGCTTCAGCAGTATGTGGATTGAGAACTTTCAGAAGTAAAAACTGGGTACCAAAGAGGCGGGGGAACTAGAGATCAAATTGCCAACATTCACTGGATCATGGAGAAAGTAAGGGGATACTAGAAAAACATCTACTTCTATTTCATTGACTGCACCAAAGTACTTGATTGTGTGGATCATAATAAAACAAGCATTCACAACCCCTGGCCCATGGGCCTAATCCAGCCTATGCATCTCTTTAATCTGGCCCATGGTGAGAACCTGGGCACGTCTAGGCCCACCCCCCACCCATGGAAGTTCAAAAACATCACTTATCATGGCAGCAGCAGTAATCACACCATATTTCCAGCTTCTTGCACAGCCTATGCCATTTCCCACAGTGGCAGGAAGCTTTTTGGAGCATATTCACTCTATTTGGAGGGTTGTTTCACCATGTACCCACAGCATTTTGGCTGCTAGAATGCACCAATGGGTAACTTCCGGTGATGGGTTGAGCTTGCATCAGTGGCTGGGTTCCCAGCGTGGAACCAGGAAGCCATCCAGCAGCATGGTCTAGCAGCCAAAATGCAGCAGGTATGTGGGGGGGGGACCCCCAAAATTGAGTGAATATGCTCCAAAAAGCCTCCTGCCAATGCGGGAAGTGGTGGAGGCTGTGCAAGAAGCTGGAAAGGTGGTGCAATCATGGCCGCTGCCACTGCTGCCACCAATGACAACAAAATGTAAGTCCAGGGAGCAACCATACCTCTGGCCACTGTCAGGGAATGTCAGGGGTGGGTCCAGCCCCTGACAGGAAAACATTGCAAACCCTTGTAATAAACTGTGGCAATTCCTTAAAGAGATGGGAGTACCAGACCATCTCAGTTGTCTTCTGAGAAACCTGTACGTGGGTGAAGAAGTGACAGTTAGGACTGGATATGGAACAACTGATTGATTTAGAATAGGGAAAGGTGTATGACAAGGTTGTATATTGTCACCCTACTTATAAACATATATGCAGAGTACATTATGTATAATGCAGGACTGGAGGAAGCACAAACTGGAATTAAGATTGCTGGGAGAAATATCAACAACATGAGATATGCAGATGACATTACTCTAATGGCAGAAAGTGAAGAAGACCTAAAGAACCTCTTGATGAGGGTGAAAGAAGAGAGTGCAAAAGCTGGTCTGAAACTCAACAATGAAAAAACCAAGATCATGGCATCGAGCCCCATCACTCCCTAGCAAATAGAAGGGGAAGAAATGGAAGCAGTGACAGACTGTACCTTCTTAGGATCTCAGATCAATGCAGACAATGATTGCAGCTATAAAATAAAAAAGATGCTTACTCCTTGGTAATCAAGTTATGGCAAACCTAGGCAGCATACTAAAAAGTAGAGACATCACCCTGCCAACAAAAGTCCTCATAGTTAAAGTAATGGTCTTCCAGTGAATAATGTATTAATAAGTAATAAGTGAATAAGTAACGTATGGCTGTGAGAACTGGACCACAAGGGAGGTCAAGCACAAAAAAATAGATGTCTTCAAACTGTGGTGCTGGAGAAGACTTCTGAGAGTCCCCTGGACTGCAAGGAGATCAAATCAGTCAATCCTAAAGGAAATCAATTCTGACTGGAAGGACAAATACAGAAGCTGAAGCTCAAGTACTTTGGCCACCAAATGAGAAGACAGCACTCACTGGAGAAGACCCCAAAGCCAGTGGTGGGCTCCAAAATGTTTACTACCACACTGTAGGCGTTTTATGGTGGGTGTGGCTAGGGGAAAGACCTGTGTTGCACCCAAATGAGGAGTACTTTATTTCAAAACTTGGATGGGAGGGGCCAGCCAGAATTTCTGCTACTGGTTCTGACGAACTGGTGCGAACCTGCTGATGCCCACCACTGCCTAAAGCTAAGAAAGCTTGAAGGCAAAGGGAGAAGGGGCAGTAGAGGATGAGAGGGCAACTCCAGAGGATGGCAAATAACAGAGGATCCTGGCATGCTGTGGTCCATGGGGTTGCAAAGAGTCAGGCTCAACTGTGCAACTGAACAACAACAAATAGGCACATTATTACAACATCAGACAAGCAAAAGGGAGAAATTTTCCTGCTTCTTCCTTAGGATTGAGGACAGACAGGAGTCATGACTTATTACTGTTCCAGTGCAGAGGCCTTCAGTTGCCAGTAAAAGAATGAATAAGTCAAATCTCTAGTTTATACTATAAAACTGAGACTCACTCCATAACTGCAATAGTGCTGAACAACAGTTCTTTGATGATTAGTTCTCAGTAGGGTTTTTGAAAACTGTCTGATCCAATTTGTATCCAAATGTTTGCTGTACAAATTGGGACTGATTCAGTGGTGGCTGGAACCAGTTTAGTCATGAGTTTGTGAAAGTGTTTAAATGTATCTGTATGTTTCTGAACTGGGGAGGGGGATGAAAATTTGAAAAATAAAGGGTTATGATCCGAGTTGATAATGCTATACAATATCCTTATCTTTGTTAATATGTTAGATCCTCAGTGTTAGTGTACTGCTAAACCTTTCCTTTTTTCAAGCTCTAGAGCCCTGCTCAAAGAAAATATATATTGGGGATGAGCTAGATGTTTCTTTTCTTTGTGACCCTTTCCTCTGGCCACAAAGAAACTTGCAATTTCAAAAGAAAGCCATCTGCATGAGGGCAGTATGCACATACCTGGTTACCTGTGTTTGTTGAATGGGGGAAGACATCAGATGGCAGCCTGCTGTTTTCTCCAACTCACCTCTGAGAAACATAGCCTGGCACAATAACTTGCCATGAGCTTTTGGGACTCTCATTAATACTTTTCCTGCACTGTCCACAATAAATTGATGCATGTCTGGAAAAGTGATCTTGAATCACAAAAGCTCATACAATGCTTGGGTTTTTTTTTTTTTCATATCAGAGAGTAAACAAAACAAGACAAAAATACTGTGTCACCTTAAAGACTAACGGCTGTATTTTAATGTTAGCTTTCGGTGATCAAGTCCACTTCATCAGACATAAGAGTGAGACTTCTTGGCATCAATTTATGCACATCAGGTACAGAAGTACACAATGGTTGGCTAGCATAACAGAGAAGTATACAAACCAATATAGCTTTCTACAACTTGGTAAAGGCAGAAGATTCCTGGTTGTTACTCAGATTTGCTGTGAAGTTTGGTCCTGTTGAGTTGCAAATGGTTAATAGATAGATAGATGCAAGAGAAACATTATGTCATTATACATTTGCTAATGAGTTTACACTTCTATTCTAGTCTATTCTATATTCGATTTATATCCCGCCCCAATCGCGAAGTGCGACTCTGGGCGGCTTACAAACATATCAATACAATATCATACAATATAAAAACATTCAGTAAATAATAACCATCTATACGATAAAACATCATAAGACATACTAAATATCCATCAATACAAAAAAGACACAAATTCCGGTACAGAATCATATGGGGAGAATTATACTTAGTTTAAGAATTAGCATAAAAATATCGACTACAATCTACTGGGTACTAAAAAAAAATTAAAATTTAAGGCTAAAATATTAAAAGAGGTTAAAACAACGAGAGGCAAGAGGGTGGCTGTCTAATCAAATCAGCCACCCAACATGGGATCCCCTATCCCTGGATCCCCAAACTTGCCCTGCCAACCAGGTTTTTAGGCTCTTCCGGAAGGGCAGGAGCTCTGTCTGTAAGCGTAGTTCCATTGGCAGGAGGTTCCAAAGGGCCGGGGCGGACACAGAGAAGGCCCTCCTCCTAGTGCCAGAGAGGTGCGCCTCTCTAGCCGATGGTATGATAAGAGAGCCTCTCCGATCTGCCCTGGTGGGACGGACCGATGTTCTTGGGGTGACGTGGTCTCTTAAGTATCCTGGCCCACTACCATATAGGGCTTTAAAGGTAATAACCAGCACCTTGAATTGGACCCAGAGACATACTGGCAACCAGTGCAGCTGCCGGAGCAGAGGTGAGGCTTGAGCATAACGCCCGCACCCCATCACCACCTGAGCAGCCGCGTTCTGGACCAGCTGCAGTCTCCGAATGGTCATCAAGGGCAGCCCCATGTAGAGCGCATTACAATAATCAAGTCTGGAGGTGACCAGAGCATGTGTGACCATGAGTAAGGCATCCCGATCTAGGAGTGGGCGTAATTGGCATATCACACGAAGTTGTGCAAAAGCCCTCCTGGCCACGGCTGCCACCTGCTCTTCGAACAGTAGTCGTGAGTCCAGGAGGACCCCAAAATTATGCACCGGGTCTGTTTGAGGCCGAACTGCCCCATCCAGGACCAAAGCTGGTAACTCCCGAGTTGATGCAGGACCCCTCACCCATAGCAACTCAGTCTTGCTGGGATTCAGTTGTAGCCCGTTGTCCCCCATCCAGACCCTGACAGCCTCTAGGTACCTGGAAAGGACTTCCACTGTACCACTTGGGTCCCCACGGGCCGAGAAGTACAGCTGGGTATCATCTGCATACTGATGATACCTCACCCCGTGAGAACGGATGATCTCACCCAGTGGCTTCATCTAGATGTTAAATAGGAGAGGTGAGAGTACCGAGCCCTGAGGCACCCCGTATTGGAGCAGCCTAGGACTAGAACTCTCATTCTCCAACCACACCTTTACACCTAGCATCTATTGACAATGACCCAGGAGGTGGTCTGAGGCTGTGGATGAGAATTCTAGCGAAGTAGGTTCTGTAAAGGTAGTGTGGGAAATTGCGACATGTAACAACCTGTTAGTTAGGGGTACACAGAAAGAGCCTCCTCAAAGATTGTGGGGGTTTTTAAACCACAATCGGGCAACCTTGTGTTACCAGCCAATCTTTCTCACACTAGGTCAGGCTAAAGGAACTGCAGAATGAATTCACCAAAAGGTGCCTTCATTTTGGCAGTTTCACATCTGGCCTAGACACAGAAGAAGAACCTGTTAGTTGTGGTGTATTAAATTTGTTGCTGTCCCATAAACCCTTGACTAATATTAAAACCTTTTGAGATGGGTGCCTAGCATATGTTTGTCAAAGGATGGAGTGAAAGGTGGTATAGTTACAAAAGATATTAGGGTGATAATGAGTAGTCAGTAGTCAGCTCTCAGCAGAGGAGATGGGGAATCTTCAGTGACAGTCTCACTCCCCAACAGAAAACTCCAAATGCCCCAAGCTGGCTGATTTCTAAAGCCAACAATGACAGATAGTTTTTTTGTGTGTGTGGGAAACACCAAAAGTCCCATGAGGTTGTGAAGAGATTACTCTCCAAAAAGATCCACGAGGAGGGAAAGCCCAGGTAGAGAAGTAAGGGGAATTAATTTTCTCTCCTCCTTTGAGAGAATAAAACATGAAAAGTTTCACATCACTATCAGATTTATACACATTGCTTCTTGTGTAATGGAGACATGGTGCATATACCCAAAACAAAAGCAATTTTAAAAATACAGACAGTCTGATAAGCAATGTAGATTCTTCTCCTAGCCGCGCTTGGACATGAAACAGTTGCTAAGTTGGGTAACAGGCAATAAATAGAGTCTGGTGAGCTCATTCTGATCCCTCCCTAGGGCTCAGTGACTGCAGTTTCCAAGAGATGTTTTGACTTTCATGAGGCTGTCAGGCACCAACTTCTTTTGCCACAGCAACTGGTGCCAAGTATTCTTGTTCAATTTGCAGTATTTTAACCCCACAAATCCCAGAGTCTGCATTTGTGATTTGAAAGGTCACTCTAACAGACACACAAGAAGTGGGGGCTTGAGCTATCTGATCTCTGGTTTAATGACATAAAAATGTATTTGATTCACCTCATTTGGACACTTTTTTCCAAAGCCAAAATATGGTATAAGGACAGCAGCTTTTGGGCCCAGTATATCTTCTACTAAGGATTAAAGAATATGGCTTTTGATCAATGTTTTGGAAAATATACCCTTCTAAATAACAACTTAAATAACCAACAGTGGAAATCCTGGGCATTGTTTTCCCCAAAGTAACTTTCCTCAACCCTGCTTTTTATTTGTATTATAAATTGTCTATCCTAACATTTATTTTCAGTCCAAGGGAGGGAAACCCCATCAGATTATTGCTAGTGAATAGCACAAAAAAAAAAATAGGATTTAGACACATTATTATTTCCTCCAAGAATAAAATGGTGATTTGGGTAATGGTTTTGTATAGGTTTTGGAACTCGAAGCCCAGAAGACAAATCCTAAAGGTCAAGACTCTTCTCAGATTGATGTGGGTGGGAATATTTCTGCAACCCTCTGGGAAGCAAAAGCAGCCGGCTCCATGTGGGCTGAAATATTTATTTCAATCTGTGGCTCAATAAAATACTGTTCTTTCCACCACTCTGTTTATTTCACAAGCAAACATTTCTACTAAGAGAAATGTGGAGATAATTTATTTGCTGGCAAATCCCAATAATTTAATGGCACTTCTCATATTGTTGAATTTCACCTGCCTCTGCAAAATCAATGCTCTTAAAATATGCTCAGTTAATATTGTGTTATCATCAAGATGAAGTGATTGATCAGCAGCTTCCAACAACTGGTAATGGAGTCAAGGAGCTGCTTTTGCACAGCCAGAATTTCCAGAAGATATTAGTGTCCCTATATTTCATAATGAATAAATTTCTGTATTCATCAATGGGCAAACAAAAAGCACGTCTCATATAAAGCACATAACTAAAAAGAATTAGAGGAACTTTCATTATGAGGAATGAAGGAAAATAGCAATGGATTAGGGATTAGAAATTGAAATGACTTTTTCTTAGCTATAGATTGTGAATAGATCTAAAATAAATCTAAAATAGTAATGGATGCTTCTGGGCATGAAAGGGAAGGATTAAAAGGAAACTATAAGATAAATTCATGTGCACACAGAATGGCAGATTGTATCATCAGACAAGCCCAGCTAGTCAGAGTCCTACGGTTCATCTAATTACGAGTTTCTTGAAAATCAGAGGCATAATTTCTTTGGATATAAAAGTTTGAAGATTACCTTCACAATAGTAGCTGCAGGTAAGATTTGGGATTAACAAAAGGGACCATACCAAAATCAGAAGTGTCCCCTGACTAGTGCCTGCCCCAGATGTGTTGGACTATAACTCCCATCTCTTCCAGATACCAGATCCAGCATTCCTTCCCCAAAAATGTGGTGCTTTTTCAACTGCTGGCCACACTGTAAGCAGCAAATGCAAAGTAGAGGGAGTCACAAGATGTGTTCAGTTCAGGAGAAATTTGACCCAAGGACATCCTGTTTCACAACTCAGCCAACTAAATTATACTAGATCCCAAGCCATGTGGTTCAGATTCCTACCTCTTATAGTTATTAGCCTCAGATAAGGAAGCTAATAGTTCTTAGAACAAACACAGGAAAAGAGAAAACTGCCTTATAGTGACAGGTAGTCACCCAACATAGACTAATATAGTTAAGTCTAACTGTCAGCATCTCCCATTTTTGCAGTTGTTACATGTTGGGACTACAGAACAGGACACAATAAGTTAGAAATGACTTGACAGCACACAATTAATATATTATATTAATATATTAAATTGCCTCTATCTTATGGCAACACTAAGAATGAACAATCTCCAAAATGTTTTGTCCCCAACTGCCCTGTTCAGCTCCTGTAAACTCAGCCATGTGGTTCTTTTAGGCCAGGGAATCACTCCATCTAACATTTATTCTTACTCTTTCCCTCCTTCCTTCAACTTTTCCCAACATAATTGTCTTTTACAGAGAAGCCTGCCTTCCCAATGATATGTGCCCAACATATGACAACCTCAATTTCATCATTTTTGCCTCCAGAGATAATTCCAGTTTTATTTGCTCTATTAGCCACACAACTTAGTTCAGCGTCATCTGCAGATATAATGAGCATCCATCCCAGACCCCTCGTCCAAATAGTTCATGAATATCTTGAACAATACTAGTCTAAGACAAAACCCCACTAGACATTTCTTTCCAGGATGATGAGAAACCATTGGCAAGCACTATTTGGGTGCTACCTCTCAACTTTAAATCCACTTTAAGAGTAGTCTTAAAGTTGTCCACAAAATGTGATCTGCAAAAGTCATCAATGAATAACAAGTCTCATTCAGTCACATTAACCCAGGGATTCACAACCAAAACCCCGTGGGCTGGCCCTGGCCCACTGTACCATTTCATGTGGCCTGCCGCCCACACTTCTGCCCCTGCTGGAAGTGGTGGGAGTGGCAAAAACAGCCAGAAATGCACCACTCTTTTTCTTGCCAGTGCTGCTGCTGCCACAAGCGGCAAAAACAGCCAAAATGCACTGGAAATGCACCTATGTCTGTCATAAATGCATTCAAAACAGCCACAGCAGTGTTTAAGGTGGGGGAACCATGTGTCTGCCCTGCTCAGCTGTCTGAGGGGGCATGGTCCAGCCTATGGCGCAAAAACATTGACAACCCCTGCATTAATCTATATGGGTTTTAATCCTCTGGAATGCTTTTTAAATAAACCAGATGTTCAGACTTGTTTCAGATCTCTGACAACTCGAAGCCTTTTTAAAAAGCAGAGCTATACAGTACTTACAACAACGAGACAGGAATTTGTTAGTTACATTTTCTCCACATTAGAATTTTTTAAAACCACAATTCTTATGTGGTTTTTGAATTGTAGTACTTTTTTAAAAATAAACAATATTTTCATTCCTCTTCCATACATATCCCCAACATGACATATCCCCATGTCATACCCACAGGCCATATGGTATATTTAAGATAAGGAACCTTTCATAAAAAGAGCAGCCTTAATTCAGCTCTAAGAAAGCAGATGATGCAGAGGTTCAACCTCCCCAAAAAATATAAGAGTTAAGCACCTAAAAGACCTGATTCTGAAATAAATGAATTTGTCAGTTTCAGTGTCTCCCTCATTCACATTTTTTACTCTAAGGCAGTGGTGCCCAAACTTTTTGGACCATGGGCCGATCATGTTCTTCAGGGAGCCAGCCACTAAGGCCCGGGGACCAGGTGCAGCTCCTAACTCCAATTCATCTGGCCCACGAAGCCCTCATCGCTCCTGGATGTGGAAGTAAAATGCGCCCGTACAGGAACGTTTTACTTCTGCTTCCAGAAGCGATGAGGGCTTTGTGGACCGGATGAATTGGGGTCAGGGGCCACACCCGCCCCCCCCCCCCCCAGGCCTTAGGTTTGGGCACCACTGCTCTAAGGTTTTTTTCCATTCCAGGTATGAAGAAATTTGCAAAATAAAATGGAGAATGAAATGAAATCCTAGCTGTATTCAGAACTGACTCATCAACATGCAGGCAATAAATTTCTAGATTGGATTTAGTGTTCAAGGAATAACCTTTTTTAAAGAGGAATATATACATACATGGGGAAACAGCTTCTAAAATTATTATTTATGTCTTAAAAGTATTATTTTTCCAGAGGTTTTGTCTTTTCCTCTCTTTATTCACAGAACTGACAGTAACTTTTTCAAAGCAGCACAACCTGCAGGTTGTTCCTTTCTTCTCTTTATTCACAGAACTGGCAGTAACTTTGATGATCAACTGTCAATTTTTAAAGCTCCTCTAATTGTAGAGAAACAGCTTTGATAATCTATGCATTCCTACTGCAGTCCTGCTTTGCCCTAACAGCTTCCTGCTCTGAAGAAAACTTCCTTTTTGTTCTTATTATGTATATGGTATAGGCTTCAAACACCCATTAGAAGGAACAAAAGAAGGGAAATGCCTGCAAATCTATGCAGTGTCTTGTAAATCAGAATGTGGAAATGTCAGAATTTGGCCTCCAAATTGATTTTGCATTCTGAGTAATAAATTATATTACTTTGGAAAGCAAGATCCCTCTTTATTTCTCTCAGCATTGCAATACAGTTGGAGATAAGCCAAATGCATCATAATGTTGGTAGCTATGCTGTAATTTCCATTCGTATCTTTCTGAGTTTGCAAGTACATCTTGAAGAAGTGTATTGATAATTTATAATCAAATATATATTATATACACCAAAATGAAAAGCAAGGAGAACATGGCCGTCTTTGTAAATGTACTGAACTGAAGCACATGGTTTGCATCCACAAAAGACTGGAACTACCAACTGTTGTTTTCACAGTAATGTTTTTATAGGCTGAAGATTAAGAGTTTATCCCATATTTTATCTCTTTGTAACATTGACTTTTCCCCCTTTCACTTCAGACTTGAACTCAGAGACTTGTTCGTAATGAGTAGGTTCCCTTTTAGCTTCCCTGCCATAGGTCTTTAGTATCATATTCCATCAACCATCTTGTTCCCAGCACTAAAAGGTACCACTGTCACATGAAAGAGATGGCCAAAGGGTGATATCACGAGAGTCAACAAATGTCCAAGGTTTCCAGAAGTACAAAAAACCTCCTTAGAAAAAGATGGAGGAGGGGACGGAGCTCCAGGAACTTTCCAATGAGGAGTGAACATGAGAAATAGATGGCCACACTGTTGAAGAAATGGTAAGTAAGGAAAGGAATTGAAGAATAGAAAATAAAGAGAATGGGTGGGGAAACAACCACCGATAGGAATATTAGACAAAAATACACCACACTATAAGGTTTTGTTTCCGATTCTGTCAGTTTGAAATTGGAAACCAGATTGCATTTTGGATCTTGGATTCTTGGGCTCTACAGCATTATAGGCTCAGCATCACCATGTATAATGGAATGGGTTTAGTCACTCCTGATTCCCACAGGTATACAAAGGGTGGTACTAACTTAGAGGAAAGGGCTACAAGGGACCTAGAAGAAACCAGTCAGTTCCAAATTTTGTACTAATTTAACAAATTCAGACAAAATCCAGACTCCCCCTTGTGTGGCAGTTTGGGATCACACATTTTCAGTGTTGCTTGAGGAGAGGAGCTAAATCATGGAGGAGCTAAATTCACCCTATGGGCAAATAAAGCACTTCCCTGAGGGAAAAGGTGCCATGGCCTGGCAGGTGGCTGAGGACCTCCTTGCCCCCACCTGCAGGCCCCCATCAACGGCCAGAGGGGAGTTAGTCTGTGTTCTGCTTTGGTTGTTTTTTGTCTTTTATGATTGTTACTGTACTGTTGCTGTTTTGACTGTAAGCCGCCCTGAGACGCCTCAGCAAGTGGGCGGCAATATAAATCTGAACAAATAAATAAATTTTCCCTCCTCCTAGCTTCATTTTTTTTTGTCTCCATGGCACCAATCAAAACTGTGGCTCTGAGCAGTTTCTTCATCAGAGCAACAAGGAATAATGAAGAAAAATATTTATTTTTACTCTTCTAACCAATACAACTACTTGGGGAAAAATAATTATGCTTTCTATGCCTCTTTGCAGAGAAGCAGGGGAAGAGTTTAATGTCAATATTCGATATGGTGAAATTTCTTCAGCATACTGGATGTTGTCACAAGAAGCATCCTTTGAAAACAGCAAGGTTTTCATATATGCCATTCCTAGCATACACAGGCCCTAGTAATGGTGTATATGGCACTGCTATAAAATTAGAATCCTCTGATGGGGTTTCAAAAAGGAACACTTAGGGGGAGGCTGGAACATTCCTATGTCTATGATTTGTGAAGGCTGGAGGAGGGAGTGCCCCCCCCCATCCCAAGCTCAAAGAAGTGGACTAAATACTCTAAACAGTCTCTCATTCATGCCTTATCAATATGTGATTGACTACACTTAGGCACCAAAATCTGCACTCTTCCAAAGTTTGCAATGCATTTTACATGCACACAAAGATGTATATGTCAAGAAAAATGCATACAAAGATACATATATTACACAAAATTCCACATAAATATCTTCCATGTTGGGAGGGCATAACATTTGTCAAACGTGTGCACATTAGTGAAACTACATACAAATATGTACATATGAAGAAAAACTGACTAAAATGCTTGTGGATTTTGTATAGTATGTGTGTATTGTGCCCTGGTGGTGCAGTGGTTAAACTGCTGTCCTGCAACCAAAAAGTTGTCAGTTCAATCTTGACCAGAGATCAAGGTTGACTCAGCCTTCCATCCTTCCAAGGTCAGTAAAATGAGTACCCAGCATGTTGAGGGCAAAATGCTAATTAATTTGTGAACTACCCACAGAGTGCACTAAGCACTATGGGGCAGTATATAAGTGTGATTGTTTTGCTTTGCTTTTTGGCTAACCTTACTACTTTTGTAAATTGAGATGCTGTGGCCTAACATGTGTTTGCACTTGGGTAAATTGGGGGGGGGGGACAAACGACATTAGGAATTAGGAATTGACTATACTTAATGTTGACATTAAGGAGGCATCTGCTACTCAAACAAGTCATATGGCCACCCATGACCTTGGGTTAATGCAGGAAGGAAATGGCAAATTGGTGCTCTGCTTCACTCTGTCCCCATCCCAAAAGAAAAGAAATTCTAATAGCAGACAATACACAATATGAAATAAGACCAAGTTTTCTCTGCCTGAAAGCCCAGACATCTTTATCTGTCTTTGCTCAGCAGGAAGCAAGCAGTAAATCTCTCCCATCTTTTAGCACACACGTCACCTCAACCATCACCTCAACTGCATGGCTGTCAGAAAGACAAATTCTTTGTGTGCTCTGGTTGCTGTTCATATCCCTCCAGTCAGTTTTAGTTGAAAAGAGCAAAAAATTACAGATGACCACATCATGACAGCAAGACAAGACCTACGAAAAAGGGGCATGCATGGCCACAGACACACAAATGCACCTGCATGCACCTGTTCTTTAAAAGAGAGGGAAGAGGAGCAAAAAGAAAAGTTTAAGCATCAGCACTGCAAAGCCAACAAAGCTGAGCAGCCCTGGGTTTTTAAAACCTAACGTAAATATATTCTAGTGTAACACATTTGATTCCTTGGTGATTAGCTTGTAAATCTCCAGCATCTGCAATCATAGGAGGCTGCCAGTACTTCAGCACTACAATAGGGTCCACTGATGCTGAAGTACTGACCTTCACATGTAAAATGTCTGGGATTTTAAGTGATCATTTTAAATGTTCTACAATAGCGGAGTGATGCTACTTCCATTGGCATTGTGGGACATTTAAAATGGCTATTTGTACCTTCCTGCCATGCTGCTACATAAGCATGCAGCTAGAGCCCACTAATAAAGAAGGGGGCATATAACTGAAAATTCTACACTTAAGGATTCTTTGTATTGGGTCTGCCTTCTATTTTTTTTTCCAGGATATAGAACACTAGCTTTGAATGGGACGCATTTATTGGCCATTAACAGATGAGGAACTCATTGTCTTACCAATTACTCATGTGCTATTTTTTTTTTTTTTGGCACACTTTATAATTGTTAAAACTTTAAAAACTTAAAAATACAAAAATTGCCATAATGGCTCTAAAACTTCCAAACTCTGACCCCAAAGATTTTAGGAGTAACAAATAAACTTTCTTCTTCTTCAAGTGCCGTATCCATTCCAGATATTGGCTATCATCATGGCAATAGTCTTCCTGTTCTTAACTCTTCAGAACAGTTCTTCTGAAGACATTCTACACCAGTCTCCTAGGTTCTTCAGCCACAAAGTCTGTCTATGTCCAGGACCTTTCTTCCCAGGGATCTTTCCTTGCATAGTGGGTTGGAATACAGCTGTACCTCACTGTACCGACCCTCTGGAACCTCCTGCCCACCGAACTGCGCCTGCAGACAGAGCTCTTGCCCTTCCGGAAGGGCGTGAAAACCTGGCTGGCAGGTCAGGTTTGGGGACCCGGGAGCGTGGGTTCCCATACCAAGTGGCTTATATAAGGACTTGCCTTCCTGAGTTGGATTGGGGGAATACTGGGGTGTAGTTTCTGTTTTGTTTTTAAATTTCTGATGATTTTTAATCCTGACGTTTTTAATTGAGTGTTTAGGTTTTGTTTTGCTTTTATTAGGATGTAAGCCGCTCAGAGTCGGGTCCTCCCGATTGGGGCGGGGTATCAAATTTTAATAAATAAATAAATAAATAAATAAAAATAAAGAGCATAATGTGTTCCACAGGATTGCTCTTTAAGTGAGTTTGCTCTTTAAGCAAAACACCATTGTAAGTGACCGATTGTGACTTCTGATGGGGGATTGCGAACCCCGATTCATTTGATAAGTGAGTTTTTGGTTGGTTATAGTTGTTAAGCAGAGAAAATTCTGCTTTTTAAGCGAGTTACTCTCTAAGCGAGGCACTCTTTATGCGAGGTTTTACTGCATTCTATATTTCAGGGATCCTCAACCTGTGGCCCATGGCCACAGGTTTGATTCTCTTTTCAGATGAATGTCCAAGCTTTGACTTCACATAACAACACTGGGGATACATAACATCTCACTATTCAGATCTTTGTAGCGAGACAATAAAATAAACTTTATTTGAAAGGTTTTTAAGGATTTTATGGTGCTACCAGGTTTGTCATTTAAAAGAAATAACTACTCTGGCATACTTCATTATCGCTAAAGTAATATGTTATGGATAAATTTGTTAGCTTAAGTAGCATTTAATTTCATATTGTGAATTTTCATGTATACAGTATCTATATTTTGGCAACCTTAAGAGAGTCATAGTTACTCCTGCCATTTACCCGCGCTATATTTTGGCATAATCGCATTGTTATTGCAGAGGGGGAAAAGACCAGAAAGTATACTGAAGAAAACAAATCCGGTGAGAGAGAGAGAGAGAGAGAGAGAGAAATGTCTCTCTGCAGGTAGCATCAAATTTGTTTTGGATTTGCCTTTCCCTTAGTGGCCTCATGGTCACTCTATTTACCCACAACAGCTAAATTAGTTAAAGAGACAGTGATTTCTCTTCATCCAGGAGGCTTTGATGATGGATGGGGATTTGAAATTGGGGATGCAGGTAAGTCTTTGAGGATGCAAAGTCAAACTAAGACTGGATCAAAGTTAGACCTTCCTATATGTTTGGTGAAGTGCTTAATATAGAGGTTGCCAAACACACACACACACACATTTTAAGAGGTGTTTTCTATGTTTTACTTTTCAAAGTTGAATTGAATTACAGTAGCATTGTATAGTATGACATTTGCTCAAAAGATTTAATGCTAGTGTAACCACGTGACAAGCAGGACAGTCAAAGAAAATGGCAGAAATACATATGTCATTCAAAACAATTTTGAAGAGCTGTGGTTCAGTTTCCCTCCATGTTCTCCTGACTTAACGCCCCTTGACTTCTACCAATGGGGGACCTTAAAGGGTATGGTGTACTGTAGAAAACTAGCTACAATGGCAGTACTTTGGGAAGGAATTGAAATGGCATATGCAGAGATACAAGTGGACACTTTGGTCAATGTTGCTCAAGCAGTAGTTCGCCATAATCTGAAGTGTCTGGATGCTGATGGCAACCACTTTGAGCACCTCTTGTAATTGCAGAAGTAAAACGTGACTTGTATTCATCTTTTATTATTAGTATATATTGAGTATTAAATTTTATAATACAGTTTTTTGTATACATTTTGGCACTCTCTGTATAATAGCCAATCCACCCACTGGATGTCATGAGGCATTGTAGTGCCTATACCACTTGTCTCTTGTCAGGTATGATCCAATTCCCAGGACTAGGCCTCTTATGACACAGGATGTTAAAGATGACAAAGAGTACCATGTACTTCACAAATATACCCACACATGTATGCATACATACACACCTGCAACAAATGCTACAGCAAGGAATCATACAAGCGTGTTCTCTGATGAAGATGAAAAGGCATGATTTTCTCTTCTTGGACTAATATGAGAAACAGAATGCATTTATCCATCACTTACAGCAGCCTTGTAAATGTTGCAATATAGAGTGTGATCATATGGGGAAATAGATCACAGTTGGGACTGCTCAAGGAATGACCCAATGTGATCTATAGGGTGTCCCAAAAGTCATACATAGGGAAAATGAGAAATTGTAGCTAAATGTACTTTTATTGACAATATTTATATTACAGAATCTTACAAAATATTTACAAATAATTCTCTACATGCTGGCAACCTTTTTCTAAATGCACATGAAGTTTTCTCCCCCACTCTTGGTGAACACATTCCAAGATATGTGTTTTAATGCAACTTTGCCTATGTATGGTGACTTTTGGGACATCATGTATTTCCCTACAGTCACACATCATACAAAGAAATGCAATGCAGGCCAGTCCTAATCCATGCCCAAGCTGGGCATTTTGGACCAGTATTGGGCTACTACGTTTTTTTGGCAAGACTAGAGCAAATTCCCTGGCAGACAGATGCAATCAAGAGCTGTCAAGTGCTCACCTTTGCAACTATCTGACTGCACTGACCAATAACAAAATCTACACAAGCACAATATTTTAGGTTTTTAAAATGTGTACCTGTAAAGAGTAACATAAAAACATGCAATTTTACTGTACTTAAAGAACCTGGCTGTGAAATCCCTAAAATAACCTAGACCAAGAGTTCTCAACCTTTTAAAGCTGGGGGCTGGGTCACGCTCCCTCAGACAGCTTCGCGGGCTGGACAGCCATTTTGCCCATCCTCCACCACATGGCACTTCCTGGTGTGGTGGAGGCAGTGGGGGGCACATGAAATGGTGCTGTGGGTCACATCTAGCCGACAGGCCACAGGTTCAAAATCCAAGGCCTAGACCCAGAAAGCCCAAGTTTATTCATATTAGCTAAGGTCCACTAAGTTGACCTACAATAGTTTACTTCTCATTGCATTTTTAATTCATGTAAGAGGGGAAATGTATGAAGAATATGCTTGGCACATTAATTTCAGCACACCCAATGGCTCAAGAGTGAGGATATTGTTATACTTTGTTATCAGCAGGCAAGGTGGCTGTACCACAATTCCAAATCCTTGTATTATTGTCAGTTAACATAAAGATGCAAATTTGGTGACTTATAGAGCATAACACAGAGTCTTATACTAGTGAAGCAGAAGTAACATTTGAATTTTACATGGAGGGGGAAGAGTCTGGTGATTAAATGTGTAGAAGACACCAGCCCCGTTAAGTGCATCGCCAATTTTAAGGCTGGCAGGGGAGGTAGAATATGCAGAGTAAATGGGGAAAGGTTCATTTTTCCTTCCCAATTTTAATGAAATTGTCTCTCTGACGTGAAGTGACAGGATCCCTGGTGCTGGGCCCCTCTTGCCTCAAGCACCAATTAAAATATTTCACTCCATAAAAAGAGCTAGCTGCATGGGAAACACAGTGCAAAGTCGTTGTTAAAAGGGAAGGTGGGGAAAAAGCGCAGAGTAATTGGCTGCCACGTAAATGATATCAAGTCTTCAAGCTATGAGAACAGAAAGTGACTGGGACCACTCTTTTATCTTTGTGTTGTCGCATCCACTCACCTTCCTTTCCAGACACTACGACTCTCTGGAATTCGCGGGTGCCACTGCAGCTCAGAGAAGAAAACAGAGAGAGCAAGAGGGACAGGGAAATAGCGCTAGCCCACTGCCCCTCTTTTCTCCTCGCCTTTTGCTCTCCCACACAGAATTCATTCAGATGACAGAGTAGCTGCTTAAAGCCAGCACTGCATTCCTTGCAAAATGCACAGAGAAGACACATCAGGCCTGGATGCAATGAGTCTGACAACTCTCTCCTTGTCTTCCATCCCCTCTCTCTCTTTTAATATACATGAGTGGAAACGGCAATACAACAATGCATTCTTGAGGAAGAATATTACAATTACTTGATTTTGATTTTATTTTTATTTTATTTTTGGTCTTTGGGGGGGGGAACTATGTCTCAATATATCATACCACCTTTCCCAAAAGAAGGAAGGACCACTATGAGGTTTCTTCTTTTAAAGGGTTTTTTTTTAAGAGGAGGGGTAGGGTTATTTTTGCTTCCACTATGTAGTGCAGGGCACCAAAACTACAACCCATGGGCTGGAATTGGCCCCCGTTGCCAATTCATCTGGCCCAAGCTGCCCTCGTCACACCCAGGAGTGGAAGAAAAACACATATGGGCACATTTTACTTCTGCTTTCAGGAGCAACGAGGGTGGCAAGGCAGGATTAATTGGCATTGGGGGCCATATCTGGTCTACAGGTTGCAGTTTGGGCACCCCTGGTTTATGCAGTGAAAATGGCAGCCTAAAATCTATCTCATCCTGTTGCAAAACAGATGGCAAGGTGTGTTTTACTTCTACTTCCAGTGGGAGGAAACATGTGATCAGCCCACAGTCTGAAAAGTTTGAGCACCCCTGATGTAGTGAAAATGATTTCTTTTAAAAATTGGAACAGTTTTTTCAAAAAAATTTTTTTTTGGAAAAGTGCTTATTTTGCACTGTACACAAAGTTTTTGGGACAAAAACTGCAGGTTTCCTGCATGAAATAAAAGGTGTTCTGTGTAAAATTTATGTGGTGTGGGAAGAGGGATGTTTGTGTAAATTTCTCACAAAATGACAATTTTAAAAAATACATTAAACATTTCATAATTCATCCAGTTGGGAGAATTTTTTAAAAAAATGTAATCAGCTGCAAGAAAGAAATAAGCAATGATTTACAGCCCTAGTGAGAAGAGTGCAGCTCAGGGTCAGGGTTCCAACTTGATGTGCTCTTCTCCCTGGTCTGTTGGTGATATTGTAGTACAGTCAAACCTTGCATAACGAGTGTTTCACTTAGCGAAAAACTCACATAACGAGCAAGTTTTTTGCTAAGTGGTCCGACTCACATAACGAATTTTTCGCTATGTGAGTTGGACTTTTCTCTTTGGAAAAACTTGCATAACGAGCGTTTCTATGGGGAAAACTCGCATAGTGAAAACATTTTGTTATGCAAGTTTCCCCCATTGAAATGCTCATTATGCGAGTTTTTCCATAGGGAAAAGCCCGACTTGCATAGCAAAAAAATCATTATGCGAGTCTGACTCGCATAGCGAAAAACTTGCATAGCGAGCAGCCTTGCAGAATGAATTAAATTTGTTATGCGAGGTATGACTGTATTCAATTTGGCTTTCCCTTAGCCTGGGCTGATTGGTGTTCCCTTCCCACTTGCTTATATTGTTATGTGTTTGCATGTCTCCTCTAGATAGCTACTTGACCAGCATAGCTCCTTAAATCACCTAAGGAGCTAATGGTGGATTATGCCACTCGGATAATAAACTCATCCTTTCAGGAAAGATGTATGCCTGCCTGCCTGCCCAAAGGAGATGATTTTGCATTCAATATTGGGGGTGGGGGAGAGATCCCTGGTGACAGATGCTCTGAATAATTTCAGTGTAGTTGCAAGTGTTCTGTTCATGGATAAAGTGATAAAGAGAGTGTGGCATACAATCTTGGAGGAAACTGATACTTTGGATCCATTTCAGTTGGAGTTCAGGCTGTCACATGGGATTGAGACAGCTATGTTCACTCTGCTTGATGATATGTTGAGGGAGGCAGAAGGAATTAAGTGTGTTATTCCCACTTCATCTCCCAGCAGCTTTTGACACCATCAACCATGGTATCCTTCTGGACAGGCTGGCATGGTTAGGACTGGTGGATCAGCTTTGTGTTGGCTCTATTCCTTCCTGGCTGGCCATGTTGAGATGATGGAACTTGAGAAGTTTTGGTCCACCAATATTGGGTCTCTCAGGGGTCAATCATCTCTTCAGTGCTTTTCAATGTCTGCATGAAGCCATTGGGAGAGGTCATCCAGAATTTTGAGGTTCATTGTCATCAGTACACTATCACTGGTATACTGATGATACAATACTCTCTCCTTTCACATTCTCAGCAAGGGGGCTGTCTTAGACTGTTCTCTAGTCATGATAATGGACTAGACAAGAGTTAATAGGCTGAAGCTGAATCCTGAGAAGACACAGGTCTTGCTGTTGGGTGGCCCTGTTGACAAATTGTCTTTTTCTTGATAGGGGTCACATTTCCCTTGAAGGATCAGGTGCAGGAAATAGTGATGATCTTGAACTTGGCTCTTCTACTTGAGAAGAACATATCTGCCATGGTCAAGGCTGATTTTTTTCCACCTTAGACATTTTCCTGAGCTGTGCCCATTACTTGACATAAGGTCTCTGATGTATTGGCCCATGCCTTGATAATAAAATAATTGATTACTGCAATGTTCTCTACACGGGGCTGAAGCACTTACAAAATGCAGCAGCCAGATGGTGGCAAGTGGCTGAAATTTCAGCCACACCTCCCCAATACTGGTCCACCAGCACTGGTTGCCTGTTGACCTATGGGCCCAATACAAAAATTTGGTACTACCCAAAAAAGTCCTGCATGGCTTGGCACCTCAATAGCTGGTGAAGCATTTCCTCCAATTAAATTCAGCATGGTCCATTTGGTTCTCCCACATGTTAAAGCTTTGTGTGCCCACTTTAAAGGAGGCTCAGAAAGTTCTGATGAGAAACCTGGCCAACTTAGTTGTGGCCCCAACAATCTGGAATGCCATTCTAGTGCACAACCACCTGACTTCTTCCCTCAAGGTAAAATCGAGAAAGCTCTAAAGTCAGGACTTTACAGAGAGGCATTTTATTACATGTTTGCTCCCCTTCCCAACACTCATAAAGTTTAGTTGTTGATGGCTCGTTTATTTTCTAGGTGTAATTCTTTCTTCTTCTTTTTTGGTACTGCTGGCATTTTAACTATTGTATTTTAATATATATTGTTTTATGTATGTTCACCTCCTTAGTGACCTTACAATCAGAAAGGTGGTACATGAGTTTAACTAACTAACTAACTACTGTATATACTCTTGAGTATAAGCTGAGGTTTTTAGCCCCCCAAATGAGCCCCAAAAAGGGGACTCAGCTTATAGTCGGGTCAATGACCACGAGGGTCCCAAAACCGTGTCAGTTTGAGATGTGCTAACAATTTATTTAATTTTATCATATTTTCATATATTTTGATTATTGAAACTTACTAGCAGCTGCTGCATTTCCCACCTTCGGATTATACTCGGGTCAATCTAATTTCCTGGGTTTTCAGGTCAAAATTAGGTACCTTGGCTTAAATTTGGGACAGTTTATACTCGAGTATATACAGTAACAAACCAACACCATCATCATTTTGCTGGTCAATGACCACAATAAAGTGATTTTATTTTATTTGAACACCATCATCATCATGATGTTGTTTGGTTGGTTGATTGGTATCTTAAGATGTGTTTTCAATTTAACATAACCATGTACATGCAAAAAATGTGGCCTTGACATGTGTCAAATATGTGATTTCACAGCTGTGCATGAGAATACACAGACATATGTTTGTGCGTGTGGTCACTGCTAGGTTTAGGGCCACTCTTTTTTTTGGGGGGGGGACATATCTTCTTAGTGCTACATTTCCTCTGGATCCACCATAATAAACATGGCAACATTCCCTGTTGAGGGCAAATTGCTACATGCCAGGTTAGTCCTGAGCAGAGGAATCCCAACCATCAGTCTCTTTTTAGAGAAGAATCAAAGGCAGTCATACATCAATAAAGAAAGAAACTGGGCTGATCTGAGAGACTGTAAGAAGCCATTCAATTTTTTTTAATGTCGCCCAAGTAATATGAATTTCTTCAATATTTTATATAGTCATCTAGTGGGGGCTAAGGGTACATTTCCATGGTGTGTACTTCCTGATCCAGCACACAGTTGTAGACTATGTTAGCATGCATTTTGAAAGAAATCATTTTAAATGAAATTTCTCAGGGGAGCAAAAGACATGGAGGTGAACACAGAGAGAAGAGCTGTGCAGATAGACATGGCAATTGCTGTGATGGTGTAATGGAAATCTATGAGCAAACAAGGAATGAAATTAGCATATGGCATAGAGAGGGACAATGATGATAAATAATCCAAAGGGAAATGAGTATACAGAAGGGAGGTACAAAAACAGCAAACTGAAGAAGGAAGTAGAGAAAATCCTAAAGAGATTGAGCAAAGTGCCCAATAGGTCAGTTGAGTCAAATGTAGGTTTGATATAACTTAATTATGACAAAGATGGTGAATCATTTATTCGCTTCATCTGCTCAGTTCTGCCTTATCTGCTCAGCCCAGGGCTTTGAGAATCCATATTTGTTTCTGGTCTGGACCAAACTTTATGTTCTTTTGCAACCAGAATGATAATTTTAAATAATGCTCTCATTCCACCATCATGACTGCCAGCACATTCTCCCTACTGAACTGTCTAGGCAAGCCCCAAATAGCAACTCAGTACAGTATTTCATTTTTTTTTACTTTTCCACTCCATTCATGCCCTCAGTTCATACAGATGCAAAACACCTTTTTCTGCCCTGGAACATCCCCTACTATTCCAGTTCTACCCCCTTCTCTGTTGTAAAAGAACAATCTCAGTGAACAACCACCACAACATATATAGAGTTTTCAAGCTTGGAAAACTGCTCAAAATAACTATTCAAAGTAGTTGGGCAGTATAAAAATCCAATAAACAAACAAACAAATTCAAACATACACGGAGCTACTAGTAATAATAACGTGCCATGTGTTCAGCTCTAACTTATGATGACTATTTCCACAGTTTTCTAAGCACAAAGTGATCACAAATGACTCATAATTCCCTTTTCCTGCAGCATTCTAAGATGGTGCAGTTTGGCCAAGGCTACATAGGCTGTGGTGGCTTAGTGGTTAAGATGCTAAACTTGATGAGTGGAAGATCAGCAGGTCAGCAGTTCAAGACCCGAGTGCTGCATGATGGAATGAGCTCCCATCTCTGTCCCTGCTCCTGCCAACCTAGTAGTTCAAAAGCAAGAAATTGCAAATAGATAAATAGGTACCACTTTGATGGGAAGGTAAATAACCTGCCATGCACTCCAGTGTCTAGTCATGCCTGCCACATGGTGCAGATGCAGACAGCGCTAGGTCTTTGGCTGTAAATGGAGATGAGCACCAAACCCTAGAGTCAGATATGGCTGGTTTTCGAGCAGAATCCCCCCCTTTACATAGGCTGCTTCATCTCCCAGAAAACACAGGGAATAACAAAACTCTCAGTCTGTAGCTCCACAGCCAGGTATTCCAGCTCAATGAGTCATTCCTATAATACATCTAAAAGGCAAATCAATATTATTATCTCCATACGATACATTGGAGGGGGGTCTCTGTAGTCTTGCCAGATCTGTTCATGGGGAAGTGAGGTTCAAACCAGGGAGGTAATCCTGATTTGCAAGTTTGTCATTTAGCCACTATATTACTCTAGTTTAGCACATTTTGTTCCCCATGTCTCCCAATCTAAGTGCCCCTTCCACTCAATAAACTCTGATCATCACCTTATTTCCAAAATGTGGCCAATCATGTTCTCATTTCACTAACAAAAAACCCATTGACTGTAGTGTTGACATGATATAGTGATACAATGGAAGTGTGTTCTCTTCCACCATTCCCATAAGTGCAGGGGCAATTCCATTTAGGGAGGGGGTATTTCAACTTACCCTCGGTTCGAAAATCGTCCGGACCTCTCCCGTTGCGTCACGGACGCACCTGTTTCCCCTCTGTCCGGCAGGCAGTTAAAGGGAAACAGAGCCGAAAAGGCTCCAATGAACTGCGCCTGCGCAGAGACCCAGTTTGGCGCCAGATTGGGTCTCTGCGCAGGCGCAGTTCATTGGAGCAGTTCATTGGAGCCTTTTCGGCTCCGTTTCCCTTTAACTGCCTGCCGGGCAGAGGGGAAACAGGTGCGTCCGTGACGCAACGGGAGAGGTCCGGACGATTTTCGAACCGAGGGTAAGTCGGAACTCCCCCACCCTAAATGGAATTGCCCCGCAGAACGCGGGACGGTTGTCCGCCCTACATAAGTGAAACAGATAATCCACTATGTGTCTGGTTCATGCAAGCAATCAGTTTGTCTAATTCAGCAACATTCAAATTTGGCTTCCTGACTCTTGCTGCTAGACAAAAATTCCCAGAATCCATGAACACTGATCTCAATAACTGGAGCTCCTGGGCGCTGTATCCAATGATGTATAGACTGCACCATTCCTTTAAGTTTGAATACCAAATACCTGCACTTCAAAATGGAAACTGGCTGCACACTCTAACATGAGTTATACTTACAGCCACAGCTCAAAAGGGAATGAAATCCTAGCTTGTTAACACCAGCAGTTGGGCATGTTAGGACACTTTTCTTTGTGGGGTATTGTACAAAGATTGCTGCCCAGTGGAATAGTACAGCTTTAAGGCCCTCCAAGTGTTTTAAACACAGGTGTCCATGATAGAGCCACAGACTGATTGCACGGCTGTGCATGCCTCGTCTACGTGCTCCTGAAACAGCCCAGCTGTGGCTGATTAGAGAATCTGCCCAGCAACACGAGGGTATAACTGTGGCCCTCTGGGAAGGGTCTTCGGAGGAGGTCATCATACTGAGGAGGCCATCATACTGAGGAGGCTGTAATACTGAAGAGAAGGGGTGAGACACTGAAGGAGGTCGTGCTGTTGATGAGAGTTTTCCTTCAACTGAGAAGGAAGATCTGCTGAAGATTACCAGGACTCTGTGCATGCTCTTGGGATTAGAGCCAACAGAGGAATCCAAGCTGTGTACCAACTGTGGGGCTTGGAGAGAGAGAGAGACTGGTATTCTTGTATATAGACCTGTGTATGTCTGTCTTCCCCTCACTGTTAAGTAAAGCGCACCCTTCCACTGAAGGCATATGTGTGTGTGTCATTGCACTAAAAGTTTTTGCTGCGTAACAGCTTAAAAGTGCTACTCTGCTATCGAGACACACATATTGCTGGGGAATCCCTGACAGGGCAAAATACCAAAGAGATGGCAGCCCTCTTCCCCTATGTTCCTCCACTCCTAGGCCCCTTCTAGATTCCCATGGTTTCTTACTTGTACATTTCTTGAAGGCACTGCCTTTCTTCAGAGCATGGCGGCTCAGCTTGCAGTGGAAGTTGTCCTCCCAAAATTCAGCGAACCATATGTTTCGACGGTTATTGTCCAGGGTCCTACTGGAGAAATAGCGATCAAAACCTGATGAAAGAAACAGATGATTAACTAAGTGCTTGGAGTCAAAAGATGTATGACCAGCAGTGCATAGGAAAAAAAGAAACATATTACTTTGATATCTAAATACAAACAAGGAACAATTGTGATGAGGTTACAACTCATAGGTCAAAGGCAATTTATTAACTTTAGTGAAGACTGAGGATTTTTTAAATACTGTATTTCAAAAGCATATGCAGCACAAAAGGAAACAGACTGAATAATTAATCAGTTCACTGTACTTCCACCACAGATATTAGTGTCCATCCAAAACAGGGAAATATATTCAAATTTGAGGAAGAAACACAACATTCTTGACAATGATTCCTTATTTAAAAAGACATTTTAAGATGTCCCATTCTTAACAGGAATATAAGGAAGAAATATCTATAGCTAGATTTTTGTGTACTGATCCTCAACACTAATTTTGTTCCATTTAATTTGCTAAAAAGTCCCTCCCCAATTCTAACAATATTGTATTATGGTTGCCATATCCTAAGAAATGCTGTATTTTCAAAACTGTGCAGCCCACTCTTCCTTTAAATCAGGAGTTCTTAAACTTTTAAAGCAGGGGTGCCCAAACTACGGCCCAATTAGGCATATGCATATCATTAATGTGGCCCACAGTGAGTACCCAGGCTTACCATGGACCACCCCTCCACCCGCCCTCACCGCCTGATGTAGGCAGCAGTGGCGGCGGTGGTGATCATGCTTTGTCCCGGGTGCTCCGAGCAGCCTCTGGCTCAGTCCCATCCCCTCAGCAGCCTTTGCCAAAGCCGACTGCCATGTTGGGGAAATTTTTGGAGCCTCATTCATTTCAAAATCTACAGCGCTAGGATTGCCCCTGGCACAACCAGGATGACATGTCCACAGCATGCCAGGTTTACCCTTCCAGTGCTGGAAATTTTGAAACAGAGGAGACTCCGAAAATTTTCCCAATGTGGCGATTGGCTACAGACAGAGCTCCTGCCCTTTCGGAAGGGCCTAAAAACCTGGGTGGCTGGGCAGGTGTGGGGCTCCAGTAATACTGGGTCCCATGTTGGGTGGTTGATCTGATGGGACAGCCACCCCTCCCTTGCTCTTTTAAACTTTTTAAACCTTTTAAATCTTTTAGATTTTTGTAAATTTATAGTTTAATTTTTTAAATTGATTTTTAAGTGATTTTGAACCTTAAGGTTTTAATTTCTGAATTTGTAGGGGGATTGTTTAATTGTTTTGCATTTCTTGTATATAGTCTTTCCCCCTTTTCTGTAAGCTGCCTAGAGTCAGGTTCGTCTGATTGGGGCGGGATAATAAATCTAAATAAATAAATAAATAATACAGAGGGGATGGGACCAAGCCAGAGGCTGCTCAGAGCAGCCAGGATAAAGTGTGATTGCCACCGCCACTGCTGACGTCAAAACTGTCAGCAGCAGGAGCTGTGTGTTGGGGGTGGGACTGGCCTATGAATTTTTTTGGGGAGGCACCACTGTTTTAAAGCCAGAAGCCGGGTCATGCTCCCTCAGACAGCTTTGGGGGCCAAACAGTCATTTTGCCCTTCCTCCACCACATGGAACTTCCTGGCGTGGTGGAGGCAGTGGGGGGCCACATCCAGCCATCTGGCCACAGGTTGAGAATCTCTGCTTTAAATAGCTCAGGATAACTTACATGCTTCTCTCAAGTATTTTCTGTCAAGGCCTTATGCAAGGCCAAAACTATTTACATTAGACCTGCTATGATATACCATTTCGAACCATTCTTTAGTGTGGCATAAAACAGCAGCTATTCTATAGTGTTCACTTAAGTTATTTCATCACATCATTTCCCTTAGATACACAGCCATGATGGTACAGAAACGTGGTGGTCTGATTTAATTCCCTACACTCAAACAAGAACACCTGTTATCACATATTTCTCCTGTCCATGTCTTAACATCCCATAAACAGTTTGTTCATATAAATGAAATTCATAATGCGAGAGGTACCTTAAGGCAAGGAATACATTCAGATGTCTCAGAAAGAAAGTTGAGTCACAAGCTACAGAAGAAGGTCAAAACCCTCCAGGATCAACATTGGAGCCAAAGGGGTAAATGTGGTAATGATCAATGAGAAATATTCAGAATGTGAAAGGCAAACATCTCTGCAGGAACTAACTTCAGTGTTCAAAGCTTCAGGAGCAGAATTTACTAAATTATGGGTCTCTTACCTCTACCTTTCACATATTACATACTACCAAAACTGTGATAAAAACACTAAAAGGGGCAAAGTCAGAGAGAGAGAGAGAGAATACTATGGAGAAAAAAATTCCCATAGTTTCTCAGCCTTTTTAAGCCAGGGGCTGGATCACACCCCCTCAGACTGTTTGCGGGCTGGGCTGGTGTCTCCCCTTACGCTGCCTGGGAACACCTCAGTGGCCACCAGAAACTCAGCCAAGGCCACTGGGAATTTGCCTGTGACTGCTTCTGACAGTGGCAGAAGCAGTGGCTGGAGTAAGGGCATGGGGTGGATGATTTGGTGCTGCAGGCTGGATCTGGCCCACAGACCATAGGTTGAGAATCCCTGCTCCACATAGTTTCTCTATACCTTGTGAGTGTGTGATAAATGAAGGAGGGCTCACAAACCCACATTTTTTTCTATATAAATGTCATTACATTACACACTTATTTATAACCAAAATGTGAAGTGGGAGGAGAGTATAAGTCTCCAAATCAAGGTATAGAAGAGGTTTAATTTTTCAATAACAATTTTTAGTTAATTCCATACTTTCTTCAATTTATCTCATTGTATTTCTTAGACAGGAACAGACTAATACTGTCATAGTTGAGGTTACATTACATTACACACTTATCATTTATCACACATTTAGTGCTGTGCCTCCCCTCTTCGGCCATACCAATGCCAGAAGGGGGAAAAAAGGGCCTCTGGGGTCTCCAGAGCAGCTGAAGATGACTTGCAGAAGATGACTTGCAGAACTTTTTAGGTGACTGACTTTTTGATGTGAATTCGATGAACGTCTTACGTTTTAGTAGGGTGGTCTGTCTGTGTTTGGCACGTAATGAAAATGGTGTACTTTTGATGAGTTGGCACAATGAAACTACAGCACTGACGAAAATAAGGATTTTAAGAATATAAATCTGACAAAATAAATAAATAAATAAATAAATAAATAAACTATGCTGTATGAAAGATTGTATTGGCGACTTTCAGGAATGCTAGGATCCAAAGTCTGGGAATCCAAAATGATGACATCATTAAACTCAAAAGGTGCCTCAGGAAAATGACATTTTCACTGGGGGCATCCCATTGTCGGTGAGCCAGCGACCAAACCACACAACCGAACAAGGTGATCCAAACTGTGTTAGATAGAGGATAAAATAACCTTTGTTATGACACTATTAGAATTTTGGTAGGACTTCAGAAAGAGTTTTTATGACAATGTTTATAAAAAAAATCTTGAACAACATCACAAAAGCGCTCAAATGAAAGGGACAGATCTGTTGGAAACCAAGCAAAACTATCCAACGTCCTCATCAGCAACTTCCATCAACCACAGAAAGTGGTTTTGGTTGATTTCAGACACATTTGTCCCTTTTATCTGAGGGTTGTTTTTTTTTTTTGGGGGGGGGGTTCTGGTCAAGGACTATTGGATAAACATTGTCATAAAAACTTTTTGGAAACAAAACTCTAATAGTGCCAGAACATAGGTTATTTTATCCTCTACTTAACACACTTTGGATCACTACAATCGGTTGAGTGATTTGGTCGCTGGCTCACTGACAACTGGACGCCCCTAGCAAAAATGTCATTTTTACAGGGCAACTTCAAAGTGTAATGATGTCATTAATTTGCATTCCCGGCCATTGAGTCCTACCATTCCTGAAAGTCACCAAGACGATCTTTCATACGGCATAATCCTTATTTTCATCAGTGCTGTACTTTCGTTGTGGCAACTTGTCAAAAGTACATAATCGAATTCATGAACTAAATCCCTGACGGTAGTGTCCTTAGACTCTACCTGCCACACTTTTTAATGTTTTATGATGGTAGTTGATTTGTGATGTTTTGACTAATGTGATGTTCTTGATACTGTGGTTTATTTCTATTATTGTATGCTAATTGTATCTTATTTTATTGTATTGCGATATATGTATAATGTATTAGATGTGGTATTGTTCTGAGCCGCCCTGAGCCGCATTGTCGAGTGGGCAGCATACAAGTCCAAATATAATAATAATAATAATAATAATAATAATAATAATAATAATAATAATAATAATAATAATAATAATAATAATAATAATAATAATAAGAAGAAGAAGAAGAAGAAGAAGAAGAAGAAGAAGAAGAAGAAGAAGATGATGATGATGATGATGATGATGATGATGATGATGATGATGATGATGATGATGATGCAAGAATCTTGGAGACTGAATGTATCAAGCAATTCTGAAATTTGAAGGCAAACTGGGAGAGCTACACATAGGAGGTGCAGTGATTTGTATGCTGTATTCATTTGGACATAACCTAGGCATGAACTGGCATTCAGCCATGAAGCTCAATAGGTGGGCTGTCACCATCTCTGATTGCAGCAGATGGCAGTAACTGGTGTTGTACCATGTGACTGACTGCTTTGAAAGCTGGTTGACAATCCTTCTCTGTAGGGTATTTTTTTTAAGGAAGTAGAATAGCTGTCTGTTAGAGATGATTACTCTATGGATTTCTTGCACCATTAGGAAATTAGAATACACGGTCTTTTTTTGGTGCTCTTTCCCACTCTACAATTCTACAATTTTATGATGTAACTGAAAAGTAGTATGACCATTTAAAGAATAAATAATGAGCTGTATAAAAAAGTAACTTCAAAAATTTTATGAGTAATGAATTACTTTTTTAAAAAAATATCACCCAGCTTTTGGTCTCAGCCTAATCTACCTGAAAGGATGGCTAAGTAAATAAAATAGGAAATGATAACCATGTACACAACCTTGAGAGCCTCAAGGTAAAATGGAATTTATGATAATGAAATAAAATGAAATGTTGATTCACTGTTGAAGAAATTGGGGAAAAGCAGACCAGATGAACAAGAAACTTAATGTACAGTATAGGTATCTAAAAGTATGAATAGACAGGGAAAGGCATATGCCTGTTCACCCTGGAAAGTGTTGCTTTAACAGGGGCAATCTCCCTTAAAGTGACCTTTCTGACTGTCAGAGAATCAGTTTGACCTGGCCCCCAAAAGTAGTAGCCCTCGATGACAAAAGACCTGCTTGGGCACAGATTGGAGTCAGGTAGAAATACAATTCTCAGTACATCATATGACTTTGGCTTGAAAATAATTGCACCCGATTGCTCCACAAGTTGTCCAGGATGAGATCTATTTCCCTGTGCGATCATACCTTTACTCTGTCCTAGTCTGAAACTAATAAAATTTAACAGCAAGTGATTAGTCTTAGTTACTCATTGCTGCTGTTTTAGTGGCACAGCTGCAGCTCCATTAGTTCTTCAAACTGTTTCCAGTTCAAGCCAAAGATCAAGTCAAGAATTGTACCCTTAAAACAATGGGCAAGTGGATGTCACACTTTAAAATCAGTTCAGAGTCAGAAAAGGATAATTAGGAGCCTGAAAATCATCCAAATGGATGAGGTGGATACAGGCATCTGACTTCACAAGGCTATGTTGCTCTGAGTCAATCTCTTGCAGGTACCCACCATAGCAATGGTTTAATTAGCCATGCATATTTTAGTCAGAGACAACACAGACCTAATTTCCTTGGTATAAGTGGATATCAGAGGGGGGTACAGGAAAGACAGTAAGAATGGTAGCTGTGTAGCTCTTCTTCTAGGTTTCTGTCTGGCATAGCCTTCTTAATTAAATGGGTCTTTTAATAGGCTTGGGGCACTTGACAACTATTTCCTTCTGAATGAACGACACTTCTGAGATGTTGGTTGTGAGTTAAATCTGACAGTGCTGCAACATGGATGAACTTTCTCAATTAGATAAAATCCATGCAAATAACTGGATGGAGACTCATCAATATTATACTAGCCTCTGAGCATGGGGAACTTTCTCATGTACTCTTGCCATGTCTGGCTTCAGTCTTTTGCATCTCTGGAGCAGGGATTCTCAACCTTGAACTCATGGGTTGGATGCAGCCTGCAAGACCATTTCATGTGAACCCCCACTGTCTCCCCCACACCAGGAAGTGCCATGTGGTTTAGGAAAGGCAAAATGGCCATCTGGCCCTCGAAGCTGTCTGAGGGAGTGTGACCCGGCCCACAGCTTTAAAAGGTTGAGAACTACGGCTCTGGAGGCTGATTTCTTTTTACTGTTATTGTTGCTGCTGCAGTGATTCTAGCTATTCAGTTTTCTTGCGATTTCTCTGGCTGCCCGTGGCTTTCCTCCTCTGATGTTGTATAATGACTCTCTAAAACAGGAGATCCCAACCTTTTCAAGCCAGGGCCAGGTCATGCTCTCTCATTCACCTTTGAGGTCCGGATGGCCATTTTGCCCTGCCTGCACAATGGGGATGGCCATGTTGTCTCTCAAATGCCCTTGGAAGGGTGGGGTGGGGGCGCATGAAATGGCATCACAGGCTGGATCCATCCCATGGGCCTTAGGTTGGGAATCCCTGCTCTAAAAGGTGTGGAGTCTTGGAATGTTGTAGCAAACCAAGGAAGAGTCCTGCAGCATCTTAAAGATGCTACATTTATTATACCAACACTTTCCAGGCACTATACAGTTGTACCTCGCTTAAAGAGCATAATGCATTTCACAGGATTGCACTTTAAGCGAGTTTGCTCTTTAAGTGAAACACCATTATAAGTGACCAATTGTGGAGGTGGATTGGGGGATTGTCAACCCTGATTTATTTGTTAAGCGAGTTTTTGGTTGGTTTTATTTGTTAAGCGAAGCAAACATTCAGAAAAAATGCTTCTCTTTAAGTGAGTTACTCTTTAAGTGAGGTGCTCTTTATGCGTTGACTATTGATATAACATACCAAGCATTTTCTTGAATGTAACTATCACTGTCTGTAGTTTCAGCTCTCAGTTTCCCTCTGACTTTACTGTCTTCAGTCCTACACTTACAACAGGTACTAGATATAGACATCTAAACCTCTGGCTGATGCTTCATACTCCTGATAAGGTAGGTATAGCTCATGTTGTAACAAATATTTTCAACTTTAAGAGCCCAGAATTTTTTTTTTTTTGGCCCTTGTCTTACAGAGCTTCTAAATACTCAGAATCTGTATTTTATTCCTATGAGTTGCCTCAAAAAAAAACCAATTCCCATGATCAATTTAGGAAATCCACAAGCTTTCAAAGGACACATTGCTCAGATAGATCAATTTAGTGGTCTCAGAGTCCGTCTATGCTTATTTTTTTTTTAAAAAAAATATGAAATCTGTTTAACTACTTTTTCATCTTTTAAAAATTTACTGAATTTTTAGCTTTAGTTTCGTTCACTTCAATATCATAACCTGCCTTGCATCCACTTTTGGAGGCCAGCTGGGTATAAATAAATAAATAAAATATATAGTACATGAAATACATGACATACAGGAGCCCTGGTGGAACAGTGGTTAATCTGCTGCACTGTAGCCAGAACATTGTGAGTTCTGTGAACTGCCCAGTGAATGCACTAAGTGCTATGTGGCAGTATATAAGTGTAATTTCTATTGCTATTACTATTTACATATGTAGTACAGTATGTTACATTTGTGTAAAGACCACCAGGCATTTTAATCCCCCCTCCCCCAGTTTTTATGTGAGTGTGTAGAGATAGCAATTTTTGGCACTAACACTGGGCAATTTTTTAATTGGTGAATGCTTGGAAACTGTAAGTCCAACTAGGATAAATATTCAGTTAGGTAGTTCAAAAAGTGGAGCACTTCATTCTCGCCTTTCAAAGTAGCATGCTTGGACCATGAGCTGTTAGAGCTCTGTGCAAGATAAATCCATTATAGAACTTGGAACTAGATGCCTGCCAGCTAGTTAGATTACACAAGGTAAGAAAGGTTGACAAGGGACATGGGAAGAAGCTATGAATAGAGCAGAATATGAGAGATAAATGCAATATTAAAAAGCCACAGACAGTTCAAATCAGAGAAGCATGAAGACAAAAGCTTGTGAAATGAAGGGTTTGAGAATCTGTCTATTTCTGGCCTGCATAACTTGAACATGTTTTGCTCAACTTCCAATCATTGGCCCAAGAGGAGTAATTCAGGACTCTTTATATAGGAATGTGCAAAGATCAAACATGCTTGTAGTGAGTATTTTTGGCAAGAGATACAGTGCACTGAAAACTGAGTGTTTGAGCCACTGTTTTTAATTGTTTAACCAGATAATTTTTTTTCTAGGCATCACTGTGCACACAGACAGATCCTGAATCAAGAAAGATATCCAAGTGGTATTTGAATCCTATTCAGGATGACCTTTGAAGAACCTTTTGAGAGGAAATGCCCAGAGTGTCTTAAAGGCTTTCAGGAAAGTCTGATTATTTTAAAAGCCCCAGTGTACATATATTATGCATACCCAAATGACACTTGTCAGTTACACTGTGCAAATTCTGTGACTGGTTTCAATAAAGAATACACTAAGTGAGGAAAAAGGAAACACTACTCCAAACAAAGGACACACTTTTAAAATATATCTGGAAGCATACACTCAATAATAAGACAAAGAAAAAAGCAGACTGAGACTCAATCGTGGTATAGACACATTTGCCAAAGAGCTATGAAAAGCTATTCTGAAACAACAACCCGTTTATGTAAGTGGGCAGAGTCTCTTCCTTCTGCAAATCTAGTCCTCAAAATAGCTCCTGAGTCTAATAGGAGAAAGGTGCATAGGTATGAAAAACTGCATAACCAGTGGAATGGAGACACTGAGGCCAGAAACGGACATTGGAGAGATCCTGTAATTAGAACTGATAACATCTTAACGTTCTATAGAAGCAAATAATGTGGTATTTCCATATTTGTAAAATCATTTTTCAAAGGAATCCCATATTTATGCCCGTTAGACCAAAAATCAAATGCAGCAAATTAGCCTACATACTCCCAGAAGTGAGAGAAGCTCCTGCTCTAACACTCAGATGCTTTTGTTAGTTAAGGGTTTTTGTTTTGTAGTTACAGGCTAATTCTAACATTAGTTATGACCTAAGAAGAGGAAAAAATAGTTAGCAGAAATCCAGAAAATAAATGAAACAAGGGTCAATAGATGAGAGATTATAAATAACAATCTTAGTATAATTTGCTTCTATTTTTAAGTGCAACCACTGGTGCCTCCACCACCAGTGCCCAGAGCCCCACCCCTGGCTAGGGCTCAAAAGGCTGCTACAACAGCAAGACTTTGCTGCTGCCCTCGAATCCACCTGTGGTTGGGGTGGAGAGGCCATGGTGACAACGGGCACCAGGACCACCTCCAATACCGGCGCCTGGGCCCCTGCTCCTGGCCGGGGCTCTAAAGGCCACCATGATGGCAGGACTTTGCCGCTGCCCTTGAACCCACCTGCGGCTAGGGTGAAGAGGCAGCCACAGCAACGGGCGCCAGGACCACCTCCACCATCGGCATCCGGGCCCCCACCCCTGGCTGGGTGCTCTAAAGGCCGCCATGTTGACAGCCGGTAGGACTTTGCCACCCCCACCTCTGGACTTATTTGCAGCTGTGGTAGAGAGGCCGTTGAATAGTATTGTAACATGGTATATTGTTTGTATTGAACACTGTATATTGTTGGATTGAATACTGTATAATTTTTGTGTATTGAGTATTGTGTACAGTAAAACCTCATATAACACTAAAACCTGGTTCCACAAGTCTTGGTGTTATATGATTTTTAGTGTTATCTGATCCTCTATGGGATCCATAGAGATACATTGTAACCACACAGGCTTTCGCGGTTGTTATCTGAAGCATCCCATAGGATCTTAATGTTATCTGATGCAATTCTTCCCCCCAGATTCCTTGATGTTATGCGATTTTAGTGTTATTCGATACTAATGTTATATGAGGTATTACTGTATTTGTATTATTATACATATACATATACATATACATATACATATACATATACATATACATATACATATACATATACATATACATATACATATACATATATAGTATGATTGTGAGCTGCCCTGAGTCAAGTTTCCTGATTGGGTGGCATACAAATGAGAAAATTAAATTAAATTAAATTAAATTAAATTAAATTAAACCTATGCAATCAGTATGAGATTTATTAGTTGCTAATGCAATTGTACCCTAGGGGATCCTGATAACAGAATTTAAGAAAGTGTATAGACTTTGTTGCTTGTCATGCCTCCAGAAACCAACAGGGTCCAGACTGTCTACATTGTTTCTCCTGGCCCAGTGTAGAGTGACTTTTTGTGGTTTTAGGGCAGGGGTGCCCAAGCTACAGTCCGTGGGCCAGAACCAGCTCACAGCACCTAAAAATCCAACCAGTGCTGCCCTCACAACTCCCAGAAGCATAAGTAAAATGCACTCATACAAAATGCTGCCATAAATACACACATGGCTGTCATAAATGCATTTATGAAAGCCGTGGGTGCATTTATGGCAGCGTTTTGTGCATGCACAGGTGCATTTTACTTCTGATATTGGTGGGAGGAACCACATGACTGGCCTGCCCAACCACGTGACTGACGTGTGGCCCAAAATGTTTGGGCACTCCTGTTTTAGAGGGAGGAGCAAAATGCCATTCAACGCAATCCCAACTCCTGCAAATAAATATTTCCACAGATAATTGGGAAGCATTTAATTTGCTGTGATTGTGCAGCTGCAGCAACAACATAATGTGTTTACTTTGCAGCTATTGACTAAGATTGCAGCAAAATAAACACTTCCCCTCCTTGTTTGAGATGACCAGGGGAAGTGTATTTCCCCCTCATTTCACTAGATGATCACTGTTTCAATGTAGCAATCACCTAGCAAACTGAAAGGAAATTATTCCACTTTCCTTGATCACCCCCAGCAAGGAGGGGAAATATTTACTTTACTGCAATCTTAGACAATAGCTGCAAAAATGAACTATTAATGCTGTTGTAATTAAACACTTTCTGATTGTCTAGAGACAGTCAGGGGAAGGATATTTTTTAGTTCTGCCTAAATGATCACCATATCACTGCAGCAATCATCTACTGAACAAGAAAAAAATTGCCTGCATTAAACATTGGCTCATCAGCTGATAGCACTTTAGCAACAGCAATTACACTTGCATACTCCCCATAGCATGTAGACCACTCTCTAGGCCAGTGGTTCCTAACATGGGACACACGCCCCACAGGGGGACTTCAATTTCCAGAAGCCTAAGTGAATACAGTGGCTGACTGGTGCTTTGGGAATTGACTTAGGTTTCTGGGAATTGAAATCCAAAGACCAAAGGTTGGGAGACACTGCTCTAGGCAGTTGACAAAGAAATTATCATTTTCCCCCCAACACACTGGATATTCAAAATAATCACTAGCAGATGAATGTTGCCAGATGCTTACATTGGAAGCAATTCTGACAGTTGCTTCCTTCTTTTTCATACTGTTCCCAGCATCTACACACAGTGGGAAAGGGATAAAAAAGAAAAATAGTAGAACCTCGTTGTGGGGTTTCAAGAAGGAACATTTTGCTACAAGTTGCTCCATTCTGATGTCCAAAAGGTGAAGATGGTGGATAAAAATTGTGGACAACCTCCTCGCCCAAAAAAACAAAAAAGTGGGTTAAAGGGAAATGTATACACCCACTACATTTCAGCAGAGCCTATATTTTTATTTCTCAATTATCCATTTTGCTTCTTACATGTTTTTAAAGTGATTTTGTTTCTGAAGTGTCCTGAGATTCTCTGCCTTTTTGTCAAGTGGTGAAGAAATGTTCATAGTCTACAAAGACATGGAGAATACCACTGGACTATACTTTTGAGACAGGGTAGGCTGGGATAATAATTAGCCCCTTCTTAGCTAGCTGCCCTTAAACCATTAAGAACTGGTCATGTCAAGTAAAGACTTCAAATTTTCTTTTAGCAATAGAGGAAATGACTGACTACGTATTAACCATGTCAGAGATGTCTGCAGCTAATGTGCATGAGCTACCCACTGACAATAATGAAATAACACATTTTACTTGACATCTCTGACAGTACTGTCTGTAATTTACAGCAATAACCTTGATGTGGCCTTCATTTGCTAACCTTTCATCATTTCAACTGGAATCCATCACTTGCAGCAAAATATCATCATAATCGCTATAGGAAAGAACTGTCTAAATGTTTTCTGTGTGTGCACATATTACCAGAAAGAAGAGGTTCTGTGCAGCCCAGTGTCACAAAATATTGTGTGGACTGTTCTACTCTATGGTTATCACAGTTGACAACAAGGAGACAAAAAGGCATGACCTGATGGTATGATCAGTAATGGATCAGCAAAGGTTTTAGATTCCGAGTTGGTATCATTAAAACTATTCAGTCACAAGATGCAAATTCATGGGGTCAGCATACTCTCAGTGACACCTGAGAGTATGCTGTTCAACCCTGAGAGTATATGTTCAACCCTTTGAGCTACTATTATAGTTGTTCCTCACTTAAAGAGCATAATGCGTTCCACAGGATTGCTCTTTAAGTGAGTTTGCTCTTTAAGTGAAACACCATTGGAAGTGACCAATTGTGACTGGGGGGGGGGATTGCGAACTCCGATTTATTTGTTAAGCGAGTTTTTGGTTGGTTTTATTTGTTAAGCGAAGCCAACATTCAGAGAAAATTCTGCTCTTTAAGCAAGTTACTCTTTAAGCGAGGCGCTCTTTATGCGAGGTTTGACTGTATATCACTGTCTTGGTGGATAGACACTGGAGTTCTGTTTTAAAAAAAGAGGCTTAGGTAGATTCTGAAAGGCTGACATCTATGATAAATGTCAAATAGCATAGCACAGTGGTTAGTATGTGGAATAGGACTTGGAAGATCTAGGTTCGCGTTCCCACACAGCCATGGGTAAACTTGCCCCCTCCACAATCTCTCTCTCTCTCTCTCTCTCTCTCTCTCATCATAACCTATATCAGAGAATTTTTGATCAGATACAATGAAGAAAAGAAATATGACATCTTGATCTCATTGGCGGAAAAGCTGGAATATGAATGCAATAAACGGCCTAGAACCATGACAGTGAACTTTGGCATTCCAGTTGCTCTTGGACTTCTATTTCCAGAAGCTCAAGTCTCTGTGAATCCACACAAATGGGTTTACTGCACATATGTGAATCCACATTCATGCAGATTCACAGAGACTTGGGCTTCTTGGAACTGAAGTCCAAGAACAGCTGGAGTGCCAAGGTTCACCATCAGTGGCCTAGAACACCTTCCAACAACTCCTTCAAGACTTACTTTTAACAGGTTTCCATATAGATAAAAAATCCAAGTAGCCAGGATTCCTATCTCATAGAAGTTTATTGGCAACAAAATCATTGCTCAAGTGTAAAGATTGATAGGACAAAGCATTTTATTTTATTTACAAAGCTACAAATAGCCACCTCATACCACACTATTCAAAAACCCCCAAATCAGCAAGGTTAGGGTTACAAATTACAAGACCTACCTCTAACAGATGCCCTCTTGGGCAAGATAGTGACTGATCCCTCAGCCACCTCTTCTTGTTCTCTCACTGGGGCGATTTTGGAACCCCAGCTATCAGAGCCTATCCAAATGAAGTGTCCAGTCTGATTAGCCCTCTTTGCCGCCATCAATACATTCCTGCAGAGAGAAGAACAAAGTAATTGTTTATGTAACAATGCAGGACTTTATGTTTTATTTAATGTAGGCACTGTAACTTAGGGCAACGACAGACTTCACATTGTGCATACTACATGGACATCAACAAAGAAGAATTTGCTATGTTCAGTTCAATTACACCCAGAAAGTAACTCCTACAAATACTAAGTTTCGTGGCACAGAGAGACATTTGCTATAGATAGATTGGTGCAGATTCAAACTAAAGGTGTGCTCTTATGTGTTTTGGAGTATAACTTCCAGAATTCCACAGGCCTGGTTGATGTCACCAGCATGCTGACAACACCCAACTTTTCCTCTCCTTTCCATCTAATAGCACAGAAGTTGTCTCAGTTTTAAGCAGGTGCCTAGTGTCAGTAACCAGCTGGATCAGGGCAAACAAATTGAAATTTAATCCAAACAAAAGAGTTGCACTCCTACTCAATCAAAATCCAAAGAGGATGGGACAAAAGAAACCCCACAGTTGACTGACATTTTGCAATGTTTACTTTGGCCAAATACTATCTTGTATTTCCTACTCTTTTTTTAGTTGTTTTGTGTTTGATATTGTTACTGTTGTTGTTAATTCAAAATTCCTTGGGGTGTGGTTTAGAATGAAAGACAGGACATAAATCAATGAAATCATCATCAAACAGACATCTGACTCATAACACACCTGATATTATTGTTATGGAAAAGAAGAAGACCTGGTTTATTGACATGGCTATACCAGAAGATGCACGAATCTCAAAATCTCATGATTTGCCAATTGAAGTTGAGCATTTATGGAGGAAGAAATCTGTTGTTGTACTCACAGTGATCAAAGCCCTTGGAGTAATACCTAAAGGATTCCCTAGATATTTGGAAATTTTGGATTTATTGGACTTGAATATCTTAACTATAAAAAAGAGGCTTTACTAGGAACTGCCTATATACTTAGACATTAACTTAACAGTTCTTAGGTCTGTCAACTGTGAATCTAATGACAGATTTTATTTTATTATAATAAAATGTAATAGAATTTGATCAATCCACTTCAACAGTACTGAATATAATTATGTATACCTTCACATTTTGTTCTTTAATTTAGCTGATTATATATAATTTATTTATTGCAATTACTTATATCCTACTTTTTCAAGATAGATATTTACATAAATGAAAATGTGTTTCTGGTGGTGGTGGGGAGTAGGCAACATTAATTACCTCCCAAGTTCTCTACAAGTGTTTCCCATCCTGAAAATACTTCCACCACTTGCTGTTTCAGGATGTATGTCCATGGGGGAGGGGGAATGGGGCTATTAATGAAGACAGTGGGATTCAAACCGCCATAGAGCATAAACAACTGAGTTGGTGGGACTGTGTGGTTTTAAATAAGCTTTTAACAAGAAAATCAAAGAAAAAAGTGCACAGTGGATCAATTGAGACTTTGTCAATAGCAAGGCTGATTAAAAAACGATTAACTAAACAGTGGCAGCAGAACTTAATGACAGACAAGCCCAAACCCCTAAGGGAAAGGCAAATATTTTTGGAAAGCTATAATAAACAGAAGAAAAGAGAAAGAACTGAATCAGGCAGGAGTCTAGCAAATAAGGATGTGTTCTTAGTTTTTTGTTTAGTTTTTAAAAGAATGGAAGATCATGATAGTTACTGTTCAGTGGAGCTTAGGTAAAGGTAAAGGTCACGCTTGCTTGAAAGCTGGTTATATCCGAATCTAGGGTTCAGTGTTCATTTCTGTTTATAGCCAAAGAGCCAGCACTGTCTGCATTTGCAGACATTGTCATGGACGTGTGGCAGGCATGTCTAGACACTGAAGAGCACAGAACGCTATTTACCTTCCCACCGAAGTGGTCCCTATTTATCTACTTGCAATATCTTGCTTTCAAACTGCTAGGTTGGCAGGAGCTGGGTCAGAGACAGGTGCTCATTCCGTCATGCAGTACTCAGGTTTTGAACTGCTGACCTTCCGCCTCCCAGTCAGCATCTTAACCACTTGAGCCACTGCAGCACCTACATCTCAGCTAACCTTCACTCTCTCTACTACAATAGACTTGTGAAATTATTTTTAAATTATATAAGCTTTTAAGAAAAGAAGTGCAGTGTTGTCACATTTAATAAAAACTTTCTCTTAATCTGGCAAAACTAAATTATGTCAGTGGAAGAGAGAACAGAGGCAAAAAAAATGAGGGAATTCCTCAAGATTAGCCAATGGATCAATATAAGTGCAGGAAATTGCCATGGGCAGGGACCGTCTACTACAGGGATGCCCAAACTTTTTGGGCCATAGGCCGATCATGTGGTTTAGGGAGCCGGTCACTAAGGCCCAGGGGCCGGATGCAGCCCCCAATGCCAATTCATCCGGCCCATGAAGCCCTCATTGCTCCTGGAAGCGAAAGTAAAACGAGGGCTTCGTGGGCCAAATGAATTAGCATCGGGGGACCACACCAGGCCCCCAGGCCTTAGTTTGGGCACCACTGGTCTACTATCTGCTAGGATCCCTGATGGTGAACCTTGACATTCCATGTGTTCTTGGACTTCAATTACCAGAAGCCCAAGTCAGAACTCCTGCTGATCAGGGCTTCTGGGAATTGAAGTTCAAGAACACATCGAGTGCCAAGGTTTGCCCTCATTGTGCTAGGCAATAGAATTATTGGACAAATTAGAAAGAAAATATCTGAAAGAACATGAGTGCCACAGGTGATATAAACATTTTGAAAAGAGTCCTCTGTAAGAGCCCTGGTGATGCAGTGTTTAAACTTCTGTAACAACCAAAATGTTGTGAGTTTGGTCCTGACATGGATGGAGGTTGACTCAGTCTTCAATCTTTCCAAGGTCAGTAAAATGAGTACCCAGCATGTTGGGGACAAAATATTAATTGACTTGTGAACCACCCACAGAGTGCATTAAGCACTATGGGGCAGTATATAAGTGTAATTGGGATTGCTATTGTATTGCTTTCATTGGCTTGGCATTGAAACAAGCATAGTAAAGGTAAAGGTCACCCTTGCTCAAAAGCCAGTCATATTCGACTCTAGGGCTCAGTGCTCATCTCTGTTTCATAGCTGAAGAGCCAGTGGTGTCCAGTTCTACAGACATTTCTGTGGTCATGTGACTAGACACTGGAGCACATGGAACTTTATTTACCTTCCCACCAAAGTGGTCCCTATTTATCTACTTGCAATTTTTTGCTTTTGAACTGCTAGGTAAGCAAAGCAAAGCAATCACACTTATATACTACCCCATAGCGCTTAGTGCTTTCTCTGGGAAGTTCACAAGTTAATTAGCATTTTGCCCCAAACGTGCTGGGTACTCATTTTACTGATCTTTTTTTAATTGCCACTACCAGAATTTAATATTTTTTTTAATTACCACTACCAGAATTTAATATTTTTTAATTACCACTACCAGAATTCTCCAGCCAGTTCTAACTAGGTCACTAGGACCTTTGTTTTATATATTAACAAACCTTTTCCAAGTTGTATAATTAAGAAAGAGCTATGGCTCATTTCAGGACTTTAAAAATTATTCACACATAAAACATTTTCACACATAACTGTAACATTCTGAAACACACAAAGGCATACCCATACTTTTATTTTATTTTTTTAAAAAGCTGCCTCTGATTCCTTCCTTTGCAATTTGGAGCTCTTTTCATTTGATCAAACCATGGCTAAGAGTGGTCCAATTTTACTTCCCAAATCACCTAATTTGGCCTAATTATAATAATACTATTTTCTAAGTTACAGTGAATGAATTTTAGAGGTAAACTGCCACCAAAGAATGCTGTAAGATAGGGTTTATCAACCTTTTTCAACTGTGGGTGAGACCACACCACCTCAGGCAGCTGAGCAGGCCAGACTAGTGGTTCCCCCCATAGTAAATGCTGCTGTAAAACGCATCTGTGGCTGTCGTAAATGTGTTTACAACGGCCACGGACTCATTTATGGCTGTCATAAATGCCTTTTTGATGGCTGTAAATTAGTCTGCAGCTGATTTCAGCACAGGTGGGGGCGGCTGGAGTGAGGTCAGGGGAGGATTATTTGGTGTCACAGGCCAGATCTGGCCCACAGGCCCTAGGTTGAGAACCCCTGTTCTAAGAACATCAGACTATTCAAAGGAAGGAAGGAAGACAGACAGACAGACAGACAAGTTCTAACTCAGGGCAGGGAATAGCACACCAGACATTGTTGGCCTCAATTTCTCCTCCTCCCTTAATGTTGAATATTGTGGCTTTGGCTACTAAGAATTGTATTCTAACAATCTCTGGAGGGTCACATGTTTCATACTTTGCTCTAGGCAGCCTACCAACATGCTGTGATATTTTAGCTGCTGGATGCAAATGTGAAGGAATAAACATTACAACTATAAATGTGCTTATGGCTGCTTCAAAGACTACAATTTTCTACATGGAAATTAATTTGCATATGGTGATCATGTAGAAAGAAATGTGTAAGGATTTTCTGTGCCATAAACACACAAAATATTCATAGAGTTGGCTAATTTGTGTAGCTCTTTGTATAGAGAACTGGTTCAGCACAGTGAGAGATAGAAAATGAGTTTATTCCAAGTATGGATGAATGAGGAATCCAATTTTCTGCAGAAGCTTCATGGGAAGAACTTGAGATTAAAAGAAAAAAGACTGGAAGACTGCAAAAGTGACAACTTCACCCAAAACAATTGGATTTGAATCCTCCTGTGGTGGTTATATTGAACTTGGATTGCTCCCCACAAATTTTTTGTTTAACTTTCATTACCACCTCAGCTGCTGTCTGTAGTGGGAGTGACTGGGAGGGAATTTTATGAGGTGAGCACTGACTAATCATTATTTCCCACCTCTGAATTCAAAGAGAGCCCCACATCTCTATCTTCTGTGTAAATTTCCCTCTCTTTGCCAACTGGTGTTGCTGTTTATCTATTCACTTGGTTGTTAACATGTATACAGTAAGAAAAGCAGCATGCATGTGCTTGTAATACCAAGTAACTGTAAGTAAAGAAATATTTTTATTCTTTCTCCTACAGATGTCTTAGAATAAGTTCTTGAGACCTTGAGTGCCAGTTAATGAGAAAGGGGAAGAATCTGGGTGACATGTAGCTATTCTCCTCTATGGGTCTCTGAACTTCTACTCTGCAGCTAAAGGAGAATTTTACCAGAAATTCAAATGTCTGAAACAGGTTATAGGCCCAGGGACCAAAGAAAGACACGGACAGCTAATAAGTATTTATCTGAATTTGTTGCTTTTTAGTGTTTGCACATTTTTCCTCTCTTCCCTGTATGTTTTAACCAAAAAGATATCATAACTGGCTAAAGAGAAAGAGTTATTGTTTCCTTTTGAAGATTCCTAACAGGGCCTGCTCAGAAAAAAAGAGAGGAAAAATGGATCTTGATCACAGAAAGGCTTTTAAAACATTTTTTAAAAATTAATATACTGTATCTGAATTTCTCTGGGCAGAAAGAGAGGCTGCAGTTTAACCTCAGATTTTAAAACTGTGTAGTTGTTTACAAAGACCAAAGAGATGCATCGGCCAAAGCTAAATGGAAAGACAATGACTCTATAGAAAAAGCAATAGTTTTACAAAACCTTTCTGATAAACAGATGGTTTATATCAAAAGCTGAAACACTACCAAAGAGATGTTAGAACTACTTGAGAGAGCCTTTGTTTTTTCAAGCTCCATATAAGAGGCAATTTTTATCAAGGAACTATATGGCTTCATCTTAAGAACAAACAAGATTGTGAAAAGTACATTTATGCTCTATTAACAGATATTGAAGCTGAAGGACAGATATTGAAGCTGAAGCTCAAATACTTTGGCTACCAAATGAAAAGAGAGGACTCACTGGAGAAGGACCTGGTGCTAGGAAAGATAGATGCCAAAAGGAGAAGGGGTGCCAGAAGATGAGATGGTTAGACAGCATCTGACATGGTGGGTGTGGATCTGGGCAGACTCCAGAGGATGGTGGATGACAGAGGAGCCTGGGGTCAGACTCAACTATGTGACTGAACAAAACAACAGTATTTGACAACTTAAGTCTTCTCTGTGGATCTCTGCAATGTTAGTGTGCAGCTAAAGGGAATTTTACCAGAAATTCATAACTCTGCAACATTTCTAATACATTTATCTCTAACAGATGTATTGACAGGCATGTACAATATGGTCTTCTCCGTGTTGGAAACAGCTGTACCTATTGAATTTGACCAGTGGGAGCAGGTGACAAGTCCATTCATTTGTGTTTTTAAAATTATAAATATGTTGCCATTTCTATCTAAAAAGGACAGACAAAATTAGAAATTTTACAAGTTTCAGTGTGAAAGAAAGTGAAACCAACAGATTTGTCCATTTCTTGCTTCTAATCCATAGCCTATATAAATGTACAGTATCCAATAACATCTGTTCTGGAGGTGCAAATCTGACACCCATTTGCTCTGAGAAAGGAACTTAAGGAAGGGGAAGGGAAAATCTCTCTTTCCTCCCTCACGGTGATACATTTTTGTATGAGATGTGCATGTTTACTTGTTTTTTCCAGATAAATATTATGGGAAGACTTGTAAGATTTGTTTAATGTTTTGTGACCATGTTTCTTTGGAACAAATGCCATGGCATGCAGTACAGCATAGCATTTTTTCCTGTACAGGATTAACCTGGAAAGGTCCACCACGCTATGACATGATAGCTACAATTGCAATAAGAAATGGCATAAGTGCAGGATACCAGATAGGACTCTAAACTGTGCAAAACTGGCAGTTCCCCGCACAAAACAAAGGTGAAAAATAAGAACAAAATAAAAAGAAAAATGAAACCAGGTACTTATTTTTGAAGGAATTTGAGAAATCTCGATGATATGTGGAGAAATATTATCAAGAAGTTGTGGTGCCAAAAGTCTCAGAGAACTGTCAAAATGAGCAACATTTTGAGTACAGTATTTGCCATATCTTCCTGTTTAAACATATGTTTGTGTAAAAATAGAAATCTTCTTGAACTTTGACCCGAAATATTTAACAACTTTATGAGTGTCTCAAATATATCAAAATGCACTATTCTAGGTGTATTTCAAACCACATTTTGAAGCAATATATTTGATACTGTGGGATACAGCTTGGTATGTTACAGTTCTAAACTACAGCTCTCAGAACCTCCAAGCTCTGATCTGGGAGGTGTGTGCCAGTTAAATTCATATCAGAATTCAAAAATATGAAATCCCTCAAGCATCCTTAAGCATTATCTTCAAGAGCTGCCAAGATGATACATTGGGTCATGCTATACTATAAGGAGCAAGCCATTAGAAGGATCAATTCCTAAGAACTGAAACTATCCATAGCAGGAGCTCCTCCTATACTTTACATATTAACCTGCTGTGTTCACTGATTGGTCTTCTGATCTTAAACAAGGACTTCATTTGCAACTCTGGTTTCTCACACATAAAGATATGTTTAGATCATATCACTGGAACACTCACTAATTTCAATTCGAGCACCATATTTCTTGTGACATATTTTTGCTCCAGTATTTTACCTGTGTTAAAATGAAATGTACCAAACTCCTCAACAGAAAGCATAATGGAACCAAACAATATGGACATGTTTCCTTAGTAGTCTTCTTAAGCCTTGGTCATTTCCTAGGGAAAGTTTCCTAGACAGGACAAACCAGGACATCTTCACTGAAAACAATGAATCAGAGCTCTAGCCAACATAAAATGGCATTGGTCCCTGGGCTACAGCACTTTATATCTCTAGGTGATATGAGGTTTTACCACATAAAACCTGCAAAATTGTTTCAGCTGAGAAAATGTGTATGGCCCCAAACTACCCATTAAGCTTCACAGTTGAAGGACAATTTAAATCTGAGGGAGAGAATAAAACTTTCACACATCTCTGGGATATTTGGAAACATACAAAGTCATAAAGGTAAAGGTCACTCTTGCTTGAAAACTAGTTGTATTCGACTCTAGGCGGTGGTGCTCATCTCCATTTACAGCCAAAGAGCCACTGCTGTCTGCATTTGCAGGCATTTCCATGGCTATGTGGTAAGTGTGATTAGGTGCCGAAGTGTTACCTTTCCTGCTGAGGCAGTACCTATTCATCTACTTGTAATTCCTTGCTTTTGAACTGCTAGGTTGGCAAGAGCTGGGACAGACAACAGGAGCTCACTCCATTGTGCAGTATTGGGGTCTCAAACTGCTGATACCCAGACTTATAAAAACATTTTCAGATTTTTCCTTTTATGATTTGGAGCTCTTCCTCTGTGAACAAGGCCTGGCCTAGATAATCTCCCAGGAAGAGTTCAACTTCACATCCTCCATCACCCAAATTGGCCTACCGGTAATTTTAATAATACTGCTTTTGAATTCATAGTGGAGGGAGGGGCAATGAGTGATCTAAGGCCTTTTACTAGATATGGTCAGGACAACAGGCTATACATAGCACTCACCTCTTTCTCTTTTGCCTTTGTCCTGTACCAGCTAGTATATAAATCTAAGCCATATGGCCACTGAAGCAAGGAATAAGCTATGGCAATGAAATGTATTTCAGTTCTCTCTATCCACCATACTCCACCCACAATCTCATAGTTTTAGCAGTAAAATTTGGACAGACCTGTATAGGAAGGGCTCCAATCTGGCTGTCCTGAGAAGGACTGAGAGCAACTGCTTTCTCTTGTTCTGGGTCATGAAAAGGAAAATGGGGATGGATAGATGACACTGGTCTGAATTTAGAAAATATCAGCAGTGTGAATGTCCACCATCTCATGAGTAAACTGTAGCTTCACATGAGATATATATAACATGAGGGCACTAATTTTATTTTATTTTTTGCCATCACATCATTTATTGATTTGCAAAAGATGACAACGAAGAAAAACAAAGCAAGAAAATGAGCATAAGTAGAAAAATCTAATGGTTGCAGAAACACAAACACTCAAATGACTGTGGCTGTAAACCATATCCTAAAAAACACATTCACGTCACTTTCGTGACTCATAAATGGTCACATAGATACATCATAAAATAGGCATCTGGTCTCAATAGTAAACATCAGCCTATCATCACATGAAAAAGACAAAGTATCCAGATTTGTTTCAGCCAACAGACTGCAATTCGCCAGCTTACAAACCATTCTCAGATAGGTAAATGTTTACAAACCCTGTTTAATGATGCTTGTCATTTACACTGCAATGCAAATCTCTGGTTTTGCTGGAAATAAATTAGTGTAAATTACTGGACTTCAGATATTTCTATCAGCCAAACTTAGATTGTTTGTATATTTGATGTAAACTGATTGAAAATGTCAGTTCACTCACAGTTGCATAATGTTTGCTGATTAATAAATTAGACAGTTGCGAATCCGATGTAACTGAATATAAATGTCTAGGCAAAAGAGAAAGACTGGCCTGGCCAAACTGTATTGAGCACTTTTATTTATTCGAACTGCTTTCTGCTTCTAGTCATTCTGATCAAATGAACTGTATTTAGCTTTCCAGAAATTAATACATAGCTTGCATTTATGGAAAACGTTGTTGTTTTACTGTCCAAAACCCTCTAGCCTAAAGGTAGGCTCATGTAAACTAATGGTATCATCAGCACAGGCTTTTGTCTCTCCATGGGTTATCTCCTATTGCATAAACACATAAACAGGTTCCAAAGTTCCTTCCAGATATCTTTTTACCTGAACAAGCCATTGGGAAGTTCATAATGGTGCAAGAGGGTCTTTAATACACCCCCAATGACTACTGATCATAGTGCCAGAAACCATTTATTTAGGCATTAAAAGACCCCAAAGGCTTCTTGAGCTCAAAAGGGCTCTCTGTGAGTGCTGGAAACTTTTTCAGTAGGAATTTTTTAATGAGTGATAAAAGCCTATGACTGATGACATCATCAGCTCCAGTGGTGGGCTGCTACCAGTTTGGATTGGTTCTGCCGAAACAGTAGCTGAAATCCAGAGGGGTTCGCCGGGGGATAGTAAACTCCTGGGTGACTGGTTCAGTCACCTCTCTGGCCGCCCGCCGTATTCCTTTTCCAAAATGGCTGCTCAGAAGTGCGCATGCGTCAAAACACCATTTAATGAATACACCCTGAAAAATAGAAGTGTGCATGTGTCAAATGGTATTTTGATGCATGCGCATTTCCGAGCAGCCATTTTTAGCTGCCCAGAAAGGGCTCAGTGGCGTACTTGGAGCAGCAGTGGCAGTGGCGGCCTTTCCTTCACTGCCGACCACCAACGCGGCTCCCACAGTGGCACTGCTGGGCCTGGCTAGGCCAGGCCAGGCTATGCCGCGCCGCCGCGCCGACACCACCTACCCGCTGCTCCCTGAGTCCCTGACCCCAGCAAAGGTAAGGAACTAGGGTTTGTTTTCTTTGTGTTCCAGGTGTGTGTGTGTGGGTATTTTATGTAGTGTTTTTTATTTTATTTTTATGTATACTGATTTTTATTTTATTTTATTTACCTTGGCTCCGTCCACAACAACATGACATCATGATGTTGGCTCTGCCTATGATGTCATGATGTTAGCTCTGCCCACGACATCACAACATCATGATGTTGGCTCCGCCCATGACATTGGTCCCGCCCACAGTGTGGTAGTAAAATTTTTGGCTGCCCACCACTGATCAGCTCATATAAGTTTAACCCTATTCAAGAGAATTTTGACCTGTAGAATATACATGAGATCAGCATGCTGTATTTGTGAAAGATATGGTAAATATATTTCAGCTGTTTAACAGTTATATTTCAGAGCTTAACTTTTTTTAAAAAAAATTAAATTCCATGTAAAAAGTCAGGTTATAAAAACTTCAAATAACTTTTAGACTGACTTGTATTCTTTCTGAAGCTAAAAAACAAATCATCATGAGGATGATACTGCAATCTTCTAAATATTTACAAGGGATACAGCTACATCTGGAATATGTCACTAGACACGTCTGAACAAGAAATTATAATCCTGTAGAGCTTCTCTGTGGGGGTAGAATAAAACTTGGAAATGTAATGTTTCAGGGCCAGACCTATCAGCATCCTAGGATCACAGGATTGGTAATGCTGTATCTGAGATCATGCAAGTTGAAATCTGGAAATGTAAGTACAGTATTCCAGAATATGATACAGACAGCAATATCCAGGTGGTGGTGAATAGCACAGATAAAACAGGAATTCAACATGAGTTTCAAAGTTTTAGGATACACACAAGTGATACAGACAGAACCTACAGCTAACAGACATGCTGTCAGAAACACATTGACCCTCAGATTACATAAAACAAATACTCTTGATAGTAAAGTTGTTGAGGATCATGATAAGATAAAAAGGGGGATGAAGCTAAACAGTGACACATTTATATTGCCCACCTTGAACATAAACAAGAACATTAGAAAGAGAGAGACTCATCCCATAACACATTAAGGAGCACATCTTGTTCCATTAGCTTTCACCTTCTTCTTACCCTTCTGTCCAACTTCTCTCCCATGCCCTCTCTCATTTTATTTTTCTATCCCACAGACAAAAACATTACCCTCTTACTTGATATCATCTTCATTCGCAAAGATGATGACAGCTCGAGCATTGGATGTTTCCAAGAGACGTCGAATGATCTTATCAAACTCTCCTGGCTTGGGCTCCCGAGGGATCTTCACTGATTGTGCCACACATACGCTCCCTGTGGTTAGACAAAACAGCAACATCAGAGAAGCCCATGGACAAATGGACAAAACAACACAGAGCCTGGAATTCCTCAGCCCAAAGATTACATGGGTGGACTAACAAAAGTTGCTTCCGCCCCTCATTGTTCATGATGTTCTTCTTTCCACATGCTTTCCTCAGCATGTTTGGATATGAATGTCATTGTAACTTCAAACATAGGGAAACTCTGGGGCATCTGTCATGGACATAGAGGAGCAACGTGGTTGTGTGAAACCTTGTTCTAGATCAGTGATGGTAAACCTTGGCACTCCAGATGTTCTTGAACTTCTATTCCCAGAAACCCTGATCAGCAGGAGTGCTGACTCGGGCTTCTGGTACTTGAAGTCCAAGAGCCCTTGGAGTGCCAAGGTTCGCCATCACAAGTGGTTAATACCAAATTGTAGTTCACTGTAATGTGAAGATTACACACCATGGCTTTAACAGAACCCTGAAAGAGATTCCACACAAACCTGATTCAACCATTTCAAAAGTGTGTTTCATCAACATAAGAAAAAGTTGAGCACAACAGTTGCATCTTGTCTGTTTCCAGTTGTGTCACCATCTTCTGTGTCACTCTCATCCCCATCCATGAACATTGGTGGATAAATTGATCTTCCTGAGTGCTAATTCATACAGAAAACCTCCACAGATGGCAAAGGCTCTTTACATCAGAGTTTCACAAACATAAAGCAACAGAAGGGGAAAAACTACTGAACTGCTCCTTCTGTGATGGGTAAACATGTTTCAAAGCATTATAGTGGGTTTTAAAGAGGGCTATTAGTGTTTAGTCCCACACTGAAGGTTTATTTATAGTTAGACATCTTTATGGGGCGTGGGTTAATTTAGACCTGATTTACATAGGCATGTATATTATCCAGTTCCTCTATTATTGCTTCCTGTACAGCTGACCAGAATTCTGCAGGTGAGGTACTATTGGCTACCTTCTTATAGTATTACAGATTCTTGACTCAGTAGTAATACAAGTGAGAATGATCTTGAAATTGTTGTAGATCAAAAGTTGAATATGAGCCAACAGTGCAATGTGGCTCCAAAAAAAAAAAGGAAAAAAAAGACCAATGCTATTTTAGGCTGCATTAACAGAAACATAGTCTCCAAATCCCATGAAGTACTAGTTTCCCTCTATTTGGGATCAAGTTAGAGGAAGACAATTTTTGGTTGAATATCAGAAGATGAGGATTTGAGGAATCAGAAGACACCTCCTAATGGTTACTGTAGTATGACAATGATAATTTCCTGAGGTGATCACTCCAACACTGAAGGCATTCAAGAGAAAATTAGCCAACGTATCTGTCAGATATAACAGTCAAACCTCATATAACACTAAAACCTGGTTCCACAAGTCTTGATGTTATATGATTTTTAGTGTTATCCGATGCATGTTAAAATCCTATGGGAGCCATAGAGATACATTGTAACCACACAGGCTTTAGCGGTTGTTATCTGATGCATCCCATAGGATCTTAATGTTATCCGATGCAATTCTTCCCCCCAGATTGCTTAATGTTATGCGATTTTAGTGTTATTTGATACTAATGTTATATGAGGTATTACTGTACTGTATCTTGATTTGGATTCCTACATTGAACATAAGATTCAATAGCCTTATAGGCCCTTTCCATCTCCATTTTTCTATGATTCTACAATTACTCTATGATCAAGTCAATTTGTTGAATTAATCCCATATTTCTTCTTGTTCCCTTATAGCTTTCTCAGTCTGTCTACATGCGGCTGGCAGAGACTCTCTAGAATTTCCAACATGTTTGTTCTTCACCCTTCCTGAAGATCCTTGGTATTTCCTATGGTCTCTTCTCCCTATAACAACTGGGCCAAGCTGGCTAGAATTTGAAATGATGAGCCTTCTGCTCCACTCACTATCATTTTAAGGCACCCTATTTTCAGCCAGTGACTGTGCACACATCCTTTCAGCCAGCTCACCTAGTTTTCCTGTCACTTCTCATGCCTGTTTTTGCCTTCTCAGTGTCTCCAGCAGAAGCTACATAGCTTTGACTAGGAACCAGGTGGGAGGGCTGAATCCCAGACAAACTAACACAGTAAACATGTACCTGCTCAGGTTGCAATGAAAGATGTACAAAGCATCCCAAAAAGAATAGGATATTCTTGACTCGGTGTCAGTTTGAAAATTCTCTTTTCACATGCTGATAAAAGGATCCAAGCTCATACTGAGCATAGGGACAGAAGTGATTTCTAATATTCCCATGTAGCACCATGGTGGCATGCAAGGAGTTTATCAGGTGGCTCTCAAATCATCATGATCATTAGCAGTAAGATGTTACTGTTGAATCATTAAAGAAAATCAACTGGCTATCATTAAGAATGCATTAATTAATTTGTACTTGATTCACGATATACTCTGTGAAATTGCTACATTAAGAATGTCATTTAAAATCACTAAAAATGGCCAGTAGCAAACTAAAATAACAAGAAACGTTCATCGTTAATCAAAAATAATGCCTTGAATTTTTAAAATAAATTTTAAAATCATTACTGAACAATTTAATGAACACAGAGTAACCACTTAATTTTTAAGTAATTATCTCAAAGCTCTATATACCCAGAAACAGTAGGCTTGTATGCATTTTATTTTGTAAACCATCCAGAGTGAGTACAACACCCAGATGGGCAGTATAGAAATCAACCTAATACAGTAATACCTCAGATAACGTTTACCTCGGATAACACTAAAATCACATAACGTTAAGTAATCTGGGGAGGAGAATTGGATCGAATAACGTTAAAGTCCTATGGGATGGATCAGATAACAACTGCTAAAGCCTGTGCGGTTACAATGTATCTCTATGGAGCGTTAACATTATCTGATCCATCCCATAGGATTTTAACATGCATCGGATAACACTAAAAATCGGATAACACCAAGACTTGTGGAACCAAGTCTTAGCCTTATCCATGGTATTACTGTACATAAACAGATACAAACCTGCACCACTGTTCTCTGGTATTTAGACAGTGATGGTGATTTGGATCTAAACAATTTTAGATTCCATGGAGGCAAATTAATTGGTTAATTCTGAATTAATTTACATTCCATATTATTCATATGGTCAGATCTCCCAGGCACATCGTGCTGGATTCACTGTGCTATCACTCCAGCTGCAGGAGAGCAGATTTCTGATGCCTTTTGCAATGGCAGTCAGATGGATGACTCCATATGATTCAATATACACCAGCATACAAACCTAAGATTACATACACTGAGTAATTTTTGATTACATCTAATTAGGATTACCGTATTAGCATCTGCATGTTTTGTAGCTGATTTCAGATGCCTTCCTTACTTTTCTTGATCTACAATCCTAGTAAATGTATTGCTCTATTGAGATCTTTGCAACAAGAATTGTGTTATGCTGTATGGATCTCAAAAATGCCATGGGGAGACTTTATAGGTTAGGTGCATTGCCTGGTGAGCAATGCTCCATAGGGTTGCAAAGGGTTGGAATTGACTGTGCGACTGAACAACAACAAAGGGTTCCCAACCTACAGCCCATGGGCTGGACCCAGCCCACGGCACCATTTCATCTGGCCCATCATCACTGCACCCACACCTGGAAGAGGAAGTGGATGCATTTATGTCAGCCAAAAAACGTGCTTACACATGCATGAATGCACCCTGGCTGTCATATACAGTTATAACTTATACCTCAGATAACGTTTGCATCAGATAACGCTAAAACCACATAATGTTAAGCAATCGGGGGGGGGGGGATTGCATCGAATAACGTTAAGGACCTATGGGATGCATCGGATAACATTCGCTAAAGCCTGTGTCGGTTACAATGTATCTCTATGGAGTTTTAACGTTATCCGATGCATCCCATAGGATTGTAACATGCATCAGATAACATTAAAAATTGGATAACACTAAGACTTGTGGAACCAAGTTTTAGCTTTCTCTGAGGTTTTACTGTATGCGAAAGTGGGCACATTTATGGCTGTCATAAAAATGCCTACTTTTGCTTCAGGTGGCATGGTCAGGCCTGCTCAGCTGTTCAAGGGGTGTGACCAGGTTGGGAACCCCTGGGCAAGAGGTTCAGATTGACACCTCGCCATCTCCAGCTAGGAGTTGAAAAGGACTGTGCATAAATTTTTTTAAAAAAAAAAATCAACCCTGCTGCCTGTCAGTGTTGGCAATGCTAAATGGCCCAATGGTCAGTATAAGACAGCACCCATGTTGCTTTTTAGTATCTAAGCATCTTTTATCTTGCCGCCTGAAAAATAAGTAGTTTCCTCCCAATTATCTGTCCATGTTTGTCGTCAGAGAGATTGAACATGGAACAAGAGGGCTCAATAGTCATCTTTACTGCAGCCATTGTTCTCAATTAGTTTGACCACTGGACCATTACAACGAGGACCTTTAAACCTGATCACTGAGCTAATTCCTGGGGGTCAGGAGAAGCCACTAATTAAAAATTATTTTTTAAAAAAGTCAGAAAGATTGAAAGGAAAATTGGATGAGTTACTGCAGGGCCTTCTGAGATCTAACCTTCAACATCTGTTTGGTATCAGCCTCTGCAAAACGCCAGGCATTTTTGTTTAAATCAGACTGACTAAGAGAAAGCAGAAGAAAGAGGAAAGACAGGGAGGATGAAAGGTTGCCACAACTTCTGGGTGTAATTGATGGCTTCAATTTGCATAGGAAATAACAAGACTGGTATTCATTTGCCATAAAAGGATCTCTATTTATGCAAAGGTCAGAATAATTAGCACAAGGCTACTGCTACAGAAGCAAATATTTCTGGAACCTTTTTTCTATTAGGAAAAGGCTGAGAGAAAGAGGAAGGGTACAAAAGAAAACAATGATAACCAGCAGCACCTAGAAGAAGGAAAGATAATGGCTCTGAATGTTAAGTGCTTGATAATGCTGGTGGCTGATTAATTATGCTTAAGGAGTAGTGGGGACTCTCTGATTTTCCCCAGATGTTTCAAAATGCATGTTCCCACAGACTCTCACCAGTATCCAGGTTAATTATGGCTGATGGGAGTTACAAGCCAAAATTATTATTATTATTATTATTATTATTATTATTATTATTATTATTATTATTATTATTATTATTATTATTATTATTATTATTATTATTATTATTATTATTATTATTATGTGGGAGTCCGAATCTTTCCCAACCCCGTACTCAGGAAATCTGTTGGACTCTCAAAGACAACACATGTCTTATTTTACAACTGCTAAAGTTCAAATCAGCTTATGACAAACATATATTCTCTGGTCTGCAAGGCTTTCTATTCACAGATCTGCTGGTGACAGTTCAATACATGTTCCACACAAGAAAATTAATATTTGTAGATATTTTAAATAATATAGATAAAATATCCAAAAGCGCTCTTATTTAAGCTGTGAAATACCTGGGGTTTTTTTTGTTTTGTGGCTGGTACAGGCTTTATCTAATGTTATCAGAGCTTTGGTGCCTATTCTACCTATCTTGTCACTATACAATTGTTTGATAACTAAGGAAATAAATCCAAAGATGCTATGTATCATCAAGTCACTTAAGATGTGTGGTGACTCTATGGTAAATGACCTCCAAAATGTCCTGTCATTAACAGCTTTGCCCATATCCTGCAAATCAACAGCATCTCATGTTAGGTTCTTTTTCCGTCATAGCCCCCACCCTTTATCAGTACTGTCTTTTTTAGTACATTTTGCTCAGGTCTTGCAAATTAACAGCTATAACTTTCTTTTCTGAGTCAGGTGGCTTAGTGATTAAGATGCTGAACTTGATGACTGGAAGGTCAGCAGGTCAGCAGTTTAAGACCTGAGTGCTGCATGAATGAGAGAGCTCCTGTCTCTGGCCCAGCTCCTGCCAAACTAGCAGTTTGAAAGCAAGACATTGCCAGTAGATAAATAGGTACCACTTTGGTAGAAAGGTAAACAGTGTTCCGTGCCTGCCACATGACCATGGAAACGTCTGCATACACAGTCAGTACTAGCTCTTTGGCTATAAATGGTTATGAGCACTGTTCCCTAGAGTCATATATGACTGGCTTTCAGGCAAGGGCAGCCTGTACCTTAACCTTTATCTCATGTTAGGTCTTCCTGTTGCTGCCCATCTTTTCTGCTCTGTTGTATATTTTCATTATATGTGCATGACAGGATACTCCCCACTTACTTACTGTTGTTCTAGTGAGAGTTTAGATTCGACCTGATTGGGCTTACACTTATCTGCCTCTCTGGCTGTTTATAGTAATTTTAAGGCTATCTGTCAACACATTTCAAACGAGCTGATTGTCCCTTGTCTTTCTTTTCTGTCTTTCTTTTACAAAGTATGGATGGTTTTAGTCTTAGTCTTAGTCTCCAGTATCTATTTTTGATAACCTCAAGCTCTGTTTGGAGCAATTTTGCTCTGTCCAGATGCTTTTCCGATGCTTTTCCACTTTGCTACTTCCGGTGCCAGACGAAGCTTGTGTCATTGGCTTGGTTCCTAGCACAAAACCAGGAAGTCACCTGGCAGCGCATTTGAGCAGCTGTAGCAAAGTGGGGAAGCACCAGAAAATCATCTGGACAGAGCAAAATTGCTCCAAACAGCCTTCCTCCACCCTGGGAAGTGAGAGAGGCTGTGGACAAAGCCACGAAAACAGCACAATTGGCACCACCACCACCATGCACCGATGATGATAGAAACATTCATCCAGGGAGCCTCCATGCCTCTGGCCTCCCCACCTGTGTAAGAGGGCATGTCTGGCTCGCAGTGTGAAAATTTTGAGAACCCCTGCATTAAAATCTGGGATATTATGCTTATGTATCCCTGATTCTAAACACAATCAAAATCATGACAATCAGAATCATAGCACTTATTATTTCCAGTCCAATATAACTAAACTCATCTTTTTTCCTCTCATCCCACCTCTTCCTGGATCTTTAACCAATTAAAGCACAGCATACAATGTTCATCATTCTTAGTTCCATTTTCACAGTTTTCAGCCTGTTATGATGACTTCCAAAAGTAAACTAATGAATATCTGCCTTGAAGGTCATTTCCCAGGCTTCTCTAGCTCTGCCCAGGAAATAAAGAACTACTTTAACTCATTAAAATCAAAAGCCCTGTATTAGTTCTTTACAACCATTATAAAAAAAATTCCCCTCCAGTGCAGACCTATCATATACAGTAATTGTCGATTTCTATGAAAATACAACACCATATCTTGTTAAGTTTACTATCATCTGGTCACAATAACTAGCAATGGAGCCAACCCAAATGTGTCACATTAACAGTTTTACAAATTCAAGTGATTCATTCAAACAGGTAGTTATGACAAGCCCATTGCATTGACTGATATACTTTAACTGAACTGCAGCTGTTAGTGTATTGTAATTATGGTTATTGCATTTAAATTGAACATAGTGCATTTTTGGGAAATGCCATATGTATAAATAAATGGTCTGTGACCATGGAATGTAAGTTCCTTTTTCACTGCTAGTTACAATGTTGTTTGTGATCCTAAGGCCATATGTTTAATAGTGGATATGATTAGCAGGCTATCAAATCATAATCACAATTACAAAATTAAGATCCAGCCCCTATTTGTGGTCTGTTATATACATGCTAATGTGATGTTTGTATCAGAGACTCAATGTGTTGGTGCAAAAAAACCTTATCTCCAGCAATAGCCTCATTGCTGCAGTACAGAAATCCTCAAGAGTAACTGCAGGACCAGAAAGCATTTTTGCTTATTCTTATAGGGATATCTGAGGAAGGGAAAGGAACGTGTCCCCTCCCCCCCCCCCCCGATTTTGGAAGTAAACAAGTATATATCACTAGTTATCTTCTTGTTGTTGTTGTTCTGCTGTATCTAAATCTGAATATAGTATTGGCAATCCTCATGGCAATCAGCCATGAAGACTGTCCTGAGAATATAATCCAGTAGCCTTTCATCTGCCTTCTGCACAGCAGCATGACACTGATCCAGTTCCACGTGTCACTTTCTGGTCCTGAGCCCTTTTGGTACACAAAGTCCTCCTTGGCCCCAGGCCAGTATTGATGAAGCTGCTGTCTCCCATCAAGACAGACTGAAGTGGGATTTAATCCATTGGGTATTATTACCTTTCTCTGTTGACTTTGGTATCCAAACTGTTAGTCCTCAGGGTTCAGGTTAGTTAATCATGGCCTGATGATTGGCATTGAGTTGCTGGCAGTATGGTCTACTCTATTACCATAGCAGGAAAACGTGGTCAGTTATCAGTAGTTATTAACTCCTGTTTCTGATACAATAAGTACAATAATATATTGCAATAATAAATTAAAGAGGTATTATTTCACTCATTTTATGGTACAACTGTAAATGTTATTTATTTTAATGGGATTCAACTTCACAAAATGCTGGAGAATGAAAATAACATAGTTCAAATCCTGGCTTGTGTTTCGACTTCGGCTTAGCAAAGTATGTTGTGATGACAATGAGGCGATCAGGAAAAGTGTTTATTGCCACAAGTGATAAACCTGCAGCATTTAGATGTTGTTTTTAAATCGTCTAAGCGTAAGTATTTTAGATGCTCTTGAGAAATGAAAATATAAACTGTAAAGTATTTTTAAAAGGGATATACAGTAATATGATAATTAACAGGGATATGTGTTGTCTTCTGATAAATATGTAAATATGAACTGAAAGAAGTGGGATAAGTTCATTTCCAGGGCAATCACAGGGCAGTTCAAAGTGCCCAGAATTTTATATGTCACACTTCTTACATGTTATATTTCAGGCAAAGAAGAATCAGAACCTTCCTGTCTCTAGCACCAGTTTTGTAGACAGTTTTGTTGGAAAGGAAACGCTTTACAGGATGGCAGCGTATTCCTTATAATAGGCTGTAGGCTATCAAAGTTAAGAGTCCATAGCTATCCATCTCAACACCTTGACCTAATTCCTGTGCATTGGTGTGAGTCGACAGCATAAGAAAACAAGGATAGCATACTAGCAGGATAGTGTAAAGCAGAGATAAAGCAGAGATCTGTTGGGGCGTTGGGCAGCTCTGGGGATTTAACATTTATTGGCTTTGATACATTATGTAAATCTTTTTAATTTGGGAGTTGGTTCTTGAACTTTACATTTTTAATTGACAACATAACGCAAAAGAAAACTCAGAGGAAAAAGGATGGGATTTAGCTGGGTGCACAAGAAGCACTCACAGGCTTTCTGTACATATTATCATCAATGGCTATAAATGCTAGTTCCAAGAATTATGACATGCTCTACGGCTGTCATACTGGATCATGACCAAGAAGCATCACTTAGGGAATCAGATTGGGTGCTGAGGTTTCTCTTCCCCAAACTATCTTTAGAATGAGAAAGAGGAAAGGGAGAAATGTAACTGCTTGCCTTCCATCCTCCTAATCCAAAGACATCTTGTGGACTAGGGAGGTGAAGTATAGAAAATGGAAATTTTGAGTAACGGTTAGATCTTGGCCCCTGAACCTCTGTATTAACAAAGAATAGCAAAATATCTGGAGGGCTTTATTTTTCAAACACTGAATCATGCTGAATTATTGATCTCTACTACTCATTCCTTCCTCTTGATGGAGGGCAGGAGAAGCTAAAATCCACATTAAATGACATTTATTCTCCCACTTCAATTTATCTATTCTGAATGATCTATTCTGTCTCGGCTTCCAAGATCTGCAAGAAGCTTCTACCAAATAATTATTTTCTTCCTCCTATCACCACCTTTGCCCCTCACTATATTCCCATATCTTTCCTACTTCATGTGGAAATAGAGAGCCATCAATCTGGGAGATAGGGTAGATCTTAAATATTGGGACAGAATCTTACTGAGAATTTACAACTAGCATAAGTGATACTACTGCATAAGTAACAGGGCCAAGCTGACACTAATTAATGAGGTATTGGTTGAGTGACCTGCACCTTCTCAGCTGTGGACTCCTGGCACCATATTGGTAATCAGACCAACTGGCAGGGTTTTACAGGGAATGTGCACAATCATAAATCTTCTTTTGCTATTTTGGTTTGGTTTCTATTTTTTTCTGGGCAAGAGGGGTGTGTGCCTCTTTAGTTCTGTTTTTGTTGTTGGGTGCACCACTGCTTTCATTTACCACAAACGGAGGGGCATTTTCGAGTCAGTTGATTTCAAATTTTTTCCCGTGCAGCAGCAGCAGTGAGATAAGGAGATAAATTGAAAGGGGGCCTGGCTGGGCTGGAAACAGGATAAGAAAAGTAGTAGTGGTCATGGTAAGAGAAAGAGAGGGATGTGGCACTAGCAGGGCTCTTTGTAGAATGAAGAGGATGGTGGTAGAGGCAGCAGTGGCAGTGAAGGAAGAAGGGAGATGGGAAGCCACAGGGCTTGCAGCAGAGCAAGGATGTATGAGCAGTGGAAGTGAGGTGAGTAAATTTTGCCAGGAATTTGGGTGAAGGAAAAGTGTAATAAAAGAAGAAGAAAAACACACACATAACCCCCTCTTTTTATTAAATCACTAGTTGTCAAGCCTGAGTCCTCAGATGTTCTTGGACTACACTCCCAAAAGCTTTCACCATTAGATATGCTGGCCAAGAGCTCTTATGGCACAGTGGTGAAACTGCTGTATTGCAACCAAAATTGTTCTCACCAAATAAATTCAATCCTGACAGGCCTCAAGGTTGACTTCCATCCTTCCAAGGCTGGTAAAATGAGTAACCAGCATGTTGGGAGCAAAATGCTTATTACCTTGTGAACTGCCCACAGAGTGTTCTAAGCGCTATGGGGCAGCACATAAGTTCAATTGCTATTGCTAAGAGTTTTGGAAGCTGAAGTCCAAGGACATCTGGGGACCCAAGGCTGGGTATCACTGGTTTAAATGAACCCCTAAGAGACTATCTTTCAGAAGCCTCTGGAAGGGGAGATGGTGCCCAGGCTGGAGGAGGAGGAGGAGATGAGAACGATAACCACAGATGGGGCAGCGAAAAAGTCAAAAGCAAAGGCACCAGCCAAGAGTGTGAAGAAGCCAAAATCCAAGTCAGCTGCAGAGGAAAAGTTGAGGTACCAAGAGAAAGAAGTCTCCAAGTGAGGAACCCAAGGTGGATGCTAGCAGAAGCATTGCCCTGGCTCTGGTGAAGCCCCAGGACTCTGCTCCCCAGGAAAAAGTATCCAAGACACCAAAGACTCCCAAGGCTTCCAAGCAAAAGCGGCCCTCAAGGTAGGTGCCCAGGTGACCACCAAGGGCTCAACTCAGGGCAAAGACCCCACCAGGACCTAGGTGGATGATAATGAGACTCCTCCCCTGACAGATTGGATCCAGGGAGGCAACAGTGGTGGCAGCAAAGGAAGGCAAAACCACTCATCCAGAGTCAAAGAAAGAGGTGGTCAAAGGCAAGGCATCAGTGTCTTGAAATGAATGCAGAGGGGCCACCAAGGCACAGGCCAAAAAGGGGGCATCCAAAAGCAAGGGTAAGAAAGAGGGGGCCACCCCTGATAGTTAGCTGCTCTTACAGGGATTTCTATATCTCTGATGCTGTAAGACTGTATATAGGTCTGTATATAGGTCTCCATATTTTTCTTAAAATGTTCTTATGTTTTTTAGTATTATACCTTCATGTCATTAGTTGTGTTTTATTTAATTGCTATTCAGCCGCAGTGGCTCAGTGATTAAGAATCTTGCCTTGTTAGCTGGAAGGCCAGCAAGTCAACAGTTCAAGACCTGGGTACTGCATGACAGTTTGAGCTCCCGTCTCTGTCCCAGCTCCTGCCAAACTAGCAGTTCAAAAGCAAGAAATTCCAAGTAGATAAATAGGAACCACTTCGGTAGGAAGGCAAACAGCATTCTGTGCACTCCAGTGTCTAGGCATGCCTGCCACATGTCCATTGAAACATCTGCAGATGCAGACAGAGCTGGCTCTTTGGCTATAAACAGAGATGGGCATTGAACCCTAGAGTCAGATACGACTGGCTTTTGAGCAAGTGCGACCTTTACCTAAATAGGAACCACTTTGGTGGGAAAAGATCTTGGGGAGCCTCATTCGAACATCCCCTGAGAAGAGTTTCTCCAGCAAAAATCCTTTCAACCCAAAATAATTTCTGACACAAAATTATTATTTTATTGCTTTATTTCTTGTTATTTTGATGTTTTTATATGTTTGCAAGCTGCCCAGAGTGGTACAGTATATGCACCAGAAGGTCAGGGTATAAATTCAAAAATAAATAAATATTAATTAATGTAAAAAGGCTTCCAGTTTTTCCCTTAAATTGTTGATCACCATTGCAACTCTGTGAATCTCTAATGGGATATGAAATATCTGTTCTGGTGTTTCTCTAGCAGTGAATGTGAGATTCTTGCTCTGCTCCATAATTGGTCTGGTATTGCATGAGTTCCATTAATTTGGCCCTTTTTTGGACATTGGCCCAAAAGACAGTACACACTCCTTTTTGCTACCATTCGTAGTGGTTTAGAGAAGACTTTTAGATAGTTATTTTGTTGCATTTCTGAATGCTATTATTGTGGTTATACCTCAAAGCAAAATGTCTGTTCCAAATTAAATGGCTGTTCCAGTCTGCAGACCAGAAATAGGAATATTTTATTTGCTATTGAAAATAGGTGAGCAAAAGAAGGCCGCTAGATTAAATCCATTCAGAAATAACAAGATTTGCATGCTTAACTCCTGCAAGCTGCTTTAGTATTTCATGTCTCTAAATAAAAAAAAAGCAATATCCATGTCTGTAAAAAGAAAGAAGAAAAATGGAGGAGGAATAAATTGTCAAGGATGAAAATGCTAAGTTTGTCTATTAATATTCCTGGCTCTCAAAGGAAATAAACTGTTTAATGTGTACACATGTGTGCAGACGTGCACATACACAAACTGTTGTTTAGAACAGTAGAGTGCATCAGATTAGATTCAGTGTGTCTCCTCTTACTGATGCCATCCTCACTATAGCATTAAATCTCCCTCATCCCACCTCCATTAACAGAAGTGGCTTATTTGCTCAAAGTTTCAAATCACCATACAGACTCTGTGGCAAACTCAACTTTTCTCCCATCCTCCTTCCCACTGGGACTCGGTTTGAGCTATTATGAAGTTTCAATTTCCATGTGTTTCTGCCAATCAAATCTGCCTTTCTCCATAATTTCTCCAACTTAAGTTCTAAGACTTCCCCCACTCTTCTTACATAGACATTAGATTCCTACATTGAGCAGGAGGTTAGACTTGATGGCATAAAAAGCCCCTTCCTCCTTGGTGATTCTAGAATTCTATGCTTCATAAGCATTTTTCATATGCATTTCCTAAATGAATATACAGAGGTACCTCATACAATGATTTTAATCCGTTCCACGGGGCTTGTTGTACAAAAAAATTGCTATACAATGCATACATTGTATAGCGCTTTCCCCTATGGGATGCATTGTACAATGATTTTTTTTGCCAAGCAGTTTTTCCCATTGAAAAATTGTTGAACGATTTTTTCCATAGGGAAAATCATTATGAAGGACACCATTCCCCCCCCCCAAAAAAAAAACACCTAATTGTTATGTGATTTCGTTACTATATGAGGCGATCGTTGTATGAGATTCCACTGTATTTATTTACCCATTCATCCTCTTTTTGTACCAAGTATGTTTTTGTACACATTTTCTCGACTGACTAGAGCCTTTGTTTGTATTCCTCCCCTCCTCATGACATGTATTTTAGTCATTCATATATTTTAATGGACACCTGACTTTGTGTGCACAAATGTACAACAAATGTTGCAAACTTGTACATTTGAGGGGCAAGACATACTTCATCTCACAATATGTCTCAGGAAGTATATAGTGGATAACTTGGTGAGAAAATTGAAAATGTACACACACTAAAAGCCATCTGTCCTCTCAGGTAATATTGATGTAGCAGCAAAAGCTCCAGGGTAAACCAAACAAGGCACTACAGTCTGATTCAGAATATTTATGATTCTGCTTGGGTGGCATCAAGATTCAAATGATAATGTTTGAGGGAAAGAAACCTACAGGAAAAGAAAGTCTAAGAAGTAAAGAATATTCATCTTATCTTGGACAGAAAATGGAAATACAGGTGTCAACGGACAAAGGTGGAGCTGGGAGCTGAGAACAGGCTTGCTTACCTACTAACTCTACCTGTTAGTCCATATCATACAATTCAAATTGCAGCTACTGCTTCCTCCTGTTCATTTCAAGTCTGGGAGTTGGGCCAGATTTCTTGCTTTTCTTCCTTATGGGGAAACAGATGGATGGAGAGAAGGGAATTGGATCAACAGATTCCAGGACTAATATAGACCAGGAAAGGAGGCAAAACAAGCCGTATACCCTGGGTACTCAGAAAGAAGATTAAACCTTCTTTTTACACAAGCAATGAGTTTCCAGGGCCTGCTGGGGCCAACATAATCTCTGCCAATAGAGACAGCTCTTTGAAAAACTCCAGTAACTTAATGACAGCTTTAATGGCAATAACAAGAAGACACCAACATTTTCTAAACACGGCAAAGAAAAATATGGGCATTTCCAGATTTCTGAGGTATGCATACATGCACATTGGCTCCATATAAGCATACATAGCCATGGATAGATAGAAACATCTGTACCCAAATATAAACATATCTTCCACCATGTATATGCAAGAATTTCAATTTGACTTTGTGGTGGAGGGAGAAAAGACAGGGGCCTGAAATTTGACCCACTGTCCAAACTCCCCTGAATGCAACTGTGTTATTCCTATAACTCTTCTTTTTTCATCTCCTGATCAAACCCACAACTGGCAAAATGAGGCTTTGTTGTTGGCCAAACATAAGTCCTCATTGGTCCATGTTTCTGGCAGTAATTGGCAGGCCAGTAAATGAGTCAGATTCTATATCTCTCCAAACTCACACAGCATGTTATTTTCCACTAGCAGCCCCCCCCCCCTTTGAGCATGTCAGTCTACATTTAAGGACTCTATTTAAGGTCTCCATTTAAGGACTCCAACTCTCAGCCTATTCAGAGTCCACCAAGTGATGTAAGGGAGGTTGAGTTCCTCAGCTACATTCTCCTTTAATGTTATTCCTTGTCTAATGAGCTCCTTCCTACATCTTTGGTTTTGCTCTTGTGTATCCTCAAAAGTGTTTGTTCTTGCCATAAAGCTCTTCCTAGATCTGAGCTGATGGACTTGAGGCTCATATCCATTCAGAGGATGTCGAGGGTCATTCTCTTGTTTAGCATCTGCTGCCACTTCTCTCCTTATCTTAGGTGGAGCGATACCAACAAAATAGTATATTTTCTCAACTGGTGTAAGTTTGAGGCATCCTCTCACCATATGCATGGCTTCATTAACAGTGATATCAACCTGTTTTGCATGGGTGGATGGGCTCCATACTGGAGCAGCATACTCTGCTGTAGAGATGCTCAGGGTCAAAACTGATGTACACAGATTGGAAGATTGATTTCTATACTGATATTAAGTATGCATATAACCCCTATGGACTGTTTGGGTGGGGAAATCCTAGGAAGGGGCTGTGATTCAGGATATGAGTTAGAAAGAATGGAATAGATAGAGAACTAGGAGCTGTTGTTCTCACAGATGATAACACAGAGGCAGTAGAATTTCAATGTGTTTGTGCAGAGAAGCACTGGAAGGGTGAATTTTATGTATTTTCATTTTAGTTTAGGGTTTTTGGATTTGTATATATAGAGCTGATTGCTCTATATTGTTGATGACCTATTTCAGTTGATAAATATATTTTAGACTTTGTTCTCAATTAGCTTCAAAGAGATGTACTGATTCTTCAAGAAAATGCTGTTCTGTTGTTCATAAAAAATGTGGGCTGTACACATTGCAGCATCCAGTTTTGTTATATCGCTATTGTTGTTCTTTGTTATATAGAAAAACACATTTTGAGAAATTTGAGTTGGCAAACAAGATGGGGAAAATCAATTGTATATACTTGTAGTCACATGTCCTGCTTCATCTTTGCTATTCTCAACCTACATTATCTGGCTTCCCATCACTGAGAGGGATTCTGTTTGTATTCAAGTGGACATGAGTAAAAGCCTACTTCAGACCTTGTCACTCAACACAAGATTATCCAGAGATGGAAAATGTTTCACAGAAATTGGGGGGAGGGGGGATATAGACACCTCTTGCCCCATAGAAAATGTGACAGGGCATGTCACTTTTCAAAAGTAAACTGTTATGTGCTGTTTTCCAAATGCAACCTGTTAGTTTCTTTAGTTGACCCAATCTTGGTAACATACCTGCACTTTCTCACTAAAAAATAGTACTCAGTGCAGTTTACATACTTCTAAAAGAAGAATACAGAGGGCTTTCCTGAAGATCTTAATGTCCAGACAGGTTCATAGTAAGACAGTCTCCTAGAAGATTCAAGTATTGGCCTATATTCCATCAGTTAAATTCGTCTCCATTTTTATGTGTACAGTATAATGAAACCAAAAAATAAATAAAGCCTTGAGACACTCCGTAGACCAGGGGTCCTCAAAATTTTTCAACCGGTGTCCTGTTCATGTCCCTCAGATTGTTGATGGTCCGCCTCCACCTCTCCCTCCATCCTCTGCTTGGCTTGGCACGTCCCTGCTGGTGCTCCATAACAGGGCGGTTCACAGTCCCTCAAACTATTGAGGGGCTGCTGCTTCCGCCACAGCTACCGCTTCTGCTGCCACTGCGGCCATCACCACACACACCTGTCTTGCTCACCCAGGGACAAGAGAGGGAAGGGACAAGGATTGAGGTGGCACCCATGACACCACCATGGCCGCAGCGAGGGTGTGGGCTGGATTATTTGATGCTGCAGGCCAGATCTGGCCCATGGGCTGTAGTTTGGGGACCCCTGCCTCAGACTAATAGATTTATTTCTGTTTCAATTTTTGTAAGTTACGATCTGAGGCACCTCAAAAGGAAATAAGTCTCCACACATGGAAATGAATCTGCTAGCCTTAAAAACACTGCAAGACTTTGTGCTTTGTTTTGTCCTTATTATACTTGCTGCAAAAGAACAGCCCAGCTACCTCTTTAAAAATCTTTTCTTAAATATGATTCAGATGTGTTTCTTCCAAGATTTCATATCTTTAGAGAACTGTGAGGAAAGTGCCATAATCTGCATAATTTGCAATTCATAGTTCATAATGTATGAAGGTGGAATGTTAGATGCCTGAGATGGCTGGCAATCAATGTAAAATCCCTGCATCTTTGAATGAACTCCCAGTGCCTGCCTTGTAACAGAGGAGGGAGCTTGCACTCAGCCAGTGCAGAACTCCCAAATGAATGAGTCCCCTGATACCCCTAACTCTAATAGTGAGTTGCCATTTTGCATTTGACGACTTATTATAAATTGCCTGTAATAAGCTGCAAATAGTATATACCTAATTACACTAAAGTAATGACATTTCAATTAAGTATGTGACCTGGCTATTGTAAAGTCATACAAAATAATGATAGCAGCAAAAAAAAAAAGGTACAGTGTCTTTGCAAGTTCCACACAGTTATAAGAAATGGTATATGTTTGTCATTTGGCTAAGAGCAATACACTATATGCTGAGACTATGGTGGCTTAGTGGTTAAGATGCTAAACTTGATGACTGGAAGGTCAGCAGGTCAGCAGTTCGAGACCTGAGTGCTGCACAATGGAGTGAGTTCCCATCTCTGTCCCAGCTCCTGCCAACCTAGAAGTTCGATAGCAAGAAATTGCAAGTAAATAAATAGGTATCACATTTTGGAACCTGTTAATTCATAAGATCACCACAAGTCAAAGCTATTTGATGGCACGTAAAAAGATGCTTGTGCTACAATAAACAGATTACTTTCAGCATTAGCTACTAATGACATGCTGGCATGCATCTGCATTTCTACCTCTTTTTCCTGCACACAAAACTTTGCAGCTAACCATTTCTGCTTTCATCACTGAAAGATCTGTGGATATTTTTAGTTGCCTCTGAGCCTACAACAGTATCTTTTCTCAGACTATTTCAGGTTAAGAGATTTGTAATCTCCTGTGAAGGTATTACTTATCAACTCTGTATCTCATGTCTTTATGACTGATGAGATCTGTCCATATAAGACTTATGGCTGTCCTAAATTTCATAACCAATGTTAGGAGTGAAGGGAAGAGATAGAGAATTAGGTTAGCTTTCCCATGGTTCATTCTGTTCCACATCACTAGGAATCACTAGGATATCCTGTTCTTTAGTTAATAGACTAAGCAAACACAGTCTCTCCTCTAATGTTAGGTATACTGTATTTCTACTCAAAGTATAGTAGCTGTCTTTCTAAAAGTACATCTATACTTTTAAATTAAGATATGCAAATATGTGTCATCCTTTTTGGGAGTGACACTTTTTCATTTTCTGACAGTATGCAAATGACTGTCTTAAAGAGGACTGAAGAATAGTCAATCATCCATTCATCACAGGGCATGCTCTGTTCAACCAGCCCTGTCAGGTACAAGTCAGCCCTGGCTATTGGAAACTATTGAGCAGTCATAGTGGAATGAAATGGAAAGGGCACCATGAAGTTTACGGACTGTTGCAGCTTCTCTTGAAACCATGGAAATCTGTTTGTGTTTCAAAGGAAATGTATTTTGCTAACCTTTAACCTTGGCACTGGTTGTTAAGAAAAAACGCTGTGATAAAAGGAATGAATAGAGTTTATACATAGCATACAGCTCCCAGAGATGATGGTAACAATTGTCCAGATAAACACTCTGATACAAAATATGTTGAAGAAGCCTCATTGCAGAGACACTTGTCCTAGAAACATTTGGGGAAGAAAGGGGGAGAGAGGAAGTTGATGGGAAAGAAAGAAAATTGAGGTGGGGGGAGAGTCTTAATGCACACTTTGCTTAAACCTTCAAACCAATTCTAATGATGGCGTGAGCTGGAACATATCTGATGAATACAAAGGCTATGAACTTAATTCTAAAATTCTAGAGCTGACTCCAATAGCTGGGATGATTTACAATGTATTTAACTAGGGCTGGAAGTAATTTTACTGGGGAGAGCAGGATCAGGACTCTTATTCCAATTGCTTTCCTAAGTACTTTTATTTTGTTAATACTGCTATTGTTACGATCTCTTTGTGTACATGATCATGATATGATATCATCATTTCCCCTACTATTCCTTTAATTACATTCCACAGTCTGGATTGACATATTTTCAGTACTTCATATGATTGCACAATAATATTATATCTCCGCTTTTGCTGCAGTTAGCATTGTGTAATCAGTGAGCAGTTTAATGTATTCCACTGACAGATTTGAGGCTGTGGCTTTATAGACCAGGGTGCAAAGTTGTGCCCCAATAAACAGCTTTTATTTTACCATGGATGGTTATGTAGGAGAGCTGTGACCCTTCTAGAGATTGCAGGACTTAAATATCCGTCAACCCTGATTACTAGTCAGGGCTGATGGAGCTGACAGAAATTCAAGTCCCATAACATCTGGAAAACCATGTGCTCTCCCCACCCCAACATATGTCAAAGTAGATGTACAGTAGTATTCTTTAAAATGGGAGCAGACAAAGTGAAATACAGTAATTCAGATATTGTTGGATAGCAATTTACATTAACACTCATCAGCACACCCAATAGTCCAGAAAGGGTGGGGGGGTCACTGTCCAGCAACATCTGGAAGGCTACACTTGCCCACTCTAAGTATCTCAAGATTCTTAGCTGGTTTTGCTACAAAGCATACAAACACAGCACCTTCCTTAGAAGCCCTTTCCTTTCCCAAACATCAGCAGCAGTAGTAGCAGCTGCATGGGTGTTTTCTCCCAGGACTTTGCCTAGAGCTTGGAAAGCACTGTCTCTGCTACCGCCTCCTGTGCTGCTTATCTCACAAGCCAAGGCTAAAAGCATCAAGTCTCATGCAATGTTTAATAACCCAGGAGCATGCTGGCAGGAACACTTTGTTAACAGTCTCTGAAATCTAAATCCACCTTGCCTTTCACCCTCCTATTCATTTCCCTCCACTCCCTTGAAATGTATAACTCAACAGTACATTCAGTTGCACTTCCTGGACTAATGGGCTTCTCCTGAACTTAACAGACAACTGCAAGCCTGCAGTAGAAAGGGTACAAAATTCTTCCTGACACCTGAGCATTGCAAAACAAGAGCTGGAAGGGAAACTTTTCCTCTATTGGCATGTACATTTTCAGGCACATTTGTGACAGATGCTGGAGTGTGCCAAAAATCCCAGTAGATAGTAGCCAGAGAGCAAAGGGAAAAAAATTAGATGCTTCACGGTTTCTTATTTTTGACATACTTGAAACCCAGGAAGGTTTGTTCAGCTGTTGACTGAGATCATTCCCCCCCCCCCGCCATGTTCTGCATTGTGTGCTATCCAACAGCACCAGGCTGGTATATATGGTATATGGGGCAATCGGACTTTGTCCCACCGCAGCCTCGCCTCTGGCGCCCTCAGGCACCAATAGCAATGTATGGGATCCCCCCCCCCACCTACATATCTATATATAGAGTAAAACTGAAAGGGCATTTGCTACTATGAATCATAGGTACCCAAAAGAAGTGACAAATTAACATGAGAAATGTGATTTTCACAATTATGTAAATACAGCCTAATTAACTTTTTTCTCTTGTTTTTCAAAATCCTCCCTCAATTAACTCTGGAAATCTTATGTTTGTTCCCTTTTATTTCCATCTCTCATGTCTCATTCCCAGACTAATTTTGCATTATTTCTAGCCTCTGCAATAACACTAGGTTGAATATCATTTGCAAACTTAATTTGCCTGATGTTTACTTTTCATTCCAGGTCATTAAATAAAAAAAGTTGAGAGAAATAAAGTACACCCATCCATTCAGCTGGATTCCATCCATGGAGTCCATTAAAGAGAATATGTTTCATTAACTATTCTAGCCTACAATAACCTTTTGTCCAGACAGCTGATGTGTTGAACTAACTAGGTTAAATGGCAAGTTTATTTAAGTACTGATGTGTTACAAAATGCTTGCTCAGAATAAGTGATTTAATTAACATAAGAAATGTTAGACAAGGGTTGTAGCCCAGAGCAGATAGTCCTGGGACCAGTCTCTAGTATCACTCCTTAGAACTGGGACTTTTTCTGAAGTCCTAAGCAGCTATTGCCAATGTAAACCAGCCTTTCCCAACATGGCATCTTCCAGACATATTGGATTCATACTTCACATCATTCCACAAGCACAGCCATGCTTTCTAGGGGAATAGTAGTGCAATATGTCTGGAGAGCACAAGACTGGAAACATTTAATGATTGAACCATCAAGTGGACCAATATAAGACAGCTATCTTTATATACTCAGAATTTTTTCTTGCTCTTGGAAAAATAGCCTATTATATCACTACTGTATATTAAAATCCATTGTCCAGATTCATTGTGAGATTTTTCTTAGTCTTATGCAAAATCAAAATCAAATTAGAAGATGGAGGAAGTTGCTCACTGAACAAAGATTAACATTAAAGTAGGATATGGCTGAGGACCCTGAACAGGCTGAGGGTCACAGTGCCTAAATGTAAGACCAACATGCTCAAGTGGGGGTGCTGGCAGACAACAACTGGGAATATGGAGCGATACAGAATCTGGCTCGTTTTCTAGTTTGCCAATTACTACCCAAAACATGCACCAATGAGGACTTAAATTCGGCCAATGACAAAGCCAAGAAGGTGGCTTAATTTTGGAAGTCCGGGTTTTGATCAGGACATGAAAGAAGAAGCATTGTATTTCATGGTTCAGCCCATGTGTTTTGTACAAGACACAAGACATTTTGTGCAAAACACAATATATACACAAACATCACTTCAGTGAACTTTCTGATAAAATGCAAGAATTTTAAAAAATGCCAACCAAGAAGGGAAGGAAAAAAAGTATTATACTCTTGCCCAGCAGGAAAAAATAATTAAGATTTATGTTCATATCACTAATTATTGCTTTACTGTTGCTTATTTTAGAAGATTGCCTGGGATTACATCCAGTTAGTAAGCATGCCCAACACTATTTTTTATGGTTGTAACCTTTTTTCTCCAATAATAAGTAACCTAGAATTACCTGTTTAAGAACTGCTTTACATAGCCATATACATCAACTGATTTCTCACTTATTGACACTTGTTTGGAAGCAGCTACAGTTCAGTTGTAGGAAATATGCTTTCCCATGGTTCAATTCTCAACATTTTCAGGTGAAGAACCACTGACTGTCTGTGTGACAAGGACTGCTACCTGGACTGCTTATCTGACTTGGTATAATTTAATTCAGCTAAGTAAATTGTTAAGATCTCTTTTGCAAATTATACCCATCTTCAGGAGAGGGCACAGTGAGTAATCAAACTGGCAGAGCTTTAAGATTCCAAGATCTTCCAGGCTTTGTTAGATGACTTAAAAAACCAATTTTGAAACCTGCATATATATATTTTTCAAATCAATTGATGGTCATGTGGAATATGAATCAGTGATGACATCCATTGATGACGTCTTGTAAATTGCTTTATTTTCATAGCATTATACTGATTACATGCACCCCATGGCATTGTAACATGAATTTGTTCTTTGGTAAATGAATTTCAAAATATACTGTGGGGAAATATAAACTGATTCACCTGGGCACACACTCAAAATCAGTATAATTTAACATGGCAGAAATATTGCTTTGATATAAACAATCCCCTCAAGATCTTTTCAGATAACCCATGTTAGGGGCATTATAAAGTAAGATTACAGATATGTTATGCAAATGAGTAAATTTGATTCAATTTATCTGGTGTCAACTCCAACACATATGTTTTACTTTTTAAGATGTAACTGCACCCTCATTGATGTCCAAGATGTATTAATTGTACCCAACCTTAGGGGGGAAAAACAAATCAAGGATGTTGGGGACCTTCCTCCGGCCCTCTTCCACCGTGGCCGGAGCCTGAGGACGCCAGCGCAGCTGCGGCCGGTTGAGCTCCATGCCCCCGCCTTCCCTCCGGGCTCGTCCACCTCGCCCGGAGAGCCGATAAAAGACCAGCGGCGGCGGGCGGCGGAAGACGCTCCCGACCTTCCTCCGGCCCTTGCTTGTGAGACTGTGACTGTTATGTTATTATTTATTTGCTATGTCATATACTGTATATGTATTGGAATTTATTTTGTAACTTCATATCTTGTAACTTATGATTTGTAACCTTTTTGCAGTGTGATTTTGCTTCATTATACTGTATTGTAACTTTATTTCATAGTGTGGTTGTGCTTTACTGCACTACTGTATTGCATTGTTGTATTGTATTGTATTAAGTTGAATGACCTTGATTATGTTGTACTCTTTTGATTGTTTTATGTGTGTGGTCTCTGTGAACCGCCCTGAGTCGGTTGTACCGAGTAGGGCGGTATACAAATTGAATAAATGAAATGAATAAATGAAATGAAATGACTTCCAAGAAAACAGGGTCATTTTTGAAAATGAGGAAAATATTGCCAAAAAAAAAAAAAAAAGAGGGGCCGAATCTTTCTCCTCTAAGAATGCAGCATAATCATTGGGGAGAAGGCTATTTGTTCTTCTTCTTTTTTAAAAAAAACCCTTTATCTATTCCTTATTCATGTCTTAATGAGAAGGACTACACCAGGAAAAGACCTGTTATAATTTTCTTTCATTGCCATCTCTCTGAGATACATTGGTATGAACACCCAGTGTTTACTTAAGTACCCAAAGGCAGACTCCGGAATAATTCTTGTATTCTCTTGTGAACTTGTCTCAAGATATTTTGCTTGCTAAAAATAATGGGGGAGGACAGCTCTCTGCCTCCTTCTTTTAAATACTCCAAAGATCACTCTGATCATTCTTTTTCAATTAACTCATTACAGACATATATGTGTAAGTAGGTAGGGGAACCTGCTGTGCTCAAGCTTTCAGTGAATTTCTATTCCCATCGTTCTTCGCTTTTAGCCAAGCTGTTAGGAACTGGGCATCATTGACAAGGCCTCAAGTTCCCCAACATTAATACAATTATTCTCTAAGCCAGGGGTTCTCAACCTTTTCATGTCACGGGCCAGACCACACCCCCTCAGACAGCTGAGTGAGCTGGTCACATGATACCCCTAGCTGTAAATACTGCCATAAAAGCATCCGAGGCTGTTGTAAATGTGTTGATGACAGCCGCGGGACTCTGGGAGCATTTATGTTGTATTTTCAGCTGTATTCATCGCTCCCACTGCTTCTGGGGGAGCAGAAGTGAGGATGGCATGTTTTTGGTTGATTTCACTGCTTCCAGCACTTCTGGTGGTGGCAGCAGCAAGGACAAGGGCAGTGGGCCACATGACATGGTGCCACAGGCCAGGTATGGCCCACAGGCCATAGGTTACAAATCTCTGTTCCAAGCCCTGCAAATGCTAGGCCTTAAACAGCCAAAATAGCACCACCTGGGAGGAAGAGCATAATGATGTACCCTTAATGGGAATACTCCACACAAGTTTCAGGTTTATCTTTTTTTAAAAAAAAAATTAAACACATTTTGAAGGTTTCATTGTGTTGATGTTACAAGATTCATGATCATGTGATAATATGCATATGTAAAATTGCCATCAGCTCTCCCACAATCAGATTTTGCAGAACCCGATCTCTCATCCCAACAGGAAATCCTTTTATAAGGTGAATGAAACTGGAGAATAATAAGCTTATCACACTGACAGTCAGTCATGTAAAAAGCTTAGCACTTTGGCTATTTATCACATTAGCTAGGTTTGTTTGTTAAAGATATCTATCATAGTACCCAAAAGAATCCCGACATTATATACAAAATTGCACAACCCATGCATTGCCATATATAATATACTTATTACAATTTATTAAAACCATATAACATTCTGTAAAGCTGTCCATCCAAGCAATCACTTAAACATTCTACTACCACTATACATAAATGAATAGGAGAAATATGCCAGTTCATTAAACTTGCCAAATGTTCTGGAAAAGATAGCTTTTTATTTATTTTTTATCTTTATTCTATTAGACAAGAAACAAAAGAAAAGTAAAAACAAAAGAATAAAAATAAAGAAGCAAAAAAAGTGGCAAAGGACACTACCGTCAGGGATTTAGTGCATGAATTTGATGTGTTGAATTATGCTCATTAGATCTTTTATTTCTTTTATTTCCTTCATTAGTTAAGGGTGATGTTTCAAATGGGGAAAATAAAGACATTATTTTCATAAAATTAAGGTTTTCATAAAATGTTCATAAAATCTAAGGTTTTCTGAGCTAAGGTAAAGGTCATCCTTGATCGAAAACCAGTCATATCTGACTCTAGGTTTCAGTGCTCATCTCTGTTTATAGCTAAAGAGCCAGCGCTGTCTGTGTCTGCAGACATTTTTGTGGACATGTAGCAGGCATGGAATGTTGTTTACCTTCCCATCAAAGTGGTCCCTATTTATCTTCTTGCAATTTCTTGTTTTTGAACTGCTAAATTGTTTTAACCCAAAACTAGAAATCCCAATTTTATTTGTGTTTATTATTGTTTTATATTTTATTTTTCAATAAAGATGCTTTTAACCTTTATTTTCCATTCTCCCTGACTCTACCCACTATGCACATGTGTCCATAAGCAGCCCACTGTACAAACAACAATTCACCACAGGTGAATAACTGCAAAGGATCTATTTTTAATAAATATTTTAATAGTCAAACTGCAAAGAAAAAGAGTTTTTCCTTCACAATTCCTTGAAAGCAGTTCTTCAATAAGAGGGAAAGCCAAAAAGGAAACTGGTTTTGACTTCAAAGGAGAAACTTCCTACAGTGTATCCATTCTCACACCAATGTATCTACGTGGTGGAGAGATTCTTTTTTTGAAGGAAAGGGTAGAAAGAAAGTGTGTGTTTTTATTTTAAACCTTCATAGAAAATGTTTCTGAAGTCCAATCCAAATTGTATAAGTATCAAAAGAAAGGTTATTCTGTCCTCTTTCAAGTGCACTTCAGATCACTTTGATCAGTCAATCAGTTTTTTGTTGGATCACCACCAAACACACACACCCGCAGAAATGTCATTTCAATGCATCACATTTTTCCTCAATATCTTTTTTGTGGATTCCTGCTTTGACATCATTGTTCTCTACATGTTGTATGTGAACTGTGTCCACCTCAGGAAGTTGTCATATTCACTTTTTTAATTGGTTTATTTCTGAGATAAGGTAAAGGTCATCCTTGATCTTGAATTGGTTTTTCCTCTTTTGGGGGGTTTGTGTGACCTCTTTTTAGTGGTTTTTTGTAAAATGCTTCATAAATTATGTTTCTGAAGTCCAATTCCAAATCTGAAAGTATCCCCACGAAGTTTAATCTTTCCTCTTTCAAATGCACTTTGGATCATCTGGATTGGTTGGGTTGTTGTTGTTTTTTTTTTGTGGGACCCCCGACAACTGAACCCCCCAGCAAAACTGTCACTTTTCTGATGCTACTCCTGAAGGCGATGACATAATCGCTTTGCATTTTGAGCTTCTGGTTTCTACCAATTCTTAAAGTTGCTGTGATGATCTTTCAAAGGACATAACCCTTATTTTCGTGGGTGCCTTAGTTTTGGTGTTGCAGCTTGGCAAAAGTACAGGGTGCGGCAGCATAACTTCCTTTTTTAAAATGCGTGCAATTCAGTCGGTTGATGTCGTAGCGGAGTGCTAGTGGTCTCGTTCAAGAGGCAGGACTATAAAGTTTTGTCCCAACACAGTTCAGTCACCATCATGCATTGGAATAGTGTGGAGCGTGCGTTTGCCATTGAGGCCTACTTTTTCAGCGGTTGTTCAGTGATCGCAACCCAGCATACAGCCTGCTATGCTGGAAAGAGTCATGACAAACACCAGAAATCAGTTTACTCAGTGTATGGAGAATGGAGGACATCACCTACCTGATTTGATCTTCAAAACTGTGTAAACCAAAACTTTAGGTATGTGCCTACATTATAAAAAACAAATAAAAATTTTCTGATTCATACAATGGGTTTTATTAAGTTTTGAAAACAGGAAGTTATGCTGCCGCACCCTGTATATGATTTTCGTTACATTGCAAGAGCTGCCAGACCAGCCATAGAATTCACATCAAAGCATTGTGGCACCTTAAAAACTAACTGCTGTATTTTAATGTGAACTCATGTCCACTTCCTTAGAAGTGGCAAAGTACAGTTAGTCTTTTAGTTGCTACAACATTTTTGTCTTCTTTATTTTTTCCCTCATTGTGTGGTGATCAAACAATAACAAAGTTGGCACAGGGAAAGCTCCCCTGCAAAGTCCATTCTATTATAAATGGCTATGATTGAAAAGGCTGGCTACCTTTTCAGTGATTATCAGTGTCTCATGACAGTTATTTAAAAGTAGCAAAATGTCCTTCATAAGGGCAGGTGGTGTGTAGATAAGAAGGAAGAACTTGTAGTCTGCAAAAAAAAAAAAAAAACAACCAAGTGGTCCAATGCAAATGTGCCTATTCCACAAATAGAGATGCTTGTCAGCTACTCAGCAATCTAGACATTGCAAACTAAGCATAGTGTCAACAAATGTAATAGTTTACCTTCTCCCTAGAAAAGAATGATAACCATCCATATGTATAAGACAAAGTAGAGGAATGCAGATTCCTGGTGATCCCACCCCATAAGAGAAAAGCCTGTTCCAATAGTACAGCCACTTCAAAGGTTACATTGCTTTTATAATCAAGAAATTCTTAAAATGCTGAATTACCAACCAATTTTTTTAATGAATCAAGTTAAAGTATTTCATAGAAGCTCAACAGTGAACACCAGTCTGGGCGTGTTTTACTTCCGCTTCTGGGAGCAATGAGGGCTTCACAGGCCAGATGAATTGGCATAGTGACTGGCCCCCTGAACCACGTGACTGGCCCATGGCCCAAAAAGTTTGTGCACCCTTGGTGTACACTCTAAGTAGAAAATTCTTACTGGATAGCACATTTGATCATTACCTTCAGTCAATGAGATTTATTCTGTGGCTAGATCCTGACCAATAACTATTGCTTTCATCTGCCACTATTATCAAGATCTATTTATATAGTATTTTCCAAACAAAGCAGGCTTTTCAAGCAAACAAACAAAAAGAAAAGAAAAAAACTCTCCCTAAAAGTGGCCAAGCTCTGAAATTGATGTGGATGCCTAGCACTGTAGCTGGAGTTATTGTCCTTTAAAATTGTTTGCCTTACCAAAAACGTATAATGATATTATGTGCAGCAACCCTTTAGCATTATGCTAGCTGAGAAATGGTCACATTTACTCCATGGAAATTACCTGCTTCTCAGCTGTTTGCCATAATCAATGTGCTCAGCTAGCTTGCACACTGGGGAAAAGAATCAACATCAAAAGAATAGATCTGCAACCTTGTTCATAAGAGAATAAATGCATGCACCGACTAGCTCTGCAACAGAAAAAATCTTGGTAGAGGAAACCTGGTTACTCATGGATGGATTTCCTACACATACACTAAAAGACAGAAATAAGGGAAGAGGACTAAACAGAATGCTGCCTAATACATCTTCAGCCCCTGAGACATCACAAGTAACTCATTCTCTGATATCAAAAGATCCTAACTTGGTCATATACAGAACCCACCCCATGGCTTCCAGTATATGAGCTGTTATTGACATGGAAATCCCTAACAAGATGCTCTATATTAGCATCTAATGGATGGGTGAGATTCAGCAGGTTTGCAGCAGTTCGCCAGAACTGGAAGCAGAAATTCTGGCTGGCCCTGCCCCACCCATCCAAGTTTTGAAATAAAGTAGTCCTAATTCAGGTGTAATGCAGGGCTTTCCCCCAGCCACACCCACCATACCATGCCCACAGAGTAGGTAGTATTTTTTTTAATTGCACCACTGCCTGGATGTGGAAATTACTTGCAGTCAGTGATAATGGCATTTTCAAAGTTTTAATGAAATTTTGCAGTGGCAACTTTGCAAAACTTATGGGATCTTTCTTCGCTGTGGTGCTTCAACTGTGGAATAATCTCCACTTTGAGGCTGGGTTGATGCCAATGTTGACATAATTTTGACATCAGTTCCAAATTTCACTGTCTGCTAATAATTATGGAGCCTTGTCTTCACAGCTGACAGGGTGTAAATACAGTACAGTGGTACCTTGCTTAAAGAGCATAATGTGTTCCACAGGATTCCTCTTTAAGCGAGTTTGCTCTTTAAGCGAAACACCATTGTAAGTGACCAATTGTGACTTCTGGTGGGGGGATTGTGAACCCCAATTTATTTGTTAAGTGAGTTTTTGGTTTTATTTGTTAAGTGAAGCGAACATTCAGAGAAAATTCTGCTCTTTAAGCAAGTTACTCTTTAAGCGAGGTGCTCTTTATGCGAGGTTTGCCTGTACATTGTTTCAAACTATTTTAAATTGTTTAAATTGTTTAACTATTCTAAACTGTTGTTTTGTTTTAAATTGTGTAGTGTTGTTGTTGGTTGTACCTCATTTTGAGAACTTTGGATTCAGTATGATACAAATATTTTAATAAATGATTATTAGAAGCCATATAGAGAGAGTCCCTGTGGCACAGTGGTGAAGCTATAGCCAAAACTCTGTTCGTGATCTGAGCTTGATCACAAAAGGTTCAAGTTTGACTTCCTTGTTTCTGAGGTCAGTAAAATAAGTACACAGATTGTTGGGAACAAAATGCCAATTATCTTATGAATTAAGATCTACAGGGCAATATATAAGTGCAATTTCTATTGCTATATGACTGTAGGACTGTAGGACTGTATCTCCTTTTATGAGTCTCTCCAGTGTTTAGGATCTTCAAGAGAGAGCATACTTCAGTTCTGCCACTCTTGGTGCAAATCTGGTGTATATGTGTGAGTGAATGAATGAGAGTGAATGAGTGAGATTATGTATACACATTATATTCACACATTTATTTGGATCATATGCCATAATTTGCTTCAAATGAAAGAGTTGTTCTAGAGCATTTGTGGTCATTCTCCAGAAAAATAACAAAGATTTGCTTGAGCACATGAGACAGTAGGTGAATAGTTAGGGAATCATTCAATGAAACAAAAATTCCACTTGCTTTTTTATTGTATATTTTATTCTGCTCATCCTCCACAAAGCTCATGGCATAGCAAATGCTTCTTGTACTGCCACACATTTGTTTCTTGTTATATACCTTTGTAAATTCAGTACTAGAAACTGTTATTAGCTCAAGAAGCCTTCGATGAGACCTTCAGGCCAGGCTTGTTTGAGTCCATCAGCAGTCTAACCACTATAGCACACTGCCTCTTCATGACAGCATGCAGTACAAGAATGATTGTAAGACTATTTGGAATTACTGCTGGCAGTAGCACAGTGCTGTATTTATATCTATGAAACAGACATAATTACCCAGGAAGCTCTTCAGTAATAATAGCAAACTTATAATTCTTGCTTCAGGAAATCCATTCAGGAATAATACAAGAGCTAGAGATCCAAACTGGGTAATAGAAGCTCCGCTTAATTATCGTTTCTCTGCACAATGGTATGCTGATAGCCAGTGGCGTAGGGCGGGTTTAGGCATCTGGGGCCCCATGCCAAATTTGCCAGGGGGGGCCAGCAGTGGCTCCCTCCCACCTAGGTAGGAAAGTCCTACCTTCGGACTTCACCGGGCTCAGAGGCAGGGCGGCTGAGTGCCTGGGTCTGCGGCGGTGGAGAGTGGGCCCAACAGTGAGCCCACCGTCGGGGTCCCAGGTGCGCAGCCACCCTGCCTCCAAGCCTGGCGGTGGCAGCTCGTCTGCCTTTGGTGGCAGCGGCACCAGGAAAGTGCAGCCGGAGGACCTCCCCCTGCAAGGAATGGCCAGTGCTGCTCTGGCCACGGGCACTGGGCCACGAAGACCACCAGACTTGCCCCTTTGGGCGCCACCGCCACCGATGGCAGATGAGCTGCCACCACCGGGCTAGGAAGCGGGGCGGCCGCACGCCTGGAACGCCGATGGTGGGCTCAACACTGGGCCCGCACCACACCACACCACCCCAGCCCCTCGCCCACACCGTCGGGGTCTCAGGCATGCAGCCGCCCCGCCTCCGAGCATGGCAGCAGCAGCAGCACCCAGGAAGGCGGGAAGCGAGACCAGCAGTCATTGCAGCCCAGCGGCCGGAGCAGCACCAGCCAGGTGTTGCAGGGGGGTCCTCGGCCTGGCCGGCACTGGGCCGTGGCAACCACCGGCCTCGCTTCCTGCCTTCCTGGGTGCCACTGCCACCAAAGGCAGATGAGCTGCCGCCGCCGGGCTCAAAGGCAGGCAGCTGCGTGCCTGGGACCCTGACAGTGGGCTTCCTGCTGGGGCCATGCCACCCCAGCCCAGCAGGCCTTGCGGAGGGGGCACCGGGGGAGAAGGGAAATGGAGAAGGGGGAGGGGCACACCCTGATCTCCACTGGGCCATCGGGCCCGCACCTTCCAGCCTGGGGCGGGGCCCAGGCCACTGGCAGTGACAGAGGGTCCCGGCACCTGCCCCGGCTGCCAGGAAGTCCAGTGCAGCAGTGTCGCCGCCCCCACAAAGGGCCACCCCCCTCACCTCCTCCTTGTTATGCTTCTGCTGATAGCCGTATTGTCTGAGAACCCATGTGCAACTTCTCTCTAGCAAAGGAGACATGAAGGCTATCCTAACTATGGAGAAGGAAAAAGAGAAGGTGGAACTAAAGCCCGAGAGCAATGTGCATTTAAAAACAGGTTACTTTGTAAAGACAAAGCAAACAAGTCACCTGAACCCACCTGTTTGGCTTCCTTCCCATTTCAAACTACACATTATGCAATGATGCTTTTAACTTCTAAGTGAGGTGATGGCTAACGTTGGTGGGGGAGCCAATAGGACAGAATGAAGTTGTTGGCTCTTTTTCCACTATCGTCAGCCCATTTACTTCATGCTGCTGAAGCTTTTAGCACCTACATTACTCATGGCCTCTCAACTGCTGTAGCAAGAAGGGGCATTTTCTGAGTCACATTCCTAATATCTGAACACAAAACACACTTAGCACTACATTACTCTGAGGAAAGAAATAGAGCATGGTGAAGGAGGCGGCATCTCACCCCTGCTGAGGGCTGAGAACAGGCAGAAATAAGTGTTTCTAATTCGTTTCATTCCTTTCCTCATTTGAAAATCTAAAACAGATCTAGCAGACATGACCTGCTACTAGAAATGAAGCCATGACCATCTTGAATCTGATATCACTTGGCTTGCCAAGAATTTTACCACCACAGCATGACTAATAAAGCAAGCCTTTAGGTAAAGGCAAAGGTTTCCCTTGCTTGAAAGCCAGTTGTATCCGACTCTAGGGTTCAGTGCTCATCTCTGTTTCAAAGCTGAAGAGCCAGAGCTGTCTGCTTCTGCAGATGTTTCCATGGTCATGTGGCAAGCTTGACTAGACACTGGAGCACACCGAACGCTGTTTACCTTCCCATCAAAGTGGTACCTATTTAACTACTTGCAATTTCTAGGTTGGCAGGAGCTGGGACAAAGATGGGAGCTCATTCCATCCTGCAGTATCTGTGAATCAAACTGCTGACCTCACGCCTTCCAGTCAAAGTCTTAGCTACTAGAGTTATTGAGACCATCTTGGAGAAATCTTTAATTTCTCAGGAGGAGAAATTGGAGGAGCACCACTTACATTATCCTAAGCCTGCCATAGGACAGGTAGGATACAAAATATAATAATATCACTGGTAATATCTGTTTAGTACATGAGGCATTCCACTGCTGGACAGGCACAAGCTTCACTGGATAACCACTAGAACAGCAGTTACACTGAAAGCTTTGCTATTGGTTGAATGTTTTTGAAGCTAGTCATGACAAGTGGGGAGGAGAGTCCAGGACCCAAATCATGCAAAAAATTTTTTAAAAAATGTAAATTTAAAAAATCCACCGTCTGGTTTTCTACTTGACAGAAACTTCCCCCTCTCTTCCAGTTACCTGCCAGTATGGTAAAAAAGTAAACAGAAAAAGAGCCAGACTGTCTTTTTAAATGTCATATGCCAAAAGTCCTTCACAGTCACATGTTCATTTTACTCTGTATTCACTGCTTGAAAATTGGGGTTATTTGAACATTCCCAGAACACATGTATTTGAATATTCCCAGAACACATGTTTGAACTCAAATGTACAGATATTCCATTCTGACAACCCATGGACCAGCATTCAGCTACATGGAAGCCACAGGGATCGTGTACACTCCAAAGCTGCCCTAAGATTCAAAAGCAGAAGCCATCAGTATGACAGCAGCCTCTCCACCCTGACACAACCTTTATAACAGCCTCCGCTGGACTACAAACGATTTGGTACAGCAAAGCTCCAGGGACTCTTCTCTGTTATGACAGGGCTAATGTATGTCGTCAAACATAGGTCAGGGTTTAATCTCCAGCATTTAGGGCTCTGTAGGAACTGCTGAGGCACTGAGCAGAACACCAGTAAAATGTGCTCTTGATTGGAGGTAGATAACAAGCTCTTGCTGTTGCCGACATCAATCAGGGACCAGTTTGGCTGATGTTCCCTCCCTAGTGAGTTGAATGCTACAAAGGTTTCAGCCTCAAAGAACCTGTGAAGGTCTCCTGCCAGGCAAGCTGTAAGGGGATAGGGCAAGAAACATTGGTGGCTCTCTTATGCTCCATGTCTTAATTCCCTGATCACACACCAACTGTGCAGCGAGTGGAAGTATTCGTGCTTAGGACTGCAATGCCCAGAATCCCGAAGTCAGATTCTGTGAATTCTCATCTGAAAAAGTAAAATATATTTCCAGCTGTACATGTATCAAATTTAACCAGTGGTGGGCAGCCAAAAATTTTACTATCACACTGTGGGCAGAGCCGATGCCATGGGCGGAGCCAATGTCATGACGTCATGATGTCATGGGCAGAGCTGACATCATGATGTCATGATGTCATGGGTGGAGCCAACATCATGATGTCATGATGTCATGGGCGGAGCCAATGATGTGGGCGAAGCCAAAGTAAAAAATAAAATAAAAAACATAAAAATACAGTACCCATAAAAATAGAAATAAAAAACACATAAAAATACAAATTAAAAAGACATTAAATAGAAATAAAAACCATAAAAATAGACATTCAATAGAAATACAAAACATAAAAATACAAATTCAAATAGACATTAAGTAGAAATAAAAGCACACTACATAAAACATGGTGTTTTAAACACCCACCCACCCCAAACACAAACCCTAGTCACTTACCCTGGGGTTGGGGAGCAGCAGACAGGTGGCAACAGCAGTGGTGCAGGGGCACGGTGGCATGGTGGCGCAGCACGGCCTAGCCTGGCTGGGCCAGGCCCGGCAGTGAAGTCTGACCCGGCAGCGTGGCCTGGCCCGGCCTGGCCCAGCACAGCGGTGCGCCGCAGCCTGGCATGGCATGGCGGCAGTGAGGGAGCAGCATCGGCAGTCAGCAGTTGAGGGAAGGCTGCCGCCGCCCCTCCAAAGAGGCTGCTGAGGGCCTCAACAGCCAGCTGCTGCGCTCTTCACTGCAGTCAAAAATGGCTGCTCATAACTGCGCACGCGTTAAAATACCATTTGACACATGCACACCTCTAGTATTCAGCATGCATGCATCAAATGGTGTTTTGACTCAAGCACACTTACGAGCAGCTATTTTGGGCTGCAATGAAGGGCGGTCAGAGAGGCGACCGAACTGGTCACTCCAAAAAAAGTAACCAAAAAAGTAACCAAAGTTACTACCGGTTCGGTAGAACCATTCCGACCTGACTGCTGCCCACCACTGAATTTAACCTACAGTCTATAACTTGGCTCATTTTCTTGAACTCTGTGCAGGTATTTATTTTCCTATTTTCCAGTTATGGTACAGTTGCATTACATCAGGGATTCTCAGCCTGTGGCCTGCGGACTGGATCCACCCCATGGCACATTTCATGTGACCCCCACTGCCTCCACTACACCAGGAAGTGTCATGTGATGGAGGAAGGGCAAAATGGCCACTCTGCCCTCGAAGTTCTCTGAGGGAGCATGACCCAGCCCTCGGCTTTAAAAGGTTGAGAACTCCTGCATTACATGTTGCAGGGGATCTCTCCAATTTCTCAAGTGTAGGTGGTTTATCACTTGATGTCAGGAAGCTTGCAATCATCTTACACCTAATGAACACTCAATTATAGATGATTTTTCCTTCAACTATAGACTTGAGCAAAGTTTGGTATTAGAATAAGGAATTAAGAAATGTTTTTCCAGTTCTGCCGCTTCTAAAAATGGATTAAGCACTGCTGTAAAGGTAAAGGTCACCCTTGCTCGAAAGCCAGTCATATCCAACTCTAGGGTTCAGTGCTCATCTCTGTTTATAGCCAAAGAGCCAGCTCTGTCTGTGTCTACAGATGTTTCTATGGACATGTGGCAGGCATGCCTAGACACCTAAGTACATGGAATGCTGTGTCTCTTCTTAATTTATGTCCAAGTCTTTCAGTAACTCATATGCACATTTTTATCATTTGTTTAATTGAGATAGATAGTGGTGGTCATCAACAGGTTTGCACCAGTTTGCCAGAACCGGTAGCAGAAATTCTGGCTGGCCCCACCCATCCAAGTTTTGAAATAAAGTAGTCCTAATTTGGGTACAGCGCAGGGCTTTCCCCCTGGCCATGCCCACCATACCACACACAGTGTAGTAGTGAAAAATTTTGGAACCCTCCACTGGATAGATAGATAAATAGATACCCTGTTTTCCCCAAAACAAGACATACCCATAAAATAAGTTGTGGCAGGATTTCTCAGCAGTTGCACGATATAAGCCATACCCCAAAAATAAGACATAGTGATAGGCATGGCTATGCAGCGTCCCGGTGCAGAGCAGTAAAGAAGATGGGCAGCCAGTGGCATAATAAAAATAAGACATCCCCTGAAAATAGGCCATAGTGTGTCTTCTTGAGGAAAAAATAAATATAAGACAGTGTCTTATTTTCGGGGAAACACAGTAGGTAGGTAGGTAGGTAGATAGACAGATAGATAGGAGTTAACTGATAATGAAGAGCCAAATCAAGTTGGGTTCCAGCAATGTTACAAGAGAGGATCCCTATGATGTCATATTGGTGGAGCAGAAAAGGATAGGGAAGGAAAGAAGCGCAATACATGTATAAAGTCCTGCATGATGAGCCGATGCAGCTGGGACATGGGTGAGGAAGTATATCTAGCATTTAAATACCTTGTGTGTATGCAGAAATCAAAGTTAATTCTCCTCCAGTATTGCTTGCCTTGAGATGTGTTGTCCGCCTAGAGCAGGTGTTCCCAACCTAATGCCCACTCTGGCATTTCATGTGCCCCCCCACCCCTCCAAGAGAATTCAAGAAACCAAATGGCCACCCCTTTGAAGCTGTTGGGACAAAATTGCTCTCTCCCCCCCCCCCATCATGCAGGAAGGGCAAAATGGCTGTCTGGTCCTCGAAGCTGACTGAGAGAGTGTGACCTGGTCCACGGCTTGAAGAGATTGGGACCCTCTGGCCTAGAGACACATACCAATTGCCTGAGACCCAACTTGTGACCTGCCAGCTGATGAACTTTGGTAGGTGTTTAATCTCTCGCTTTAAATTTCTTCATGTGGGGGTGGGGGAAGTATACATCCTAGGTTCTTCTTACAAAATAAAGATTTGGTTAGTGTACCATTCTTCCCACTGCCTAATACTTACACTCCATTTTCTCTGGACTATAATCACAATGTCTTATGATTAGGCAGCAAGAGCTAGCTTAGATTTGCCACTGATGTCTTATTTATTTGTATCAGCTGATATCTGGTTCATGCTAATTCTCACACCAAGCTGGCTCCAAATACCTTTGGAGTTGTAGCAAGTGCTAGGCCCTAGCAACAAGCATCAATTAAGACTAGCTGGCTGTTCTCTCTATGGTATAAGGTCATATGCGTTGCTGCATATAAATCAGGTGGAAATTAATAACCTTAATTTAAATTTCTGCTTCCCAATGTCGATGCTTCCTTTTCCAGCTTGAGCTATCCCTCCCCTTCCCAAAAGAATCAATTTAAATGAAACAGCTGAGCCTGGGGTATTTTTAATTGACAAGGTGGAACTCAAAACTTCCCTACCTGAGAGGATTCATTATTCATGTCACCCACCCCCACCCCCCAGTCCCCAGGAGGCTAGCTCATTAGAAAAATGCGGGCCGCTGCTTGCTACCTGTGCATGGACACTGTTTGGGGGAGTCAATTTAAAGGCTGCCCAAGCCCGAATGATTAGGGAAAGCAGATAGAATAATGAGACCACTGTGTGTTAACCTGTTCAACCCACACCATACAATGCTTAGCATCTAATAAACAGACCTGGCCGAGTGTGCACTTTTCTTCCTAATAGAGAATCTATTTGAAGTCTGTTGTGTGTGGTTTTTTTTTCATTGCAGACACAAATAACACCAGTCCTCTGGTGCCCTGGAATGAAGGAAATCCATTTTACGTTGCCAGAAGGAACGGCGTTGGCTACTGAGAGTGGTTTTGTAGTAAGCTTAGTACTGGTTTAGTGGCTCCGGAGGGGGTATGGTACAAAGACAGAGCATCCTTGGAGATTGTGATATTTCTGAACCACAATTGGGCATACCCTGGGCAATGGCCACCTTGTGCCAGCTAGTCTTTCTCACACTAGGTCAGGAGTAAGGAACTGCAGAATGAATTCACCAAAAGGTGTCTTCATTTTGGCAATTTCATGTCTGGCCTAGACACAGAAGCAGCAGCAGCAAAAACAACAGCTGCTGCTGCCCCTGCTGCTTTTTTCAGAAAGGTGTTCCTTTCATACCTCTCCAAGGAAAGAATAGGGGAGGAATATCAATGAGTTGTTCGACTATTTCATTAGCCCCTGCTCTAATCTTCCCTTTGTCCAACCATACCTAGATCAGCTGCCTCAAACATTCTTTTCCCTTCCTTTCCACTACTGAGTCACAGCTCGCCAATGGCTAGTCAAGCCACCCAAGAGAAAGCACATTGGACCCAGACGTATTAGGGAACTTGTCACAGGAGGCTTGTCTTGTAGGTGCTGGTGCTTTATTGGAAATGAAACTCAGGCTGTCACTTTCTCCTCAGGAGTCCCAAATGATTTACATCAGAATTTAAGGGTCAATCCAAACAGATGAAACTATTCCTGGCGTAATAGAGAAAGAGTGGTGTGAAAAGACTAAATGGCTATATCTCTCTTTCAGACTGATTATTTCCTTTCTTTTTAAGAAAAAGGCACAAAAAAGTTAGTACTCCTAACAAAACAAAAACTACCTAAGGGCTATCATGAATCTGAAGAAATTTGGAAAGTGACATGTTTGGACTATAGTTGCTGGACTAGCCATGCTGACTTGGGTAGTCTGCCAGCTTTAATTCGAAAAAGTATCTTTCCCCATCACTTTGAATTTGTGTAAGCCACTCATATATAACAGATTATTCCTCCTGCACTAAACAGGCTACTTTAGAATTAAAACACAGATCTGGATGAAAGGATCTTTTTAAGAGGTTTGACAATTTCCATTATGGAGGTCGGTGTAGTTTTTGCTTCATTTTTAGAGCCATTTTTTAAATGTGAAGCCACACACACATTCTCTAACTTTTAAGTCCCCTGCCCTGAACTTACCCAAGTGGATATTCCTTTTTTGCTCAGGCAAGTATGTTTGCAGAATAAACCCCTCTCCCTAGTTTCACTTAAGTGTGAAGGCAACCACGGCTTTTATTTTGCAAATACTGAGCCAGTTTGATAGGACTTTTTCCCCCTTTTGATTGTTATTACCTTTTCTCACTACTGCTGATAGTGTTTACTATTAATATCATTATGGTTTTAAGACTATCTAACACTATCTGGTTTTCTCTCTTTGGGTTATTTTTGGTAAATTTTAGATGACTATTATCCTGGGTTTTTATACATATTTTATGATGTTGTATTGGATGTTTTGTATATTGTAAACCACCCTGAGTGGTGTTCGCATCAAAAGGTATCAATGTAAACAAACAACCTGTATTCACAGATACAAAGCCATATTTTACTCTTGGCTTTTGGTAGGGACGCCATGCTAGTTCAAGTTTTGGGCACATACTTCAGAGATCCAGGTTCAAGACCATACTAAGCAAGGACATTCACTAGTGGACGTTGAACCAGTTAACACTCTCTGTTTGATCTACATTAGGATAAAGTGAGGACGTACTCTTTGTATACTTATGAAAAGAGAAAATATGGGGTATAGAAGTAACAAACAAAGAAATATTGAAACAAAATACAGTCAAACCTCTCATAAAGAGCGTTTCGCTTAAAGAGTAACTCGCTTAAAGAGCAGAATTTTCTCTGAATGTTCGCTTCGCTTAACAAATAAAACCAATCAAAAACAAATATATCAGGGTTCACAATCCCCCCCACAATTGGTCACTTACAATGGTATTTGGCTTAAAGAGCAAACTCGCTTAAAGAGCAATCCCGTGGAACGCATTATGCTCTTTAAGCAAGGTACAACTGTATTCACCAGAAATGACCTGATGCACACTTTCCAGATAGGAATGTAATTTGTTCACTACCACTTCTGCTTCCTGAATTTATTTATTATGACCATAGGTCCACCATTTAGAAACAAAACAAACAAATTGAGCAAAAAGGCAGAAAACAATGCTCTCTAACAAAGTTTATCAGATGCAAGGGCAGTTTCAAAATATCATTATATCTATGCAATGCTCTCAGTATGCTGATAGAATTGATTTACCAATGGCTTTCCAGTTGTACATTTAATTGCACAGGATTTTGCAACCTTGACTGTAACTTCACTTGACAAAGCATAAAGAAAGAAGCAGACATGACACTTATCTGACCTGTCTTGGAACCTGCACTTCCTGAATGTTTTAATATGACTCTTGGCTAAAACAAAGCCTTAGTTTACATTTAGAAAATATGCACTGTGGGGGCGAATATGTATATTTTCAAAAGTATGTACAGTAATATCTCGGATAACATTTACCTCGGATAACACTAAAATCGCATAACGTTAAGTAATCTGGGGAGGAGAATTAGATCGAATAACGTTAAGGTCCTATGGGATGTGTCGGATAACAACTGCTAAAGCCTGTGCGGTTACAATGTATCTCTATGGAGCTTTAACATTATCCGATCCATCCCATAGGATTTTAACATGCATCGGATAACAGTAAAAAATCGGATAACACCAAGACTTGTGGAACCAAGTCTTAGCGTTATCCGAGGTATTACTGCATTTAGATGTGAATTTTCATACATACAGGCTAGAAAGGTGATAGTTGCTTATTGTTTAAATAGAATCAATTCAGGAATACGTGCAGTGGTGGGCTCAAAAAAAATTACTACCACACTGTGGGCGTGGTATGGTGGGTGTGGCCAGGGGGGAAGCCCTGCTTTGCACCTGAATTAGGATTACTTTATTTCAAAATTTGGATGGGTGGGGCAGGGCCAGACAGAATTTCTGCTACGGGTTCTGGCGAATTGGTGTGAACCTGCTGATGCCCACCACTGAGTATGTACATGCAGAAAAGAAACAGATGCAGGTGTGAAAAGTATAATCTGAGAGGGAAGAATTGTACCTCATACTCTGCCACAAATTTGGCAATACACAACTTCTGGATTTTCTTTTGTTGGAGAATAAGAATGTTGCATATCCTAGAACAAAATTACTCAGAACTAAAAGGTACTTCAAATATTACTAAGTAATCAGTGCTAATCAGTCCCTGCTAGGTGAGAGCCTTGTCAGGTATGGGAGCTTGAGTGGTCTAACTAGGCAGTGTTGCCCAACTCTTGTCAATGATGTTAGGCTGGATCCCTTGGGCAAGGTGAAAGCAGGGGGGCACATGTCATGGTCTGCCTACCCAGTGGGTGACATGATATCCAAATGGCTAAAAAATACATGCAAGTGGACTTAATTTCTCAAGTCCATTTGCATGTGTGAAATGTTGTCATGGAGACTCCTCGCTCAATAATGACTTAAAGATAAGTTAATCAGTGCTAAGTACACACCTAAGAATGTAACTCTTATCATCAGCTGTACTTTGTTTGACTTTAAATAATGATCTTTAATCTTTTATAATACTGCTCTATTGTACCTTGATGCCTCTAAAACAGTGGCTGCCAACCTTAGGGTCCCAGATGTTCTTGGAGTAAAACTTCCAGAAATATTGGCTAGCTAGCACAGCCAATGGTGAAGCTTTCTGGGAGTTTTAGTCCAAGAGAATCTATGATGGATTTGTGATACTTAAAATATATTTTATGCTAAGAATATGTTTGTACCTGAAGGGATCACTGGTAGCATCTAGGGGCCCCAATGTTGAGAACCATTGCTCTAAAAGGAGGCCTTTCCATTGATCACATGTGTCTAGGCAATAACAGAAGCTGGTTAGAAGTTGGAACTGAAAACTTAAGTTGCCAGCTTTTCACCTGGGCTTTTTAGCTGTTCTTTGATCTCCAAGACAGAACAAAATCCAGGTAGAGTTATAAATTCTCACTTGCTTTATCTGCATCTCGTAAACCAAAAAAAAGAAAGAAAGAAAGAAAGAAAAAATTAATGGAAAAAATATCCCCACTGAAGAATGGAAAGATATCTGTTTTAGTTTGAAAGAAATTCTGCATATTTTGGCCTAATTTTGATATTTCTGCAAAACTGAAAAATCAATAATTTTTGCACATACGAGTATTAGCAGTAGCACTGAATAGGTTATTTGTGTCTTTCTTGACTTCTTTTTTCTTGCATGTGCTTAGCTTCACAACAGATTTTGTTCTGAGACATTTTGCACCAACTATAAACGATGCAACACAGAAAAAAAGGTGCTTGATTTCTTGGTCTTGTACGCCAGGCAAAATGTCTCAAAAGGGCTGGAGAACCCTCCATCAGTTGTTTTGCTGTATCAAACTAGCCTGTTTCAGCTAACATCTCAGCAACAGTGAAAATACCTTTTTACAGACCTAGGCCATTTTTCTGGTTAGTTGGCACAGAAGATCAAAATATACATTAATTAGGAGATGACCATGATAATAAAAAAACAGAGAGAGACTTAGAATCGAATCTACAGGCCTGAACTGGGAAACAGCAAATTGCTTTGCAGGACACCCTCTTTGTCTCTTATTTTCTCCATGATCCTCTCTCAAAACTATTGTTGTTGGCAGTTTATATCTCATTCTGGAACTGGCTCAGTCAGTCCTCTTTAGTGTTTTGAAATCTCATTAGTCATTATGAATTTGGGAAATTTACCCGATTTTTCAGCCTGCTGTGATGTGTGGCTAAATCAGTAATTAAAGAATCTGCAGCAATAAAAAGAATTGTTTTTAAAAAAGCTCTTCTTTGCAGTAGATTTGAGTGAAATGCAGATCAACAGGCAGTTCAAATAGGATAGGACACAGAGATGTGAATCTATATTTTGAAAAAATGGGTTGTTATTGATACATACTGTCAACCCCCTCCCCTTTTACAGTGACCCTATGAATGAGCAAAATGTTTTTTTTTTCAATCCTAGCTGTTGCCTGACAGCAAGCTGGTATCATCTTCATATCTTTAAATTATTGATATTTCTTCCACCAGTTTCCACTCCTCCATTGTCTAAAGATAGTCTGGCTTTCCGTATGGTATGTTCTGCATATAGATTAATCAAATAAGGGGATAACATGCACCCTTGTATAACAACTTTTCGTACAGGAAACCATTCTGACTTTTCATATTCTGTTCTATTGGTAATTTCTCATCCACAATAAAGGTTACGATTTAGGGCAATAAAGTGTTGAGGCATGCCCATTTCTTTCAGAATAACCCACAGTTACTCAGAATCCACACAGTCAGAGTCTTTGGTGTAATATATTAAGCATAGCCAGCAGATATTTGGAATATTATCTGTGCCACTCCTTCTTCTTTTTTGTTTAAGGTTTATAATATGCATTGGATGTCAATGTGATTTAATATGCAAATTTCAGTAAAGGGGTTTTAAGAAGCCACCCAGATACATCACCCAGTAAAAAAGGGAAAGAAAAACATCTTTATTTTGCCCATTATATATTTTTAAATTAAATATCACTGTGTTAATCATGATAGTTAAGAAAATAACTTCATTCTCAAATGGCATTTAATTTTTTGCTAGAAGGAACCAAGGGAGAAATGAAAAAGTAGGGGCAATTTCACCCATACTGCCTCATGTGCTTATAAACTTCCTCCACAGCATCTCATATTGATCATACTGCTGAAAATATGATAGTGTGTTAGACCAGATCACAATTATGCTGTTCTTTGAAGCAGGATTATACAGCCACTGGTGTGCATTTATAATTCCCAAACAGAATGGTACAAAGGTGCCAGTTGGATACCAATTTTATACCACAGTTTTAAAGAACAAGCCCATCCAATTTGACCCTCTTCTCAATTTATAATTTGAAAATCCATTTGGGGGGTTTTGTCAAAAGGCTGAAAGGTCAGTATATTTCAAAAATAGCCCTGGTTTAATATCCATTCTGATAGGTTTAATTTATTTGATTTGCCTGCTCTACATTTGAAACACTCAGCAATTTAAGGCTTATTTCTTCTCAAAGAGATTTCCCAACAGTACTTTGAAAGCTGATTACACTGTGGTTCAAAGCAAATGCCCCACCACTTTGAGAAGCTTGGGAGAACCTGTAATTGTAGATGGGTCAGATTAATAATCTAAAAGAACTTTGATCATATATATCTAAGGTCAAACTTTGAAATACGTATGTTTAATCACTGACAAGTGCCCACTTACAGTCCACAATGAAGATCCTTTCTCCTAAAATCAGTCTGTCTTGAAAACTTGACAATAATTTTTAAGTTGAGATTTACGCACATTTGGGCAGAGTTTGGAATTTTACTTTTGAAAAGTAAAATGTATTTTTTTTAAAAAAAAGTATTGCCTAACCCAGTGCTCTTTGTTTAAATGTTGCTTGCTACATTACTTATGAATTTGTTGCTTTAATTGCTTTTTTTAAGCACCTAAATGTGCACAACTGACCTTTTTCCATACCCACCAATGGAGATACATAGTTAAGAGGAAATCTTTTCACTGACCAGAGAGTTCTATCACACTTGCCTACATAAACCTCATCTTCAAAATGTGAAGATGTCCAAACATGGAATAAAGCTCTTAGGGGTTGCTCCTATTTATGAAACACAGATTCTGGAGTGCCTCAACCTACCCTCTGAGCACTTCTTTTTGAACCACCATTAGGGGGGCATCTACTTTGGAGGGCATCCCAATTTTCCATCACTTAAAACATAACAAAAATGTGGGGAAGATAGGATCACCTAACTATAAGGAGGCCACATGTGGGTCACAGGTTATATTTTGCACACCTATGGCTGGCTCTATGTATAAAATTGTCTCTGTGCCTTGCAGCTCTGGAAATGTTGATGGTTCTAATCTCTGCCTTTGTCCGTGACTGGGATGTAAGTAACAGCCAAGACCTACGGTGGGAAAATGCACCAAGAATATCCAGAAACCTCTAATCTCTAACAAAAAAATTGAACAATGAGGAACCCCTGTAGAAGAAAAGAACCAACTTTGTGGGGTGTGGTGGGATTATCTAGTTTCTTTTGTGGGATTTTGCATTGTTGTAAGCTGCCTTGAGTCGGGTTCGCCCGATTGAGGCGGGATAATAAATTTGAATAAATAAATAAATAAATAAATAAATAAAAGAAGAAAAATCCATTACTGCCTGCCAAGGGTGGTGGCCTTTTGGCTCACCATTTGTTTTAGACTACACTTCTCATCAGTTCCATCCTGTAGCTTTGAGTTGAACCAAAAACATCAGCAGGAACAAAGATTCCCTATGCCTTTTGTATGTCATGAGTTACCACAAAACTATGATCATGGCCTTTGCAAAATGGCCAAGGCTGCACCCATGGTACATTAATGGTCATACAACCAAACAAGCGACCACCTTTAAATACTTAGGTGTGGTCCTATAGGACAATGGATCAAGGCAAGTTCATTGTGAATACATGGCTGCCTTGGGGCAAAAATCCATCAGTGCCATTCTAAAATTTACCAATACAAAAGGAGGGTCCTATGTGCCTGCCACAATTAAACTCTTTCAGGCCAAGTCCCTATCTCAGATCATCTATGGGTATCAGTTTGGTTCCCCTACAGCTTGCTACACTCCCTTAGAGAGAGTGCAATCCAAGTTCACCAGAGCAATTCTCCAGATGCCTCGTTGCATTTCAAATGCCCACTTGTGCCTGGAGACAGGACTGTTAAAAGTCCAAACAAGAATATGTATATTTTCAGTAAATTTCTGGTTAAAACTTAATTTATTCCCTCAAGTTCCTGAAACCCCTAATCTTACAGGACAAATTTGTCTCTTCCTGGATCAGTGCTATTGAGTCCAACCTTGAGTCCATGCTCACTGTTAGGGTCTGGCTATGAGCAGGCAAGAACAATGGTGAGGCAGCAGGTCGAGGACATAGGAAGACAAGTGGACCTAGGGGAAACACCACTTTTCCTAGCAACAGATGCAACTAGATATAGTTGCCCCTGCCAGATATCTAAGGCAGTTAGAGGTCACAAGCAATCGAAAAGCCTTTTCATTCACAAGATGCCATGCACTCCCCACAGCCATTCTACAGGGAAAGTATAAAAAGATACAATTCACTGAAAGACTTTGTCCCTGTGGTTCTGGTGAAACTGAAACTATGGGTCATGACCTCCTTAGATGTTCTTTTTATCGAGACACCAAATTCATTCTTCCCTTGATCAAGGGGTTCCATGGTTGCTCTGATAAACATTTTCTTCAGTTTCTGCTCAGGGATGAGCGGAGTGTGGTCACAGCTCAGGTGGCCAGATTCTGCATCTCAGTGCTAACAAATTGCAGGAATTTTAAAGCAAATCCTTAACAAACATTTAAAGATATATTTATTGTCATATTCTATAAAATCATTGCATGATATACGCCATCTCCTAGATTAAACTACATAGACTGAATTTAAAACTTTTATAAACCCTACTGCACTATCTGTATAAATGTATTAGTTACTAATTACAAATATACAGACTGTCACCCTCTAAGACAGAGGCTTAGGCCTTATATTTTGTGTACAGACATGATAGTATATGTAATTTACACTGTATTGGTCTATGAGTGCAATAAAGGTTTGAATTGAATTGAATTGAATGTCATGAGCCTTGCCATAATGCAAAAACACATATAGGACAAGATCCAAAGGTGTATTTCTTTATCCAGTGGTGGATTTTCTCATCCAGTTCCAGTTGCATTGGAACTTTCTTCATTCTGTCTCATGCTACAGGTCTCTATGTTACCGAAATCATCCCAACCCTGCAGAAAAAGGTTATAGGGTGCATGGGGGTGTTCCTATACTAGGAAGTGCATAGATTGCTTTTACAGAAGAAGCCAGGTTCAGAAGATATACATCACTGGATCCTGGTCATATTTTATTTATTTATTTATTTATTTATTTATTTATTTATTTATTTATTTATTTATTTATTTATTTATTTAATACTCCGACATCTGGGATGGATTCCTACTCTGGGTGGCTTACGTTATTTTTTTTAAAAAAGCAGAACAAACACCATTAAAGCAATAAAACAACCCCCACCCACCTAATCAAAATCAGAAACAAGGACTCCAAACTCTTGCGACAGAAAGGCAATGGGAGGGTCTCCTATTTGGTCTTCAACAAATTGTTAAAGGCTTCCTCAAACAGAAAGGTTTTCAGCTGTTTCTTAAAGGTCCCTAAGGAGTCATTCCATAGAGCTGGAGCTGCCATTGAGAAAGCCCTACAGTGGGTAACAGACTTTCTAGCTAACTTGGGTGTCAGAACTTGGAGTTGAGTTGTCTGAGAAGAACGGGTGAAGCAGGTCTGATTTCTATGGAGAAGATGCTCAGTCAAGTAGGAAGGTCCCAAACCTTTAGTGCTTTGAAAGTTAAGACACCCACCTTGGACCTGACAAGGAACAAAACGGGCAGCCAATGCAATTCTGCCATGACTGGGGAGATATGTGCAAATTTTCTCACCCCAGTAACCAGCCTGGCAACTGCATTCTACACCCATTGAAGTTTCCATATCAAGAATATGGGGAGCCCCATGTAGAAAGCATTGCAGTAATTGATACATGAGATTACCAGCGAGATAACTAGTGTTATGAGGGACCACCCGTCCAAGTAAGGATGCAACTGAGCTATTTGATAAAGGGGGAAAGCAGCTTTATACATATGCACACAGTAATTGAAATAATAAGAACTTACTGACTGTTATTTCCAGAGAAATCCATTCCTCTGCAGCACTCAAGTACAGTACTGGCATTTGAGATACCTAATAAATGACACCCTTAGAAAGAACTGATTGTCAGGAAATTGCCTGCCACCTACTTACTTGGTACATCTAATTCATCACAGTGGTGAAGGATACCTAAATTGGGTTTCACTGTTGACAGCAAGTGAACCTCTCTGATCAAAATGAAGAAGTGGGACAATTAAAGATTTACAAATAATGTGTGGCAAAATACTAACAATTAAGAAATCAAAAGGCAAGAAGGGGATTTTTTAATGGGGAATCAAGGGATTAGGAAGAATGTCCTGATAATATGTTTTTTAAATATCAACCTTAACCAGTCACTTTAACCTTATAATTGATTCCTTGGGGAAGATAAATATTTGATATTATACATTGTTTTTATTATTTATTTATTTTACTTCTAGAAATTTTACTGTTATGAAATGTCAATAATTATAATCCTCACAATAATCACTATTGGCATCAACATCAGCACATCAACATCAACTTAGGTAATGAGTTATTTGACCTAGAAGCAATGCCTTGGGAGGTGACAGGGTCCTTCCTTTTAAGCAGAACCTGAATGAGCACATTGGTTACAGGGGGTTGGACTAGCTGACCTTTGAGTACCTTTCAGTTTTATGTTCTGTGCAATCTCCATTAAAATTAATACAACCAACAGTTCCTGAGAGTATAGCTTTCCTGGGAGATATTCTCAGTGTACAATACACAGCATCTTTTCAAGCTGTTCACCCAAAACATAATTCCTTGCACTCCTGTGTTTCACATAGCTGGCTATTCCTCATAGAAATAAATTAGAATTCTCTGTGGGGAAAACATTCATGAAATCATGATTACTTAAATCTGCAGAAGCTGTTGACTAATCAAATGATAGACAATGATGGATGCTGTGAGTACTCTAAGTGATGTAAAGAAATACAAATGCAGCAAAACAAAACTTAAGTATAGCTGGAAAATGTCACAACATTGTAAACTACAAAAAGTGAGGGTGGCTTTTTTTCTGAAGCAGTGGAAACTGCTGATTTTCCAAGTCAGAGCTCAAAAAATTAACTTTTCAGAATAGTTCGCTACAATTTTGATTCCAATGATTTAAAGTAGTTAGTTATCTTTATAGTTATAATTTTAAAGGTCCTTTTCATATTCCTGAAAGGTAACATAAATGTAAAATCTAAATCTACAAGATACTGGTCTCTCTTTCCAAGTACTGTACACACTTTCTCATCCAACACCTTACAAAGATTCACAGGAGCAGTAAAGTCACATGGATTTCAGCTGCCCGGGGCTGAAGCCAAATTTGCTGCCCCCTGGTGGATGCTGGTGCCCGCTCCCACTAGGGCTTCTGGGAACTGTACAGTGGTGGGATGTGAAAAATTTTACTACCCCACCATGACGTCATCACAGTGTGGGGGGAGCTAACATCATGACATCATGATGTCATGAGCGGGGCCAAATTAAAAAAAAAAAATAAGCACATACACACACACACCTCAACCCACCCACCCACCCACAACAGAAACCTGTAAATAAATTAAATAAATAAATTAAATAAATAAAAAATACATTAAAATACACCCACCCACCCACCCCAAACACAAATCAACCAGAGCTTCTATACCAGAGCTTAAAGCTTATTCTGGCTAATCTTTCTCACACTAGGTCAGATGAAAGGAACTACAGAATGAATTCACCACAAGATGGCTTCATTTTGGCACTTTTCAACTTTTCAACAGTTAAAGAAGTTAGGTACTAAGTCTTTGCCTAACCAGTTCTCTAGGATAATATACCTTAATGTAAATGTAAAACAACTGTACCTCCTTAAGGGTTCTCCAATTGTAGCTTATTGATGAGGTAACTCCAAGACTTTGCTTAAAAACCCCAAGCCAGGCCACCAGGTCTTTTTAGGAACTGTGGTAGTATGTCAATATAGGTAAAGGTATTAAATACACATTAAAATACACACAGACACACCACATCCAAAGGTGAGTCACTTACCCTGGGGAGCAGGCTAGAGCGAGCTTCAGGCTAGCAGCTTCTCTTCCTCCTCCCTGTTTGGGAGGACAGCAAGGAGGCCATGCATACATGCCAAGCACTGTAGGCGTGCATGCACACCAAGTGCTTGGCACGCATGCTCAGTGGGGGAACCAGTAAAAAGGTAAGCCCCGAAGGTGATTCCCCCCAAAGCTGCTACCGGTTCTCCGGGACACTGGGAAAAATGACTACCGGTTCTGGCGAACTGGTTAGAACCTGTTACATCCCATCACTGGAACTGTAGTCAAAGGACACACATAGCCCAAAAAGTGCCACCCAGGTCTGTCCGCACCCCCCCCCACACACACACACACACACGATGCCAGTGCACAGGAGGCAGGTGAGGGATAGATCAGGCAGCAAGCACATTTACTATGAGCTATCAAATGTGAATGTGATAAACTGCAGAATAAATTGTCTTCAGGAAGATATTTTTTGGTTTTGCTACAGGGGAAAATCAAGTAGTGTTTGCAGCTGTCTAAGACCAATTTTTTAAAAAAGGCAAGATATGAATAAAATGCCTTTATTAGGGTCAGCTGAAAAGCCAGAAAATAGTCAGCAACCTGTTAATTGGGCTTGTTTTTATTTTAAATAGTACAATAGGGAGATATTTGGGTGGCACTGTAGAAAACTTTATTACGAGATATGTAGAATACAGTATATGTATTTTTAAAAATTATGAGAAAAAAAGTCTTTCATGATTCATTTGATGTAGATATGGGAGGGGATCGTGGTATGTGGAAGAATACATTAATGGGCCCCAGAAATTATGTTTGGATTCTTGCTGGTATAACTATGAAGGCAAGAAGCATATTCCCTTTGCTCTATTCTGTTCAAAGATTGAGAGTAAACACACAAGAGAGTCAACAGGGGTGATTAATTAACACTTGAGGGCACAAAACACTTCTGAAGTAGTGAAAAAGCTGTTTTTGACACAGGGAAAGTAAAAGGATACTGTAAAGGAAGAAAAATATATAGTTTTGTGCTTTTTAAAATAATTGCTAGAATTTCTGCAACATGCTTGGAAATATAATCCTATTTGTCCCATCAATCCAAGTGGGTGTCTTCACTGGTGAGTAGGGGAAACAACACTGGAAACTATGAGAGGATAGAAATATTGTGTGTGATAAGGGAAAGCTAAGAGGTTCTGCTAGTCAGCCAGGAATCCTGAAATAGAACTCCAAGACCTTCATGGCCAGAGAACAGAAGCAGGTTTCCAGAATACCACCCTAACTCCAGAAAGAGTTGTGAAAGAGTGACACCAGAGCAAAGAGCAGCTGTGCTCATAATTCTACCTGTCAAATCTGATCTAAGAGAATGTTTCTCCTTGACTCCTCTGGCTCTCACTCAATCTGGATTCCATGAGGGTTCAGAGAATCTTGCATGATTTACTTTGAGTTTTCCACTCCCCATGGAAAGACACATACAATGGCTCAGATCTCAATTACCTTAAACAGTTAATTCTTGGTCAGTTGTACTCAATCTTCCCTTTCCCCACCTTTTTTTCTCTTTTGGCTTGCATCCTGCCAAAGGCTGTTCTCACTCAATCTACCCTGGCTCCAAACCTTCCCCCTGTCATGATAATCACAAGGGGGTGATTTCATATTTTAATTTTCTTTACATTTATTAAGTGTTAAGATTCATATTGTATATTCTCTGTAAATTTGAGAATAGCTAACTCATAGGGAAGCACACTGAAGGCAGTTGCATTCCAATACACATTCCACACATTAACGCATCACTGAATACCAAGGTTGCTAGGTAGTAATCCCAGTCACTTAGACACCTGTGAGTGAGCTCACACTTGTGTAACAAGGGGGGATTCCCTAGGTTAAAATAGGTCAATAACCCATCACCTTTTAGAGAGAGAGGAAAGGTGACTTTCACATAAAAATGGATTATGGGACAATTAACATCTGTTCATACATCTGGGGACAGAGTGACAAACAAACACCTGAGAATTAGATTACGTCAATTCATGTCTGAGAATTTGGTTACATCATAAACACCTATTTGGGTAAACAACATTTAGTCAAAACAATGAGGTAACCTCACATGTTTAACATTCTAGAGGTAGGTGTGAAGACCCACAAAATGTATTTAAACAGCAGCTTTTGAAGGCTCAGAAGTGACCTCAGAAGGAAATCCTGATGGGGGCTTTCAAGCCCATAGGAAAGAAATGCTTTCTTAGTGAAGTTAGCTATTTTCTTATTTTCTTAGTTTGTTAAATTAAGAGTATAGATTATTGATAGGGCCATAGGTCTACATTGCAACTTGACAAAATAATGGTCTGTTCCTTTAAGGCCATAGGGTGTTGCTGCACAAGCAGCTGTTGTGAAGGAAGTAAGAGCGAGCAAGCTTCTGCCCCCCCCCTCACTGATGCTCTCTCTACTGCTTGCTTTTTGTGCTACTGTTTGGATTGCTGTGACCATTGGTCAGAAACCTTGGACATTTGGCTGTACCTTGTGGATACATTGTGGACAAAGAATGCTGCTTCCAGGTTTAGGAGTTGTTTGTTTTCATTCCTGCCTTCGTTTAAAGACAACAGAAAGCTGAAGATAAGCTTGGTATATTATTTCTTCATTTATGTTATTTTCCTGCACTGTACATAGAAGTCAGCACTTGTGTATATTATTTAGCAACTAAAGTTTTTTGCTTTTCACTCACTCCCATGCAAGACTATTTGTTTATTCTTGTACTGGGGAACTCAAGACAGCTTCCGGAACATCAGCTGGTGTGTCTAGGGCGGTGCTGCTGTGCAGGGACTCTCCCTCTCAATTATAATGTATCCTGTATACTCTTGGATTATTATTCTTCAAAAAAAAAAAAAAAAGCCAGAAAGACACCTACAAGTTTCGTCTTTGACCATCTGATCAGAAGCGTAGCTTGCCTTGGTGGGGCCCCGTATAAAAATTTGTTTGGGGGCCCTTTATATGCGGAACAGTGGGGCGGTGCTAACGTCATGACATCATGACGTCGTGGGGGGAGCCAACGTCATGACGTCATGACGTCGTGGGTGGGGCCAAAAATAAAAATAAAATAAAAATAAAAAAATAAATAGAATAGAATAGAATTAAAATAAACAAACAAACACATACACACCTCAACCCACCCACCCAAACAACCACAACACAAACCCGTAAATAACTTAAATAATTTAAATAAATAAAGAAATAAAATAAAAATTTAATAAAAACACCCACCCACCCAACACACACATAAACCACCCACCCACCCAAAACACAAAACCCTCACTTACCCTCCTGGGGCCAATGAGCCCTCATGGCCCGGGGCCACATGGCAAGGCGCGCTGCCCCCGACTGCAGCCTCCTCCTCCTCTTCCGGAGCCGCTTGCCGCTGCTGCTGTCGCTGCCGCCATCACCACCGCCGGACCCGGAGAAGGTGGTGGCACACTCTGCCAGGTGTCCCCAGGCCATGGGGGTTCGGCAGCAGCGAACAGCCCGGGCAGACCTCAACCTGCCCGTGGGAGCTGGGCGGCCCCAGGGGAGGTGCCCTCCTCTGAGGGCCACCATCGGAGCCGCTCCGAAAAGCTGCGGCTCTGACTCTGAATTTTTTTAAAAAAATTTTTTAACCAAAAATGGCTCCAATAAAGTGCACATGCGCAGAAGCTCAATCTGACGCATGCACGATGCGTCAGATTGAGTTTCTGCGCATGCGCACTAAATTTTTGCTCCAATTTTTTTTTAAAGAAATTTCCTGCCGGTGAGGACCGTCCTGCAGAATGCAGGATGGTTGGCCGCCCTACCATTGGGGGCCCCCGTGACTCGGGGGGCCCATATAATTGATACGGCTGATACGACGGTAGCTACGCCTCTGCATCTGATACCAGAAGGGGAGTAAGTTTTGTAGAGCGGAGAGGAGCCAAACTATAAGGCTGCATTTTCTCAAGGGTCCAACCTTTCTCAATTTCCGGCAGGAAATTTCTTTTAAAAAAAATTGGGAGAGATAAGGTTGCCAAAGTGATCAAGAAGGGAGTATCACCTGCTTCAACCATTGGCCTGGGAATATTTTCTGTTGAACTATCCCAGCTTGGGATGGTAAAAGCTATCTTTGGAGTGGGGCAGTTTCCCAGGGCCTATTTCGCTGTGTGTGTGTGTGTGTGTGTGTGTGTGTGTGTTTGTGGGAAGGTGGCAAAATATTTAACGGACTGTTAGTCAGCCTTGCTATTAACCCTTTCTACCACATTCCTGCCTAAAGAGCAGAAGTGCCATGTTCCCCATTCCAGCAGCATGTGGACCAAGGGAGAGTGTTCTCAGGGTAGACGGGCAGCTGAACTTGGAGAAATCGCCTGTGTGGGTACCCGAAGCAGCGGCACCCCTGATAATCCTTGAGAGCCTCCCCCGGCTTCACAACACCCCCCCACACACACACACACACCCAGCAGAGCTTAACAAAAGACTATATTATCCCATCCATCCATTTCAGAATCCAGTCCAGGCAGCTATCAGTTTTCTACATTCCAGACAATCAGGAAGAGCAGATGTCAGTGATGGTCCAGTCACAGATGAGCAGATGAGCTTAGAGAATTGCTTATACGGGCATTCTCAACCTCCGGCCCATGGGCTAAACCCAGTCCCTAAAGCCATATCATCAGGCCCGTGATGCCCTCACCAAACCTGGAAACAGACAAACTGCACGTCGCGCATGCACATAATGCCACTAAATGTCTTCTGCACATGTGCAGCATGTGTTTTACTTCTGCTTCTGGGTGGGCAGAACCACGTGAGCTGCCCAGAAGCCTGGTCAGGCCCATGAACTGAAAGCCTGGCTTATTCGATCATGCAGTGATGAAGTCCTCCATACCTTATCATTGGTAGGATGGTAGTCTGGGACCCAGAGGTCCATCTAACCACTGGTCAGTTAGGGATGGTATCTGGACTGGTTGTATCTGGGATGGAAAGGGCCCTTGCAGTTGTGTGATTCCACCCTACTCTTTTTCTCCTTCTGGAAAGTGGTCCTAAATGAAAATGAGAGTGTGTGTAAGAGATGGGTCTGGCCATTCCAGGTTTCCCTAGAGGAAAGTAGATAAGCCTACTGCATAAATTTAACAGAGCAGCAATTCTAGTTTTTTCCACTATACATTGGCTACTCGGTGCTCTACCTTACCCATGCAGCAGCCAACTTTGAATGTCCTCTAACTGGAACTTACTCCCAAGTGAGAATGCTGGGGTTTAGGATCCATAACCACAGATGTCTGGGAAAATTATGGAAGCTTCATGGTAACTGTTTCATACCTAGATATATAGTCTTGGGAGTCCTTGTCAGAGATGTTATTCTGGGCCAGTTCAAGCGTGGCCATGAAAACTATACCCCCAGACATGTATGAAGGGTGCTCTCTCTTTCTCACTGCAACAGTACTGAGATCATGTCAGGAACTGGTCAAGGCATAAGTGGCAATCTACCATTAAAAATGGGGTGGTCAAGGGGGTTGGGAGGGAAGAATTAGGGCTGCTGGGGGACAAAAGAGCCAGGCTGCATTTATGTCAAGGGAATTCGGTCTTGATAGGGTACTTTAGGAAAACACAGAATCAGGTCAGAGAGGAGGGAATTGTCAGGTTGATTTCTTTAAAACTGAGAAACTGCATTAACTGTCAAACAGATGACTCCCAAAGTGGTGTATAATTACAATAAAAAACCATAAAGTGCAACCCAGCAATAACAACTAGAAAACAAATACTGATTATGAGATGCTATGAAATCTGAAACTAAAAATTTCAAGTGAAAAAGAATTGAATGCAGTTTGATGTTACCACAAATTTCCAGCAAAAGCAATACCATTTCATTTGCCAATAACTACTAATAACCTATTCATCTCCAAAGTTCTGGCATTGGAAAGCCAATGTATTTCAAATGACTAATTCTTCTGAAGGAGCATCAGTGGAGAAGGCACAATGGGGAGAGAGCTTGAAAGCAGGGTTGTTGTTTTTTCCAGTTGTAAGAGTATCCCATCAGATAATACATGCTTTAAAAAAATGAAAATTTGGCCTTTGTTCCATGATTATATATCAGCAGAAATTTTGTTACATGAATCCAAAGGTGTTAGATACTATATAATGATTGTTCATTTGTACTTTGCTACAGTTGCTAGTGGGGTGGTTATACTGTTCCCAGAGCTTAGAAAAGTTACTTTTTAGAACCATAACTCTCAGAATCCTTCAGCTAACATGTCTACTAGAGTTGTATTACAAATAAATTTTCATATGTCTGTACACTTTACGTCCATGTCATCTGCTCCTCTAGGGCAGTGATGACGAACCTTTTAGAGACTGAGTGCCCAAACTCTTCAGGCTGCCATCCGTGCTGCAGAGGGGCAGAGTTAACTCTGTGTTGGGAAGAGAGGTCAGCCATCACTGGCTTAGGATAACTTCATGGAGCCAAACATGATGGAGCTCAACTACATGGGATGATAAATATGTGTAAATACTTAGTGTGGATAGCTTCTTTTATTTAAATAGCCATTCTCTGTGTGGGATAGATTGACTTTGTGGGTGTGAGAATTTTAATTTCTCCCTCCCCCACCAAGTTGCCTCCAACCACCTCCCTATCAGCCCTAAAAAAAGAGCCTCCTCAAATACTTTTTTATTTTTTATTCACAATTGGATGTATCCGGACAATGACCACCTTGTGCTGGCTAATCTTTCTCACACTAGGTCAGGTGAAAGGACCTGCAGAATGAACTCACCAAAAGGTGGCTTCACTCTAGCAGTTTTGCATCTGGCCTAGACATGGAAGAAGAAGAAGCCTTTAAGGGGAAAGTTTCCATTGGAGCTATTAGTATGAGGTGGGATATGGGACAGACGTGGGGAAAAGATTTAAGCCCTTCCCTACACCCTATGGGCTTGATCCTGCCCTTCCCTCTCCAGATAACTCCTTTTTGAAGATGACCATCCATGCATATGAAATGTTAACAATGCATTGAAGGTCATTTGTATTTTGGATCATACCCTAACAGCTTTTAAGTCCTCATTGGAGACAAGTATACACATGGGTCCAAATCTGGGTTGGCCTCTTGTTATGACCCTCAGATACATATTCAGAACTACTAACACACACCACTATCACAAATGGGGAATAATACTTAATGGAAACTGTTGCAGTCTTCTTTCAATGGTGAGTATCTCCATTTCTTTATCCACAAAATCAAACCCATTATTTCATATTTTTAAAATAAATGTAAACATACTGTTGGTGTGGAAACCAGCAGTATTTACCCAAACTGAGTATTAATTTTCTGTAATGAATAACTGAATGGAAATCTCTGTTCTTTGAAAATTGACTTCTATTGACTTGCTCTGAGCGATTCAGCAAATGTGGCTGCAGATTCATTATTGCCACTGCTGTGCTACGTATTTCACCAAATATGGGCGAGCTAACCAAGTTAGCAAAGCCCACATATTAACTAACTTCAAATCAGCACTTGAAAAAATGGCCATTGTGAATGTATAAATGTAATGGAAATAAAGTAAAAAATAAATAAACCATCCCTCATGTCCTTTGACTGTCAGTACTAGCACAAATGTAACAAGAATCACATTTAAAATTCACACAATACACATAGGCTGCAGACAGCAGAGGCACCTGGTGACACAAATGTGATCCCTCAGCTCTCAAAGTCCACAAATACCACCATACACACACTCAAAAACTGTCTGAAAAGTCCCTGCATGCCTTGTAAATTGAGTACCGGTAAAAGTAGGGTAATTTTGCTGCATTTTGAAGGCCCCATAGTACCACTGCGCTGTTATTTTTAATTTGGCCACTAGAGAGCTGAGGGAGCATTTTAATGCAAAAATCAATTTGTTTAAGAAAAAAATGAGAGCGGGATTATAGAAGTATCTTCAGCCATCCTATTTCCAAAGATGGGTATATATGGACCCCAAACTTCTGGTGTTTACCCACCTCTGCAACACACAAAGATATGGCATCTCTCACATTTAGCATTTTCTGTTTTAGTCAGTAAACCGAGAAACTGATGATGCACCAATTATGGTATATCTGCTGGGAATAATTGTGCAAACTGAAGCAGAGCTAAGGGTAGACCAAGTCAGGCCATCTGGCCAAAAAGAAAAGTAGACTGAGCTGTAAGTTTGTTTCATTACCAGGCTTTCTGTTGGAAATGGAATTGAAGGCCAGGCATTACCAGCCAGTGCCAACGTTTAATGTCTCTCATGCGTGAAAAGCAATTTGCAGTAACTACAAGATCGATTTGTAATCCACTCTTCAAAAAATATGAGATGGGCTAAAGAAGGAAAAATTGGAAATACAGCTTTTCTGGACAAATGCCCACACATCTACAAGGGCAACAAAGTGCTAGCCCTGCTCTTGACATGATTCATCAGGGAAAGCACAAACCTGGAGCTATGATTTCAGCAGACAACTGTCTGCAGCAGACAGATCAATGACTCTATTGAGACAAGTTCCCATTCCTGATCTTTCTCTGCTGCACAAAAGAGCATGCCAGTCTGAGTGGGGAGATGGTGGCGTTGGTGCTTCCTGGCATAGGGGGATTGCTATTCAGCAGGGATCCCAGCAGCTAGGCAGATAAGCGGTACTGATTCAGCCATAGGGTTTGTTTCTGAACTTATTACTTACTTAGACCTAGAGCCTCCCACGTTACGTAGGGATCTCCAATGTTATCTGTCAAGGGCAAGTACTTTAGCATCCTCCCATGGCATGTTCAAGGTCTTTAAATCTGTCATGAAAGTTCTTCACCATGTGTTTCAAGGGCATCCTTGTTGTCATTTGGCATTTGGAGAGGTCCAACTTATTGTTACCTTAGGGATCTTTTTTTAAAAAATTATTATGAAAAATATGGCCTGCCATTTGGAGTCTTCTTTGTGCTATGTAATTTGCACAACCCACTCCTTTGAAGCACCTCCTCATTGTTAATATGGTTGAAATAGTGAATCCTTAAAATTCAGCAGAGGCATCTCTGCTGGAAGACGTCAAGTCTCTTGTTAATACTTGCTGATGCCTTCCAAGTCTCACAGGCATAGATAGCTGTCAGAATTATTATGCTGGTGAAAAAACAGAGTTTAATTTTCAGCAATATAGATGGTTCAGACCAGATCTTATTCATTCTCTGGAAGACAGCTGTTGCTTTTCCAAGGCAGCATTTGATGCCTACCTCTGCGTCTCAATTTTCGGCAATCACACTGCCCAAGTAAGTAAACCTCTCCACTTTCTCTAGCTGCTGTGACTTGAATTGTTGGTCCCAAGCCTGGATGAGAAGGGAGGAGGGTTTGGCGTCAGGCTAGCAACCCATCCCTGTAAAACATGGCTATAGAAACAGCAAGAAGAATCTCAAGTAACTCTGATCAACAAGGCAGTTCAGTTTCAGGTTGTATAATTTATATGACTTTCTTTAGGAAAACCAGGTATTTTAAAACTTTTACCAACTTCTATTTGGGTAAAACTCAAGACTACCGCATTTATTTATTTATTTTAATTTTCTATAGATTTTTTAAAAATCATTCAGTCACACTGATGTACCACATCCTAGGAAAGGAGGAAAGCATGCCATATTCTCTTAAGTCTTACTTCTTTTTCTTGGAAGGAAAGTGTTTCTGATTTCCAATATTGCTGCTGCATGGGCAACTGCTGTCTTGGAAAGCTACTACAGTATTCCTACCTCCAATAGCCTCCGTATCTTGCTGTGCTCACCAGACACAGTGTAAAGCAGAGATTCTCAACCTGTGGCCCATGGGCCAGATGTGGGCCATGGCACCATTTCATGTGGCCCACCACCACCTCCACCACACCAGGAAGGGCCATGTGGTATAGGAAGGGCAAAATGGCCATCTGACCCCCGAAGCTGTCTTAGGGAGTGTGACCTGGCCCCCAGCTTTAAAAGGTTGAGAACTCCTGGTGTAGCCTAGCATACTGTGTTGGATGCTAGGCTAAAGTTGTACAACAACCTTATTGAAACAGAAATGATTCTGGGCTGAACATCTGCTACCATAATGAGCCTGGAATAAAAGAGAACACAATAAAAGGGCCTTTCATTTTATTTATTTCCTTCTCTTTCACTGCCCTCAAATATTGATGGCTGCCCCAGGAGGGTATAAGACAAGGGTAGGCAAAGTGCAGGCTTTGGGTTGTGCATAGATCCTCAGGGATTTAAATGCGCCTTCTATCATGCCATGGAATGCTAGTGCCCCCCTTTTCATCTTTATTTTTTGGCTTGGGGAAAAATCCTCTAAAATCCTTTTTTAAATTCAGCTTGTGCTTTCTAAGGAGGTAATTTTGTCTTATTTTGAATCCCTCATTCTCTGCCATCCCAAAGATTTTTAAAAACCTGATCATCATTAGAGAAAATTAGGCAGCTTTCTCAGCAAAAACAAAAAGAACGTAAAATGAGGTAGAAGACACAGAAATAACTGCACAACCTCCAGGCTCCAGATTGAGTGTACAGAGACCCCAGACCTCTGAAGGTTGCCCATTCCATAGAGGTATTTTCCACTTCTGGTTTCTTATACTAAGAATGTTCTATTTTTGCTTTTAATTTATTTTTATAGTTCTGCTGCCTTGCGATTAAATAATGGCATCAAAGGAAAACATAATGTGAGGCTGAAACTTTACTTTTGTTCCTTTGGGCAATTTCAAATCTCAGTCAAACCATGGATATTATTTTTTAAAATTTAACTGTCTTTTATTTAAATATAGATAGGCACCATTTGATTCACCCACTGCGTGCCATCTGCCAGGCACCCAGTGTCACTCACCAGTGCTGTTCCACATCCTAGTTCCTTTGCAAGAAGCTTAAGAGCATCAACTTTCTTATGATCAGCCTGTACAAATCTTTTGCACTGTGCTCCTGTACCACATAACCTATTCACTCCAATCCAAATAAATCAGATTATGTCAATATCCATAATAATAATATCATGTCAGAAAATATTCTGGGTTGAAAGGATTTTTTTGCTGAAGAAACTCTGCTCAAGGGATGCCCAAATGAGGCTCCTTTCATGTCCCCAAGAGCTGGGACAGAGATGGGCGCTCAATCCATCATGCAATACCTGGGTCTCGAACTGTCAGTTTGCCAGTCTTCCAGGTAACAAGGCAAGCTTCTTAACCACTGAGCCACCACAGCCCCATTAATCATCTCCCTTTAAAAATGAATTTCATATTGCTCTCCCTCATATCCTTAAGACCTAAGTCGTACAGCCATGTTTATCACTTGGTCTCTCCTCACTTTAATAGCATCATGGTTTGTCATGGTGGAATGTGCATGCATGGCCTCCACTGAGGTGGTTCTAGATGCTACTAAAGTTCCACCTACACTTTCATTTCCATGCTGACAAATCACCATGGTACTAAAGTGGCTACTAGAAAGAGGCACTTGTGTGATTTTTTTCACTCAGTCCCATTACTAAGCCTCAGTGGAGAGAGGAAGATGAGGCTGAGTTGGTCCTTTCCTCCCACACAGTTATCAGGCACAACTGAGACTATTCTAGTTTATATAAGCTCATAAATATACTCAGAAATACAGATATAGAGAGCAAATAAAGCACACTCCCATTTCAAGCAACTCCACCCATTCCTGCTAAGATGCCTCTGCTGTAGCCAAAGGCCTGTTGACATTCTCAAGTATCACCCCTACTAGCATGTCAGCTATTAAACAGCATTTAGTCAATCATACCTTGGCAAGGAGGAAAGGTGTGTGCGTGCGTGTGCGTGCAGGCAATTGGACTGGGATTTCCACTCCTGCCTTCTCTTCTATGGTTCCAGCGAATGGCACTTGCACCTCGTCTCTCTGCATGCATGGCATTCCTAAGTACTGAAAACCTAAGGCAAAACAAGCTGTGTCAAAGCTGCCACTAATCATATTACTTTCCTGCCAAGCCATAAATCATTCAGCTGGCACCAAGAAGATAAAAGAATCCATTTTGCAAAGGACACGCCATCAGAAGCTCAGTGAGAAGCTCCATGCCAAGCTCTGTGCCACCGGCTTCCCTTGGCATGCTCCATTTCTCTTTATGCCAAATGGCTTTTGTTGTGCACCTTATTGTTTGTTTTAATGCTGGCAGCTGCCCTTGGTAGCCCAGTCTTTATCTGTTCAGCTTTTGTAAGTTCCTGAATGAAAGTCAGGAGCCTTTAGTTTTCTGGAGCCCTAGAGGATTGTGCTGATAACTTGACATATTCTGCCATCCTCTTTAGTAAAGAGAGATCTTACTGCTGCCAAGTCTGGCCAAGAAGCATCAGTCTGCATGCCAATGTCTTGGCTTTAGTTAGGAATAATGGCACAGGTACCACCACTCCCAAAGACACTTTTACCATACCTGAAGTTTACACTGCAAAATGGATCCTCTGACCTGGTGACAGATAAGAGAAAATCAACTAAGGTTTAAGATAGCTTGTAAGCCATTATCCTCAACTGAAGGAATCAGGAATATCATGTTCAGGACATCAGTTATTCCTTGTGCATGTGGTTTTGATAAAGGTTCTTTGCAGAAACCTGCACACTATCTTTTAAAATTAGATAGTCTGGCCATTCATTCTGAATGATCAGACTGTGATTTTTCAGTTAATTACCAGTACCTGTATTGTGCAATAGATAGATTAATGGACTAAGAATCTGGAGGGCAGGTTCAAATCCCCATTTGGCCATGGAGATTCACTGTGAGAGTGGAACTGGTAAAACCATTCCTTAAATACCTCACTTATCTTGAAAACCATAAGGATTGCTATAAGTCAATTCTGGCTTAACAACCCAACTAATTGTCAGCAAAAGAAAACCTTGTGCAATTTTGGATATTAATCTTCAACTTCCATAACTAATTAATAGAACTTCAGCTCTCATTTTTAATTAACTACATTTCATCAAGTCAATTCTGATGAATGGCAAACCATTCCAGGGTTTTCTACCTAGATAAAACTCAGAAGTGGTTTACTATTCCCTTTCTTCTAGGGGTATCCTGGGTCTGTGCAGTTTGCCCAAAACTACCTAGGCTGGCTCTTCTCCCATGAGGCACAGAGGTAAAACTCTCCACCTCTGGTTCTGCAGCCAAATACTGTACAGCCAGATAATTTTTCTACCAGTTAGTAAAAGTTATATTATAGGAATAACATGCCAGGAATCTCACTGGAAGAAGAACCATTAGGGTGAATATATTAAAATGGACTAAGGGTGTAAATTGTCACTTGTCTTACACTCACAGACAAGGGCAAGGAACAAGTCTTCTCCTTTGCCATTTGAGGTGGTAAGATATTTGGGGACACTCATTGCAACATCAAAGAACAAAAAAGGTCAAAACCCTGCTCCAGATGTTACACCAGACAAAGAGTGATGGCATCCCTGACAGGAAGATTGCCCATAATTAAACAGTTTCTGCTTTGATGCAACAGTTTGCTCAACTTGTCCACAATCAGTCTCATTGCACACAAGTCAGGCAAGCCCTAGGATGGACAAAGGAACTCTTTAATAACTACTAGTTTCCCCCTGCCAACAATGGTATCATTCAAACAAAGGCACAATTTACAGAACAAAGCTTTGCTCAACAATTTTGTTGTTGCTGCAATAAAGCAAATTGTACAAAATTACAATGACTCATGCTTTATTACACAGACTTTTAAGGATATGAAGCGCTGAAAGGGTTGTGCCGATCTTTTTAAAACAATCAACCAATAGTTTTGTTTTGCAGCAGTGAGAAAAAAAAAGCTTATTTGTCTCATTGTCACCAGGAGGAAAGAAATATTGAAGGACATGACAATTCCTCACTGATGTGTCTTGTTGAGTTCAGGCAACCTAAAGTAACAGGAATGAGGATTTTAGCAAGCATTCCATACATCACTGTTGTGGATTCATTTCAACAGAGCTGGACTACTTTCCTACATGAGACATCACCCTGCAGACAAAAGTCAGCATAGTCAAAGCAATAGTCTTCCCAGTAGTAATGTATGGCTGTGACAGCTGGACAATAACAAAGGCTGAGCACAGAAAAATAGACACCTTTGAACTGTGCTGCTGCAGAAGACTTTTGATAGTCCACTGGACTGCAAGGAGATCAAATCAGTCAATCCTAAAGGAAATCAACCCTGGCTGCTCCTTGGAAGGACACATACTAAAGGTGAAGCTCAAGTACTTTGGCCACCAAAAGAGAAGACTCACTGGAGAAGGCCCTGATGATAGGAAAGATAGAAGGTAAAAGGAGAAGGAGGCAGCAGAGAAAGAGATGGCTAGATGGCATCGTTGATGCAGTGGGCATAGATCTGGGTGGACTACAGAGGATGGCAGATGATAGAGGAGCCTGGCGTGCTGTGGTCCATGGGGTCGCAAAGGGTCGGACTCGACTGTGCGACTTGACAACAACAAGCTTTCCTACATTCCACCTACTATTCTGTCCTATGCTTTGAAGAAAATTTGTATGAATGCACAAACAAATTTTACTGGGAAAAACATATCTCATATAACAAGCAAACAGTGCAAGAAACAGATGCCAGTTGGCTAGATTTCATATCCATTTCTTGCTTTTGAACTGTTAGGTTGGCAGGAGCTGGGACGGATGATAAGAGCTCACTCTATCGTATAGTACTCAGGTCTTGAACGGCTGACCTGCCAGCCTTCCAGTTTTCAAGCTCAGCTTCTTAACCACTAAGCCACTACAGCACTTGCTTGTTGTATATACATATTTAAAGCCTTAAAAATAGATTCATTCTTTTTGCACTATCTCTAGTATCTCAAGACTAATTGAATATGTTTCTTGTCAAGCAAAAAATAAGCTGTAACATTTTTAACACATGGAATGGAATGTTTAGAAAGAACATGAGAGATACGTGGATGAATGCCCAATTAGGTTTCTGTGATCCCCTCACTATTTGTTTAGTGGATCTGACCACAATAAAGCAATAACCCTGATCTTCCATGATTATAAAAAAATATTCTATATTATACACAACATCATAAATGATTTAAGGGGAAGGACTGTTCTATCAGCAATTTGGGAAGAAGGATAAAGCTGGTAAATGCCAGAGCAACTAAGCTCTCTTACCCCCTAATGGTTTTTCTCATACAATTTACTATTCACCCATTTTTAAATAAAAAGTAGCAATTACTGTAACACTGTTAAAGAAGCCTGTGATAATGGGCTGTCAAATATCATGGCATTAGGCAGCAGTATGAAATGGTAAATCTCATGCTGGGAAGAAAGGTGTATCCCTGTGATTTATGAGCACTGTTTGATACCAGTATAGTGCGGAATGACTCTGTGGATCAACAGTAACTCAGGAATTCATCATCAAATTGACTTTTAAAAGTGTTTCATTCCAGTGCCCGCAGCTGTGAAATCTCCATCCACCTATTCGCATGCACATAGAGATTTGCTTTTGTGCAGATATGTCTTGTCAAGATGAAACAAAACTTGACCTTAGTGAGCCACCTCCTTTGATTTGGCATAATGCTAATAATAAAAATAACAACAACAGTTATAGATCTGGCAAATAGGACAGCTGTGGAATGAATGAAGAGATGGGGACCAGGAGATATCACCTGCCTTGCTAACTCCCTGGTGATTTACACTGAGCTTTTCCTTTGCTGTTGTAACATTTTTCAATCCCTTGAGGAAAGAGGCAGTTAATTAGACTTTGTAACCCACTGCCTTATGATGAAAGGAAGATGTGATCAATGGTGATGAATTTTGAAATTGGTGGGTGGATTGTCAGCACAAAACCAAGCTGTTCCCATTCCCTTTTATCTACAAACATTACATGGCTTGTTTGTTTGTTATGCAGCTAGTATTCAATCACCTTCCCCCTCCCCACAAGAATAATTTTGACTCAGCACCTTAGAGCTTTTCACAACCTGTTGTTCAAATCAATTTGATACAGGCCAAGTTCATGTAGCTCGTTTATGTTACAGGATACAATGTAATCAAGTTCAAAAATGGTATTGAATATTATGTGCATGTAAAAATTAGGCTGTGCGACAGATTTTCTGCCAATCTCTAGCATAAATTCTCTGTGTCCAGACTTCTTTATTAATGACTAAGCTGATCTAGCTCCCTAAACTAGCTCCTTCCACAACATCATCACTACCACATCTGTTGTGTCACTGGGTTCCGAAAGAGAGGGCACAAAAGTTCTGAATCTGACTTTTTGTATTCATGACCTCAGTTCATGTACTCACCACAAGCAATAGCAGTAACAAGGACACTTATATACCACCCCATATTTGCATACAGCACTGTTTGGGTGGTTCACAAGAAATTAGCATTTTGTCCCCAGTGTGCTGGGTACTCTTTTTACTGACCTCAGAAGGATAGAAGACTGAGTCAACCTTGATCCTATTAGGATTGAACTCAAATCATAAGCAGAGTTTTGGCTGCAGCACTGCAGCTTTAACCACTGCGACATGAGGGATCTTCAGCTGAGCTCAGAGAGAAGAACATAATGAAATAAACAGATGTGCAGATAAAATGGATGGAGATCATAGAGGATTTTTACAGTCAAAATTTTGCAACTGTAATCAACATTTTATTTTATCATGTAAAAATTCTGCTGCCATGAATTCCAAGATCACATAGTTGCACCCTCCTCAAGACTCCTGCCACTTTAAGTTCATTAATCATTCTTCTCTGATGTTCAGGAATAAATTCAGGTTAGCAGATTTTCTTGTTCATTCCTTTACCTTCTGAGAAACAGAGTGCTGGTAAGGGGCAAGTATATACTGTACTGGATGCTCCAATTTTACTGTATGTTGAGAAAGGGAAAAACAACAACAACCATGATCACTATGATTCTCCCCTGTGAAAAATGTGTCCTCTGTTTGTGGAAAGTCCATGTCTTCCAAGTATCTTGGTGATATGCTGTATATTGTGACAGCAGTATCACTTTTGTTTCTCCTCCCGTCCTTACATATATGCTTTTGTCAGAGCTTCATTCTCCTTCTGCTGAGTATTTTTTTTTCTTTTGAAGGAGATACACCCTTCAGTTGATATGTTCTTGTCATGGTTCTCACCTGCTACCAAATCTCAGTGATATAGCATATGAACCATCCCATAGCATGACTATGGTTTTCTCCTAATTGTTTCACATATTCCACAAATTCAGGTTCAGGATTTCACTGTTTTTTCCTAATTGTTTCCATAGCAATAAAGTTTAGGATGCTAACCTCCTTTCTCATCCAAGCTTGGGACTGGTAATGCCGGACAAAGAAGAAGAGAGAGACCACTTGGCACCTGGTACCAAACATTAGTGTACAGACATTATGGTTGTGAGAGTTGTACTTTCTATGTTTACCTACAAATTACGGGGCCCCATCTCCACTGTCCTCCTTTTGTCATTCATTTTGTTCTTCCCAATATTTGGTCTAATATTTAACACAAGAAATACACATCAGGCAGTTTAAAGTCTTCTTGGTCAAGTTCTCAAGGCTCCTGGCATACATATTCTTCCCAGGTGTGATCCAGTGTAGCGTAACCTCATTGAAGAACAAACAAATGGCTAGGGTGGCCTACACGAATTGTGTGTCCAGTATATAAACTATAGCAATAGTGGCACATCAGAGATCCATGACCTGAGATGAGATTGTCAACTGCAACTTGTATCCAAGAATGCATTTTTTCCTGAAGCAGGAAAAATTATATTGGCATCAATTTGCTTATGGTGGAGCCAAGCTTGCCATGAAGTGACCCACACGCTATGAACATGGAATGATCTCCTGTGGCACATATAAAATGAGACCTGCAGGATTTAACACCGAGACTGCAATGGGTGGCCACAGCATTGAGGATATTATCAAGGTGCGCCTTCATAGCCAGTAAATCTGGCATGGCCTCTTCCACCTCCATGACCATTGGGAATCAGAGTTCCTCCTCCACTCATTTTGCCGTTGGGCCCAATATGATGGTTTCCAGTGGCATTTTCTCTATTGAGGGGACCATCACCCCACCTAAAGGGGCTCATCTGTCCACAGCCATTGGCCCCTTTAGGGAGTCAGGTTATTTACCACCACCCAACATTCAGTGTTGAGATGAGATAAAAACAAAACAAAACACTTTGTGGCATTCAAAAGTTTTATTTGGTGTAAAGATTTCTTTAACTGAAGCCCACTTCTTCAAATGAAAATAAAACGGGGTCAAGGATGTACTAAAGTATAAGATGAATCATGCATGATTTCGGTTTCATATATTTATTAACTTGCTAAGCACTATGTTTCAACAAGGCCTTAAGAATATGGTGAGCGAGGCCCTTGCTTTGTACTCTGCTTCCTCTGCGCCAACAGAGTTTGAGTGCTGCATATTTTCTTCCCTGATTTCTGAATTCTGCCAAGTTGCAGGTGTATGTTAATCTGAGAAATTCTTAGCGAGGTATGTGAGCATGTTGTAGCACCTTAACCTTTCCAGTGCTTTTCCCTTGGTGCCTGTCATTCTTGCCGTTTGCCTGTATATTAGCATGAGTTCTTTCTGGAATAGAAGGACTTGCTCATTTCTTTTACAGATCAAAGTTTAAAATCATCTTCACCTTGACTCATACTGAGTGAAAACTACAGTATGCTGGGCTAATTGGAAATTACCTTAACCTGAATCACACGGAAGCCCCCCGTTGAGAGAAAGTGCTGCATACTTAGTTTTTCCTTTTAGTAGCAGCTGCAATTATTAATACACCTTCACTTGGCATTGTAACTATTTTTGCTCAGAAAGTGTCTGGGAAGTATTAGGAACGGCTGATATCTTGAAAATGGAAATGCACTTCATTTTTGAAGTCTAAAAGTTGAATCTAGTGGTTTCGTAAGCAGTATGCAGCAGTGGAGATGGCAGTACAGAGTTTGCTTCAGCTTATTCTATTCTAACTTGTAGTTCTGCAAACTTTACTTGCCCTACCTCTGTGATGGATTCTAATCATAATTAGTAGGACAGCCTACTTTTAACATTCCCTGCCCCTTTATCAACAAGAGTTTCCTGGTGCTGGAGGATTAAGTTGATGAAACATTCTCCATGTGACAAGAAAAGGTTCACTTTTTTATTTCTGGGCATCAGAGTACTATTTAAAAGTACTGGAATAGGGTAAACAGATAAAGATAGATTCAGTATTATATTCTACTTTTAATTAAAAGTAGGACATCTTTTTTGCATTTTGCTCAATTTTACTGGTTTTAAGTATCCAGAGAACTGAACATTAATAGAGACTACCATAACCTGGTCAACTAATCAGGATAAATGACTGAGTCTGTTCCTATTCCTTTTTTAATAGTTAAGAAATTAAACAAATGAAGTGATTCAAGGCATTGGCTTAAATAAATTAAAACTCAACCGTTAGTGACCCTATAAGAGCCAAGTCTTGTACTTCAAGATGCTTTTGGTTTTATAGTTTTATGGTTTATTCTATATGTAAACTGTTTTACGTTTCTCTGTTGTAAGCAAATGTTATGAACTATGCTATATGACAGTGGAGGCAAACCTCTGACATGCCTGTCAGAAGAGGCATGCAAAAGCCTTTCTCATGGCATGTGTGCCATTAAAGGGAAGCCCTGCCCCACACAGCCCAGCTAGCACCACTTCCCTACCACCACCACCCCTCTCTCTCTGCCAAAGGAGAGGTGAGAGCAAAAGCTGAAATCCCAGCCAGGAGGCTGCAGCTGGGAGAGGTAAGGTTGGGAGCACTTATTGGGGGGGAGGCCCAGTAAGGGTAGGAAGGCCAGGGGGTAGGAAGGGCCAGTAGGAGGTAAGAAGGGCCTGCAGGGGTGGAAAGGCCCAGTGTGACTTTTGCAGAGCCCAGGAGGCCTTTCCAATGGCCAGGGGGCGGATTGTTGGGAGCGATGTTGGCGGGGCCTGGTGCAGTGGTGGAGGCTTGTCTAGGAGCTACACAAAGCTTGATGTGGGGTGCTGGTGCACACATGCTTGCGCAGCTTGAAGTGCATCACTTGATGTCACGTGGGTGCACACACAACCATGTGATGTCACCAGCATGCATGATGCCTGCCACCCATCTCCCCCAACCTCCTTGGGCACTCAGTCTCCAAAAGGTTTGTTATCACTGCTATATGATAATAAGGGTACAGAAATCCTGTCCTCTTTTTCCTATGGCCACCCTATTGGCTTCATCTGAACCATGTCTTCAAGGTGATTCTATACATGTTTACTTTGAATTGAGTCATATAGAATTCATTAGGACTAATTTCAAGGTAAATAAAGAATTACCACCATAATATTGGAGTCCATGAAAGGTGTATCTTCATATCTGCCCATTTCTATTTTTGCTGGGTTTCCAGCTGTTTTTCCCCAGCTGCCTTTAACAGTCACCTAACAAGTAGTCACTTGATAACTGAAAGGTTTGCCTTTTCTAAATCACCAATTGAGGAGTTCCTTCCTCTACTACAAACTTGGTTTTCTCATGTCTTGTGAGAGTTAACTATGCTTGGCTCTAAATCACACTACGTTAGAGATCAGCCATTTATCTTGAAAACAGATGCAATGTCATACAGATTCTTCCCTTTGCTTCTGACCTGAGCTCATTCAACTTTTCCCCTCCCATACCTTTTTTGCAAGATACTATACTTAGAAATCTCATTTGTTTCAATATTTGTTGGAAAAAGGAACAAAAGGAATAAAGGATGAGAAGAACCACCACCACCACCATCTGCTGCTCTTGCTTCCATATCATTAGGATTCACACTTGTGAACATATATGCGCATGTGCACACATGTACAAACACAGAGGAGACTAAACCTTCCTCCCTCAAACTGAGATCAGGAAGAGATAAGCTTTTGAAATTGAGAATGTGGTAATCTCAGCAAGTGTGTCTGCATGTTCTCTTCTAGTGAGGTTGGTCTTCTATTTAAAATATCACAAGTGGAAAATGTTTTGTTTTACAGTATCCTCCACTTAAAGGTTTGTCCAGTCCAAGTCTGATTTGAAGCTAAAGAACCATAAGGAGAGAGATCAGGAATATTGATGTTACCCACCCACAGTGAGCATCAGTTGTCTTTGCAACTTGAGTGAGAAAATTGCAATATCAAATTTCACAGCTCTACATGCAAATTAGAACATGACATTTTATGTAAATAGTGTCTTATTTTGTCCTCATTTTTGTCATAAGCAAGTGGCCTCTCCTGGTGTCAGCCTAGGATAATCACTGTTTTCATATGTCTCTCCAGCTGAAATGGAGGAAGGACAAAGCCCTGTACATCCAGGAGAGACTGAGTGTGCTCCTCTAGCCCTTTCCAACAGCAGTCTAGCAAATTGAAAGGCTTATGATATATCTGGGGATTGGAAAAATTGATGGGAGCAGTTAAAGCCTCTTCCTAGACAAACATATCCCATGCAAATTCCTGAGCAATACTGCTATTTCGCTACTCATAGGCAAATAGCAATATGTTCCCACTGACTGATCCAACTAGTTGATGGCTTTATGGCAGGAAAAGTGCCTTGACCTCCTTAAGCAGCACAAAAAGTATCTGACATCTTCATGTGGCTTCTGGACTGTCCATATATGCTCTATGTTTGACAGAAAATAAGATGTACCGGTAACTTCTCATTTATCTTGTCCTCCCAGGCAAAGACAAGGAATCATAATATTCTTCTCCTTGTTCTGTAAGATGAGAGGCTACTTTACCAACAAGAAAAAAAACAGCAAGAAGTAATTGGATACAACTGGTGCAAGCGTACAAACAACACTTTTCATGTAAGTAAGACTAATGATGCAAAATGACTGCCACTTTGTTTCATGGACTATTAAAGATGAGAAGCATTGGAATGGTTAGTTGTATCTCTTTTCAGACCATTAGCCAGCCATTTTATAATTCTATGTCTATGTGTTTTCAAAAGGAAAGGGCACATTTTTTCACAGAGGGAGTCTGTGCTCCTTATTTAATGAGAAAACACAGTGTTCCTTATCTCAACTGTGCCTTGAAGCAAAGAGCATCATAAGGCTTGAAAATTTCATGTTGAGCTATCTCATCAAGTTGAGACAGCCTATATGAATGAGAATGAAGCATTTAGCAAGTATTCCTTATATCCATAGTAGGATGCAATCATCTCTACTACTTTAAGAAATAGGCCATGCACACATCAATCCTTTAAGTTTAGAAGACAACTGGAAAAGAGGAGTATCTCACCCTAAATTGACAAAGCAATCCCTGTGCCCAGAGCATGAACCACTCTGACCCTGAAGACAGGACTCAGCAATTTGTTACTCTCAATACTGTATAATGTTACACTTTGTCCTTCAATTCTCACCATCAGTTATGTTGACGAAGACAAATGGTATTTGCCACCCAATGACATCTGGAAGGCCACATGGTCAACAGCCCTACCATGAACACAAAAATAAGGTCTGAAGAAGTGGACTTGATCCACGAAAGCTAACAATAAAAATATAGCAGTTAGTCTTTAAAGTGCTATAGTGTTTTTTATTTTATTTTTATTTTGTTTTGTTTATTTTGGTTTGTTTTCTGATATACAGTTTTGTCAAAGTTTTACCAGTGTAGCCACTTACATTCTAAATAAAGTGTAATGAACTGAGCTAAAAGGGAAATAGCCTAGCACAAAAGGCATATTATAACGAACAAACACATTACAAATATGTATGAGCTTTGTAACTAAAAGTACAAAGAGGGACACAGAAGAAATCAGAAAAGGGTACACCAGAATGGAGGGAGAAAAATGGCAGTGTGTGTTTGACCGATCCAGATGCATTGCACTAAAAACTTGCTAACGAGTAAAATGACCCAACTTTTCTTTCTCAGGCTCACAAATGATAATAGTTTCTACTAAAATATAGAATAATTTGGCAAGAAGCATTCAAAAATCTTGGAGACTACTGAAAAGACTGAACAATAATCCAAACAAAAGGACACTTATTCAGTTATGACTCCAATCCAAATATAGTAATACCTCGGATAACGTTTACCTCGGATAACGCTAACATCTCTTAATGTTAAGTAATCTGGGGAGGAGAATTGGATCGAATAACGTTAAAGTCCTATCGGATGCATCGGATAACAACCGCTAAAGCCTGTGCGGTTACAATGTATCTCTATGGAGCTTTAACGTTATCTGATCCATCCCATAGGATTTTAACATGGATCGGATAACACTAAAAATTGGATAACACCAAGACTTGTGGAACCAAGTCTTAGCGTTATCCAAGGTATTACTGTAGTACATTATTTAATACTCCTGGCAGGGAGGACCAGACAACCCATTAAAAAAAGCATCAAACGGACATCCAGAGCAAAATCAATGAACTGTTTACTTCTTTCATATTGGCAGAATTATAGGAAGACATAAGAAGATGCAAGGATGGCAAAGAGGTGGGACTCAGTGATATCCAGATTGAGCAAATTAAAAGCTTTGGGCAAAACATAAAGGAATGCCTTATCCAACTCTTTAATAACTCTTGGATGAGCAAAAAATCCCAAAAATATGGCAGAAGATGTAATTGCTATAACCAGGCAAAGAGCCATCAATTCTCAAAACCTACAAGCCAATCACCTAACTATGCCATTTATGAAAAGTTTGAACAAATGATATTAAATTATCTAGCCCTGTGGTTCACAATGTGGGGCACACACCCCACAGGGGGCAATTTGATTTTTAAGAGGGAGAATTCAAGAAAGAGTTATTAACAGTTAATGGACTTTTAGGCTTTCTCCACATGTATAGGAGTTCACTTTTTTTAATAATAAGAATTATATGTCACAAGGGGCGGGGATCACAATTTTAGAGATGCTTAGGTGGGGCATGGCCAAAAAAGGTTGGGGAAGCCTATAAGGCCATTCGCTATTAATAACTCATTTTCAAATTGCCCCCCCTGTGGGGCATGTGCCCTACAATGGGAACCAAACAGAAAGCTGCCAACAAAAATAATATAGTTAAGAAACTGGATAGTGCAGGCTGGCCCATACCTACAAATAATAAGACCAACAACTTTGTCTCTGTGCACAACAACTCTTTCTACAGCAGAATATGCTATTGCCATAAGACATAAATAAGAATGTGCCAAACAAGTTGATGTAGTTCTTAATGAATTGTGCAGGATTATTACTGGCTGTCTCAAACCCATCTCGATGAAAAAATGATTATTATTTGGTTGGCATTGCCCCACCAGAAGTACATCAAGAAGTGCTAGCAAATAATGAACAAAACAAGGTAATATACAGTAGCATTTTTTTTAATAGAAGCTGTGTTACTCTGTGTTTCAAGCATATCAGAGAGTAAACAAAAAAAGTTGTAGCACTTTAAAGACTAACTGCTGTATTTTAATGTTAGCTTTCATGGATTGAGTCCACTTCATCAGACATAGGAGTGAGACTTCATAGAATGCAGCAGTTAGTCTTTAAAGTGCTACAACATTTTTGTTTTGTTTTCCTTTCTTTTGTTTACTCTCTGATATACAGTAGCATGAAACCCATCCACTTCATGAACACCAACCCTTTGTTGTTATTCAGTCGCACAATCGATTCCTACTCTTTGCGACCCTTTCTAACCCTTAGATACAGCAAAAATTTAGGAAATGATTTCAAGCTCAACATATTAAACCAGAAGAGGCTAAGTTAAGCCTATGGATCAGGCTAATTGGATACAGGGCAATGTGAATGTGGAGAAATCCAGTCAATGCAACATATATGTGCCAGCCATTTATGCCCCACTAAATGTACAAAAGAAGATCTAATAAACTGTCAAGATTATGGTATTTGAATTACCCTGCGTCTGATAAAAAAATGGTCTAAATATTTTAAAATGTTAATCTGTTTTGAATTTTACCTATATTTCATATAATACATAATTTTAAGTTGTGCAATGCTCCAAAGAAAGAAAAGAAAAGAAAAAGGAGCCTTGTGTCCTTGGAAGTACATTATGTGTCCCACAAAATAGAGTGCCTCATAATGAAGCATTGTGTAACAGCTGCAGCACACCAGTTAAACTGCATGTATATAAACCTAATATTTCATCTCAAGAGTATTTCATGGGAGAACAAATATGTATTAGTTAGAAAGCACATCTGAGTCACACAAAACTGCAAGAAGAAGGTACTTTGCCTCCAGAAGTGATTCATTTATTCTTTACTTCACTTTCGGATAAGGTTGCCACCATTTCAACTGGTTTTTGCTACTATGTACCTCTCTGTTGTCGATCAAACACTGTCTGCTGATTTCCTAGCTATGGGAGGAAAAAAGTTGACTGGGTTCAAGACAGAAGCCAAGGGTGATATTAAAAGACCAGGCCAGGCTGGTGTTTCTTTTTCTGGGCAATTGGCAAGTCTAATTACTAATCCCAACAATTCATGTTCAGTTATAATTAAGGTCACCAGTGTTTCTTATGGGTATAGTCTTATTCCTTTAATGAGCACAAATTCAGCACATGAAGTTGCTCTGTGCATTTAGATTTCATGATAGAAAAGCCTGACCTGTTGAATACCTGCCACAGTGGATGCAAATAACCACATTCCAGACATTAGCAACCTTTATTAAAGTGTCTCCAGAAATGAGTCTCTGATGTCAAACCACTCAAGGCAGGTTTACCATTCTGCTTCTTGTAAGAGAAGACTATCTTGTATCCTGAACAAGGTGTATAAAAATCAATGATTTGCCACTCCCATCCCAGAATAATTAGAGAGACACAGTTCTGGAATTTAACTGGGACCACAACTTTATTAACTATTAACTGGAATTGGTAACCCTCCCATGTCTGCAGCAGGGCCTATTGCAGTGCGGATAGGCTCCTAATGAGTAAGTTTGTTATTGTTGTTCAGTCGCACAGTCGATTCCAACCCTCTGCGACCCCATGGACCACTGTCCGCCAGGCACTCCTGTCCTCCACCATCTCCCTCAACTCGCTCAGCTCTGTGCCCATTGTCTCCACAATACCATCTAGCCATCTCATCTTGGGCCGTCCCCTTCTTCTTTTGCCCTCGACCCTTCCAACCATCAAGGCTTTCTCAAGTGAATCTTCTCTTCTCATTTGATGTCCAAAGTACTTTAGCTTCATCTTTATTATTTGACCTTCTAAGGAGCAGTCAGGGTTGATTTCTTCTAAGATTGACCTATTTGTTCTCCTCGCTGTCCAGGGGACTCTCAAAACTCTCCTCCAACACCACATCTCAAAGGCGTCTATTCTTCTGCGCTCAGCTTTCCTAATGGTCCAACTCTCACAACCATACATTGCCACAGGGAATACCATTGCTTTGACTATGCGAATTTTTGTTTTCAATGTGATGTCTCTACTTTTCACTATGTTCCCCAGGTTTCTCATCGCTTGCCTCCCAAGAATCAGTCACCTTTTTATTTCATGGCTGCAATCTCCATCTGCAGTGAGCTTAGGTCCTAAGAAAGTAAAATCTGTCACTGCCTCTACTTCTTCCCCATCTATTTTCCAGGGACTGATACTCAAAGACTGTGGCGTCCAAAGACAGCCCTCTCCTGGCCAGCAAATTCCAGGGTGAACCTGTCAGGCTGCCACTCCCTCATGACCTTAGGTGGGCACCCACAGCTGGCTACCAGTACACACTCCCATTTTAGGACTGAATCTCAACATTTGTGTACCCCAGATGTTGAGCACACTGGGACCTCCACTCAAAGCACCTTGGGAACTCAGAGATGCTACTTTCCATTCCATCTACTCAACACTGATTACCTCATATGTCCTTGTGAGCAACCAGTGCAGGATAGGCAAAAATTACCCACCCCCCTTTTCCAATGCCAATCAGGGTAAGTGGTCACAAAAATTCCTATTTGGCCCCAAAGTGACCAGCTAGTCTTGCAATGAACACACAGGACAGGTGGGTGGATCCTTTGCACCTCACAAAGAGGCCAGAGCAGGGGGGACAGCAGCCTTTCAGGCTTCCTCTCCCTCCTCCCCTCAGTCACATGTCAGGAGCTTACTAGAGCCTGCTATGGACTGCTCATGGTCCGGGAGTAGCAGCAAAGATCCCTTGCCCTGGCAGCTTCACATTTCGACAAAGTCAGCTTTCTATTTTTATTTTTAAAAATAAATAACAGATTTGTTCTGTTTTAATCAGATTTTAAATTTTTTTTAACTGGATTTTAAAAAAATAAAATGCTTTTTAAGGAAAAATCTATCTAAAAATAGTTTTCTATTTAAGGTACATTATAGCACAAAATTTATTCATCATGAAATAAGTATTAGTTTTTAATTATTAAGAGAACAGTGTTATTAAGAGTGCAATGTTATGTTCTTCTAGAGGTTTTTATAAAGCTTATTGGACAGTTTTCTATCACGAAGATATTTTCATGGATGCTTGGATTTTCATTTCTCAAAACTGAATTTGTGTCCACACAGATCACATGCCTCTTCTTTACACCAAAAAATGTTATAAAACAAGCATACAGAATTGAGAGATAAAACCTTAATCACATTGTTCCTTTGCAAATCTAAGCCACACAGGATCAAACCCTTACATTTTACCTGCTAAATTTCAAAACTATCAATAACTAGAAAGAAAATTTTGAAAGTGGAATAGATCTGCACAAGAAGTTAAATGTGAGGAGAAAGAGGCAAGCAGTAAAAATGAAAGTGAAAACTCTTGATCCTTTATGAGTCTTTATATAGAAAAACCATGAATTAAATTCATGCTTACTGTCTTGTGATTATAAGTGATTTGATTTAAATCAAATCTAACCTTGAAGCAGAAAGCTTAGGCTTTTCAGAAATGCTAGACTTTAATATAAGATATCAGAAAACACTGAAGCTGAAGGTCACATTGACAGTACATCAGATAGAAAACAGCTTGAACGCAAACTGGTAACTACAGTGATAAACATTATATTCTGAAAATAAACATTCACTCCAGAAACCCTGGACTGGCATAGAAAATAGAGGCACAGCTGTGTTATGAAGCACACATAGACACTAGAATAAAATTATACTGAAGCAGGAGAGAGGGCCAGTCTCAGAGACTGGTGTCATTTCTGTGCTCTCCCAGCTCTGTATGCAAGTCCTTGTATGACCCAAAGAATATTTATATGCCAAAACCTCCTTATGAAACTGATAAATTTTCTCCTGGCATGCTTGTAGAGTCCAATGGCCATATGATTACCACAAGAGCTTAGGTTATTTAAAATACTTTCCCCAGTTACACCTTGATAGGTAATTTCCACCTAGGTTGTCAAAAACAGCAGCAGAGAACCTTTGGTTCACCAGATGTTTTAAACTTCAGTTCTTATTGGTTTCTCCCAGCAGGATCCACACAAGGGGCATTCTGGCTACACTAAAAGGGCACTGGAAAGGGAGTGATAAGGACATATAACCCTAACAAAATATATACAGTGGTACCTCGCTTAAAGAGCATAATGCATTCTACAGGATTGCTCTTTAAGTGAGTTTGCTCTTTAAGCGAAACACCACTGTAAGTGACCAATTGTTGGGGGGGGGGGGGTACTGCAAACCCCGATTTATTTGTTAAGTGAGTTTTTGGTAGGTTTTATTTGTTAAGTGAAGCGAACATTCAGAGAAAATTCTGCTCTTTAAGCGAGACACTCTTTATGCGAGGTTTGACTGTATGTTCCCACTCGCCTTCTAATTCCAACTCCCCTCTGGGGATTTGAATCAACAACCTCATGCTTACAAGCCAAAATTGCAACCTGTAAGCCACAGCAGCTTCACTGCCAATGGAGCTGCTTTTGTAACTTTATCTTTGGCAGAGGAAGGCAGGAAAATGGAGCCCTGCTTGTTTGCTCGATTGTTCTGGGCATCACAGCTCAGCTTGGCTCTTTGGATTGGCACCCAAGGAGGGATGCCATGGTACTGTTACCTAAAATTTTGAGATTCTGTTACCCCAAAATTAAGAATCAGGCATCACATATTCCTACGCGTGATCAGTTGTGCTTATTAAAGCTATATTAAACATGAAAACATGCGCGCGCACACACACACACACACAAGATGAGCTGGCGCCACAGGAGGGAGAAGAAGCTAACACTTATAAATTATATGAAACCCTGCAAAGATAAATTAATTAAAGTTAACCATGGCAAATCGCAGGAAAAGTCTTGGCATCAGATACGTGACAAGAAGGGGTGGAGGTCTGTCACATACGCACAGGGATGATTAGGAAGGTTAATTAAAATGTTAAAAGGTTGGCTTCTTTCCCCAAAGGGCTCCTGATTGAATAATTCAGCCACTAGTCAAATAACTTAATCAGTTTCTTTGTTTTCCTCTGCCGAAGATATCTACGAAAGCCCCAGTCAGTTTCATGCCTACAAACAGCTTAGCAGAGAAATGGCCCTTGAACGACCCTGCTTACTCCCGCCTCTCGCCGCGATTGGACTAAAGCCACTGGAACTCGATGCCTATTGGTCAAGACGCGCCTGGCTGCTCACTACACAAAAGCCTTTGATTCTTTCACAAAACTGGACTGGCAACATTGTTTCTTTGCAAGAATGTCTGACAACCGCAAAGTGAAATATAGTTACCGGATTAACTCTCCTAGGAAATTGATTCCTCCGAAGACAATGCCTTCTTCTAAATTCTGTGCCATCTTCACTATTTACCCCGGAATTTACATTGTGTTTTGTATTTGCATGTAATTAAAATGTGATAATTGCCCTTCTACTGCCCCAGCCTCTGCAAACAACCCCCTCACGCAGATGTCCACCAGTGATAGGGTATAAAGGAATTTTGGGAGGAGAAAGGGGGAGCTCAGTCACAGCAATCGTGATGGGGCCCCCGAGATTGGTTTTCATTAAAACGTTTGAGGTGGAGACTTCTGCTCTATATTACCGGTCACTGTAGATCAGAACCCTTAATGCCAATAAAACCAATTTTGTTTTGATCAAAACCATGTCTCGGTGTCAGTTCTTTTTGAGGTTAATTAATTCTCCACCAAGAAATGAACCTAGCCCTAAATTTGCAGTAACAGTACTGAGAGCCTGAGGGCACCCCAGGCTGAGTCCCGGTTGCCTGATGAGCCAGCCCACCACTAATCCACACAAAATGTAGCAATTGATCTTCAAAAAAATCAGGAGAGCCAAAGGATTTAGAATCATAGAATCATTAAAAATGTGGAGTTGGAAGAAGTCTAGAAGGCCATCAACTCCAACCCTCTAATTAATGCAGCAATTCAAGGTATATCTGACAGATGGTTCTATTGAAGGCCTCCAGTGTTGGAATGCTCATCATCTCCTGAGGTAATTGGTTCCACTGTTGTACTGATCTAACAGTTAGGCAGTTTCTCTTTATATAGATCCAGAATTTGCCTTCCTGTAATCTGAGCCTATTATTATGTGCCCCACACTCTGGGATGACTGGAAACAGATTCTGCCCCTCCTCTTTATGACAATCTTTCTAGTATTTAAAAAGTGCTAACACATCTCACTTCAGTTTTCTTTTATCAAGGCTAAGCATGCTTAATTCCTTCAGTATTTTTTTCCCATAGGACTTGGTTTCTAATCCCCTGATCATCCTTGTTGCTCTTCTCTGAACCTATTCGAGTTTGTCTGTATTTTTCTTAAAATGTGGTGTACAAAACTGGACACAGTACCCAAGATGTGGCCTAACCAGTGCTGAATAGAAGAAAACTAGCACAGTACTTCACCAAATATGGAGACTATGCTTCTGTTAATGAAGCCTTGGCCTTTTTTGAAGCCACATTGCACCGTTGACTCATATTCAACTTGCGATATACAGTACAAAAATTTCAAGATCCTTCTTGCTTTTAGTACTACTAATCCAAGTATGCCCATCTTGCAATTGAGTGTTTAGTTTCCCTCCTCCTCAGGTGTAGAGCTTTGCACTTATCCTTGTTAAATTTCAATCCACTGTTTTCAGCCCAGTGCTCCAGCCTATGAAGATGTTTTCTGATTTCCTTTCTGTTTTCCGGGGTATTAGCTATTCTATTCAAATTTGTGTCATCTGCAGATTTGACTAACATTCCCTGCACTCCCTTATCTAAGCCATTTATAAAAATGTTGAAGAGCACCATGCCCAGGATGGAGCCTTGAGGTATCCCACTTTTATCTGTTCCCAGTTTGAGAAGAAGCTACAGATAATGCTGGGTATGTTTCTGTAACCAACTGTGTATCCACCTGACAGTTGTTCTATCCAACCCATGCCTAATTAGCTTGCTTATCAGAATATCATTGAGCACTTGGTCACTTCATTTTGCTGAAGTCAAGATGAATGAATTACATTACACCATCTACCAAGGAGTTTACCCAATCAAAAAGTGAGATAAGGTTAGTCTGGCAGAATTTGTTCTTGATAAATCCATGTTGCCTTCTAATTATTATTGTGTTATTTTTCAAGATGCTTGAAGAGAGAGTGTTTACAATCTGCTCCTGAATTTTCCCTGGGATTGGTGTCAGGCTGACTGGTCTGTAGTTCCCAGGTTCCTCCTTTTTGAAGATACAGAGAGTGTTAATCATAATCTAAAAAGTTGGTTTGCCTCTGCAATTAAAACATGACTTCCAATTCAAGGGGAGAGGGGAGCAGGGAAACCCAAAAAAACCTTTCCCAGTATCCAACATATAAAACATGGGACCAGACAAGATTTTTTGCTTCCAAAGACAAAGGAGCCGAATCGTAACAGTTAAAATCACTATGCAATGTGGCTGAGCTGGGCTGGTGCATGATCTTGCTCTTTCTATACCCATCTTGATGAGCAATGAGTCAGTTCTTTATTGGAGGAGGGGTGTGTGCTAGGAGAAAACTTAGAAGAAAATTACTTGTTAGGACTACATGTCCCAGAATTCCCCTGCTACCATACCCACCTCTATCAGAAAGTTGGGTTTCTAAAGAGTTTTTCACCCTTTTCAAGATGAAGTCAAACCTCTTGGTGGCCCTGACTAATATACCTAGCCATAGATAGCATCAAAAATGGCTATTGCTGAAAATTGGACTAGAGGTGCACTAAACTCAGTATTCTTTTCCATTTAATTCTCTCTGAGTCCATCAGTGCAGGTGTTTGCGGTGCTCCAGAAGAGCCAGTTCACAGGAGTGCTCCTCTTTCCAGCTGCAAATCTGCACTGACAGATAATTCAGTGCAACAACAACAACAACAAAGGTTACTTTTCCCTTTCTTCCTCTCTTTGTCAGACAAATTGCATTATCACTATGACACAGATGGGATGATTACTCAGCCTTGGAAAGGACACAGCAAAGCCATTAATGAAGCACCATCTTGTATTAGGACCCTTGGGATCCCCACTGTTTTTCAGTTCAGGGCTTCTGCTACAGTATATAACATTTTCTCTTCTTTATACATATATAATGAAAAATGTTGCCCATGAGCCATTCTAAATGTGACTTCTCCTGGTAGCTACATGCAAGTATAACTCTACACGTGGATATATGTACATCTACCTGTATTCACAGAAAGAATGTACTGTCATCTAATTATCCAGCCACAATGCAATGTGTGACTGTATAATCAGTTATAGGTTCAAACCATAGTGTGTCACTGACCTATCAATTCTACAAGCATAGCTTCCTGTTTTCAAAACTTAATAAAACCCATTGTATGAATCAGAAAATTTTATTTGTTTTTTATAATGTAGGCGCATACCTAAAGTTTTGTTTTACACAGTTTTGAAGATCAAATCAGGTAGGTGACATCCCCCATTCTCCATACACTGAGTAAACTGATTTCTGGCGTTTGTCATGACTCTTTCCAGCATAGCAGGGTGTATGCTGGGTTGCGATCACTGAACAACCGCTCGAAAAGTAGGCCTCAATGGCAAATGCATGCTCCACACTATTCCAACGCATGATGGTGACTGAACTGTGTCAGGACAAAACTTTATAGTCCCGCCTCTTGAACGAGACCACTAGCACTCCGCTACAACATCAACCGACTGAATTGCGCACATTTTAAAAAAGGAAGTTATGTTGCCGCACCCTGTATAAACGTATAGTCATAATGCCCACTCCTGTGTATGCATTCAAGTGCTCAGTACAAAGAAACACCCAACTCAAATCCATGCACACAAGCATGCATTTTAATATACTGCTTGATCCACACAAGCCATAGAAATCTGAAGACAACTATGGAGGTATGATCCCCAATTACACAAAAGTGCCCAAATGGATTCCTATCTGTTTTAAAATTAACACCCCAAAATAGGACCTGTTTGATTAGGTCAGTGTTTGTCCAATGGAAGTCTTCAGGAGCATACAGTTCCCAAATGACCTCCTTGATATTTCTAGTGGTTCACAACTATGGGGTCCCAGATGTTCTTGGACTACAGCATCCAGAAATCTCAACCAGTATAGCCAATAATAAATGGTTCTGGGAGTTGTAGTCCAAGAGCATCTGGGCCTGAAAGTTTGAGAACCACTGTATTAAGGCATCCTCATCCATGGAATAGATATGGGTGACCAAATTGAAGCTTCATCCAGGCAAGACTGGAACTTCTGGTTAACTGAAAAGAAGACCCGAGAATATGATTCAATCCATATCGGATAGGATTGCACTCCTCCTGAAAACCTGGACCAGAAATGGCCAGGAGCACATTTGTACAGTTAAATATGGCATACCAACTGCATCCATTCTGGGACATGTTTGATGTGGCTATAGGGACACATTCCTTAGTTTCCTCATATTTGGATTACTGTAATGCGCTCTATGCAAGGTTGTCCTTGAAGACTGTTTGGAACTGGTTCAAAACACTGCAGCTGGACTGTTGATTGAGGCCAATCAAAGGGAACATATAACTCTCCTGTTATGACATATAACTCTCCTGTTATGACATATAACTCTCCTGTTATGACAGCTTCACTAGTTATTCATCTATTGTTGGGCTCAATTCAAAATGCTAATTACGACCTATAAAGTCTAGTAAATCTTGACTTCAGATTTTTTGAAGGATTGTGTCCTCCAAATAACTCTCCTCAGTTTTTGAGTTAATCAGAGAATAGCTTTTCCTTGACTGGCCACCCTTACAACATGTCTATTCACAACAGGAGAGAAGATATTTTCAGCAGTTGTTTCCAAGCAATGGAACTTACTGTGGTATGAGACTAAATTTCCCCCTCCCTCTGTCCTTCCACCAGCAGATAAAAACATTTCAAGCAGGCTTTTCAGCAACTGGAAACTTTTGGTATTTGAAAATCTCACTGAGAAAGGAGTTTTAGTCAAAAGTTCACTACACTTTATTGTCCAATCCTGTTTTTAAAACTGGTTTTCAATAGGGGTGTACATTAATCCCCCAATTCACATAAGCCACATAATTTTGGGTTGGTACATTCAGAGACAATTTGTCTGTCCCTGAGACTGGACTTTTCCAAATCTCTGTTGAGTAATATCTTTTGCCTTTTATTCATCCTGGAATCACACAAATATCTTTGATTTTGTCCAGTTTTGTTTTTTGCCCAAAATTCGTGCCAATTTGTCCAATTATTTTTAAATGAGTGGCTTTTTAGTCTTGGTATTCATATTTAATTATATGTTAATATTATAATATATTTTCAATACAGTGAGTCACTTGTAAACTGCCTTCGATTCCTTCTACTGGCAGAAAGGCAGGAAAGAAATAAAATACATAATGAAGGAAGGAAGGGGCAGTTGGTGCTCAAAGCCATGGTAGCAGAGAAGCCTCGAATTAACACAGTTCCAATTTATAGCACTTTGACAAGAAGCTTGTCACCTCATAGTTTCCATTTGCTTTATCCATTTATAAGGCCATAACACAGCTTGACAAGGACTAAATAGCCCAGTGTCCCACTGATCTCACCAGAATTTAATGTGCCATTCCGATACACTTAAATTAGTAATAGACAGCCGTCTGTGCACCACAGGACTCTTGCTGCATCAGAAAACACTCTGTAGTTTCTGTTCCTGGCTTACAAATCAGAGAAACAAGGAATAAAGCCAACACAGAGATGACAATAAACTCTTGGCATGGTCAGCCCCTCATTTCTTGTGGTACATCCTAAGGAAATTTTTGAAATGACAGAGCTGGCTTCATTTTGAGCACATAGCCAGTGGCATCAAAATTATTCTGCCAAGAGGATCTCAGGGACTCCATAGCTCAAAGTGCCTCTATCTAGTTTCCCTTCAGCTTTTTATTGACAAAGCTGTAGCTAGCAAAAGCAGCAAGCATTTACACAACTTGCTTGCCTTCATTAGCATCGTTATCATTATCTAATTTTTCTCACAATGGCCAGAACTTTCTTTTCTCTTCCTGTTTTGAGAGACAGATTTTAAGAGTAAAGGAAGGTCTTTGCTCTCACACATTTAATAGCACAGCACCATTCTCCACAGTGACCTCTAAAGCAGGGGTGCCCAAACTTTTTGGGCTGTGGGCCGGTCACATGGTTCAGGAGGCCAGTCACTAAAGCCTGGGGGCCGGATCTGGGCCCTGACACCAATTCATCCAGCCTAAGAAGCCCTCGTCGCTCCCAGGAGTAGAAGTAAAACATGCCCATATGGGTGCCCGTATGGGCACTCCCAGGAGCGATGAGGGCTTTGCAGGCCAGATGAATTAGTGTCACAGCTGGATCCGGCCCCTGGGCCATAGTTTAAGCAGTCCTCTCTAAAGGGAGAGGCTGGGAGCACTTGTAGCAAACTGCTAGCTGTGCTTAGCAGAATGGTAATCCCTCCTAAGCACCCTGTAACAATAGTCAGCAAAACACTTTCTAGTTCTTGATAAATCCTTGCTGAGTTTTGCTGAGCGTGGATTTTTTGGTCATCTAAAGTCTTCAGACAAGTTAAAGCACCTGCCTTCAGGGATAATGATACTAAATTGGGTGAGCTGAATAGCAGTGCCAACTTCATATTCTGTTAAATCAGGGATTCTCAACTGGTGGCCCATAGGCCAGATGCAGCCCACGGCACCATTTCATGGCGGTCCCCCACCGCCTCCACCACACCAGGAAGTGCCGTGTGATGGAAGAAGAGCAAAATGGCCATCCAGCCCCCAAAGCTGTCTGAGGGAGCATGACCTGGCCCCTGGGTTTAAAAGGTTGAGAACTCCTGTATTAAATCCTGGTAGTATTTATAAATGTCTTCCCTTTTCCTGGAACATGACCAGCTTAGAGATAAGTGGGCAACCTTTTCAGAGAGAATGTTTCAGCTGTCCCCAGCCTAGGGTTCCCCGAAAAGAGACTGCCTAAAATTCCTTTGATACCCCAGCCAGTAGAGTAGGAGTTGTAGCACAGCATGTTTGAAGACTGGGAAAGGGTGCCTCAAATGCATCACAGAAACAAGTGGGGGAGAGGCTCCTTCAAGTTACCTCAGGTCAACTTGCAAAGCAGGCATTTCCTGACTCTCCCTTTCTTACCAAGGTCTTAACAATGCTTGTCTTCTGTCAAACAGATACATATTCTAAATGACCAGTCTGGTATTTGCTCTTCTGTCTGCAGGATGGTTCAGAGCGCTGAGCCATTCACATAAAAATGTGCTCCACAATGATACAGTTGTACCTCGCTTAAAGAGCATAATGTGTTCCACAGGATCGCTCTTTAAGCGAGTTTGCTCTTTAAGCGAAACACCATTGTAAGTGACCAATTGTGACTTGGGGGGTGGGATTGCGAAACCCAATTTATTTGTTAAGCGAATTTTGGGTTGTTTTTATTTGTTAAGCGAAGCGAACATTCAGAGAAAATTCTGCTCTTTAAGCGAGTTACTCTTTAAGCGAAGCACTCTTTATGCGAGGTTTGACTGTACATTTTCTCACTTTGTGTTGTACCAATACAACTGTAACCCTGGAAGAAGTGAACTTATAATGCTACATGGTGTATCTTCCTCTCAATAGACTACTCTTGGTTTTGAAAGCCATTTGCTTCCTTACTATACAAGCACAATGTGCAACATAAAGGAACTAATAATATATCGTTATTGTTCTGGTTTTCTTTTAATAAGAGTGAACTATTCACCCTAGTAATCCCCATTGCCTCAGTTAAATAGTTTCCTTATCTTTAAGGGGAAGCAGAGGCATTTTAATGCTCCCAACAAGAAGATACTATGCTATTAATTCATCTCCCCCTACCCCTTTACAAATGTTTAGAGCAGGGGTGCCCAAACTTTTCAGGCCACAGGTCGGTCACTTGGTTCAGGGGGGGTGGTCACTATGGCTGGATGTGGCCCCCAATGCCAATTCATCTGACCCATGAAGCCCTCGTCACTCCTGGAAGCGGAAATAAAATGTGCCCGTACTTCCGCTTCCGGGAGCAATAAGGGCTTTGCAGGCCAAATGAATTGGCATCGGGGGCTACACAAGGCCCCTGGGCTGTAGTTTGGGCACCCTGGTTTAGAGGAAATGCAAAAGGCAGAAGAAACAAGGAGGAAATGAATGGAAGATTAAATCAAAAGATGATCCTATTGTTTTAAAGATGGTGGTATAGATCTGAGCATTTGAATAGGACTAAGTAATAAAATAAACCCTAGATTGGGCTTTTCTCACAGATTCTCTGTAGCAGAGAAACATAGACTGTGGGGGATTCTGTTATGTTCTCATTCTCTTTGCCTTAAAAAATGAGTCCCAAAGACTGTCCTGTTTACAGATATATTTTGTACAAAAGACTGTTTACAAAGATGCTTTGTGCAAAAAAAAACCCCAACCCTACATTTTAACTTTATCCTTTTGATACTGTCCTGTACTTTTGTGTAAGCCATCTTGCAAAGATATGTGTTTTTGAATATGAGAATCAAATGGTTTTTAATAAAGGACAAATAAGAGGAGAAATATATTTGGTTCTAAGATGAATTATTTAGAGAACACAAAAAACAGTACTAGAAATAACAGTTAAACTAGAGAGTGGTAGGATACCAAGATGAAGAAAGGCATGAGGGAAACAAGATCAGAATGAAGCAGAAATGTAGAGAAAAAGATTGAATGGGAAGAGGGGAGGAAAAGCAAATCTGCCATTGGCAAGTTCTTTCTCCATCTCTACCAGTAAAGCAAGCTCTGCTGACTTTGTAGTCAGGCCTGAAATGTAAAGCTTGAAGAGCAGGAACTAAGAGGAAGTGACAACCATATTCTAGTAACCTTTATATGAAGAGGGCAAAGAAGCTTCCTGACCTCTTCAATCACCCCAGTGCCAGTAACAAGGCCCAGAACACCCCAGTGAATAGCCTCAACAAAATTCTTCCTTGCAAAATTGTTACCATGAATTCACAGAAGTTAATTACAAGTTTTCACAGGACTCATAAAATACTGTGTAGGGGAGTGAATCTATAACACAGGTTGATAACATTTTGGTGGTTATAACTGTCAGACCCTTCACACTGTCACTATTCATTCTTCTTCTCTTCATTATTTTCTAAGGGTAAGGAGAAAGTGCAGAAAACACCTGCACAATCTAGCAGATATCAGGGAGATTAATCAGGCTGCTCTTCCAGATCATATGATTCCTTCTACCAGACTGTGCAAGAGGGGCAGGGGGGACCTTCAGAGGTGTAGCGTGGGGGGAGGGGTGCACCGGGTGGCACTTTTTTGAGGGGTGTCAAAATTTCACAATAAATAGGGACCCTCCCCCACCACCAGCATCCTGGGCCCTGCTCAGGGGGCGACAAGTTTGGCCTTCACCCCAGGCAGCTGAAACCCACACTACACCACTGGGGACCTTAGTAGAGCCAAGAGCCATTTTTGCAGACTTGCCAGGAATTTGAAGGACACTTTCACAAGGGGAAAGGGCTAAAAGTGGAAGAGTGAGACCAAAAATGCTGATATACATTTTACGTTTATTTTATAATAAAAGTCACCGCAATGATTTTCTTAACTGAAAAATTTATTCATTTTTAAGAATGAATTTTAAACTTGAAAATGCTCCCCCCCCCATGCCTTCTAGTAGAAACAAAATATATGCAAACAGTTTAAATTAAAAATCAGGGACCCAGAGGGTTTCAGGCAGACTCAAAACATGGCAAAATTGCTCTATAAGCCCATTAAAGGGCACAGTTCATTCCTTCATTCCTTCATTCCTTCATTCGCTTGCTTGCATGCTTGCTTGCTTTTTTGCTTATTTAATAACATTTCTATACTGCTCAACTTAATGCCAGGCACTGCTCTGGACAGCTGATAATATATGCACAACAATAAAATCAATACAAAATGTACTCATACATAATTATTATAAAATTATAGCACCCACTGGTGGCGGACTCAAATAAATAAACAAACAAAAATAAATATTGGAATAGAACAATGTAAAATAAGTATATACTCTAAATGTATTCATCTAGTTAGGGAAAGATGTCCAGGAAAACCTTTCTAGAAAGAATTCTTTCTGAGCAGATTATTATTATTATTATTATTATTATTATTATTATTATTATTATTATTATTATTATTATTATTATTATTATTATTATTATTATTATTATTATTATTATTATTATTATTATTAACATTTAAAACATTTGGGTAATGTTGGTTGAGATGTTGGAAACTGAGTGACCAACTTGCAAACTATGAACAGGTTACTGTTTGTCCAAATCAGTCCATAGCCTCATACACAAAGGACAACTATTGGTATCCTATTGGTGGCCATAATAGCAATTATGAGTCTGGCCAGGTTATCCTGCTATGGTAATAGAGTTAGATCATATTGCCAGTGACTCAACACCAAGTGTCAGTTAACTAACCTGATCACCTTGAGTACTAACAGCATTGGGTGCCAAAGACCACAGGGAAGGGTGATGGTCCCTAAATGGATTAAATCCCACTTAAATCCATCTTGATGGAGAGCGGCAGCTTCCTCAATACTGGTCAGGAGTTGATGAGGACTCTGCATGCCAAAAGGGCTCAGGACCAGAAAGTGACTCATGCAACTGGATCAATGGTATGGGCGTCATGCAGCTATGTGGAAGACAGATAAAAAGCCACTGCATTATATTCTCACCAATATTCGGATTTGGATTTGGATTCAGATAAAGGAGGAGGAGGAAACTTTTTTTATTGATAAATTCTTACTACAGTAGGAGGAGAAGGAGAAGGAGAAGGAGAAGGAGAAGGAGAAGGAGAAGGAGGAGGAGGAGGAGGAGGAGGAGAAGGAGAAGGAGAAGGAGAAGGAGAAGGAAACTTTTTTGAAGGAAACTTTTTTATTGATAAAATTCTTACTACAGTACCATCTGTTGAGGTGAACTATATAAACTTGTTATCACTTTCAAAAACTTGAAAAAATATAGTTACATAGCTCAGTAAACATAGTTACAAATATAGTGATTGTGGAGGGAAATATACAGTATACAATATCAAAAGAACAATAATATTTACAATTATATTCTCATTTACATGAAACTTAACTTTTAATATTCTAAATTATTCCCAAATTTCTTTCTGTCAACCACTGACACCATTTGTACCTGTCGGATTCCTTCTGTCTCACCATCATTATTTTAGCATATACTCTGAGCCTTGCCACCAAACTGCCCACCGCTTTTTTTGGATCTGTCAACTTTCCCATCTTCCCTTCCTGTCCCCTTTGGAACATCAGAGTGCTTAAGGCAAACAGATTAATTAATCTAACCATGGACCAGGGCACTTTCCAGTTCTCCAGCTTTCCTTTCTTTCTCGGCCCCTTCCACCCCTTTCCTGGCTCTGCCCCTGATAGAATCATGTCTGCTCTCTGTTCCTTTAAATAAGGCCAATCCAATTTACTTGCCAGAGCTTCCCAAATTTCTTGCAATGAAGGAATTTTTTTTTATTTTTTTTGCAAAATGAGAACAGGTTTTTCTCGGGAGTCTCTGTCCTGCTATCCCACCTCTAACATTTTGACATCTTATTCTCCTGCACTGCTATTCTTTTTTTCCCCATGGGTTGGTTGCTCCTACATTAAGTACCTGATGATATGCCCTCTACATTGTTTCTCACAGACAGAGGGGTATATTCCCATCTTTAAACACAATCAAGTCCTCCTCCCCTGGCTGCAGATATTCCAGCAGATTAGTCTTAGAAGTCCGCTTCTCTCTGAATGGCCTACCGATTCTTTCCTCTATGGCCTCAGTGTAAATAACCCACTTTGACTCCTTCACTGTATCGGAAATCTTCAGCGTGTTCACCCTCACCGCCCAACAATTGACTCCCTCTGCCATATCTCTGACGTACGGCCTCATTCCCATTGTCGAAGCACCGGTCAATCTGGGAGAATGGTGTTCCTCCTCCCACCACTGTTTCCCCCATCCTCTGCTTTGCCATTGGTCGCCTTGCACACCGATCGGTCGGGATTCTCCCTCATTAGTCTTCTTTTTCAAGTTATTGGCCAAAAAGGTACCTAGGAAAAGAGGGCCGAGAGCTGGCAACCCTAACCCACCCTCTTTTACCGAGCGATATGCCACTGCCCTAGGGAGAGGGAAAACCTTCGTTCCCCACAAGAAAACAAAAACCCTTCCCATCACCCTGTCCATAAGTTTCTGAGGAAGGGGATACACAGCCGCCACATGGTTCCCCACTGGTACACAATAAGTTTTGAAGAACTGTACTTTCTTGTAGAGACCCATCCTCCAGAGTTTCCACCTCTCCAGTTGGTTCTCTGCTCCCTCTTCCAACCTTCTCCAATTCTCTTCTCACCCGTTGGGGTCAATAGTGAACAGGATGCCCAAGATCTTGACCGAGCTTTGCCTGCTACCTTTATCCTCTCCTTCCCCATCCAAAGCTTCTCTTAGTGTCTTTCCCCTGATTTCTCCAGTCTTTCCACCCAAAATATACACTCTGCTTTTTGTGGCATTGATGAGTGCTCTGGAAGCTTTCCCATAACCCTCTAATAAATCCTACACCGGATCCAACTCCTGCTCTCCTGATGTAAAAACATAAACGTCATCAGCGTGGGCAACAAACTTGATTTTCCTATCTGCTTCCCTACCATCGAGTTCCCTCCTAAAAGGTAGGAATCCCCCGATCTGGCTGTCTTGTTCTATCAGTGTCAAAAGTGGATCTAATACCAGCACGTACAGTGCTGCGCTCAGCGGACAGCCCTGACGCAACCCAGAACGAATGGGGATCTCAGCCCCTTCACCTGCGGCTGCACCGTGACCCAACTGTACAGATTTTTCAGCCATGCCACAAATTGCACCAGAACTCCCTTCAGCTCCATCACCCTCCATAGATAGGTTTGGTCCACCTTATCAAAGGCCTTGGACTGGTCCATCTGTAGGAGAGTTCTTTCTCCTCTGAACTGTCCTGCTCCTTCAAAAAATTCCCGAATGATCCCCAGTGATTCTGTCATCTTCCTCCCTGGGACAGATGATGTTTGACCCTTCACCACCAATTTTCCCAGCACCTTAGCCAACCTTCTATTCAACACCTTTGCCAGCAACCTGTAATCTAAGTTAGTTAAGATTAAAGGTCGCCAGTTAGTCAGATTTGTCAGATCCCCTTCTTTAGGCAACAGAACCAGAGTTCCCTTGTAAAAGGTATCTCCAAGTTCTCCCCTCTGTAGAGCGTGATTGAAACAAGCCGCCAAGATTCCTGACACGGGTTCCTTAAATTCTTTGTAATACGCATAAGGCACCCCATCGGGTCCTGGAACAGAGTCAGACCTGCCTTCCGCCACAGTGGCTGCCACTTCCTCATGAGAGAGGGGAGTTGTCATGTTTAGAACTTCCTCCTCTGAAAGCTCACTGTACCTATGCTTGTCTACTTTCTTTAAGAATCCTTCCATCTCCTCCCCATTTAATACCTTCCCTCGATACAGCTTCTCATAAGCACGTCCCACCACCTCCAAGATAGCTTGTGGATCTGAACTCAGCTCAACCATTTGGGGGTCATGTAACACAGTGATACATTCCCGTTTCCTCCTCGGCATTCTGTCTTTTTCCCATTCCCCTTTTTTGATCACTGAGCCCCTGGTCCTGGCTCACTCTGCCTCTATCCTCTTCTTCCTTTGCAATTGCTGAAACTCCCTAGCTTCCTGCTTCAAATCCCTCACTCTCTGGGCCTCCATGGGAAAGCCTTGAGACATCAAAGAATGGTCCCTCAGATATCTGTACAAGACCTCATGGTACCTTCTCAGGTCCCTCCTGTCCGCTCCCTTTTTGGAGCCCTGTCGCTCGTCTCCTGAGTTCTTTTTTTACTCCTTCCCACCAACCTATCTCCATTGTTTCTCCTTTTCTGATCGCCAACATAGTGCCACATCTTTTTTAAGCTCCTCCTTACAGAAAACTTCTTTTAATAGCATCACAGGCATCCTCCAGCCCGGCTTGCCTTGAGGGACCGCTTCTCCCTTTCTCAAATGCACCACCAAAAGTCCATAATCTGACCAAGGGGCGAGCACCACTTTTACCCGCTCAGGGCAAAGTTCTTCTACAGCCCACACCCCACACCCCACACCCGTGACTGGCAAACAGAGGATGAAAAAATATATAGGAGACCCCATCCACCTTTGGGAAATGTTTGTGAAATGCCCTCTTTCCCCATATTGGAAAATATTCCAGTTCATTCTCTCACCCCAAGCCAATATCCCTCAAAACGAGGAGAAGAAAGAGCTTTTATAGCAATTTTCAGTGACAAGACAAAAGCCTTTTATTGAAGTTGCAGGTTATCTGTAGGCTGCATTACCAAGTGACACTTCTAGCAACATAACAGAGAGAAGGTTTCCAGAAAATGAATATTGGGGATGATAGTGGAGATGTTTGAATCAGGCGACATAAGATTTTTTTTCTGACTCTGAATAATTCTGCTTATACTGTTCATTGTGAAAGAGAGACCGAGTCTCAGAAACCTATAAATTAAGGGGGGGGGGTGTGTTCATTGTTAAACAGACCCAATATATTTCTGCTAATGAATTATTTTATGACAGTCTTTAGGAACTAATGAAATTTATAATTAATATTATTTATAAGACAGCTGTAATATGGATGTGGTTTAAATGTTTTCAACTTGGTGTTTTAGGAATATATTATTATTGTTATTGCAACTTTTGAGTAGTCTCTTTTTTCCTAGAAGGCTATAAAATAATTAATTGACCAAAATACATTGGTTGTTATCTACATATTGAGACTAGGTCTCTATTCTAGTAGGTTTACTGAACATTTCCAGTTTCTATTTGCTTTTGTTTAGTCTTTCAACCAAGCTTCTACTCGAAACCTTGGCGAAGAGCAAGTCATCACACAGAAAGTGACAATATAGATCCCTTCTTTCTAAAAAGGATTTTCTTAGTTGGACATCCTTCCTGAGTGAAGACCCTGGGCTTCCTTCTTGTCATTGATATTATCTGTCATGTTGGCATTCATAAGTGATTAAACACACACTCACTCACTCACTCACTCACACACACACACACACGAATTTCTTTTTCGTTAAACATTGAACTGTAACCACTGGTTGGCTGCCAGCTTGCTGGAGAACAAATGATTTATACTTCAGAGAATGAATCAATACAATATATGGCCAAAGACATCTTTAATCTTTCAGAAGGATTAGGCTGCAAGGGGGCGTCAGCAGCATTGTACAGCCTTTCAATTCAGTTTTCAATTTGGAAAACTAGAGAAATGGTTTCTGTGTTTCTCTTCTCCCTTCCCTCCCCGTGTCTCCTCTTTTCTCTTCCTTCCTTTTCCTAAAATTACAGATGGGTGAGAAATCAATTTTTCATACCATCAGTGAGTTCTTTCGAGATTTGTCAGCTGCTTATTTTGTACTACCAAAGGGACACCAGGTTCATAAGCCATATGTTATTCTCCTGAACATGTACACTTTTCATCCATGTGATGGTAAAGTTTGGGTATGTAAGAGACCATTTAATCTCTTTGATACCCAAGTCCAATATGTTGCCCCATATACTGCACAAGATGTGGTGGTGACACAGCAAACAGAAATCTCCCTCTTTCCTTAAAATGCCCTCTGCGGTCAGATACCTTTGTACCAGACAGAGGTACAAAAGACAACAGAGAGTGAATCAACTTCTTTACAAAGGAAACCACTCATAAAGTGAAAACATGCTAACAATTATACTAATACAGATACATCCCATCTGCACTAATTTCAGAAGCTAAGCAGAGCCAGGCTTGGTTAGTACTTGGATGGGAGACACTGAGCATTTCCAAATAGGGCTTGGAAAGAACCCAACCTGACACCCTGGATTGCCACTGCCATAATCAAAAGTAACAATACTGGACTATAGGACCCATGCTCTGACTCAGTATTGGGCAAATTTCCTCTGTTCCTATTACACTCCTTTGTCAGGAAGCAATCTTTCACAAGGCAGAGTGCACGCATATGCATTGCCTTCCTTAGCTGTTAAGCTATGTTTCTGGTCTGTAGGCACTCTCTAGAGAATAGAACAGCACATCATCCTGGAAGCCAAGATGAAAACTGTAAACTGACTCTGATACACAGAATCTACAAAATGGATGTACAGTATTACTAGTTCTGGAAAATGAGGATCCAGCCAACAGAAGAAAAGACCTATTTTACTGACACGTTTCAATGGCAACATTCCAAGTTCTTGATTCAGGCACAGCATATGCATCAAACTAGTCTTTGGGAGGAAGCCAAAATAAATACTAAAGAGAGAGAGAGAGGGAGAGTATGTAATGAAGGAGAAAAAGCTGGGATTTTTAATGGGCTCAAAGTGTGATGCTGCCCCTGCAGATTATGTTGGTATTGCAACAGATATGGTGGACAGTTAAGAAGAGTTATTTAGCCTGGAGGTAAAACAGGGATGAGCATACATTACAGTAGTTGGTTGTGTCCGTAAACATGTACTTCTCTCCCTCCAAAATGGTCTTGTGGATGTACACCAACCTGAGAGAGGAATGGGAAACTTTTTCACAAGGACATCACAGAAAGCCAGAAAGCTCTGACAGTTTGTGTTAAAGAAATCCAGACCAGCAAAAGACTGGGGACTGAGGAAAAGCAATGGTTTAATTCAGATCGCAAAGATTGTCTGCTTGTGCTTGCTAGACAGCAGCCCACTGAGGCAATTAGAGTGGATATAAACCACCCCATTGTTTGTCCCATTGATATAATTGCTCCTTTATTTCCCTGGCAGCTACCTATGACTCTTCAAGGAAGGCATATTCTGGAAGATGGGCAATGAAGAACAAACTGCACACTGATCTGAAAGCCATCACCCAAGGAAAGCTTCCAGGGACCCAATCTTGAGCTTTACAAATGAACTTTTGGAAGCTAAGGACTTTGGCACCAATCTTATCAGCCCCTTTTGATATTGCAGGCTAGAGTTCCCACCGGCTGTGCTGGCCTTGCTTCTGTAACTTTTGCAGCAAACTGACATACACAAATTTATCAGGTGAATGTTCTTCTGGAATGGAGTTAAATGGTGTGAAAAGTTTGACCTGTTACATTCACGCTTCACAGACTGCTATTAAAGCCACAAGAATACAGAGAGGAAAATGTAGCAAGCATACAGTTTCAGTTTAACACCTATTTACGTAGATGGAGAACAGTTACTTCACTTGCACAGATTCTACTGTGCCCACTAGGATCACCTTTAAGTTGTCTATGGCTACAAATGGAGAAGAATAATTATACAAGATTTAAGATGAACAGTAGTTTGTAATTTAACCATCCTGGGCAATATTTTGCAGATGGATTTTCATGAATTGGTTGAATTTAGCTGAGTGTCTCTACTCTTCCCATTAGGACCCTTGGCCACAACCAGGGCAATTCAAAACACCTGGGAAAGGGGTGGGAGAGGTATTTTGGGAGAGACTGACAACAGGGGGGAGGCGGTGCCCTTCAACCGGAACTGGAAGGGCCCCGTGACCCCCACCCACCTATTTGGTTTTTCCCACCTCGAGTTCTGCCAGGAGGAGGTTTGCAAAGGAAAATTGAGGAAGGGGCTCAGCTCTAAACCCCCCCCCCCATAAAGCGTCCCCCTCCCTTGGGCAGCCAGGAAGGAGGTGAGGCTGAGCAGATCTGGACCATGAGTGAAACGTCCAACTCCAAGTCCCTCCAGCTTTGCAGAATAGGGAGGAGGTGAGGCTGAGCAGATCTGGATCACGAGTGAAGCGTCCAAGTCCCTCCAACTTTACAGAACAGGCACAGTGGGGACACAAAGGAAGCACTGTGGAAACACAAAGGCTATCGAGATAAGCAGAAGAGTGGAGGGCAGTATTTTTACAAATGAATCATTCTAGATACTCTCTAGAATCGATTCTTCATTAGACTTCAACTTCCGTCTCCTGGCTCTTGGGACTCCGCCCATGGCCGGCATTTGAAAAGGCAGCCCAGGTAGGCAGGGCTTCACCCCTGCTGCCCAAGGACCACCTGGGGATGGGGGTACAATTTCACCGCACCCGCACCTGGACTTAATTGCAGTTGTGGTAGAGAGAATGTAGATTGCCATTGGAGTGGTATTCTGTATTGTATATTGTACACTGTTGAATCGATTATTTTTTGTATTGGGTATTAGCTATTGATTATACTGTGATTTTATTGTTTATTCTGTACTTAGTGTTGTTTATGGATTGTATTCTAATTACATTGTGTATGTATATGCATGACTGTGAGCAGCCCTGAGCCGGATATCCTCTGATTGGGAGGGATATAAATATAAAAATTAAATTAAATTAATTAAACCTATGTAAATATAGTTCTGTCTAGAATCATGGTGAGACAGATACCAACACAGAAAAAGGAAAAACAGCCATAAAAACTATACTTTTTAAATTCCAGTGATACTTCTGCCCTCCCTTGTATTGGCATTCCAAACACTTATTATTGATGCTGAATATACAAGTCAGGATCCCGTTGAGTTCTGCTGTGTATGTATAGGCAATTGTGGAAGTACTTTTCTCTTTTTGTAGGCTGTCCATCATGCAATCAATTGTGCAACCAGAAGATGCCCTAGCACATGATGGACAGACCATAAAAGCAAAGCAATCACACATATATAACGCTTAGTGCACTCTCTGGGTGGTTCATAAGTTAATTAGCATTTTGCCCCAAACATGCTGGGTACTCATTTTACTGACCTTGGAAGGATGGAAGGCTGAGTCAACTTTGAGCTCTGGTCAGGATCAAACTTCCAACCTTTTGGTTGCAGGGCAACAGTTTACCCACTGTGCCACCAGGGTTCAAGTACTACACACCACTTGAACTTAGTAACTCCAACACTATATTGCTGACAGTTTTATCACTGGGTCAAGAAATCATACCCAGACAATATGCCACATATCCTCTCTGTGGTTTCCCTAAAGCAATGGTTTCTCAGCTACTCTAGGTGTTAGACCTGTTTTTACCCAAAGGGTTTTTACAGTGTTACTCTTTACAGTGAAGGTTTGTTACCATTGGCATTTCATGACAGGCAATGCCCCATCAGGCTGAATCTGAAAATGCAGCAGACAGTTAACTGCTAGATAATATACTGTGTGTTTAAGAAGTATAAGTTCCCAGAATACTCTTCCAAGCCAACATTAACCAGTAGGAATAAATTCCTTGCCTTCAGAATTTTTCAATGTTTAGACACGCCCCACTGGGAGACTTCAATTCACAGAAGCCTAAGTCAGTATACTGGTTGATCAGTGCTTTGGGGAATTGACTTAAGATTCTGGGAATTGAAGTCAAAAAACCAAAGATTAGGAAACACGGGTCTAGACTATGTAGTCTCAGCATTTAGTTTCAATGCAATGGATACTGATGTGGCACAGGAGAGCTCTGTAATTACATTTTATGGCTTCCCAATCTGACTTATAAATCAAAAGATATATCCATCAATGTATATCAAAATATATCATTATTCATTACTTATGACTCTTAACATTGTGAGTATATCTCATTATGTAGCAAGGAATAGCTACCTTTTACCCATAGTTCCAAAGAGTGCCTTATAGATCTTGTTTCTACAAGAATAGATATTTACTTACCATTCTCCCTGGATTTCTGAATGAAGGCCTCCACTCCACTCTCACCATAGCTGCCTTCAGAAGCTAAGGTTGAAACATAATTCCACTTGAATGCTTTGACTATATCCACCATGGCCTGGGCCTGGTAGGTGTCCGAGGGAACGACACGGGAAAAGAAGTCATATCTGCTGTTGTCACTTAAGTCAGGGGCAGTGGAAGCATAGCTTATTTGAGGGATCTGTGGATGCAAAGAAAGAAATCCCAACATTACACTGGAAAATAAGACATGAAAATCTACCAATTACATATGAACTTCTAAGCATCTCTAATGAAGTGCCCTATGAGGCAATAAATAGATGGTGTTGATTCTTCCGTTACAAAAAGGGTAGAAGCAAAAGCTTAATAGTAATTGGATTACAAACAAGAAATGGAACCATATCATCCTGGATGGTTGTAGGGATAAGTTGATTAAAACTGTAATCTAGTGTTTGGCTAATGTGCAAAAGGCAAACGCCATTTTAAGCATAATTTAAAAAGAGATCAAAAACAAAACTGCCAATTTCATGCTGCTCTTCTACAAATGTATGGTGCAATATAGCTGTAGAACACTGTATACAGTTCTGTTCGCAGAGCCTGAGAAGGGATATGCTGAGGCTTAGAAGGTAAAGTAAAGGACAACCAAAATGTACAAGCTGCTGAAACAACTCTTCTGTAAGAAAAGGATGTAGCACTTGGGGCTGTTCAGCATGTAGGGGAAAAGAAACAAATTAAGGAACACATGATAGAGCTATATATTATAAAATTACATATGGTAAAGATACCAAAGAAAAGTGACAATCTTAGTATCTGAGGCCAGAGAAAAGGAATTACCTAGCCCATAATCAAGCTACTGTGTTTATTGCTATAAAATATAGTAAACGTTAGTGCTGTGAATTCAAAAGTCTCTCAGTCCCACTGCTTTCTATAGGGTGTTCTGCCTTTTTTCTTCCCTAGGATTTCTTAGCCAGCAAAACATCCTCTGCTTCATCCCATTAAATCCTGCACATAATTCTTCAGCTACAGTACAGAAATTGATGCCACTCTCTGTAGAAACCTGAATCTCTTGTCAATCTCAGGCTTTTATACACCACAGCAGTCCTTTGAAACTCACCAGGTTAAGAGGCTGAAATTGATGCAAAAGATATAGAAATCAAGCAGGAGCAGCATAGAACTGTCAAGCTTAATATTATTGAGAAATCAGTGGGAAGGCAAAGAGGGACAATGTTGAGCATTTCTCCTCATTGCTGATCTGATGGGACAGCCACCCCTCTTGCTGTTTTAAACTTTTTTAAATTTTTTAAATTTTTAAATATTTTTAGTATTTTGTAAATACTAAAGAGTCGGGTTCGCCTGATTTGGGCGGGATAATAAATCTAAATAAATAAATAAATAAATAAAATACTCCTAGAAATCTCTTGTTCTCCATGGGTTATCTAGATCAGGGGTGCCCAAACTTTTCAGGTCGTGGTCCAGTCAGGTGGTTCAGTGGGTTGGTCATATGATTCCTCCCACTTGAAGTGGAAGTAAAACATGCCTTGCAATCTGTTTTGCAACAGGAGGAGATAGATTTTAAGCTACCATTTTCTCTGCTTAAACCAGAGGTGCCCAAACTACATCCCAGGAGCCACCCTCATCGCTCCTGGAAGTGGAAGTAAAATGCACCACTGTGTTTTACCTCCACTTCCGTAAGTGATGAGGGTGGCACAGGCTGGATGAATTGGCAATAGGGGCCAGATCTGGCCCCTGGGCCGTAGTTTGGACATCCTTGGTCTAGATGGATTTCCCACAGGGTCAAAATGGGGAATTTGCATGAATTGATAAAATTGCCAAGTACTTGTTACATCCATTGCTTACCTACCCTTAGTGATCAATAGAATCTCTCCAGGGGTCTTTCTCCACCTTACTTAGAGACATTATGGATTGAATTTGACACTTTCTCCATGCAAAACATGCATTGTATTAGTGAGCTTCATATCTCTTCCCAGTAAATGAGCATGACAAGTTAGAAAGAGCTCTAGATTACCCTTGAGAACTTCCTAAAAGATGATGTGGACAACTTCATGTAGACAAATGTGTGCTTGCCCAGGACACATGCCAGCAGAAGTGTGTAGCTTTTTTTAAAGGTTTTCATGGAAAACTATCACTAAATACAGTAAACATCATCCATTTAAAAGGGAACAATCTGTTTCACTGCCTTGAAAACTTTCAGAACATTTCTACTTGCTTGTACACTTCTCCTTTGCCAATGGTAGAGCATATTAGCATTATGTGACAATGGTGCATCTGTGGTAAGAGTGCAATGAATGCATGGACATTTCTTGTCCTGGATGGGAAGGGGTGTCTCAACACATTGAGACATATGTCCCTCCCCCCCCCCAAAAAAAAAAAAAAAGCTAGCCATTGCATTCACTCTCTGCACTAGACGTAGTACTTGGGTGTGGGGTGTGGAAAAGTTGCTCTGCACAAGAAACCTGCATGCCAAAAATTGTTTTAAAATGTGTATGTATGTCTGTGCATGCTCTGTGTGTGTGTGTGTGTGTGTGTGTGTGTGTGTGTGTGTGTGTGTGTGTGTGTGTGTGTGTGTGTGTGTGTGTGCGTGCGTGCGCGTGTGTGCATGTGTGTGTGTAAAATAACAATTTTGTACAAATAAACACAGCCAAGAATTCTTGTGGGTGGGTGGGAAGCCTGAAATGCAAAACCTGTATGGATTATCTCATATTCTCAGCCAGGGAAAGGGATGTTTGAATCATACTAGGATCTACTATCAGACTGGCAAAATTCAGAGGGGATAACGTGTGGGCACACATTAATTTGCACCCTGCAAGTTTCTGACCAAATCAGCTGTGAAAAGTCAACATCAAGGTACATAATAAAGAATGGTAAGGTGTGCAGCTAGGCTCAGCAGGTGATTGTATTAGTTTTGCTACAATCTGCAGTTTCAGTAATAAGACCAGTCTGCTGTTCCAGTCTACTGAAGCTTTGGGACTACTCATACTTTTATACTGCCAGCAAAGATTAGGAAGTTGTTTCCAGTGCCAGCCAGGACTCATGATTCTATGAATGGTTTCAAATGTAACCATATGGGATTAATAAATTGCTAACAATACTTTCCTTTGTATTACTTTCCCAAATTCAAGCCACAGAGTGGAAAATGGAAAGTGAAATGGGGAATCTAGGTAAGGGAAAATAAGTGTGTGCTCATGTTGGCATAACAGATGTAAGGCAAAGCAGAGGGAAACATCACCTGTTCCCTGATATCTCTTAGCCCAGAGCGATTGTCTGCATCTGTGCACCTTGGCTATCTGACACACCGAGCAATTAAATGCAAGTAATATGATGATGATCTTTGTTTATTTTTAAACCATGTCTTCTGTTCTGGCATTAAAGAAAATGATCAAGACATTAAATTAGAATTTATTTAGAAGTACCCTCCTTTTGGGGGGCCATGGTGGCTTAGTGGTTAAAATGTTGAGCTTGATGACCACAAGGTCAACAGGTCGAGACCCAAACACTGCATGACAGAGTGAGTTCCTGTCGTCTGTCCCAGCTCCTGACAAACTAGCAGTTTGAAAGCAAGAAATTGCAAGTAGGTAAATAGGTACTGTCTCAGAAGGAAAGTTAACAGTGTCTGTGCACTCCAGCATCTAGTCATGCCTGCCACATGACAACTTAATGCAAACAGTGCTGGCTCTTTGGCTGAAAATGGAGATGAGCATCAGATCCTAGAGTCATACACGACTGGCTTTTGAGAAGGGAGACCTTTGCCTACCCTCATTTTGGCCTTATTTTGTGCCAGCATGAGTCATAGGAAGTTTAAATCTGGCATAATTCACCTTCTGCCCCTTTCTTGGCTCTTCTACCAATAGATCTTTGCCAGCAGAACAGTTTATCTAGCAAATTCCTCTGCTGACAGATTTTTGTGATGAACCAGGTCATTAACAGCTTATTCGGGTTTTGAATTTTAAAGACTGGGGTTTCCTTTAGAGAGTTAAATCATTTCATGTTTCATCTTCTCCTGATGCTTTCCATTTTTTCTAGCATTATTGTCTTTTTAGTGAGTCTTATCTTTTCATGATCTCTCCCAAAAAAGGAGAGATAAAACAGAGTGAAAAACAAGAATTGACATGCTGTCCACCTGACTCCTAATGCTTATAATTCATCCATAGTTCTATACAGACAGGATTCATACAGCACGGAAGAAAAGCAACACAAAAACTATGTGAATGTTCTACTCTTTCTCTCTTCCCTGAGAATATGTTCAGTCTAATCACGAATGAGGAGCTTGGGAAGCACATGAAATTGTCATGCCATTGCTGTTCTGTGCTTTCTCTCACAAAGCTTGGCACAACAACAGATGATGGCAGATAAAAGAAAGCCTGGATACTCCCACAAGAAGAGAAGGAGACAAAAGCTTCAGCCTCCCCTCTCTTAAGAGGAGAGAGAGAGAGAGAATCCAGATTGATTCTGGGCCCAGGAGCAACCATAGAAGGGACATTAAAGCCCTCCTAAGACCCAGGTTTCACATTGCTAAAAGTGCCAGTAAAACAGTTCTCTCTTGCTTTAATTTCTCCCTTTCATGGTTTATATTTGCTTAATTGGTGCAGCTGTCAGCGCCCACCATTTTCACCTCCTCTCATGCTTTGAGCCTAATTATGACAAGCTTCAAAAGGGCAGTCCGGAACTCCAGGGATGGGGGAGAGTGAAGAAAGATATTTTTATAAAACATGGCAGTGGAAAGTATCAACAAGTCCCTTTGGCAGCAAGTGACATTTCATTGGCTGCTAGAAGGAGCGGGGAGTGCGTTGCAGTGCATTTCCCCCCACCACAGTCACCTTCCTGCCACCTCACTGGCCCCTGTTTTCCATTAGTACCATTTTATTACACCCATGCTAATCTTATTCACACACAGTAAAAGAAATTCAGTCATGATCATAGAAGTGACAACTTGCAAAGGGAAGGGGGCTGCAGCCAAGACAGAGAGGGCCCAAGGTACAGGTGGATTATGACCACTACAAACTCCTCTCTCCAAAACTCAATATGCTCTGTCTGCATATTTTCCCTTTCCAAAAGGCAAGAGCAAAATCAAATAAGATGAAGGAAGGAGCTCACTGGACAAGGAATAACATTACAGGAGGAACTCAACCTCCCCTACGTCATTTGGAGGACCCTGAATTCATTCATTCATTCATTCATTCATTCAATTTGTATAGCCGCCCCAATCGACAGCATGACTCTGGGCGGCGTACATAAAAAACCCCCAACATTTAAAACTATAGAGACTCTTAAAATTTCTTTCAAGGGAGAAGTATAATAATTTCGAGTCAGAATTGGCTGTGAGGATAGGAGTGCCTAAATGTAAGACCAACATGCTCAAGTGGAGGCTGCTGGTGAACAATAATGTGTGCTGTGAATGTAGAGAGATACAGAATCCGGCTTCTTTCCTACTCTGCCATGTACCAATGAGGATTTAATTTTGGCCAATGAAAAAGCCAGGAAAGCGGCTTCAATTTGGCAGTCCAGGGTTTGAGCTGAACACAAAAGAAAAAGAAAACCAAAAAGTTTGAACAAAATCAGAAAAATAAAGATTATCCCCCTAACAAGATACAGGCTATAGATGTACAGTAATACCTCATATAACATTAGTATTGAATAGCACGAAAATCGCATAACATTAAGGAATCTGGGGGGAAGAATTGCATCGGATAACATTAAGATCCTATGGGATGCTTCAGATAACAACCGCTAAAGCCTGTGTGGTTACAATGTATCTCTATGGATCCCATAGGATTTTAACATGCATCAGATAACACTAAAAATCGTATAACACCAAGACTTGTGGAACCAGGTTTTAGTGTTATCTGAGGTTTTACTGTAGATGTAAATGTAGATGTAAAGATATTTTTTAAAAAAATATATGTAGATGTAAAGATAAAGGTAAAGGTTTCCCTTGCTTGAAAGCCAATTGTATCTGACTCTAGGATTCAGTGCTCATCTCTGTTTCAAAGCCGAAGAGCCAGCACCGTCTGCTTCTGCAGACGTTTCTGTGGCCATGTGGCAGGCACGACTAGACACTGGAGCACACGGAACTCTATTTACCTTCCCACCGAAGTGATCCCTGTTTATCTACTTGCAATTTCTTGCTTTTGAACGGCTAGGTTGGCAGGAGCAGGGACAAAGACGGGAGCTCATTCCATCCTGCAGTATTAGGGAATCGCACTGCTGACCTCCCGCCTTCTAGTCAGTGACTTAGCCAAGAGAGAGAGAGAAGCATATCTGTTGAGTGGCTTGAATGCTGAACACGGGTTCAAACCATAGGTAACGGTGACATTGCTGGGTACATCTTCTAGCAAGTTGGCAGGGACAAATGTTGCCCCTGAGAAATGCCTGTGCCTCCAAGTAGCTGGGCTGGCAGCAAGTCACAATTCATCCATATTCCTCAGAGGAACTGCCACTGTTTATACATTAAAGACTCCTTCACTAACACTGAATAACTCACAGCAGGGATGCATGAGAATCCAGCTTTCTTGCTTTTATACACAGAAAAGAAGAGGCTTCTTTTCCACGGCTTCCTTTAAATCCCTGAGGATGCAGGGTCAGCATGTTTTCTAAGCAGTCCAGCACAGGAATGAGGCCAACCTCTAGATTAGGCAACCACAGAAGAGATTTATTTAAGAATCCGAATGAAATTGAGGAACATCAGTTTGCTTTTCAAATAAAATAAAACATATTATCACCTAACGTTGATAGTCAACGACCTCTCAAAGTTGTATTGCTTTTGTGGTTTTTCTTTGTTTTGATGTCACATTGGATTTTTAAAAATTCCTTTTATTTTTATCACTTTAATTGCTCACCCTGGCATACCCATGAAAGCTGTGTAAACTGGTCATTTGGAACACAACAGGCATTACTGCACCCCAGGATACATACACTGCACCAGCTAACTCTTCCTATAACACAGGTCATATTTTGGAGCTACCTCAAAGGAGCAAACTTAAAGGGGAAAGGGGATTGTTCTTCTTCTTCTTGTGCCATATCCAATCCTGAACATTGGCTAACCTCATGGTGATCAGCCATGAAGACTGTCCTGAAAATATAATGCAGTGACCTTCCATTTGCCTTTCGCATCACAGTATGACACCCATACCACCGATCCAGTTCTGTAAGACACTTTCTAGTCTTGAGTAGTGGTGGGCATCAGCAGGTTCACACCAGTTCACCAGAATTGGCAGCAGGAATTCTGGCTAGCCCCACCTATCCAAGTTTTGAAATAAAATAGTCCTAATTCAGGTGCAACACAGGGTGTTGAGTTGCTGGCAGTATGGTCTACCCCCATGATGGTGAACCTTGGCACTCCAGGTGTTCTTGGAGTTCAATTACCAGAAGGCCAAGTCAGCACTCCTGCTGATCAGGGCTTCTGGGAATTGAAGTTCAAGAACACCTGGAGTGCCAAGTTCACCATCACTGGCCTCCTCTAACACCATAGCAGGATAACCTGGCCAGACTGAGATTGTTCTTCATTAGTTGAAGTACAATTATTTTTCATTGCCAGTCTAACTTCCACCCTCTGACAAACATTGAAGCTTTAATTTTCCACATTCTTCAGACACTGAACAAAAGACTTTTATGTACAGGCCTCCCATCCTCAAGTACTGGCAATTATGATCACCTTCTGCCAGCAGATCAATAATCTTGCCTCTTTAAGGGTGTTTTCCTTAATCATATGAGTTATGTGCAGGACAGGAACTGGACATTTCATGTGTACTCTATTTGCAGTTTTGAAGCCAGTATCTGACAAATGATGCTGCAAAACAAAATTCATTTGTTTATTTTCTCTTGCTGTACCCTACAGTATGTGATGGGGAATATGACTTTCATCCAGCAACTCCAGCTGGCAGGGTTTAACTGAACAATGTTCCACCTCTATGGGAAGGTGCCTACGTATGGGGTTGGGTATTTATCCTTCCAATGCTGTAATATAAATCTTTTAAGCAAATAATAGTTTATTATTATTATCTATTTTATATCAAGCTTTTGACAAAAACAACCCTTGATCCATAGGAAGTTATCAATTTCCTACAAGTTTGTTTCTTTCCATTTCAATGCCATGTTATTAATGTTGCCATTCTCTGGGCAGTTGACTAGTATTAGCTACTACAGCTAGGTACAGTGGTACCTTGGATAACGTTCACCTTGGATAACGCTAAAATCGGATAACGTTGGGGAATTTGAGGCAAACATTTGCATCACACAATGTTACATTGTGCGATGCAAATGTTTGCCTCACATTCCCCCAACATTGATCTCTGCCCCAAAGCCTGCAGGGCTGGAGACCAGCCCTGTGGGTTTTGGAGCAGAAATCTCCGCTGCGATTAGCACTTGGGCTGGGGTTGAACTGGCATGTGCACCCGTTGTTCCCCCCAACCCAAGCACCGATCGCACAAAGGAGTTTTTCCCAGCATTTTGCCAGATGGAGGGAAGTCAGAAACAGTGCAGATCGGGTCCCCCAATCCTCCCAGAGGTGGCAGGGGTGGCGGAGAGCCCAAAATTGGCGGGGGAAAACCTCCTCTGTCATGATCAAGTTTTTTTCTGATTTCAGGCTCTCCACTGCCCCTGCTACCTCTGTGAGGGTCAGGGGACCCAATCTGGGCTGTTTCTGATGTCCCCTGACCTTTCCAGGCAGTGCTGCAAGGTAAAACCTGCAGCCGAAAAAGGAGTTTTCCCTGGTGTTCTGCTTTGCAGCACCACCCAGAAAGGTCAGAGGATGTTGAAAACAACCTGGATCAGTTTCTCTCACCTGCCCAGAGGCGGAAAGGGGGGAGGGGTGGAGAGACCGAAATTGGCAAAAAAAACCTCCATCACGATTGAGGGTTTTTCACCAATTTTGGACTCTCTGCCACCCCTGCTGCCTCTGGGAAGGTCAGGGGGGCCAATCCAGGCTGTTTCTGACATCCACCAACCTTCCTGGGTGGTGTTGCAAGGCAAATGGACGAGCGGCCGTGGCAAATGCCGGGGCCGCGCGCTTTGCCCCAGTGCCTGCCGAAGAGACGGGCCTGGGGACGAGTGCAGGGGGCGTGGCTAAGCGCTGCCCTTATAAGGGCAGCGCGCTCCCTATGCTCGTTCGCCAGTCCCGTCCGACAGGCAACGCGAGCGGCTGGAGCTTGGCTTCTCTGCTTATTGTCTGTGGCTTTTGCGGCGAGGGTTTTTGGTCCCGTGGGTTCCCTGCAGTGGCTAGGTTTGCTCCCCTTCTTCCTTCCCGCTGCGGCTCTGCTGGGCGTCGTTCGGGCTTCCCGTAGGCGCCCACGGTAGCCGTTTGGCGGGCCTTGCCCACGCGCCCGCCATTTTGTGTTTGGCTGGAGTTGCGCCCGCCATCTTGGGCCGGGGTTTCGGCCTTTTTCTCCCTGGGGGTTTCCTTCCTGTTGCTTTTTGCGACAGCTGGGATACGGCGTGGACCGCTCTGCCCATCCTTGCCCTCTTTGGCTTCCATCTTGCGGTTCGGAGGGGCCTTTGTGGGGGGGTCCCTGGTGGTGTCCGCCATTTTGGACTCCTTTTGCCCGTCCCGTTGGCCCCGCTGGTGGCTACTAATAGCCCTGGGCTGGTTGCGACCCGTACGGCCCGGTAGCTTGTGCTTCATTTTTCACGGTTGGCTTGGCCTCTTGACCTTTTCTGTGCCAGAGTCAGCCTTGATCCGGAGGGCTTGAGGTTGTCTCCCACCTTGCTTAGTTTCCTCCCGTGCCTTCGAGCTGTTTGAGTAGGCCTTGTGTCACCGGTCGGCTATGGCTCCTAAGAAGCAGGCCGTGCCTCGCCCTCGCCGTTTACCCCGTAGGGCTACTGCCGTAGGGGTACCCAGCCGCCGCGCCCAGGGGCCGGATGTGGCTCCTGTTACCCCCGCGGCCCTCCTCGACCGTGTGGCGGCCTTGGAACGGGCCGCTGGCCTGAACTTAGCGCCGGATGGCCGGCGGTCAGCCCAGAGGGCCGCCCATGCGGTGGCCGGGCCGGCTAACTCCGACTGGAGTGAGCTGGCCACGGTTCTCCAGCAGCGGATTTCACAGCTGGAGGCGACTCTGCCGTCGCTCCGGCCCACCGACGCTCCAGCACTGGACGGGGAGGCGGGCCGGATCGAAGATCCTCCTCCCCCGGCCGACGCGGTTCCGGAAGCTGGGCTCAGTGGTGTTCGACCGGTCCTCGTTGCTCCGGATGTTCCGGCTGCTCGCGCCGGTGGTGAGTATGACGGCGAGCCTGGTCCAATTGCCCCCGCTGTGCCCCAGCAGCTGCCTCCAGTGGTTCCGCAGCCGCCCCCGTTTGCCGCGCACCTGCCCACTGTTGCACCGCACCTTCCGGTGCAATGGCCATGGCCGTGCCAGCAGACGCCGGCCATGGTGTCGCCTTGGCCGGCGCCTGCGCCGGGGCTGCCGTGGTTGCCCCCGGCGCCACCGGTGCAGGGGACGGCACCCTCGTGGCCGGTGGCTGCTCCGTCGGGGGCTGCTCCGCCCCCGCCGGCACAGCCGGTGCCCACCACATGGCGGGCACCCTACCCGCCGCCCCCGGTTCCTTCACCTTTTGGCGCCCCCGCTGTCACTGCACCGGGTTGGCCTTGCTTTTCTTTTGGGGACACCGGGTATAATTCGGTGCCCCGGACTGCCATGCCGTACGGCGACCAATCGTTGCCGCTCGGCGACCACTTGCTGCCCGCCACGCGGGATAAGATCCTCCGCGGGGAGTATGTGGATTTCTTTGCCCTCCTCAATCGTGACTCCACGAAGGAGGAGAAGGACAAGGCTGACGACGCGGACAAAGAGAGGGCCAAGAGGAAGAAGCCTCCCCGCACCTGGGCAAATTGGCTTCCAGGTTTTCTCATATATGCCGGTGTTTTGTCAAGGGCGTTCCCCCAGCTAGCGGTGTCCCTATTCCAGTACCTGGATATTATCTACAGGGCTTACGTGGACTTCCCGGGGCAGGCATGGTTGGCGTATGACGAAGAATTTCGCATGCGCGCGGCCATACGCCCCGGCATGCGCTGGGATGAGATGCACTCCGCGCTGTGGATGCAGCTCATGACCCCGACCCGCCCGGCCCTTGGTGAACGGTACGATTGCGGTCACCTGATTCAGCGCCCTACTCCCTCTCAGGCCCCCCGTCAGTTGGCGGGGCAGGCGGTTCCAGCCCGCCTGCTGTGCTGGGAGTACTCCGCTTCAGGTCGCTGCACCAAGAAGCAGTGCAAGTTCAAGCACAAGTGCTCGATTTGCGCGGGCGCCCACCCCGCCACCTCCTGTTTCCGAGGGGGGGCGGGCTGGGGCCGGAGCAAGGACCAACAAGGGGCAAAGCAGCCCGGGGCTGACAACGCCCCTGGCAAAGGGCCCCAGCCCAATTAGGGTCGAAATCCTCGACCGCCTGCTGCGGGAGTATCCTTCACCCACTGACGCCAAGTCCCTTTCCGAGGGTTTCACCTTTGGCTTCCGTATCCCTGTAGTGGGGGCGCGGGGACCTCAGGACGCGCCCAACCTTCGATCTCTGGTGGGTATGGAGTCAGTGGCCAGGGCACAAATTTTTAAGGAGGTAGCGGCAGGCAGGGTGGCGGGCCCTTTCGACAGCCCACCGTACCCCAACCTTAAAGTTTCCCCATTGGGATTAGTTCCGAAAAAGGCCCCGGGTGAGTTCAGGTTGATCCATCACCTGTCTTACCCCGCCGGGTCTTCCGTCAACGGCGCTATCCCGGACGCTTTGTGCTCGGGCCGGTATACGTCTTTTGACGAGGCCGTCTGCATGGTCCGCTCCTGCAGTCCGGGTGCACTCTTGGCCAAATGCGACATCAAGTCCGCGTTTCGGCTGTTGCCGGTGCACCCCGAAGACTTCGAGCTACTGGGCTTTCGTTTTGAGGGCTAGTATTTCGTGGACCGGGCCATGCGGTTCGGCTGTTCTATTTCCTGCGCTGCGTTTGAGCGCTTTAGTTCTTTCTTGCACTGGGCCGTAGTTAGGAAGGCAGGTTCTGACAGGGTCGCCCATTACCTGGATGATTTTCTTTTTGGGGGCCCTGCAGGTACTGGGGATTGCGTTCACCTGCTCCAGTCGTTCCAACGACTGGCGGAGGAGTTGGCTGTTCCGTTGGCGCCTGAGAAAACTGAGGGTCCGGCCACTACCCTCACTTTTCTGGGCATCGAATTGGACACAGTAGCCATGACCTCTCGCCTCCCCCTAGACAAGGTGCAGCGCCTAGTAGACAGGATAGAGGCGCTCCTGCCCAAAAGAAAGGTCACCCTTCACGAATTGCAGGAGCTTCACGGGCATCTCAACTTTGCCTGTAGGGTGGTGGCCCCTGGCCGCGCCTTTGCTCGCCGTTTGTGCGATGCGATGGCCGGCCTCACCAAGAAGTTCCACAGGACTAGGCTGACCCGTGGGATGAGGGAGGATTTGGAGGTCTAGTTGGCGTTCCTTAAGGACTTCAACGGGGTATCCTTTTGGCGCTCTGACCTTTTCCTCTCTTCCAGTTTTCAGGTCCATTCCGACGCATCTGGGTCTTGCGGTTTTGGCATCTATTTTGATGGCCGTTGGTGCGCCGGCACGTGGCCGCCACAATGGCGGGACTCCGATGTCGTGAGGGACCTGACTTTCCTGGAGTTCTTTCCCATTTGGGGGGCGATTAACATGTGGGGACGTCACTGGGTAAACTCCGTTGTCACCTTTTGGTGTGACTACGCGGCGGTTGTCCAAGTGGTCAACTCGCAGACGTCCCGCTCCCCCCGGGTCATGTCCTTAGTCAGGCCGTTTGTCCTGGCTGCGCTGAGACTTAACATCGTTTTTCGCGCACGCCACGTGCCGGGGGTGGACAATTCCATTGCTGATGCCCTGTCCCGCTTTCAGATGGCGAGGTTCAGGGCGTTGGCTCCTGGTGCCAGGGCACTTCCTTCGGAGTTGCCGGACGTGGTCTGGAACATTGGAGGGCCGAGGTGAATCGGGCCATCGGCCTTTCCCTATCTGGTCGCACACGCCACGCCTATCGCCTGGCGTGTGTGAGGCATTTACCACCTTCAGAAGCCAGCAGGGTTTGCCTGAGGTCTGGCCGCTCCCGGTGGACCATGTGCTGCAGTTCATGGTCCACCTTCGGCGGTCCGGCCTTGCGCCACGGACCATCAAAGGGCGGCTGTCGGCCTTGGCCTTTGCCGCAAGGGCGAACGGTGTCCCCGACACTCTGGGTGATTTTCGCATCCGCTGGGTGTTGGAGGGATGGTCGAGGGAGCGTGGCCACCGCCCGGACGCCCGTCACCTGGTGTCACCGGCGGTGCTGTGGCGTTTGGCCGCGGCCTGGCCACGTCATTGCAGGGATGGGTTTGAGGCGGCCTTGTTTCACGCCGCTTCTTCCGTTGCATTTTTTGCGGCCCTCAGGGTGGGGGAATTGGTGGTAGTGTCCCGAGGGGATGTGTCCGGCCGTGCACTGCAGCTGGCCGACGTAGCGCTTGCCGCGTCGTCGGTTAGACTGACGGTCCGGATGTCCAAGACCGACCAGCTGGGCAGGGGTATTTCCTTACTGCTACTGCGCTGCAGTATAGCAGACATCTGTCCGGTGGGGCGCTTGAGCGCTACCTGGCCATTCGCCCCGCTGGTCCTCTGCCCCTTTTTGTTCATCGGGACGGGTCCCCATTAACCCATTTTCAATTCTGGAGGGTTACCGGGGCGGCCTTGTCGGAGGTTGGTATCCCGGGTGCCCGTTATGGCACCCACTCATTCCGCATAGGGGCTGCCTCTACCACGGCCTCTTTCGGGTATTCCGATGCGGATATTATGAGGATGGGGCGGTGGGGGTCCGCTTGCTTCCGGACGTATGTGCGACCGCTCCTGTCATGACCTGCCTTGCTGCCGTTTGTTTTCTGTTTGTTTTCTTCCAGAGCTCTTCCCTCGGAGTGACGTGGCCCGGGTTTGAATGGTCGGCCACAGCTACATTTACTGGGCCGCACGTTTCGCTGGAGCAGCTCCCGGCGGGGTCCACCTCGGTTTGCGGCGATGGGCCTACCTCACCTGGCGGGGGATACGGGGCATGCTGTGGGACCAGTTGATGCCTCTTTTGACGTCAAACTGGCATGGGCCGCCCCCTGATATTCTCCTGGTGCACCTGGGTGGGAATGACCTGGGGCAGCGGATGGGGCTGGATTTATCCAGGGCCATTTGCCGGGATTTCCACATCTTGCACCAGCGTTGGCCGGCGACCAAGTTTATCTGGTCGAGTATGATACCGCGTGCCCAGTACAGGGGCGCAATGGATTACAGGGCTGTGGACCGCGCACGGCGTGGTGTGAACCGCGCTGTGGCGCGCTTCCTGCAGCACTGGGGCCTGGGTACGGTAGTGGAGCATCCGCTATTCCGTATGGAGGAGGCGGGCCACCTGTACAGGAACGACGGGGTGCACCCGTCCCCGGACGGCCAGGTCATCTTCCTGAGCGCTCTGCAGCAGGGCCTTGTGACCGAATTGTCGGTCTCGGGGGGGTGGGGCGGTGAGTAGTTTCACTCCCCCCGTGTGGCGGGTAGCACTGGTGTGGAATAAATTGGGTCCCAGGAGAACCGGGTAGGAACGTGTTTTGATCAGCCACTCTGTGAGTCTGATCAGGATGCGGACCGGGAACTTGGGTAACTGCCCAGCTCGGCAGCAGGCAGCCCCAATATAGAGTTTGCCCAGTTCGGGGTCGGAAGGTGATAACAACTGGTACTTCTGACCGGGACAGTTAAATGACGTTTGGACATGGTTGTCCGATATCCAAGTTAAGTTTATGGATGGATATCGTGTACCTCACCAGTGCTACTGCGGCCTTGCTGCATTAAGTTATTGGTTAAGATGGTTAAAGCTAACCAAGTTGATTTTAAATAAAGTGGCCCAAATTTTATACCAACAATACTGTGGTCAGTCTCTTTTGTGCGGGCATGTGGGGGCAAACCTGCAGCTGACAAAGGAGTTTCCCCCGGTGTTTTGCCTTGCAGCATCACCCAGGACAGTCAAGGGACATTGGAAACAGTGCAGATCGGGTCCCCCGACCCTCCCAGAGGCATCGGGGTGGCAGAGAGCCCAAACTCAGCAAAGAAAACTTGGTCATGATTGAGTTTTTTTGCTGATTTCAGGCGCTCTGCCACCCTTGACGCCTCTGAGAGGATCAGGAGACCCAATCCGTGCTATTTCCGATGTCCCCTGCCCGGCAAAACACCAGGGAAAACTCCTTTGTGCAATCAGCACTTGGGGGGGGGGGAGAATGGGTGTGTGTGTCGGTTCAATCCCCAACCCTGCCAGCAATCGCGCAATCCGCCCACCTGTTTCCTTTCCTCTTCGGAAAGGGAACAGGGCTTTTTTTTAATGTTGTGTGATCAATGTGGAACCAAGTCTTGATGTTATCCTAGGTACTAGCGTATTTCAATTGAATTATCTATCCCAGGCCTATTTGGAAGCTTCTTGACTGGTACCTCTTTCAAAACAGTTAGCTCTGGATTATGTATGTTAAGACAAATGCTATCCTTGCAATGATTTCAGAAGCAAGAGAGAGATTGCATATTGTGATTACAGCTTTGATTCAACCCATTTTCATATACTAAATTAACGTTATGTGGCAATCTAGATTTAAAAATTTGGAAAGAGTCTATTTTTCAAGAGAACTGGACAGAAAGAGATTTTTTTGCTTTCGATTCATTAAATGGACGTGATGATTAATATTTGCCATTTTCCTTTTGAAAGCTTGATGTGACTTGTCACTCTGAGTAAGTGGCAATATTTACAGCTGCAACACCTGCTGATATCTAAATACAGTATGGTCCAACCACCCTGAGAGCAATGGAGTCTCCTGTACTTATGGGAATACTTTTAAAATCAGTTCAGAAAAAAGATTCCTACATTATTATTATTTAGAAATGCCTGATATCGGTTAATAAATGTGACTCACAGGGTCTTAGAGATTAATGGAATTGGGAAATCGACCGCTCTGTGCTACCTAATCAATGGAAGACAGTGCTAAATAGTTACCTGAACTATCTATGGATCTTGAGCTATGACTTAGCAAGCAAAAAAAATATCTTTAGTATATACTGGACAATCCAATGCCTTTTGTGAAAAGATTTGAGTAATTCCCCTGAATGCTAACATCCTAATTCATCTACATCATCTCTCTGACATATTCTATGGCCATGCCCTGTTATAGGCTTATTTGGGGGGTAAAGTTATATTGGACCATTCTCTGACTTTTGTGAAAGCTCATACACTTTTAAACTCTCTGCCTGTTTCCTGTATATTAACCACTGGACAGCTTAAATGGACTCTCTGAGATCTTACTCTTGCTAGAAGACTTATATTACAACATTGGAAAGATAAATGTCCCAATTCTATCAATGTATAAATGAGTTTATAGTGCTATTGACATATAGATGTATGGCTTATAGACAATGGCTATAACTTGATTATACTGGATGTCTCAAAAGCCACGATACATAGGCAAAATTGAATAACAACAGATACCTTGGAACATGTTCACCATGAGTGGGGGAGAAGACTTTGTGCATTTGTAGAAAAAGGTGGCCAACGTGTAGAGAATATTTTGTAAAATTGTGTAATGAATGTTTTGCAATAAAGGAACATTTATCTACAAGTTCCTATTTTCTCTACGTATGGCAACTTTTTGAACACCCTGTATTTTTAGATATTTGAAAGCCTTTTATACTTGTTTGTGTACAAGATTTTAACTACCACTGGTTTATATATATGTGTTCAGTTTTGTTGATTTTATTGACATTATGGGTTATTGTAAATTGGATTTGATTTATGTTAGTTGTGTGGTTTTGAGGAAATGTTCCTTATATTTCACAATCAGAATAGTGCTAGTCATTAAATCACGTGGTATAAACTAAATAATTTTCTCTTCTCTCTTCTTTTTTTAAAAAAGGTACATAATATTGTAGTCTATCTGGTTTAATTGTATTATCTTCTCAACAATTGTTTGGGCGGTTCTGTTCATTTTTTAAAATTTCTCAATAAAACTAGGAACAGTTGCTGCTCTTCCATCCTCTGGAAAATGTAAACTGACAAATACTCAAGGCAGGGCTTTCTTTACAGCTGCATTTCAGATATCATGGTGGAATTCCCTGCCAAGGGAAATCATGGGTTTTTGCAACTTACACCTATGAATTTACTGCTTTGTATCACCTTTTGTATGGCAAGTATTTTAAGAGTTGTATAATATTCTACCTCTTTTTAATTACAGCTGAGTAAATGTGTTTCTACTACTACAACGACAATGACAACGACATTGGGTGTTTGGGAAATCTGAAGAATATTTGTGCAGAAACAGCCAGAAAACAACTCCCACCAAAAGTCACAGGAAAGAACTTTGAGGTGAATCTTCAGAAAGAAATTCATTTTAGTTCTAACTTCTAGAAACCACACAGTCGATCAAATATGATATACAATAAAATGTGTAACTGATGTTTCATTTCAGCAAGAGTCCAATGAATACACAATATATTATTATTGCCAATATTTAGATTTATAACTCAACTGAAACCATTCAGATTCAGTGCAGATATTTTTCCCCTCATTAATGCACTGAGATAGATCATTACCATTTCCATTTCACCAATGGAAGACTGAAGTTGTTTAAGGCCATGAAAAGCTGAGGAAACATTTGAAGACAAATGCAGAACTATAGTGCAATCTGTTGAGCACACTATTGAAATAAAAACATGATTTAGATTAGCTGAGTTGGTACAAATATGTCATACAGTACTGTTATGGTGAACCACAGCCAGCCATTCCTTTCTGAATGGTTGGTATATTCTCAATGAGATTGGGAGTTAAGGCTTAAACATCCAGACTGTGAATCAAACCACATCCTTTTCCTATCTACCTTGTTTACCAAGAGAGTAAAGAAACAGGCAACAAATTAGTCAAAACTTGAAGCACTTCATCACTGAGGCCACATCTCTGTTAAGATAAAGGAAACTTAAAGTATCTGTTACACTGGAAAATGAATATGATTATTCCTCACTCTGCTATGACTACAACATAACTTACTCATGCTTCAGTTACTGCAAAATTGAATTACAAGCAACTAAATATATGTAATGAGTTACTTCCCAGCTCTATTTAAGCCTTGCTGCAGCAGAGTTCTGATGCATTACAGGTTGCTGGTTAATAAAAAGGGTGCAGATCCAGTTCTACAATTTGCTGAGTATTGTTTCAAAACTCTCTAATCAATAAAGCAATAAATTAACTAATAATAATAATTGCATGACATTAAGCTGATTCCTACTTGTGGCCATTCTTTCCAGGGGTTTCTACTCAGCAATGGTTTATCATTCCCTTCTCTTGAGGATGGTTTACAAGCTGTATAGCTTGCCCAAGGCTACCCATCCATTTCATGGACACCAACCCCCTAAAATCATCATCATCATCATCATCATCATCATCATCATCATCATCATCATCATCCAAAACATTTTTGTGAATTGGAGAAATCTAATCAATACAACATTTACATGAATGCAATTTATGTTCCAGCATGTGTACAAAATAAGATACAGTAAATAACAGCCAAGATAATACTGTTGAAGTAACCTGCTTCTGGTCAGAAATAGTCTAATTATTTTGACATTTTAATTTGTTTTGAATCTTACCTATATTTCATATATAAATATATAATTTTAAATTGTGCAATGTTCTGAAAGAAAGAAAGAACCAACCAACCAACCAACCAACCAACCACTGAATAGCACTTTCATTTAGGTAGTATCGTAGGCTGGGAGTTTGGTTCCCCATTGTCCCTCCTTGACAGGGGGTGGGTTTGATGTTTGATAGGGTCCCTTCCAGGTCTGCAATTCTAAGATTATTATTATATTTAAGAAAGAACAACCTCTGCCTAGCCCCACCGACTTCCCAGCCATTTGCCCAGTTCCCTGTTGTAATGATAGAGAACATTATGGGAGCTGCATCCAGTTCTTTGCTGAGATTCAACTATCTTTATCCTTAAATTTGTAAAGCATGCTTCTCCAAAGAGGTTGTTGATACTACTGGACATTCAAGGGAACACTGAAACTGCTGCGTGTATCTTATGCTGAGTGCCTAATCAAAGAGTCAAACAGCTGATGAAAATACCAGCATCAGACTATTGTGCTAATATTATGTTCATTTTGTATGTTGGAGGGTATTTTGACCAGCATAACTATAGTGCAAAACAATGTGCATTCAGCCAATCATAAAAGTGGACTGTTACTGGCTGATTGTCACACAAGTGGTTGCACAATTAATTGTGCATTCAGGAAATTATGACAATGGTCAACCCAGAAAATTGTGCACTCTCATTTGTATGACCATTCATTTATATTCTGTTAATGCAACAGAATTGTGGCCTACATCATTTTGTTGGGACACCTTTAGAGTCCCACCTAACAGAATGAGAAGAATATCAAAATCCAGGCCTGGCTCAATAAACAAAATAGAACACATGGTAGTTTAAGTATTTTTTTTAAAAAAAATTCATTAGCATTAAAAAATAGCATATGAACAAATACATGTCCAGCTGCATTTCTCTTCTACATGGAATAACAAAATTAGATAAGTAAATTATCCATTCCTTTTTAAAAAGGAACGAACCATATGTTCCAGTGAATTTTATTTAATTTGTCCCTCATTTTTCCTTGCTTGATATGATTTTACAAAACAAAATTATGCAAGCATCAATCTGAAATGCAATGTTGGTGCATAACTAACTTGGAAAGCCACTTTTGAGAATAACATAGACAGAAAGAGAGAGAGACTGGTAGATTCCTTCCCCCCCCCCCTTTAGAGTCTGTTTGTGCAAAGTTTGGCTTTATTTAGCTGCTGGCTGGAGTGCCTAAAGCTGCTTGCTGATCAAAAAGAAAATAACACAAGCCATCAAGTGGTAGCAAAGGGAGTTTTGTTTGGGGAGGGGACTTTGAATGTAATTTTTGTCTTCATTTGGTTGCTTGCTTTTCATTGTTCTTGAAAGGGGCTTCATTCTTGTCTGTTTGCATGCATATTTGCTATTTCCCCCTCTGTGTCAGGCATGCTTTACTTGTTAGGGATTTTTTTTACCTAGTTATTTGGGATTTGGTGGGACTGTTTTTCTGTGCTTCTGAAGGGCTGTGTGAGTTAAGGTTATTGTGCTGATTTGCCTCTAGGCCCTGTGCGTGATTGTTGTAATTAGCTGAGCACAGCTTGGGACATGTGTTGTTGTGTTGTTTTAGTTGTTTCCATGAGTGCCTGTTTTCTGTTGTGGTGTAGAGTCAGAGGGTCTGTTGTCCTGCATGGGTAGCACTGAACTCACACTCTTGTTTTCTCTTTCCTTGTCCCCTTTCATGTGAAACAAAAGAACTGGCACAGAAAAAAGTTTCTGAAAGACACCAAAATAAAGGAAATACAAAAATCTTCAGGACCCAGCACAAGATTCCATCAAACACTTATGTGCATTCAGCTCTAAGTTGAGTAAGCATAGCTATATTTCCTTGGCATCATGTGCATACTAAAATTCTCATGCTCAGTGAGCAACTGTCAGCAATCTGAGAGTAAATGAAACAATGCTACAATTGTAGCCAAGGTAGAAGTTGCATACAGTAAATGCTGATCATAAAACAATTAGCTCAAGTTAAGCAACTAGGCTTTGAGGATTGTACCAAAGATGCATTTGGGGGTGCAATGTAGTAAAGGATCAGAGAATTAGGACACCAGAACTTTTTAAAGTAGGAATAACAAAAATCTTCCACTGTTATCCTAGATGTATTGTTCCTCTGGGCTGAGCTGCAATCTTCAAAGCAGGATTTTCTCAGCAGAAGGATATTTATTGGCCAGAATCCTGTTGCCAATTTAGACTTCTTTATGGGAACTTGCCACTTTTTGAATGCACACCTAGATGTGGTAAAGTGTGTCTCAGTGTGTCAGAAAAGCCAAGAGCAATGACATCAGGAGGTCAAACTCTATTATGAGCCTGGACTTCTAACAGAGTAACTGAAGGTAGAATGGTCACATCCGAGACACCAGACCAAGATGCATCCACCCTTTTCAAGATAATGGCCACATCAGCAGAACAGAATGTAGTGTTCCAGTGTGGTTATGGGGACAGTAGCTACTGGGGTGATACTGGCAGAGAAAGCAATAATGATACAACTCAGGCTAACTTTGTTAGTACTTTGTATAAGGTAGCAATGGTAAACCATTGCTAAACTTTTCTTATCTTGAAAACACTATGATGAGTCAGTCCAAACTGAAACAAGAGATAATCACCAATCCAAATGGAGACCGCAGCCAAGAATTCCGAAGATCACTAAGACTTGGAAGAGCAGCAATGAAGGAATTAGAAGAGATCATCAAGTGTAAGGATATGTCACTGGAAACTAAGATCAAGATCATCTACACTTTTGTACTGTATTCCCAGTCACTGTGTATAAGTATAAAAGTGGACAGTAAATAAAGCTGACAAAAAGTAGTGATTCATTTGAAATATGGTGCTGCAGGAGAACTTTGTATCTACCTTGGACTTTCCAGAAAGATGAACAATTGGGTCTTAGAGCAAATCAAGTCTTAACTATCTCTGGCGGCAAAAACTATGAAATTGAGGCTGTCCTACATTGGGCAGATCATGAGAAGGCAAGACTCTTTGCAAATAATAATAATGCTGGGAAAGGTAGACAGCAGCAGGAAAGGTAAAGGTCACCCTTGCTTGAAAGCAAGTTGTATCTCACTCTAGGGTTCAGTGGTCATCTCTGTTTATAGCCAAAGAGTCAGTGCTATCTGCATCTGCAGATTTTTCCATGGACATGTGGCAGACGTGCCTCAATGCCAGAGTGCACGGAACACTGTTTACCTTCCCACCAAAGTGGTCCCTATTTATCTACTTACAAGCTCTTGCTTTTGAACGGCTAGGTTGGCAGGTGCTGGGACAGAGAGGGGAGCTCACTCTGTAGTGCAGTACCCAGGAATCGAATTCTGACTGTCCAGTCGTCGAGTTCAGCATCTCAACCACTTGAGCCACCACAGGAAAAGAGGGCCACGTGAAAAGAGGACGACAAAATGTAATTGATTCCCCAAAGGAAATCCACTGACTTGAGTTTACAAGACCTGAGCAGAACTGTTGAGGTCAGGACATTTTTAAGATTCCTTTTCATAGGGGTTCCATAAGTTGGAGGCAACTTGATGGCACGTAATAACAATCACACAGGAACTTGCATAAGTGCTGGTAGATGATTGCCACTGGTTGTATTTGTGGGCATGCACCCAATCAAGCAGTTGGCTGAGAGCCCAGGAACTCAACCAGCAGCTGTTAATGAGAGCAATTTTCTGCTAAGTCTTACTCAATTTTCTTTATGAAAGCATAAATCAAACACGGGATTCTGGCTTTTGTGAATTATCTCTCTCATAATGCAAAGTAATTGCTTGTTCTTGAATAGGCAATTAAGGTTCATTTACTCTGCAAAGGACCTGCTTCGACAGAAATTAAGCCCCTATCACTGGTTTGTGAATATGGATCAATACTAGCCGCCTGCCTTTTTGAACTCTTCTTAGAGTTATAGGGATGCGATTGTCATGACAAAGAACACCTACATTTCAGAATTCTCCACTATGACACAGGAAGGAACTCAGCAGAAAGGAGGGAAAGGATGAAGGTGAGAGTAACTGGAGAAAGGACTGGAGAGGGCATTTATTGTAGTGACGTGCTATGTTAAGCAGGGTCAAAACCACAGTTTTCTCACATTTGTACTGCCTACTTTAAGATAATTGTACACTCCCCTAATTATGATGATTTCTAGAAAACACTATTGTAATCTGATTCAGTACAATCATATTCAACATAACCTACTTCTGTGTTTTGAAAACAGGGATCATAAAGTCACCTTCAAGGTGAGACAGTTTGTTACCAGGTGCATTTCCTAAGCTAAAAAGAGAAGATCCTACAATTGTTGTAGTGGTGGATTTGAAACTGGCCAATCCCTGGGCTATTGGTTAGACCAGGGGTTCACAATTTATGGCCCACGCCCCTGGCCCAGGGCCCAATGCCATTCCATCTGGCCCACAGCAACAGCCCTGGAAGCAGAAACAAATGTGCCCATGCATCCACAAATGCACCCACCACCATTGCATTGGCCTGCAGTGCAGTCTGGGGGGTGAGTTGCCCAGCCCATGGTGCAGAAAGGCTGAGAACCCCTGGATTAGACCTATTGGTTCTGTGATTATACAAACAGCCAGACATAATCCCAAAGCTCATTCCTATTTCAGAATAGAATTATGGACACTCAAAGGCCTCACATCTTCTTGCACCTCCCTTGTTGTTTTTGATAGGTGAATAAGGGTGGGTTGTTGGCGGAATCATCAGCAATGAAAACAAAGGCTTGGTGCATTGCAAAGCATTGCAAAGCCATTAGGGAGGAACAGCAAGCTTCACCTTGTACAGCAGAACCTTGCTTAACACATTTGTAAAGTGAATTTCCCATAGGAATGCACTGAATGCAATTTCCAATAGGAATGAGTTGAAAACCAAAATTTGTTAACCAAAATGTGGTTTCCCATAGGAATGCATTGAAAACCAATTAATTTGTTCAAAAAAATTGTTAGCCAAGCCACTATTTTCTATGGATTTCCTTTTGTTAAGTGAGTTTTGGGTTAACTGAGCCATTTGTTAAGCAAGGTTCCACTATATTGGGATGGCTGAGCCAGTGCCTATAGTTTTTCCCTGTGCAAAATCTTTCTACCTGAATTTTTCCTGACATATGCCCTAGCACCTAGAAGCTGGGAGAGGAAAAGAGAAACTGAACACCTACTGGAGGAAGGGTGGCCATTAAAAGAGGAACGTCATGTTATACCTAAAAGGATAGATGGTTTGCATAAAATTGTGGACATATGAATCTGTATATATAGATGAGAAAATATATGGGGGATTAGAATGGATCTCATGCTAACTGGCTTTTCTCTCTTCCTTCTCCCCATTTTGTTTTAGGTAGCTCAGACGCTTCCAAACTTGGGGTCCCTGATGTTCTTGGATTACACCTCCCAGACACTCTCAATGTTGCCTGTGTGAGCAATGGTTCAGGGAAATTACAGCCAGAAATCATCTGAAGCCCATGTTCAGCAGCCACTGAGGTAGCCTCCTGCAGTGCTCTGGAGAAGTCAAGCACTTGCTTGCTATTTTGTACCATTTGTGTTGACCTTATAAAAGTATTGTTCTCATATGGTTTCAAAAAATAACAAATATTTAAAATTCCACTTACAACCATGCCCTGTACTCCTCTCACAGCTATGAGGAAGATGTACAGAGATGTCCCTTTTGTAAACAAAAGGAGTGGAAGCCATGTTCATCGCATACAGATAGCCAAGACCTAAGATCAAGCTTCTCTCACTTTCCCTTCCCTGCTTGCTTTTGCAACACCATGTCTGATGAAGAGAAATTACTCAAGAAAGCTTATATTCTTTCTTGTGCATTCATTCGTTGGCCTAATAAAGATGCCACCTCAGGATGGATTTGGGTTGTTTTTAGAAGAATCTTAAAATGAGACCTTCTGTGATCAGGCACCCTGGTTTTCTGCTACCCTGTTCTCATCTCTCCATTCTCCAACTGACTATTTTCTATATTTTTACACTACTCCCTGACTTATCTTTCTTATTTCTCTCTTTTCACTCTGTCCCCCTTTCTCTCTCTCTCTCTTTAATGTGATGCCAGCACTATAAGCTCACAACTGCTGCTGAATGCTAAGAGACTCTTGTAAAGTGGTATCTTCACTTTAAACTACCTTCAGAGGAAGAGAGGGGAGGGAAGAGAAAAAGAACAAGCAGGCAAGAGTAGGGAGAGAGAAATGAGATGGAAAGAGCCTTTATCAAGCCACAAATAAGATTATTATATGTGACAATATGTTTGTGTTCCATTCCGAGGGACTGTGATCTGCTTATTAGGTGACTGTGACCAAGACTATTTATGTGATGCTTGATTAAAATTGTGCTCACTGAGTAAAGCTCTGATATCCGAACAATTCCTTCAGGGGAGGGAGCAATCAAAGAGGCAAACATGTTTTCTGTCTTCTCCTTCCCTCCCTTCTTCCCTTCCTTTCATTCCTAAAGAGCCTTAGATGCAAGCAAAAATGCCATAGAGGAACTGGAATAAAATGGGCATTGTTTCAAACATTCCTGCTTTTTGCACAAAGATAAAGAAGTGGGTTTAACTGCTTGGAACCCATGCAGATAGTGACAGGATGCCTTAAACCTACACTAGTTGAGAAGATATATCCCCTTGTTGGTATTGCTCCACCTAAGATCAAGAGAGAAGTAGCAGCAGATGCTGAGAGAACTAAGCAAGAGAATGACCCTTGACACCCTCTGAATGAATATGAGCCTCAAGTCCGCTGGCTTACATCCAGGAAAAGCTTTATTGCAAGAACAAACATTCTTGAGGGTACACAAAAGCAGAACCAAATTAGAAGATGGAGGAAGGAGCTCACTGGAAAAGGAACATCTGGCTAAGCCAATTCCTCAATGCACTGATCAGCCAATGTACTAACTTAGGCTTCTGGAAAATGAAGTTCCCCTGTGGGTCAGAGCCCTCACCTTAGGAAAAACTGCTATAAAGGCATCCAAATATAAGATCAGATGGAAATATTAATGCAGATAGCAATGAATCTGAGTATTGACATGTGGATACTGGGCGATGTAAATATACTGTAGATAACATCAACATAAAGCATTTATATTGCCAAAGGTGTTGGCAGAGCTGTTCACACACTGCAGTAAACATACATTCACAATGGATGTACTTTTGTTCAGATGATTGTGAAAATATTCCCACCAGTAACCACACACAATGTAAAAAAAAAAAACACCTCATATTTAACCCAAGGATTCACATCATGGGTCCAGCAGAGAGCCACAGTGCTATGAAATTCCTATGGAATGCACTTACATCTCTGTAGTAAGGAGTATATACATTTATTTCATTCTTGCAATTGAGAATGACTCATTTCAAAAGTTCACTCCCCACTGAGTGAATTTATGAGAATTTCCCCCACATTTTAGTGATAAACATGCCCTGAGAAGAGCCAACAGACTTTACCCTATGGAGATGCTGTCTTCCGATATTGAAAACCAGCTCCATGAGTCACTTTTTGGTTCTGAGCCCTTTTGGCATGCAAAGCCCTCATCAGCTCCAGACCAGTATTGATGAAGCTTCTGCCCTCCATCAAGATGGATTCGAGTGGAATTTAATCAACTTAAGGACCATCACCCTTTTCTGTGGACTTTGGCACCCAAGGCCATTGGTCCTCAGGGTTGTAAGGTTAGTTAACCACTGCCTGACACTTGGTGCCATGTCAGTGACACTGCTTAATATATATTCAGGGAGTATTTTTTTCAGAAGCACTATTAGATTTAAACATTGAAATTAGAATAAATGGGGAATACTTGAATAACATCCAATATGCTAATGACACTAGTGTTGCTAGTCAAAAATCTTGCAGATCTTCAGTTGATGTGGGATCAAGTTAGATCTTAACACCAAGAAGACTAAATATTGTGTAATAAGCTGAGTACCAACTCATGGCAAGCTAATGGCAAGAACACAAGAAATTGTAAGAGTGGATAAAATTGTCTATTTGGGGAGTACAGTAATACCTCTGATAACATTTACCTCGGATAACGCTAAAATCACATAACATTAACACGGCTACTATTCCAAAAAATTAAGTAATCTGGGGTGGAAAATTGGATCGAATAACGTTAAGGTCCTATGGGATGGATCGGATAACAACCGCTAAAGCCTGTGTGGTTACAATGTATCTCTATGGTGCTTTAATGTTATCTGATCCATCCCATAGGATTTTAACATGCATCGGATAACACTAAAAATCGGATAACACCAAGACTTGTGGAACCAAGTTTTAGCGTTATCCGAGGGTTTACTGTATTTTAAATGAAAAGTGGGATCCTATATATTAAAATGTGAATAGAAAAAAAAGATCCACCTTCATAAAAATGCTACATTTGTTATGCAGTAGAGAGCTAACTCTCACTACGAAGATCCAAATAGTGAGATGTTACATATTCCCAACCTCCTACATGGAGTTTAAACTTGGACATTGAGCATCTGAAAAGAAAATCCAAGGTTCTGAAATGTGGATCTACAGATGGCTGCTAAGGATATCATGGGTTGAACATGTGACTAATGCAGAAGTGTTGCACCTGATGGATAAATAACAAGAACTGTTTAAGACCATTAAGCAAAGAAAGCTCCAATACCTTGGGCGTATCATGAGGAACAACATGAAGTATAGAATACGCCAACTCATTATGCAAGGGAAGATCCTTGGCTAGAGAGGCCCTGGATGTAGACAGACTCCGTAGCTGAAGAAGGGACTGCTGTGGGCTGTCCTCAGAAGAACTGTTCCGAGGTGTTAAGAACAGGAAGACTATTGCCACAATGATACCCAATATTCAGAATAGATATGGCACTTGAAGAAGTAGAATGTCAATGACTAAGTTCCACATACATGCCTCCAGCACAAAACTTGAAAAGGAAACTTTTCTTTTCTCTCACTAGTAAACATCCTTTCCAGGCTTCTAGGCAGAAGCAACCAAATTGCTATTAGAAAAATTATCCACAAGAATGAAATGGGTGTTTTCTATGACCACCTTTGTCATTATTTCAGGCTGCATTAGGCACAGTGGCCATTGTGCAACAGTCTGAGCTGGCTAGATGCAACAAGACTGCTTCTCAGTCTTACCTCCAGCTCATTGCTCCAAATAAATTTTGTCAGTATCTGTTTCTCTCTCAGAAGCCTGATATTCATCTGTTCCCAGGCATCACAGTGACAGGGCATCCACACTCATACAGAATGTGACAATTGGTATCCTTCGACTTTGTATCCTAAGTCCTACTCAAAAGAATTGCATGCTTACAGTGTTTACACATTTAGGTCACATCTTGTGACAGAGAAACAGAGCATCGTTATCTCAAAGTTAATAGGTGGAAGCAAATAAATGTGCCTAGACAGTTTCATTTTATTAATTCTCATCTTTGCTAAAGGTGCTCAGTTGATGGTGAATACCAAAGATATAGCTCATAACAGAGCATACCCGTGATCCACTCCTCAGATTTTAGTTTTTTTTTTTTTTTGGTAGCCATTTTCATTCAAGTTGCACCTACCATATGCGATTTTTGATGGGAACAAAGGGTTGTCAGTAGGGAACTTTACCTTTCTTATTGTTGCAGTGGCTTTTAGGCAAAAGGTGTGAATTATGTGCGTCTACAGATGTTATTATGGGACTGCGGTGGCTTAGTGGTTAAGACACTGAACTTGACAACTGGAAGGTAGGCAGGTCAGCAGACCAGGTACTACACAATGGAGTGAGATCCCATCTCTGTCCCAGCTCCTGCCAACTTAGCAGTTTGAAAGCAAGAAATTGCAAGTAGATAACTAGATGCCACTTCCATGGGAAGGTAAACAGTGTTGTGTGCATTCCCATGTCTAGGGATGCCTGCCACATGTCCATGGAAATGTCTGCAGATGCAGACAGCAATGGCTCTTTGACTATAAACTTAGTTGAGCACTAAACTCTAGAGTCAGATAAGACTGGCTTTCGAGCAAGGTCAACCTTTACTTTACCTTACAGATGTTATTCATCTGCAGCTCTCATGTTTCCTTACCCTCACTCTTCATGTTAAGGATGATGGGAGTTATTCCAATGACCACTGAATTTATTTTAATTAATTAATTAATTATTCATATTTATCCACCGCCCTCCTACCAAGGTGACTGGATGACTACACACTCCTTAGTCCTCCACTGCCATTTAAGCAATGCCATCATCATTCATCCCTTGTGATATCTTGCATCCCTATCAACTTTGTAATAATTGTAGGAATAGCAATACACAAGTTCTCAACTGGATGTGTGATGGATACTGAGGAGGGGGCTTTGTTTTGTGGATTCAAGCATGAGGCCAGATTCCAGAATAACAATTAGATGTGATCCAGAGAAAATGAAGTAATTTCCCTCACTCTTTCCCCTTCATTTAGATGTTAAATCTTCACAAGATTCCTCACTTACAGCTGAGTGTGAGATAAAGAGCTTTTATTCTCCCAATCTTCCCTGCAATTTGTGTAAAATTTAACTAGAGTCTTTTTCTTATCATATCATACAGAAAACTGAGCTAGATTCAGATGAAAGAGGTGTGAAAATAGTTGGAAGGAACAATAATAATTTAAGATATGCAGGTGACACAATGTTACAGGCAGGAAACAGTAATGACTTGAGACAACTTTTAAAGAAAATGAAAGAAGAAAGTCCCAATGGAGGGCTGCAATTAAACATTAAGAAGACAGTCATCATGACTATGGAAGAACAACTTCATGTTTGGCAGTGAAGAAACATATTTAGTGAAAGATTTTGTATACAGTACTTAGGTTCAATCATCAACCCAAATGGTGTGAAAGCTGTACAGTAAAGAAAGCTGATAGGAAAAAAATATATTCATTTGAAATCTGGTGCTGGAGGAGATTTGTGTGGATACCCTTGACTGTCAAAAAGACAAACAAATGGATCCTAGAACAAGTCAAGCTTGAACTGTCTTTGGAGGCAAAAATGATAAAATTGAAAATATCCTACTTTGGGCCCATCACAAGAAAGACAATAATAGTAGGAAAAATTGAAGGCAGCAGGAAACAAAGAAGGCCAAAAACAAGATGGATTGATTCCCTAACTACTACTACAAGGGAGAGATGAGCAGATCTGTTGATGAAAGGGCATTTTGGAGATCTCTCATTCATAGGGTCACCATAAGTCAGAGACAACTTGAGAACAGGTAACAAGCAACAACAACTTCTCCCTAGAGGACAGAATGGAGAGAGTGAAGAAAGACTAGCTATTTGTTAAGACAAATCCAAGCAATCCACCTATTGATTCATATTTGTATATAACACAGCAGTCGTCCTGTTTTTTTCAGCAATGTGCAGAATTCAAGCAGTTGCATAAATTTGATTTGATTTGATTGATTTGATTTATATGCTGCACAAAGTTGTATTAAAATGGGCACATTTGTGTCCAAAGTACCAAATTTTGCACGAGAATGTGCAATACATGCCAAAAGCCAAAAAGAGACGCCGAGAGAGAGAAGCCAAAATCAGGGGGAGGGAATTGGGAAGCAAGCTGGTAGGTAAATGCAATGGCCCCACTGAGACATTTAAGCAAGGTAACTAGTAGAGCATCAGCATCACAAACCATTGTATATCAGGAAAAAATGTTCACAGCAGGTGCATTGTAGGTAAGGCTACAATCACAACAGCCTCTAGTTGGGTCGTACCATCTGGGTCGTACCATTTGTTGAAGAATTATGGGGAGGAGGAGTTCCTCCTGGCTTTGTGTTACCATATTAACTGGCCAGATAAGCTTTTTGAAAAATTAATTTAAAAGTTCTGCTGCCAATGCCCTTGTGCCCATTTCTACACTCACTTGGCCATGAAATAGTTACCCCTTGGGTATCTCAACACTTGTATGCCCTGCCTCTGTGATATGGCAGAGACCCACCCGGCCCTAAAATCTCAAGGAACTGGATGTTGCTGATCTAGCGCCCTTAAGTTCTTTCTGGAAAACCCAATCCATGTGAACGCAGCCTGTAGCTCCAGATTCTGCTTTGTAAAAAGTTATATTAGTCTTGTTCCATGGCTTGTTTGTATCAGAGAGAAGCTGAGCTGTGTGATATCATTAGTGCAACATAAGGAGCAGAACTCAGTTAAAGAGGGAGGCACCCTATTGTCTGTATATTGGGCATGTCTCTGTCTACAACTCACCTACTAGCAGCTTTGAAATATTTGTGTGGCTGGAGGGAAAACACAAGAGGAGGAAATATGAGTTCTCTTAATGTGTGATCTGACACTTTAGGAATGTAGCATCCCTGAGGTATATAAACAATTGCCATATGTTTATGATTACAACTCCCATAAGCTCCAGGCTATGGGCAGGAATTATGGAGGATGTACTAGACATAACATCTGGAGAGTGTAATGTTGCTTATTCCTATAAGCCCACAGAAATTAATTTCGCAGTACCTTGTCAGGTTCATAGTTGACAGCTAATGGTTAAACAGGGCAGCACAGGCATAGGAAGAGACAGCAGTGCCACCAAATAAAATCACATAAAACACAACATGGGCCAGGATACTTAAGAGACCACATCACCCCAAGGACATCTGCCCATCCCACTAGTCCGGACCGGAGTGGTTCTTTAAAAATGCCAACTGCTAGAGAGGCTCATCTCTCTAGCACTAGAAGAAGAAGAAGAACCTTTTTGGTATCCGCACCAGCCCTATGGAACCTCCTGCCAGTTGAACTGAATCTCCAGACAGAGCTGCTGCCCTTCAGGAAAGAGCTGAAAACCTGGCTGGCAGGACAGGTGTGGGGAAGTGGGGAGGGAGCAAACTCCCCCCCCGGGCTCATTTAGAGCAGGATCACCCATGCTTTTAAAAGTTTTTACCTAGATTTTTTAATTGGTTGGCGTGTGTCAGACATCGGCTGTCCCTGTAAGGGCACCTCCCTTTAAGTTCCTGAGACTTCACTTTTTTAACCCTTATCTTCCACCTTTGAGAGAACCAAGCTGCTTGGAAAGGAACTCTTACTATGCTCAGGCAATAGAGCAATAGAGCAAAACAAGGGAGGATTCTGGTATCGTAGCTTTGTGTGTGTGTGTCAATAAAAAAAACAACAATCTTCAGAGAGAAACAGCTGCCTTATTCTTCAGGTTCATGTAGGATAGTCCATGGAAAATGTAGATATAAGAATCAGTCCAGTACACAGTCAAGGCTTAGGTAATCATATTGAAAACAAAAGAATAGTCCAACACCATAGCCAGGGTCTTAAGCCATTGAAATCCAAGATCGAACTAACTTCTCTGCAAAATGGAGATTCTGCAGTCAGGTGGGTAACCCTTGGCCAATCAGGGAACAGAAGAAAACATTCTCAAAACAATAATTGTTGACACACATGTACAGAGAGTGTTCTAGCATGTAGTCAAAACATGAAGCTCAGCTAGCTAGAGAGATAAGGAATACTGGAAAACAGGCAGTCTTGTGATACAGCCTTGAGACACAGAGAGACAAAGGATTTTTTGAGGCCTAGGTAAAACTACAACCTCAAGCCTTGGGAAACATGAGGAAATATGTCGTTTCCTGACAGCATGGGATGTAGTTTTTCAGTATTTTTAGGAATTTTAAGGGTTTCTATAGTTTAAACGTTGGGGATTTTATGTACGCCTCTCAGAGTTGCATGTTGATTGGGGCGGCTATACAGATTGAATAAATGAATAAATAAATAACATCTTGAATATTTACCGGTATACCTTTCCAGAAATATACCTATGTCTTTTTCATGTAGAAAACAAAAAGGCCATGTTTCTCAGCTGTTATCTTAGGCTGTTGCTTAAGCTCCATTTATAAATGCCTGTTGATCCCTCAGGAGAGGGTTGCCCTCCGTTTTCTTTTGCATGGATTAATTCCCAAAATGTTGGGTTTCACTTTTGAGTCCTTTTTCCCCTCCTTCCCTGTTTGCCTTTTTGATCTCACTCACTGCAACAGCCTAACTCCCTACATCAGCTATTTCCTTAGATAAAAGACAAAAGGTGCTTTTAAATACATAAAAGAAAATATGATGTGGGAATTTAGCATTTTTATAAGAAGGTTAAAAAAATCTAAATCTGCTACAGTGTTACTAGGTTCTCAGAATTAAATCTGACTTTTTTTCTTCCAAAAGCAAGACTTATTAATTTCCCAATGTACTAAAAATACAAACTCATTCCATAGGGCGATAACTATACTGGGGGTTTTGTGTGTGTGTGTGTGTGTTTTGTTTTTTGTTTTTGTTTTTTTGCAAAATGGTGGCTACTTATAGACCAGTGATGGTGAACCTTTTAGAGAAGGGGTGCCCAAACATTTTGGGCTGTGGGCCGATCATGTGGTTCAGGGAGCCAGTCACTAAGGCCCAGGGGGCGGGTGCTGCCCCCAATGCCAATTCATCCAGCCCACGAAGCCCTCATCACTCCTGGAAGCGGAAGTAAAATGCACCCGTACTGGCATGTTTTACTTCCACTTCCAGGAGCAACAAGGGCTTTGCGGACCAGATGAATTGGCATCGGGGGCCACACCTGGCCCTGGGGCCTTGGTTTGGGCACCACTGTTTTAGAGAATGAGTGCACAAACTGCAACCCAAAGCTCACTTATTTATCGCAAAGTGCCAACATAGCAACAGGGGAGGAAGGAAATGATCCTATTGGGCTGCTGGGCAGAGGAGTGGGTGAACTCTGTGCTGGGGGGGTGGGAGGAAGTGCTCCCATTGGGCTGTTGCAGGGCTGTAGCCAGAAAGGGGTGGGGGTGGGGCGAGCAAACACCCTCCTGACCTAACAGCTCGCCACCCCAACCCACCCCAGGATGCCAATGTTATATGTGTGTGTGACATTGTTGCCCCTACTGGGGAAAAAATCCTCCCCCCAAAAAAAAAATCTAGACTCCTGGGCATGGCCCTGGGCTGCTGAGCAGAGGGGTGGGGGTTAGCTCTGTGCTGAGGAAGGGAAGAAGCCCTCCCATTGGGCTGCTGGTAAACTCTGTGCTGGGGTGAGAGCATGGGTGCCCACAGAGAAGGCTCTGAGTGCCATTTATTTTTATTATTATTATTATATTTAGACTTATATGCCGCTCTACTTGCCGAAGCAACTCAGAGCGGCTAACATAACACGGGCATCATATATTACAATATCAAATAAATACAACATAAGCATATACAGTCAGTAAATCTAACATAAAAATGAAAATGCATATAAAAAAAAATCAACTCCCGCCTGCTGAGAAGAACTATTACCACATACTAGCACAGTTATACAATACAAAAAAGCAAAAATACACTAGCACAGAAAATACGGTACAGTAAGGAGAGTCAAGAGAGTCCTTATCTCTTCCCAGCAGGGAGGGGGCTGGCCGTGGAACAGCTGTGGTGGCAGCAGTGGCACTCTTTGGCCAGCCAGCCAGCCCACGCAACTGCCTCCCATTCCCCAGCTCGACTGGCTGGAGAGAGTCTGTTGGTGGACACGGTGGCTGTGGCGGGGATGTTATAGCCATGGCCATTCCACACAGTATAGGTGATTCAAGCCGCCTTTATCCCTTCCCGGGCTGGGAAGGGCTGGCCCCGACACAGGTGCGTTGGCGGCGGGGAGGTCTTGGTCCCACCGTGAGTCTCACCGCCCTTTATCCCTTCCCGGGCTGGGAAGGGCTGGCCCTGACACAGGTGCGTTGGCGGCGGGGAGGTCTTGGTCCCAACCGTGCCATAGGTTTGTTACCACTGTTATAGACTCACTAGGCTTGCCAAGTAAATTGAGAGCCAATAACTCAGCATAAAGCCACATGCTGGGATTACATTTTACTTCATCCTGCTGCTCCAATGATTGTGAACGTAAGAAAGCATATCTCACTCCTAAATGAAAGACCCATACAGGAAACTTTGGAAATTTGACTTTTTTTAGACTACAGCTCCCATCTTGCAGCCAGCTTGACCACTGCCTAAATGTTTCCTAATTATTTAGACTGTTTGTGGGCCCTTCCTCAATGGAAGCCTCTAAATAAAGGTTACACAACCATATGCTAAAGTTATTCTGTCTCTGGATTACTGGCATTAAACATGTGGTTGGATTTTCTCCAGTTATACACTTCCTGTCCAGTTATACACTTCCTGATGTGAACAAATTGTGACAATTCAAAGTCCATTGCCCTAGTCAAGAAAGCAAATAAGAGCTGCAGTCCAGAAACATCTGGATGGCTACAATTAGCATCCCATTCTATGGTGTAACAGCTCTTCTGTACTGTGTTAATAACAGAGCATGAAAGGGTTACTTTGTTGGAAAACAACTCTCAAAGAAACCCCAGCTTTGGGGCAGCGAAAAAGCTCCCCCCCCCCCAAGTTCCAGCATACAATATGTATCACATGACAAATGCTTCTTCCTGCCAGAGAGTTTCATCAATTCATACAACTTAGTATTCAATTCATCTGGCCATTTCCCCCCAAGTGCTTGGAAGCTTAGACCTAATATGGTTTAGTGGTTAAAATGCTGAACTTGATGACTGAAGGTCAACAGGTCAGCAGTTCGAGACCCGAGTTCTGCACAACAGAGTGAGCTCCTGTCTCAGTCCCAGTTCCTGCCAACCTAGTAGTTTGAAGGCAAGAAATTGCAAGTAGATAAATAGGTACCACTTTGGTGGGAAAGGTAACAGTGTTCTGTGAGCTCCAGCATCTAGTCATGACTGCCACATGACCACAGAAACATCTGCAAACACAGACAGTGCTGGCTCTTTTGCTGTAAACGGAGATGAGCACTGCCTCCTACAGTTGGACACTACTGACCTTCAATCAAGGGAGACCTTTACCTTTAATCCTCAAAAACCAGTTTGGAAAACACTTCGTAATAATTCCTCACTTAGATAAAGCAGGCCTAAAAATGTAGAACAACAGTGCCATTATAAGAAAGAGTCTCAGGCATGCACATTACCATACCCCTGCCTCTTCCTGGCACAGCCATAAGAGTTCGAAATCACATGTTTCTGTTTTTAAATAGATGTAAATTTTCATGACAGCTAAAGCTGAGGGAGAACTCCAGTTTATTTTGATCCTGCCACAAGATTCTGTTGAACACCCATGAAGTTCAAGGTTCTGCCAGCATTGTGATGCTGTTTCTCTGTTGTTTTTATGGTACAAATGGAGACAGCTTTATAAATAGACAGGATTTCCACTTGAGCAAGAAGTTATTAGATGCATTCTTGCACCAATGATGAAAATGGCAAACTGCTCACACTATAGTCTGTTGCATGAACTATTTGGTTGATCCTGGGATAATAATTTGTACTTTGATCCTGACTGATTAACTGGTTAAAACCTTAAAGCAACCCCAGTGTCCCCACAGTTCAAATATAACAAAGAATTCTGGTAATTTTATGAGCAGATGAATTAGTTCACTCCTCATGTAGAGGGAATGCCTCAGGGATACATGATTCAGCATTGAGCACCAATGAAGCAAATGAAGTCCATGTTTACTCTACAATGGCCAATAAAAAAAGACAAAACATTTTCATGTCAGAGATTACTCTGGGTTGAAAGGATTTTTGCAGGGGACGCCCAAATGAGGGTCCTTTCATGTCCCCCATCGTGCAGCTCTCAGGTATCGAAACTGTCTTTCCATTCTCCAAGCCTAACTACTAAGTCACCGGGGGAGCTTAGCATATTAATGCAAACTATGAAGGTAGAGAAAATCTATAGCAAACATCATTCACCACTTGAGGAAGCACATGTGCAAATAAATAAATGAACTCATATGAATTAGCTTTTAAGGTGTGGTCGTTTACTATATAGGGCCACAGTGCTCATCTCCATTTACTGCAACCCTCAAAAGAAAAATTTTAACAAGCCACAAAATCTCAAGGTAATAAGAGATGCAAAATCTACTACAGACTATGGAAGAAGAGAAACCTCTAATCCTGCTCCCCCAATAGTCCCCTTGTAATGCCACATCATGGCCTCTCTCTCTCCTACAATTTCATGGGAACATTAAATACTTGCTATTCAGCCACAGACTATCAAGTATGAAATAAATATACTGTATAGTACATCAGGTGTGAAAGGGAGGCAGGAGGATGCATATTTAGCATTTTCCTCTCCATTGGAGAACACAGGACAGAATTCCTGAACTTAAACCATCATTTTGAGTCTCAGCACGATTAGCCAAAGCAGCAATAGCTCAAGATTCCCCTTTGGGACAAAATTAATAAAAGTTCCAAATAGAAGAAGCAACAATTCACAACAGTAAAGTCTGGAATGTGAAGTCAAGGAGACCTAAGGCCATGTGCTGTCTGCACCACTTCATCCAAATGATGAACAATGGCCAAGCAATCCCAAGTTGCCACCTCCTTTTTCTGGATGACTGTTTATTTTTTGAAGTCACAACCCTTTCAGATCAATATAGTGTCTGGCACATCCTCAGAATGTAGCTGAAGAACCCCAAGGGCATCTTCCTTGCTTTCTATAAAGCCATTCCCAAAATATCTGCTCACTAAAATGAACATAAAGAAAACTGCTTGTGAGTGCCTAGATGTTCCTGTCAATAAAAGCAACAAGAAACTGTTGCCATAAAATTCAACTGCAGATTCAAGAAACCAGTGATCTCTCTCTCTCTCTCTCTCTCTCTCTCTCTCTCTCTCTCTCTCTCTCTCACACACACACACACACACACACACACACACACACACACACACACACACACACACACACACACACACACACACACACACCAGAAGAGAAACAACACTACAATGCTCTCTTTTTCCCATGCAAAAACTTCCTTTTGCATTCCATAGTTGCAGACCTACGAACAATTGTGGCTTTTAACAAGTCATTTTTTTTTACCAGAGGTACTGTGTATTGTGTTCCAAACAGAACCATAGTTTTCAATCAGTTGCCATGGTTTTGTGGCTTAACGTGGGGAAAGTAGTAATGTTACACAAATATGTTGTCTCAGTAATTAAGTTGCAGGGAACGGGTAGTAAGTATAATAGTCATGTCTTTGGAAAAACAGCTCAGCATCAGGAACAAGAAAAAGCTGGGGATGAGAAACAGAGCTAAGCAACAGTCCAGCAATGTGCAAGACTACATCTAGGAAACACGTCCTCTTGGAAACAAATCAACATTCAGAATAGCCCCCCTTGTAAAAATGAGACAGTTGCTTTGGTGGATCAAGTGTCCCAAAATGGAGTCCAAGTTCTCAGTGAAATGGAAGTATCCACAGAAACAACCAAGGCTTTTTATAGGGCTTTTAATGGTAATTAAACTAGACAAGGCACCAACTTTGACATTCCCATGAAGCTCCCATAAAAAATAAAGGGCTTCCCATTCTTAGAGATGTCTGGCAAGGTTCTGCTGACACATCTCCTAGTTTCATCCTGGTTAGATTTCTGTAAGGTGCCAGAAATTTCAGTGGATTCAAAACTCTGCAGCCAGATAACTAACCAAAAATCCATTAGCGTCCATTAGAAATTATAAAACAATGTCTAAGCTTCCAAGCTTTCCAGATCTCATAATTCACAGGGGATCTCATAATTCACAGAGAAAGAAATCTGGCAAGCATTTTAAAAAAATACAATTTTCAGTTTGCACCTCTACTTTAGAAAGAGTGCTGGAGAAATTGTATACTTTTACATAGAATAGCCTCTCCTAGTGGTAGCAGACTTTAGATGGCATAAAGGGCTGTAGGAATATGGTCTGGCCAGGTTATGGTAATAGAGTACAGTAGACCATATACTGCCAGCGACTCAATGCTGACTGTCAGGCGGTGGCTAACTAACCTGACAACCCTGAGGACTAATGGTCTTGGGTGGTAAAGTCCAGAGGGAAAGGTGATGGTCTCCAAGTGGATTAAATCACACTTGAATCCACCTTGATGGAGGGCAGCAGCTTCATCAATACTGGCCTGGAGCTGGTGAGGACTTTGTGTGCCAAAAGGGCTCAAGACCAGAAAGTGACTTGCGGAATTGGATCAGTGGTATGGGGATCATGCTGCAACGTGGAAGGCAAATGGAAGGCCACAGCATTATATTTTCAGGACAATCTTCATGGCATGATTCACACCACTAATCAGAATTGGGTACAGCACAAGGGGAAAAAGAAGGAATAAGGAAATATTGCTCCAAAAATTTTCAAAAGAATTTGACTCCATCCAGCTTGAAGTGGGGTAAATGTATCCCTTCTACTGATGTATATCTTCAAGTTTTAAAATTGTACAGTATATACAGTAGGCTGTATTCTTTGTAAAGGTATTGTCCAGTGGTGGGCAGCAGAATTTTTTGCTACCACACAGTGGGTGGAGCCTGCATTGTGGACGGAGCCTACATCATGGGCTGAGCCTACATCGTGGGCGGAGCCTACGTCATGGGCAATCTAGTCATGCCTGCCATATGGCCATGTATACATCTGCAAACACAGGCTGAACTGGATCTTTGGCTGTAAATGGAGATGAGTACTGCACCCTAGAGTCAGATATGACTGGCTTTTGAGCAAGGGAGACCTTGAATCAGTTGCAGGGACAAAACCTGATGGGACAGGGAAGGGAGGTGGATGTGGACACCCAATTTCACTACCCCCCTGCCCGAAGGCCACCCAATTTTGCCACCCCCTGCCTAGAGGCCACCCCAATTTTGCTACTCCCCCTCCCGGGGGGTGCGAACCTGTTGCTGCCCACCACTGGTATTGTCCCATCTCACACCCTATTCTCTATATTTGGACTCCCCAGACCTTCTAATCCACCTCCATGTGTCAGATCATCACAAGCTACTTTGGTCTCTACATTTTTCTTTTTATTTTAAATGAGAGAATGTGCATCAGGTACCATTCTGGAAACAGCTGATTCCCAAACAATTATTAATTTCATGCTTTATTTTATGCAAATCTTGGGCTCCTAGCAAAGACGGTGTTGATTTAATTAGAATTTCCATCATCAAGCCATTTGGATTGGCGCTTTTAATTATGGTAACATGAAAAACTGTAAGAGTTGCCAGAACATGGTTGTGGGGGCTTGAATTAATGCCTGCATGCCCTTTTTTAATCGGCATTAGGAGACAAGGTATTGTCTCTTTGGTGCAGTAACCAAACAACTCATTCCCCTCCCCCATAAAGATTATTTACAGGGAAGAAGGAATGGATAAGCATAAAGCTAGCTTATAGAGCTATGTATTGTAATTGCCTTTACAAATCTTCCATTTACTGACTTAATACATGGGGATTCAGAAACAGTTGCATTCAGAGTCTTAAGGCAAGGACTCTATATTCCTGATAAGATTGCAGGGAGGCAAACACAAGTACTGTATACCAGCTAGTTTGCTGAGCTATATTGTTTCTTTTTATTATACCCTGGCCTAACTCAATATTCCTGGCTACTAAAAGCAGAATAATTACACTATCCATCGGTCCACTTCAAATAATACTTTCTATAAATGTAACATCCCTGTTGTTACAACATATTCATCATACCCTAAATCAGGAGTTCTCAACCTTTTAAATCTTGGGGCCAGGTCACACTCCCTCAGACATCTTGGGGGGGGGGGGAATGGCCATTTTGCCCTTTCTCCACCACATGGCACTTCCTGGTGTGGTGGAGGTGGTGAGGGACCACATGAAATGGCACCATGAGCCGCATCCGCCCATGGGCCACAGGTTGAGAATCCATGCCCTAAATGGCAAACAGCCAAGCATCACATAAAGCTCAGGTGAAAACTGTCTTGAAAGGAAATACAGAAGATTCTTGTGGCAGCTTGTATTTGTATTTCGACTTATATGCCGCCCCACTCACACAGCGACTCTGGACTAGCTTAAGGACTAAAAAATAATGGCATAGTGAAGCCAGGATTCATAGGATCATATTGCCAGCCCCCTTTGACTAGCAGAGATGATGATGGTGACATTTCCTCCACCATTCTCAAATTTCCCTGTTCTGAGGTTAACAACAACCTTCACTGAAGCTGGAATTGGGACAGATGAGATGACTGATGGAATTAGTTTGTCAATTTTGACATAAAGTGTTACTTCTTGGGATAGAGAAAAGAAAGCCCTAGAAAATCCCGAGCCATTATGTGAGTCTCTGGATGCATGTGTCCCATTGGTGGGGAGAGGGTTGGTTAACACAACTGCCCACATGTTTGGATTATTGGGGGAGGGGTTGGTTATGGGGCTATATTTCAAAATTAAGCACTACAAAAAAAGATTTTGTTATGGCACTGGCTTTCATTACCATGGGCCACTTTATCCAATGCATGGAGTATTGCCTCAGGTTGGAATATTGCAAATAAACCTTTTATACTCCCAAATAGACAGCAGTTTTGGATTTTGATGCATAGCTCCATAGAGAGGATTTCAACTTAGAAAAAGGTGAACACTATCTTTATTTCTCTAACTTCCAGATCTCATTATAGTGCAGTTTTCCACAAGCTGACACACTCCAGAGGTGTTGGACTACAGCGTCCAGCACTGTCTTGACAGGTTTGAAGGGCATGATAGGAGAAATGATACAGACTTGTATATGTGTCCAAGTAAGACTGCAAGCCTAAAGGAACCTGTTTTTGTTTATTCGAAGCATATCTGCTGGATTAAAGAGAAAAGCTTTAATGGTTTATTATCCCGATGGTGACAAAAATCCTATTGAGATACAAAAAATAAAAGGCCAGTAAATTCCCTAAAACCTTTACCTTATTCATATCTATACCCCCACAATCAACTTCATCCACATTCTTAAAAATCATCTTGCAAAAGATATTGGGATGATGCCAAGAAACTGGTTCTTCTCTTAGACTTAAAAAGTAGGCATCAGCTGAAGCTCTCCAGAAACAGATGTATCTCTCATTCAGAGATATTCATGTCCTGTTCTTAAGAGACAGGGGAAAAAATTAAGAGAGGGAGAGAGAAACAGCCAGAGAGAAGAGTGTTAAACAGCCTCCCTCCCTCCACTTCTGTTCAAAATGGCAACCTTTTGAAGTCCCCTTTCATTTAATAAACTAAAAATATATCCATATGTTCTGCATAAAATGGTCTCATGCTTTCTGTTTTATTTACAAGTTCAGTTTGGTTTTACTGAGCAAAAAGCTTTATGGCCAGGAGGATAGTATAAAAATATTAGATTTCACACACACACACACGCACACGCGCACGCGCACACACACACACACACACACACACACACACACACACACACACACACACACACACACACACACACATTGTGTGTGTAATCTAATATTTTTATACTATCCTCCTGGCCATAGAGCTTTTTGCTCAGTAAAACCAAATTGAATTGTAAATAAAACAGAAAGCATGAGACCATTTCCTCAATTATTCCTATCCAAGCCAAAAGTGATATCTTGGCATTCCCAAATTGTAAGCCAGGTGACCTGAATTACCTATGCTTGCTTTCCCTCCCAAAACCAACCCATTTCCATCCCTTCAATGTGTGTCAGGTGACCAAGCGTCATCTACCCACATTTTTCCAATTCCTGCATTTCTATTTCTTTAGTGTCTCTTTCACCTCCAGCTCCCATCTCTGTCCCAGCTCCTGCCAACCTAGCAGTTCAAAAGCAAGAAATTGCAAGTAGATAAATAGGCACCACTTCGGTGGGAAGGTAACAGCGTTCCATACGCTCCGATGTCTTGTCATGTCTGCCACATGACCATGGAAACGTCTGCAGAAGCAGACAGCGCTGGCTCTTTGGCTTAGAAACAGAGATGAGCACTGACCCCTAGAGTCGGATACGACTGGCTTTCGAGCAAGGAAACCTTTAAATCATATAAAAATCAACAAAAATCAATAAGTAAAAAAGAAAAAAGTGAAAATCAATTAAAAAACAACAACAGAGTGCATACAGAAACATAGCAATGAAAAATCTACACATAACCATACATTAAAAGGAAACCAAAATCCAGGTAGATTTGCAGTTTGTATGCCACACACTGAAAGATGGGAAGTTCTCTAAAGTCCTTAGTTTACTGAATGACAGGAGATAGAGTTTGATTTTCCAATGTTGGAATCTAATTGTTGTTGTTGTTGTTGTTGTTGTTGTTGTTGTTGTTGTTGTTGTTGTTGTTGTTGTTGTTGTTGTTGTTGTTGTTGTTGTTGTTTATAATCAATATACTGGTCCAGGTACTGAGAATTTGATTGCAAATCAAGCAGTTATTGTCTTTTGTAATGAGTAAATGAGTGTGCTCAGAACAATGACTATGAAGCAAAAAGATCTGGTCTGTCTGTCCATCTGTCTGTCTTTGTGTGTGTGTGTCTAGTGATTGCTGAAACTTATTTTCACTTCAGAAGTTGCTCCTCTTCACTTGGTTGAAATACTTCTGACAAAGTTCACTTCAATTCTACATTTGTTATTTCCTGCATACACACATCCATTTGTGCCCCTGTGCATGTATGTGTGCATGTGTGAATAGGATGCATGGCAACAACTAAGCTTCTGTTGCTTTTCTCACTGTCCTTGGTGAAGGAAGAACCTCCACACATGTATGAATCTGACTCATGGGGCAGAAGCCCTTCTATTCACCAGTTTCTCTCTTGGGCATTCAGAGCCAAATCTATGCCAAGTGTAAGCTCTGCTGAAAGTATTAGAGTGAATAGTGGAATGTATCCAGCCCTCTGGGTTTTTAACAGCAAAGGAAAAACTGTGATAAGTGTGGAAGGAAAGAACAGGCAGCTGAGCCTGTGTGACTGCTCGGGAAAGCTAACAAAGGATTGTCGAGAGTTTTGATGCAAGCTCTGAGGAATTACCAAAGATAAGAGAAGCATAAAGCAAGGAAGGGGGAGAAGAGGGGGGAGGGGGAGGAAGAGAGAGAAAAGAAACAAGGTTTTGAAATCAGCACTTGTCCTATTTCATAAGCAAAGTGTAGATCAATAAATTACACTCACTTTTCGAGATTTAACATGCTGACTCTATAACCTTGTCAAGTGTGATACATCAGCCAAGCAAGCAGGATGCCAAGCTGGGAAAATGAGCAGGGCTTGAGGAGAAACACATGGGAGAAGGAAGGAGAAAGGCAAAGCTGATTAGAAAGAGACCGTGCTTTCCCTTAGGATGGGTTGACAGTTTTATCTCTTATCTTTGTGTTTGTATTCCCTGGAGCTGTGACTACACCTTAGGTCTTTTTCTCTCTCCCCACCTTCCTTTTCCCATCGTCTGTATCCCCTTGTGAGCTGAGCAAACTTTTAATCTTTCCTAGGGCACCAGATCTATTTTCCATCGCAACATTCACCTGAGAAAGTAGAAGAGGCGCATCCACAATGAAAAAAAATGTGTCGCTTTCACGTGACTCTAGGAGACTGGCCTACAATATGCTACATTGGCATCACCTACAGTGCAGGGAGGCCAGAGCTCAGAGGAATCACATAGAGCCCATGAGCTGACCTTGTCCACCAGTCTTTTAGGCCTCCATCATGCATTGGCTAGGAAAGACCTGAGTCATAGTCTTTTACAGTCATTTGCACATACATGCCAGTTTGAAAGAAAGGAGGATGTTCACATCCTACAAAAATTATCACTGATATCACTGTTTACTCATGGCTACAAGGAGATAAACATTATTCCTGGAAGCCCAGGAACAATATATATCCTCTCCCGCTTCATCCTTAATACACTAGGCTGCAGAAGAAAGTTTGCAAAGTCCTATCATCCTTGGGGGGTTGCAGAGGGAGGAACTAAAGTTGCCTATCTCTCAGCACCACAAGTTCTAGAGTTCTAGAGGCATGAAATGAAAAGGAATTCATGTGCCTGATCAAGGCTTCTGGGAATTGAAATCCAAGAACATCTGGGGGCCCAAGGTTGAGAAACCCTGGTATGGAACTCAGATGGCCAAACTGCAGTATTCCAGATGTTGAACTTCAACTACCATAATCACTCGGCACTGGCTATTCTGGCTAGGGCTGATGGGTGTTGCAATGTCTAAAGGTCCACATTTTGCCAACCTCTTGTCTAGGAGGAAGGCTACAGAATTTGTGAGTGATAGTTTAACCCTGTTAGAATATGTGCCTAGGGCGTGGCACTGGTTTGCAACGAGAGCTGGGCTGGCATGTGTATTAAGAGGATTAAAAATGTTTCAACACACCTTGCAGAATGCTGTCACAGAAAAGCCCTTCTTGGCAGCTTCCATAAAGGGGAATTGCTTATGAAACAGAAATAAGATTATATGGTACAAAACTGCACTAGATTTAATGCAAGTCACAATTAAAGAAGTTATCAACACAATTGCAAGTATAGTCCTAGACTGAATACATAGGGCATTAATGTGAGTTTCTGCATGGTAGAAAATACAGAAATAAAGGCAAAGGAGAGGAAATGGTGTTGCACACCGCAAAGAGAATGATGCTGCCAGAAGGGAGAACAAGTAAAATGATAAAATATATTAAGTAAATGGGACTTAGATCACCTTTGGCAAGAGCAGCAAAAATCATTCTATGGCTCAGGCGTCAGAGCTTTGGTGCAGAAAAAGAAAACCAAACACAGATCGAATTCTGATGAGGATACTAAATGTCTGTGCTATTACAGCTGAAAGAATTGCTATGGGTCATTATATCACTGGGTGCAATCTTGATTTTGCTGCAATAAAATAATACCACCAACAATAGCAGGAATTTGCAACTTCCTGAATGTGATGATAAAACTTTTCTACTAATGTATTCAACAAGCAAGAAGGGATTTTTTTCTTCTTCTTTTTTAAATTTTAGTTGTAGGCAAGATCTGATAATGATGCAATTATGAACATGAGCCAATCTGACTTGATTAAATCAGAAGGGTGTTTGGAATCAGGCATGTAACTAAGGTATTTGCTTTTCCAATTCTGGCTTTTGTAAAAGTGAATTAGGAATGCAACTGAAGCAATGGGAACCTATTATTTATTTATTACATTTATTTATATGCAGATAGAAAAAATGGTCCAATATTATATAGCCTGCTTGTAACATTGCATCATCTCCCCATCCTATAATGCAACCATATTTGCATAAGGACTGGCGGTTGCTCGGTGAAGGTAGAAACAATAACAAACCTCTCCATTTCACATAGCAGTGAAGTACCTAAATTTGTTGTTGTTGTTCAGTCGCATAGTTGAGTCCAACCTTTTACAACCCCATGAACCACTGCACACCAAGCACCCCTATCCTCCACCATCCTCCACAGCCCGCTCAGCTCTACCCATTGCATCAACGATGCCATCTAGCCATCTCATCCTCTGCCACCCACCTTTCTTTTTTCCTTCAATCTTTCCCAGCATCAAGGCCTTATCGAGTGAGCCCTCTCTTCTCATTTGGTGGCCAAAGTACTTTAGCTTCATCTTCAATATTTGTCCTTCCAAGGAGCAGTCAGGGCTGATTTCCTTCAGGATTGACTTATTTGATCTCTTTGCTGTCCAGGGTACTCTCAAAACTCTCTTCAAGCACCACATTTCAAGGGCATCTATTCCAGTCTACGCTCAGCCTTCCCTCAGCTCTTACAACCATACATTACTACTGATAATACCGTTGCTTTGACTATTTGCCAGGGCGATGTCTCTAATTGTTTATTATGTTCTCTAGGTTTCTCATAGCTTGCCTCCAAAGAATTAATCATGTGGTTTGTGGACTTTATTGTATTTGATGTTTATGTGATACTTTGTTAGCCACCATGAGTCTCGTCGTCAGTGGGCGGCATACAAGTGTAAACATAATAACAATAGCAATAGCAATAGCAATAACAATAAATTGTACAGGAACAATTGCCAGAAATTACATTGGTTTGTGCCATTGGAAGGTTCACATTTGGTCTTGCACAGGTTGAATAAAATGATATACAAGGAAAATATCATCTTTTCCTGCACAGTTTATACTTCAGATAATGATCCAGTTGTCTTATAAATGTGCCGAAGGCCTCTGTTTTGTGGTGTTATTTTCTTACCTCTCAATAAGGATTTGAGAATCTCAACTTCAGTGGGTAAGAAGCTATCAGCTTCAGCAAGCTACTTCATTTAGCCACCTGAGGGCCTGACAGTCATTGAATTATATGGAAGCGATTCACTAAATAAATAGTTAACCTGCCAATCGTTTTGTCTCCATCACAAGATCATTTCTCCAATTGCCAACATACCTGTAGCAGGGCAACTAGACATCTTCTGGTTGTAGCTTATGCTCATGGCCTCTACTACAACAGTACTTTTCAGCATTTCTCTGACATGCAGACACATATAGATGTGGTGGTGAACAATTTCACATCCCTGTGTGAATGAGGTGGAGATGGTGGCTAACCACCAAGTGTTTGCATCACAAAGTTTTCCCAGTTGAAGAATCCCAGCATGGACACAAAGCCTAAAGGATTAGATTTCAGAAAGGTCAGCATTTAATTTAGTCCAATACAAACAAACAAAGTAAACCAAAATAAATGCCTGACTCTCAGAGTGCTGTGCATCTACTAAGTCACCTCTCAGCAGGCTTTCAGTTGTTTACTGGTGGAGATGTTGAAGAGGGTTTTGGATTTCTTTCTGGAAAATTCTAATGCAGGGGGGAAAGTCATTATCCAATTGGATTGTTCCAATGATGGATTTTTTTCCATAAATAGAAAAAATAAATTCTGCGCCCACCTCTCCAATATATGGCCCTTCAAAGCATGCTCTGGAGGGCAGTGAAACCTACTACTTGAAGTTTTGGGATGGTGTGAAGGAGGATGTCATAACTCATAGATCTTTCAGCTATCAGATCTTTCTAAGTGCTGCACTCATTAAATAGGAAAAAGAACAAATGTTTTGTCATTGTACCAGTTAGCTGCTGATGTAGTGTTGTAGTTAGTCTACAACAGCGGTTCCCAACCTTTACGTGCTGTGGGCCAGACCACACACCCCAGACAGCTAAGTGGGCCAGTCATGTGGTCCCTTCTGCCATAAACAATGCCATTAAATGCATCCACGGCTGTCTTAAACACATTTACAACAACCATGGTTTGCATTTACAGCAGCATTTATGGCAGGTGCATTTACACATGTGCTGGTGTATTTTATGGCTGTAGTAAACATGTCTGCTTCCACCTCCAGTAGCAAGCAGCAAGGGCAGTGGTGGGCCAAATGAAATTGTGCCATTGGCTATGGCCTGCCCTTGGACTGTAGGTTGACCACTCCTGGTCTAAAACATTAGGGTCTCCATTGTATGCTTCCTTCTCCAAAATACCAGAGGTTAATGAAAAATCATGGTATTGTCCTTCTGGAAGGATTGTGTGGCCTATCAGGAAAGAAGAACATACATTTCCATGATTACCCCCTTATATTTCCATTATTTCTATGTTTACCACCCAAGTCTATAAATATAAGGGAGGTGAGGAAGTAGATACCAATTTTTTAAAAGGATAGGATGTGATTCTTTAATCCCCAGTTTCCCTTCTCTTGAACTTTCTCTGAAATGCTGAGAAAGTGGGCAGAGCTACAGGGAGGAAGAAAGAATAAGCCTCAGAGCCAAGTGAATTGATTGTCAAACTTTCTGTTGGAATCTAAATGTAGTGAGACTATCGACTAGCAGCTCCATGTAAATCATTGATCAGGAAGGGTTCAGAGAACTCAAACAAGGACTCCTACCTTCGGCCTTCTCTGTTCTCCACATTTCCAGTCCATTGTATGCATCCATCAAACCTCTTGATCAGTTTGCCTTCCAGGATGCCCTGTCAATTTTCTCTTCAGTTTACCATGCACCAATGCTTCCTTGTTAGTCATGGCCTGAGTTTGATGTAGTCTGATGTATAATTAAGAGCTAAAGTAATTGGAAACTGTAGTCAGCCTATTATTCCTTTGCCAATAATTCTGAAAACACTCAGGGGTTCTTCCTTTCTTGGAAAAAGCTTTGCATTCTCATCTGGTTGCACCTAATATTTATCCTTCCTGTTTTTTGAAACTTCTTTTGTATATTTTCAAGTTTTGGAACATCTAGCTAGATACCAAGCCTAGTAGGTCTGTAAAAGAACAGGACTGCCACCATACTGCAAAAAGCAAGATATAACCTTCAGAGTGGTTACCAATAGCTTTGGCAGAGTCCAAAGAGTTTCATTTTCTCAGTTTAAAGAAACATTCTAGCACTAATGATTAAAGATCAAGTACACAATATAAAACCCACATGAAATACAGCTCTATTGAAACAAATTATTGATTAAAAATAATAAAAAGTAGTAGGATATGTTAAAATCCAACACTTTGTTCTTCCATAGATTTCCTCCAGCATAGACTAATTTAAGGTATAGAACTTCTGTTTGTCTGTGATTGAGAGACAAAGCCAACTTGGGTCTGGGGAACATTTTGTCCTCTGGATGATGTAGACTACTATTCACAAAATTCTTTGACATTATCCATAGTGGTTGGGACAGTTGGATGTTGAAGTCGAATATATCTTGCAGAGGGTATAAATATTTTCCAACTCTACAACAGTTTGTAAGACAGAGAGCAAACTCTGGATGATTTTGAGTCTTTCCAGAGGAATCTCTATGGACAGTCTGCAAATATGCTGAAAATGTTACCATGCATAGTTGCATATGCAATTCTAGCCGGGGCAGTAAAAGGATTATAAAAAGCACTGTTGAGGAGATTAATGGACCCATTGTACTTCTAATGGGGATTCTTGTTTGGCATGCTCCTCAAATATAGGTTGGTTTGATGTACCAGAAATGTATCTCTTCACTCAGAATGGTTCTTGGAACTGTCTGACTTCTGTGATACTTCTTTGGCTTTGGTATATAGCAAGGAAAATGGCACAACTTTTTATTATTTTAATCAATAATTTGTTTCAATAGAGCTGTATTTCATGTGGGTTTTATATTGTGTACTTGAGCTTTAATCGTTAGTGCTAGAATGTTTCTTTAAACTGAGAAAATGAAACTCTTTGGACTCTGCCAAAACTATTGGTAACCACTCTGAAGGCTATACCTTGCTTTTTGCAGAATGGTGGCAGTCCTGTCCTTTTACAGACCTACTAGGCTTGGTATCTAGCTAGATGTTCCAAAGCTTGAAAATATACACATTGGTGCACTTTAAATGCGACCTTATATCTATGGACTGCAGTAGAACCCGAGCCTCTGTACTGCAACAAAAGCTTCTGCAGGCCCCAAAGCTATGGAATCAGGTGCACAAACCAGCTCCAGAAGGTAGAGAGTATTTATGTACCTAAACACATATGCTAAGGTATCAGGTTGGTCAACAGAGGAAGAAATTAAAATAACAGGAATACAGAAAACTGGTGCTTGGTTTCTAAATGTGAAGATAATACATAAAAAGAAGGTTTAGTAGTAAGGTTTCCAGTACACAGAATCTTTTCAAGATATTGTCCCTTCCCCACACTGCTGGAAGGCCCCATTCCAGTGTATGTTCTGCAGTAACAGGACACCTGAGATGCCCAAGCAGATGTTGAGCACATGAATTGCATCCAAAATACCATATCCATCTGCTTTGTTTCCCAGCTAATCAAGCCCTTATTTTTCTTTGTCTGATTATTCTCCACAGGATCTCAAGTGGAATAAAAGACAGGAAGGCTCCTGGTGGGATGGGTGGGGGGTGTTTAAAGGCACATTGCTGATTGTGTTTATCAGAAGTTGGCTGGGAGGAAGAGAAGGAATCAAAAGCAAATAGAAGTTTCAAGGAAACTCTTTGGGAGAACAAAAAAGCCTAGAGTGGCTCTTGGGAGAAATGCAGTTGTAATTTATTTTAATAATCCCAGCAAACAGCCAGGAAATTAACAAATGAGAACAGAGTTAGAGATTAATCAAAGTTCCCCCAGGACAATTGCTACTTTCTCATCTTATTGAAGGTTATTTATCCACTAAAGTGATAAAATGTGGAATTGCATTAAGTGATTTTGTCTGTCCCACACCACTTAGAATCCATGTCTGCCTGGTTTCTCTCTCTAAACAACATCAGTATTGTGGGAACCTTGAAGCAACAGGAACAATTCCAATGTGCTCTCACAGCTTATATTCATTTCTATAACCATGCAGAACTGTGAAAGCACTCAACAGATAAGCTATTTACAAATACAGTACCCAAGATATTTAAGGGATGTAAAGCTGCTCTGGCTTTTGCAGGAATGCCAATAAAACTCAATATGGTTTGAAATTCCCCATAATAGGCACGGTCTGCAAAAGGTATAAGGATATTAGTCTCCCTCTAGAACAGCCCTGGCTAAAGAGGTTCTAAAGCAGGGCTGGACAACATGTAAACCTCCGAATGCTGTTATAATTCCATCATCCATGCACTGAGGAGGCAAAAGAGTCTAAGAACTGTCTTATGCTGCTCCTGACCTTGGCTATAATATGAAAGGTTGGATGAAAATAACCTAAAAAGAGAAGAAACAGATCTTGGCCATTAAGGCCAGTTAGTGTCACAGGTTGGAATAAAAAGGCTATGTCCTGTTAAAGACGAGAATGGTGTTTCCCACCCTTTGGTTTTTTGGACTTCAATTCCCAGAAGCTTAAGTCAATGCCCTAAAGCACTGATCAGCCAATGTACTGACTTAGGCTTCAGGGAATTGAAGTCTCCCTGTGGGGCATGGGCCCCATGGTGGAAAACACTGGACTAGACACTACTGTCTTTTTTGCCTATGTGGTCTAGTGGAATATAACCTTCCAGCAATATATTCTCTCTGTGAGCCAATCCCTGTGCATGCAAACAGCAGGAAACTGTCTCCATAAACTGAATTATTTATTCTATACATTGTTCGTATGCTAAAGACAGCAACTATATCACTAGTTCTCAATTAAAACATCAAGGGTGCCTATTTTTCTAATATGTTTTGCTCTAGCTTCTCATTCTACTCCCACACAAGAGTTCTGGACATCTATGGATCTCTGCCTTCTTCCAGCTGGGCTGAAAGACCTCCAACTTGCATCTATGCCTCACGGCGGGTGGCATCAGCAGAGCTGAAGCTATTTCAGGACCATGGCCAGCATTCTTCTGAAGCTTCATGTTCCAGGAAAATTCATGCACATGCACTTCTATTTCAAGCTACCATTACGCTAACAGTAGTGGACGCTTGGAGTAAAAAGAAGAAAGAATGAAATAAAGAAAAAGGAATTAAATTGTCTTCTAGATATATCTCTGAATTGCATCTTCAACCATACAAACATAAGCAAGGAAAAAACTCACAGAGTTGCAAGAACCAGAGTAATATTGCCTCAAGTTGTGATCTGCAAAATATAGCAAGTGGCATAAAAAACAATGCTTTCCACCTCAGTACCAAACTAGATCTGGCATGTGTATCATACCCTTCATTTTACAAAAATCAAAAACAGTTCAGAAAGGCTTTCAACCTGGGTATGATAGCAGGGGAGAAGCTTATGAAGTTCTGTATTGTGATGGGAAATTTGTGTATGGTTTTTCCAGGTTAAGATGTCATAGCTAGCTATTCTAGATGAAACCTCTCTGGCACTAGAAGGAGGAGCTTCTCTGTGTCTGCCCCGGCCCTATGGAACCTCCTCCCAATAGAACTACGCATGCAGACATAGCTGCTGTCCTTTAGGAAAGGAGTAAAAACCTGGCTGGCAGGTCAGGTCTGGGGAATGGATGGATCAATATCCCCAGCCGGATGGATAATTTGACCCCCAGTGCCTTTTAGCTGCAATGCCTAGTTTTTAATTTTTAAGCTTCTTTTAATCTTTTAATTTTTTAGTCTTTTAATCGATTTTAAATTGTTGTGGCTGATATGTTATGCTGTAAATCACCGTGGGTCCCTTCGAGGAGGCGGGCGATGAACAAGTACGACTAAATAAATAAATAAATAAATAAATAAATAAATGAAATTGCACACCCTCTAAAGAAACTGGAAGTAATATCTATCTATCTATCTATCTATCTATCTATCTATCTATCTATCTATCTATCTATCTATCTATCACATTTTTATATGCCCAGAGTTGGAAAATATCCCAGATGTGTGGGGTATAAATGTAATAAATAAATAAATGTATACTGCCTTAAAGTGAACAGGCACTCTCTGGGCAGTGTACAAACAACAGCAGTGACAAAGAACTATTAAAGATATTAATAATCAACAGATAACAAAACATAATTCTATCCATCAATATTGCCGCCCCCACCGCCGCCCCCCTTGTATGATAACTGTAGTCATTCATGGCCAGGATAATTTGGCCACAGTAATAGTCAGAGTTCGGTAAACTCAGGGCTAGATACTCTCAGTGCACATTATGTACAGCTGGCCTTTAAAGCTGACATGGGGTAGCAGTTGATGCAGAATGCTTCAGCCAGGCTTCTGGGTGGCTGATGCACCAGCAACAGAGAACTTGTCAGCTGAAAGAATTTCACTGGCTGTCTATTTTCTATCAGATCATATTTCAGTTTTTCCTTTTGATAGATAAGGCCCTAAAAATCTACTTTTTGGCATAGGAACATTCAGCGACCGACCCACCCTCCCTGAACTTCAAAGTAGGATAGCCGGTCACAATATTTTGGGGCAAGCAGGAATTTTTGGGCTTCAGCCAATTGGCCTGGGTTGGAGCTGTTTTCACCTACTCTGCTTCGAACAGTAAGTCTTGGGTAAATTGGCATGGTGCAGTTCTAGTAATCTGCTTTTCTAGAACCATAATTTTTATGGCCTTATGTATCAAAAGGAAAAACTGAAACATGACCTGGTGGAAAATAGATAGCCAGGGACAGCAGTGTCTCAAGTGGTTAAGATGCTGGCTGGAAGGTTTTTCTTGAACTTTCCCCAGTTACTTTTGGTAGAATTTTTGCTTATAATCATTGCAGGGTTTGGTAAATGTGGTTTTGTTTTTTGCTGCTGTTGTTTTTTAACTTTTTAATACACTTTATTGTGATATTGATACTTTTTGATTGTTACTATGTTTTATCTATATCTATATCTATATCTATATCTATATCTATATCTATCTATCTATCTATCTATCTATCTATCTATCTATATATATATATATATATATATATATATATATATATATATATTGTTATTATGATAATGTTGAATTTGTGACTGTTATGCTGTTATTTATTTTTTACATATGTAATCTGTAAGCCGCCTAGAGTCAGGTTCGCATGAGCAGGGCGGGGTATAAATTTGAAATAATCATCATCATCATCATCATCATCATCATCATCATCATCATCATCATCATCATCATCATCATCATCAATGAAAAGAGGTCCTTGGCTATTCCACTTATGTGGCCTTTTCATCTCCCATGTTTAAGTTTGTAAATTACATGAGAGATAATAAAATACATCATTACTGTGATATATATCAATATATAGGCCCCTCTTGATCTTGCGGCCCTAGGCTGAAACCTAGTTAGCCTATAGGAAAATCCGACCCTATTTGTATCTCTTATACACCTATCCAATCATCAAATTCACCCTTAATTGTCATCCCGGATGCCGTTCAGATCATAGTTTCCTAGGAAATGGCCTCCATTTTGTGTGTTAGTCTTCCTTCTGCCATCAAGCAACTGCCAGCAACTCTTATTTTAAGTGTGTATTAAAGATTGGCCTGTTTTTGCAGAACTTGTCAGTTTACTTCCACTTTGCTATCTTTTGAATGGATAATATAAATCTTGTACTTTTTTTTTGAATGCTTTCTTCAATGCATGTTTGACTATCACTGTATACCACTTTGGAATCTTCATATATGGGATTTATACAGAATAAAGAATATTTCTAAAGAAAATCCTATCTCTCTGACCATTTTTTTTGTTTTAAAGTCTTATTCTTCCACCATGCCAAAAAAAACCCATCAGAAGAGTGATTTTCGAGCAAGAAAGTGTAATTTCGTACTCTTTACAGAAAGAGAAAGCTAGTTTCTTTGCTCAGATTCAGCCTTCCAAAGTTGTTTGTGGTGAAAACATAAATACACATGTGTAATAATTTTGACCATCTGCTCCTTTGTAGATGAACAATATTCTCCTGAATACTCTAAGCTGTAAGCAGAATTGGAAACTGCAGGCCAATCCCGTCTTCTGATCCATCTTCCCAATTTTCTGCAGCTCCTGGAGTTCACTGAGGAAAAGCTTGGGGGTTTATCCAAGAGATAACTGTGACAGACACATAAATTGCTCTACCTCCTGAAGGCTTCTGAGCCTTCAGGAGGTAGATCTGGCAAAGCCATAGCAAATCAGTCATGAATACTGGGATTAGAATATGGGGTCTTACAGTTTATCAGCTAAATAGGGTATAGACTGAGCTTAGTTAGCAAAGCAGGTAGTTAGGCCAGTGGGAGGATGGATCTGAGAGAAGCCAGCTAGAAATGCATCTCAGTAGATTTTAGCTTATAAATTATTTGTCAAGCAAGGTTAACCTCTGCATTTTTCTCAGCTTGAGGAGAGATCTTGGAAGGGGTGAGAAGTGCTTTTGAAAATGTTAATAGAAGCAAATAGTTTTTCTAAAATTTGATTATTTTTTTACTAAGCATTTCAATTGTTGACATCTTGTGTGGAACACATAGTGGTACATTGAATTAGTAATTGACTATGAATTAAGTACTGATCCTTCAGTAGAGTAACCACCAAACTCCATTACTCACTGATAATATTGAAAGTAAACTTCACATTTCCATTTGACCATCTGCCTCAGACTGCATTTATGCCCAGTTAGGGATATATAGTGGTGTTTTTTTTAAGACCCCTGTAAACATTAAATCTCATCCATTCTGGCTTAAACTTTACTCTGCCAACATTACGGTATAATTATTTACCACAGAAAACATGGGGAGTATATAAATATTTGATGCCCCCTTGGACTCTGTTGTATTACCAACTTCCCATTCTTAATGTTAGAGTGTTACAATAAACATGAAATAATAATGATAGAAAAGCTTGGTAGGCAGTGGTGGGTTGTCAATTTTTTTCCTACCCCACCGTGATGTAATTACATCGTGGGCAGAGCCGACATCATGACGTCATGACGTCATGACATCATGGGTGGAGGAAAAAGCAATTAAAACAATTAAAAAATGGTTTGGTCACCTCTCGAGCCTCCCACCCTGGAAGTGTATTTCCGGGCAGCCAAAATGGCTGCCCAGAACTGCACATGCGTCAAACCTACATTTGATGCATGCACAGTTCTATTTTTTTTTTAGTGTGCATGCATCAAATAGAGGTTTGACGCATGCGCAGTTCCAGGCAGCCAGTTTGGCTGCCCAGAAATACACTTACAGGGTGGGGGGCTAGAGAGGCAACCAAACTGGGTCACCCAGGGGTCACCCCCCCCCAGCAACCCCCATGTGATGGTTGTTACTGGTTCTGGCGAACAGGTCTGAACCGGTAACAACCCACCACTGTTGGTAGGCCTGATATGTACGTATGACGAACCTACTGATAAACATTGCCTCAGTTAGGACAGAGCCCTCAATCATAAGGAAGCCAGTCCAAAAGCATTCTCTCCTGACAGAAACGAAATCTCCAAAATTCAACTGACTTACTCCTCAAGGCATGTTACTGCACCGAATAATTTTCAAACTTTCGCACTTCATCAACTGGTATAATTAGCCACAGTAAGTTATGGTTAACAACAACAACAAAACAACAACAACAACAAAGGTTATGCGAACTTCATGCAAACACCAATAATATTCTGGCCAACTCTAATACAAATGCAAATAAAGATATACCATAGTTTATCTGCAATTTTCTGATTTAATTTCTGTCATTTAAAAAGTTATGCTAAACCACTCAAGACAACCTTATACTGCGTGGCTCTGTAATGAGTTATTTTCCTTTTTTTTAATTTCCAAACCTTAGCTATACCAAGCTACAAGTTGTCATCTTTCTAATCTGCTTTTTGAAAACAAATTTTGCACTTTTATCCAAATTCAGTGACTTATATTATTCAGCATCCCAGCCAACACATCCAAAATAAAGTACAGACAGTGCAAAGAAAAGCAAGGGCAGCAAAATTATCATAAGGTCAGTTAGAGATAATCCAGGAGTTCTCAACCTTTTAAAACCAGGGCCCAGGTCATGCTCCCACAAACAGCTTCAGGGGCCAGATGGCCATTTTGCCCTTCCTCCACCACATGGCACTTCCGGGTGTGGTGGAGGAGGTGGGGGCTACATGAAATGGCGTTGTGGGCTGCATCCAGCCCACAGGCCACAGGTTGAGTATCATTAAGACAAACACTTGTATTCCATTTTATTTATTTATTTCAATTTATATCACCGCCTCATTCCAAGGACTCTGGAGAGCTCACAAAAAAATCAAAAGATTAAAAAGATTACAAAATTACATGATTAAAACATATAATTTTTTTTAAATTAAGAGAATTAAAAGGTTAAAAGGTTAAAAGAGAGACAGAGGGTTATCGAATCAGCCAATAGGCCAGGGTTACAACATTAGTGGTACCCCACACCTCCCCGCCAGCCAGGTCTTTAAGCCTTTTCTGAAGGGCAGCAACTCCGTCTGGAGACGCAACTCAAGGCCCTCCTTCTAGTGCTAATTAGGTGCACCTCTCTAGCCGATGGAACAATTAGAGAGCCTCTCTGGTTCGCTCTGGTGGGATGGACAGATGTTCTGGGGGTGATGCGGTCTCTTAAGTATCCTGGACTACTCCCATGTAGGGCTTTAAAGGTAATTACCAGCACCTTTTGATATTCTATTATACTTCAGCTAATACTAAGTGATACAGCTCACTTTCCATGACTATTTTCTACTGATTAAAAACTGTCCCTTTCTTCCAATTGTTCAGGGACTGGAAAAGAAGGAAACAAATATTCTCTCTCACTGAGACCCAAGGCAATAGCTAATCCAAATGGCTACGTGCAAATATTACTAAGGGGAAGCAAAACCATTTCAGAGCAAGGACTGTTTCCTGTATCAAATTGCCCTGCCCTGACATTGTTTTCATCTATCCTTAGTGATATGATTTGATATAGAACATCATTTTGTTTGGCTGGAATCATTCCAGTAAAAAGGTATCTGAGAGGAGACTATGTGAGCCCTATTCACGTAACATTTTTGGAGAGATGAGTGTGTCAAAGTGTGCTATGACTGAGGCACAAAGGGACAACAGAACTCAAGCAAATTATTTCTGGTATGGAATGGTAAACCCATCATTAATCTTGAAAAGAAGGTCCTTTCATTCTAGCCAAATCTTTTTTCCATACATTTCGACCCAACATTCTGATCTCTGGTAGAAAGAAAGGGGAAATGCAAACTGCAGTTTTGTTTTCAATATTGATTGGACTCAGGTCAAATCCCAAAGGCTGAGAATCTCTTTAGAAAAATGCTGAGTAAAACTACTCCCCCGCCCCACTCTCCACACAATCTCTAAGCACCTGAATACTTAAAAGGGGAAGGGAGAAAGACTGTTTTCTTTAAATTACTTTGTTGTACTTTATAATCGATTTTGTGCCTGTGTCGCTTATGGAGATGTGTTACAACCATTTCAGTAAACTACTTAAGCAATTAAAAATAATCAAGGTACTTATCATGTTGTGGTCAAATCCTTAACCTTACATAACACATTGAGGATAGCTTTGAATGAAAGCAAATTACAGGAGTGGCTTTCATTGACCTAACTGCAGCATAGGATACTGTCAATCATAGGATTTTGCTCTATAAAATAAATAAGCTTACCAAAGATAACAAGCTTACTAGGGTCATTGGTAGCTTCCTTCAGAACCAGATATTCTATGTGACAATGAATAGAAAGAACAGCAGATGGAGGATACAGAAGAATGGTCTGCCTCAAGGAAGTGTACTGTCTCCAACACTGTATAATATATATACAAATGATCAGCCAGTTCCTGACAATACAAAACTGTTCATCTATGTGGACAACACAGCAGTGGCCGTTCAAAGGTCAAGCTTTGATGAGGTAGCTGGAAAACTTACTGGAGCACTTGATGAATTAGGACAGTATTACAACATCAACCATTTGAAACTTAATCCAAGCAAGACTCAAGTACAGTATGTGCTTTCCACCTTCAGAGCAGACTGGAGGGGCTCCCTGATAGTTCCATCTGCTAGAGAGGCTCGCCTCTCTAGCACAAGAAGGAGGGCCTTTTCTGTGTCTGCTCCAGCCCTATGGAACCTCCTGCTGACCCTTTAGAAAACAACTTAAGACCTGGATGGCACAGCAAGTGTGAGGGGCAACTGGGACAATGGCAAGAAAAAACATTCTTGAGGGTACACAAGAGCAAAACCAAATTAGAAGATGGAGGAAGGAGCTCACTGGGAAAGGAACATCATTAAAGGTGGATATAGCTGAAGATCTCAATCTCCCCTACATCACCTGGAGGACTCTGATCAGGCTGAGGGTTGGAGTCCCTAAATGCAAGACCAACATGCTCAAGTGGGGACTGCTGGTGGACAACAACACATGGTGTGAATGTGGAGAGACACAGAGTCAGGCCCATTTACTGGTCTGCCGATTGCTGCCAGAGACATGCACTGATGAGGACATGTGTTTGGGCGATAACAGAGTGAAGAAAGTCGCTTCACTTTGGCAGTCCAGGGTCTGATCAGGACAGGAAAAAGGAAAGAAAGCCAGCTATCACTTTCTTACCCTTCATGTGTAGATATAAGGAGTAAAGTCTCTGAGTAACTAAGGAGATACATGGGAAGATGAGACCAGAGGGATTGCATTTGCACATTACATTGCTTGCTGGAGATAATACAGCTTTTTCTCATAATGCTTTATGTGCTTGCTTCCCCTTTGCCCCCAGTGGTTAAGAATCTCCACTTCTTTTGTCATTTATCAAACAATGGCTGATAGTTTTTAATCAGCTTTTCAGCCTGTTTCTGAAATAAGATCTAAGATTCATGACCCCAACAAGGCTCTTCTCCTTCTGCAAACTTGACTTTCCTCTGCAATTGGTGATCTTTCCCTCCTGTATATGGGAGTGAAGCCAATCTAGCTTCATGAAAGAAGCAACATTCTGGATAATGTGTTCAATATTAGTAGATAGTTTTCTATGATACAGCCTAGTGTGGAAACAAAACTATTGCTGACATGCCAACCTTACAATTCTTTTTCTAAACCCAGATTATAATGTCACGTGTAGATTTTTTATACCTTCCAGTCTTAGTTCAGATGACAAATCCTCACTGCAGTTGTAATAAACCATAGTTGGCCTGCTCAGACTGTTGGGTTGTAGTGATTAGCGTTGCGCACAATCAAAATCCATGTGGCATTTTTTTAATGATTGGTCAGGATGTGATAGGTCATGAATATGTCACTAGCCATCATAAACCCAGCATGTTGATTACCCACCACTGTGTATGCATTGTCAAGCTGGATAGTTGCTGCTTATAGAGCTGTATGATTCAGCCCAGTGTCCTGAGGAGGGGAAAAAATTGATTGGGAAAAGACAGCAGTGGACACATTGCCTCTAATCCAGTGTTTCCCAACCTTTGGTTTTTGGACTTCAATTCCCAGATGCCTAAGTCAATTCCCCAAAGCACCGATCAGCCAATGTACTGACTTAGGCTTCTGGTAATTGAAGTCCCCCATGGGGTGTGGGCCCCATGTTGGGAACCCAAAGGTTGAAATGCAGCTCTGACTTTAAAGGTTAATGGCAGCATGAAACAGAATTTGCATTATTTTCATTTTTAACACACCAAGGTGATAAATTAGTCAATGTGATCGCTTTGTGAAAACCAAGAGAGTTGTTTCTTAGCCATGTTCCTTCCCAGCTACTAGAAATAATGTCATCTCCTCAGGTGGGAAAAGAATATAATTCTCACCAGACTTAATTCCTCAACTGTGTGGGGCTATAAATGCCTTAAATAACATCGTGCAAGCCAAAGAACTGTAAAAATTAAGGGCCTCTTACTTCAATTTAGTGGCATCTCCAGTGTCTGATCCTTATTGCCTCCTCTTTGAAATCAGCACTCAGTCACAGAATTAGCTGAAGTTCATGAGTGTGACCACAGTGCTCGCCAATGCCAAACATTTTAAAATAAAACATACTTTATCAGGAGTTCTCAACCTTTTTATGGCAGGGGCCGGTTTACACTCCCTCAGACAGCTTCGGGGGCCAGGAGGCCATTTTGCCCTTCCTCTGTCACATGGCACTTCCTGGTGTGGTAGAGGTGGTGATGGATCACATGAAATGGTGAGAATCCCTGACTTATATCATTTACATTGTTTTCAAGATTATTTTTTTATTTCAGAAATTGAGGATTCAAGGCAAGTTATAATTACATTCAAAAGCCATTAAAATAAGACAATGCTAATGTATGACATACATTGTATAACAGCAGTGGTATAAAATTCCTAAATTGATTGTGCTCGGTATTTCCAATAATATTCAGTTGAAAAGGGAAATGTGTTCTGCAAACAGGATTTTACAGAGAGTATGAGAGCAAAAAAATTGTATTAACAGTTTTAATTAAGAATGCATTACTACTAAAGCACATGGGATTTGGAGTTTGACCTAGCTTCTGAGTATTCTCCTTGAGCGAGAAGCTCTTGAGCAATGTACTTAGTAATACGGAAATAGGAACTACAGCAGATACTAGGAATTATGAAGTTAAGCACAAACCATAAAATGTACTAACAACTTAAACTGGACATCTCAATTTGTAAAATCTTGTAAATTTATTTGGAGATTTCCACATGAAAAAACAAATGATATCTATAGGACACTAAAGTATAAAGATCCATGATTTTGGAGACCTAATGCCTTTGCCATCTATAAAATAATGTACTATTTGTATATGTTTCTTAAATCAAACTGCCTACTTCAGAGAACAGATTTTGTGGCTTAATTTTGGAAAGAGATTTGTCTCTAACAAGTGGGTGCCTCTCAGTTCTTACCAGCATAAAGGAAAGAATGCAAGGGCTAAATTTAGAAAATACTGAGAGAAAGCTTTCCTCAAGGGATTCAAAAGTCATCTTCTGGGGCAAAAATCATGTCAATGCCTAGAGTTTGGGGAAATTAGCATTAATAGTGGTGGTGGTGTTTTAACTACAGCTCTTAGAATCTATCAGCCAATATATGTTACGATGACAGTGAGATTCTGAAAGATGTTTCCCATTGGTTAAATCTAATTACTAAGCCAGAGAGATGGGCTGATCTTCCTAGGCCAGTGACACCAACCTGAGAGGTTCCTTCAACATGACATGTGCACAGTGGCGTAGCGTGGGGGGGGGCGGATGCCCCGGGCAGCGGCTTTCAGGGGGCGGCAAAATGTCCCCTCCCCACCCTTTTGCTGGCGAGCGCCCCGCGTGCGCTTCGCCGCTTGCAGGCGAGGAGGAGAAAAAGGTTTTTTTTTTAAGGGGGACAGTTCAAGGAGGGGGCCCAGCTACAGTGGCGTAGCGTGGGGGCGGGGGGCGGATGCCCCGGGCAGCGGCTTTCAGGGGGCGGCAAAATGTCCCCTCCCCACCCTTTTGCTGGCGAGCGCCCCGCGTGCGCTTCGCCGCTTGCAGGCGAGGAGGAGAAAAAGGTTGTTTTTTTAGGTGGACAATTCAAGGAGGGGGCCCGGCTAGCCGTCGGGGGCTCTCCTGGAGGGCGGCCCGCGTGCGCGCGCGCGCTGCTCGCCTCCGCCCGCCCAGCCACCCACCCAACTTGCCGTGAGACGGGGCGCTCGTCTGGGGTGGGTGGCGCCGTGGCGGGGAGCCCCTGGCGGCTGGCTGGGCAGGAGGAGGTGGGCAGCGCGCGCGCGCACACGGGCCGCCCTCCAGGAGAGCCTCCGACGGCCAGCCGGGCGGGGCGGGTCCCTCCTTGAATTGTCTGCCTTTAAAAAAAACCCTTTTTCTCCTCCTCGCCTGCAAGCGGCGAAGCGCACGCAGGACGCTCGCCAGCAAAAGGGTGGGGAGGGGACATTATTTGCCGCCCCCTGAAAGCCGCTGCCAGCGGCAGGCGGCGCGCGGAGAGCCCCCGACGGCCAGCCGGGCGAGCGATCTGCCGGAGGTGCGCTCGTCGGGGGTGGGTGGTGGCGGACGGCCCTGCCTGGCGGGCGAGCGGACGGAAGTGTGTGTTGCGCGCGCGCAATCGTGCGCGCGCTTCTAGTCAGCAGGGGGCGCCTTCTGCCTTGGGAGGGGGGAGGGGTGGCGGCAGCGGCGAGCTGGGGGGGCGGCGAGTTTGCTTTTCGCCCCAGGCGGCTGAAGACTGCGCGACGCCACTGCATGTGCAAGTTTCCATTCAGCCTTGCAATTTCTCTGTGAGGCAGGAGTAAGCTGCAAGGACAGATTGTAGACCAAAGGCAGAGGGGCAAACCTTCCTAAAATTTTGTCAGAGGGGGCACACTCCTGTCCCAGTCCACAGTCTGCTCCTATAAAGTCTCTCTTTCAAAATGATAGAAGGCAATGGACCAGACAGACTTTGCCATTCGGGTCTGTGAATTTAACCCTCCTTTTCTTACCCCAGCCCATTTCTGGCAAGGAGCACAACATACGCAAGACCAGATGGGCTGAAATGGAAGACTTGATTGCAGTGGCCTCCAGAGGATCCTCATTTTGCAATCAAAGGAGCTTGAAACATTGCCTCTAAACTAAATGAGGAAGAAGATGAAAGCAAGGGCAGCACATTAAAACGTCAATATCATCACCTTCTCTTAAATGAAAATACATCTAAGCTCGATGCAAAGTAAACAATCCCACCCAGCTTCAGGGAAAATCCTAATGCTTTGCTACAGCAAAGCACACACGTAGCCGCCACTGAATTAAGTGGCTTATTCTGCCTGCAGCCCACAGGTTGTTCCACAAGGTTTCTGAAGTACTTGAAAGAACGTGTTCTGGAAGATGCAGCACAGCAACTGCCAGGTCCCAGGGTGGGATTAGAAAATTACTCCAATGCACAGTAATTGGCATCAAGATGTTTTGGGTCAAAATGTTTGGGTCCAAAGTTTATGATCTCCTTTAAGTGCCTTTTAACGTTTGGAAAATTCTCTTTAAGAACCAAGAAAGCTTGGTAAGAGCAAAACAAAAACAAAATCCATGTGTACCAAAATACTTCTATAAAGAGCAACAGCAGAACAAACTTGCAGAAAAACAAATAGATACATATACTGGGGCATATTAAAGAGTAACAAACCATGTGAGGTTTCATAGATAACAATCCACTTCTTTAGATACAGATGAGTCTGAAAAATTGAATTGTATTCACAAAATCTCATATTGAATGCATGTTTTCTTTTTGTACATGCCCCAACGTTTTTTGGTTTTGCTATCATGAAATTCTGTAGTCTCCAATAAAGATATTGCTTGTCTGATAATTTTACATTTTATGTTTTTAAAGTAATCAGTTCAAGCCAGAATTTCAAGTGTCACTGTGAAAATTATACTCAGCACAATACCACTGTGTGAAGTATTTTTGAAGGTAACTGAGATTATACCCACACTCTGAAAAGAACCCATATTTACTCAATGCTGCTTTAATTATGTGCCAACCCCCAAACCTTGGATCCCTATGGGTAGGTAGCTTACCAATGAAATGATAATCAACTCCTGTGCATAAAAGATATGACAAAAATCCTGAAACCTCCTTTTGGAAATCTGGCTCACTCAATTCTGCCTTTCTAAAGAGAAATCTAGGGTCCTTTCGCATTGCTCAAAGGTTCTATTTGACCTACCATAAAACCATGTCTGTGTACTTAAGTGCTCATCTCCTTGGATAATACCTATTCTAAGTTTTTTGTATGTATGATAATATTCATATTTATTTGCACAACCTCCTACTTAATCCCTATTAATAAAGAGATTATTGAATCCAAAATCTTTCATAATCTTAGAGTTTTCTATGTCCTTTGCACATCCTTTCAGGGAAAGTATTATGGAAATACAAGAGAAAACTATTTTCATTTCCAACAAATTGCCAACTATGTCTGCACCATCAATGAAGAATGCATGACATTAGTACCATGATACACACTGCTTCTTAGATACTCATCTATTCCACCTTAGAGGCACTGATCCTAAAACACATCATAGTACCATAATATGTAACATTCCTATTCACATGCCAAAGAACTCTGCTGAATATCTGACTCTGCCCCCATGTTACAAACAACTGAAAGCACCATGGATGAAGATGATGAAGATGATGGTTTACATTTAAACCCTAATCTTACAATTCTAGATATTGCTCAAAATGACTTACAAGCACAAAATATAATGCAATTAGTATATCAAATTCAACCATAAAATAATTGAAATCAAATACAAGAATATACACCATAAAAACCATTAAAATCAATAAATCTACAAACAATCATCACAATAAATTTAATGCAATCAAAGCCAGGTTAAACAGATTTTTCTATACATCCTTTCCAAAAGCAGCTGTGATTGTTCCTGGAGAGTCCTGAATACCTCAATCCACAACGGTATGACTTCAGGCCTCGCCATATTTGCTGGGAACAGTATTGGTCACCCTAATCAATGAGTGGGTGACAGTGGGGAGTCTTATCTATCAGTTCTGTTAGATTTTTCAACAGTCTTCAATACTGTTGGCCACAGCACTTTCCTAGACAGGATTTCTGGGATAGGCATTAGATGCCGTGCTTTGGAGTGGTTTCAATCCTTCCTTGAGGACCGTGTCCAGAGAGTACAGTTTTGGGGAGAATCTGTTTAATTTGTGGGTGCAGCAGTATGGAGTACACCAGGGACCAGCAATCTCCCCAATGCTGTTAACATCTACATGAGGCTTCTGGGAGAGGTCATCAGGAGATTTGGAGTCTGCTTTCCTCAGTATGCTAATGATATATAGCTCTATTTCTTCTTTTCCATCTCAGCAGAGGATGCCATCTGGAATCTGGAGGAATGCCTGGAGACAATTATGGTGTGGATAGAGAACAATTGGCTGAAACTGAATCTAGATAAGATGGAAATCATACTGATTAGAGGCAATCATTCTCAAGTTGAGTGGATTTCTCTTAATTTATGGGGTGTCACCCTCCCAACGAGGAAGAGCATTTGCATTCTGGGCCTTCAGTTTGACCAGTGCTTGAATATGGAATATCAAGTGTCATTGATGGTCAGGCCTGCTTTTTTCCATCTGCAGTGCATTGCCCAGCGTTGCTCACTCCTAGAGAGAATGACCCTGCTGACACTGACCCAGTGATGGGATGTAACAGGTTCACACCATTTCACCAGAACCGGTAGTAACTTTTCCCAGTGTCCTGGAGAACCGGTAGCAGCTTTTGGGGGGAATCACCTTTGGGGCTTACCTTTTCACTGATTCCCCCACTGTGCATGCCTACAGTGCTTGGTGCGTATGCACAGCCTCCTTGCTGTCCTCCCAAGTGGGGAGGAGGAAGAGAAGCTGCTAGCCTGAAGCTCCCTATAGCCTGCTCCTCAGGGTAAGTGACTCACCTTTGGATGTGGTGTGTCTGTGTGTATTTTAATGTGTATTTAATACCTTTACCTATATTGACGTACTACCACAGTTCCTAAAAAGGCCTAGCAGCCGGCAGCCCTGGCTTGGGGTTTTTAAGCAAAGTCTTGGAGTTACTTCATCAGTAAGCTACACCTGTGCTGTTCCAATTGCTGTTCCAATTGGAGAATCCTTAAGGAGGTACAGCTGTTTTACATTTACATTAAAGCATATTATCCTAGAGAACTGGTTAGGCAAAGACTTAGTACCTAACTTCTTTAACTGTTGAAAAGTTGAAAACTGCCAAAATGAAGCTATCTTGTGGTGAGTTCATTCTGTAGTTCCTTCCATCTGACCTAGTGTGAGAAAGATTAGCCAGAATAAGCTTTAAGCTCTGGTTTAAAAGCTCTGGTTGATTTGTGTTTGGGGTGGGTGGGTGGGTGTATTTTAATGTACTTTTTATTTAATTTATTTAATTTATTTAATGGGTTTGTGTTGTGGGTGGGTGGGTGGGTGGGTTGAGGTGTGCGTGTGTGCTTATTTTTATTTTATTATTTTATTTGTTTTTCTTTGGCCCCACCCACATCATCATGATGTCTTGACATTAGCTCCGCCCACACTGTGGTGATGTCACGGTGGGGTAGTAAAATTTTTGACATCCCACCACTGCACTGACCTATACACTGGTTATCTCCCAAATCAACTATTACAATGCTCTCTACATGGGGCTACCCTTAAGGCTGGTAAGGAGGCTTCAGTGGGTGCAAAATGGAGCTACCAGGCTGATTGTTGGTATTGATCACTGGCTAGTTTGCTTTGCCTACCTGTAGTCTTCCATGCCAGATTCAAGGTGGCTTAGTGGTTAAGATGCTGAACTTGACAACTGGAAGGTTGGCAGGTCAGCAGTTCGAGTACTGTATGATTGAGTAAGCTTCCATCTTTATCTCAGCTCCTGCCAACCTAGCCGTTTGAAAGCAAGAAATTGCAATTACTGTAGATAAATAGGTGCTATTCAGTGGGAAAGGTAAACAGCATTCTGTGCACTCCGGTGTCTAGTCATGCCTGCCACATGTCCACAGAAACAGCGCTGGCTGTTTAGCTATAAACAGAGATGAAGCAGCACCTCAGTGGCTTAGTGGTTAAGACACTGAGCTTGGAGACTTGAAGGTCGGGGTTCGATACCTGAGTGCTGCACAATGGGTCTTGGAGACATGAAAGGAGCATCATTTGGGCATCCCCTGAGCAACGTTTCTCCAGCAAAAATCCTTTCAACCCAGAGTAATTTCTGACATGAAATTTATTTATATATTTACTTACTTACTTAACAGAGATGAGCACTGAACCATAGAGTCGGATGCGACTAGCTTTCGAGCAAGGGTGACTTTTTAACCTGAAAATCTATAAATAAACTGAGAACAAAATTCTCAATCCATTGGGCAAATTCACTGAGTATAGCTATTTCCAGCATGGAGAAGATCAAGTTACACCTGGCTGCTGTATAGGTTTTAAATAACAAAACTACAATTCAAAGAAGGAAGGGGCAAGCCCAAATTCACTATCAAAAATAGGAGTGAATATAGAGAGATTCAAGCCTGGAATTTTAGGATCTAAGAAAAAGCTAAAGGCAAAAACTTTAGCTTTGGAGGACATGTCAGTTTTGCCCTCTCTCACACTCATTTATTTTTAAACTCAGCTTTAAGTTCTGATATAACTGAATTTTGGAAAGTTAATGAAAAACTTTTTTTAAAATCACCCATTTCTAATTTAAATCCTCACATTTTCCACTTTATTACCTATCAGCAACACACCATGGGTGGAAATTTAAAAACGATTACAAGATATATGAAATACATAGATACACCTTTAGCATATTATGTAGTCAAAACATCCGTGTATCTCTTACTCTTACTCTGGTGCCACCCAGCCTTCTGTTTCTGAGATTATCCATTTCCCTCATTGCAAAAAAACAAAAACAAAAAGGCAAGTCAGCAAAGAGGCACATAAACAAGCACCCTACGTAGCTTCTTGGGGAGGATACAAGGCAGAGCTAACAAAATGTCACAGATAAAATTTAACTATACAAAATTCCATTGGAAACCACACATCAACATGCATCAGCTTGTTTTTAATTAAATTACCACAAAAGATTCTCCCTGGAATAAAAGAAGGGGGTTGCTTTTTAGGCTCACCCTTTTAGCTGTACAGCCAACTGTGCCTTTGTTTATTGCTTTTTATAGCTCAATTTAGAAACTCATTTTTCCAAGGTTCTCTTTTCTGTTTTGTTTTTGAGTCAATTGCTTCTTAGACCAATTTCTGCATCTGCATAAACGGTCCTTTTATCATCCCAGGCTGAAAGGATGTGGACAAAGCAAGCAAACATTAGGTCTCTCCCAGTGGATTTCCTCCCTTTGCTTCTTAATGCCAGTGCTTTCTTTGGAAAGCATCTCAGCCTGAGGAAATAAGTGCCTTCAAGACCACATATGACTTTGCTGTTTTGAATTCTGAGGCACTCTGGAAGTGCAAGAACTGAGTGCCTGGAATAGCTATGAAAGGGGTGGGATAAAATATAGTTTCACCATGGCCCTTGTCCCTTTCATAATCCAGAAACAAGTGAGATTATGGGTTGATTCCTTCTTGGGTTAAGCCAGTCATCTCTGACCAATGTCCTCCCAGATGTTGTAGACTGTATCTCCCACCATCATCAGGCAACTCCATCAATTGTCAGCGGTGACAGCAGTCATATTTTGAAACATTTAAAGCAAAGATTCTCAACCTGCTGCCCGTGGGCCAGATGCAGACTGCAGCACCATTTCACGTGGGCTCCCACTGCCTCCACCACACCAGGAAGTGCCATCTGGTGAAGCTGTCTGAGGGAGCGTGCGTGACCAGACCCCCAGCTTTAAAAGGTTGAGAACTCCTGATCTAAAGAGTCCTATATTAGGCAAAGCTGAGCCTAAAATAGGACCAAGTGGCAGCTAAGCGAGCTGAAATGGTGCTTTTCCAAATTTCAAAAGTGGAGCCCACAAACTCTGCTGTTTATTTATTTGTTTGTTTGTTTGTTTGTTTGTTTGTTTTGTCAACTGTATCTTCAATATACGTCACATCACCGGGGCAGTAAGGCTTTGGAGTAAAAGGAAAGGGAAAAGGTGTGTTGGAAAAAGTTTGAGTGTAAAAAGAAAGTGTTTGTATTGCATAGTGAGAGGACGCACATCTAGTGGAGACAACTTTGGTGTCTCTGTATAATGCTATGTAATAAGTGAGACAACCTACCCTTATAACCATCCTCTCAGGTGCACAGTATATTCAGTCATGGTAAAAACCACAATTATGACATGTTATGCATACAGAGACATACTCTTATAGCATGATGCAAATATTGCATGGCCTCTCTTGTGACTAGATTCATGGTGGTTTCCATGCCACCGGCTGCGTGGGTGGCCGTTTCCGCTGTCCTGGCCATGTGGGCACCTGACGATGTCTCCGTCCTCCCCCAGACTCACTCCATCTACACAGGAGAATAAAGGGGCGGCCGGCAGGAGCCACAACCGAAGACGTTACCCCGGCTGTGCGGGCAGCTGTTTCCGCAGCCCCAGCCATGTGGGCACCTGAACATTTGAACTTTTGTGAGCTTTTCCCCTCCTACTGTTTTTGTCTTGTTACTCTGTAGTTTTGTATTAATCTTGTAAGCCGCCCTGAATCGCCATGATGTGGTGAGTGGGCGGCTATATAAATGTGAATAAATAAATAAATAAGTAATGAGCTGAAACACAGAGCCAGCATTGCTAGGTGACTCCAACTGGGGTCCAAAAATTTAACCTTTCCAAGCTCTGCTCAAACATAGGTAATCAGCTCACACCATTATCTGGGAGACAACATGAAAGCAGATCTATTTTGCTGTGTGAATCACAGTGGGAGCTATCCTCATGAAAAGATGTTTCAGGGAGGAACAGTGACATATAATGACATAAATTAGGCTTGAATCCTACATTGCAATGATGTCATGGCATAGGTGAGTTGGTATAGATGTTATGGAAAGGATAAGAACACACAGGAAGGTTTCTCATTCTGGAAGCTAGCCCAAATTCCTATCATGTTATTCATCAGTCCACACTTAACAGGATCTTAACAGGACATCACTTATTAGATTAGGTTAGAGCAGTGATGGTGAACCTTGGTACTCTAGCTGTTCTTGGACTTCAGTTTCCAGAAGCACTAATCAGCAGGTGCACTGTCTTGGGCTTCTGGTAATTGAAGTCCAAGGACAGCTGGAGCACCAAGGGTGGACACCCTGGGTTAGAGCAGTGTTTCCCAATTTTTTGTTTTTGGACTTCATTTCCCAGAAGCCTAAGTCAATTCCCCAAATCACTGATCAGCCAATGTACTGACTTAGGCTTCTGGGAGTTGAAGTCCCCCTGTGGGGTGTGAGCCCCACATTGGAAACCACTGGGTTAGAGTATCAGACGAGGTGATATCCACTGAAGCCATTTGTCAGAGGCTTGGATCTCACAAGTGATATTAGATTCATACTTCCACATGGTAATTTCTGTGCAGCACTGGACTAAAATTAGGTTGGGTGTTAATGCATCATTAAAAGGGAAGGCAAAAGAAACCATCTATTGATAGAAAATGGCACATTATATGAACAGGTGCAGCATTGAAAATGATTTTTATAAATAAGCAGAATTACAGTGCATCCAGTGGTGGGCATCAGCAGGTTTGCAACAGTTCGCCAGAACCGCTAGCAGAAATTCTGGTTGGCCCCACCCATCCAGGTTTTGAAATAAAGTAGTCTTAATTCGGGTGCAAGGCAGGGATTTCCCCCTGGCTACGTCCACCATACCACGCCCACAGTGTGGTAGTAAAAAAAATTGGAGCCCACCACTGAATGCATCTCAAATATTGTGGAGAAAATATGATCAGGAAGATTGTAGACAAACTGAGTTTGCTGTCCAGGTGCTGCTCACCTCACTTGAGCAAGATCAAGGTCCCATCAAGGTCCCTATTTCTCTCTTTGTCTTTTTAAACTTTAAATAATTTGGGCTGGACAGCCCTTTAATCAATGGTAACTTGGGTATGGGAACAAGGAGAAGCCTCACCCCAAAATTTCAGAGTGTACCTCCCTGTCAAAATCAAAGAAAGGACAAGATGGCATCCACTGTCCATTCCACACAGACAAGATGACTGAACTACAGACCAGTAGAATAAGGTCCTTCACTGCTGTTGAAAGATGCAACCAGCCGGTCAGTTTAGGGCAGTGATGGTGAACCTTGGCACTTTAGGTGTTCTCTGACTTCAATTCCCAGAAGCCCGGATCTTTGTAGATAATGGAATTACAGAGACTTGGGCTTCTGGGAATTGAAGTCCAAGAATACCTGGTGTGCCAAGGTTTGTCATCATGGATTTAGGGTGTACTGGCCAAGTGGTGCAAAAAAATTCTTTCTCCAACAGAAGAGAAAGAATATTAGACTCAGGAGGAACAAGTAGGAGGGACTGTCCCTGCTGACCTCCATTAGCTGCCCCTAAAGGTGGTTGCATTACTCTGCCAAATAGCAGAACTGGCCAAATGTTTCTATTACTGATAAAGGTCCTAGCTCTCTGATTCAAAGTACACATTGAGTCTTTCGTGTAAATAACAGGGTTCTCATTAAAAAAAATGATCACCAACCTCAAATTAAAATTAAATCATTCAAAGTTATTTAAAAGCAAACATGTTAACGGATCTCCTTCTCCTCCTCTTATATTTTTCATATTTTCTCTCTTCTTCCCCCAATCCACCCACCATTGAAGCAAGTGTATCAATATTTTTTTTTTGTCTCAGCAAATGGCTTTTAAGTTCCTCTCGTTCCATCTAATTTATATAATTTTAATTATTGAATAGCCCTCTCACTCATCGCCTGGAACATTATCGCATGTTTAAAAGAGACCCAGGAAAATCAAACTCCATCAGCGATCTGTTTTTTTCTGTCTCAGCTAACAGCCTCCAGCAATCCCAAGAGAACATGAGTTTTGCTGCGCTTGCTGGGTAAAAGGGCCGCAGCAGGGAGGGGGGAATAGGAATATATAGAGATAATCACAGGTTTGGGGGAAATGGAATGTCAAGATGCCAAAGAAAGAAACAGATACCATTTGCTAGTGCCGTAAATGTGCACCTTGGGCAGAGAACACGCTTGGGCATTGTGGATATTACACTGCAGCTGCTTCAGCATTTGCATTATATTTACATTTATCTGTGTTCTTCCCTGCATCCGTGCTGCTGCTAAGGGGTTTTCTGTTCAAACAAACTTTCTAGCCTCAGGAGGTTCCTGTATATAAATAGGCATTGAGCAGGAAAAATATGCTAATTATAGAGGCCTCTGATTTCTGTGGGGCAAAACCAGGAATAGATTAAACCTGACAGGGAAAATCCTCAAAAACTAGAATTTGGATAAAAATTGCCTTTCTTTCATTTCTGAATCCTGAGCCCAAATCCATTGTGTAATCAAAGAACCTGCTTCAGAGCCACAACTATATTAATAAACATTTCCTATTCTCCCAATCCTTAAACATTCACCTTATTTAAATCTCTTAATTCTCATGGCAGTATGGATGTTTTTATACAAACATTTTTCATCCTTAGCATTTTGTACCATTTTGTAGCACTTTACATCGAGCTATCCCAGGGAACCCCCAGAAGAAGAGAAAGGTAAAAACACTTCTGAGTATTCTCTACACTGAAAACCCTGTAAAGAGTCACCCTAACTTAGAATATACCTGCTGGCACATTCTTCTGCTTCTTTGTAGTTGCTGCTGCTGCTGCTTTCATGTCCTGATTAAACTCTGCCAAAATGAAGCCACTTTCTTCACTTTGTCACTGCCCAAATCCAAGTCCTCACAGGTGCATGTCTCTGGCAACAATCAATAGACCAGTAAATGGGCTGGACTCTGTGTCTCTCCACATTCACGCCATGTGTTGCTGTCCACCAGCAGTCCTCACTTGAGCATGTTGGTCTTGCATTTAGGGACTCCAACCCTCAGCCTATTCAGGGTCCTCCAAGCTATGTAGGGGAGATTGCGATCTTCAGCTATATCCACTTTTAATGATGTTCCCTGCCCAGTGAGCTCCTCCCTCCATCTTCTAATTTGGTTTTGCTCTTGGACAGCAAGGAGAACAAATAGGTCAGTCTTAGAAGGAGTCAATCCTGACTGCTCCTTAGAAGGTCAAATAGTAAGGATGAAGCTAAAGTACTTTGGACATCAAATGAGAAGGGAAGGGTGAGCTGGGAAAGGTGGAGGGCAAAAGATGAAAGGGCAGCCAAAAATGAGATGGCTAGATGGTATTGTAAACACAATGGGCACAGAGCTGGGTGGGTTGAGGAGGATGGTGGAGGACAGAGATGCCTGACGGGCAATGGTCCATGGGGTCACAAAGGGTCGGAATCAACTGTGTGGTTGAACAACAACAAAACCCCCTCAAGAATGTTTGTTCTTACCCTAAAGCTCTTCCTGGATCTGAGCCAGTAGACGTGAGGCTCATATCCATTCAGAGGGTGTTGAAGATCATTCTCTTGCTTAGTTCTCTCAATGTCCGCTGCTACTTCTCTCTTTATCTTCTTGCACTGCTGCTGCTGCTGCTCCTATCCCCTAGCTTGGAGGGAATTATGGGGAATACTCTATAACACCTCTGGATAGCAGAGTTTTGACAAATTATTTCTTGACTACATAATCTCCAAGCCAGCACACCCACCAACCCTAGTTTTCAGAAGATTCTGAGGAATATAGTTCAACAAAGGAACTTTTCCTTGCCCATTGGAGGACCACAGGTTTGGTGAAAGCTGTCTAACACCCGTAAATCTCTTTAGACAAAAATTATATGTGGAAGTAATCACTCATGAAGCTGTAAAACACATGACTTTTGAATCCAGGGGTAGTTCTTTGGTGTACAGATCTACCATGACTTATGTCCTATCAGCTCTTTTTCAGTCCTTTAGAATATAGAGCCTGATTTACTGACTGACTACAGCCCACAGCGAACAAAGCTGTTTTGCAATTTCATATCAGACTTTCCTCAGAACTCCAGGGTGAGTATCAGCTGCTCCTTGTGACTTATTACCGTTCATTTTATCAATTTGCTCTAAAACCTGACACATCAATATGTGGCAATTCCTGAGATTTATCACTTCCAAAGAACAGATCGGGTGTTGTTCTCCCTGATGCCTTCTGCAGCAACAGCCAAAGCAGAGAATTCATTTACTTTCTCTGCAGTATTCCGATCATCAAGAGCGCATTTTACTCCCTGATGATCTCAGCCACTACAGCTCTCCCGCAGCTTTCTCCATCTAATGTACTTTCAAAAGAATCTATCATTTCTGTTATATCATATTATGTCCTACAAATTCCCTTCAGATCAAAATTACATTAGAATCTTACGTTTCATTCACAACTGTTTGTGTGCCATGCTGTTCCCCTGAGCTCAGGACAATTGCTGTTACATTTCATAGCCCAATTCCACCATTTAGCCAAGCTGCCATTAGGGTTTGGATGCCGCAGTCATTGGATCGCACTATTATTTAACAATACTTACACATTATTAATGAAAAGGCAAACAGTTTCTATCTTGAACTTATGAATACCATCACATTTTTAAGATAAATTTTGTATTTTACTCTCTGTCTGCTAAATTTAGTTTTATGTGCAGACAAGATACAAGAGTAAACTTTTCATTTTATAAACTATCATTAACATAAATGAACACCCACAATAAGGACATAAGAGAAGTTGTGTTGGATCCAGCTGAAGGTTAATACAGGGTGTCCCAAACTGCCACCATAAAAGTAAAGGTCTCCCTTGCTTGAAAGTCAGTCACATTCAACTCTAGGATATGATGTTCATCCCCATTTACAGCCAAAGAGCCAGCACTGTATGCATCTGTAGATGTCTCCATGGTCATGTGGCAGGCATGACTAGACACCAGAGTGTATGGTATGCTGTTTACCTTCCCACTGAAGTGGTAGCTATTTAACTACTAGGAGCTCACTCCGTCATACAGTGCTATGGTTTCAAACTGCTCACCTGCCAACCTTCCAGTCGTCAAGCTCAACGTTTTTTTTTTTTTTATGTTTTTCATTTGTACCCTGCCCTCCTCAGGGCAGCTTTACAACTAAAAACAATTAAAACACATACATACAATCAAGTTAAAATTAGCATAAAATTAGAATTAAAAAATGAAATTCAAGTTAAAACAACCGAGGAGAAAGATGGAATCTTTAAAAGAGCCAGGCGACTGAGTTGGCCATCTGGCCCACTCCCGTCAGGTCTTCACACCTTTCCTAAAGGGCAGCTACTCTGTCTGGAGACACAACTCTGTTGGCAGGAGGTTCCATAGGGCCAGAGCAGAAACAGAAAAGGCCCTCCTTCTTGTACTAGAGAAATGAGCCTCTCTAGCTGAAGCTACGACCAGAGAGCCTCTCCGGTCCGCTCTAGTGGGACGGACAGATGTTCTCATGATGATGCAGTCACTTAAACCTGTCTTAACCACCAAGTCACCATACATAGGAAGAATTGCATAACAACAGATATCTTAGAACATGTTCACCATGAGTGGGGGAGAAGACTTCATGTGTGTGTGTGTGTAGAAAGAGATGTCCAACATGTAGAAAATATTTTGTAAATATTTTGCAAAAATGTGTGATAAATATTTTGTACATAAAGGTGCATTTAGCTACAATTTCCCATTTTCCCTACATACGGCAATCTTTGGAACATCTCTTAGCATAGACATAATATGTCTGGGATCAATACACTCAAAATGGATTTAAGAAGGTGTAATCAAGCTGGGAGACAAAACTGCACAAAGCTTACTTTCTCATGTCTAGGTCAGAGAAAGGGTGAGTGGGCCAGTAACTCTCAGTCTTGAACATAGTCTGTTCTGTTCTGTATTTTATTAGATACAACAAGCCAAACCAAGATTTATAGAACTGGATGCATTTAAAAAGTCTAAACAAGTTCTATTAAAATCGTCCGGCAAAGTTTACAGTTCAGCTGCACATAGTTGTCATCTCTCCTGTGAACATAATCTGGGTTGGATTTCCTGGGCTTCAATGACTCAATATTCTCTCCCCTTCCTTACGATACCCCAAGGCCCGACTGTTATAAGCAGGTTACAGACAAGTATCTTCTTCTTTTCCATTGTTTTACAGATATAATTTATTTAAATGGAACAAGCTTTTCTTCTGTTTCTTGCAAAGATACTTATCTCCTAAACTATACAAAATTAATTAAAAGGAAATAAGTTGTTATTCAGTTATTAAACTCAGCTTTAAATAATTCAGTCATAACCATCTTTCTAAAAAATAAGGAGGGAACAAGGCTGGCATATCTTTGTTGAGATAAATATACCACATTCCCTCCCTCCTGATTTTCAGAAAGAAGATAAACCTGTGCCCACTTTACATAGTGAATAGGATTGATGAGAACTTTAGTTCAAGCCTGTCTAGAAGGCTGCAAATTCCCCAATTCTGAGACTAGGGAAACAGAAATGCTAGCTTAGTATAGAGCAGTGGTGGTGAACCTATGGCATGCATGCCAGAGGTAGCACTCGGAGCCCTCTCTGTGGGCACCTGTTCAGTCACCCCAGCACAGAGTTCACCCTGGCTCTCTGCCCAGCAGCCCAATGGGAGCATTTCCTTCAGTGGTGGGATTCAAGAAGAATTACTACCTACTCTGTGGGCATGGTATGGTGAGCGTGGCCAAGAGGAAAGCCCAGCATTACACCTGAATTAGGACTACTGGTTCTGGTGAACTGGTGCGAACCTGCTGAAGCCAACCACTGATTTCCTTCCTCCCTCTAGCACAGAGTTTGTCCCGCCCCTCTGCCCAGCAGCCCAATGGTAGGACTTCCTCCCTCCCCCAGCACAGAGTTTGTCCCACCCCTCTGCCCAGTAGCCCAATGGGAGCATTTCCTTCCTCCCCTGTTGCTGTGTTGGCACTTTGTGATAAATAAATATATTTTGGGGTTGTAGTTTGGGCACTCGGTTGCTAAAAGGTTTGCCATCACTGGTATAGAGAGTAGGGTAGGAAACTACACTATGTGTATCCCAATAGACTTCAGTCAAACTCAGTGTCTTGCTGAAATTCTCACCTGAAACAGATACCAAAGCATTATTTAATTGATATATTTTGAGGATTAATTATGATAATTTGAAAGATTATGAGAAAAAGGGACTGTAAGCATGTTTTATGAGCCTGACATTGAAGACTGCATCAAATCATCCTACTGTATTCAAGGTTTATGGACAAGAGGAACTCCCTCACATGGCACATGATAGTGGCATGCTCAAAGCCTTAAAAACCAACCTTCCAATTAATATCCATAAAACAAATTTTGCTTTGACAAGGGTGCCATACCACAACAACTCAGTGAGACAGCTGCCTCTGTTCTGAATGATAATCATTTCAAGCCCAGATAGTCATTCACTATTAGGCACTGGGAAAAGATATGATTTCACACTTTGGGTATATAAGCCAAACAGTCCCATTATCCAATCATCTACAATGACTGGTGTCAGAATGATATATAATAAAATGGTTTCATATTCCATCTATTAACTATTGGAAAGCAGATAAGTTGAGAGCATTAGTCTGTACATGACAACCAAACAAAGAGTTCCAAGCATATCTTAGCATTATCACAGAAATAAAAGATGGCTAAGATTTATCATCAGGCCACATTTTCCAAAAGAAAGAGATATCATTTACCATTAATGCTAATCCAACTAAAAGAACCTGTGGACAAGTCTGCTGCTAAATCATTTATGTGGCTTAGTTCCACCCCTTATCACATACTCTCTACCACCTGGAGCAAGTCCTTTAAGAGGAAACTTTTAGCTTGGATGCATGGCTCAACTGGAACAGACTGAAGCAAGCTAAATTGGGTCATTTAAGGTCACCTAGAGGCCACTTATGCCATTTGGTTTGATCCTTGTATCTTCATGGCATGTGCAGTGCAAGTGACCCTACTCGGCCCGCCTTCCTTAAGAAAACAATGGCAACAAATTACCCTCCCCCTCCTTGCCCCCTCCTCTCTTCTCCACCTTTGGGATGAAGCTTTCAGTTTTTTCTTCCACAAAAGCCATAGTTTATCAGTCTGGTCTTAACTGACTTTTTTAAATATATATATTTTAGCTTCCTTCCTCTACCCCAGTGGTGCCCAAATTAAGGTCCGGGGGCTGGGGCTGGCCCCCAATGCCAATTCATCTGGCCTGCGAAGCCCTCATCACTCCTGGAAGCAGAAGTAAAACGCACGCCATACGGGCGTGTTTTACTTCTGCTTCCAGGAGCGATGAGGGCTTTGTGGGCTAGATGGATTGGCGTTGGGGGTTGCACCCAGCCCCCAGGCCTTAGTGACCGGCTCCCAGAACCACATGATTGGCCCATGGCCCAAAAAGTTTGGGCACCCCTGCTCTACCTCTTCTGGACCAACTTTGAATCCTAGTGAAGCTCATCCACCAATCCACCTCTTCCTTATAAAAGTTCCTACCACCATTTTCTTGCCACTGCATTTTCAAAAAGAGAGGAACTGGTTTGTGTTTTCTTGTTTTGGAATTAATCTTAAAGTGGAAAGTGGTGGAAAACACCTCAACCAACACACCTAGAAGGAAGAGGTGGTGCAGCTGGTTAATTTTAGGTTCTGGGCTTTATTAACTCACAACATGCCTGTTCCTTTATTTAGACCAGGGGTTCCCAGCCTAAAGCCTGTGGGTCGGATCCAGCCCATGGCACCATTTCATGTAGCCCCCTCACCCCTCCATGGGCATTTGAAAACCAAAATGGCTACCCCTTTGAGGCTGTTGGGACAATATGGCCAGATCCATCATGCAGGCAGGGCAAAATGACCATCCAGCCCTCAAAGCTGTCTGAGATAACATGACCTGGCCCCCGGCTTGAAAAGGTTGTGAACCCCTGATTTGGACAGATGTGAATATTACATCATTTTCTTCCAAGCATGGCAGGGGCATCCCTTTATGCTGAAGGAAATCCTGGATGTCAGCCCCAGTGTTACTTCATGGCAACAATAGTGTAGCAATCAGCATTTGGACGGAGTATAGTTGCCACATGGGCATAACAACCACAAAAGCCACAATTTAAATAGGTTCTTCGTTTATTTATTTATTTTAGTATTCATATTTATCAACCACCCTCCTCATCAAGGTGTTCCAGGGCGGCTTACCGATCATAAAAATGCTACAATAAACATAAAACATTCTTAGAAACATCCCTAAAAACCCTCAAATTTAAAACTGTTAAAAATCAAAATTTAAAATCTAATGTTTTAAAAAAGAATGGCAAATTACTACATCTTGAGGGAGAGAGGGGCTTAAATCATCCAGCAGGCTGCACCCCATACCTGCCCTGCCAGCCATGTTTTTAAGTTCATCCTAAAGGGCAGCAACTCCATCTGGAGACATAGCTCCATTGGCAGGAGGTTCCATAGGGCTGGGGCAGACACTGATAAGACCCTCCACCTAGTGCCAGAGAGATGCGCCTCTCTGGTCAATGAAACAACTAGAGAGCCTCTCCGGTGTGCTCTGGTGGGATGGACAGATGTTCTTGGGGTGAGGCGGTCTCTTAAGTATCCCGGCCCACTACCATGTAGGGCTTTAAAGGGAATAACCAGCACCTTGAATTGCACCCGAAGACATACTGGCAACCAGTGCAGCTCCTGGAGCAGCAGTGAGGCATGTGCATACCGCCCACACCCCAGCACCACCCGGGCAGCCGCATTCTGGACCAGTTGAAGCCTCCAAATGGTCATCAAGGGCAGCCAGTTCTATATTTAATCAGGATAAAGCAGGTGCAGAAATATAAGATCTGTGACACCTGTCCTGGCCTCTTAGTAGATAACAAGCTAAGCATAAATCAATAGCAATTACACTTATATATCACTCCATAGGCTGCATCAACAGAAGTATAATGTGTAGATTAGGAAGTAATGGTTCCACTCTCCTCTACTTTGGTCAGAACTTATTTGGAATAATTAGTCCTGTTCTGGACCCCACAGGTTATTGGAAAGCAGCTTTGTTGATAAAGAATCTAGAAACTACATCGTATACAGAACAGTTGAAGAAACTGGAAATGTTTATCTTGGAGAAAAGAAGACTGAGAAATGACAAAACAGATGTATTGAGATAGTTCAAAGGTGTTATATGGCAGAAGGAGCAAATTGCTTTTCTACTGCTGCAGACCAACAGATTCAAATTACAGGATAGGAGATGCTCACTAAACCTTAGGAAGATCTTTTAGACATACATTTAGGTCTCACTTGTTCGAAAGCCAGTTGTGACTGACTCTAGCCTGCAGTGCTCATCTCCGTGTTGGTGCTGTAAAGCTGCGCTAGCCTATACCAGGTCTGCTGCAACATCAATAACAACAATGTAATCCATCATGCCATCTAGAAATGGATTTCATATACAGGAAAACCTCGCATAAAGAGCGCCTCGCTTAGAGACTAACTCACTTAAAGAGTAGAATTTTCTCTGAATGGTTGCCTCGCTTAACAACTAAAACCAACCAAAAACTCGCTTAACAAATAAATCGGGCTTCACAATTCCCCCACCCCCACCAGAAGTCACAATTGGTCATCTACAATGGTGTTTCACTTAAAGAGCAAACTAGCTTAAAGAGCAATCCCATGGAACGCATTATGCTCTTTAAGCAAGGTACCACTGTATATGTGCTCTCTCTCCCACAAAGGCTCATAGACTTTACAGAGTATCAACCTCTGCCTAAATATTCTAAGAAGACAAAGGATGTTTTATTTAGCAGTGCCAATGACTTCCACAGAATTAATGCATTACTAAGAGCTGAGTCAATGAAAACCTCTACAGCCTACTAGAACACGTTCAAGTGTTTGAAGCATTTTACTGCTACTATAGTTGTCTGTGTTTATCCCATTTTTACTGTGATCCTTGTATATATTAAATGTCTGTACATAATGTATTAGTTCCGAACAGAACTAATTCTGTATTTTCATGTACAGTACAAACATTACCTAACACAGGAAGAATATTTTCTCTTTCTTTCTTTCTTTCTTTCTTTCTTTCTTTCTTTCTTTCTTTCTTTCTTTCTTTCTTTCTTTCTTTCTTTCTTTCTTTCTTTCTTTCTTTCTTTCCTACCTACCTACCTACCTACCTACCTACCTACCTACCTACCTACCTAGAGATTCAAATACTTTATGTATTTGCCTGCAACCTTTGGAATTCATAAGCAACAACATTAATTAAAATGATACCTATGAAACAGTTAGTCAACAAAAGTATTATAATCCATAACATAAAAATTGTCAAAATTTACATTTCTGTAACCTGGTAGAAGAGAAAAGTCATTGCTAGATCCCTGAATGAGCCTTAGTACCACTGCTCAAACATTTTACTTCTCACAAAAGTTTTTTTTCCTGCTGGGATGGAAAGTGCCAGTTTATGGCATTTACAGCTACAGAGGAAGCAGTTTTAGGATTGCCAATGCACCTGTGAATTTTCCTGGGAACCTTTAACACAAAAGACAGCTATAGAGCATGACATCCAAAACTGCTGAATAGCTCAGGGGTTTAGTTACAGTATCTGGCTGCAGAGCCAGAGGTTGGGAGATAAATTTACCACTATGTCTGCTTGACAAGGATCTACCAGGTCCCTTCCAGCTTTTGTGTAACCTCACTGCTCAGAACACAAAAGTTGATCAAAACCTGCCCAGTTCCCCCCCCCTCTCTGAAAATGGCTTTTTCTGTGTCATTGCAGGTTTCTAATGGAAATAATAAATACTGCCCACATGGTCTTTTTTTTTTTTCATGGGATAACTGCAGAATTTGGCATGCAAAAGGAACTGCTGTCACTCAACAGTTATTCCATGAATGAAAATGACACTACAAGAGGTAAGGACTTGTTGGACAGACTTGTTTTATCAATGAACAAACTAGAGCTAACATGTGAAAGTTAAGTGGCTTTACTACAGATGGAGCTCCAGCCATGGTTGGCTTGCAAAAAGGGTTAATTGCATTTGTCAAGAAAGAACTGAATCATCTCAGTCTTGATCCAAGTAATTTAATCATATGCCATTGAACCATACATCAAGAAGGTTTCTATGCCCAGTCATTCCGGTTCAACAATGTGATGTGAGCAATAATGTCATGCATCCATTTTGTCAAAAGCAGAGGGTTTACTGAATGACCTTCTTGACTCTTAAGTACAATGATCTTGTTTATCACTATGAAGTGCAGTGGCTGAGTCTTGGGAATATGCTCATGAGGTTTTAAGAACTGCAAGATGAAGTCAAGCCATTACTGGAGGCAAAGAGAAAACCTGTCAGGAAATTCAATAATAGCAAGTGGCTGTGTGATCTAGAATTTATGGTGAACACGGAGCTGAATGCGGCCCCAAACAGCTTCTCAGCCCCATGCTTGCAAATGACTGTGGAAAGAGTAACTCGAACAGAAACACAATGGAAGGACAAAAGCCTCCTACTACAATACTTGAATATGCTGCTGAATGTGCGAAGCTAATTAAATAAAAGATTCAAGGACATGAAAAGTAAACAAGTGGAATTGAACATCTTTGCTATGCCTTTCAAGGAATCAGCTGATATGCCTGATAACCTACAACATGAAATCATTCAACTGCAAAGCGATGATAAGCTGAAAGCTAGGTACAACAACCACCCACTGCTTTTCTATAAATGTTACATAAGCAATGATGCATTTCCCACTTTGAGGAGACATGCATTGAAATATGCATCTGTGTTCAGAACAACTTACTGCTGCAAGCAGTTATTTTCAAAACTTAACGTCACAAAGAGTGGATTGCGCTCCAGACTAACCAATACAAACCTGGAAAAGCAGTTGTGAGTATTTATTTATTTTATTATTTATTTAATCAAACTTTTATGCCGCCCTCCTCACAAAGACCCAGGGCAGCTAACAAACTTTTAAAACACTTAAAACACAGTAAAAACATGGTATAAAACAGTTTTAAACTGGATTAAAAAGTTACAAAAATTAGAAGAGATTAAACAAGTCACACACAGAGAGGGAGGGGTTAGATGAGCCAACAAACTGAGGCAACCGTCTGGCCCATACCCTACACATGTCCTGCCAGCCAAGTCTTAACCCCCTTCCTAAACGGCAGCAGCTCCATCTGGAGATGCAACTCACTTGGCAGGAGGTTCCATAGGGCCGGAGCAGACATGGAGAAGGCCCTCCTTCTAGTGCTAGAGAGGTACACCTCTCTAGCCGACGGTACAACCAGAGACCCTCTCCGGTCCGCTCTAGTGAGATGGACAGATGTCTTTAGGGTGATGCCGTCTCTTAAGTATCCTGGCCCACTACCATATAGGGCTTTAAAGGTAATGACCAGCACCTTGAATTGTACCCAGAGGCACACTGACAAACAGTGCAGCTCCCGCAGCAATGGTGAGGTGTGAGCACAACATCTACACCCCATCACAACCTGGGCAGCCGCATTCTGGACCAGTTGCAGCCTCTGAATGGTCACCAAGGGCAGCCCCATGTAGAGCACATTACAGTAATCAAGTCTGGAGGTGACCAAAGTGTGTGTGATCATGAGCAAGGAGTCCCGGACTAGGAGCGGGTGTAACTGGTGTATTACATGAAGTTGTGCAAAAGCCCTCCTGGCTACGACTGCCACCTGCTCTTCGAGCAGTAGTCGTGAGTCCAAGAGGACCCCCAGATTATGCACCGGGTCTGTTTGGGGCAACATCATCAAAAGTTTGACTAAATACAGCAAGCAAATTTTTAAGTTGATAATTTTGTATGACCCTTAAATGATTTTATAAACATCGAAATGGCCCTTGGCAGAAAAAAGGCTCCCCATCCCTGGCTTAAGGTAACCAAAACCAGGTAAAAAGGCAAGTGGGGGTGATGGGGGGAAATAAGGAAGGAAGAGGTGTGTGAATTGGAATGCCAATTGCATGTAAACCTCTGATTCAAATCACAAGCCCAATGAAAACCCTCACTACAATTTCAAACAAAATTGAAGCTGCAATTCAAACCACAGCAGAGCCAAATTGCTCCAGTTCAGCCTCCCAATTTAGTCATACCCTTATAGAAGCATATATAAGCTCCTGCAGGCAAGAGGGATTTTTACTTAGAAAATGGGAACAGGGAAAAACATAAACACTTTTCTTCCATACAATGGTCCTTATCAGGAATAGGCCTACTTGGAAAGCCTTTTTTTAAAAAGAGGAGAATGAGGATCACAGGATTTATGAAAAAGCTTGGCCAGACAGTTAGAAAAACTGCAGTTATTTGTGTTAGTCTCTTAGACTGACCTTTACCAAAAACTGTTCCTCCATAATTGCAGAATACTAATCTATCCTGAAAGCATTTCAAAAACAGCTACTTCCATTATGGAGATACCACAAGGAATTAGAAATATGGAATTACAGTTCCAGTACAACAGATGCACAAGAAATCACTGGCAGAAAACAACTATCTGCAAGAACCTTGTAATCTTACACCGTTGACCAGCTAACTGTTGACAAACCAGAGCAAAGATGATATCCTACTTTTTATGAAGAAATGGTGCATATGTTAAGTATTACAAGCACAGGAATAATGTAATCCAGAGTTAGGCTTGACACCAATGTATGCAGAACACAGGGATTTCTAATCTTTGATCTAAAGTTGGTCAGTGCTACTTCCCATTATGCAAGGAAACACTCATGCTTTCGTATTAGATTTGTTGCTTTTTCACAAATGAATAAAAAATGCTCCAGCAACATCCTAGGTGTGAATTCTGGATATCCTAGCACTGAACAGTAATCCCTCATATGCCCTTTCAACTGACTGCATTCCCCATGGTTTAAATTACACTGAAAGAAAAGGGCTTTTCCCTTCATGCTGTTTTAGAAATGCTTTAGTAAAATAAGTTACTCATCTTTCCCCAATCACTTACCTTCTTATGGCATCTCTTGGGGTAACATGCAGCCTGAATATTCCTCCTGGCTATAAACACAAACCCTATAATTCTCCCCACCCTTCATATTGAGAAATACCCTTCTGTATATTAGAATCAAGTCACCTGTTTTGCTCCATATACATGGGGAATACAAATCTAGGGGGAGATCTCCCCACTCTAAGTATCCTAGTGGGAAACAGAGGGAGATCTTTGAACATTCACACAGATGCAGAGACAACTTTCATTCCCTTCCTCTTTGCCCTTCAGGGAGCAAAAACTTCATCTGTATACTTATGGTTAAAATTCACTGTAATGTCCCCCCACCCCCCACCCAAATCCACCCTAACTGTCACTGGGAATTATTTCAGCAGCTACAGCAGCAAGAAGGAAACAGGTCTGAATTGTAAATTATCTTGTGCAGGTGAAAGCGAGAGGAGGCTCTGGGGTGGAAATCTAGAGGAGAGATAGAGCTCAGTCTTACCTTGAAGAGGCGCAAGATGTTGGCCACCATAATGGAGACAGAGCTGCCTGATGCACCAATCACCCCCACCACACGTTCTGGCTTGGTGATGATAGGAGGCCCACCATTAACACAGCGAACCTCTGTACTATCCTTCTCAATGAGAGCCTGGACAAAGGTGAGGGACTGCTCCAAAGCATGGGTATCTCGAGAACAGGTGTCCAAAATGCGAGCCCCCAAGGTAATATTTGGAAGTAAATCTGGATCATTGTTGACTCTGTCCAGAGCAAAAAGCATGGCCTCAAGGCGGTGAATCCCCTTCTCTTTCTTCAATTCTCCACAGGCCTTTCCTTCTGCACCCCTCCCATGAACAGGGAACAGGCCTCCTAAGGTGATGTCCCCATCAATGCGGATGGAGTTCATGTGGGGATGTCCTTGGCCTTTGGGTTTGGCTGAGCTGACTGGCTGATACCACCAGCTGCAGCAGATGCTCAGGAGTAGACAGAAGGAGAGTTGCTCCATGCACAAAAATCCCCCACTCTTCCCAGTCATTGCCCTTGAAACGTAGCCTCTTTAGCCTAAAGACCCATGGAAGTGAAAGAGTCAACCACCAAAGCCTGTAGCTTTCTTGGTTTGGGTACAGTCACCACACTGAAAACCTTCTGCAGTGAAAGAAACCTTCAAAGGGATAAAAGCAAAGGGGAGAATTGAGAGTTGGTCTTGCAAAGGGGATGAAACATGGTTTTTTGTTCCCCTCCTTAAATGCTACTTTTCTGTCAAAATTTCCAGCCTACTCAAGTATTAATTCTGAGGCAACCAAGTATCAATTCTGAGGCAGGATGTGTGGAATCAGATGCTACTGTATCTTTGGAGGTTTTTACAATGTCCCTTTTCCGTTCTGCTGGAATACTGCAGCCTCACAATGAAAGACGTGCTCCAGGGTTTGCATAACTTTTCATGAAAGAGAAGATGGGGTGGAAATTCCCTTCGTTCCTTTGTCCACGGTCCTTGAAAGGGAAAGAGAAAAGGAACAAAAATCAAATGGATGCATTACAAGGGACATTAGCTATTCAATTTTTTAAAACAGGAATGGAGAAAGTTGCCTTACAAAAAGCTTCAAGATCAGAGTTTTCATTCTGCTTTGAAAGAAACAAAATTGTACAAAGGCAACACACAGGAGATGGAACAAGAAATCATGTTTGAATACTTTTAATGTTTTATTTCAGTTATGGACCCAGAGTAGGTTGATATCAATGGCAGCTAAATAGAAAACCCAGATGTTTGAAAATCAACCTGGCTTCTATTGGGGGAGAAAAGTATGGATGATCCATTTTAATTTTATAGGTGCTTGTGAACTGCCATGTTTTTATTATTTTAAAAATAATGCAAGGTGCTAGCTTTGCTGATTTCAGAAGCACTGTTCATGCCATATGGCAAATAAAACAGAATGGTAAAATTAACCCACTGTAGATCTACAGGATAAGATACCACCTCTTTGTATAAGTACATCATTTTATTCTATGTTAGATAAGTTGAATAAATAATAGCAATTGTAGTGCTAACCCTTAGGACAGATGAGTCCCATTGCCCAAAGGGCCAGACTGGTGGCAACCACCCTGAGCCCACCACACACACAAAATTCACCTCCACTCCCCCAACACTGTCCCCCTGCTTACTGGCCTGAACTAGTTGCATCACATGGGTGAAGGAAACACTCCGGAAGCCACTGGAAATGAAGTCGCAGCCGCTTACACCACTGCCACTTCAATCCTTGTCTCCTCCGCTTGGTTTGGCATGTCCCTAATGGTGCTCTACAGCAGGGCAGATGTTGTAGGCCTTACAACATCCACTCTGCTACAGAGTTCCATTACGGACACACCAAGCCAAGCAGAATAGACAAGGATTGAGGCAATGAAGGTGGCTGGAGCAAGGGTGCAGGCTGGATGATTTGGTGTCACTGGCCGAATCTGGACCACAGGTCATAGGTTGAGGATCCCTGGTGTAGATGGAGGAAAGGGCTTCCACATGTGACCCTGTGTAACTCAAATAACAGAATGGCAAAAGAAGACCCTACATCTTTACAAATGTACTCAATAAAATGTTGCAACATTAGAAGATATTGCCAAAGAACTGCCTAGCTTGCTTATCCATCTGTTTTGGAGATCTTATGTCTGCTAGGTGAAGATAATGAACACCCATGGTTGATCACAATACTAACTCCATGAATTAACATTTTTTAAAAAAAATGCAGGACACAATTCCACAATTTTGGAAATCAGCTTTAAATCAGGCTTTTAATCAATCTGGCAGAATTGTGTTTTTTAACATGCTGGTGGCTACAGATAAATTCTGTTGGGGAAAATTCTGGGTCAGAAAACTTATAGGCATACTGTTGGGAAAGAGGGTGGGATTACATTGCACACATGCTGTGCATTGTGGATGGGACTTCTTTGGAAGGTAAAATTATAACCACACAAGTATGTAGAAAACCTTCAAATTTCAAATGACTCAAAAGAAGGTAACTCTTTAGGCTGGACAATTTTGATGAGGTGGCAGGCACAGAGAAATGAACTGTCTTCCTAGAGCAGCTAAGAACTGCTGATGCTTATAGAGAAACCGCCACTGATACAGAAGTTTGCTCACTAGCTAGCTAAGTGGCTGGCAGGCATCTTTTTCTAGAACAGGAAGTTTGTGCTATTAGAAAATCTCCTTCTTTAAATTAAAAAAAACCTTGCAGCCTAGGAGACATGGGGCGGGGACTTCAAAAGCTGGACTGCCACCTCCAATGGACACCAGATGCTCCCCTCGCCAGCCTGGCTGAGGAGGAGCAGGAACAGCTGAGCGGTGGGTCAAGGACTTCAAAACTTGAGCTGCCACCACCACCAGACACTCCCGTTGCCAGCCTGGCTGAGAGGGAGCAGGAAAACCTGAGCGGTGGGGCAGGATCTTCAAAAGTCGGACCACCACCGCCACTGGATGCTCCTCTCACCAGCCTGGCTGAGGGGGAGCAGGAACACCTGAGCGACGGGGTGGGGACTTCAAAAACTGGACCGCCACCGCCACTGGACACCGGACACTCCCTCCCAGCTGAGGGGAGCAAGAACACCTGAGTGATGAGGCATGGCAGGACTTTAAAAGCCAGATAGTCGAGGACGTTGTTAGGAGACTTTTTAAATGAATGATTTTTTGATTATTATTATTACAGCGTTAGTATTTTCTTTGTAATGTGTTGTGATATGATTTATTTGTTGTTACCCCATTATTGTAATGTGTATATGCTTTGTTGTATTTATATCTTATATTGTAATATTGTTTCATGTAATGTTATATATGGGGGTTCTGTGAGCCACCCTGAGTCGGTTTTTACTGAGTGGAGCGGCATACAAATCAAAATATAATAATAAAAGACTTTTCCAATAGCACAAATGCTCTATATAGTTTGGAAGCAGATTTCCAGGGTTTAGGCAAGTATCGTTCCTAGGCCTGCACGCCCTCCTTTGAGCAGAAGCATAAAAATGCAATAATGTGTAATGGAGCTCTGAGAAAAAGGTGAGCCACATAAACTCAATGGTGAATGAAGCCCCACAGGCTCTGACAGGGCAGCTGGGGTTGATTTCTGGTTAATATCTGGGACTGGAATTCAGAATTTCATAACAGGAATTTAAAACATCATAATACAAGGAAGCTAAGCGTCATAAATTTCCATGTTTTGATTTATCCCATGGGTGTCTCTCACACTTGTCTTAACAAGGAAGATGCAGTGATGCTCATAAAAAAGAAAAGAAAGGAAAGAATATCCACTGATGAAGCTGAAAGAGATTGACACATGTATTATGACTGTCGAAGCTGAGGATCTCCTGGGAACTAAGTTACAACCAAGTTTCCAAAGCCACAATTTCTTGCACGACAATTGAAGACCATAAAATCTCTCCAAACTTGAACAAGCTCTTTTCTTCTCTGATACCTAGGGCTCAGTTGGTTTTGGGTACTGCTTATATAGCATCTGCTTGCTGGAGGCACCTCCTCAACTTCTCTGTTTGGAGTCTGCTGCTTCAGAGGTTAGGGGGCCACAATGCTCCCCTGAACCCACTGGGAGTCCCACCTCATCTCTGCCATTGCTGAACTTTGGCAGTACAGTGGTACCTCGCTTAAAGAGCATAATGTGTTCCACAGGACTGCTCTTTAAGCGAGTTTGCTCTTTAAGCGAAACACCATTGTAAGTGACCAATTGTGACTTCGGGGGGGGGGGGAATTGTGAACCCCGATTTATTTGTTAAGCAAAATTTTGGTTGGTTTTATTTGCTAACCGAAGCGAACATTCAGAGAAAATTCTGCTCTTTAAATGAGTTACTCTTTAAGCGAGGTGCTCTTTATGTGAGGTTTGACTGTACAACCATAGCAGCAGCAACTGTTTTAAAAGGCATAGCTTATTCTTAAAACCAGGCATGTGGCAAGCTCTGAGCTTGTTTTAAGGCTGAAATGTTCTGCCAAGAGCTTCCAGGATGACAATTTAGCTGATTATGAAGGTGGCTTGATGGCCTATTTGCTGCTTTTCTGCTGCCAACATTTGATATTGCAGCAGGTAATTTGATGTAAGAAAGCAGGGTGCAAAATAAAGAGGGCTGCATGATGCCCAAAGGTTGTGCTCTCTTCTTTCACTCCTGTTCAAGACATTTTCTGCCTTAAATCTGTAGCCATACAAACTTCTCCACCCAGTGCTGTCCTTTCTCTTGGGCAGAATAAAAAGGTTTTTTCTACCTCCAACTGTCTTGACACACATTCCTGGCCATTTCTACCCTCCTTAACTAAGAACCCAGTGGCTAGTGATGATTGCTTGTTTCTTATCTGGGCTTTGCTGCTGAATACCAAAGCTAAAGTTAATACAAGGAACAATATCATCAAGAAGTTGACAAACCATAAATGGGGAGCTCAACCATCCACACTGCGTGCATCAGCTGTGGGCCTGAGGATCTCTGCAGCAGAGTACGTTGCTCCAGTATTGAGTGCATCTGCACATGCAAAACATGTTGCCATTGCTGTTAAAGAAACAATGTGCATAGTAACAGGATGCCTGAAGCCTACATCAGTTGAGAAAATATATTCTCTTTTTGGCATTGCTCCACCTAAGATAAAGAGAGAAGTAGCAGCAGACGCTGAGAGAACTAAGCAAGAGAATGGCCCTTGACATCCTCTGATCAGATATGAGGCTCAAGTCCACAGGCTCAGATCCAGGAGGAGCTTTGTGGGAAGAACAAAAACTCTTGAGGGTACACAAGAGCACGACCAAATTAAGATGGAGGAAGGAGCTAACTGAACAAAGAATAACATTAAAGGAGGATATGACTGAGGAACTTAACCTCCCCTATGTTACTTGGAGGACCCTGAATAGGCTGAGGGTTGGAGTGCCTAAATCTAAGACCAACATGTTCAAGTGGGGACTTACGGCAGAAAACAACACATGCTGTGAATGTGAAGAGATACAGAATCTGGCTCATTTGTTAGTCTCCTGATCGCTACCAGAAACATGCACCAGTGAGGACTTAGATTTGGCCAATGACAAAGCCAGAAAGGTGGCTTCATTTTGGCAGTCCAGGGTTTGATTGAGACATGAAAGAAGAACAAGTAGTTGGCCAGGCATCTCATCTGGACCCCTTCTTCATTGGTAGCATTGTTGTGAAAAGCTTGTGATAGAGTCTAGCTCAATGGGAAATTTAACATGTTTTTAAAAGTGGTGCTCCCTAAAGTGGTGGTAAATACACTTCTGTTTGTCACAGCGTCTGATTTTGGTCACGTGTTTGTCTTACATTGAGTGCTTGTTGTCTTAAAAATGGCCATTGGAGGGTAAAAGGTAAGGTAAAGGTTGCCCTTGCTCAAAAGCCAGTTGTAACCAACTCTAGGGTTCAGTGCTCATCTCTGTTTCAAAGCCAAAGATCCAGCGCTGCCTGCTTCTGCAGACATTTCTGTGGCCATGTGGCAGGCATGACTAGACACTGGAGTGCACGGAATGCAATTTACCTTCCCACCAAAGTGGTCCCTATTTATCTACTTGCAATTTCTTGCTTTCGAACTGCTAGGTTGGCAGGAGCTGGGACAAAGAAGGGAAGGTAAACACAGGCTTAATCCACAAATCCGAATACTAAAGCATGTATGCTGGAGGTAATCTTAAAGTAGGCTAGCTGTCGGAAAAAGACAATCTTCTTAATACCTAATTTGGCCCTGACTGAGAAAGCAGAGAAGCATCCACTGTAATTTATATTGATGACAGCCGTCTAAGCATGCAGCAAACAAACACCAAGAAAAGTGGAAAATGAGAAGTTATGAGGCATTGGAGGCCTGGCATCTCTTTGCATGCCTTGTACCCACTGCTCTTAAACACAGTAGAAGATGGTGCCAGATTAATCAGGTTGTGTAAATAAATGGACTTTGGAGGTGTGAATATCTTGTCCTTCATCTCAGGCAGAAAAATATTTGGGCTATCTCTGGCCCTACCACATGTTCCATTCTACTCTACCCTTCCTTCCTCTGCCACTTTTATCCTGCATGACCCCAGGCAAACTACTTTGATTTTATTTTCTTTGTTTGAATGAGGTAATATCAATTTGGCAGCTCCATAAAGAATTAAAAGGACCACTTAAAATGTCATTGTTTACAAGCCTTACTTTCAGACCTCTACTATCTCTGCATTCATCTTTTTAATGGAATAGCCTTCCAGAAAATCTTGTCTTCTCTTTCTGCAGAAAAAAAAATGCACAATGAACTGTAGTAAAAGCCCAGAAAAATACAGAAAATAAAACAGGATCACTTCGCAATACTGATGCTTGTCTATAAGTACACTACCTTGAGGGGGGAGGGAAAAGGAGAGGTTGTTGTTAACAGCAGAAGGTAATTTTTAGATCAAAACCTTCCACCTCAATAAGAAATGCCAGGATCTATTTGATTTAAAAGTGTGAACATTGTACTAAGCTCAGAGACACTAGGATTGTTTTCAAAGAAGTTTAGAATGCAACTTCTGTTTCATGAACTACACCAAAGCCTTTGATTATGTAGATCACAATAAACTGTGGCAAGTCGTTAAAGAGATGGGAGTACCAGACCACCTCACTTGTCTTCTGAGAAACCTATACGTGGGACAAGAAGGAAAAGTTAAGACAGGATACAGAACAACTGATTGGTTTAGAATAGGAAAAGGAGTATGTCAAGGCTGTATATTGTCACCCTGCTTATTTAACTTATATGCAGAGTACATCATGCGTAATGCAGAGCTGGAAGAACCACAAACTGGAATTAAGATTGCTGGGATAAATATCAACAACCTGAGATATGCAAATGACACTACTCTAATGGCAGAAAGTGAAGAAGACCTAAAGAACCTCTTGATGAGAGTGAAAAAGGAGAGTGCAAAAGCTGCCCTGAAACTCAACATCAAGAAAACCAAAATCATGGCAAGGCTCACACAGTTTTAACACAGAGATGCTTTCCAAACTGCATAAGCCATTTCAGTCTTCTTGCTTAAATGACAGGCAATTGTTCTTTGCAATTGGCTGTTTTGAGGAATAATTGCATGCTGTTTGTAATCTGTTTCAAAATGAAAAACCCTCTGTTATATTTATATTAGGAGAAAACAAAAAACTTTTCAGTCTAAAACAGTGACATGTCAGAATTATTTAGCAAAAAGGGAATGAATGAAAGGGTTGCTAAAGGCGCCAAAAACATGATGAATCCAAATGGTGTGACTAAGCTACCTTTAGTCTGGGTCAGCTAATGATTGAACAACAGCAAGCAGTAAAGCAAGGTTTGAACCAAAAAAAATCGCATGGTAATATCTTGGTAATATTTATCATGGGTTGACCATGTGACTAATGTATAAGTGTTGCACCAGGTGGATAAAGAAAAAGAACTGTTTAAGACCATTAAGCAAAGAAAGCACCAATACCTTGGGCATATCATGAGGAATGACATGAAATACAGAATACTCCAACATGCTCTGCAAGGAAAGATCCATGGGAAGAGAGGCTCCAGACATAGATGGACTTCATGGCTGAAGAACCTGAGAGATTGGTGTGGAATGTCCTTGGAAGAACTGTTTTGAGGAGTTAAAAGCAAGAAGACTATTGCCATGATGATAGCCAATATCCGAAATGGATATGACACCTGAAGAAAAAGAATATCTTAGAAGAGCTACTTCATTGGACTACAACTTCTAGAATCTCTGAGCCAGAATCTCTGAGCCAGCCAGCAATTGTGAAACAAAAAACTAAATTTTTGCAAACTGTGACATTAACATGGAAATCATCTGTCTCAAATTCAGCCATCCCTTGTTTGGTGCCACCAAAATCTTTGGACTGCTGGACTACAGCTCCCTTCATCCTCATCCATCACAGCAAATGGGACATTGTTGCTTGGGGATTATGAGAGTTTAATGCATCTAGAACACAGCAGACTGGGGAAGGCAGCCTTAGTCTATTCCAGCACACCCTTACATTTGAGACAAGCCACAGAGCAACTTTGCCTTTTGGGGATATCCATTCTCTTGGTGATAAAACTGATGTGATCATTTCATTACAAGCACAATCTCCACAAGCACAGGGCTCATGGAATTCATTAATTAATTCTACTAATTAATGGATAGTCATTAAGTAATTATTTAATTTCATGTATCAACTACCTTTCTTCAAGGCATTCAAGCTTATCCATGTGGCTTCCCTTCACTATTTAAGACCCAGAGTCACCCTGTAAAGTAGGTTAAGGTGTAATAAAAAGGTAAACAGATGAGTTTTTTTAATATAATAAAAATTATCTTCCACTCATTTCCTTTGGCTTCTCTGCATTCTGCATATGCAATATAAAACCTATTGCTGCACCATAGGATACCTCCCCAATTACAATAAGACAAGGTTCAACATCAGGTCACATATCAATAGCATAGCTGTTAATTTGCAGTAACAAATCCATGCTAACAGCCTTTTGAGTCAACATTAGAACTCTTGAGCATGCAAACAAGCCCTTGAGAATGTCTCTAGGTCTTATCTGGAGCTTTAATCAAAGGTCAATAGGTAGGTAACACAATGGTTTATGAGGCGTAAGCAGCCAGGACATAGTGTTAAACTGAGAGGAAAACCCATTTGTTCAATGATCTTGAGATGGTACATGGAATTCATAATTAGAGTAAGGAATTTGCTCACATAGGTATCCACAGACATAGGAGTAACTAAGTCAGTGATGACAAACCTTTTAGAGACTGAGTGCCCAAAGAGAGGGGCGGGTGAATTCTGTGCTGGAGGGAGGAAGTGCTCCCATTGGGCTGCTGGGCAGAGGAGCGGGTGAACTCTGTGCTGGGGGGAGGGAGGAAGTGCTCCCACTGGGCTGCTGGGCAGAGGGGCAGGGCAAACTCTGTGCTGGGGCAACGGAATGTGTGCCAACAGAAAGGGCTCTGAGTGCCCCCTCTGGCAAGTGTGCCATAGGTTTGCCACCAGCGAGCTAAGTGATCTAAGGTAATAACGGCAAGTCTAGTGATATTGATAGACTACAATTTCCATAATATCTTATATTTTTAAAAAACTGACTGGGACTTCCAGGGGTTGAACACCAACCACACCTGGGACCCAAGGTTAGGAGCCTCTGATTTAAGGATAAAGTTGCCCTGTAGTTTAAATACATAGTTTTCAAAGTGTTAATGAAGGCAGTTTGTACAGGCATATCAGACAAAAAACAAAATAAATGTAAAAACAAGAAATAAGACAAAAACCAGTTTCCCAAGACAGGGAAGAAAATATTTACTTTCATATTTTAATGCAAGCTTTTGTGGATCAAATCCACTTCCTCAGAAATAAGAGTTGGACACACAGCAATCATTTAAACATGCCCTCAAGGTAAAGAGACAGTGATTTGTTAGACATGGATTACAAATTGTATGAGTCACTGGGGAATTGCCTGCTTGGGATGACTTACGTTTGTTATTTAGTCCTTTTCCACTTGAAATTAGATCAGTAAGAATGGTAGTGGGTGCAGGAACCTTGGCTGTAAATAACAACCCAGATACAAATTGTGTGTGTCAATGTGGCATTATTATTATTATTAATCACATTTATATCCCGCCCTTATCAAAAGACTCAGGGTGGACTACAAGGCTAAAAACACAATTAAAACATTGATTACAATTAAAAGATTAGAAAGTTAAAAAGATTAAAAAATAAAAAGATAACAGGGAGAGAGGTGGGGGTCAAAAGAGCCAGCGGGCAGAGCTGACCGTCTGGCCCACACCCCACATATGCCCCACCAGCCAGGTCTTTAATCCCTTCCTGAAAGGCAGCAACTCCATCTGGAGACGCAACTCACTTGGCAGGAGGTTCCATAGGGCTGGAGCGGACACAGAAAATGCCCTCCTAGTGCTAGAGAGGTGAGCCTCTCTAGCTGATGGCACAACAAGAGTGCCTCTCCAGTCTACTCTGGTGGGACAGACAGAGGTTCTCGGGGTGACACGGTCTCTTAAGTATCCTGGCCCACTACCATAGAGGGCTTTAAAGGTAATAACCAGCACCTTGAACTGCACTTGGAGGCATACTGGGAGCCAGTGCACCTCTCAAAGCAGTGGTGAGGCACGAGCATAATGCCCATCCCCCATCACAACCCGAGCAGCTGCATTCTGGACCAGTTGCAGCCTCCGAATGGTCACCAAGAGCAATGTAGAGTGCATTACAATAATCAAGTCTGGGGGTGACCAAAGCATGTGTTATCATGAGCAAGGAGTCTCGGTCCAGGAGCACACAACACAAAGTTGTGCAAAAGCCCTCCTAGCCATGACTGCCACCTGCTCTTTGAGCAGGAGTCGTGAGTCCAGGAGGACCCCCAGATTAGGCACTAGATCTGTCTGGGGCAAAACCACCCCATTCAGAAGCAAAGATGGTAGCTACCAAGATAATGCAGGACCCCTGACCCACAGCCACTCAGTCTTGCCAGGATTCAGTTGTAGCCCGTTGTCCCCCATCCAGACCCTAATAGCCTCCAGGCACCTAGAAAGGACTTCCACTGTGTCGCTAGGGTCCCCACAGGCTGAGATATACAGCTGGATATCATCTGCATGTTGATGATATCTCACCCCATGGAAATGGATGATCTCACCCAGTGGTTTCATGTAGATGTTAAATAGGAGAGGTGAAAGCACCAAGCATTGAGGCACTCCATATTGGAGAAGCCTAGAGTTGGATATCTCACTGTCCAACCACACCAACTGGGTCCAGCCCCTCAGAAATGAGGAAAACCAGGACAACACAGTGCCCTGGATCCCCAATCCTCAGAGCTTTTCCAGAAGGATACCGTGGCCAATGGTATCGAAAGCCAATGAGAGGTCAAGAAAAGCCAGGATGGACAAATGTCCGCCATCCCACTCTCTCCAGAGATCATCCACCAGCATGACCAATGTAGTTTCCATACCATATCTGGGTCTAAATCCTGATTGGAAGGGGTCCAGATAATCTGTTCCATCCAGGATCTCCTGTAACTTCCATGCCACTGCCTTCTCCAAAACCTTACCCAGAAAGGGCAGGTTGGACACAGGCCGATAATTTGCCATTATTGCAGGGTCAAAGGATGACTTCTTCAGGAGGGGGTGGACCAGGGTATGAAAAATTGATAATTGCCTCGACCCAACCGCCTGTTACCATCCTGGTAGATTTAATTAGCCAGGCGGGGCACAGATCTAACGCACAGGCGGTGGCACGGACAGCTACCAGGAGCCTGTCCACTTCCTCAGGGACAACTGGATCAAACCGATCCCACATAACATGGCCAGACTACACTTCAATTAACCCCAGATCTACATTTTCAATTTCAATTTCGAGCGAATCTGAGTGATTTTCTCTGTCAGATAATCAGCAAAAGCCTCAGCCGACCCCTGCCAACTGAGGCCCGACCCCCCCCCCCATCTACTGACGAGGGACCTGGTCACCCGGAACAGGATCGCCAGGTGATTATCTGCAGAGGCAATGAGGTTGGTGAAGTACTGGTATTTCATCACTTCCATCACCACTAGGTAGGCTTTAATAGCAGTTCTAACAAGTGTTCGGCCGGACTCACTCCAAGTCTTCACCCAGCATCTCTTTGCCCGTTTGAGCACCCTCAACTCCTCTGTAAGCCACGGGGATGAGCAGTGCCTATGAGCATAGAGAGGCTGTAGTGGAGCGATTACATCCAAGGCTGCCATTGCTCTCTCGTTCCAGAGGTCAACAAGCGCCTCAGGCAAATCACATCGCTGGTCCAGAGGAATATCCCCCAGTTCCCTTTGGAATCCTTCTGGATCCATCAATCACCAGTTTAATAGGCCCTACTACCTCCCTACAGTGAAGCTTCACCCCCAGAAAGTCCAAAGTCACCAGAAAGTGATCTGATGCAAAATGGATTCCCCCCCCCCCCATTCTCAGGCAAATGTATGGTGACCTGGTCCACTGTATGCACATCAGGAATGTTTAAAATCCCATCCCAAACATTTCCCACATAATGCTATTCTTATACAGGCTTTCTAACAAAAATACAACGGCATCGATGGAGGGGTTTGATCCAATTTTTAAAATCTGAATTGAAATTGTAGGATAACTCTGAAGTACAGTATAGATGTAGCAAAAGCTCTCAAATTTTCTGTGAAGAAAGGTGTCTCAATATGTCAAGACATCTTATCAAGAAAATGCTCCTTCATGTGAACAAAAAGACCAGCACCTTTTTTAATCAGAAGCAACACTGATTTTATGAGGAAAATATTTTGCAGAAAATGTATTTTGCACAAAACGCAAATTTTGTACACAAAATACAAACTTTTGCATAAAGCAAACTTTAATGGGAGGGCGAGATTTGAAATAGTTTTTAAAAGAAAAAATGACAAAACCCTGCCTTCATCTTGCTCAGCAGGAAAACTCTTGTTCTCACCTGACATAGCAAAACTAGCAAAGATTTACATATCAGCTTTCATGGCAGTGTGTCTCATGCCCCAACCTGAGTTTGAATAAATTACCATTTGGAGGTAGGGAAGACTTAAGTACACATGCACAGAGCAATTAATTCCACATACCTTGATTTATTAACATTAACATACATACAATATATTTGTTTTTGTTTTCTCATTTTTTCCCTACGTCTTTTTGAGCTTTCTAAACAGAAGCAATGGAAGGGGAAATAAAGATGAAAGGGAGTATTTACATCCATCATCTGTTCTAGCTCCTGCCAACCTAGCAGGTCGAAAGCAAGAAATTGCAAATAGATAAATAGGTACTGTTTCAGCAGGAAAGGTAACAACTCCTCTCTCTCTTTCTCTCTCTCTCTCTCTCGCAAATCATTGTGCAGATATACCAGTATATATGCAGGAATAAAAGCTACCAGGAGAGCTGGAGACAATTACTACTAAATTAAATTTGAGGATCCTCAAATTTGTTTCCACAGAGGTCTGGCTGAAAGAATGCTGCTTAAACTTTTACAAGTAAAGCTTTAAAGTGGATCCAACTGAAAGAACTACTAGATACATCTCAAGCCATGCTGTCAGGGATTGAAAGAGCTGGAGGCAATTAAGCCAAACATCTGCCTTGCCTGAAACTCCTAATAATAACTGTCAGATGCTAACATCTGGAGAAAGACCACTAGGGCTGAAATACTGGCAAGCGGGGGCAGAAACTGATAGCAGAGAAGATTGTTAAAAGCATTAGTGGATCCTTGCTCAGTGACCTCATTGCAATGTATCTTCTTTTAGAAAAGGAAGCAAAGGGACAAGAACTATTGTCACTATTCCAATAAGAGAAAGATTAAGGCAGAAACCATAACAATGGGAAAATATCAGCCTGGAAACAGTGGTTCCCTGAATATAGAGACACAGGGTTCTTCACTCAGTCCACACCTACAAAGTTTGCTATGGGAGACTGGGGAAGTTTAAGCGTTCATACCTAAGTTACCTCCACCACACAGGATCCGTTACATAATATAGGCCCAAATGTTGTCTATGTTATCTCCACCACTTGGGATCTTTCCCAGGGATCCAATATCTGTAATCATACTTGTGGAACAAGCACCACAGTTGTTATTCTGTCCATACCAGCACTAATTCTTCCAAAGGATTCCAGGACCAGTGCCTTAACTGTGGAAGCCTGTGGTCTCGAGGTTGCTGAGACCCCATAGGCTAGCTGCTTCCTGTGGTTGTTTAAGTTTAAGTTAGATGGCCAGAGGAAAAGAGGAGAAGGCTAATGGTTGTGTAAAAGAGGGCATTGCAATGGGTGCAGTATCACTTTGGGGCAAAGCTTCACATGTTGAAATTATCTCTTCTCTACGATGGTCTTCTTTGCCATCTAGTCACTCAGCTGCATAGGAAAATACTATTGAGTCTACACATTCTCATGCACATTTACATTCACACACAATAATCCACTTTGTGTAGGTCTTTTTCTGCTGAGTGCACGAGTCAGGGTGGGAAGAAGACCTTCCTAAAGCAAGTATCTCTTAACTTCTATGGATTATCACAGTTAGTTCTATTTAAAAAGATAGTATGCACAAAGTAAATACACCTAACAGTTTCCCTTGGGATTTCGGCTATTAAATAATTCTAGATTCTAGGACAGGGCCTCAATATCTTGGCAATGAAGAAGCCAGCAGCAGATTATCATCTCCAATATGGGACATGGAAGAGGCTGAAGAGGCTGAGAACTGGGATGACATGATGCAAAATACACCTAAAGAGATGGGGCCACATTGACAATGGTGAACAATGTGAATGTGATGAGAGGCAAGACTTTGAACATGTGCTATTCTGTAGCAACTTGCTTGAACCATGTGATATCAAGGATTTGTGTAATGCAACTAACAATAATTTCGGGTCATAAATTATTCTGAGTTGAAAGGATTTTTGCTGGAGGAACTCCGCTCAGGAGATGCCCGAATGAGGCTCCTTTCATGTCCCCAAGATCTTTTCCCACTGAAGTGGTCCCTATTTATCTACTTGCAATTTCTTGCTTTTGAACTGCTAGGTTGGCAGGAGCTGGGACAGAGATGGAAGCTCAAACCATCATGCAGTACCAGGGTCTCGAACTGCCAACTTGGTGGCCTTCCAGCCAGTGATGGGATGTCAAAAATTCTACTACCACGCCATGACGTCATGGACGTCATGTGCGTGGCCAATGTCATGACATCATGATGTCATGGGCGGAGCCAACGTCATGACGTTGTGGGCAAGGCCAAAAATAAAAATAATAATAAAAAAAATAAACATGCACACAGACCCGTAAATAACTTAAAGAAATAAAATAAATAAATAAAAAAAATAAAATTTAAATAAAAGTACAACCACCCACCCAAAACACAAATAAATCACCCACCCACCCTAAATATAAAAGCCTCACTTACCTTCCTTGGCGCCGACGAACCTCCATGTGGCCCGGGGCCACCCGGCAAGGCACGCTGCCCCCGACTGTGGCCGTTTCCTCCTACGAAGGCCGCGGCCGGCCCTGCATCCGCTGGCCACGGCTGCCACAGCCGCCTGCAGCCCCTGCCTGGCCACCGAACTCCCACGGGCACGTTGGTGCCTGGCCGCACCGTCCGCCCGCGCCGCGCCCTCCTAGGGACTTGGGCCCGACAAACCCCCATGCCCTGGGTAAGCCCGGCGGGGCTCGCCACCGCCGCATCGTCTTCTGCCGGGCGCCTGCTGCTTTCTCGGGCCGTTGCCTTTTCAGCCCCGCGGGGCTTACCCAGGGCATGGGGGTTTGTCGGGCCCAAGTCCCTAGGAGGGCGCGGCGCGGGCGGACGGCGCGGCCAGGCACCAACGTGCCCATGTGAGCCAGGTGGCCGGCTAGGGGAGGTGCCCTTCTCTTAGGGCTGCCGTCGCTGCTGCCGGAGCCACTCTAAAAAGGGGCGGCTCCAGCTTTGGAAGATTTTTTTTTTTAATTGGAGCCATTTGGCTCCAATTTAGTGCGCATGTCCAGAAACTCAATTTGACGCATGCGCAATGCATCAGATTGAGTTTCTGCACATGCGCAGTCAATTGGAGCCATTTTAGCTCCGATTTTTTTTAAAAAAAAATTCTTTCGGTGAGGCGTCCGGAACCGGACGCCTCAAAAGTGGACTCCCCTCCCGGCGAACTCTCCGGGATTGGTCCTACCGGTTCCAGGGATCCGTCTGGAACCGGGGACATCCCATCACTGCTTCCAGCTAACAAGGCGAGCTTGTAAAGCAAATGACAGTGCTATACAAACTGCTGAATAATGGAAAAATAGAGAGTGATTATGTAAACATGTAGTTTATATATGCATACTTTTTAAAATTATTAATTTTTTAAAATTCTCTTGGTTTTAAATTTTAGTGCTTCTGACTTGGATAAATAAATAAAAATTGGCCGATGACACTTTTTTCTTCTAGCTGAGCACGCTTGGAGCAACAGAGAGAAAGGTTAATCTGACCCTCTTGGTTTTCCTGAATTGCAGCTTCCATCACCCTAACCAACATAGCCAATAGGGAAAGATTATGTAGTCCAGAAATGCTTAGAGGGATACAAGTTGCCCACCCTTGAACTGGACAATGCAAGAAGAATCATTCATGCAAAGCCAAGTTCATCATTTCAGCTGCCATCATCGCAGCAGTAGCCAATCCAACTTATAGTGAACTGACAAAAGAAATGTACAGTACTGCAATTCTATCTACATTAAGTTTTTTCTCGTTTTACATCTATACATATAAATTATCAGGTTAGTTTTATGTAAACCAATATCCATTTTCCGTAGTGCTTAAGTTCACTACAAAACCTCTTCTTATGGACCGCTTCTTAGCCCTGTTCAGTCATTACCTTATCAGATTCCATTATCAGGGCCACAGAGTTGGGTAGCCCTCTGCCCTCCCTCATCGCTTTGCTCACAGCTTCAGGGCTTCTTGCCTTCTTTTACAACCTTCATGTGAGTAGGAAGCTCTTCTCTTCCAACCTCTCTCCTCTCACATGAAGAAAGCATTTAGGAAGAGGGAAGGGCTATCTGCTGCTGTCTGTCTGTGTTGGCTATAAACAAATAAAAAGTAATGTCTAAATAAGGCGTTGCTCTGACAAGTTGTACCTAGGCTGGGGAGCTGCTTTCAAACCATGACCATATCTTGGAAATCTAAGTGTAGTACATAACATGTAGAGGGGCAAATGTTCCCCTTCGCTACTCTACATTTCCCTGAAGCTTCAGGGTGTATCCTGGCACTCAGATCTCTTAGTCTTTCCCCTCCTACATACTTATGTTTGAAGGATGCCTCCTCGGAATTGAACTTCTACTCCACCTTTGCTCAAACCTTTTGCTTCTCTTTTTGGTTCCAGCCTACATCTACGTAGAGGTAATCAAACCTTTCCACTATATGACAGAGTAAAAGAAGACTACAAAATATTAATTGGCACCGTGAGTAGTCCTTGTTGTGTGATTAGAATCAAAGATATCTCCCAAGGGTGCTAGTTCTTATTGTTCTCCACAGGATGACATAAAGTGACTGTGACATGCCATACTTCTGCTCTAAAGCAATTGTACAATAAGATCTCCAACAGCAGGATAATCTCTCATGGGAGGATCTCTCTACAGCCTCTGGAAAACATCGGGTTCTCTTTCATGTGCACTTATCTACCCACTTTATCAATATACCTGAGGGTACAATGCAAATATGTATCCATTTCTTCTCCTAATCACCTTTATAAAGGTAAGTTGGACAATATCCTCACCCCCTATGGACAGGTGGGGAGGCTGAAAAGGTGAGGACATAGGAGAGCAGAGAATCATGAAATTGCATACCTGTACAGGCATACACATATACACACATAGAGGGGGAGAAAATGAGAGAGGGGGGGTCACATCAACATGATCAGACATTAACATTTAACCCAAAAATCTTCTTTCCTCCAATATCTCACTCTGGAATTCAAGGAACTGAAACAAATGTTCTCCAGTTCTTTCTCCACAGATTATCATACATGCTAACATCACTGCTTAGGGGTACACCTGTACAGCTTCAGCAACTTCAAGGAGGATATTTAAAACAAAGCCTCCACAACAGGCAAAGAAAACTGTATGGAACACAAGATTACAAGTTTCAACAAACACTAGAATTGGAAGAGACCTGAAGAGTCATCTAGGTCAACCCCTTCAGACACAAGAAGTGCAATGTTACAGCATCTCTGAATAAGTAGCTAGCTATCTAAGCCTGTACTGTATTTAAAACCTTCTAACAAGGGAGAGCTCTGCACTTTTCAACAACTTGTATTTTCAGGAAATTATTAAGACTTAGTCACAATCCCCTGTCTTGTAATTTGAACCCAGTAGTTCAGACCCTGCCTACGGTGAAGTAAGAAACATTATTATCTATACAATAGCCTTTAAATATTTGCTTTGGACGCAACCTTAAACATATACCAGCCCTATTAATCCAAACTTCATTAATTTGTTACATTAAGCAGTATGATCAATCACTAAAATTACTGAGCAATACAATGCATGTCTACTCAGAAGTAAAATCCTACTATGTTTGACCTTTGTCCCTTTCAGTCTTAAGCACTCCATACTTTTTGTTATTTAAGGTCTCATGTAACCAATGAATAAGCAAATTTAACCAACGTTATGCATGTTCTCCTTTAATGTCATCAGTTAAGATTTCTTACTTCAAATAATTTTACAGCATTGTCAAATACAGAAGAATCTTGTACTGGTGCCGTAAAATTTACCATGGAAAATTAGTCAGAATGGCATACTGGTGTGAGAACTAGAGCATGAAATTACTTGGGAGACTAGTCTGTCTGAGTAACTCATCAGAACATTTTTTCCCCAAACCAAACTACAGAATTGCAAGTCCCATTTCAACACCCTTGTGTTCCACATTCACAAAAACCTTCACAATTTAGATTTCCCAAAGGGCACACGCATTCCTCTGCTGCACTACATATATGAAAATAGTATACCAACTTCCGATCCCACATTTCTCCACTAATATCACTGCTATTAATCATTTTATTCTCATGTGCTTCAGAGTTGCTTGACAAGTTTTGTTTATTGTGAGCTGCCCAGAGTCGCCTTAGCAGGGGGGGGGGGGCGTAGAAATGTAAGTAATAAATAAAATAAATAAATAAGTCTGAAATGGGTTCTGTTATTTCAATATTTATTTATTTATATTTATATGGCTGCACCTATCGCCGAAGTGACTCTAGGTGGCTCACAATTCATAACCCACAATCACAATAAAATGATCCACTATCATTAAAAACCGTTACACTAAAGAAATAAGGACCCAATTTAAAAGCCCATTATCAAAACATCCGTAACACTAAAATTTGAAAATCTAAAATCCAGAATCTAAGATGGCGGTCATTCTCATGGTCATATAAGCAAGCGGGGAGGGGCTGCTCATCCTGCAGCCCCCCCCCACCGCATGAGCCAGCCATGTATTCAGTCCTTTCCTAAAAACCAACAAATCTGGCTGAAGACAGAGGTCAATTGGCAGGAGGTTCCACAGGGCTAGAGCAGATACCAAAAAGGCCCTCCTTCCAAGGGAAAGATTCAGACCCTGCTTGGGTTAAAATCTCTTGCCTAGAACAGTGATGGTGAACCTTTTAGAGTGCAAGTGCCCAAGGAGAAGGAGGGGATGCTTGGGCAGGCACCATGTGTGCCCACACACCCATGTGATGTCACTGGTGCATCTCCAGTGAAGTCATGTGGGTATACCCCCATGGATGTGCCCCTCTGTGGGAATGCCACCCACATGGGTGGACCACCCCTGACAAGTGTGCCCACCTCCCACAGGTGCCCCACCCCTGTGGGTGCTCCTGACCACCCCGTGGGTGCACCTGACCACCACCACCCCCCCACTGGTGCATCCAACTCCTAGGAGGGGGGGAGTCTGGTTACCTCACTTTGTCCTGCCGCCACTTCTCAGTGGGATTTCAGCCTTCCCTCTCGCCTTCCAATTGGAAGAATCAGGGATGAACAATGCTGAATATTTTTTATAGATGGCATTATGTTATTTATGCAAGCTACAGAAAATTATTGCAGAAGAGGGGGTGGAAGAAAATGCATTCCCCGAGTAGGAGGGTATTTAGTACTAAGCACTGGAGAACAGTTTAGCATAAGCAGATTTTGTACCACTTCTGAAAGCATAACTTGGCTGGGTAAGATCCTTATTTCATCTCATCTCACATGTACCACTGCCAAGGTTTACATGAAAGTACTGTACTACTTTCTCCTGCTGAGGAATGAGAGGTTACACCATACCTTACATAACCTGAAGAGTGTTTTCCCCTTTCCTCTCCCTATATTTGACCTTTAGCTTTCTTATGTGGGACTGGTCAAGCCTGAAATAGCCCTGATCAATTATGTATACACAGTAGTGGGATGTCAAAAATTTTATTAACCCACCATGATGTCATCACAGTATGGGCGGAGCTAACATCATGGGCGGAGCTGACATCATGATGTTGTGGGTGGGGCCAAAGAAAAAATAATAATAAATAATAATAAATAAAATAAAAATAAGCACACACCCACACCCACACCCCTCAACCCACCCACCCACAACACAAACCCGTAAATAAATAAAAATACACCCACCCACCCACCCCAAACACAAATCAACCAGAGCTTTTAAACCAGAGCTTAAAGCTTATTCTGGCTAATCTTTCTCACACTAGGTCAGATGGAAGGAACTACAGAATGAACTCACCACAAGATGGCTTCATGTTGGCACTTTTCAACAGTTAAAGAAGTTAGGTACTAAGTCTTTGCCTAACCAGTTCTCTAGGATAATATGCCTTAATGTAAATGTAAAACAGCTGTACCTCCTTAAGGGTGTTGAGTCATGCCTACCACATGTCTACGTAAACATCTGCAGATGCAGACAGTGCTGGCTCTTGGGCTATAAACAGAGATGAGCACTGAAACCTAGAGTTGGATATGACTGGCTTTCAAGGGAGGGTGACCTAATAATCTGCAAATTCTGGCAAGCAGAAGCCACACTAGCCACTGTTACAAGTATTAATATTATGACCATGGCTGTCCTTACCCTGGCTATTCCATCAACCATGCATGGCACTTTATAGAACAGCATTCCAAAAAGTCAGTTTCTTGCTCCAAGATGCTTCCCATCTTGCATTCACTACAGGAGGAGACAACAGCATGAAGGAAAGAAAATCCAGGTTGGGGGGGGGGGAGAAGTATTCAGTCTAGCTACACATGCTAAGGCTTTATTTTCACAGAGGATAAATAGGTTAAGCCAAGTCTAAAAGGTGGTACTGTATTCTTTTCTATCAGTCAACTGCCCATAGTGGTGGAGGGCTCCAGATCGAAGATCTCCATGTTTGAGCCCCACCACACTTAGAGGGAAATAAATTTCAGGTACAAGAGAAATAGACTCTTGGATGGCTAAAAATGATAGCTGGAAGTCATTATGGAAATTCAAGAGCAAGGAAGAGTGGAAGGATCCAAAAAACTTGGGCTGGATGCATACAGATATAGATAAGGAACCGGACAGAGATTTAAGGAAGGGCTATCTTATTGTCTGTCCATAACAAAAAGTGATAGAACTGGGTGGGATGAGTTGTGATAATGGAAATGAATCAGCCTGAAATAGCTAAAGGTGATAGATATTGGGACTTTCAGTCCAACATCATCCAAATTTTACAATAACAAAATTAATGCAGAAGGAGAAAAGAGAATACAAATGGACAAATACAGCCATCGTCCCTAGGACATCGACACGTCCCACGAGAGCAAACCAAGAGGGCATCCTTCAGGTACCATCTGTTGGGGAGGCTCACCTCTCCAGCACAAGGAAAAGGGCCTTCTCGGTTGTAACCCCCACACTATGGAACCTCCTCCCAGTAGTACTACGCCTTCAGGCCCAGTTGCTATCATTTAGGAAAGAACTGAAGACGTAGTTGGCGAAATGGGTCTGGGGGCTGGGATCATCAACAAGCTCCCCTTTCTGGCTTGTCTGAGGCTCCCCTCTCCTGTAATTTATTTTTAATGTTAACATTTTTATATTTGTTTTTAGATAGTAATGGCACAGCGATGGGCAATACTGCTATGTTCTTAAAGGTTTAAATTGTTTTATATTGGTTTTAACTTGTGTACACTGCCCAGAGTACATCGAATTAGGGCGCTATATAAATATATCTATTAAATTACATTAAATTAAAAATATTTTGTGTCTCATTTTTAAATTTTAGTTGGGAATTTTAAAAACAGTTTCTAAAAACCCCACTTTTACTGGAATTTTTTAAACAGACATTGATGTTAATTTGTCAGGAATGTTCTAGTTCTGAATTTCCTGCATCTGTGGTGAACTAGACTAGATGTCCTTTGGAGTCCATTCTGACTGTAAAAGTCATCTATGATTCTACTATTTAGTGAATATAGGAAAAATATTAGTTTGGAAAATGACAGGAAGCTCATTCTTAGACATACGGAATCTGAGAAACTGATGATACGTTTAAGGTGGAAGCCACCAAGTAGAGTTGTAGTGTTGGAGAAAGGTATGTTCTGAAGGAAAGATGTAGAGTTACATGATGTCCTCAGGTGGATACTGAATGCCATGGGAACTAATGTCACCAATGCACACTGTATGAAAAGAGATAAAAACCAAGGGCTAAGAACAAACCTCTGAGGAACTCTAATGGAGAATCAGAAATGTCCCAACAGAAATATTGAATGATGAACTAATAGTCAAGTTGGAAGAGAGCTAACTAAGGACAGAGTCATAAATATCCAGGCATTAAAACAATCTTGCAGGATATAAGGATCAATACATGTTAAAGGAAACAAAGTGCTCAGGGTGCATTTGGAAGTGAGGAGATTATCAGAGATTTTGCAGCTTGAATGTAGATTCACTGGAGTAAAAAGAGAGGAAACCTATTTGTTAACTGTACTGAGAAGATTCTTATAGAAGAAAGCGTTGAGGCCCTTGGTGTCTGGAACACAATCAAAAACACAGGAGAGAAGGAGAAGGATGAAGGAGCAGGATTTGTTGGTTGGTTGCTTTAAAATGAAGGAACAGAAACAAACGAATGCAGTAGACAAGGAGCCAGATTTTTTTAAGGATCGAATGATTATGTGGTGAAGAGAACAAATAATGATTAATGTTATGGCAACCAGACTCTAGGAAGGAAGAGCACTGAAGTGTTGAATAAACAAGTGATTTGAGAGAAAGAGAAAATGAGAGAAGAAGAAAAATATGACAGAAGGAGATAAAGCAGTTTCATTGAAGAAGACAGTAAAGTTCTGCATACAGAGGGAAGAGAGGGAAAGTTGGTGTGTGGGCCTTCACAAAATATCAGAGGCAATAGTTATCCAAATACATTAGTAGAGCTTTCCAGAGGCAATCAGCTAGTCAAGGGCCTGAATTAAAAAGGCCTTCTTCTTTCATGTCTGGATCAAACCCTGGCCTGCCAAAATGGAGCCATTTTCTTTGCTTAAAAGAGAGTATCCAGTCAAGCATCACACAGACGTATTTTGGTGTTAAACAGTACAGTACTGTAATCAATTCCCTTGCCACGTAACATTCAACTTAACCCTGCCTTGTCTCTCAGTTTCAAATGTGGAAAGCACATACTTGAGTCTTGCTTGGATTAGGCTTCAAATGGTTGATGTGTTGTAATACTGTCCTAATGGAAAAGGTGAGTCAAGACTAGTGATTAAAGGAATTAATGTTTTGTTGGGAGGCAAGCCAGACTAATTAGGTATTGGGGAACAGGAAAGAATTAAAAGAGGCTACTATGGACTATAGAGCCAGGGCATAAATTCTCTTTTAAAAAATCTCTACAAAAATATGCATTACAGATCACACAAAAGGGGCAAGAGGCAGAGTGTAGGAAAGAAAAGGTGTATGCTGTGTTGAAAAAATGATGGACAAGCAGAAGGCATTCCTTAGCAGAACTGTCAGAGAGCAAATACAGTGGAACCACACGCAACAATCACCCTGTATAGCAATGAAATCATATAACAACTAGGTTTTTTTGGTGGAAATTGTGTCCCTCATAATAATTTTCCCTATGGAAAAAAATTGTACAACAATTTTTCAATGGGAAAAACCACTTAGTGAAAAAAATAGTTGTATGATGCATCCCATAGGGAAAATCGCTATACGATGCATGCATCGTATAGCAATTGTTTTGTACAACAACGAGGCCCGTGGAACGGATTAAAATCATTGTATGAAGTACCACTGTACTGAAATCAAGCTCAAGAAAGGATGGGAGGAGTGAGTCCAAAGACAGAAGTCAAAAGAGGAGCTTTAGAAATTGAGTTGGAGGGGTAAGTGTCAATGGATGTTAAAACAGCCAAAGAAGAAAAGATGGCAAAGAATTCTCTAGATCAGGGGTACCATGGGCTGGTCTAGATCAGGCCATGGGCTGGTCACGTGATTCAGGGTGCTGGTCACTATGGTCCAGGGACCAAATCCGGCCCCCAATGTCTAGTCATCTGGCCCACGGAGCCCTCATAGCTCCCAGAAGCAGAAGTAAAACGCGCCCATGCGGGCACGTTTTACTTCCACTTCTGGGAACAATGAGGGCTTTGTGGGCCAGATGAATTAGCATCAGGGGCCAGATCCAGCCCGTGGGCTGTAGTTTTGGCACCCCTGCTCTAGATCTAAAAGATATGTTGATGTTTGGAGCCACAGTCCCCTTTCACAAAAGACTCTAAAACTGTGCCCTCCTATGCCTTTTGATAGGCCTCTTATCTGCACATATGTTTAATCTGCTTTTAAAGGAGAGGCCATTAAGTCAGTGGTACAGTACAAGGTTCCAGGACTGAAACATGCAGGTTTCACACTAAATAGTAAGCTTATCTTTGGACAAATGGAGTATAATACTCCTTATAAGATATAATAATGGATTCTCTTACTGCAGATGTTTCACCACAGCTAGATCTTTAAAAATCCCAGTGATCTAGAAGCTTAAATCAAGTCATTCAACAATTGAATAGCCATTCTGTTTCTGTAATTGTGTGATTAAAATCCAGCAAAAGAAAATGGCCATCAAAAGGAAGGCAAAGTGAGAAGCAACATGATTCCACAAAGCTTTGCAAGTGTCTCCATTACATCAACATCCTCGGCAAACAAACAGATCAATCTTTTTATAATGTACTGCAGTTATCTATCTTCTCCTCCTCTCTACGTGTCTGAATTGTTCTGAATGCCCATGTCTAAATAGTCCTGTGATGCAGAACTTTTCTAACTACTGCCAAATAATATCTTTATGACAGACGAATAAAATGTTATTAGCTTTTCTTTCATCATTAGTGTAAAAGTTCAGCTGAGGAGGTTCTGCACCTTCATTGGGGAAATTTACACATGGTTTTGCAGGGTTGAAGTAGATAAATATTTATTGCATTGACCATAATGAATTCCCAGAATTCCCAGAATTCTTTGCAACTGGATCGGTTCCATTTATTGCTAGATTTTGCTAGATTCCCCATCTAAAACCAGAAGTGTTTCCTGAAAAATGACCAGACTTTGAGATGGTTCAGAACTAAAGATGCCTAATATCAAAAAAAAGTAATGGGAAGATATTACAGAACACTTATCATAACCAATTTATTGTTGCAAAACAAAGATACAAAAAGAAAGATCTCACTCGTGAGAAGGGCAGCATATAAATATGATTAAATAAATAAATAAATGTATCCACAGTTAACACAATAAGGGCACACAATAAGGGCAAACACTCCAAAGTGCCTGAAACTAAAGATGCAAGTGAATTTCATTTAAATTAGTCCATAATCTACAAATTGGATATTCATAATAGAAAAAACTTGTGATTTAAAGAATTCAGATGTGGGAGAAATCAAAACTGAAAGAGTCCTTCTTCCAGGCCTAGAGCTTTTGAGTTTTTATCTCACAGCAATTTGTTTCACTGTGTGTTCAAGTGTGTTGGTATTGAGTTAAGACTGTCACTTCTTCTTGTGGACAGGTTTCTCATCTTTATCAGACACATGGCAGGTAAGTTCTACATAAGTTTTCTCCACACTGAGAACTGCTGCATCTGGAGAATTAAAATTACCTATCTAAATTTGGAGCTGAGGGAAAACTTTCTTTTAGTTTATTTAAAAGTGAGATGTTTTTTAAAAAATGATATATGAAAGTTAAATGGACATTCCCTAGCCATTGCTATAGTTCAGTGCCAGGACCGGCCCAAAATAGTTTGCTTTTTAAGCTGAGAAGCAAGCACAGCATCCCAAACCACCACCACCCCACTAGATTCCATGCAGGGAACCCTACCTGACTGACAGTTGAATCTTACATCAACGTTGGTAATGTGATAATGTCTTCTGCAACCGCTATGGGGAGTAGTCTAGATATGGCAGTCCAGGGGAATCCATATGGTGCATAGAGATATACCACCACCACCCCAGTATTTAAATATTCTCTGGCTAAAAGCTTGTTCCACACCTCACTCTTGCAGAAACGTGATAACATTGTGTGTAGGGGGGCAGTTTTTGGTAGTTAAAAATATGCTATTTCTGTCCCATGGCTTTCCCAACCCCCAGGTAATTCCTTTCATTGTGTGGGAGCAATAGGATAGAACACAGAAATCTTTAATTACTGAAAATTGCTGACTTCAGCTTTCAATACTGAAGGTTTTAGGCAATTAAAGACTTCTTCCTTGCATCCTGTGGCTCCCACAATTTCCAAATGATGAAATAGATTGCCTGGGAGTTAAAAAACCTCCAGGAAGTAAGAAGTTAATTACCAGAAATTAGTACACTATCAATGTATCATCAATTTTTTTTTGCAGAAGTTACAGAACCTAATTTCATCCACAGTCTCCAAATATCTAGCAGCTGAGGCAGTTGCTACACTCTGCCTAGAGATAGAGACAATCCTTCTTAATGGTTCTTTTCAATAATATTCTTCACGTATATTTTAACACCTGCTGAAGATTAGCCAGATGTCTAAACAAAAACTCAAATTACTATTAGAATAGGGGATATCAGGACTATTAAACTATAAAATTACACAAGAAGTCTATTACCTTATCCTTTCACCTAGTACTTGATGTGCATATTTTAACGACATACATCACAAAGAACTCACACATCTTTCTTGATGATCTGTTCTATTCCCCAAACGTTTTTATCATAGGGCAGCGTTTAGCATTTAGCCTTACATCTAAAATTCTGTTGTTTAGTATATTAAGTCACAATTAGAGTAAACCTACTGAATAAACTGAACTAACAGTAGAGCTGATTAATCAGATTTCCACTAATTTAATGGGCCTACTCTAATTATGACTTATTATAGTAAACCACAGAATTTGCCAGTATGTCTTTGCCTAAATTTAAGCTATAAGCTTACTTAACATGCCCTATTCCCTTCTGAAGTCTGGGGTTTTGGAATACAATCTGAATTCCTAAAATGCTTGGGCTTATTGTTTGCTTGCTTGTTTGCTTGCTTCCATTACAAATCATCTTTCTAGCCTTGTTTTTGAACACAACTTCTTCTTTAGAGCCAGCACTTTAGTTAAGATGTTACCTAGAGGCATGACAACAAAACACGTGCTTCAGAAAGTGCAACAATGTACAATACTGGGGCTGTGCACAACTCCCCTGATTCAGTTCAGGGAGCATTTGGAGACTTTGAAATGGTTCTTATTCTGTCTTGAGTGTATTCCAACCAGTTCGTACTACATCCAAGAGTCCACATCCATTTATAAAGTTGGGTCCCTACTGATTATACCTTTTTTTGTTTTCACATTAGTGTATGTGACATTTCTTTATTTACAATTTTTTGCAAATTTCCTTATACAGTATTCATGATGGAAAGATATTGAAATTAAAACAATGAAAGAGAAAACAAAAATGACATTCCTCCAGAACTTTGCATATTTACTTCATAAAAGTTTCAGTTTTATACTCTACATCGGGGTGGCCAACCTTTTTGCGCCATGGGCCTGACCACAGCGTCAGAACAACTGAGCAGATCAGACCACACACCTCAGAAGCAGATGAATTTATGGCTGACATAAATGCACCCACTTCCATGTTTACTTCAGCCATGGACACATTTTATGTAAACACACCTGCTTCTACTTCCAGGTGCCGGGGAGACAGTGATGGGCTAGTTGGAATGGCATTGTGGGCTGGATCTGGCTCACGGACCATAGGTTGGGAACCCCTGCTCTATATATTCAATTGACAGAATTAAAGTGAGGAATAAACCAAATTTCAGACAGCTAGCTTCAGCGGTATGTGAACTAGACATCTGTAAAGTTAACATTTTTAAAAAAGTTGAAGTGATTTGTGCCTTCCCATTCTATTTGTGCTTTAGATACACCTAATTTGTTCATTAATTTTGCTTTGCCATGGAAGTTAATCTGACTGTTCTGCTTAGACCCAGACTTCAGATAAATTGGTCTGACTTGGACTGTCGGGTAGTAATTCAGGCTTTGGCTGAAGCCTGTGCACAATCTTATTCAATACCACACACAGTATTGTGGTTGTGTATAGAGCCAAAATCAAGACTTTGAAAAATTTCTTGTTCTTGCCAACTTCCAAGACTTGGCTTCTCACTGAGACATTTCCCTGTGCAAGATTTGTTAGTTTTCTGCAAAAGCAAAGTCCTGTTTTCTTGATTTCTTTTTTCACCTGTTCTTTTGCTCATGAAACTGCCATATTCTTTTCCAGAGAAAAGTGTACAGGAATAATTTTGCTCCAGAATTGTAATAACTCTGTGGACTGGTGTTTCTTCTGGGGATGGGGTGGAATGGACATGAAATGTCCAAGAAAGCCTTTGGATTTCTCAAGGGGAAAATATTATGCAGAGTAATATTCTATGTGGAAAAAAGAGGGACTTTCCTACGCTCAGTTTCTCACTGGGAATGAGAGGCCGTGAGGTTCACAGCCCAAGAAAAAATAGTCTTCTAGATTGAAACTGGTGCAAATGTAATGGCATAAATCCTGGGTGGGGATTAACTAAATCACTAATTAATGAGTTCCTGCATTACTAGCCACATGCATTACTAGCCACATGCCGCACTCATGCAATTTGGTGCATAACTAGGAATGTGACGGGCAACTTATTAATTGGCAGGGAGTCACTTTTGTAATTTATATCATCACAATACCATCATAAATCCACAATAGGATTTTAGCCATTTACTTTCTTCCTCCTTTATGTACAATAATGACATCTTTTTATCTTACAGTTTTCAATGCAATTCTCCAGTGCAGCATTAACTGCTGTATTCAGATTCTCCAGGTGAGATACAGAATAGGAAATATATAAAACCATCAGAATGTCTTCTCTCACATTGCAGCACAGATAAAGGCTATGATCTTGGCATTCATCTGAATGAAATTAACATAAACAAAAGTGTTTGGAGACTTTCTGCACTTGAACTTTAATCTGGATGGCCATCCTGGATTGAACTTCTTGGCATGGATCTGGTCTCAACTGTAAACTAGCATAAGCTTCCCAGAATGCAAATTCCCAAAGAAGCTTGAAACACAGGTGGAACCAGGGCACAAATGCTAATCCTGTGGAATACTGTCATATTCTAAACACTGTCGCCAAGATATAAAAGGTGAATTTGTTCTTATCTGATTTAAACGATGAGGACAAGAATCTCTCTCACTTTCTTTCTCTCTCCCTCCCCCATTTTCTGGTTCATCTGGCCTACAGAGGTCCAAGGGAAGAAAAATGTGGCCTTGGAAACCTCAGGCTGTAATCCTTTGCTCCTGCAATATTGCAACTGTGGTTAAAGGTGAGGATCTGAGCAAAAAGCAGATTGCGGAAAAGAACCCATGTAACTCCTGAGGGAAAAGACAAGCTTCTTTATTAAGGCATTCCTCCTTGTATTTTCCTTCTTTGGTGGTGTGACAATATTAGCAAACAGCAGATTTTTAAAAGATATGATAGCAAGTAACTAGAAAATATAAATAATTGGAGTTTGAAGCATTCCTGCTGTTTTCCTCTCTGAACTGAAGGACAAATTGATGCATTTTCATTACAAAGGGAGGCCATGCATCATTGCTAACAACCCTGCTTTCTGCTTCTGCTCCAAAAAACATGTCCTACTACATTCCTGGGTCCAAGAAGCAAAAGGACAATGTCCTTCCTCATGTCAGCAGCCCATGAGAAATTATTCCCAGCTCTAGCATCACCAATTATTTCCTAGAACAACCAGCAGCCAGGTATCCCTCTGAGAGGTCTCCCCAATGTATCTTTATTATCTCCCCAACTCTTCCACTTGTTCCCAAAGATTCTGACATCTCCACGAGCCACAAGGGAAGGCTGGAAATGGGGAGATGAAAGTTTACTACTTGACAAATGAATAATTCAGCTACTAACAGCTTTTCTGATGTATCCTCTCTGCCTGGGGATTCCTACCACGAGTCAGGTCATCCTCTAACAAATTCCTGTCTTACTCAGAGACTGTAGCTTCCTTGTTAATGCACTTTGCTGTTCTGCTCAGTCACTTCCCCACTGAAGGACTCTTGTTTCCTGAGTGAGGGCAGTTAATCCGTTGACCACATGAAGCATAACTTGTTGTGAGATAATGTGGGGCTGGGAGGGACAGAAATTGGGACCAGAGGGATCAGGATAAGCCCTTGTTTTCACAAAAGATGTTTTACTTGAACTGAAACACTTTGCTGCCCCTTGTTGCTGTCACTTCTGATTTTTGGTGACCCTATGACTCTCCAAATGTCTTATAATTAACAGCTCCGATAGATGAAGGAATGATACGTTTTATTTGGCATAAGCTTTTATACACAGCAGCCTGCTTCATCGGACGCCTCTGGTGAAGTTGGATATGACTAACACGGCTGCTCCTAAGAATGCTTGTCCAACTAAATCTGAATGACAAAGCAAAGAGCAGAAGTAATTTTAAACATGTCCTTGCCCCACAGTTACACAGGGATCCTGGCTTGTCTGCATCTCCAAAGAGTGCTGGATCTATGAATCGGGGCCAAAGAGTTGGATTTTATGCAATCCTCAGGCAATTAAGAGGCATTGACTTCAACAGCTCCTAGTAGAGATTAAAATTGCTACACATGATTTGCCAAAGGGGACCAAAATTGCCCTTTTGGTTTCTCCTTGGGAGCCTGGCTGTGAGGTATATCATGATTAACTGCCTGTACAGCAACATTTAACATTATATCACTAGCGCAGAGGCAAGGAGGGAAGTAAAAACAAAATGGATGTTGCTTCACACAGGATCATTGCAGTGACAGAGCAGCTCATAAGAAAATAAGCCACCTTTCTTTTAAATTCCCTCCCTGATAAAGTATCCATTTTGTGCTTACTTCTGCTATTAGACAAGCACCAGCTTCATAAACAGAAGATCTACATTAGCTCTAAATGGGGGATCCTGGGAATTGTTATAAAAAATTAGTTTACCCAAGTTCTTGTTCATGCATCTGAGACCTTGAAGCAAGGTAGCTAGTAGCAATAGCAGTTACACTTAGATACCATCCCTTAAGCTTAGTGGGTAAGGTGCTGAGATTGGAGACCAGAAGGATAGGATTTGGTACCTGAGAGCTGCATGATAGGAGGCATGAAAGGAGCCTCATTCAGGCGTCCCCTGCAAAAATCCTTTCAACCCAGAGTAATCTCTGATATGAAAACACAAACACCACCCCATAGCACTTCGTGTACTCTTGGGGTGGTTCATGCAGTAATTAACATTTTCCCTCCAACATGCTTGGTACTCATTTTACCGACAGTGGAAGAATGGAAGGCTGAGTCAAATTGGAGTCCTGTCAGGGTCGAACTCACCCAGTTTTGGCTGCAGTATAGCAGTTTAACCACTGCCTAATGAGGTGCAGTAAATTTTCTCCTACCATTAATCCAGGACCTTTCCTTCCCATACATCAAAGATCAAGATTCTTCTTCTTCTTCTTTGTCTAGGCCAGGTGTGAAACTGCCAAAATGAAGGCACCCTTTGGTGCAGTGGCGTAGCATGGGGGTAGGGGGTGGCCTGCCCTGGGCAGCACTTTTTGTGCTATGGGTGTTCTTGGACTATAATTCCCAGAAGCCCGATCAGGAGCAGACGCTGGTATCCACCAGTAGGCGGCAAATTTGGCTTAAGCCCCTGGCAGCTGAAATCCATGCAACGCTACTGCTTTTAAAAATTATTTATTTATTAGTTCAAATTTATATTGCCGCCCACTCGCCGTGGCGACTCAGGGCGGCTTACAGATAATACATTACATTACAATACAATACAATATGTTGGGGTGGGCACAGGGGGAGTGGCGGCAAGGTCCTCATCCTGCCCTGGCTTCTTCTTCCCCTGGCAGTTGGTGTAGGCACAGGGGGAGTGGTGGCAAGGTCCTCATCCTGCCCTGGCTTCTTCTTCCCCTGGCAGTTGGTGTAGGCACAGGGGGAGGTTCCTCAGCCGAAAAGGCTTCCACGCCCTAAATCCCTAAATGATCTTAAACATCCACAGAGCCCCCTCTCCTCAAATCATCCTTATTAACCCTTTCCTACCCTTCCAGCCCTATATTACCTCTCCTCCAGACACCCACACCTCCCCTTCCCCCCCAAAACACGCCTCCTCCTGCAGCCTCCAGGCAAAAAAAATACCGGTGAGTTCATTCTGCCATTCCTTTCACCTGACCTGGTGTGAGAAGATCAGGATTAGGCTCTGTGTATGTTCTTCAGGCAACTGAGACAAAAATGAAAACATAATTTGACTATTTCCTGATAATTACCATCATGCTATTGTTATCCACTTGTCTGAATAATAAATAGAACATAGCCAACACAACAATAGCATATGACTGGATGTTTTTACATTGCCTATCTATCACCAGCACATTCTGCTGTACAGTGTAGATGAACTGGCTAATCAAGGGGTGCCCAAACTTTTCAGATGTGGGCTGGTCATGTGGTTCCTCCCACTGGAAGTGGAAGTAAAACATGCTTTGCAATCTGTTTTGCAACAGGATGAGATAAATTTTAAGCTGCCATATTCTCTACTTTCTAAGCCCTGAAGTCAATTCATCCAGACCATGCTGTCCTTGTCGCTCCCAGAAGTGGAAGTAAAATGAGTACAGTCATGTTTTATTTCCACTTCCTGGAGTGACGAGGGTAGTGTGGGCTAGATGAATTAGTGTCGGGGGCAGATCTGGCCCACGGGCTGTAGTTTGGGCACCCCTGGGCTAAACCAAGCCCAGAGTCAGTTTCTACCAAATACAATGGAAACAGTAAAGGCACACCCCAAAAATCACATCTTGCTATGCTTGGCAAGTGCTACATCAGCCCTTCTCAATGACTTATTGTCTTCTAAAGAGAAGAACATGACTCTCAAATAATGTCAGGATGAAAGAGGGTGGTTGGAACATTGAAAACAGACTCAATGCTACACTGTGAGAACACTGTGATCCTGACTCATCCTTAATTTCATCCTGCCTGACTCAAGCCAAAGTAAAGAGTCAAAAATTCTGGATATTATTGATGCTTTTGACCAGTTCTAGTGTGTTTATACTATCTGTTTTGCAGGCAGCAGACACTCAGTCTCACTTGTCCGATGCCAGTCAGCCAGCACTGCCTTCTCATAAGCAAATTCTCAATTAACATGTTCAGATGCTGCAGAACTTAATACTATTGATCTGTTAATTAGCTTGCATTAAAACTATGGGAAACTTCAGAGGATGGTCGTCGAAGTGGGGGAACCATTTCTGATGATCTGGGGATCTTCTTTGCCAAGCACAGCAGCTCCACCAAATGGGTATTTTTATTAACACTGTTCAGTGCTTTAATACAAGGGAGGGAAATATCTGTGGGGACCCAAGGCTATCTTACCCACCCACTTCAATGCACACTACAGAAATTCAGTGGCAAAACAATAATACGCACACCAAAACAAGCATTTCCAGCTTGCTTTAAAAGGGGGGGGGGCTTGAACTACCTAAATTCAGAACTCTGATTTGTCATTGAATTTTTGAAGAGCAGCAAGTGAGTCAGCTCAGAGAAGATGATCATAGTCCTCAGTCCCACCAAAGTTACCCTTTAATTGCTGGCTTAATATAAAGGAAAGTGGAAACCTGTAGGCTGATCTCTCTATATAGGAATTCTCTTCCCTGTTCTCATATACAATGCAACTACTGCTAATACTATAGCTGAGTTGATAGAATGATTGGAAGGAGATGGGTGGTGGCACCAAGGGAAGAATGGGTTATTGGGGGGAGGAAAGAACTACAGAAATTCATCAAGAATAACAGTACTAGTATCAGATGCATGGACCTTTCTGATGATCAGGGTGAGGTCTGTTGACCTCATGTGTTACGTTGTAAATTTCCATCATAACATTGGGAAACAGAATGCTGGAATTCAGAGACTTCTGATCTTATCCAGCAGAGTTCTTTTTATGTTCAGAGACATAAAATGGCAGTTGTTATGTTTCAGCGTGTGCTATTTTACAAATACCCAGCTATATAAAAGGATCATTGATTCTCAGCACCCAATTTCCATTTAAAGTGGAACAAATAAGAATAGACTTGACTATTCACATGAGCTTGACTATTCACATGGGCTTGATTATTCACATCTCAAGGTAGAGATTAAAATACAAATAGAAAAAGCAAGATCCACCTTCATAAAAATGCAACACTTGCTATGCAGTAGAGATCTAACTCTCACTACAAAGATCCAAATAATGAAATATTACATATTCCCAGTGTTGCTATATGGATTTGAAGCTTGGACTAGAGCATCTGAAAAGAGAATTGAAGCTTTTGAAATGTAGATCTACAGATGGCTGCTAAGGATATCATGGGTTGACCATGTGACTAATGTAGAAGTATTGTGCTGGGTGGATAAAGAGCAAGAACTCTTTAAGACCATTAAGCAAAGAAAGATCCAATACCCTGGGCACATCATAAGGAACAACATAAAGTATAGAATACTCCAACTTGCTCTGCAAGGAAAGATCCCTGGGAATAGAAGACCTGGATGTAGATGAACTTCATGGCTGAAGGGACTGGTGTGGCATGTCCTTGGAAGAACTGTTCCGAGGAGTTAAGAACAGGAAGACTATTACTATTATGATAGCCAATAACAGGAATGGACGCTCCTGCCCTCTCCTCCGGGGCCTGTCACCAAAGCCCGGAGGAAGAAAAACACTGCCAGCTGTGGGGGTTCAAGGTTGCTACTACCACCACCCCACCGGGCCTTGCCATCAACTCCCGGAGAAGGATAAAAGAAGGCTGGCTGAGGGTGGTGAAAGGATGCTCCCGCCACCCTGAGCCCTGTCACCAATGCCCGGAGGAAGAGAAGCACTGCCAGCTGTGGTGGTTCAAGGTGGCTCCTGCCCCGCCCCCTCCGGGCTTTGCTATCGATGCCCAGAGGAGGATAAAAGAACGCTGGCCGAGGGTGGTGGAAGGACACTCCCCCCCCTCCGGGCCACACCACTAATGCCCGGAGATGTTGTTATATTGTATTGCTTGCTGTATTGCTCCCTGGCCAGGGAGCGAAGCAAGAACACCTGTGTGCCCCAGCAGCCAATAAAGCAACGCTGGGGTTGCTGCTTCAGCGGGACCGCCTGCGAGGCTGGGCACTCCATGGAGTGAGGCTGGGCGCTTCCCACTGCCGTGGCCCATGGATTTTTGTCATGGCTGAGGTGAGGAGGCCCTCCGGACATGAGTGCCAGGACCACCACACTAGCTAGTGCTCTTGGGCCCCGCCTCGAGCCAAGCTTGAAAAGACTGTTACGGCAATGGGCAGCTGGATTCACCACTGCAGCCACCTACAGACTTTCATCTTGGTTGAGGCGAGGAGGCCCTTTGGACATGAGGACACTCCCACCCTCCCTCTGGGCCCTGCCATCTCCCCCCGGAGGAGAAGAGATCGCCACCAGCAACCTGTTTCTGACTGAATATATTGTATAATGTTATTTTATTACTTTGTGTCCACTGTGTATTTTTGTTATTGTATTCCATTTAAATTATGGTTTATATTGTATCTATTGTATGCATTGCTTTATGACTATGTAAGCCACCCTGAGTTGGGTTCGCCTGAGTAGGGCGGGATATAAATTTGAAATTTAAATTAAATATGGCAGCTGAAGAAGAATTCACATCGACTTGAGAATTCTGAAGTATAGTAAGTTGTTTTTAAAATTCATCTGTATGCATTATTATAACTGTTCATTTCTCTCTCTCTCTCTCTCTCTCCCCCTCCCTCCCTCCCTCTCTACATATACAGTCTTGTGCAGTTTCAGAGCCATTGGAAAGTTGAGACATGAGGAAAGATAACAGACTGGCAGGTGTAGGTATGCCTGGAACCTTTCACCTCAAAGAAATATTCCTTGCCCTTAAGTATTGCATTAAGAAATACAACTTTTTCCTTGCTTTAAGGCAGCTATTGTATGACATCTCTGGTCATCATCCTAATTGCCATTCTTTCTTTGAGATCTGTTTGCATGCTCATCACACATTTAGGAAAGAGGGGAAGATTTTCATGCTTGTTAGGCTTGTAAATTAATGATCAAGAATTAATAAGGGCTTTCAGAAGGAAATAGAGAGCTTGCATGACTAGGTTTGAGGAAACCATGCTCAATTCCCCACTTTACCATGAAGTTCATTCAGTGGCCTTAGATCATCAGCCTAACATACATCCCTGGATTGTTCTGAAGACAAAACCCAGAGGAACTCTTATTCAGTTTCATAGCTTGTAAGTGTACTGTGTACATTGCCTTCAGTTCCTTGGAGAAATTACAGAGTGTAAATATAACTAATACACATAATTTACTATTACAATATACAGTCAAACCTCGCATAAAGAGCACCTCGCTTAAAGAGTAACTCGCTTAAAAAGCAGAATATTCTCTGAATGTTCGCTTCGCTTAACAAATAAAACCAACCAAAAACTCGCTTAACAAATAAATCGGGGTTCGCAATCCCCCCCACAATTGGTCACTTACAATGGTGTTTCGCTTAAAGAGCAAACTCGTTTAAAGAGCAATACTGTGGAACACATTATGCTCTTTAAGCGAGATACAACTGTATACTCGATTATAAGCTGACCTGAATATAAGCCAAGCAGAAGAGTAGCGTGCCTTGGCGGGGCCCCGTATAAAAATCTTTTGGGGGCCCTTAGGAAGGGTAAAGATTTGTTTTGTTTACGCACGTTGGGGGCCCCCATGACCCAGGGGCCCCGTATAATTGATACGGCAGATACGGCGGTAGCTACGCCTCTGAAGCCAAGGTACCTAATTTTGACTCGAAAACCTAGAAAAATAGATTGACCCGAGTATAAGCTGAGGGTGGGAAATGCAGCAGCTGCTAGTCAGTTTCAATAATCAAAATACATGAAAATACAGTAAAATTAATTAAATTGTCGGCACATCTCAATCCAACACAGTCTTGGAACCCTCATGGTCATTGACCAGAGTATAAGCCATGCCCGCTTTTTGGGGCTCATTTTTGGGACTAAAAACTTGGATTATACTCAAGTATATATGGTAGTTCTGTTGCAAACATCATAACAGTAGAACCCAGGAGAAGGAGGATTTTAATATTAGTAGTAAAAGCAGCAGCGGCAGTGGCATCAAAAGAAGTCATAACTGCTATTTGCCATCCAGTCAACTACAGTCCCTCTTATGGTTATATTTAAACTCACATTTGTCCCAGATTTAGCAGGTATTTTACCTATGTCATTGCTATTGAAAAAGCCTTCAGGTATGTATCAAACTCAAATCAGATAAAATATATTCTTGATATCCTGACTACTATATCTCCTTTTATGCCTAACCATTTCAGGATGGACATACAGCACATCTTCTTTTCCAAGATCCCTGGATTCAACACAGCTGACAACTCCATCCCAAGTAATTCCCATTATTTTATCAAATTCACACAAAGAATCTTTGCCTTTCCAAAATGATCAGTGAGAGAAGAGAAATACCCCTTTCTTCCTCACCTCGCCATTCTCTTGCCAATCAACAGAAAACATTCATCAAATATTGCCTCCATGGTGATTCCATCAAGTACTCATTGCTAACCAAAGAAACTACTGTGCTCCCTCTGCTAGTAAAACCTGACTAAAGGTAAAGGCTTCCCTTGCTCAAAAGCCAGTCGTATCCGACTCTAGGGGTCAGTGCTCATCTCTGTTTCAAAACCAAAGAGCCAGCGCTGTCTGCTTCTGCAGACGTTTCCATGGTCATGTGGCAGGCATGACTAGACACCGGAGCGCACGGAACGCTGTTATCTTCCCACCGAAGTGGTCCCTATTTATCTACTTGCAATTTCTTGCTTTCGAACTGCTAGGTTGGCAGGAGCTTGGACAGAGACGGGAGCTCATTCCATCCTGCAGTACTCGGGAATCGAACTGCTGACCTTCCGCCTCCCAGTCAGCGTCTTAGTGACTTGCACTGCAGTCCAGAGGAAAATAAATGTACTGTACTTTGGTTTTGCTGGGTATTTGGATGTAGAGTGGACAGCATTGCAAGTACACTCAGGTGTCCTCTGAGCGATGGCATAAAGCCAGCCAATCCTTCCAGGCCAGAAGCATTGCCCTGTAAACTTGCTGATGGGTAAACCTACCATTAAACAGTTAAAGCACTGAACTGCTATGAGGCCATCCTATGGAATCTTGGAGTTTATAGAGAACTCTCCACTAGAGACCTATAATTCTCTCCCATGAATTACAGCACTGAATTCTAATTAAACCACAAATCCCAGAATTCTTTAGTATGGAGCTATAACAGTTAAAGTGTTATAAAACTGCCAACTCTGGGTAGTATAGATATATTCTTTGTCTTCATCTGGACAGTCACAGAGACTCTGGCTAATGAAACATACATTCTGAAAGCAAACTTTCTGAGTGTTCTTCTCTGATCCTTTCCCCTTTAAAATACAGGTTTCTGGAGATGGGCTACCTACTTTAAACACTTTAAATTACTTTAAGGAGTAATTGTCCATATCTAGAGTTGCTCAACTCATACTACTTGAATTAATCTCAAACTGAGGAAGAAAAAACTGGTTGAAATCCTTCTCCAGTAACATCCACCTGGCAATAATTTAATAATTGAACACCATCAAGTCAGTTCTTACCTATGACAACTCTTTCCCGAGTTTTCTAGATAGATATTCTACAGAAGTGGTTTACCATTCCTTTTTCCAGGGAGCACTCTGGGACTGTGCAGATTACCCAAGGCCACACAAACTGGCTCTTCTTTCAGGAGGCACAGCAGGAAATTGGACTCAGCAACCAAATACAGAAACCACTGTGCTATCCAGCCTGCCAGTCTGGCAATACCCTCTCCTTATATCAACAGTTTATCTGGGAATCCCTTCACCCCAGTAACCAGAGGTTATAGAACAATAAAGAGATAGACTGATATCCTATTTCTTAGTGTAGTAAATCACAACTTAAGTAGGCTCATTTGAATAAATAGAAATTATGGAGGAGTTAATTCATCAAATCCCCACTGATTTAGTGAACCTACCACAATGCAGCTTGCAACGCTAAGCAAGAAGATGACAACCATAGTATGTTTTCCTTAGGTTTTTCTTTCCTTCCTTCCTCAGGGAAATGATTTGTTCCCCATTTTCCTTCATCTAGAAAGAAAGTCCAGCAATGAGGATGCCTCCATGTTGGTCTTCTGCCCACTACCACACAGAAAAGGTACTTCTAGGGACTTTGATTTATAAATCTAGGTTTTATCCTGAATGAATTTCTTGGAACAATACTTATTCTTTTTCTTTTACCATGGCCATGCGCCCAATTTATAGCTATAATCTTACATTGTTGTCTTGTATAAGCTAAGATCACAATTCCTTTGTTGTTCAGTCACATAGTCGAGTCTGACCCTTTGCAACCCCATGGACCATCGCATGCCAGTCACCCCTATTCTCCAAAATCCTTCTCAAACCATCCAGCTCTGTGCCCATTGTGTCAACAATACCATCTAGCCATCTCATTCTCTGTCGCCCCCTTGCTCTTTTGTCCTCGACAATTCCTACAAGACCTTTTATGCATGCTCAAAGCACATCCTCCTATTCTTTTTAATTCTTCCTTCTTCACCATAACATCTATGTCACAATTCTTAGAGTCAACCCCAAGCCCACAGTCATCTTGTCTAGAGGTACTATGGGCTCTAGAAAATGGTATTTTCAAGAAGCATTCAACAGTTGTGCATGATTCCATGACAGCCAGGGCTCAAAACTGTAGAAGTGATACAGATGAGAAACAGGGCCCCAAAATCACCTCTGAGGAGATCTTCACTCAACTATCTACAATGGTAACCATTTGAGCAGCTTGTGTCAGAGGAGGATGACACAGGATGTTCTCTCACAGCCCTGCCCAAAGGACAGCCTTACTATCTTCCAGCAATGTAAACAAAGTGCAACAACAATATAAACCCACTGCAAAAGGTGCTATGTAACACACAACTAAAAACCACAAAGAGAAATTAATGCAGTGTCATATGTTAAATACAAACAGTATATTGAATACAATGCAAGAGGTCAGTTCTTAAAGATGTGCAATGGATGAGACATATGATAAGCAATAGATAAAGATTAACAGGATTCCGGATAAGCTGATGTTTCAAATTTATTTCTTGAAAGATCCCATAAATGCCACTGATGGCTCAAAAACCTTGAGTAAATCAGAATGTGTTCTCATAATGTTTGTAAGTTTGTTTCACCTACAAAAGCTTGTATAAAATCTCCAAGTCAAAGAAGAGAACCAAAGGGATAACTCAACTCCAGGAATATAAAAATGCTGGGATTTTGCTTTAAAGAGAGAGCTAACTTTTATTGCTTATACATAAAGGCTTTTTGGTAGAGGAACAGGATACAAATTCCATAACAAATTAACTAGGTAAAGATCTGTCAACCCTCTCCTCTTTTATCTCCAAGACCCTAAATGTCCTGTTTCAACAGACTCCGGAGCAATTCTCCAGTTCTATGGTTTAATGCTTGACTAGGAGTTTGCATTATTGATAGCAACATAAAATGTTTTAGCTAATGAGGTTGCATTTGAGCCAGATATATAGCCCTGTAAAACCAGACCACCTTTACAGACTTCTTTATGTTCCCTGGAAACTGCTGATAGAATCTTGTTTTGTTTTCTTCATGGAAATACAAAGAAACTACCTGCTTAGTTTCAAAGAGGATGAATTCAGATTGTGTAAGGAACCTAGAAGAGAGAGATCCTCACATTGTGAAACACAACTTCTGCTTCCTCACTAATGCACTGCCCCCAAACACAGTTTTCTTGCCCACCAAACCATATATTCCTGTCAATTTTTCACAATCACAAACAATTCCATATTTTCACAATTCTATTGTTCTCAGAATGAATGTCAGCAAGCTGATCCCGCCCCCCCAGATTTGTCTATTTTTGTGTCAGAAATATCTAGTACGCATCTTTGTAGCACAGCAAATATTGAAAAGTCTAATAAAAGCCAGTTGAATTCACACTGCCTGTATAGTAACTCACAGTACAGATGCTTGTTGGACCAGTCACAAGACAAAAATGCTCAAGAACCTCTGACAAAACACATTATATATTTTCACAATTGGGAGAAACATGAGGGAAATTGAATTGTCTCTACTTCCAGACTTCAGACATTCCACAAAAAGTCTCAACCAAGCCCTTGTACAACAAGTTTGCATGTATGTTTGCTCTCCTCTGCTACCAAGAATCCTAACAAAGGCACAACCCCAAGTTGCATGTACAGGTGCCATTCAAACCTTCAGCCCAGTTAGGAGATGTTATGGAAAAACTCACTGTGGTTATTCAGTACATTCAGTGAGTATGATAATGACTTCCATCCAAGTCCTAGTCACATGTCCAAACAAGAGATAATGACCATGTGGAGGGGGAGGGGCTGCCCTCTCAGATATTTAGCTGTACTGTCAGCTTCTAAACATTCACCAGCTTCTCTGTACAGAAGAGTTTGTGAAGTGATTTAAGGAGTAAGGGGAAGGACCCTACTACTAAGACTGTATGCAACTGTTTACACATTCACATCAATGTGAATGTGAATCACATCAATGTGAATGTGAATCAATCAGCCTTGCTTCATAACTTATCATTTTCAGCCACATACATAGACCATGGCCTTGCTTCGCTATCATTTCGGTTCTTCATGCACAGATTTTAGCCTTTGTCTCCTAAAAAAAATTAAGAAGCTGGCTCCTTCTTAATACTCATTACTCATCGTCCCAAGGACATCTGCCCGTTCCACTAGAGCAGACCGGAGAGGCTCTCTGGTTGTACCATCAGCTAGAGAGGCTCATCTCTCTAGCACTAGAAGGAGAGCCTTTTCTGTGTCTGCTCCGGCCCTATGGAACCTCCTACCAACTGAGCTGCGCCTCCAGGCAGAGCTGCTGCCCTTTTGGAAGCGTATAAAAACCTGGCTGGTAGGGCAGGTCTGGGGTACTGGAGGCACAATGACCTCAGCCTGCTACCTGATTTGACTTCTTCCCCTGCTCCCTTAAGTTCTTAAGTTTTTAAATCATACAAAGTTTTAGTCGTAGTTTTAATTGGTTTTAACTGTAGATTTTGAGAACTTTTCGAATTTTAGCCTGTACTGTTTTTATGTTTTTAGGATGTGTTAAACCGCCCTGGGTCTCCTTCGGTGAGGAGGGTGGTATAGAAATTTAAATAAATAAATACTCCTCAAAAATGCTATCTTCTTGTCTTGTTCAAGTGGGCATCATCATCTCAAGGGCTATTAAAATGTTTATACTTTTAACCAATGGGCAGCTCAGATGAGAATTCCACTCCAACAACCTTTCAAGAACCACAGTTTCCCCATTCTTCATGTTCAAGATATCCACTGGAATACAGAAGTCTCAAACCCATTCAAAAGGAGTCATTGAAGTCACTGAATTAGGTCTATGTGTTATAACCTGTAAACCAAGTAGGATCGTGAATTGTGACCTACCAATTGTTTGCTTAACTCAGGGGTTCTCAACCAACATCCTGCTGGGCAGACCCAGCCTGTGGCACCATTTTATCAGGTGCATGCCCTCGTTCCAGTCACTGCTGTCACTGCCACCACCTCAATCCTTGTCCCCTCCACTTGGCTTGGTGTGTCCTTAACAGCGGTCCATAGCAGGGCAGATATTGTAAGCCTTGCAACATCCACCCTGCTACAGAGCACGGTTAGGGACATGGCAAGCCAAACGGAGGGGACAAGGATTGAAGCGGAAGTGGTGGATGCAGACAGCTGCCCGTGTCTTACCTGGGGGTCACTCTGGCTGAGTGCGGATGAGAAGGACAGCCTGGACCCCTTCTTCATCCACACTATGCAGCTTCTCCAAGCCAGTAAGCAAGGACGTGCTGTGTGGGGGAGTGGGGGGGCCTGCCAAAGACAGTAAAGTGGTGAGGGCTTGGGGAGTCCCACTGGTGGCAGCAGAGGGTTGGGGGAGTGGTGGGGCTCAAGGGGGGTCCCACTGCTGGTAGCAGAGGTGTGGGGGAGTGGGAGGGGTTTTGGGGTCCCACCGCCACCACTCCCCCCACACTGTCGCTGCCAGGCCAGCCCAGCCTACCACCTGTCTGAAGGGGCATGAACTGGCCTGTGGTTTTAAAAGTTTGAGGGCCACTGGCCTAACTACTCTAGGGGGTGTTTTATTCCTATGTAGATAAGTGGTAGGGTTTCTTGAGTTAATGGCAAGCCAGTATTCAGGGCTGGTGAGATGCCCAAACTGTGCAAGCCTGAATAGGATGATCATGTGTTCTACTCTACAAAGGCTGTTAAAAAGGCTGTCCATTTAAGACTGATCAAAGTCTTAAGAGCCATCAAAAGTAAGAGTAGCATGGATTTCAAAGTTGTCTTTCGGCAATCTGCATCTGGATAGCAGAATGACTTAGCATGAAGGCATCTGATCATGTTTGTTCCTACTATGATCAACTATTTTGTATCTCTACTGAAACTACAATAACTATATCTAAATGTATTATCACTATAGATTAGCACATGCAGGTGTTCTTCAATCAGTGCCATCTTTCATTTCATATGATGCCTTCCTTCCTTCCTTCCCCTTCCTTCCTTCCTGCCAGTGAAGTAAGAATCCAGCCATCTTAGCCTTGAATAATGTAGACATTTTTAATTTTAAAAAAAGTCTCAACCAAAATTATTTCACAAAAAGTCTAACCTGTGAAACCATTGCAATCCTGTGACTACAGGGTACTCAAGTATACCATGGGTTTATAATATGTCATGTGCTGCTTTGAACATTTACCGTTCCATATGATAAACAATTGAAAGAGAGCCTGGTACAGAGGGAATATCAAAGACAACCTAATCTGTCCTTGAAAGCACACACTTTGAAAGGAAGATAATTATTGTCCTCTATTCTCAACCTGAAATATTGGGGCCCAGACAGAAATTAAGATCTTGGCCTTTACAACCTATCAAAATTTTCAGGGGGAAACAGTAAGCTGTTATATGCTTCCTCAGTGCCTACTGGTAGGGCAACTAAAGGTCCTCTTTTAGGAAGTATCATCCTCCATTTCAAGAGCCTCTTTTTGACATTGTCCTCATTTGAAAGGCTATATATTCCAGTCCTGATTTAAAGAGAAAGAAACATAAGGGAGGAGAGAAGGTACTTTTAATTTGCTCACCTCTATTAAGTACCAGGCCCAACAAAGTTTGCCTGAGATGCATTTTAATTATGTTTGAAGTATAAAAATATTTTCTAGTGTTTCATCCGTTTGCTTAACTCAGGGATTCTCAACATCAAAAAACACAATTAGCATATACAATCCTGTGTCTTGTGTTTTCTCCTTTCTGTTGACGTGAATATGACCATTAAGGAACTGTGGTTGCTTAGTGGTTAAGACACTGAACTTGATGACTGGAAGGTCGGCAGCTCAGCAGTTTGAGACCCAAGCGCTGCATGATGGAGTGAGCTTTCATCTCTGTCCCAGCTCCTGCCAACCTATCAGTTCAAAAGCAAGAAATTGCAAGTAGATAGATAGGGACCGCTTTGGTGGGAAGGTAGACAGCATTCTGTGCACACTCTAGTGTTAAAGTCATGTCTACCACATGTCCACAGAAATGTCTGCAGATGCAAGACAGCCCTGGCTCTTTGGCTATAAACAGAGATGAGTACCAAAACCAAGAATCTGATACAACTGGCTTTCGAACAAGGGTGACCTTTACCTTTACTATATGACCATTGGCATCCCGGCAGCCTACTAGCCAAGAATATTTCAAAAAATGACTTTCATAGTTTCCTCCTCAAAGCAGAATAGCACCAGTTAAATGTTGAGCCAACTCTACTTCTCTACCTGTTCCTTGAGAGCACTGTGCATGCCAGAGATCACAGTCCAGCTACTAGGCACAGCAGTAGATGAATAACAGTTGGCATCAAGGAGCGAGCAATGGTGAAACCCTCCAAGAAAAAGAGTGTGGAAACATCAGTTTTATGGTTTTAAACTCCTCTCATTGGATGCTTAACAAAATGGCCCCCTGAATGTACTTTTGGTTCCCTCCAGTGTATAGTTTTGTGGTGTTTTCTGCAGACGATGCAGTAAACAATTCATTGGAAAGCACATGCAAAATGTTGACAGGCTTTCTAATGAAGATTTAGAATCTGTGACTGTCAGGGCTCTGCTGGTGGGGAGGGTACAGAAGGAGAGACACATTCGTATTAGCACCGTGTAGTCCCTTACACAGAGAAAACTGGTGCTGTTGAGCTCACATTTGTAAGCTGCATTGTGCTACAAACTCTGTCATTTGTTGGGTCTTTCCTGTGACAGAATGCTGAAGAAGACTACAGACAAAGAAATCCTTCCCCCCCCCCCATTCCCACGGAAAAATGGTTTGGGGAAATCAATGAGGTACAGTATGTCATAAGGCATGATATGCAGAAAGAGCATTATGCCTAATGCCAGTACAGTACAGTATATGCATCGTGGAGACATTAGACAGATCATTTGCTAAGTTTTATCAATCTGTAAAATGCAAATAAATAAATAAATAAATAAATAAATAAATAAATAAATAAATAACAGTAGACTGTTGAAGGGTGTAGGCTATTTCCCAAAATTGTGCTTTTAAAGAGCACAATCACAACAATTCCATGCACCGCTCTGCCAAATGGCCATATTTTTCTTAAAAACCAAAAGGTTTTCTAGAAAGATGCAATAACTGCTACCACCAGTAGTTGTTCTGTCCTGTCTGAAGTAGGCATGCAGAAATCAAGACCACAAACCTTGCCAAAAGACCATTTTTCCTTTTATCCTCTTTCCCGGTCCCTTTTCCCCTTTTGTGTTATCTCCTTTCAGATGCCAAGACTATGGGCCACAAGTGTCTTTTATAGATTTGAAAGCTTTGTCAACAAGGAGGGGTTAAAATGTTTTAAGCATTTAAAGTAAAATAATTACCAAAATCACAGCTGTACTTATTTACACAAACATACAAGAGGTAACACAGCATCCTTAATAACACTAGCATGAAAATCTCTTACCTAGTGATGAATGGGAATGAGTCCCCTTCTCAGGAGGCCTTGATTCTTTTATACCCCCTGGATTTATATAGTTATTAAATCCATACCAAGGATGAGAGTATGTATATAAACGTAAATCATTCCAACTGAGTTCAGCCAGAATTAAGGTTGTAGGGACTTATTGTTCAGTTGCTTGGAACTGAGGGAAATTTTAAGATGTTTGTTTTGTCCCAGTAAAATCTGTGTGGGATCAAGAAATAGCATCGTGATCCTAGGCTGGTAGAACAGCTAAGAAAACACATGTATTATTGTTTCAGTGTATGAGAAAGCATCCCATGGGTCCATATAGATCTATCCTTTTAAAAAATGTATTATGCTTATTTGTTCTGCTTGAGGAAAGAGCATATGTCACCTCAGGCTCTGGGGTGCCAACACTGCAACTGCACCAAGAGTTCTCTTTTGTGAGAATTCAAGTCTACCTGTTCTTCCCTGATTATTTATAACAGACAAGAAAGGGAAAAGGAAGAAGATTGGGGATTATTTATTTTACAAAAAGAAATAACAAAATCTGTACTCTCACAGGAACAATAGCCAACATAAGTTGGCCAGAATTCTGTTACCAACCTATGTTTGGCTAAGAGAAATTGTATAAGTCTTGGCAGCAAATTGCCACTTTCTTACTAATGAGGTACAGGTTGCATTCCTGGGCAAGTACCTGATGGTGTGATTGGGTGCTTGCCCAGCAAAAAAAAAGGGGGGGGACCTCTCATTAATGACCAGTGACCTGCTGCCAGGGCCGCCTTCCCTTACACTTTACACAAATGTAAATAAACAGCAGGATTCTGACTATTGTCCTTTAAATAAAATTATAGGTCAGACCTTCTACACTGCATCAATTGTTAACAAGATTACACCTTGCCTCTCCTAGAAAGGTAGGTGTTGGTCGTCTCACAGCAGTTGGGGAGATGATTCTAATAAGCCAGGGGTTCTCAACCTTTTGAAGTTGGGGGCTGGGCAGGGCCATAGCCAAAGAGGGGCTGGAGGAGGCAAAAACCCTCCTAACAGGCCCCACCCCTCACCCCGGGATGCCAATGTTATGTGTGTGACATTGTTTCCCCTCCTGAAAAAAAATTCCCCCCTCCCAAATCTACAATCCTGACTATGGTCCTGGAACTAGGGTCCTGGGGCTCCCTCAGACAGTGTGTGTGGGGGGGGTGGTAACTGGTGGTCCAGCCGCCACCACCACCACTGCCAGAATTGGCCACGGACTCATTTACAGCTGTTGTAAATGAGTTCATAGCTGTCGTAAATCCATTTACAACAGCTGTAAATGAGTCCGTGGCAGATTCTGCTGGAGTGATACCATGGGCCAGTTGATTTGGTGCGGCAGGCTGTAGGTTGAGAACCCATGTAATAAGCAGTTACAAGGCCACCCAAAGGTTTTTTGGGCCTTGCACCCATCTGATGTTATGGATTCTCTTCCTCTTATTTACAGAGATCGATAAAATCTGCTTTTCTGCTCCTTAACTATTATGAATTGAACAAATATAATGGGATGGATATGCCTGCCTGCATACATGTGAATGAATGCTTGCATTCCTGTATACGTGTGGCCTCAAGTTTTATCTACAACTTCTGGCTCCACCCATCGTTACTTGCAGTGCTTTTTAGCCCATGAATGGCAAGTAACATATTCTTCTATTGGCCACAGGGTCAGAGCAAAGAAGCCCCTCACTATGTTGTCAAGGGCAAATCCCCTGGCAAATTTAATGATCTGTAGTTTCAGTGCCTGTAATTTATGTTTTCTCAAGCACAGTCTATAGTTTATAAAACAGAAGCCTCCTCCAATGGATTATCCCTCTTTTAAAGTGCTTCTCTCTTATTAGCTCCCATGCTTCTGCTTCCATTGTTGGCTGTGATTCTGGCAATTTAATGCCCTTGTCCGGGAAAACAAATAAACAAATCACAAATGAACTGACTAAAGGAGGGGTGATATTCTCTGGGGAATCTCTGGTTTGGGTATCACATTTCAAGTGAACTCTGAGCCAGGTCTGGGAAAACTATGGCCCTTCAGATAGTGCTAAACAACCAGTTCTGTTCCTCTCGCCAATGGCCAGGTTCACTGAGACTACATTTTCCTCAGAGTCACTCTTCACCCCCGGTATAAGGCAAACTAAAACTGATATGGAGTGCTGTCCTGACATCATGTTTTAGAGACTGAGAAATCATTGTCGGAAGCAGATGGATTGCTGTCCACCTCTTCGCATGTCAGTGTTCTCAGAACTTGCTTTCCCTACTCCAGGGGTGCCCAAACTTTTTGGGCCACGAGCCAGTCATGTGGTTGAGCATGGTGGTCACATGATTCCCCCCACCGGAAGTGGAAGTAAAACTCAAGTGCATGTGTGCATAATGTGCCTGTGCATGTACATAACTCTGCAGCAAATGAGCCGCAGCTGTCATAAATGCATTTAGAACAGCTGTGGGTCATATACGACAGTGTTATGTACATGTGTGGGCAACTTATGCACATGTGCATGCATGTTTTACTTCAATTTCTGGTGGGAGCAGCACAAGCATTGTGGGTCGGATGATTTGGCACCATGGGTTGGATCCAGCCCGCAGGCCATAGTTTGGGCACCCCTGCCCTACTCACTGCAAGAGAAAAGCTTCCTGTCTTTCTTTAAGAAATCATCCACATACTCCCATATATGAACTTGACTGCACAGATTCAAATTTGACATGTCACTGTCTACATAATACGGTCTCACTTCATCCAAGATCTGAAACATATTTAGTTAGAATATGAAAGATTTTTTTCCATGTGAATTTCAAATAGGCAAGAGCCAAATTTCTTTAAGCCCTTTGTAACAGTTACTCTTTGTTTGTTTGTTTGTTTGTTTGCTTGCTTGCTTGCTTGCTTGCTTGCTACCTCAGGAACAGCTTTGTATATGGATGCAAAGTATGAATCCAAGCCAAAATTCTCAGTGATACATTGGTGTTAACAATAAAAACTTCCATGTCCAGAGTCAAAATGGAGCAATGAGAACATGGAAGATTTAGGTATGTCTGGATATCAAAGTAGATTTCTGAGCAGCCAGAAGTGCCACATTCAATACAATTTCTACTGTTCTGTGAATTTCATTAGCATGTCTAAGGGGGGGGGGGAGATCCATCAAATATTTAACAAGCCCCAATAAAAAGGATGGAGAATAAGGGAGAAAAAAACTGGAAAAGGTAGAGTTTAGTTAAATATTAATTAAAACATCCTACTGGCAATGTGAGGCAAGTGACAAAACAAATTGCAGAGTGTACTTTTGGGAAAGTAGTGTGAAGAAAATATTGTGTTCTGTTCTCCACATTAAATAACTGTGACAATTGTCAGAATCCAACCAGCTGTTAATTCACCAGCTCAGGGATGCAGAAAAAGCTGTCCTTTAAAAAATGCCTCTTCAATTTTTTTCCCCAGGTAGGACAGGGAAAATGTATAAAGTATAAGAAAGAAAATGACTTTAAACCCAGGAATTGTGTGCATGCGTGTGTGTGTGCGTGCGCGCGTGCGTGCGTGCGTGCATGCGTGCATGCATGTAATATTCTCATGGATTTGTAAACCTTGCTGTGGCCACTGCAAAAGCCCACAATGAAATTTCTTTTGCAAATATGGTATTTAGGAATGTGCAAACTTACTTTGTAACAAAAACTGGGAAAGGGGAAATGTATGGACTTATTCTGGAATCTGATTGGTTTGAAAATACTCTGGTCTCGATCTAATGCGTACAACTCTTCAGCAAAATTTTGAAATCAGTTTATGAAAACCGATCTATTGGGAAGTAGCTCCGCTTATTTCCAGTCCTACCCAATATGAACCGTGGAACAGGAGTCATCATCAACTTGCAACAATAAAAGGAACAGAGGCATTGACCACAGACATGTTGCAAAAAGACAAACACAAAAGCTAAGTTCAGTAGTCGATTGCGACTACAGTCTTCTTCATCTTATTTATTTCCTCTTTTACCACTTTGGGTGTCAAGCAAGATACAAGGTTCTTGTTCTTGCACTTCTAGCAGCCTCTACCAACACTGTTCGGTGTTGGTGTATATGTCTTTGATGTCATCTCTCCATCTTCCTCTGGGTCTGCCTCAGGCTCATCATCCTTCTCCACTCTTCACATACGCCTGGTACAGTAGTAAATTCCAAGACATTCTCTCCAAATGAGCAAACCACTTTATTTGTTGTCTCTGGTATAGCTAAATCAGTCTGCCCAGGTTATCCTGATATGGTAATAGAGTAGGCCATATGGCCAGCGATTCAATGCCAAGTGTCAGGTGGCAGTTAACTAACCTGGAAACCCTGAAGACTAACAGCCTTGGGTGCCAAAGTCCACATGGAATGGTGATGGTCCCCAAGTGGATTAAATCCTTGGTAGAGGGCAACAGTTTGATCAATACTGGTCTAGGGCTGATGAGGACTTTGCATGCCAAAAGGGCTCAGGACCAGAAAGTGACTTGCAGAACAGAATCAGTGATATGGGGGTCATTCTGTGATGCAAAAGGATGGAAAGCCTCTGCATTATATTCTCAGGATTGCCAATATTCAGATTTGGATACAGCAAAAGAAGAAGATATAGTTAAAAAATGGTTCCATTCCAATTCTTTCCCTCATAATCTCATTTCTGAATTTATCCCTTCTAGTCACTCTAGCAGCTTTCCTCAGACATCTTATTTCTATAGTGACCAACTTTCATTTCTGTTTTGCTGTAAGTGTCCATATTTGGCATACACTGGGAATAAATATGAAGCGTTTCTTTGTGCTGATCATTATGTTATGTTTAAAAAGGGAGCTAACTGTTCCAATATTTGGTTTACTTTACTGCTTTGTATGTTGATTTCTTTGTCCATTTTACAATCTTCAGTAAACGTGCTCCTAGGTATTTGGACTCTGCCATCTGTTTTATACTTGCTCCCTGTATTATAATATTTATTACTCTCTATTACTACAGTAGGCCCTTTAATCAGTAGAGATTCAGTGAGTCGAGTTCTTTTAAATTCCATTGATTCAACAGACCTACTGTAGGAGCAGCTTACTACTGAATTTCAGCCACGATGTTTCCATGAGTGATGGTGATGTTTACAAACTCAGCCTTAACTCAAACTCAGCCTTAACTATGAGTTCTTTAAAAAGTGTCATCAGAAGAGAATACAATCCTGGAATTTTTTTTTCCACATATATAGGGAAGGACATTGATGAGACAGATCCCTTTCCTAAGCACATTCACCCAAATTGGATGAGAAAAAGTGAAACTGACAATGAAGTTGCAATAAATCACAGTTTCCAAAACAGAAAATTTGTCACTGACCAGCAGTTTCATAAAGCTTTCCAGCTAACAAGGCAGATTTTATCATAACTCCATCCTTAATTGTGTGTGTCGCATCTTGGCCAAATTCATCACTATCATTTGTTTTCCAAAATACACTGAGAAAACACCATGTAACAAGAAACAGCCAAAAGAAATATCATTCTTGTCAACATAATGATCCTTTCGTGTAATCACTCATAATTTTGTGATTAAGAAGTGTGATTATTTTGATGTCTGAAAAGAAATCTGCCATGAGTAAAATAAAATGAAAATGACTGTCTTGTTCCATCGTCAAACTTAGCCCTTAAAAACAACTTCTGAGGAAATAACTTAGTCAAAAATCAGGTGCACAGGGTGGGGGTGGGGGGTGGGGTGTCAATGCCTTTTCATTAATGCATTCATTCATGCATTCATTACATTTATATCCCACCCATCTGGGATATTTTCCCACTCTGGGAGGCATACATCATCATCATCATCATCAGCCTTGCTCCATCATCAAAAAAATTAGGGTAAAAAACTGCACAGGGAGGAGAACAGAAGGGGTGTAAAAATCCTGTCATGCCAGTAGTGGAACTGAACAGTGATCCTAGAGTTAGAGCAATTGCTTTGGAGGTACACTGCAGCTTGAACTGAAGAAACTCAGAAAAATTAGCCTGTAACATTGGAATTTTGTGGACATTCTTGGAGTAGGTACACTGTCCAATTCATCATTCTGGGTTTCAGCAGAGAATGAGTTATGCCTCTCTCAAGTTATCACATTCAATTGATCAGTCACTGGAACTAAGATCATTCACATGATCCTCCAACTGCATTTTATAAAAGCAAAGTGTTTATGCTGCTATTTGAATGTCTTCAACAACCTGGCCAGCCAAGAGCTGCGGTAGCTCAGTGGTTAAGAAGCTCGCCTTGTTAGCAGGAAGGCTGGCAAGTCAGCAGTTCAAGGCCCGGGTACTGCATGATGGATTGAGCGCCCATCTCTGTCCCAGCTCTTGGGCACATGAAAGGAGTTTCATTTAAGGCTTTCCTGAGTGGAGTTTCTTCTGCAAAAAATCCTTTCAATCCAGAATAATTCTGACATTAAATTATTATTATTATTATTATTATTATTATTATTATTATTATTATTATTATTATTATTATTATTATTATTATTATTATTATTATTATTATTATTATAACAACAACAACAACAACAACAACCTGGCAGTTCTGAGCTTTTACAGTCTGATAACACTTGTTCAATCAAGACAAATAGCACATGGCCTATGGTTATTAGGGATAATTTATTTTAGATAACCATTATCTATCCCAAGGGTTCTCAATTTACAGCCCATGGGGCAGATCTGGCCCACTGTGCCATGTTTACAGCAGCAAGGGAACCACCAGTCTGGCCCCCTCAACTGTCTGAGGGAGCATGACCCAGCCCATGGCTTTAAAAGATTGAGAACCCTTGATCTATCCAGTTGCTAGCCTAGGAGAGAGTTACCTGAATGACGTTATCATTAGCCAATCTGGACATCAGCCTTAATTATAATTCTTTCTGTAAACTCAAATGGTGGTTAAGAAGTTTGCTCAGTTTAGTACTATAGTAGAAATACCATTGTTCTGCATAAAAACTCCTAAAGAGGATTATCTAAATATACAATGTATATAAGAAGCAATCCAGTTGTTAAAGAGGTTAAAATAACCTAAGTTTTACATAACTCTCTCCTCTTCTCCTAAACCCCCCATTAGTACAAGCCTTAATGGACAGAGTAATCTTGAATTTTTCGGTAATTAACGCCAATCTGCTAATCTCTTGTGATCACACTATGGTATTAAATTCAGCTCAAATGCTTAATATTTTAAAGTTAGGACAAATATTTACCTGCAGTGATTATAAATGTTGGTAATTGGGACACAGGCTGCTGAAAGATAGCTGTTTTGTGCTTTCCCCCTGTGAAATAATAGTTTTGAATGACCAATTTCTGGCCTCATCTGAAGTCTTCTGTACCTTAATCATTTGGACTCCGCTGAATGTACTCTGCCAAAGTGTTTCAGTGCAAAAGGGGGTCTCAGAATGTTCCTTGAAAGGCTCTCAAACACCCAGCTTTTCAACAACCCACAATTTTTTGGCATCTGCTTTCTTTGAAGCCATATTTCTGTTTGTTTTGCTCTGTTCACTAGATTGCTTCTGCCTCCCATTATACCTCTATTTTATTAGGGATTGTGCTGTGAATGTGATATCAAAGTAGCCTACTTTTTTGTTGGCCTTGTGATGTCATCAAAAGCTAAAAAAAGCCAGAGAGGGTCAAGACACTATTTTGTATATAATGTTGCTCTCATTCTGGATAGAGCAGAAGGAGGGAACAATGTTTAGTATTTACTTCAAGGAGATAATAACTCTTATGTAACTCTTACCATGATTATTGTTCTCATCTGTGCAGGTCCCTGGTATCCAATTTGCATTTTTCCTTACCAGCATCCTCAATAGACAGAATCTTATAATTTCTTAATGAGACACGTGCTTTGTCTCAACTTATGCTACAAAAGAAATTACCAATGAGCGACACCTTTCCGTCATGCAAAAAGAACTGCAAAGCTCATATTTTGCATCAGTTTAACCCTACAGTTCAATGGTAAGCAATGAAAGAAGGACAGTCTGTACTCCAAACTACTGTACTGCTACTAAGAGGGCATATTTTTACAAAAGCTGGACTGGATAAGTTGTTCCCAACCATGGTTCTCCAGATGTCCTTGGACTAGAGGTTCCAGACATCTTGGCAACACAGATAATAGTGAAGAGTTCTGGGAAATTTAGCCAATAATTTCTGGTGAAGTAAGGTTGCGGATCACTGGACTAGATGAAATCATTGGTCTACTATTACATAAACTAGCTACTCTTATCAAATATCATTAATATTATACTGAATTGTAGCAATATAAAATAAAATCTAAGAAAGCTCTATCAAAGTAATAGGGAGAGACCTCAAATGTAACCAATTTTAGGAGTACAGTAAAACCCCAAGTTACAGAAGCTTTAAGTAAAGGAAAACTCAACTTAAGAAGGAAATCCTGAGGAAATGACATCCCGAGATAGAGGAAAAAATCGAGTTACAGAACAGGTTTCCCCAGAGCGCATTGCATCTGGGAGCTGTTATAGTGCCAACCATGCACCATTTTTGAGTTTGTGGGTGGCACGAAGATTTGAGTGGGGTCTTTAGTGAGTAAGCCACTGGCAGGCAAGGGGAGCCACTCCTCCTTCCACCAGGTGAATTTCACCACTGGGCTGGATGGAAGTTTGGCCGCAATGCTGCTATCTGTCTGTGCTGAAGGCTGCCTGGGGACTCACCCCTCCTTTTGCTGAGTCATCTTTGCCAGGTCAATATGGACAGAGTCAACAACGATGATGACTCGGCAGAAGGGGGTGAGTCCTTGGCCAGCCTTCATCACAGATGGACAGCAGTGTTGGCACTCCAAGGAGTTAGATTTGATGCACCACAACTAACAGGTTGTTATATGCTGCAGTTTTGCCTGGATCACTCAAACAATTGTCAATGGATGTTTTTGTTTTTGTTATTTCTTTAATACTGTATTATCATAACTCTGTAAGCCACCCTGAGTCACCACGAAGTGGCGAGTGGATGGCTATATAAATGTAAATTATAAATAAATAAATAAACAAACAAACAAATAAATAAATAAATAAACAAACAAACAAACAAACAAACTCATTGGCAAATGTGTATTGCCACAATATTAGTTGCATCCACTCTTTAGATGTGATGCATCAGCTTGCAAGAGAAGTTTGCTTTGCAACTATTTTCAATAGGGGACCAGGCTTTGCCACAGGTTTGAATAATAACAGAGGATTTTGTCAGTTGAGAAAAGATACTACGTTATTATTTTGTTAGGCTGGCCAATTATTGTGTACCTGTATACCTGATGTGTGTATAAATTGGTGCCATGAGGCCTCACTCTTATGTCTGATGAAGTGGACTTGGTCCACAAAAGTTCACAGTTAAATACAAGAGTTAGTTTTTAAGGTGTCATAACCTTGACTAAGTCAAAAATCATCTATCCTGATTGCGAATCTGCTCTGAAACCAGTGCCACGTGATGCAGAGAATCCAGGACCAGTCCATCCTACATCTGTTGTTACTGACAGTGACATGTCAGATGAGAAACAGGAGGATAATGTTGATGTTAATGAATGTTATGAACCCCAATTTGAAGAGGATAAGCCACATTTTATAGGCCAATCTTATGATCTCATAAGGAACCTGTGTTTGTCAAAAGAGAAGTATGAACTGTTAGCCTCCCGATTAAAGGAGTGGAGTTTGCTACAAAAGGGAATGACAACTTTTGTGAGCATCACACATCCTAGGCCACTGATAGCAAACCTTGGCACTCCAGCTGTTCTTGAACTTCAATTCCCAGAAGCCCTGATCAGCAAGAGTGTTGACTTGGGCTTCTGGTAATTGAAGTCAAAGAACACCTGGAGTACCAAGGTTTGCCATCATGGTTCTAGGCAGAATTTGACTTCAGATTTGGATTCAGTGCACTTGATTTAGTATAGGACACATGGATTAGACAAAGTAGAAGGCAATATTTATTTATTTATTTATTTATTTATTTATTTATTTATTTATTTATTTATTTATTTATTTATTTATTTGTGATGCAGTGTTATTATAATGTAACTGTTTGCTTTTAGAGCACCTTTAGACCATAACAAAGGTAACTGTGAATGTTAAAGAAACAGGTACAAAAGAGCACCCATACAGGCCAATTAATTTTGCAAGGGCAACAGTAGAAAATGAATGCCAGCTCATTTTTCTTACCTGACAAGAAGTGTGAAAAACACAGAGTGGCTAACAAAATTAGATGTACTATAATGAGACTGCCCTTTGATACAGACCTCCTCCTGAGGTGTTGGCCTGCAAACAACCTTGTTGTACAGACATCTAAGCAGAGGCTGTGTTCCATCCAGTTCACAGGACACTGAAATGAAACTGATAGATCACAAAGACTAGCTTTAGTTTTTAAAATATAGTAGATAATAATGAGCCATATATTGAACCTCATACCCCTATACATAAGACTCATGAAGCTGGAAGAGATCAAAAGAGCTTCTTGTTGAATCCATCCAAAAATGGGAAAGAATCACACAACCCCCTTCATTGTCTGTTTGGATCTAAAGAATTACAAAACTGAGAGTCAGTTCTTATAAACACCACATGAAGTACTGAATGTTTATCTTGCTCTGACAATGCAAATGGGCTTCATAACAGGATATTCCACTATGCTTTTAAAAACAAGACTGTGGTATGCCTAGGGTCCTAAATTCCAGACTTGATATCATTGATTTAAAAATCAGAATCAGGAAGCAGATGGTATGAACTAAATCTGTTTAGGAACTTGGGGAGCAATTCATCACCAGAGCACACAATCCTGGGTTAGGTGATCAAAATTGATCAAAATTGTCTGACCTGATACTGAGTACCTTCCCTGCTTCTGGAAAGGTTCAACAGAAGATGGTGGGACTACACTGCACAAGCACATGCTGCAAACCACATACCACAAGCAGACTGTAATCTTGATTACATATAATCTGGATTGTGTACATGGCTAGAAGCAAATTAGGCTCTCAGTTTGTTTGTCACAAACACCATAAAGCAATGCCATACAATCTGTCACAAATAGAAAGCAACAAAATCCCAGAACTGGCATCTGCAGAGAAAGCAGCTACAGGTGATGCTAACAAGCCGGAAGATTTAAAATTGCTTCTAAACTAAATTGATATATCAATATGATGAAGCCATCCACAACTCACAGTGTAGTATAATGACCTGGTTGCACACTGATGGAGGACAGTGGTGAATAGGGTGACAGGGTGGTACAGTGGTAGGATTCAGGGAAACATCATTCTACCACTGAAAAAATTACAGATGGCTTCAACACATTCATTACTTTTCTTGAAGTTATGTAAATCAGAAAGATTTTTTAAAACAAAAATCTCAGAATTACATAGCATAGTCTTAGAAATGCAGTTTGGTTATCTCTCTTCCATGCCCCACTATTCTGTAGTCAGTAATGAAGAATGAGTAAGCCTATATTAATATATTTTTGGTAATTCAATGTATAGCTTTGTTAAAGAGAAAACCCAAATCTTGTCATTGAAAGAAGGGAAATAGTTTATCTCAGCCCAGTGGGCAGGGGTGTGCTGAGCATCTTGGGAGGGCGGTGGACAGGAAATGATGGGGGCACCTATTGGGGATTGGGGGGAGAAATCCCATACATTCCCATTAACTCTGCCTGCCTGGGGGGGGGGTGCCTGTCACTGGGGCACACCAGGATGAGCCCCTGTATCGCTATGGGCCAGCAAACCACTGCTAGTGGGGAACCAGGAGGTGAAATGAAATTTAACCAGACCAGTGGTACTGACATGTATAAAAAACTGCAAGTCAGGCTTTTCAAAGGCAACCTTATGTGGATATACAGTGGTACCTCACTTAAAGAGCATAATGTGTTCCACGGGATTGCTCTTTAAGCAAGTTTGCTCTTTAAGTGAAACACCATTGTAAGTGACCAATTGTGACTTCTGGCGGGGGAGACAGAAACCCCGATTTAGTTGTTCAGCGAGTTTTTGTTTGGTTTTACTTGTTAAGTGAGGCGACCATGCAGAGAAAATTCTGCTCTTTAAGCGAGTTAGTCTCTAAGTGAGGTGCTCTTTATGTGAGGTTTTACTGTACTTGATCTTGATGTATGAATGCTATGTTTAAAACATTTCAACTGTACTGTATTAGGCTTTTTTATATTGAATGAGTGTGCTTTTCCTGCAATAGCCTAGGAGTAAAATACAGCTGAGCCACTTATCAAAGAAGAGGTTGATCTACTACATTGTTGAAGCTCCACTGTCTTCATTTTAACTTTATTGTATAACAGCAACACCTGTAAAGTTAAATGTGGCACTACAAAATGTTTTGACCTCATTGATTGCATCCGTTTTCTGACTATTTCCATGTAATTTACTCATTGACTCCAGTGAGCCATTTTGGCTGTAAAAAAGCAAATCATATGGACTGCTGCTCTCCCAGGAAAATACCAACCTCAAACACTAGCCATATTTCTCAAATAGCATCTTCAATACTGGCATTTATGTGCTAGTCTGGAAATTCTCCAGTGGGTTATTCAGGTATCAGGTGGAGTTGTGGGGCATGTCGGTGACATGTAGGAGAAAAAAAATACCACTGTGGCTAGCTTAGCCATGTCACTGTTCAGAGCAGGTACCCTACACATTGCAACCAACAGATCTTTCACTCAGTCTTCTGTTTTTCCATCCACAGTGCCTCACACCTGAGCCACAAAACCAAAAGAATGTTGCCTGTGCACTGATCACTGATTTGGTCCTTTTTAACTAAAGTGCACAACTACTGTAGATCAGTAGCTCTGTATAACCCAGAAGAGCAGAAGGAGAGAGACAGGTAAGCATTAAGTGGGTAAGTGCCTGGGAGAGAAAGAAAGAGAGAAAAAGGTCTGACAGTACAAGCATAACATTGTAGAAGAGATGAGTTCAATTGCTTTGAGACACAAATGTCTGTAAATATATACAAGTCACTTTTTTCTCAAAGAGGCTCAGGTGCTTATATTAGCTGGCAAGTTAAGACCGGGGTGGCCAAAGTTGAGTCCATGGGCCAGTCACATGTTTCAGAGGATTGGTCACTATGGCCCATGGGCTGGATCTGGCCCCTAATGCCAATTCATCCAGCCTGCGAAGCCCTTGTCGCCCCCAGAAGCGGAAGTAAAACGTGTCTGTTCAGACCATGTGGAGGACCTGTACGTGTGTGTTTTACTTCTGCTTCCAGGAGTGATGAGGGCTTTGCCAGCTGGATGAATTGGCATTGGGGTCTGGATCCAGCCCATGGGCCATAGTTTGGGCATTCCTGAATTAGACATTTATCACCATCACTGTGAAAGAGAACAACATACTGAGCGCTGGAGCAAGGAGGATCAAATGCTGCAGCTTCTGCCTTTTTTGCTGACATTTTAATATGACCCCCCCGCCCCCCCATGAGCTGAAGCAAGGGAATGAACCTGAATTCCCTGAGACTCAGCCTGACACACTAAGTGCTACACCACACCAGCTTAGTCACAAAGCTCCATAGCTACCTTTCAGCTAGTCACAGTATTTCAGCCAAAGATACCTCTTAGGTTTATCATGAACGTAGAAGGAAATGACATGATCATACACCACCACCACCCCGTGCTCCATGATAGAATCACAATGTGGGAAATGTAAGTAAGTAATGAAATTAAATTAGAGCTACACCACTTTAAGAAGTCTCCTTGTAGGTCTCGCTAAAGCAATACAGTAAGTTGTTAAAATAGCACTCTACTGCCTCACAGATGAAGGAGGGAGTGATAGAGAAAGAAAAGATGATACAGTTATCATATTTAAGTGTTTTTAGTCAACAGTTTATAAGCCTTTTCAGTGAAAAAGCAGCTGAAGCAATAGGCAAAAAATAGTCTAAAGCTAAACACACTCATTATTTAAATAAACACAATCAGAAGTGGCTTTATTGTTCATAAAAACATAATTAAAAGTGCATTAAGTGTGTGTTGCATTGAAACACTGTTGTAGTGGTACTCTAATCAGTCTTGCACAGGCATTCATAAGTGTCAGCTGAAGACCTAGCATTTTGGTACAAATTAGCGCTCATCACAATGACCCCATAATGTCTCAGCTGCATTATTACATGATTAAGAAGCATTGTTGTAAGCATTTAGATGGAAAGTGCTAAAGATGTCTGAAGCACTCTAAGAAGAGACAAAACCTTGTGATTTGCAGATTATGGGATACTTTATCATACAAAATATATTGTGGACTATGAGAATTCAATTTGTATTTTGGAACACCATTTCCCTTTCACTAGTTTAAGTGAAGGTGCATAGTGAAATTCCAATATTATTTTGTTAAAGTCCCAAAATGTTAGAGCGGAGTCAGTAGTGTAGCGTTGATTTCAGCCGCCTGGGGCATAAATTAAATTTGCCACCCCCTGGTGGACGCCGGTGCCCGCTCCCACTAGGGCTACTGGGAATTGTAATCCAAGAACACCCATAACCCAAAAAGTGCCACCCAGGGGGCTGCCCCCTGCCCCCCTGCCCCCCCCAACGCCACTGAGCAGAGTCCTTGAGAACAATTAGGGTGAAATGGGATGACAAGGAACCATAGGAAGAAAACAGAAACTCTTGGGAAATCCAGATGAAGGAAGAAAAAAGACTAGTCTATTTTACACTAAGGAAAATGAAGATCCAAACATGTTGGAATAAGACACACAATTCATTTTCCATGTGGGCTATGGTCACAAATCCTACCTAGATGTCAATACAGAAGGTTTCTTCCATCCCACATGCATACTGGTCTGTACAATTTATACACATGTGATGGTTCTTCCCGTCTGTCTGAACCTTCTGCTGGTGGAATGTCTAAAATCTGGCCTTCTACATTATGTACCTTTGGCAAAAAATCAATGGGAGTAATGTGATTGCCTACATGAGGGATGTACTGCATGCAGAGCAGTCATTAGTCCATTGAAGTTCCCAGCTCCATGCACCCCTTTCCACAAAAGATGGAATACAATTCTAGAAATTCCACTTTTTTGGCTGCGATTTCAACCAATAAACTGCAATCTCTAGGTCATTTTTCTCTCGCCAGGAAACAGAACCTGTCAGTGTAGTGATTAATTCTAAATAATTTGATTGCATATGCTGATACCTCAAACTGGCAGAGCTACCATTTTACATCTGTTACTGGGGCAGTTGTGACTTACGCTAGTGTAATTTCTTCCTCTTTTACATCAATAATGTTTTCTCCACCTGCTCTAATCCTTTGGAGAGTCAGGATAGTCTTAATACAGCATAATATTCCAATTAGCTTACACTGGTGTTTTTTCCTCCACTTGCAGGATTATTACTGGCGACTTTGCTTTCACAGTGACTTTTATTACAAAGACTGTGTTAAGTACAGCAGAACAAAATAGAAGGGGAGCTGGTCTGCAACTTGCTTTAAAAAGCTTTAATCCTCTGGCTATAGATGGATTTTTAGAAGCAAGTTAACACCCCCAAATGCCCAAAAAAATGATTAGAGTGCAACCTTAATTCATTGATGCTGACATAAATTAGCATAGCCAATAGCACAGACCCTTATATAATCATGACCCAATTAAAAGCCGGTTAATCTTGATCACTATTAAAAGTTCTAGTTAATGTCAATCATCCCAAATTCTCCTTCGGTGCTACTACGATTCCTTATGAAAACTCACAGTGACAAGTGAGAGCTGGGTACCATTCTTAAGTCTAGCAATTAATAAGCATTGACCTCACTGTGGTTGCCTAAAGCAGGGTCTGCTCAATTGAAGCCAGGTAGATAGCAAGAAATGTTGCTCAAAGCTCCAGAGATGGGGGGCGGGGGGAGTAAATGCCTCTAGTGGCATTACAGATCACAGCCTGGTTGTCTCTGCCTGAATCTAAAGAGCAATCCCACCCAGACCTCTGCCACAGTTTCCTAAAGGGATCCAGCGTTTATCACACTGAATATGAGAAGCACTAAGAATTGGGCAATCATGACAGACAAATCACAGAATTCCACAGTGAGAGTGACAGGCATAAAGGCAAGCAGAGAAGCAGATTTGTACTGCCAGCAAGCATGTGCTAGTAACAAAAAACACATCCAACACATCTCAGTGATAGGAGAGGGAAGAAGGATAAACCCAGACTTTATGTCTGCTTTTGCCAACTGCATGAAATCTTGAAATAAATTTTTGATAGCCTCTTGCTAACTAGGGCAGCTCAGTTTCTAAATGATCGTGATGTCTCGCTTGCATGGAGCCACCAAGGGGAAAAACCTGGGCACCCCCTTATCCAGAAACATAACTAGCATTTTTCTGAAATTTCTTACTTGAACACCTGGCCTTAAACACCCTTTCCAGGTGATGCTGGAAATCTTTGAATGAGGGATTTGATTCACACCACAAGCAAACATTAGATATAGCTCATAAATTATAATAATGAATTCTTAACTAATGTGAGCATCTGATTTTCACCTTTGGGAGAATCATCGTCTCTCACCTTCAAGATTAGCTTGCTTTGTTTCATGATTGGTCTTCAGGACTTAAGCAGAGGCTTCATTTCAAGTCTGATTTCACGAACATGGAAAGAATGCCTATGTAATCTCTCTGAGATATTAACATAATTTCAGCTTCCAGTATGGGTTATCTTGACTGTCATGAGAAAGTTACAAAATTTGAATCTTTCTGGTGCCCCATTGCAATGAGTTTGAGCATTTGCCAGTCTGAGAGATATCAAAAATTAGCCCTTGATTTCTGTCCAATGCAACATTGACCAGAGGCCAACCAAAGAATGCTCTAAAGAATTAAACAGTAAAGATTTCCAGGGTTTGACGGGACCTTTCAAATGCTGAACTTATATTTAATATGACATTGTTGGTGCCAATAAACTATTATTTGTGTTAGATTGTTTTCTGCTTTGGGAATAAGGACTTGATAGACTAATTCCCTAACTGCTTTGGCTTGCCTCTTCATCCTCCACAGGAAATGCTGCTGATGCTGGTACTTTCTAGATCCAGGAATATGGGTCCAGAAGGTCAGAAGGCCAATACAAAGTCACAGATTTGAAAGGTATCCCAAAGTCACACAATGTGATCACAGTTGAGGTAGGAAATCCAGAAGTACAGTAACCATGATGATCAGCTGTTCAGCCTCTGCTTGAATGCCTATAGCAAAGAGATCCCAACACCTTTCAAGACAATCTGTTTCATTGATAACTGACTCATACTATCATGCTACTCTTCCTAATGTTTATTGTAAATCATGGATGAGGAACCTCCAGATATTTCTGGCTGCAAGTCCCACAGAGCCATAATATTGGCCATACCATAACCAGATGCAGCTGGTGGGAGTTACAGACACATACATTTTCCTACCAAACTCCACTCTACATAAATATATATATATATATATATTTAATTTTATCCCAGTGATTGATGCCCCACCTTTAGAAGAGCAGAAAATATTCCATCATCTATATGACAAATTTTCACCTATTTGAAGATGGCTATAATATCACATAGTTGGCTAGGTAGCGCAGCAAGTTAGGGATTTTGTTGTGGAGCCAAAGATTAGGAGTTCAATTCTCTATTGTTCAATTCCTCAGTTCTTTGGGGGGGGGGGATGACAGTCCTAGGATACACAGAAAACTCTGGGAAAGGTTGCTATAAGTCAGAACTGACTTGATGGCACAGTTGTTGTCATTGTTGCTGTTGTTGTTAGACACCTATCCCTCTCCTTCAAACTTTCTTGCTGTGACGTTTATTCATTTATTTAATTAATTGCACTTGTATCCTTACCCTCTAAGAAAAAATCATTACTACTCAGGGCGGCTAGTGTCATAAAAACAACAATGAAACAATCAAGAATTATTAAAAGTTACTCACAATAAAATTCACTATAAAAACTGTCACAAAACATTAAAATTGTCAGAAAATACATCAAACAAGGGGCCTAAAAGCGCAACCTGTTTGGGATGGAGAGAAACAGGGCAGCATCTCTAATGGCCAATTGTAGACAGAACATTCCCAAAGGCCTCCTCAAAGAGCAGTGTGACATTCTCTATTGGAAGTTAAATCTTATAAACTCCCCAGCTCTAGACTCTTTCAAAACAGGAGTAAATCGACTTCAATTTCAGAGACTGTGTGAATCCATTCTGGATTTTAGTGCACTTTGTGGGAGGTGTTTCTAGCGCTAAACCTTTTTTTTTGGGGGGGGGAGGGGATTGTTCAGTGCTTTTCATAGCTCCTGTAAACTGAAGACTAGGACCCAGAGTAGACTTGCATCACCTCTAAAATTGAAGACACCCACCACTGCTATTTCAAAGACCAGCTAGATGGTAAACAAATTTCTTTAAAAATGATTTATATCCTTACGATTTTGTATTTCCTGGTTTCCAGCTTTATCCTAAATGAGAGGACATCTGGCAGCCAGAAGTCCTAACTCAGATAAGCAAATGTATGTGCTATGCTTTTTTTGTAATAGTCAATTCACAATTGCAGATCAGGTGTATTGTTTCTTTTTAGCTCAACAGTATTTTCTGGGTTATACCCATGACTTCCTTATGAAAGAATACCTACCATAGGTATATTTGCATTTCACTGAATACAATGGCAGAAAGAATTAATCAATGAAAGAACAGGGAACCTGTGGCTTTTCGGATCATATCAGATACATTCTATCACCCTCACCATTGGATGTACTGGCTGGTTATGATGGGAACAGGAGCCCAATAATATCTTGATAGAACAAAAGGTTCTCCATCACTAGAAGAAGAGAACTGAGAGTGCAATTTGGGCTATGAATTTTGATTGAGGTAGAAATTATGACACACATTATTTGGGGTTGGTCCTGAATGTGGCTAAGATTTATTACAGCCCCTTTATCTACAAGTTGTGCTTAAGACAGCCCATTGTTCTATGAGTCCTCCAGGTTGTCTCAGTACTGCCTTGTAAAATCATCTTCAGCCAAGAGCCAAAGGTGAGTCAACAACACAATGATTCATCCTTGAGTCTTATAACTGCTGATATAATCAAATTCATGAAGGTGGTTTTCTGAAAGGAAGTGGCTCCCCACCAGAGTTGAAGTAGGCAAATTTATTGCTGCAAAACAAATGAATGTGGATGCTTTGATTCAGAAGTGTGCTTTCATGTCCTATACATTTTCCTTTTATGCAGAGATCCCAGCCCCGCTTGGTTTTTTTAAAAGAGAACTTTCCACAAAGGGAAATTCATACCAGACAATGCTTGATTGCACTGCACAAGCAAAGGTCTGAGTCTCAGTTATATTTCAAAAGCAGCAGCATTCTAAAAAATGAACAGAAGAGGCATTCTAGACATGCTCTTAATCTGAGAATGGCACTAAACTAAGGTGCTCTTCCCTACCACCATCACTACCACCAGTCACACTCAATTTACAACCCAGCAGTTATTTACTGTCGGCAGTAAAAACAGAGGCATTTGGTGTTATTCTGCTGGTGAAGAGAGAAGCAAGTAGAAACTAGGCACCCTATCCTTCCCAATGCCAACTAGTACTTCTTCCTAGGAAACATAAGGAGCCACCAAAGCCATGGAGAGCAGGAAACTCCCCCAGAGACCTTATCTCAAAACCCATGGTTGGCCAATAGCCTTTTTTTTAGAATGGATAGAAGTGTGCAAGCCTTTATGTTCTCTAGTACTCTTCACTGGAATAGTAAAGGTAAAGGTCTCCCTTGTAGATGACATTAAAATACAGGGAGCTGGTAGAAAAATAAACTAGCTCCATGTATTCAGGTGCTATTTACTTTTAATTACCTCCAGCTATTTCCCTATGGATAATCTAGCCTCCAAGTATTATCTCTTCATAGCCTAGAGGTTTGTGTACAAGGATTATTTTATAGGCAGCAAAACATCACAGCTCTATTTCCAATTCCAGGAACAGCATATAGTAAAAGGGGTGGAGAGAAGAAGCTAATCTGTGGGCAGTTTAGCAGAATACCAAAGGAGCATCCTCTAGGGGCCCTGGGGTTTGCAGATAAAAACTATTAACTCAATTAGCTGAGAAGAGAGGAACTGAAGTAGCTCACGAGACATCTTCTAAATCTTCTTGAATAAGTAGAGTAAAGGAGCCCTAAATCACCCAGGTATGATCTAGATCTCTTTTCATTCATTCATTCTTCTTCTCCATCTTCCCTAATCTTAATTATCTTTGCTGCCCCAACTGCAAAGGATGTCTCTCTTTTCCATTTCTATTTTGTTTTTTTTTAAGCATCTATTTTGCTTAGAATTCCTCTTGCTGCAGCTCAAATTGATGCAGTCTCTCCTGCTCAACACTATCAAAATGCTCAAGGGTTTTAAAATACAACAACTCAATGTGTATGCAGATGCTTCCTAACTGTGAATGGGAGGGAGGGTTAATGCCATGATGCCTGCCCATTTGATAGAATATTATCAGTTTTTCCTGCAGTTCTTTCCTTGCCCTCTTTCCATGGTATTGAGTCCTACTATACTGTCCACCGTAGATGAGAGATATATTCCCCACCCTGCTTTCCAACCCTGCAATCCCAAGATTCATGGCAAACCATTAGCAGGACCCTGGTGCTCATCCTTCATTGACTGACTGACCCAACCAATCCCCCTGGCTGTGTTCCTATGTTCATTAGCATATCATAGAACACCAAAGCCCCTCAACCCACAACAAAGTTCCTCACATGTGGTGAGTTCTTCTCCTGGTATAATGAGGAGGAAAACTGGGACCACAGCTTGCAAGGGAAAGAGATGCAGCCCTACACACCCCTTCTTAGCTACAATCTCAGCTATCCTATATTTCCCCCGAGAAAAGAACTGTTACCGATCGATCGGACTGGGTGATTGCCACCAGGTCCTCAAATTTAAAAGGAGAAGGGAATAAATTGGGAGCAAAGGAGACAGAAAATGAACAGTTTGGCCAATGCAAGGAAATCCCTCCAAATCCCATTTGGCACAATCAAGGCAAATTAGAGAATTCACTCACCCTCTGAGGTCAAGCCAAGTTGGATGAAATCTTCCAATCCCAGAGATTTTTTAAAAAATTAATCATCATCCCCCAAGTTTCCCTGCACCTGCCAGCTTCACTTTCCCCGAGCAGCTCCGCAAAAGCTATTCCCAGTGCCTTCACTGTTGGGCTCCTTGCGGTTTGGTGTATTTAAAAACGAAAAGAAAATCTCATTCCTTCGGCCTTTCTGTCCCAGAGCCAAATGGATCACATCGTGGTTGCACTCATCTTTTCCTTCTGTCCAAAATCAGGATGGACGTGGATCTTGCATAGTTTAGAAGGCAATTCGTAGCAGTGACTCGCCAACCCTTCCCTGTTCTATGCTTCTACGCTTCACCTAAGCATAGTCGAAGGTTTGCAGCCTTTTTTCTTCTGTATGGGATTCGACAACCGTCTTCTCCCCTGACTGGTGCAGATCTCCTGCTTTTTCTCTCGCACCTCCTGATAATTAATTGAGATCGGAGGGCTGGAGCAGGCTTTCTAAGGGTTCGGGTCCCCCTTTCCCCCTCCCCCGGCAAACACGCCCGCACCCCAGAGGCAAGCCGTCTTCCGGAGCGCTTCGAGGAAAGCCAGGTTAGGCTAGCCCGCAGGAGCTGTCCTCTGTCAATGGTGCTGAACGAGTCATCCGTTCCAGAGCCGGGCGCTAGGATGCTGGAAACGAGAGGGGCTCTCGATCTTGCAGGAGAAACGCGGTATTTCGAGACCAAGGAAGCTGAAACAGGCTTTGCCAGTGCCAAACCTTTCAGCTGACTTTTTTTTTCAGTGCCAAGGAAATCCTGGAATGTAACAACGGGACTCCTTTTGAAAGAGACTGTGAACTGTATGGGCTGGGTAAAGTGCCAGCCTTCACTGGGAGATGTCAAAGCCCCTTCCCGAAAGGTCCCCACTGGTGCTTTCCCCGTTTGGGGACAGGAGCAGGAGGAGACTGATCTGGGGACATAAAGATATATACCGAGAGGAAACGGTGGGGGCGAGAGGACTCTACAGTCACGCTAAACCAAATTCAGTATGATAACATCTGCTGAAGAGCATGCACAGCCGCCAAGAAGGAGGGAGGCTTGGAAGTTTTGCATTTGGAGCGGTGGCTTCGGTTTCTGCCAGCCTTTTAAAGAACTAGCACACCTTGGTATCACAGCAAAAGAAGGTGGAAAGCGATCCTACAGAAATGCACTTCTGTATAGGACCACTCTTCCTTTCCATCTCTCTATCTCTCTGTCTATCTATCTTCCTTAACCATGTTCATTCAATTGTGTAGCTCAGAACAACACAGTATGTACCTAATGAGATTAGTTGCAGATTTCCAATAGTCCAAGCAAGTATCTGCTGTTATTAACCTGTTTATCTTTAAAGACGTACAAGTTCCTTTGTTGTATATATTCAAATGGAAAGTAATATGGTAAGCAAAATGCTTTCACTAAATGGAGGGAGATTCCATCACATTTTTTAAATGGGAGAATTAGATGTGTAAAAAAAGAAACATTACAACTGTTAAGGTGTTACATGAAGAATGAATATATTCATAAGTACAGGCAGTATTATGAATATTAGCACTATGTGGTTAATGCAGTGGCATAAACATAGCAGACAATGGCTGTGGAATTGATTGACTTCCTAGTTATAACATCTATCCTTTATCTATGAACCTTGTGTAATCTTACCTGTTCAGACAGACACAGTATTAATAATACAATGGATCATAAAGATGGATTGCTCAAATTTCTCATTACTGAAAATTAACACAGTGAAAAAAAGGTTTTCTCTAACCATGTCTTTGTTTCACAACCTATAAAATGGGACTAGAAAAGCAGTTTTTCTAGCAGATGCAAAACTTTCCTGTCCTTTCTAAATCTTCAGATAAGAACTGGCCACCAATGACAATTGTCATTAGCTGACAGCATGTAAATTAAAAAACACTGATGAATAATCCAAGTAATATTCCAAGTAGGAATAATGCTTGGATAGATACATGCTTATGTTTATCTATAATGCTGTTTATTTTGCTGCAATGTTCAGTAAGATTATCAGTTAAAATTTGAGTCACCACATATCAAAGAGTAAATGTGTCTTCCACTACAGCAAACTCACTTATAATCCTTGTATACCATTGTATGTGACAAGAAGTTCACAGCAGGGTATCGCTACATAAAATACAATCAAGTACAAAGACAACAATATGCTTCCCACACATGGTCAGCCTTACACTCAATTTGTAACACATCTTGTACTAATGAGGAAACTCACTGGCAAACCCTAGTGGCTCAAAAGTATTCACTGCAGTCTTTCAATTAATTAATCCAAAACAGGACTCTCTAGAAATCATCATTGACAGAACTAACTGCTCTAATGCATCAAGGTAATTACTGATAGTTAAATTGGTCATGAAAATCCATTTACAGCATGTCACAGACTGCCATCTCACAAGGGTTGGTGGCCACATTTGGACAGCTTCAACCTTGCTGTGCAAAAATACTTAGGATACCAAAAGAAGATGTAACCTTCCATTTTTATTCTGTATACCAGGATGGCTACATATGTCAATAGTAAGTTATCAAGTCTCAATGGACTGCAGTGGCTTAGTGGTTAAGACGCTGAACTTGGTGGCTGGAAGGTCACCAGGTTAGAAACTCACCACTCAGAATACCTGAGGGGTGCACAATGGAGAGAGCTCCCATCTCTGTCCCAGCTCCTGCCAACCTAACAGTTCGAAAGCAAGTAATTGCAAGTAGATAAATTGGTACCACTTTGGTGGGAAGATAAACAGTGTTCCGTGTACTCCAGTGTCTAGTCATGCCTTCCACATGACCATGGAAACATCTGTAATCCCAGACAGTGCTCTTTGGCTGTAAATGGAGATGAGCACCACACCCTAGAGTCAGATATGACTAGCTTTTGAGCAAGGGAAAACTTTATCTTTATCAGGTCTCATGTTTAAGTCTCAACAAGAAGAAGGGCCTCTGTCTTCAAATTGCAAAACTATTTATTTCTGAAACCAATGGCAACACTCCACTGGTAGATGCTATTGGGGTGCACCCATAAAAAGCTACAATCAAGATACAAGAGAGAGGCCAGAGAGTCATCATCCATAAATGACTATTCACTCACACCAGCAGAACAAGACTGGTTAATCTACACTCTTGAGAAGCCTGGAGTCCTCCTCCACGCAGCTCCCCACCATCACAGACAGTAGATTAATGGTATTGATTGTCCCCTTGGGATTTCTCTCAAGTGTTTACATTATAGCACTCCTACAGAAACACAGTACATCATCAAGATTGGTTATTTCAGCTGTGATCGAAAGACAAGGAATTCCCTGGGAATTAACAACTAGCTGCATGCAGGGAACACATGCAGATGGGTGAGATACATTCTGCTTCATCAAGGTTATTACTGTACTTACTTGAGTCAGAGATGGCTTAAGCTATTTTGCTGCCTTTACAAAAATTAATTCCCCCTCCCCACACTTTGTTTTATGTAGAGAGGGTGAAAGAAATGATGTTTCTTCCCAAGGATTTTCCAGATTGCAGCCCTTTCCATGAATCTTGATACATATGCAAATGTAACAGAGGGAAGGGATAACCATTTACTTCATTTATATGTAAAGAAGGGAAAGGACTATAATTGGGAAATAGGACATGGTTGATTCTCCCTCTACTATACCTTATAACCTTCCCCAAAATTGTGCCCATCAGTTGCTTTGGAGTACCTCCTATCCCTGATCAAAAGCTATGCTAGCTGTGAGTGATGGGAGATATAGCCAAAAACATCTGGATAGCATCATATTCCCCAAATCCAGTCCATGCCCGAATAAGCCTTGTGACTTCTTCATGACACTCAAACATGATCCTTATCTGAGTTCACGATGAAATTAATGCATTTCTGGACCTCCATTTTAAAAAAACAATTTACCACAAACAAGAAAAATGCAAGCAGCTACAATATGGAGTGGAGGTGCTGACCACACTATAACATCTATTTCAGATACACAAGACGGACACAGGGATTTTACTACCGGTCACTGGCACCCTTCTAGAAATAGCACAAAGGCCAACAGGCGGCGGGATTTACACCATTAACAAAGAAGAAAAATGTGGCAGGGGGGAGGAAACATACCCTCACATACTAAAACTAGTCATAACAGTAAACTATTTAGTAAACTAAAGGTGTGATTAGACAACCAATTGTTGTATCAGGTTAAACAGGTAACTTGAGGCTTGGTGTACTATTTAAAATTATTCTTGCATCCACACATAATGATCAGGTAGTTTGTGGGCAGAATACCACACTGCACCTCAAATGACTCTATTTAGCCAATTCCTGTCAGGCCTAGGCATGAAATAAGAAGTAGTCACAACTTTTAGAATCCCTCATCCAAAGTAGATACTGATAATTGTAGGCCAAACATTCCAATTTCTGGGTTAAGCTGACACTGAAATGAATAATCAAATGGAAGAGGGTAGGTTGGGAGGTTAGTCAGTATAGTGTAGCCAACAGAGTGACAGATTAAACTCATGATGACTCTGTTCCAGCCTTGGAAACTCACTGGGGGTGTGGAACTCACAAAACCACTCCTTAAATATCTTGTTTATCTTGAAAGCCCTCTTAGGATTACTATAAATTGGTTATGACTTGATGGTACATAACAAAAGAGGATAGGTTACCAACTCCATCCTGAACTCCAGTATCCTTTTAATGGGGATATATAAAGCACTATGTATAGAAAATGTCTTATCACATGGTGATTAGAGAAAGGTCTGTTGTTGTCCCAGTATCAGGATCAAGCAAGTATGACAGCAACAATTAGCTTCCCCTCCACCCTGGCCATCCATTAGTTTCTCCAAATATTTATCAGTGGATCTTTAAACTGTGAATTTCCAAAACATTGCTGACTCATTTGTAAAGAGGGAAGAGATTCTACCAACCAGTAATAGCTCTCTACTCTTTTTTTAAAGTGACAGTTGACTTATTCTACTCTTCTGATCAATTAAATATAGAAGTAGCTGCCATAAAACCCATCCTAAGAGGTTGCGTGACAGCTAGGTAGTCTCTAGGGCAGGAATTCTCAACCTTTTTAAGCTGGGGCTCGGTCATGCTCCCTCAGACAGCTTTGGGGTCCAGACAATGCCCTTCCTCCCCACATGGCACTTCCTGGTGTGGTGGAGGCAGTGGGGAGCCACATAAAGTGGTGCCACATGTTGAGAATCCCTACTCCAGGGCAGTATTCATCTGCAAGACATATGGGATGCAAAAGCTTATTGTACTCAGAACTGGTTCCCTAAAATACCAATGTTACTCACTTAGAGAAGCCAACCCTTCATGCTTGTTTAGAATAATGTTGTTTTTATTGAGGTGAGCCAATGCCAGAGAGTAAATTTTAAACTTGTGACATCCTTGTACAGCATGGCCATTATCATCATACACCTGAGGCAGATGCAGAACTCTTTTAAAGGTCAGTGAATAAATTCCTGTCCATTCCCATTCACTCACTGGCATGTTACAGAAAACCATCAACAGGAAGCATTCACGTATTTGTTTATTATGAGTAACCTGCCTGAGATCCAGCCCAGTTAATTCATTTAGGATTCAAAATATCCAATCCATTTTGTCCATTCCTAACCCACGGAAACTGAGGGTATTATCACATTGTTGTATGATGTGATTATTGCACCAGAGAGGGTCAATCATCATTTTTCTGCTGTCGTTCATTATATTAATTCAAGAAGAGTGAGCAAGCTCCCCCAGTGGCTTAGTGGCTAAGATGCTCAACTTGGAGACTGGAAGGTTGGGTTTTGATACCCGAAGGCTGTGCTTGGGGACATGAAAGGAGCCTCATTTGGTGGTCCCCTGAGCAGAGTTTCACCAGCAAAAATTCTTTCAACCTAGAGTAATCTCCGACACTAAATTATTATTATTATTAAGAAGAATGAGCATCTATACCATGAAGTTTATGCCTCCCATGGATATCTGAAACACTAAATCTAATCTGAAACACTCAAAATCAGCCATGGATTGAAAATGAGAAGCACATTCAATTAAAGACAAAATCAGTTACTAAGGGTATCTTGGGAAAGCAGACAGGTCTCTTTGTAATGTATGACCACAATCTTTAAGGGTTTTCATCTGAGCTGTTCCAAATGGCAGAACTTTTCTGTCACCGTAGTTAGCTAAAACTGCATTTTCCTTCTTTACATCTGTGCCAAATGCACACTTTGTACTCTACAGGAGTTCTCTGAAATGATCTTAATGACCTAGAAGAGATATAGCATAAGAGAAAATTCTGAAATTTTTCAGCAACAAGTTTTCTAGCTAATAGAAAGGCGAATCCAAGAAATCAACCCCAAATATAGTTGCAGTCCTATGCCATTACCTACACTTAAACTCCAGAAATATCAACAGGAATGTGCAAAGCAGTGCAACTGACAGCCTTCATGTCTTCTCCATCCAGTTCATCCTTCTTCCTGTCCAACCCAAACCCTGCGGCATTTATATTGTTAATAGAGAGATTGAGAGAGAGTGTGTAGCAACTTAAAGAAACAGCTTCTGGATTGATGTTTTACAGCCTTCTAAGGTTTGTTTTTCAGAAAGCATTGGGCACTTGTACCTCTAAACTGAAGTGGTGGGATCACACAGGTGCTGATTTAGTCTCTCGGTTTCCTAGAAACAGAGTTGCTCATAATTAGAATCCCCTTCTATGCTTCTGCTGAATATATCCACAATGTTTCCTTATTTTCTCCCTGATTCTCGTTCAGGGTGACTGCCTTTACAATTGCTCTGACGTATCCTTGTTTCCATGTGCTTCTCACTGTCAGCTGACAGCCAACTATTATCAACATGAGTGTCATGACTAGGAATGTCAAAATACAATTAACATTTAAAAAACCAGCTCAACCAGGCAACATTGTCCTGTTCAATGGCACTGTGCCCCAGAAGAGACTGTGTGACAATCGAAAGGAATTGTTTTTCACTTCCAAAGTGATTGGCAGGAAGAAGATGAGCACAATCAGCTATAAAGCATTAACAGTGGTATGCATTCACTTCATTAGGGCCAGATCTAGCTATTCAAGGCAGAGATGCCTTAAGGTCACATTTGTCAGTTGCCGTGCTTACACTTGTTTGTCTCCTCCAATTTTTGTTTCAAAATGCATATCTTTATCCAATAATGAAAATAAAAGCTTGGTAAAGAAGATTAGGAAATCTCATACAGTTGATCATGGGCTGGGTGGAAGAGGAAGTAAGACAGAATGAAAAAGTTAAAGATAACTCAGTCCTGTCAGCAAATGGTTCACCATAAGGCACATTATAATGCAATATTTATCATTCCAAGGAATCAATACTGGTTTTTTGTACACAAACAAGAAAGATTTGAACAAATCACCTCTTGCCCCAATTCATAAAGGATGGGAGCAGTCAGTGGAAAGCAGAATACTTTTGGTGGTGCTTTAAAATCTCCATTTCTCAGCACCGCTGAATACAGCCTTAAAGATGGATGCAGCAAAAAAGAAAAGAAAAGAAATGCCAACTTGCTCAGAGTGGGGAATTTGTCTTCTCGCTTTCAAAAAATGATATTGAATTAGAGAAGACTATTCAGATGGGGATTTAGCTATAGAAGTGCATAGCTTTGGCATTGTTGTATACTGGGTGGCAGCTGTGTGCTGTGGAAGAATGCAAGATTTTTATTTAAGAAATGGAAGGTAAAGTGATCCAGTCAGTAGTCTTGTTAACACAGGATGTTTGGGCAGAAGACCAGAAGAATGGGAAGGAGAATCAGGATTGGTCCATCATATATTAAATATATACAAATTGAAAACTGAAGAAATGAGGGCTATAAGACCATATTTCCCTAAGTCTAAAGTTGCTTATCTGCACCATTAGAGCCAGACTTGTTCACTCTCCTACCACAGTCCATCTTATATTATTTAAACATTCCAGTCAGAAACCTATTCTAGCCTCTTCTTGAAAGCCTGTGCAATAGAAGATGCCACATCCTCCTTTGGCATATTTTGCCATCAGTGAATTGCTCTTATGGCTGGAATGTAATCACCCCTCCCCATAAGTCTTTAACCTAAATCTGCTTCTTTATAATACAAACCTCTTTGACAGATCCTAGCTAGAAGTACTTCTAAGCACAAATAATCTCAAGAGAACTGTAAGAGTACAAACCAGAGGCAGTATATATACCAGCTGCTAGAGACAAATGACCCAAATGCCCATGTTGGCGGGGAGATTTGGAGATTTGGGGAATCGTACTCCAGAAAGTAACAAGCTCTTCAAGTGACAGTAGAACACAATCATGTTTATGCCTTGCTTATAAGCAGCCAGAGGCAACCGTCTGGTCATAGCTGAAAATAGCACACTGTACTGGAAAAACCTTAGCCTAATCCAGGAAGGCAGTTCTTACAATAGTTTGGATATGGCTACATCAGTTGAAGTGTTTTTCAGAAACCCATTGGACATACTAGGAACAAAAAAACATTTGGACACAAATAATTACTGTCTCATTCCAATGATTTCAGTAAGTTGTAAATCAATTAAATTAGTTTGGATATAACGTTGTTCTCTGGCTTAAATGTACATTGGCTAGTATCTACTAAGTATGGCTTATTCTCATTTGTCACATTTGTCACATTCTTCTTCTGAGTTGCTGGGCTACTTTATTTTCATCTCATCTTAAGGTTGCAGGCTAACCAGCCAGAGAGCAGGCAGTTGGCTTCATTACCAAGTTAGGATTTTGACCCAGGTTTCTCCTGTTCAAGGCTCCAACTGCTATGCTTATTTGGTTATCAGGTTTTCAGCTGAAGATGAACAAAAAAAGTCATGGTCCTGATTCAGAAATTGTGCAGGCTATCAATGGACTGAACAAAGAGCAGAATCATTTCAAGGCTGATCAATAAGTAGATAGGGTGGAAAGAGCATTCCTCAGCAGCTTATCAAGGGTTTCTAAATGAAAAGAAAACAATACAATGTTAGGAACCGCATGTCAGCCAAGCAGGGTTGGGTAATCAGGTGATGCACCTGGCCAGTACATTGCTCTAACATGGCGAACTCCGACAGGAGCCCAGCTAGCTATGTCATTGTATTTAAAATGGCTAAAGGGGCATCGAAAACATGGGCCTCAGTCCCCCATGTGCCATCAGATCCTGCTACAGTAGCAGTAGGACCTCCTGATAGCGAGAACCCACTAAAATCTCATGGGAGATTATGCTTTGATCCACCACATCAAACTAGATGTGTGAAGTATGGATTAACCAAGTAACTAAATAAGTTAGGTAAAGGTGAAGAAGAAAGGTAAGTTTTAGTACAACCCACTGAATGAAAGACTCCTGTCATTTCTAATGGAAGCAAAAGCAGAATTCTAATCTTGTCTGAAGAGGCCTGTGTTTAGACAAAGTGGCCATTTATATACAGCTTGGATTACTGGATTTTAGAATTTCAACCAAGTACCTTGCTATGATCTCCTGTATACCTGTTATAAAATCTATGCATGTTGCTGAGGATTAGAGGACATGTTTCCAGGTGCACTTATTAAATGCTAATGGGACTCTGGCCAAGTCTGTATTGTGCCTCACTGCTAGTCAGGTAGTTGTGAGCTACAAGCAAGGCCTCCAACCACCCAGTGCTATCATGCACCTGCCCATTTCAAAAAACACGGGCAGTAGTGGTGGCAGTAAGCCATTTTAAATATGATGACACAGCTGGCTGGGCTCATGTTGAAATTGACCATGTTAGAGCAATGCACTGGCCGAGTGCTTTACCTGAGTACCCAACCCCACTTAGCTGACCTGCGGTTCCAGAATGGAGAACTGTTCTGGACCACTAGCTTACATCTTTGTGGCATGGTTGAACTTGCCAAGGAAGTACACCCCCCCCACCACCATAGCTGTTGGATGGCCAGGGTCACAACTGCCCCATGTTGAGGCATGAGGTGGGATTTGCAACAGTTTACCTAACAGGGTCAGAATTACTCCCAATAACTCCCCTTGGTCCTTTTTCAAAGACATATATATTAAACTGGGGAACAAAAAAAAATTTTTTCTTGGTACCTAAAATTTTTCAACTGATTTTGGGCATTTTGGGGCAGCTGATTCTGAAAATGCCACCTATTTTGTTCTAGCAGCTCTAGTTTATGAGATACATTGCTCTTATGACTACACTTGTATTTGCCTCACCATTTGTAAATTGATTGTTTTAATAATACTTATTGATGTTGTTCAAGCTCTATTCCTGTTGTTGTTGCAAGTGTAATTTAATTAATCTGACCTTATTTGTCATTCTCTGTGCTCTCCTTTACTGTTTTTTGCCTCCAGGCACGCATCGAAGGCTCCCGGAGGCGGGAGGGGTGGTGGAAAAATCTTTTGGGGGTGGGAAAATATTTGGGTGGGCAAAAAAAGTTTGGGTGGGTGGGAATTTTTTTGGGGGGCAGCAAAATTTCACTCTGCCCCGGGTGGCTTACACCCTTGCTACGCCTCTGGTTATATATGCAACCAGTATGGTTAGATTGGCCTAATGTGAATAAGCCATATCTAGAAAACTAGAGCTGGTGGGGCATAACTGAAAGCATTTTTGGAATCAGTGACCCAAATATAGCCAGAAATAGGTGAAAATTGTGAGGCACCAAAATCACTGTTCCCCAGTGTTATTTATCTATTTGCCATCCATTCTGGAGCATGCTGAGAAATATAAGTACCTTTGTATTTGGTTGAATAAACAGTGGGCTTATAGCCATGCAACGTTAATCAAAACAAAGATAACCCCAGAACAGCTTCTTTAAGATAAAAAGTATAACCTACAACAAAAACTTAAAACTGGCTTCAAGAATGAGCTTTGAGCAGTGCTATGCATTATTAATTCTATTAAGTTTCATGAAAAATGGATTTTACTACAAGGAACCAAAGGGGGAGTGAAGGCAGAAACATCTGAAATGTGGATTTATTACGGGATGTAAAGATTTATTTAATCAAGACAATGACCAATGAAAAAATATTAAGGCAAATCAATAAAACCCAGAAATCATAAAAATATAAGAAATATAAAAGCCAGAATACTGAGGTTATAAGAAACAAGAAGTAGCAATTGTTTCCTATTGCTCATTCAAGGTAGAATAAATGAGATCAGAAGCACATTAAGGAGCAAAAATAATTTGCTAGAAAACTTTGGAGACTAATCTGGATCTGATGCAAAACAACACCAAAGTTCAGAGGTGATATGTCCGAAGTCCAGATAGGCCTGATAATGTTCAGAAACACTATGAGAAATAAATAAGCTATCTTCTTAATGATTCTGGCTTGCTGGTCTTGTTCCAGTCATGAACATCATCTTGTCCACCTCCAAAAATCATTTGCGCACAGAGAATAAGAGTATCCCATGGGCATCTTTATCAAAATGAACAAAGTTCAATATTTTCTGAATTTTTCACCTTTCTGTAGCATCAGAGTGAGCAAATGTTCATTTGTGGTACATGGGACCCACTACCACAAAAAAACAGCATAGTCATTTAGTGAAGTACTACAGACTTTTATTTGTACAACACACTTTAAAAAAAACCTTTGATCTGGTATAAACTGAATTTCTTCATTACTAGAGAAAAATTGCAGGGAGGTGAGTCTCTTTAATTCACCAAACTGAATTATCAGTAACACTTTTACAAGCTGCAGTGTCTGAAAAAGCGAAGCCATAAAAAGTTCCAGTGGGTGGAAAAAGAAAGAACATACAAAGCATGATAAATGCACACAAAAATTAAAAGCACCTTTTGTAACATCCTGCTTTTTCCATCAGTGCTGAAAAAAGAAAGAAGTAAAAACATCACATCTTTAAGGTGCAGGTGCTGGGGGGCGGGGGAGCTCATGACGAAGAAATGGGGAAGAAGTAGCATTGTTCTGTTCAAAGCTTGTGTTGCACAACAATGAAGAAGCAGGCTTCAAAGAGCCTCTTCCCAAAGAAGGGGGAGAGAGGGAGATTGCTATGAGAAGAAAAGCCTCTTCTGTCCTGTTCTCTATTAAATAGACAAAATAGAGAATAGATCTTCAGCTATTATAAGCCACTAAAGCTGCAATGATTTTCACCTGTCGGAAGGATAATGAAATACTCCAGCAAAATCCTGATCTGATGTACATCACCACAGTTGGTTCCATTTTAGATGGGCCCATTGCCATGGTATGCTGTTCAAGCCATTCTGGTGAGTTCATCCCACAGTGTAGAGTTAAATGCAGATAAGGTACAATAGATGAGAAGAAAACTTCCCTCACTGTACTAAACATCTGCATGAGTATTTGTGCCCATAAAACTGTAGCAAAGTTGTTCTGTTTAAGAGGCTATACAGACACAATATTCATTGTGTTTATCTAGGAATGCCAATTGAACAGAGTGGGTTGAATATTACTTTCTCATCTCTCCTCTGTGGCAGCCAGTTTAGCATAGTGGATAGTGTGTCACACTCAGGAAACCTGGGTTCAAATGTCTGATTGGCCTCAGAAGCTCATGGTGGGGGTGACATTGATAACACCACCCCTTAAATATCTCACATACTTCAGAAATCCTTCTAAAGTCACTATGAGATAACTTGATGGCATACATATCAGAAAACAAAATAAAAAATACGGTAGCACTTTAAAGACTAACTGCTATATTTTTATTGTTAGCTTTCATGAATCAAATCCACTTCTTCAGACAAGGAGTGAAATTTCCAGGCATGGTTTATATATACCAAATGTAAGGGTCTACATGTTAAAGGAGATGTGCTCAAGCAGAATGACATAGAAGTAGGCATAACAATACAGCTTCCTACAGCTATCAGTAACAATAGATTATTCATATTTGTTTTAAATGTCTCCCTTTCACTCTCAAAGGTGTGGAGAAAACCCATTCTAGTTTCTGATTAACCTCTTACTTGCATGTCAGAAAACAAACAAAAACACTGTACTTGGTTGCTTCCTGTTTTGCTAAAGAGAATTGGCAGGAAGGTTGCAATACACCAAAATAAAAATATATAAAATATCTAGCAACATATAGCAATCTGTGTATCAAATGTGATAATGTCCCAGAAACCCTTTGCTAATATTTAATCCCCTGTGATGGGTGTCTAACAGATGGATGTATTTGATTTCTGCTGTCTCTCTTTCAATCCTATTTTTGTAATTTCTCTGTTCCAGAATTGTAACTTTCAGGTCTTGGATAGAGTGTCCAGGTAGATTGAAGTGGTTTGAGACAGGTTTCTCTGTGCTGCCATTCTGGATGTCTGATTTGTCTAATGGCATACAACAAACCTTCCCTCTCCCTCCCATGTTGCAGCTTTTCAATTTTTCCTGAAGCTTAGGACTCCCTCAAGATTTTAGAACTCTCTTGAATAATACGAGCCATGGTGCAGGCAATGAGACAGAAGTAGGATCTCAAAAATCAGGGATAGTCAATTCCTATGAGTAGGATCCACCATTTAACATTCTGACCCAGGTCCATAGCCCAAAGATAAATCATTTGGAATTCAAACTCACAAGATGGCATCCAGTGTTTAGATGGCTTTCAAGTGGGACTAAATAAATTCATCAAAGGTAAGATTCATTGGTCACAATGGCTGAATGGAACTTTCAGATTCAGTTGAAGGTGGTCACTGTTTTCATGGCACTCAAAACTGGAAAAGGCTATTGCTCTCAAGACATACAATTGGACAACTTGAAGGCATTTGGCTAGCCATTCTTTCTAAAAGGCTATTTCAGTAGATGACCATTTAGTCAGTTGCACTCACATAAGCACCCAAGTGGCAAACATAAATGTGTCCCATAAATAGAAGGACATATAGGGTGGATAAAGAGAAAACAAGTATACAACCATATATTGTATATCAATGTTTTGAATTATTGATGCCATCATCCCTATCTAGCACAGCCAATTATAAGGGATGATATAATTTGCAGCCTAGAGTGTTGCACATTTCCCATCCCTTCATTAGAAGCTGCATTCATCATCCTAAAGGCAGGGTGGGCAACTCTAGCCATCCAATTGCTTCTGGTCTGCCAAAATACATCACCATTGTATAAGCTGATGAGAGGTGCTAGATGTAATAACCCAACATTGTTGGAAGAGCCACACTTGCCCACCTTTGCCCCAAAAGGGTCACTATCTGTTGCTCTGTTAAGGTTACAATAGAGCAGACATGCCCAAACTACAGCCCATGGGCCGGATATGGCCCCTGAAGGCATTCCATCAGGCCTGTGATGCTCTTGGCAAACCAGGAAGTAAATACAGACACTTCTGTGCATGTGTGAAAAGTGGCCATTTTACTTCCTGGTTTGGCACGGATGCTTCTGTTATGTAAAATGGCTGCTTTTGCACATGCGCAGAAGCATCCACGCCAAACCAGGAAGTAAAATGGCTACTTTCATGCATGAGCAGAGGCATCCATGCCAAATCAGGAAGTAAAATGGTTGCTTTTGCTCATGCACAGAAGCATCCATGCCAAACCAGGAAATAAAATGGCCACTTTCGCTCATGCACAGAAGCATCTGCACCAAACCAGGAAGTAAAACGGCTGCACATGCACAAACATGCCCTGTTCTGGGGGCATGGTCTGGCCCGCTCAGCTATTCCTGGGGCATGGTCAGGCCCCCAGCCCAAAACGCTTGGGCACCCCTGAAATAGAATACCAGCTCTGTGTTGGTTTTCTGTCCAGGTGAAGATCTCTTTCTTCTAATCCCAAAGACTAAGGCTTGTAGAAAGAGAAGCAAAGCTGTACAAAAGCTAATGGATGTGGGAAATAAGTGAGATGATTTGTAGAAGCAAAGGAAAAAAACAACAATGGGGGAGGAAGGAAGAAGGAGCAGCAACAGCACGGGTGGACAGAATAGGGTGTGGGAGGCTGTGCTTTAAAATCATTCGTTGCAATGCTGCAGTAATGCATTTTGGCAGATAAAAAAGCCTACCTACAAACCAGCAGCTACTGGTTACCAATAATAAATATGAAATTTCGGTGAGCTAAAATAGGAAAGGCTGCTTCCCTTTTGTACTGTATATCACACACTACTTCATTATATGTTTCCTGCACACTATTGTACTCTGCAAAAAGGCACAGTGCTCTGTAAGAAAGCATTAACAACACAGAGAGGTGACATGACAGTCTCCTCTTAGGCAAAGACACTTTTTCATTTGGAGAGACTGGCTGCAAACTAGTGTGCCAGCATTTTGCCAAGCAAACAAAAAAAAAATCCTGGGAGGGTCTTATTTTCCTTGACATGGCTTAGTACATATATAGGTCTCCCTTGCTTTCAAGCAAGTCATGTCTAGGGTGTGGTGCTCATCTATGTTTATAGCCAAAGAGCCAGCACTGTCTGCATCTGCAGACATTTCTATTGTCATGTGGCAGGCACAACCAGACACCAGAATGTTGTTACCTTTCCCAGTATCTATCTTTTTGGCAGACCAAGATGCCATTTAATGTTAAAGCCTAGTCTGTTTGGCTAGGATGACCCAGTCAAGCAACGACAGTGTCTGCAGCATTGAGAGTCTGAGAATCTATTAGGACACACAGACAAAGCCATTAAACCTGTCCCCAGAACAAAAGGGTTGGCTCAGGAAAAGCCTCTCAAGAAATGCTGGTGCGTAATCTGCACTTCTAGAAGACAACCTGGTGAACTGATTCATTCCCTGTTACTGAAGAAATAAGATAGAAAAAGGAATGAAAAGTTATTGCTTCCCAGGGGAGCAGAGGAAATCAAAGATACCTTGTGGTAGTGAAAATATGGATGATAGAAGATCAAGATTGCAATAGCAGCTTACAAGCCTTCCTTGGTGCCTTTATCTGCTCAGCTTTCTTCATGCACACACAGATCTCATAACTACAAAGATTTGCACCCAAGAAATCAGGTTAGCTCACAAACCTTTAACATCATTAAAAGAGCCAGTGGGATTCCACAAATACTACATACTGGAGGTACAAAATTAACTCAGAAGAAGGCTATCCATGTGCCTCCATAATGGAAAGAAGTGAATGGGGCATTTTCTCCAAGATCTTTTTTGTTAACCAACTGAGGATTGCATCAGGCAAACTAAGCATTAAACTACAAACTGTTGTGTCACAATAAAGCTTTTAATTTTTACACCTGGGTTGTTGTTTTTTTCCACTGTTCTTATAAATTTGTTATTGTATGACAGACTAGAGTAGAAAGTCAGTAGAGTAGAAAGTTTGCCTCTACAAGTTAATATAGAAGTCAGAAAAATAGACTTCTGACTAGATAGCTCCTTGGTTTAAGTATCTGGCTGTGGAGCCAGAATTTGGGAGAAGATTGATTCCCCCACTGTGGCTCCTGGGGGAAGAGCCAGCCTTGTGTAGCTCCACAGACCCAGGGCATCCTCAGAAGAAGGAAATAGTAAAGAATGTCTGTGTATTATCTACCTAAGGCCTTGGAACGTCTCAACTGACTTGATAACATGCAATTGTTGTTGTTGTTTCATGTCAGAGATTACTCTCAGTTGAAAGGGTTTTTAGAGGACACCCAAATGAGGCTCCTTTCGTGTCCCCAAGTGCAGCTCTCAGGTGTCAAAACCCGAGCTTCCAGACTCCAGCTCAGTGCCTTAACCAATAAGCCACTGGGGGATCAATAAGAAAAATAGAAACAAATGGGTGGAGCTATGAAGAGAGTCAATTCTCACGAATTTTAACAAGGAGCAGCATGGAACAGACTTTGGCGGTGTCTCCAAATAGACATCTTTCCTGTAAACAATACGAATGCATGATCATTGTTTCTGGGATACAAAGAAGATGATGCTGTGTCTGGGGATATCAATGTGATATGGGTAAAGTAAAACCTCTTTCATCCTATAACATCAAATGAGTGAAGAGCAGGGAGAATACATTGTGAAAAACATTCTTGGGACTTTTTCAATAGACAAACTCTCCCAGCTATAATACAAGTGTAGCATTTTAAACACATACTTCTCACCTTCTCCTTGAAACATCAACCCCACTCTCTATTATGGCCACTACAAGAATTCTTGATACACACATGCTCTGTATTTGCTAATTTTCATTTGCTGCTTAGAAATGTGTCCATACTGTAAAATACCAAATTATGATAGAAAGATTATTTTATTTAATTTTATTTATTACATTTATATCCCACCCATCTGGGATATTTTCCCACTTACAACATATTTAAATATATATAACAATAAAAATTAAACAAATTGAATTAATTATAAATACCAACAAGAACAAAATGATTTTTTTTTAAACCAATTAAAAAACTACAACAACAACCCAGCAACACAGAACATATATTGGCGAAGGAAAATGTTTTCTTCTACTCTTCAGAGGAGCTGCTAGAAAAGAAGAGGGAATTCATTCTCCTACACTTCCCTCTAGTGGCAAAAAGACCTGATGAAAAAATAGATTACCTCTGGTGAGCCGATATGTTTTAAAAAAAACAAGACTGACCAACTAGAAACACCACAAATAGTGCAAAAAAATGTTACAACAGAATGTCAAAGATGTTATGAAATTAAAAGTAGCTTAGTCAGTGGTGGACTGTCAACATTTTTGCTACCCCACCGTGGGCGGAGCTGACGTCATGGGCAGAGCCAACATCATGATGTCATGACATAGTGGGTGGAGCCAAAGAAAAAATAATTAAATAAAATACACATTAAAATTAAAATAATCAACCCACTTCCAGAGGACGGCCAGAGAGGCAACCGAACTGGTCACCCGGGGGTTCTCTACCCCCCGGCGATCCCCTCCAGAAAGCTGCTACCGGTTCGGGCGAATCAGTCCAAACCAGTAGCAGTCCATCACTGTGCTTAGTACTTGGGAGGCAAGCTATGGCAAATCTAGGCAGCATAATAAAAAGTAGAGACATCACCCTGCCAACAAAAGTCCACATAGTTAAAACAATGGTCCTCTCGGTAGTAATGTATGGTTGTGAGAGCTGGACCATAAAGGAAGGCTGAGCACATTTGAACTGTGGTGCTGGAGGAGACTCTTGAGACTCCCCTGGACTGCAAGGAGATCAAATCAGTCAATCCTGAAGGAAATCAACCCTGACTGCTCCTTGGAAGGACAAATTTTGAAGCTGAAGCTGATGTACTTTGGCCACCAAGAGAAGAGAGGACTCACTGGAGAAGACCTTGATGCTAGGGAGGGGGGGGAATCAAAGACAAAAGGAGAAAGGGATGGCAGAGGATGAGATGGTTAGGCAGCATCATTGATGGTGTTAGATATTTAAATGTCCTAGCGGCGGGAAAATCGCCGCTACCCATTGGTCAGTGGGCTGGGTCAAGCAGGGTATTTAATCCCCTGCTGACCCAGCCATTGTTGTTGTTGTCTGTGCTAACCACAATAAACAGACGTGTTGTTTGGTTCACCCTTAATGGCTTCCGTGTCCTCACTCCCGCGCCCTGATCTCCGGATCTAACAGATGCAGTGGGCGTAAATATGTGCGGACTATGGAGGATGACAGAGGAGCATGCTGTGGCCCATGGAGTAGCAAAGGGTTGGACTCAGCTGTGCAACTGAACAATAACAACAAGCCATGTTACCAAGGAAATGAAATTGATAAGATAATTTTCCACACCCTATGTAGTTCTGCCCTTTTGTAGCCAAGGAAGATGGTCTACCTTGCACAGCAGGTTTATATAGTCCAGACACAATATGTGAAGGCATTTGAGCGCTGCTTATTGAATTCTACGGCAATGCAGTCATCCTAACTCAATTGTAAAGGATGTGTGTTCTCAGCACTCAAAGGAAGCAATACTTCATTTTTAATTTAAAATTATCAGAAGGAAGACACCAGCATTTATGAACTCACAGTGGAAATCTGTTGAGGATCGGGGGATAAGCTGATCAAATACTGCCCACTGGTCCTTTTGATTTATTTGTAATATCTAACCGAACATTTGTCTTAAATCAGGCCTTCACAAGATGACTTATAGGAAACAAAGAGCAATAAAACTTTAAAACTAAGTCTAAATGCTGAGATTTTTTAAAAATAATAATAATAATGAAACCTCAAAAACTCATAGATCAAAGCACCAGACTTTAAAAACACTTTAAAATGCAACAAAGGGATAATCAGTGATCCAGGTATTTGTTTATTTTAAAAGCCAAACCATAGCTCTTTATAACCTGAGTTCCTTGACAGTAGAAAGCCTATGAAATCCACAAGGTATTTTATCACACACAGAGTCAAAATGATGGGACAAGTGCTCAATTTATAAAGGCAGCTTCCTCATATGAAACTCAGGTCTGTAAGCTCACATATATTGTATACAGATGGTGCTTACATCTTCCTTTAGAATTCTTTGTCATTCAGAGTGTCATCTGTTCAGCATTTATTACCCATGCAATCCATTATATGTCGGATACCACATTATTAAAGAACCAGAGCTGTTGCATGTAGCAACCATTTCAGGAAGATGGATAATACATTTATATAAACGATGTAGCAGCAACCCAAAATGTAACATCAATGACAAGGGGAAAGTGGGGAAGAGAGCAAAATAAGAAATATTTATTGGTACAGGGAATCTAGACGTTACAGAATAGATGGCATGGAGATGCTACCCAAACACAGTCCTCATGGCACATTCTCCTCCTCCACCAGTAACATGTAATGATTAGTAATCATCCTTGTTATGTCATATTCTACCATTCAATGGTATATATCACTAGCAGCACCTAATGATGTAGGGCCCAACATTATTATATCATAACATGGTAAATATTGTATCTGAGAAATTGGATTTTGATCCATGAAGTCTCACAATGAAACAAATAAATCTCCCTTTTCTTTTCTTTTTCTCTTTTCCACTTCATGGTTAAACACTGTTACTTTTTTCAGATGTAAATTAAACTGAGCAGGATGCCACTGTCAACAACATCCTTGTTATCACCTAGCACACTCTACCACTGGATAGCATGATTTTTATATTCAAACAAAAGAGTTGTCCTCTGTGACTAGAACCTCATGCTGCTAATCATTTTGTAAACTACACATGAAATGATTTGCTTACTATAATCTGAGAAATTAGTACATATTCTTGGTAACCTTGTGCTAAAGTAAGTCACAGTCAGAGAAGGCCCATTTGAAACCATGTAATTTCCGGAATAGTTGACTCACGAAATCCTTATTCACTGAGTGGACCAACTCTAGCATCATTTACTACACAAAGCAACAGGAGTTTGGCCATTTTGTGTTTATCTGTGAGTTTGTTTTAAAACATATTTGAAGCCTTAGGTCTAGAAACACAGAATTTAAGACATTGATATACAGATAGTATTGATACAGATACTGTACTGTTAAATAACTTGGATAGTTTACATATCAAGATTGGTTCCCTGAAAGCCATTTTTGTTTGTCCTGGAAGATTTTTAAAAAAAATATTAAGAACAAGAAACAGAAGGTTTGGAATGGCTACTACTGGTTTCCTCACTTAAATAAACTGAGTGAGTTACATCTTGAAAGGAGTTTGCAGACTGGTTTGTCCGATGTCCAAAAGAATAGAATCACAAAATTTAGCCTAGATATGTGCTAATTGGCAGGTTTGGATGAGTCAGAACCCCAGTGAGCTCTCATTCTTTCAGTTCCCTTTGAAGACAGGAAGCGACTGATGCTTTAGACAGCTTATTGTATAGTTGGCCCACATGGATACCGCATGATACAACACAACAAAAGGAAACACACAGAAGCCCTCACACACTGTCAGGCTCCCCTGACAGGTGGAGACTCTCCTTATTGAGGCGTTTGTTGTAGGATAAAAGCAGTTCCTCCCTTCTATAGCTAAGGGTTTACCATGGCCTGGAGAGTATTTATTCCTTTAGCCTATCTACAATGAAACTTGCATCAAGGAAAGGAAGATAATAACTAAACACACTGGAAAAGAAAAATGCTCTGTGCTGAGGAGCACAAACTCCTTCACTGATCAGGTTAGCATGTTTGATGTGATAAGCTAGTCTTAGGACAACACTTTTGGCAAAAGGGTGCTCCATGCACTTTCTTTCCATCTTCATGAAATATTGACTGGGAACCTACTACATTAATGTGCCAGCATAATGCAATTGGTATAAATCTCAGCATGCAACCAAAAATGCTTATGTCAACTTCTTAAACTGGGATTGCTCACCCATGATAATTCTCTCAATTGCTTTATGCTGATGGACATAAGTAAAATGATCCCAACCAATGTGTCAGTGTTTTCATTCCAATATAGCAGAGTCCCTCAAACTTGGCTCTCCAGGTGTTGTTGTTGTTTTGGACTTCAATTACCAGAAGCCCAAGTCAGCACACCTGACTTCAGGGAATTGAAATCCAATAACATCTAGACAGCCAAGTTTGAGGAGCCCTGCTATACAGGATAGTGTTGATTTCCCATGTTAAAGAATAAGTTTTGTTCCATCTCAAAAATCAGTTTTCTCCAAGCCCTTTGAGTCCACTGACAATTTGCTTTTGGAACCAGCTAATCATAAACATAAGCAGAACTCAGATTTTTCCATTCTGCCACCAAAGCATGTGTGCCTCTAAAATGTTTAAGGTTGCATTTATTCATACCAAGCATATGACTTTCTGGCTCAGGAATTTTATTTTGGTTCAGCTGCACTGGCTACACCACAAGGTTGGGGGGGGGGGGCAATCCTACCCTGCTATACCTTTCAAGGTTGCCAGGGAAATCAAGTGATAACTGTGGCAACTCTGTGATGCAAGAAACCAGCATGACACCCTCCCACATGACCCAAGCATGATTCATCAGACTTGTACGACTATTAGGAGTGTTTGGGAATCCTTCTCAGGTTATGTCGCTTGACACAGCTGCTGTAGTTTCAGTGGCTGCATGAGCAGTTGCAAATTTGACAGGTTGGAAGAGTCACATCCACCCACTTGTGAGGAGAGCACTGCCTATGGAAGGTAAATCCAAAACAGGCAAAAACACTGTATATTCACTTCTTCTTTGCAGAGAAAATTGAGAATTTATGATGGAAATAAAACAAAGATTTTTACTTCATTCATTTTTCATTCCAATAAAATCTTTGCTCTGACAGGGGGGAAAAATGAAACTGTTGGAGATTTTGCAGCTCCTTGGAATGTGGAAGCTTTATCAAAACGTGTTTCTGTTCCATGACTAGACTAAGGCCTGTCTATATATGACTAGACATGGCATTCTGTACACATATCATGGCAGCAGCTATGACCAAAGATAGGTGGTGTGGCTCTATAAATATGACAGCTTTCTGTTTGTCCAGAATTCAGAGAGTGACAATGCAGAAAGAACAGCCAGATCTTGAATTCTTTCTTTCACATCAGAAACTAAGGTGGCAGGTGAGATCCAAAGCTGATGTTTGATGGCTGTGAAGGTCTGGTGTGAGGGGAGCGGTTGCTGTGGTGGGGACCTAGTGAGCCACCTATCCCAGTCCAACCCCAGGGGTCCAGGTTACATTGGAGATTCCAAGTAGCATGTGGCTAGAAGAGGACAAAACCTGGGGTATAAAATCTCACATTGATACAGAGGCACCCAACAGAGGCCAGGAAAGCCATCGAGATATTGAAGCAGATGCTGGGAGAGAAGGCTCCTTACAGGAGAGAGGAAACAATGAAAACGGTTTTGGCATGAAGATATGAATAGAGCCCCAGAGAAGGTAAAGGGAAGGGCAGAAAGAGAGAAGGCAAGTGAGAAGGAAGATCCCCTAGACTGGGAAGAAGAAGATACCTGGAATGAGGTTGAAGACTAAGGGTCTACCATGGCCTGGGGAGTATTTATTCCCTTTGTCTGGATTACATTTCAGCTTGTTAGTCCATATTTTAAAAACTACCTTACCTGGGATGTTTTAAACTACCTTACCTGGAATATTTTGGAGTCGTTATTCAGCGAGGAGTCCACACAATGGTAGACATCTCCACAATGACATTCCACACATGCAAATGGACCTGGGAAGTCAAGTCCATCTGCACACTTTTTTAAAGCCATTTGGATATCACACCACCCTCTGGCTAGGTGATGTGTGCCCTTTCTTTAATGTCTTTAAACAAATCTTCAAGGGAGGCCTTTCTTTCAGTCCTACCACCCTCACAGGTGTGTTTGATGAGGACACAGGAGAGGATCTTCTCTGTTACTGCTTCCAGACAGTGAAACTCCCTTCCACAGGAGGCTAGGCTTGCTCCATTTTGCTGCTGTTCAACAGTCAAATGCCTCTTCTTTCAGAACTGTAGCTCTGTCATATGTCTTAAGATGAACAGGCTTTTCCCCCCTCTGTGCATTCACTAAGCCTCTGAACAAGCTAAAATATTGATTTTGATGTACTTTCTCTGGAACATATGCTTAAATGTTCCATATTTCAAAGAAAAGAACATGGGAAAACAGAAAAGGAAAGTTTACATAATTTAATGTTCTTCTTAACATTTATATTTTTTTGCAAAATTCTGGTGCCTCTTTTGCATCCCTCTCCATGGTTTGTTTGGGAAAATACAGGTAATATCCCACTCTAGCTACTTCACAGTGTAGGTGGACAGGAGGGAATAACGAAATTAATGATTTGGAGCTTGCTATAGATCAGTGGTGGCGAACCTATGGCACACATGCCAGAAGGGGCACTCAGAGCCAGTAGCCGCCCAGAGTGTAAGCCAAATTTTCCATCCCCTGGCGGGGGCCTAGGACACTTGCACCCACTCCCACTAGGGCTTCTGGGAATTATAGTCCAAGAACACCCATACATCCAAAAAGTGCCGCCCGGGGTGGGCTGCCCCCCCCCCACTATGCTACTGCTCAAAGCCCTCTCTGTGAGCACACATGCTGTCGCCCCAGCACAGAATTCACCCCACCCCTCTTCCCAGCAGCCCAATGGGAGTGCTTCTTTCCTCCCCCAGCACAGAGTTTGCCCAGTCCCTCTGCCAAGCAGCCTAATGGAAGCATTTCCTCCCCCCCCCCCCAGCACAGAGTTCACCTCACGCCTCTGCCCAGCAGCCCAATGGAAGCACTTCCTCCCTCCTCTGTTTGGGGTAAGGTGGCCAGCTCACATGCAGTATGAGGGTGCGGTGTGGATGGCAGCCTGTTGTGTCTGTGGCAAAGGTGAGTTTCGGCACTCGGTCTCTAAAAGGTTCACTATCACTGCTACAGATTATTGCCATGGTGAACTACAACACAATGAACATTAAACTAAATAGCTGAAACTACAAGCACTGTATTTCTTGTGCTTTCCCCTTTCTTTCTACTATATATATATATAATTGCATTCCTGCCTTGGCCTTGGCAGTCCTACCTTGGCTCATATATATTCCTCTGAATCTGCAGTTTAAATTACAAAGTAATATGAACTTTCATCTCTGTAGTACCACTTATTTTCATCCTCTTATCTGCTTCATTTGCAAACAAATCAAGCTGCTGCCCCATAACAATGTTCTTAATAGCATATGCTTCCCTGTATCTTTGAAAGAAGTTCTATTAAAGATGGAGTACAGCCAATCAAAATAATCACATTTTGTTCTTTAACAAATGCAGTCTTTTGTCTCTCCCTAGTGGCTGAATCTGGTTCCTATAACAGTGTTGTAGACACCTTAAGAAATCAGTCGTTCTGCTGCTCATGAAGCTGCATTAATTAGAATGACATTCTAATTGGAAGTATCCTCCCATTTGGGTGAGCAGAAATTAGTTGTGTTTTAAGGTCATGCTGTTGTTAAGCCACAAAAATTCTTAATAGCTCTGAAGCTCCAAGCTTGTCTCTGTTGCTCTCCATCAATTCCATTTAAAGCATTATTTTCTGGGAACTTAAAAGAAGAGCTGCATGCTGGACTTTCCAATAATAGCAATCTAGTTCTATACCAAAGTTAGTGCCAAGTCACAGGAAACCAAATACATAGCAGCTGAAATTAAATTCTGGAGAAGACAGAAACTTGAGCTGTATGAGTAGATTTAGAGGGAAACTGATATGGAGACACAAGAAAGTCTAAGTTGGGGAATAGAGGTACAGTTTATAGGGATAGCAAGGGTGACTTTTACCTTTAGAGATCAATGGGGCCTGGGGGAAATGATCTTCTTCTGTGCCTTTTCCCTTTATCAGTTGGACTTTAAACGACTTACCTAGAACTCCCCAAGATCTATGTGCCTATAATTGGGTGGGATTTTACTACAATAAATGTTTGTGTCATACAGAAAGTTAGATGGGATTAGGAAGAGCTGTTCTATATTATTAATACAACATGTAGTGTTACAGTCACAGTGTTGAGCTCATTGATTATTCTTTGATTAATCTCTTTCTCTCTCTCTCAACTTTGCAGTGTTGTTGTTGTGGTTCATTCATGTCCATATCAAACTTTAGACTGCCAAAATGAAACCACTGGCCAAAATAAAAAGTTTATCGGTACATGTTTCTAGTAGTAATCAGCAGAATAATAAATGAGTCAGATTCTGTATCTCTCCATATTCACACAGTGTGTTGTTGTCTGCCAGCAGTCCCCACTTGAACATGTTGGTCTTGCATTTAGGCACTCCGACCCTCAGTCTGTTCAGGGTCCTCCAAAGTGACATAGAGATGGTCAAGTTCCTCAGCTATATCCTCCTTTACTATTATTCTTTGTCCAGTGAGCTCCTTCCTCCATCTTCTAATATGGTTTTGCTCATGTACCCTCAAGAATGTTTGTTCTTGTCATAATAGTGTTCTCGTGATGACAGAGAAAAAAGGAAGAGACCATTACACCATCTTGAATTCTCTGATGAAAAGAGATTGCAAAAGAAACAAATGAACAAATATGTCATATAAATTATGTACAGTTGTATCTCACTTAAAGACAGTGATGGGATGACAAAAATTCTACTACCATGCCATGACGTCACGGACGTCATGGGCGTGGCCAATGTCATGACGTCATGACGTCATGGCCGAAGCCGACGTCATGACATTGTGGACGGGGCCAAAAATAAAAATAAATAAAAAATAAAAATAAACATACACACACACACCCCTCCCTCTCAGTCCACCCACCCAGACACAAATAAATAAATAAATAAATAAATAAATAAAAACAACCACCCACCCAAAACACAAATAAATTACCCCTCGCTTACCTTTCTTGGGACCCGGCACCCCGACTGCGTCCACAGCCGCCGCCGCCGCCGCCGCTGGAGCTGCCTGCACCCCTGTGGCGTCCTCCTTGGGCCGGTACCTTTTTAGCCCGGCTCCGGCCACGGCCAGGGGCGGCGGGCAGCAGTGGCTCTGGCGGTGGCTCCAGCCGCGGCTGCCGAGCCTCCCTGGGCCGTCCCCATGCAGCACCGCCGCCACCTGCATTCCTTCTCCGCCAGGCGCCGCAGCCGGGCTAAAAAGGGACCGGCCCAAGGAGGAGGCCACAGGAATGCAGCCAGCAGCAGCTCCAGTGGCGGCGGACGGCGGTTGCAGGCACCCAGCCCACAGGCGCCCGGTGGAGGAGGAGGCGTCAGCGGTGCGCCGCGCCAGGCGTCCCCAGGGCATGGGGCTTGTCGGCAGCGGACGGCCCAGGCAGCCCTCAACGTGCCGCGGGGGAGGTGCCCTCCTCAGAGGGCTGGTGCCGCCGCCACCGCCACCGCCGTCCTGAAACTCTAAAACATTTTTTTTAAATTGGAGCTAAAATGGCTCCAATTGACTGCACATGCGCAGAAACTCAATCTGACGCATGTGCAATGCGTCAGATTGAGTTTCTGTGCATGCGCAGTCAATTGGAGCCATTTTAGCTCTGATTTATAAAAAAAAAATTCTTTCAGTGAGGCGTCCGGAACCGGACGCCTCAAAAGTGGACTCCCCTCCCGGAGAACCCTCCGGAATTGGTCCTACCGGTTCCATGGAACCGTCTGGAACCGGGGACATCCCATCACTGCTTAAAGAGCATAATGTGTTCCACAGGATTCCTCTTTAAGCAAGTTTGCTCTTTAAGTGAAACACCATTGTAAGTGACCAATTGTGACGTCGGGGGGGGGGGGGGATTTGCAAACCCTGGTTTATTTGTTGAGCAGGTTTTTGGTTGGTTTTATTTGTTAAGCAAAATGACCCTACATAGAAAATTCTGTTCTTTGGGCAAGTTATTCTTTAAGTGAGGTGCTCTTTATGCGAGGTTTGACTGTATAACGTTTTTGCATGTGTCAGGGTTCTCTGGGTTTTATAGATTGAGTCTGTGCATGGAGGGTCTGATCCATACTTCAGAAGGAATCAGACACTGTCACACAGTACTGCTGGTCAGATTGCATGCTGCCCTGGGATTATTGGAGGATAAGTAAGATATAAATGAAAGTAATAAATGACTAACACCCCCACCACTGCCGAAGCTTGAGTGAGAAACCCTCACTGTGTGTGAGGGAGTAGCATCTGGCAGCTGTCGCGTCTGCTATAGTTTTTAGCAGTGGTGCAAGACCTTCAGTCTGGCACTTTTAAAACCAAGTATCATTCCTTTTTAAAAAAAAAAAATCCTTGCATCCCTGTAGTGTTGTTTGGGAGACTGCAGTGATGCACAGTTTTTGAAGAATGAATAGCACTCTCAAGCAGAAGAGGGAGGAAATGCAAGGAAGCCAAAGATAAGGTTGGGCATTGATGGGCAGGGTCAGGGGAAGCGTGGTGGAGATAAGGCAGCGTAAATGATTGACATGAAAACTGAGGGCTCATTGGAACAGAGATATTTAATGGCCCAGAAATCCAATACAGACATTAAGTATAAGTAGGTAACAAATTGTGTTTGCACGTAGACAGTAACAAAGGGTTATGTATGGCCCAACACATGACAAGAACCATCATCTAGTGGGAGCTTGGAAAGAGGAAATAAGTGAAGGATTGTGTAATAACAAGACCTTTCTGAAAGCAGACTGAGTAGGCAACAGTTCCTATTAATGATCCACAGCTTTTTTGAGCAAGCGTAATGGCAGACAATCAATACACAAGTAAACAGCTTCACCTGGTGCAACATTATTTTGTGTTCTATGCCCTGCAGGTGTTTTCTGGAGGTGTTTTGAAATCTTACAAATTACAGCCTACCTATCCATATGTGCAATGACAAAAAGAAATACACTGTGATGAAGCTAGGGTTTGTGTGGATATGATTGACAATGTGCCTTGTGGGTGGTAATGTTCACTGATGTTTCTCACTGTATTGCTAATATTGTAGAAATGTTTATAACCACCATGCAAAACAAGCAAGCAAGTCCTTGCCCACTTCTTGAAATACCAGATCTTGTTGGTCATGCATCTTCCATAACTGTACAGGTACTTTAAAAAAATATTTTTGCCATGTAAGGAATGGCAGCCATAAGATCTGCCTGTGCAAGTGGGCTCCAGCCCCTTTATGCTGTATAAGTGTGAAGCCCTGGGCAGATCGTTCCCTGCTCTTCTTTTGAACATGATAACATAGTCAGCATATGAATTGAAAATTGTTATAATTGCTGAATTCAGGCTTTCCCAGTGAACACAAGCACAGAAATAAAGAAGCCACATCATCTTCCACTCTCTTACAGCTTCTTCTGTTACTGGGAAGGTTAATTAGTGCAAGACAAAACAATATCATATTTGATCTTCTAGACTTGATGCATTATTGCCTTCTCTCCCCCCCCTCCCCCGCAGCAAAAAAAAGAGAGAGAGCTAACAGTGAAATCCAAGAGAATCTTAAATCTCATATTAGTCAACCCCCATGTCACTCACATCCAGTTGGGCATATTCAGAGTGAGTGGATAAATGGAACATTGCTGTGTTCTTTTCAGTGATGTGCAAGGCAGGGTTCCATGAAAGATTAATTTTATTTTTCCTCTTTGACGTAATAGGTGGGGACTGAGCACATGTCCCTAAGCTGTTAGGAGCTGGAACACAAAGAATCACACCAAGGATAAAGAACCACTATATCTTTTTCATATTGGATAGAAGGCATAGGTCATGCATAAAGGAAGAACTCATTTCTACAGCAGTTTGGGGCAATTGACAGAACCATGCAACCATCATCTGGATATAAATTAATTTAACTATAAGTCATCCCAAATATAAATCGAGGTACCTAATTTGGACCTCTAAGACTAAGAAAATAGATTGACCTGAGTATAAGTCAGGGGTGGAAAATACAGCAACTGCTAGTGAGTTTTAATAATTAAAATACATGAAAATATGGTAAAAGTAATTAATCTAGACATTTTTGTGGGTATGTTTTTGAGTTTTTACAGTAGTACTAGTGTGTTTGTTTGTTTTTTACTGTATGTTTGAATTTGGCCCACTGCAGTTTTGGTTCTGCTAGTAATTAAAATCAAAAAGAAAATCTTCTTAGTAGATGGAGGTTTCAGCATCAGTCAGAGAATATCTACACTACATGATTTTAAACCGGATTTTGGAATTAAAGATGCTTGTAAGGACTTGTGTGAATATAGCTTGAAAAGGCTATACTGGATGTGATGGTACCAATGCAATTGTAAATAATATGTCAAACTCTCCTTTCCAGCACATTGAATGGTGTCTGTCAGGAACCTGAACTAAAATATGTTGAACTCTCCTTTCAAGCACATTGAATGGTGTCTGTCAGGAGCCTGAACTAAGGAATGTATAGGAAGGAGGGTTTCAGTTTTTGCCCCCAATTTGCTGTCCTGATTAAATATATACTGCTGCTTCCGCTGCTGCTGCCACTGCCACTCCCACTGCTGCTTCCTTGAACCCATGTCATAATCCCTGCAACTCTGAGACTATTATTATCTACCGTATACATTCTCTGCTCAGTAGAGATTGGCTCCCCCTTATGCCAAGATATGTTACAAATCAAAGAGCAAATGAGGCTCTGTTATTTTGTGGACAATATTTAGTGTGCACACTTAACGTTTTGTGATGTTCAGCCTCCTGAAGTTCTCGGTTCTGTATGATTCTCTTTCACGTTTCTTTGTTATCCATATAAATAATGTAAATAATAACTATCATACAAATCATTTTCAACTTGAATTTTTTTGAATAGTAGCCATGTTAGTCTGTGGTTCAGGCATATCAGAAAACAAAACAAAACAAACAAAATAAAATAAAAAACATTGTAGTACTTTAAAGACTAACTGCTATATTTTTATTGTTAGCTTTCGTGGATCAAGTCCACTTCATCAGACAAAGAGTGAAACTTACAGGCATGCTCTTTATATATTAGTGAAGGGTTTCTGGGACATTATCAAATTTGATACACAGATTGCTATATGATTTTATATTACAACTTTCCTGCCAATTCTCTTTAGTAAAACAGAAAGAAACCAGGTACAGGTGTTTGTTTTTTTTCCCCTGACATGCAGGTCACAAATTGATCAGAGACCATAATGGGCTTTCTCAGCAACCTTGAGATTGAAAGGGAGTCATTTAGAGTTTATCTGAATAATCTATTGTTGCTAATGGCTGTGTGAAACTGCATTCTTGCGCTTGCTTGTCTGTCATCTTGCTTGACCACACCCCTTCTTCCTTTGAGCCCCTGAATTTGGTATATAAAGAACATGCCTGTAAGTTTCACTCTTTGCCTGATGAAGTGGACTTGATCCACGAAAGCTAACAATAAAAATATAGCAGGTAGTCTTTAAAGTGCTACTGTGTTTTTTATTTTATTTTATTTGTTTTGTTTTGTTTTCTGATATATCATTTTCAACGTGCTGGGTATCTGGCCTAGCTACAACACAAAAAACATAGTCATGTCTCCTGGTTCTTATATTTGCATTGGAGCAACCCTGCTGTTAGGCAGAGTTAGGTAGCTAACTCAGGTTGCAGATTTTATTAAGGCCACAAAAACCCTACAAATTGTTAACTATATACTGTGTGGTTACTGTATTTTTTACTACCCTAGATGGGCAGAAGAGCTAATGAGATTTCTACATTGTGTGGAGCACTGGATTTTATTTACTACCTGTCTGGCCAGACATCCCTCTATGGTAATGGAGTAGACCATACAGCCAGCAACTCAATGCCAAGTGCTGGGCAGTGGTAAATAACCTGATTCCCTAAAGGGACCAATGGCTATGGGTGGATGAGCCCCTTTAGGTTGGGTGATGGTCCCCTCAATGGAGGAACGGGCACATTTTACTTTCGCTTCTGGGAGCGACGAGTTATTTGTGGGCCAGATGAATTGGCATCAGGGGCCGGATCCAGCCCCTGGGACGTAGTTTGGGCACCCCTGGTTTAGGGCTTTAAAATTAGCACTAATGCCTTGTACCTGATACGGAAAGCGACGAGTAGCCAGTGCAGGCCTGCCAAGACTGGGGAGATATGCTCAAATTTTCTCACTCCTGTAATCAGCCTGGCTGCTGCATTCTGGACTCGCTGAAGTCTTAACAAGCCAGTGACCTGACAGAAGTTTGAGTAGATGCTGGCAGTTGAGGCAGCCAAATGGAGGAACACTGCAAAGGAAGAGATAGAAGAACTGCACAAAAATGACATGTAGATGCCAACCAAGCTACCAGCAGGCAAGAAAGCCATTGGGTGCAAGTGGGTGTTCAACCTGAAACAGTGTGCCATGGAGAAGTAGTGTTCTACAAGCCAAGGCTAGTTGCCAATTGATTCCTACAGAAATATGGGGATAAATTCAATGAAACCTTTACTCCTGTTTTCAAACACAACACAATAATAATGTCCCTGAGTATGGCAGGCTTCAGAAATATGCAAGTCAAGCCTAAGGGAATTTTATCAGAAATGCAAAACTCTGCAACCTTAACTGGCGAGGAGGAGGTACTATTTCTTGCTCTATCTCAGAGAGCAAAAATATCCTAGGCCAGCATTAAATTTACGCTGGGCCCTTCCTTCAATTCAGTATATTTAATCTTATCCTATAATCTTTTAGTTCATTCAGCAACACCCAGAACTCAGCTAACAAAGCAAATTGAGGAAGACTGTATCCCAATTAAAATTATCTAAATTGCTAATGTTGAAGGCCCCAAACTTTGCTAAGAATGCTTAGTTTAGCTCCAGTGAGAAACCATCCTTGCTTTCCCCCACAGCCCTCGGACAAGACTAGTCAAGGAAGCATATAATTCAAGCCCATCTTAAATATAGCAACCCAATGAAATTAAGTGGCTTGCTCAAGGTAATGCATAGAACCAAATTTAAAACAAATTAAATAAGTTTGTTCATGCCATCTTCTGGCTGAGTTCAGAATCCTTCTTTGTTCTCTGATCTCCTTGGCTCAGAGCTGGAATTACTGTGCTGTTACACTAATAACATGAGGCCTCCAAGTCTTATGAAGCCCTGGAGGAATTCCATAAAAAGCCCAAGTCACAGAGCGGCCTAATAAGCAGAGAAGGCTGGCCACGCTAATGTCATTAGTGGTGCCATTTGTTTTAGGCTAAATGTTGTACAAAGCAAAATCCATTTTAATCCCAAATTAGAGCAGCCTTCCAGCTGTCAGTAGGGGCATTTTCCCCAGCCTGTTTTTAAAAATAATAATCTGTTAGACACAGCAGTTGCCAAAATTACATTGAGATCTCTGTTCCAAGGCCTTTGGCTTTCAAACAGGATTCTTCATGGCACAGTAATGTGTGAATCAACAAGCAGACCACAGTGCCTGCTAGACGAAGAAGGCATTGGCACTTTGCTGTCCTGTGTGGAGCGGAACACAGAAAGCATCAAATTCAGCCACTACACTGGATTGATAGGGAAGGGCAGTTGTCGACTAGGGCTGGCCCAAAATTGCAATTGGATTTCAATATACAGTACTTGATACATGTTGCCTCTGGTGATGTATGACTGAGCTATACCTCAAGTGAGTAACTATAAGCCCCTCTGCATGGGATTGAACATTGGGTGGATCCAAATGTTTGTTGGCTGGTTAACAAGCAGAACAAAAATCCCTTGACATTATAAAATGTAAAGTCCTAGGCCAACTTGGATCCAAGAGGTTGTTCCCTCTTATCAGCTTCCCTTAGTACCATGATGGTGAACCTTGGCACTCCAGATGTTCCGTACAGGCGCGTTTTACTTCCACTTCCAGAAGCGACAAGGGCCGGATGAATCAGAGTAAACCCATTCATATGGATTCATTGGGGCTTGGGCTTCTGGAAATTGAAGTCCAAGAATATCTGGAGGGCCACAGTTCGCCATCACAGCCTTAGTGGGATACACTAAAAGAGCCTCCTCAAAGATTGTGGTATTTTTGAAGCACAATCGGGCATAGCCTGTGTCAGGTGAAAGGAACTACAGAATGAACTCCCCAAAGGTAGCTTCATTTTGGCAGTTTCATGTCTGGCCCCTCCAGCCCCAGCCCCACCCTCTCTTTCTCATACCCAGTATTCAGGAAACATTATATACTGTATACAATAATACCTCGGATAACGCTAAGACTTGGTTCCACAAGTCTTGGTGTTATCCGATTTTCAGTGTTATCCGATCCATGTTAAAATCCTATGGGATGGATCAGATAAAGTTAAAGCTCCATAGAGATACATTGTAACCACACAGGCTTTAGCGGTTATTATCCGATGCATCCCATAGGACCTTAATGTTATTCGATGCAATTCTCTCCCCCATATTACTTAACGTTATGCGATTTTAGCATTATCTGAGGTAAACGTTATCCGAGGTATTACTGTAACATCAATTATTATATTCAAGAACTGAAAACTTAAGACACAAGCAATCAACGTTTAAGTTTGCATTGATGCATGCTTTGTACTCTGCGTATCATAAGTCATCTTGATTTCATAATTCATATGACTTTTTTTAGTCCAGGGTTCTTCATTTCAATTGTCCACACAAAGGGTATTTCTCCTTAGCCTTTCCCTACCTTTATTTGCAGAAAGGACTGCAGTGGCTTAGGGGTTAAGACTCTGAACATGAAGAGTGGAAAGTCAGCAGATCAGCAGTTCAATGCCCGAGTACTACACAATGGAGTGAGTTCCCATCTCTGTCCCATCTCTGTCCCATCTCCTGCCAAACTAGCAGTTTGAAAGCAAGAAATTGCAAGTAGATAAATAGGTACCACTTTGGTGGGAAGGTAACAATGTTCCATGCACTCTGGTGTCTAGTCATGCCTGCCATGTGACCCTGGCTCTTTGGCTATAAACAGAGATGAGCACCATACCGTAGAGTAGGATATAACTGGCTTTTGAACAAGGGTGATCTTTACCTTTATTCATCATCTGCTGTTGCAAATATCACAACCAGCTTCTCTACTCTTTACATTCTCTTATTCGTGTTGTTTCTACGCTTTCTTCCAACTCACCTTCTGCCTGCCCTGCTGCATAAGTGGATATAAATAAACTACATTTTTAACATAGTTAACATTCATGTACTGCACACTTGTTATATATACCTGTTGATTCATCCTCACTTTAAAAAATTAAATAGATACATACCACCGAAAAGGTTGAGTGGTATAATATAATTATACCACTCAACCATTAATATAATGCTAAGCTTCTGTACTATGAACTAATATGTTTCCTTTGCATACAGCTGTTTATTTATTTATTTATTTATCTGATTTATATTGCCGCCCAACTCTGAAGACTCTGGGCGGCTCACAGAAAATAAGACCAATCACATTTTAAAAACCAATAAAACCCCATTAATGTTTAAAAACAGCATCCTGTTTTTAAACATTTCACAATTCATACAGTGCTGAAATTGTTCAGAAATATATCAGTATAGGCCAAAACATGTCTCTGCTAGAAAGGAGAACAATCATTTCCTTTAAAACTACCAACTAATCTAGTGCTAAAATTACTTTAGAATTTTTTGAGGTGTGGAAAATTGCTGTTAGTTTAGTAACTATGCAAAGCAGTGAGACAGAAAAACATAAAAATGTTCAATTTTGTACCACTTCTCCCTGTGGATGTTTTGATGTGCACTCTCAGGACATACTCAGCAAACTTCCAGAAGGACAAAACAATTGTTGACACAATAAAATTCTGAACCAAAAAAATGTAAGAGGAAACATAAAATATGTTGAACAAGATGCACCAGATAACTCATATGAAAAGATCAAAGCTATGTTGTTTCGCATTAACTTTATGTGGTCATTGGAGACAGTATTCAAACCAGTGAGGAACTTGAGACAAAAAGGATGAGCCTCTGTGTCCATTTTCATAGTTCTAATATTTGTATATTTGGATGAATGGTAGAATTAGAATTCCTGGCTATTGTGAACTTGTCTGAATGTTAATTTGCTTAAATTCTGTTTATCCAAGTACAAGCAAACAACTCAGATAATTTAACTGAAAGACTGTTGGAATAAGGACTTTGGTTGACTGAACATAATCAGTGCAGGGCTTAAATGGCCATTTTCAAATGAGTCTTTTCTCTAATGAACTAATATGTTCCACAACTGTCTGGATTTCTTAGTGGTTTAGATATCTGGCTATGGAGACAAAGGTTGGAAGTTTGATTCCCCACTGTGCCTTTTGGGAGAAGAGCTGGCCTTCATGGCCATGGGCAAGCTGCACAGTCACAGGGCACCCACCAAAGAAGGGAATGGTAAGCCACTTCTGTGTATTCTCTACCTAGAAAACTCTGGAAAGGATCTCCATAAGTCAAAATTGAGCTGACAGCACACTATTATTATTATTTGTCCTACAGCAGACGGTATATTAAAAAGCAGGAGTGGCATTAAAATATGTATAATAACAAACATCAGTATTCAAGACATGTCTGTGGCTGCTCTCTACAGCTTCTAGCTGTGGTGTTGTCTAGTTCCCATCAGGCTCAGCCACATGATGAAAACAGTAGTGCAACACAAAGTTAGAGAAGCGGAAGTAGATCCTGATTCTTTTCAGACACAGATCATTCATTTCAGTGCCATCCCATTTAGGAGATAGATCAGATGGGCCACCTTTGGATATTATTTATATTAAGACCACTTGTGGCTCAAAGCTGGAAAAGGCTAGCCTAGAAGACATTCTGATATGGCTGTAGACCAAACAATCCTGTAATGAACATGAATGCACTGTTCAACTCATTGAGAGATGCTCTTCGCATAATCCCTTCATCACAGATATATTTGATAGGGGTGTGAAAAAGGGGTCTTCTAGCTGTTTGCTCCCAGCTTGTAGAACACTATCAAGAAAGGCTAGGCCATTGCACAAGGCTTTTTGCTTTTGTGTGTGTGTGCTTTTTTTGTTTGTTTGTTTTTGTTTTTGTTTTTTTTGCAATCATGTTTTCTCCCTGTAACAGGCATGTATTAAGAATTCTGGGCTGTACATGCTAGGTAATATATCTGCATGTTACCGTTACGCAGTAGAACAAGATGTCCATCAGATAGTGGGACAATGTACCCTCTCTCTCATTTACCAGCTCCCCACTCTACTCTTTGAGAGATCCTCTCAGTATTGGACATGAGATATTAAGAGTGTGGAGGTCAAAGTGAATAACAGTGACACAATTCCCCAATTCACCTAAAGTATTTCAAGAAAGGACCTTTTGGGAGAAGTATCCACAGAAGCTCTCTGGAATGCTTGTCTGCCAAATGTCTTATTCTGAGAGTTCCTTCCTCAACATATTCGCCCTCCTCCGAGCCCTCGCCACCGGCTGGAGTTGGAGGGCTTTAAGAGCCACTGGCCGGAGCTCCGGGAAGCCGACGCCGTCCTCCGAGACCTCACCACTGGCCATAGTTGGAGGGCTTTAAGAGCCGCCGGCCGGAGCTCTGGGACACTGATGCCCTCCTCTGAGCCCTCGCCACCAGCCAGAGTTGGAGGAGACGTTGCTACGGGGGTGGTGGTAAGAGGATGCGCTCGCCCTCCCTTCAGACCTCGTCACCTCGGTCGGAGGAAAAGATTGCCGGCACCTGCGGGCGGTGAGAGAACGCTCTCGCCCTCCCCCCCAGACTTCGTCACCTTGGCCCGGAGACCTCGCCACCGCTTCGCTGGACTCTCCCTCAGCCAACTGGCCTCGAAGGGAGCAACAGCTGGCTGTCCCGGGGGTGATGAAAGACCTCGCCGCCACCGCCGCTTCACTGGACTTTCCCTCAGCCAGCCGGCCTCAAAGGGAGCAACAGCTACTGGTCCCGGGTAGCCATAAAAAGACCTCGTTTTGTAGGATTTTGCTTATAATCATTGCAGGATTCAGTAAATGTAGTTTTGTTTTTGCTGTTTTTTTCTTTGTAATGTTTTTTGTAACATTTTATGGTGATATTAATATTTTCTGATTGTTACTGTGTTATTGAGATATATATATATATATTTCTGATACTGTGATGATTGTGATTATGATAATGTGAAATTTGTGACTGTTATGTTATTTTTTATACTTTGTAAGCCGCCTAGAGTCAGGTTCGCCTGAGCAAGGTGGGGTATAAATCTAAAATGAAATGAAAATATTCTACTGGAAGTGGAAATGATTTGTCCTTCCTGATCTAACACCCAAGGTAAGGTTTTTACCCTGTTTTATGAATGGATTGTAAGCTTGTCCTGCTCATGTACACATTGTTTTGTAGACTTTTGTGGTGAGCGTGTAAACACTTCCAACACCATAGCAGAAGAAGCAGGAGTTGTTGCTATGGAAGACCTCCTGGTTCTTCTCTTGTGCACATCCCACACAGTACCATGTGTCTCAAACTTATCATGAATGCATGCAATTGTTAGGCATGATAGAGTAGTGGTGGTGAATCTTTTAGAGACCGAGTGCCCAAACTGCAACACAAAACTCACTTATTTATCTCAAAGTGCCAACACATCAATAGAGGAGGAAGGAAATGGTCCCATTGGGCTGTTGGGGAAAGGAGCTGGCCGAACTCTGTGCTGGGGTGAGGGAGAAAGTGCTTCCATTGGGGTGAATTTGCTGAGGGAGGGAAGAAACACTCCCATTAGGCTTCTGGACAGAGGGGTGGGGCAAATTCCATCCTGGGGTGAGTGCACAGGTGCCCACAGGGAGTGCTCCGAGTGCCACCTCTGGCACACATGCCATAGATTCACCACCACTGTGATAGAGGTTCCGTTGCATACTTAAGCCTCCATTGTTATTCTTCCACACCATCTGGAATTTCAAATACCACTTCAAAATGGTCTTGTGCGCCTTGAATGAGAATTGTACATCCTTCATTTTCTTTGACTGACCTGCCTGTCGCATGGTGACAATAACATTCATTCTTTTGTGTGAACATCATGCTACACATTGCTATCTCAATTCAATTCAATTTCAAAAAGTATTACATTGATAACATCTCTTAAAATGTGTATACATTTTTGCACCCTCTGTATATGAGTTACTTTTCTCTGCTGATGCTTTCTTGTAGTTAGATAAAATAAACTTAAGTGATTTCACATTATTATAAACATTTGCTCCCCTTCAACATAAATGTAAAATTGGTGTACAGTCATACCTCGCAGAACAAATTTAATGCGTTCTGCAAGGTTGCTCGCTATGCGAAAAATTTGCTATGTGAGTCTGACTCGCATAACGAATTTTTCGCTATGCGAGTTGGACTTTTCCTTATGGAAAAACTCGCATAACAAGCGTTTGTATGGGGGAAACTTGCATAGCAAAAAAAATTCGCTATGCGAGTATTCCCCATAGAAACGCTCGTTATGCGAGTTTTTCCATAGGGAAAAGTCTGAATCGCATAGTGAAAAATCCGTTATGTGAGTCAGATCGCTTAGAGAAAAACTTGTTTGTTATGCGAGTTTTTCGCTAAACGAAATGCTCATTATGCAAGGTTTGACTGTACAGTGGTGCCTCGCTTAAAGAGCATAATGCGTTCCACGGGATTGCTCTTTAAACGAGTTTGCTCTTTAAGCAAAACACCATTGTAAGTGACCAATTGTGGGGGCTACTGCAAACCCCAATTTATTTGTTAAGCGAGTTTTTGGTTGGTTTTATTTGTTAAGCGAAGCGAACATTCAGAGAAAATTCTGCTCTTTAAGCGAGTCACTCTTTAAGCGAAATGCTCTTTATGCGAGGTTTGACTGTACTTGGAACATTGAAGACAATTTGATTCAATGCCTGCCTTTTTGCTTCACACCACTCTAGACCATAGGTTCCCAACCTATAGCCTGCAGGCCTAATCTGGCCTACAGTGCTAATTATTCCAGCCCACAGTGGGAGCCCAGGCACCGCCAGATGCTCCCCTGCCATTGGAAATGCCAAAACACCATGTTTTTGCTACCAAAAAATGGCAAAAAAAAATGTGGCAAAAATTTACAAAAACAGAGCAAAAATGCTCTGCATACCCTCCTGTCATCATGGAAAGCACCAGAGACTGCAAAAGCAGCCAGAAAAAATACAACAACACCAATGCACAAACTGGTGTTTTGGCACTTCCGGTTTCCACTGCTGCCGGTGCATGTTTTCGGCTGCTTTTGCAGCCTTTGCCACTTCCCATGGTGGTGGGAGGATATGCAGAGCATTTTTGATCCATTTTTTAAATTAATTTTCTGCCACATTTTGGCAGTGAGAATGTGGTGTTTTGTCACTTCCAGTAGTGGGGGAGCTTCCGGCATTGCCTGGGTTCCAACTGTGCAACCTGAAAGTGCAAAAACATGACCCCCCCAAAAAAAAATCCAAAAGTGGAGCGAAAATGTTCCACATACCCTCCTGCCACCATGGGAAGTGGCAGATGCTGCCCAAGTACATGAAAAAATGGGTGATTGTGCCCGCCGCTACTGAAAATGGAAACACTGGGAGAACCATGCCTCCAGCCTGCAAAGCTGAGTGTCAGTGGTGGGAATGGCCCCTGGTGGGAAAACATTGGGAACCCCTGCTCTAGACAATGCCATGAATTCCCCATTTGTAAAACAGAGCTCAAAGTATATTTTGTCTTCCCATTATTACTCATCTGAATGCTCTCTGATTTATCACTGTCATACAGGTGTGCCCAAACTATAACCCCGGGGGCTGAATGCCCTCATCACTCCTGGAAGCGGAAGTAAAACACACCCATATGGGTGCATTTTATTTCTGCTTCCAGGAGCAACAAGGGCTTTGTGGGCTGGATGAATTGGCATCGGGGAACACATGCAGCCCCCAGGCAGTAGTGACCAGCTCCCTGAACCATGTGACCGGCCTACAGCCTGAAAAGCTTGGGCACCCCTGCTGTAGTATAACCTAGATCCCTGAAGGTCTTCACATGATATAAAATTGTCATATAGGAGTGTGTGTGTGTGTGTGAGAGAGAGAGAGAGAGAGAGCAAATTATCGGATGAGGGAGCCCCTTTTTCTTTCTGCATTTCTCTGCAGCTCCATCTGTTATTCTTCATGTAGCCAGAGGGAAAGCTGAAATGCTAGGGGAGGGGATGGAGAGCCTTAGTCCCACTGCCATATACCATTCATGAAATGTGATCATGTTCACAAATGCCAAATTGCAAGATTTCCAGAGGGAGAGGCAAAACAGATGCATTCATAGGATTTACATTTTAAAATGTATGGGTTGCTTTATTGTTCCTGCTGCTGTTGTATCTACCCCCAGCAATTATTTCGTAACATCAAGTTATCTCCATTTTTCACTCCTCTTTAAAGTGCTGGCAGTGACGTAAACCGCAGCTGTTGTTAAATACATCTTCCCTCTGCTGCTGGCATGATGATAACCAAAACTAAAAACAAAAAGATTTAGTAACTCATATGCTCAGTCTGCATTTTCCAGATCTTGTTAGTAGGTACTTCTTCCCTGTATAGCTTTCTTGGCAGGTTTTCCTAAAGGAGATGGAATGGTACCATATTTTCCCATTAATGACCGCATCTGGTCATAATTGGCAATGGCTGAAATTTGTTACAAATAACTGTTACTTTAATATACCCTATATCCCTATATATCCCAAGAAGTCACATAAATTGAAAATACTGTACTTCAAATGGCCTGTAATATGCAAAGGAACGTCTGCAAGGTCTATCATGCTCTCACCCTGGCCTTGCAACTTCCCTCAAGGTTTTTATAGACATGGTTTTCTTTGAAGTGTTCTCTCTTGGCCATCAATCAATAATCCAGTACCTTTCTTGTAAGCCTCCTTTTGCTACTGTTGAGCACATGCAGCCTTTCCTGATCACAAGTAGCTTTACTTTCATCATCCTCCATCAACATCCCACCCTGTGTACATGCTTCCTTATGAAACTGGGATCAAAACCAACATTGAAACACTTCAAGGAGAACCATTACAATAGATGCTACAAGGTCAGTTCCCATGCTATTTTATGAAGTCCTGAATCATATACTGAAGAATGCAATAAGGCCATCCCATCAATAAAATAAACAACAACAATGCTTTCTGTACATCTGCATTTTTATTATGTTTGAAATAGTGGTGCTTTGCTCTATAATGGCCTCGTGTCTCAGCTAATTACACACCAATGATATGGACTTTGTATAATCCAACACTACGTTGAACAGCATAACCATTTCCAAAGTAACTTCATAATTCTCTTGCAATTGCCTTGAGATTTTGTCACTTTCACTGATTTTGTTATAATGGCCTTCTTCTCTAGCTCATCCAACACATTGACAGAACACATACAGTACTGTATAACCATCTTTTCTTGGATTACCATCTCATTTTCTCCAGAGGTGGAAGCCACATGATCAGAAAGAAGATGGTATAGATACAAACTTTTTTTTGTCTTCTCTAGCAGTGTTTTTCCATCATTCTCAGTGGAACTTTTCAGATATATCAAAGGATTCTACCATCCACTACCTTGTCAGTACTTCTCCAATGTTGACTGAAATCCAATAAGCTTTGATTTTTATGAAGTAAGTGATCTGGCAGTGTGAAGATCATATCAGAATAAACTTTGCTTATTAAAGCAGAACAGTAATGTTTCTTGTATTTATATCAAGGTTCTACCCACTGTATAGATAACTGAAGACTGTTTTCCATGTTATTAACCCCAGAAAAATGAATAGTGGGGATTGTGTTGTTTCTTTTGTTTTTGTTTTTAATTTGTATTTTATTTTTATTACACCTATTGTTGACTGATTCTATCATTCTACTTCTCAAGTCTGCTAATTTCTGAAAGTTTGAGGCCTCTACTTGTGTTTTTTAACCAATTGGACAATGCAGAGTGACAATTATGAGATGAAAGTTATGGTTTTCTAGGACCATCATCCATCCATTGTAGGACTGGTATTTGGTAGAGCACAAATAATTCTGGAGTGTTTTTTCATGGGAGAACTTTGAGCAACATGCAAGCTTCTTCGAGTGGGCAGGTAGACAAGTAATATCTTGTAGTTCATCTCTTAAGAGAAGTGCCTAAGTGAAAATTCCCTCTCCTTTGTGAATAGATGTAGCTTCCCTAGAGATTCAGCTGGAATTAATTGGAAGCTGTTGATCTCATTTCTATAGTAAGTCCAAAGTGTTATGTTTCTGTTTACTGTTTGCTTTACTTATTTATATACAGTGATTGCTTAAAAAAACTCTTATAAGTTGTTCAGCAAAGACAGGACAAAGACACATTTTCTTTTACCAAATCAGAAGAATGTTATACTGAAGTTATATTCTCAAAAGCAAGGAAACACTGGTTAAACTCACTGTTCCCAAACTTGCTTAGAACATGAGCACACTGAAACATCTTTTTTGTGTTTTATCTTCCACCTCAAATAAAGACAAAGGGGAACTCCATCTTTGTTTCCCTAAAGGTAGGACAGGGGGATGGTTTACCTATGACTAAACTAAATAAACTCAAGGAGACTTCTTTCTCTCTAAATATGAAAGTGAGGTCACAGACATAGGAAGAATATCATGTCATATTCTCACATAAATGTGATGTTCATTGATGTCTTGTGTTTTTGAAGATGGGAAATATTGCAGCTTTATTACTGGCAAAATGAAACACATTCAACAATAGAAATGTAATTTTGAGAGAAGACATATGGTCTGCTTGAAACCTGCTTCTGTTCTGCATATGGCTGTTAGCATGGAAAGACCCAGAGGCAAGCAAAATGTAGCAGCTGTGTCTGCAGTCCTAAACTTCTTTAAACTCCTCCCCACATCCCCGGACATGGTCAGATCGGCTTCAGAATAAATATGCCTAGGATTTCATTGTGTAACAATATACAGTATGAGGAGATCCTCTCTCTCCCAAGTCAGGAACATAGGCACTTCAGTACATCTGCTTCAGTAGACCCTTAACTAAAAAAAAAAAACAACCCAAGATCATGGCATCTGGCCCCATCTCTCCCTGGTAAATAGAAGGGGAAGAATTGGAAGTGGTAACAGACTTTACTTTCCTGGGATCCAAGATCACTGCAGATGGAGATTGCAGCCATGAAATAAATTGATACTTACGTCTTTGGAGGCAAGCTATGAGAAACCTAGGTAGCATAATAAAGAGTAGCGACAGCACCCTGCCTACAAAAGTCCACATAGTCAAAGCAATGATATTCCCAGTAGTAATGTATGGCTGTGAAAGCTGGACTATAAAGAAGGCTGAGTGCAGAAGAATTTGAACGGTGGTGCTGGAGAAGACTCTTGAGAGTACCCTGGACTGCAAGGAGATCAAATCAATCGATCCTAAAGGAAATCAACACTGACTGCTCATTGGAGGGACAAATACTGTAGCTGAAGCTCAAGTATTTTGGCCATCAAATGAAAAGAGAGGACTCACTAGAGAAGGCTTTGATGCTGGGAAAGATAGAAGGAAAAAGGAGAGTGGGCGCCAGAGGATGAAGTGGATAGATGACATTGTCGAGGCAATGGGAACAGACCTGAGTGGGTGGAGGAGGAGGAGGAGGAGGAGGATGGAAGATACAGGAGCCTGGAGTACGATGGTCCATGGGGCCACAAAGGGTTGGACTCGACTGTGCGACTGAACAACAACAAAGATCCTTGCAAAGCAAATAGGGCTGACCAGGTAGCGTTCTTTTCTCTAATCAGCAACCGTATGGCCTATCAGTCATAATGACTTGTGTTCCTTTTGGAAACCGTTCCATAATTCATAAGTAGCCTCTTCTCTGGCATCAAATATTTATGGTGCAATACTTTGTAACAAAACATCATCTTCTTGGGAACATGACTGAATATTCAAGGATAGCACGGGTTATCCTTTGTTCAAGCAATTATGTGCAGGACCAATTTAGCTTGCCCGATGAATGGGACATGCTTCAGGAAAGGAAACGCCACTGCCACACACCCCATTTCTTTAAAAGCCTCAAGGGCCTGGCAGCTGCTTGTCCTGCTTATGCACTCTAATTCTGTCTTGGCTGCAGCTGAAGATTTCAACTTTGCCTTGTGTAAAAAATATTAGAGTTTACCAAGGAGAACTCATCATTGATAGCATGGCTCTATCTCCCTCTAATGGCCAAACAATGTTACATTTGAGGGGATGCATTTGAGAGACCCACTTCTTCCACGTCTCTTTTGGCAGTGGCCAGAATCCTGCTGGTGTTCATATAAAGTACTGTACATATAACTTGGTGTGGCTAACTAAAAAGGTGCTGGGGCATATTTCTATCTCATGCCTGGTTACATGCTCAGACATGTATCTGAGACATACTTCAGAAATTTATCAGTTAGCCACAACTAATCTCAACAAATTATGCACAATTTACACAAACACCAATGGAATTCTAGCTGTTAAGGCTCAGCGGGGGTATTTTAATTTGGAAGATATATCAATTAATTACTGACTGAAAGGGCAAAGGTCCCATTCCATTTCCTCACAGTTCCTCCAAACTGAGAGCCAGCTTACCAGGATTTATATCTACACTTCAGTTTTGGAAGTTTACAAAAATTGTTATTGGGGGGAACTGGAACAAACAGCAGCAAACCAGGAATTTTCAGAGAAACTAGTTTCCCCTGATAACGAATGGATATAGTCGGTTGTCTTGGTTACAACATTGAGAAATATTTTGCCTTCCCAAAGTTTTAAACTTCTGAACAAGCATGTTTTCAAATTCCAGTACTTGTCATGGGGAACAGAATTAATGGTATGGCAGTATCTATGCTTCCCGTGCAGTTCACATCCATATATATATTGCCCTGGGTGCCATATAAATTTAATATCTGCCTTTTCTGATGTAGGGAATGATGTGTTTCTAGGTGCTTCTATTTCCTGCTAAATAGGAGGTGCATACTTTGAGAGGAAAGCCTTGAATGACAGGCAAACCTCAAACTATATGATATAGGAAAAAATGATTGATGCTCATATCCCCAAGGTGAATCTCAAGATGGTTCTACAAATTTGCAACCTATATCTTGGGATTTTGGTTTATGGCTCCAGAAAGCTTCAACATTTGGATATGACTTGGAGGCTCCTCTTCCAACACACATAAGTTTTGCACTGCTGAGCAGGACTTGACAGTTAAACTTTTAAATATATATTTAACTGGTCTAACAAAAATATTACTCCCTGTTGTTTTTACCAATCCATACAAACATACTTAAAATTATAACTCTAAAATCATAATATCCAATAACATGCAATAAAGCTGACAGCACAAACAAGCAGGAAAGCAAATGAAACAGTCGCTTATGCTTTCACAGCCTGTAAAAATAAATGCAGAATGATGGCATTGTGAGAGATCACCAAAACTTTTCTGAAAATGAATTCTCTAACCAAGGCATGGCCATGAATTTCCATAACCAGAGTTGCTATGTATGGCAGCCCATGGATTATAATATTCTAGACACATAAAACAGAGCCTCCCAGCCCATCCTTAGGACTGCGTTGTGGGTAGCAACCTTCCTAACACTCTGCCTTCTCTCCTTGTTTTACCCATACTCAGAGCTCAAAAGCATAGAGGAGTAAAATAAATAAGTCCATAAGGAAATATCAAATGACACCGATCTACAAAGTGCTGGATCAGCAGAGAATGACACATTACTAGCATGTATAGGAGCAGATACTTCCATGCAGCAAATTGGGCAGAACTAAAATATGTCACAACCTGGCAGTAGTGTAAACACTCTTGGAAAGCACAGTACAGTACAGTACTTTGACTCTGCTGGCAATAGCATCAGTGCCGTAATTCCAAAAGACTTTAGTCACTGCCCTGAGACACGTCAACCCAACTGTAGATCCATCTCCCAGGCAAAACACATACTGCGTATCAATAATTCAGATATTCAATATAGAATATTTGTTCAGAAAGTGTCTCTTATATAAGTGGCTTTTTACTTCAAGCTTGGAAATATTATTGTGCTGTCATTAACCAGAAACTCCAGATTCAGCAACCAGGATTAAATATGAAGTAGCAGCTTGGTGGACTTTTGTATGCTTAGAATTAAGGACTAGGGTGCCTCCATATCTATGATAATTTATTTTCAGTGCTGAACTGAACACTAAGCTCACAATCCCAGGGACTGCACGAGACATTTTCCTGTCTGTGGCAAAGAATTAAATGATGTCATCCCCTGTTCATGTAGCAAAGCTGATACTTGAATCTTGGGGACCTTCATTATACCTGGGGATAGTTAACCATCTTAGAAGGGGCAACCAGGTTTTGTAGCAATATCATCTAAGAGAAAGGAACGGTCTGAGGACACAGAAGGAATAGTGAGTGAGGGCTGTCATTGCCCCCATGAGCTGTAACAGAGTTGCCTCAACCTTGCCTATTAGAAGGGCTGACATTACACAGTCTCTTTATAGACAAAATGTTGGACCTCCCTTACTTGATTTCTTTCATTTGAGAGTGGAACAGTGCTTTTAGTTGTTGTTGATGTTGTTGAAGTATCATAAGTAACAAAATCATCAAAACAGCAAATCACCTTGAGCTCTAATAGTAGGTCCCACACCCAATTTACCTTCTCTCACAGCTAGGAAAGGCTGAGAGAGAGTCTCTGCTACATTGCGTTGATTCCAAGGACCTCTGCTCTAACAACAGTCCTTTCCCCTATGGTCCTTTTTCTATGTGTGCTATCAAGAATACATTTCTCTCTCTCTCTCTCTTGCAATTTCTTGCTTTTGAGCTGCTAGGTTGGCAGAAGCTGGGACAGAGACAGAAGCTCTATCAGAAGGTTGGCAGGTCCGCAGGTAGAGACCTGAGTGCTGCACGATGGAATGAGCTCTGTCTCTGTTCCAGCTTCTGCCAGCCTAGCAGCTCAAAAGCAAGAACTTGCAAGTAGATAAATAGACTAGATACCGGAGTCCAACATTCCGTGCATTCCGATGTCTAGTCATGCTTGCCACATAACCACGGAAACGTCTGCAGAAGCAGACAGTGCTGGCTCTTTGGCTTTGAAACAGGGGTGAGCACTGAACCCTAGAGTCAGAAACAACTGGCTTTCAAGCAAGGGAAACCTTTACCTTTACCTAAATAGGGACGACTTCGGTGGGAAGGTAAACAGTGTTCTGTGCACTCCAGTGTCTAATCATGCCTGCCACATGGAAACATCTGCAGACACAGACAGTGCTGGCTCTTTGGCTATAAACAAAGATGAGCACTGAACCCTATAGTTGGATATGACTGGCTTTCAAGCAAGGGTGACATATATATTAGATATATTTCAGTCTCAAAAAAGCAGTCACCTCTTTGAAAATAACAGAATGCTCTAATGATCCAGCTTCACCTCTGCAGATTCTCCAGCATCTAGTCTGACAACATCTTACTAAATATATACATAAAGAGAACTCTATCTCCAACCTGGGAGTTAGGGGAGGCCAGCTATCCTCTCTGAAATGAAATCCTACAGCAGTTGTTGGAAGCTGAGGACAGGCATGAGAAAACAAATACAGTAATGTGGATACAAGAATTATTAATGCATTACCCATAAATTCCCCTGTTTGCAGCCATGTGTTCTTGCTGGACAGATAAAAGGCAGTGTTTTAAAATGCCATCCATTATTTATCGCACTGTACCATTTTAATAGTTAAACATGTTTCCAATTAATCTTTAATCAAATCTACTTCTATTTTTTTTAATAAACACAGTTTGGTTGAAGTAAGATTGTCTAACCCAGTGCAGAATCAGAGTTTGGTGTCAGAACCAATTCACACTTTGCCAAATTCCTGTGTAGGAATTAACACAAAACTCCAGCTTATTATTTATTCATCTCCATGGTTCTCCATACATTTGCGAACAAAACTCAGCTCAATCTCACATTTACACTGGTTCCACATGTCTCATCGGAAAGGGAATAGGGGGGTGATCTGCCTGCCTCTTTGGAAAGGGCAGTGGGGATTCCATGAGTGGGATCAGCTGCTTGGGTTGGGGGTTGAACCTGGCATGTGCCCGTTCAACCCCCCAACCCAAGCGCCAATTGCATGCTGTGATTGCAGTGGCCGGGGAGGTCGGGAAACTTCAGAAACAGCATGGATTGGGTCCCCTGAACTCCCTGGATGTGGCAGGGGTGATGGGGAGCCCGAAATGAGCGAAAAAATTAAAGGTTTTTTCACCCATTTTCAGCTCTCAGGCACCCCTGCCACCTCCATGCTGTTTCTGAAGTTTCCCGACCTCCCCGGCCGCTCCAGTAAGCCAAAATGCCAGGTTTCGAATCCTGGCGTTTTGGCATACTGCAGCTGCCGGGGAGGTCGGGGAACGTCGGGAACAGCATTGATCGTGCCCCTCGGCCTCTCTGGAGCCAGCAGGGGTGCCAGAGAGCCCGAAATTGGCAAAAAAATACTTTCATTTTTTTTTGCCCATTTTGGGATCTCTGGCAACCCTGCTGGTTCTGGGGAAGTAGGGAGACCTGATCCACAGCTGTGGGGTGGCTGGGGAAGCCAACGGAGGACTCCCCCATTGGCTTCCCCAGCCACCCCGCCCCTGCCTCCACAGCTCCGGGGTGGCTGGGAAGCCAAATGGGGAACCCCCGTTCAGCTTTCCAGCCACCCTGCTGCTATGAACGATTGCATTGGATAACACTAACAGATCGTTATCCGATGCAAAAAAAAGTTTAAAAAAATTCCATCATGTGATTTCAGCGTTATCTGATGCAATCGTTATCCGAGGTATTACTGTATTCTGCCAGGAGGCTAAACTGGGAGAAGATAATCTGCTCTCTGTTCAAGTCCAATATCACTAAATGTCTCTGTTATCATTATCATCACAATGGTATTTAGGCATATGGTGTTTAACATTGAACAAGTTTAACATGTCCCTCATCCAAGTGAAGGCAATGGAGGTACAGAACAGAAGCAATAGTAAACAGAATATACATTGTTTCAAATACAATTTCACAGAGATGGGAACTCATTTGTTTTTTGGACTATAACTTCCAAAATGCCACAGCCAATGTGGCCACTTATTGGGGGGGGGGGAGAATAACTTATATCAGCATTGGGGGGCTCACACCGTCTGATACTGCTTCCTGATCATCTGAGAACAGATTCTGCATGCATAAGAGCAGGGGTTTCCAACATACAGCCTGTGGTCCTAATCTGGCCTGTGGAACTCTTTAATATGGCCCCCAGTGGCCACCCCAGGGCCTCCAGAAGCTCTCCCAACTGGAAGTACCAATACATCACTTACTGCAATGGTAATTATGCCATTTTTGCAGCTTCTTGCACACCCTCTGCTGCTTCCCAGGTCAGTGGGAGGCTTTTTGGAGCATTTCGCTCCACTTTGGGATTTTTTTGCCACTTCCCCACTGCGTTTCGGCAGCTAAACCCCAGCAGTTGGGGACATCCAGTGCCAGCCAGAGCTTACATCAGTGCCTGAGTTCACACCATGGAAGCAGGAAGTGCTCAACCACTGAGTTTTGCTGCCAAAACACAGCAGAGAAGTGGTGAAAAAAATCCCAAAATGGAGCAAAAATGTTCCGAAAAGCTTCCTGATTCCCTTGGAAGCTGCGGAGTCTGTGCAAGAAGCTGCAAAAACAGCACGATTACCAACAACAATGAAAATGTAAGCAGTGGGAGCAACCACGTCTCCAGCCCCCACAGCTGAGTGCCAGGGGCAAGTCTGGCCCGTGGAGGGAAAATGTTGGGAACCTCTGCATAAGAGCTTTGTATGTGCCACAGGGTTCCTTGCAGAAAGGGTTGAGTTCCTGTACCATGGGAAAAGCATGCTAAATCAAATTGGTAGTCTCAACTACACTAAGTCTACTAAACCAATGGAACTTACTTAAATGTTGATGTAATAATCCCTGTTCATTTCGTAGGTCTCTTATAAGTGGGTTTGATGATAGCATTTAGCTAGGAGGTATGACATTAGATAAAAATCAAGAGAATGGAATAGGTGACAACAACAGTTTATGCAAAAATTATCAGGGTGTGATGTACACACATCATAACAGTATTTTAGAGCTCTAAGCCAACAAATATTACTGTTTTATCAATTGCTTAAAATCCTCAAACCTGACAGAACAGAAGAGAACAGATTAAAATGGCAACTTCCAAGTAGACCCAAATAACCATATGTACTAGCAAAGCATGTACATTTGCAGGAGAGATGCAGTAAGTCCCAAAATCTCTAAAGGGACCACATTTCTAATATATTCCAGACCAAATTTCCATATTCCAGGAAAAGACAAAGAGTATCATCTGAGTAAGAGTGCCTAAGTAAATTTTCAAGCCACACCTGACTAGACAGGATACACAAAACAATCCACAGGGATTACATTCCTGAGTGCATTACAAATCAAACATTGATATTGTAGAAATCAGTCTGGAATAACAAATTCCAAATAGACCAAACAAACCCAATCCACCAGTCACAAATAGTTAGAAAGGGCTAATGCAACAAGCCACAAAGCATCCATAAGCACCATATTCCAGTCCTCATTCTAGCACAAACACACATTTTCTGGAAAACACTCCACAATGGCACCTTCCGGATAGAACAAAATGAAAAGCAATGCATAGCTGGATGGGAGATATGCAATAAGTCACACAACATTCACATGAATTATGTTTATCAGAAAACAAAAACAAAAAAGTAATAAAACAAAAATACTGTAGCACTGAATTATGTTGTTATACCCATCTTCACCAGGAAATCTATTTTGTAGAGTTAAGCCAAGGATGACAAAATCCTAGTGAGACAAACCAATCAAAGTCCCCAGCCACAGGTGACTAGAGAGAATCAATGCAGCAAGCGACTGAAAAAGGGAGCACATTCCAGGATCGATATAAAACAAACAAACAAAAAACCAATTTCAAGTTGCATGTAATTAGAGGAGACTAATGCAACAAGCTATAAAACGTCTACAAGGACCAAATTCTAGTATTTGTTCTGGGAAGAAAATATTTTTCCCAGAAATCAACATGTTCCAGCAGTGGCCAGGCATGTTTGGCCAAGTCAGTGAGCTGATGTCAGAAATAGGTATGTAAGACAAGATGGACCAAGTGCTTGTCTCTAGTGCAAAACCATCTGATTGGATAGTACAGCTAGCCCTAGTGAGTCTGTTTTCAAGTAAAGATGAGTAGCCACAGCTGTGAGAGAATGTAGCTAATCATGTCCATACATGTAATTAATTTAAGATCCTGATGTCCTAGGCAGAAATGGACTTCAGATTTGGATCCAGTGCACTTGATTTAGTATAGGACACATGGTTTAGACCAAGTAATAGGCAATATTTATTTTTTTGTGATGCATTATCAGTTGCTTTCCATTTTTACATATGATAGAAAGCGGTATGAGCAAAGGCTCTAGTCTATACCAAGAACAGTTGGGTTGGGGAGGGGTCAAGCCTATGCTCTGGAGACATTAAAATTTAATCCTGCTCTGAAAGTGATTGAGCAGTAAAGGAAAAAAGCATTCTCAATACACACTTAAAGACACTCTCTGCAGTTACTTTCACCACACTCTCTAATGTGCTGCTTGTAGGGCTTAGCTGGTGACCTAAAAATGGGATTGCTGGCTTCTGCGATGTTGAGTAGGAAATGAAATCCTTCTCATCCTTCAGAATGGCCTTCTTATTCTTCATAGACTTAACAACCAGAACAAAGACATAATACCCTCTGGAAGGTAAGTCTGCTTAGCAGCTGCAAAGCAGCTCCAGAGATTGGAAGAAACTCACTTAGTGTTCATCTGAGTTTTGTTAGGGAAAGAATTGTGGCTAATGATCCCATTTGTTTTAGCACATAGGAAGCAGCAGCACCATCCAAGATAGGATAAAGAATAGAAATATGTACAAGAAAAATCCCTGACTTTGCTACTGGAAAAGCAAAGTCATCTCGATAATGCTTTAAAATGAATCCTGCTTTGAACAAAGCTGAGCTGAGCTAAAAGGACAGCATGAGTTTAATTATTCCCATGTTGTTTCAAGTGATAGAAACTATAATAAAACACAAGCCAAATTTCACAGTTTTTCATGATTAAATGAATTAAAAAATCTATCTGATAGGCCTGTTGTAGTTCACCAAGAGTAGCCTTACACTCAATGGACATGTGTAAACAACATCAGGCAGTTATGATACCCTGCAATTCATTCTCTCTTAGCATGAAGAACATAGCTTCGGTGAGGGAAGGGCAGCAGGGCAACAGCATCCAGAATAGGAAGACTTATGCCTGCCAGTGAAGTGGGATTTTATCTTCAAGGAGGACCCTTGAATTGGTGAGCTGGCGGAGTTGAAGGGGCCTCTGGAGGAGGAAGAACACCAAGCCAGGCTAAGATACCCCACCAGGCCTCATATTGGGCAGATCAGTGGAACAATGCAGAAGTTTGAGAGGTCCATTTGAGGGGCCAGGTTACAGATGAACAAGAGAGGCCAGCTCAGCTGGGGGTGCCCATCCTGATGTCCACACTGCCAAAAAAAAAAACATCTGGCACTATAGACTCTGATACACTTGAGGGTACTTGGGCGGTGATGTATCTGACTACATGCTTTGAATGTAAATAATGGTAAACCTGTCACTGAAAAGTTGAGTTTTGCTATATCTTAAAAAGTGTCAGTACCTTCAGCAACAAGATGATTGAGGGTAGGCGGACCACACAGCTGAGTAGAGAGAATGGAGCAGGAGTTTGTAAAGGGATGGAGAATCTTCACATGTCCCATCTGCCCTGGGAGAAGGAGGTGCCCCATTCTTGTCTTACTTACTTAGACTTAGATCATCCCATGCTATGTAGTATATCAGGCAGCAGTGAATCTCCAACGGTTTCAGTCTTGGGCAAGTAGTTCAGCATCCTCCCATGTCATGTTCAGGATCTTTAAATATTGGCTTACATTATTATAAAAAATTATATTCCACTCCACCAACATTCCTGTGGCCACGAAGTTTAGTAAGCTGGTTCTTTAATGTGCCTTGAATTATTTAATATTGTACCTCATTTCATTAATTTTATTGTGATTTTTATTGTTTTGTTTTGAAGGCTTTTAAAATGGAGAAGTGAGGTTAAAAACAAAGCACTGTAAAGTAAATGTGCAGAAGAAAAGGAGGCATAGACATGCATGCTACTGAGTGCTCAGCATAATGCATTTGCACAGACATGGAGGCACCAACACAAGGTTAGAAGCACTCAACATTCAGTTCAGGCAGGGAGTTGCAGTTGGAATCAACAGACAGATGAAGGCAGAACAAGGGTGAGTGAAGGTGGAGCAGATGTTTGCACAGAGAGTCACCAGCTGCAGAAGGTGCCAAATACTTATACTGGGAGGGTGATGTTTAAACTGGGGCAGAGCTGCAGTCACTGCTCCTGAAAACCAGCCAGCCAGTGAAATTCTACAGAGATAAAAGCAAGTTAAGATTGAACAGGGAGTGATGAAGCTTGATTGGGACAGTGTAGATGCAGGAGGAATAGTGTTATATTGATAATGACATGGTCATGTTACAACTGCAGCTGTCTGTTTAAAACTGATGGTCAAATGAGCCACATAGTGGAACACAGAGGGTGGAAGCATGTCTTGTATCCCAGCTCCTGGAAACCATAATGCTCTTATGACCAGTGCCCATGCTGGCTAACGACTTCCGGTGAGTTGTCATCCAATAACTAACTTTTCCATATTACACTCCAAAATTCTGTTCCCACACAGACAACCAGAAGACCTTGGTGAAGATCACAAACAGTAAAACCTCCCTTTCCCAAACAGTGCTCTACTTTCTCTACCTGTCACACTGTGTTGTACACCAAAAGAAAAGAAGCAAGAAGTGAACGCCAAAGTGGTATGGCGGGCATCCAAAAAGCAATCTGAGTTCACCTTCAGTGATCCAGCTCTTGGTTCTTCTGTGAGAGAGCAGGATCCTCTCCTGATTCTGCTCTTGTGCACCACAGACCCAGCCCAGCTGGTAGATGTTCTTTCCATACAGAGGTCTACTTCTCCCTGACAGAAATAACAGTTCATTCTGCAGTAACTAGAATGTGACTTTACTGAAATATGTAACTCCCACATAATTAGTTCAACATAAATATATATACTTAGCAGATGAGCAATCACAGCCTATTTCCCACTCATGCCCACTCACCCACCTGCCTCTAATTACATCACCTATGCAACTGGAACAGTGAGATGCACCAAAAGAATCTTTATCAGACTTTTTCCTTATAGGGAATCCATTTCACTGCAACTAGGATCAAAGCTCACTGCAGATGGTGATTGCAGCCATGAAATAAAAAGGCGACTGATTCTCGGGAGCCAAGCGATGAGAAACCTGGGGAACATAGTGAAAAGTAGAGACATTAAATTGCAAACAAAGATTCGCATAGTCAGGGCAATGGTATTCCCTGTGGCAATGTATGGTTGTGAGAGCTGGACCATTAGGAAAGCGGAGCGCAGAAAAATAGACGCCTTTGAGATGTGGTGTTGGAGGAGAGTTTTGAGAGTACCCTGGACAGCGAGGAGAACAAATGGGTCAATCTTAGAAGAAATCAAGCCTGACTGCTCCTTAGAAGGTCAAATAATAAAGATGAAGCTAAAGTATTTTGGACATCAAATGAGAAGAGAGGATTCACTTGACAAAGCCTTGATGCTTGGAAGGGTAGAGGGCAAAAGAAGAAGGGGATGGCCCAAGATGAGATGGCTAGATGGTATTGTGGAGATAATGGGCACAGAGCTGAGCGAGTTGAGGGGGATGGTGGAGGACAGGAGTGCCTGGAGGACAGTGGTCCATGGGGTCGCAGAGGGTCGGAATCGACTGTGCGACTGAACAACAACAACAAATGTTTGTGAGTTACATTTATCATAGAACATCTACACACTGTAGAAAATTCTAGATATGGGGAAGGTAATAGAGTGCAGTGGCCACAACTCTTGGGCCTCTCTGTTGCAACCAATAGTTTCCCTGTGGCTGCACAGCTGATTGCAGAACATGCAAAATTAATTTTTAGAAAAAATTACTGTAATATTATAGGCAAAATCCTGATGAGTGAATCACATCTGCATAACAGTGATGACATCACAAGCTTGGGGCAATGACTGATATTTATAGAATCCCTGCTTTGGTCACAAAGATAAAATGAGATTGATTGTGGTCTAGTCAAGCAGCCCTCAAGATTAAAGGGAGTAACTCTTTAGTTACTGATAATCTCATGTTTATACAGCAGTAAGTTGCTTTTATTATGTGTAATCAAGTCAACTTATGGCAACATTTTCCTGGGTTTTCAGAAGTAGTTTACTATTTCCTTCTTCTGGTGGAGTGGGGCTCTGGGACTGTCTAGCTTACTGAAGGCCATATAGGCTGTTCTCCAGGAGGTACCATGAAGAAACAAACTGCTACTTGACCTCTGTCTTTGCAGCCAACTACCCTAACTCTCTGAGCTATCTAGCCAGGTATAAGTTACTCATCAGGATTTTAGTAGATAACAAACTGAAGAAATCCATAATCAAGCAATAGCATGACAGCACTATGGATCTCAAAGCATCATACAACTACATTCATTCTTGATGAAAAAAGTAATTTTCCAAAATCTGGAAGATTTGGAGGCCTAACTTGCCATTATCATGAATGAAGTGGACTATAGCTGAATATTAAATCCAATTACCCAGCCTTTCATCTTCAGCCAACTTTGCTTCAAATTGCTGTAGATTCAAACAAATCTCTCATGAAATCTGATTGTGATTTTCTTATACAACCCTAGAAAAATGGAGTTGTTAGAATGACATAGGAAAAGCAAATTGAGGATCTGCTCAGGATGCTATTGGTTGTTGGCACAGCTGGAAAGAAGCAGCATGGTTAGAAATTGACCAGGAGCCACGGCTGCACTGAAGTTAAACCTGTGTACAAATACATTTTAGTGCCATGATCTTTCTTGTGCAATTCCTCTGTTACAAGATCTCATCTGGCTGCCAATCCATTTCCAGACACAATTCAAAGGGCTGGTTCTGACTTATGAAGCCCTAAATTCCCTGGTCCAAGCTATCTCAGACCACATCTCCCTTTATGAGCCTGTCCAGTGTTTCAAATAATCAAGGGAAACCTGTATCTTTTCCACCACCCTCACAGGCACATTTGGTGATGCCATAAGAGAAGACTTTCTCTGTCATTGCTTCGAAGCAGTGGAACTCCTTCCTATGGAAAGCCAGTTGCCCTGTCTTTGCTATCTTTCCACAAGCAGCCAAACATCTTTCTCTTTAGACAGGCTTTCTCTTAGTCACTGTCTGCCTAAGAGAGGGTTCTTAAAAATAAAGCTTCTGTATGTTGTTGTTTAATTGTTTAAATATCACAAGCCACCTTGGATCCTCATGAGGAAAAAGACTCAGTATAAATGGTTTAAATAAAATAATGAATATAATAACAAATAATATGATTGAGGGATAATGCTGGAGCTTAGGCAACTTAACTATTTTAACTATAACTGTTATATTTTTTCTGCATGCAAAGAGGATTTCTGTCTTTCTTGAGCAATAAAACAAAGCAAAAAAACAAATCACTCACACTTATATACCGCCCCACAGTTCTTAATGCACTCTCTGGGTGGTTCACAAGTTAATTCGCACCTTGCCCCCAACATGCTAGGTACTCATTTTATTGAATTCGGAAGGATGTAAGGCAGAGTCAACCTTCAGGTCAAGATTGAACTCACAACTTTTTCGTTGCAGTACAGCAATTTAACCACTGTGCCACAGGGTCGTTTTAGAAGACCGCGAAGCATAAGAGGCAAAGGAGGTCATGGCAGTGCAATGAGGTTCTGTAACTGGTTGTTGGATTTAGAGGCCTGAGTGGAAGCCGTATTCAGTGATGATAGGGTTTGAACAGCTTGAAGAGACTTCTGTCAAAGATATAATTTAAGATGAGATTCTTAGTTTTGCAAGACAATGCGAGTAAATTTTTTAAAAAATTGACAAAGATGAGTCACGCAACCCTCACCCAAACAATATAAGCACTGGGAACGGCCATCCTTTAAAGAGATTGTATTGTTGCAAGAGTGGCAATGCTTGAAGGGTGTGGAAGCAGCCTTAATATTTAAATGAGAAATTAACAAAATCTATAAATGTCTCTCTCTTTTTTCCCCCAATATTTAAACAGTGAGCAACAGAGGAATGACAAGTGAAGATCAAGCAAACAACTATGTTGATAGTTGAACTATAAACTATTAACTAGAAAAGAAATTAGGCAAAGAAGAACAAACTAAGAGAGACAAGGGGAAAACTGAATATATATAGTAGAGGTGGAAAAGTATATATAGTAGAGGTGGAAAAGTATATATAGTAGAGGTGTTTCATATTTATGAAACACAAAGGAGCTTTGAAAGAAGGTTGACTCTATGCTGCAGTGGCAAAAGAAGAACTGAATGGGGAAATCAGGCAGAATTATGCACGTGCAGTGATGGAATTCAGCAGGTTCACCCCAGTTCACCAGAATCGATAGCAGAAATTCTGGCTGACCCCACCCATTGCCACATTTCCCTTGCCACGTCCACCATACAATGCCCATAGAGAAGGTAGTAAAAAAAATTGAATCCCACTACTGCGCACGTGAACCACGAAGGGCGGAGTTTGCAACTTCAAAAAGGCTCTAGAAAAGTCTGACTTTTAACCCATCAGTGTGGATTCACAGGGACCAAGAAAGAAGAAACAGAACTGTCAGCAAATTCTGGAGCCTATTAACTGGAGGAAAAGTCAGACACACTGCAGAAAAGCTCTTTGCATCCTGGCTTGGGAAAAGCCTGGAACAGCAATTGGGTCTGGAAAGAAAAGAAGGCAAAGTACAGTATTTCACACCAGCATGTTGGCAGGGAAAGCAGAGGAGTGTCAGGTGCCAGGCAGACTGATACTAGCTAGGCAAGACTAAGATGCCAGGCCCCCCTGGGATTGCTAGTAGAACTTGGCTGTGGAGTACAGAGGTGTCAAAGTACCGTTGTTTCATGTCCTTTCTCTCAGCATCAATATGTTTTCTAGGTTGACAGATGATTGAAAGAATCACAGCCCTGCTCTGCTGAGCTCTGGTCTCACGTATAACCCTGTGCCTTGAACATAAGCAGCTGAAGACAGATTTATGAGCTAAATTATTACTGAAAAGACTCTTCTTCAGATGCTTTGCATATGTCCTGCAGCAAACTACACTCTGAATCATGTTTAAACTATGGCAGGATTGTAGCACCCTAGGGAGCAATTTAACATGTGACACGTGGAAACATTCTTCCCTTCAATAAACATTGTACAAAAGCATGTCAGGAAAGGTAGCAGATGCTGGAAGTTGATATACGGCAAACACTTTTTTCACCGCTTATCATTTTCTGTCCTGACTTCCAGAAAATTTATTCTTCCCAGTTCCTGCACTAGAGAGAAAATTATGACTAAAGACATTTTTGCCTAGAAAATGGGGCCCTCCCTTCTGTTAGGCAGAGTGGGATAAGTACCTCAGGCCACATATGCCAGGGGAAAGAAAGCAATGGCAATCCCACGGGGTTCCCCAGTTCCCAGGATAGACAGGATAGAGCAGTGATGGCAAACCTTGGCACTCCAGGTGTTCTTGGACTTCAATTCCCAGAAGCCCATGGCTGTGAATCCACATGAATGGGTTTATTGTTGTGTTCTTGGATTTCAATTCCCAGAAGCCCAAGTCTCTGTGAATCCACATGAATGGATTTAATGCTGTGTCCTTGGACTTCAATTCCCAGAAGCCCAAATCTCTGTGAATCCACACAAATGGGTTTACTGCACAGTAAACCCATTCATGTGGATTCACAGAGACTTGGGCTTCTGGGAATTGAAGTTCAAGAACACCTGGAGTGCCAAAGTATGCCATCACTGGAATAGAGCTATATTTGCCACACAGCCTGCCCTACATCTCCTAAACTGGACTGCCCATATCTATGATAGAAAGCACTACTCCTTTGACATTGTTACAGGTAGGTTTGACTACCAGTGCTGTCAGCCTTCGTATGTGGGGTGGAGAAATGTGTCATTTTGGCCCTTGCCTTGGCAAGAAAAATATCTTGGGCTGCTCCTGATAGAAAATCCAGATACTGTATGTGTAGCAATTTCTGGTAGGTAGTTTGTCTCAAAATGGTGCCCAGCTGGTATTGCTCCTTTGCTCACTGAGAAAACTGATAGCAGGCTAAAAGAAAATGGGTGAATGTGTCCAAAATGGCTACTAAATCAGAGTCCAACATATCACAACTTTGTCTAAGATGCATGATATCTAGGAGGCTGCATTCTAGCAAGACATAGGTTATGCAGGGATGATTCTCAGCTGATTTCTTCCACAGATATTCTGTTTAACCATAATACTTACTAACATAATAACATAATCATTGAAGAGAGGAAGAAAGTGAACTGCAACCCACTGGAAACAAATCTGCTAACCTTAAAGGTGCTAGAAGTCTTTATTTTTATTTATTAATGCTGAATTTAGCATAAAACTTCTCACTAAAAATGTCCACTTAACCTTGAAATTGTGTTGAGAGGGAGAAAAAACAACCCTTTCTTCCTTGTGTATTACTGCTCTTAATTTTTAAAACAGGCTCCATTAGGATCCTTCTGCATTTTTTAGTACTGGGGGGGAATGTTGTTTAGGCAGGGCAATTATTCTCAGTGTTTCATTTCCCCAATTACCAATGCCACTCTTGGAAACTGCTACCCACTTGCCCAAGCCAGAAGAATAACTATCACTATCTATACCTTTCATAGATTCCAGAAAAATAAAAAAAATCAGGGGAGCAAGAACCAAGATAATGGTAAAAATTAAACCACTTCTCCCCATGCCATTATCATGTTTCATTTGGGGGTTGATGTTTTGTGCTATTAATTTTAAAAGGCAGCATATCCTAATTACAGATCTCCTGTATCATATTTTACTTGGCTCTTACTAAAATGTATATGGAGCTACAGCTCACTATTTGGATCTTTGTAGCAAGAGTTAGATTTCTACTGAATAACAAATATCACATTTTGATTAAGGTGGATCTTGCTTTTTCTAGTCACATTTTAATCTCTACCTTGTGATCCCACTTTTCTTTTAAAATTCCTCACATAGGAGCTCTATTTTGTCAGCTGTCCCATTGAAGGAACAGCAGCTCCTTCTAGAGGAAATTTTCTATACAGTACTTACAGCAATAGTGGTAACTGCCTTGGTCCTACAATAACACAATCTGATCCCCAGTATCCTTCTTCATGGTACAACTTGCTATAGAGGAAATTTTCTATTTTTACAGCAACACTGGTAACTGCCTTGGTCTTACAATAACATAATTTGGTCCCCAGTATCCTTCTTCATAGGATAACTTGCTATAGCTCAGTGGGTTGTTATGAAGGTGTTCAAATCTTCCCAGGCTTCCCATGAGTAGGGCTGGTAGAGATCAGCTAAAGCATGTGTGGCTGAGGAGGGGAGATATATGTGACTGATATGTGTGCATCCTTGGGCAAGCCACTGTGTCTCAAAGCACTCATTGAAAGAGGAACTGAAAAAAGCATTTCTGAATATTTTATGCCCAGAAATCTCAGGGAGGAGCACCACAACTCAGAATTGACTTGATAGCAAATTATTATCATTGTTGTCAATCTCTTTTGTCATTGTCATCCTGCTTCAAGTAGCATAGCAGGGTGTTACTTTAATATAATGAAACAATATAAAATAACTACAATGCAGCAAAAGGTCCAAACACAGATTTAACATGACAGGTAACGTGTGAAGGTAGCCCAATACCAAAATACAAAGAAAATGGGGCAGTTGAACCACTAGTTATTTGCCATCAAGCTAGAAAAAACTTATAGTGACCCTAATAGGGTTGTCAAGGTAAAGGAGATTTTAAGGACAGTTTTTGCCTGTTCCATTCCCACAGTGAGTTTCCATGGCCAAGAGGGGATTCAAACCCTAGTCTGGCGGAGGTGGGAAGGCCCAACCAGGTTTGGGGGGGGGGTAGGAAGGCCCAGCAGGGGTGGGAGGGTCAATGGGGGATGGGAAGGTCCAATGGGGGTGGTGGGGAGCACTGAGGGTGGGGTACTTATGGGGTGGCAGGGAAGCCCCGTGGGAGTTGAGGAGCACCCAGGGGTGGGGAGCACCCACAGGGGCAGACACACACATGTTGTCACGAGCATGCCTCAAGCAGCACATTTGCACATGCACCCACATGACTTCACTGGAGGCACACTGACAACATCACATGCATATGGTGGAACTCATAGTGCCTGCCTGCATGCTGTGTCCTCCTCCTTGGGCACTGGGTCTCTAAAAGGTTCACCATCACTGCCCTAGTATGTAGAGTCCTAGTTGTCTTAGGGTCCACAAAATACCCAACCCAAAGAATTGACCTAGCACATTGTACTTAAAACTGAAGATAGTTATCTGTAGCTATGTGAACCTGATTTATCAATGAAAAGTATTCTACTCGCAGGGGAACTCTTAGCCATCAGAAGGCCTTGCTTCTATTCAGTAACAGGACTTTCCACATGAGCACAGTGAGCTGTCTAGCTCTTCCCCTCCATCTGAGCTGTTCCATGTGGAGAGCTAAAACAATGGAGAACAGTCTCTATGTGTGGAACATCTTCACATTATCAGAAAACATGGTGTTTCTGGTTTTCTGGTTGTGTAAAGAGCCCCACAGACAGAGATGGTTCTCTTCAGAATTAGCTCTCTCCACACAAGACCTAGAGTGGAGGAGACACAGCTAGCCTGTTTCCTCTCTTCATGGATTTGAATTAACCCTCCTGCTGAATCTTTAAATAGACTTCTTCTTCATCTACTTCACCTTTGTAGTTTTATTCAGACAAGGTAAAACCCAGTTTTCCCTTGGAGGAGAGTATATAATCCAACCCCTCCATCATCATTTTCTTCATGAATTTTTCACAGACTCAGTCACACTTGAATCCATCTTGTTGGAGGGCAGCAGCTTCATCAATGCTGGCCTGGGCCTGATGAGGACTTTGCATGCCAAAAGGGCTCAAGACCAGAAATTGACCTGTGAAACTGGATAAGTGGCATAGGTGTTATGCCATGATGCGGAAGGCCACTGTATTATATTCTCAGGACAGTCTTCATGGCTAATCACCATGAGGATCGCCAATATTCAGATTCGGATGTAGCAGCAGCAGCAGCAGCAGCAGCAGCAGCAGCAGCAGCAGAAGAAGAAGAAGAAGAAGAAGAAGAAGAAGAAGAAGAAGAAGAAGAAGAAGAAGAAGAAGAAGAAGAAGAAGAAGAAGAAGAAGAAGAAGAAGAAGAAGAAGAAGAAGAAGAAGAAGAAGAAGAAGAAGAAGAAGAAGAAGAAGAAGAAGAAGAAGAAGAAGAAGAAGTGAAAAGTGCTCTGAAAAACTAAGAAGAAATAAATCACAAGGGGTAGATGGGATACTGATAGATTTTTTTTTTTTTTTGCAAGTCACAGCCACTGAATTTATCAAACTCCCAATGCTGGGCTCCAAAAAAAATTACTACCACACTATGGGTGTGGTATGGTGGGTGTGGCCAGGGGGAAAGCCCTGTGTTGCACCCAAATTAGGACTACAGTAATACCCCGTATAACGCGAGTACCGTATATCGTTAAATCCGCATAACGTTACAAGATTTTCGGAAACATCTTGTATCGAGTAACGCGATTTTAACGTTACACGAAACAGTCGTTCTTAGCAGCAGGGTGGGTGGAAAGCTGAACGGGGTTCTCCGTTCAGCTTCCCAGCCACCCTGCAGCTACGGAGGCAGGGGTGGGGTGGCTGGAAAGCTGACGGGGGGCTCCCCCATCGGCTTACCCAGCCACCCCACAGCTGCGGAGGCATGGGCGGGTGGCTAGGGAAGCCGACAGGGAGTCCCCGTCAGCTTCCCCAGCCACCCTGCAGCTGTAGATCGGGTCCTCTGATCTCTCTGGAGGTGTTTCTGGGCTTCCCCGACGTCCTGAGCCAGTGCAGCAAGCCAGAATGTCAGATTTCGAATCCCGATGTTCTGGCTTCCTGCACTGGCTCAGGACGTCGGGGAAGCCCAGAAACACCTTGGATCGGGTCCCCACACCTCCCAGGACCCAGCGGGGGGGGGGGGTCAGAAACCCCAAAATTGGTAAAAAAAACGGACGTTTTTTTTACCAATTTTGGGGGCTCTGACCCCCCCGCCGGGTCCAGGGAGGTGGGGAAACCCGCTCCAAGCTGTTTCCAAAGTTCTCCCACCTCCCTGGAGGCAGCAGCAAGGCAAAATGTCAGGATTCAAATCCCGATGTTCTCGCTTCCTGCAGCCTCCAGGGAAACAGGGCTTTTTTTAACATTGTGTGTTCAATGTATCGCCCAACGTTAAAACCCGAATAACGACGGGACTTGTGGAACCAAGTCATAACGTTATTCGGGGTACTAGTGTACTTTATTTCAAAACTTGGATGGGCGGGGCCAGCCAGAATTTCTGCTAACATTTCTGGCGAACTGGTGTGAACCGGCTGATGCCCACCACTGCAAACTCCTAACAATACTATGCCAACAAATATGGGGAATGAAACAATGGCCCACAAACTGGGAATATTTAATATATTCCAGTTCCCAAGAAAGGAGAATCAAAGAGTATATTACTATTGCTCTAATTTCTCATACAAGCAAATAGATGCTCAAAGTTTTGCAACAAGGGCTTTTATTGTATATGGAATGAGATATGCCTGATGTTCAAGCTGGATTCTAAAAAAGAGGCACTCAAAATCATATTGCAAATATCCACGTGATACTGCGGTGCACCAAAGAACTTCAGAAAACCACTCTATTCTTTATAGACTACACCAAGACTTTTGACTATGTGGCTTAAAAAAATTATCTGTGTCTGAAAGAAATAGGTATGCCTCAGCACTTGATTGTCCTAATGTGTAATCTGTATTGTTGACAAGAAGCTACCATTAGGACAAAGTATGGACAAACAGAATAGTTTCTTATAGGTAAAATTGTCAGATAAAGGTGCATTTTATCCCTTGATCTGTTCAATCTGTCTGCAGAGCATACCAAAAACTGGACTAGATTCAAAAGGAGGAAAATTGGTGGAAAAAACTTCAAAAAATTAAGATATGTAGATATCACCACCTTACTGGCAGAAAGCTGTTATGACTTGAAACGGCTTCTCATGGAAGTAAAATAAAAAAAGTTCAAATGCAACATTGCTGTTAAACAGTTAGTAGATAAAAAACATGAATATAAAAGAACTACATAATTTTAATGTTGACAATAAATAAACTGGAATCTAAATGGAGACTGCAGCCAAGAAATCAGAAGACAGAGACTCAAGAAGACCAGCAATGAAGGAATTGAAAAAGATCACTAAGTGCAAGGATGTGTCATTAGAGACCAAGATCATCCACAGTACTATATTCCAAATCACTATGTACAGGTGTGAACTCTAGGCAATAATGAAAGCTGACAGAAGAAAATTGATTTGTTTGAAGTATGGTGCTGGAGGAGAGCTTTGCAGATATCTCAGAAAGACAAATAAGTGGGTCCAAGACTAAATCAAAACTACATTATCTCTGGAGGCACAAATGATGAAAGTGAAGCTGTCCTACGTCCGGCACATCATAAGAAAGCAAGATTTTCTGGAAACAACAATAATGCTGGGAAAAGTTTGAAGGCAGCAAGAAAAGAGGAAGAAGAAACATCCAATTTGATATTTTGGAAGAATAGCCATGTTAGTCTGTGTTTCAAGCATATCCATTTATTTATTTTATTTTATTTATTAATCACATTATATCCCACCCTCATCCAGAGACTCTGGACAGCTTAAAAGTTTTCTTAAAAAAACATAATTAAAACTCATTGAATACATTAAAAGGTTAGAAAATATAAAAAGTTAAAAGGATTAAAAAGTTAAAAAGATAAGAGGAAAAGAGATGAAGGTCAAAAGAGCCAGCCGGCCAAACTGACTGTTGGGCCTGCACCTCACACATGCCCCACCAGCCAGGTCTTTAGCCCCTTTTTGAATGGCAGCAGCTCTGTCTGGAGATGCAGCTCACTTGGCAGGAGGTTCCATAGGGCCGGAGCGGACACAGAAAAGGCTCTCCTTCTAGTGCTAGAGAGGTGAGCCTCTCTAGCTGATGGCACTACCAGAGAGCCTCTCTGGTCTGCTCTGGTGAGAAGGACAGGTGTTCTTGGGATGACACGGTCTCTTAAATATCCTGGCCCACTATCATGTAGGACTTTAAAGGTAATAACCAGCACCTTGAATTGCACTCAGAGGCATACTGAGAGCCAGTGCAGCTCTCGATGCAGTGGTGAGGCATGAGAATAACGCCCGCAACCCATCACAACCCGAGCAGCCGCATTCTGGACCAGCTGCAGCCTCCGAATAGTCACCAAGGGCAGCCCCATGTAGAGTGCATTACAATAGTCAAGTCTGGAGGTGACCAAAGTGTGTGTGATCATGAGCAAGGAGTCCCGATCTTGGAGCAGGCGTAACTGGCGTACCTCATATATTAAATACACAGTTTTCTCTGGATTAAACACAGAGGTGTTATTATGGTACATTTTAAAGACTCATATGTTTGATGCCATATCTACAGGCTACTCCATTTTTCTAAATTAACTGCCTTATAAGAGGGTTTTCTCTGCATAAGGAACCTATCTCACTGGTATATCATATATCATAATTACAAGATAGATACATATACAGTAATACCTCATATAACAGTATCGAATAACACTAAAATCGCATAACATTAAGGAATCTGGGGGGAAGAATTGCATCAGATAACATTAAGATCCTATGGGATGCTTCAGATAACAACCGCTAAAGCCTGTGTGGTTACAATGTATCTCTATGGATCCCATAGGATTTTAACATGCATCAGATAACACTAAAAATCATATAACACCAAGACTTGTGGAACCAGGTTTTAGTGTTATATGAGGTTTTACTGTATAGCCATTTTCTATACTATCTATGTATCTTAGTCAAGGAAAACTACCTTAAGTTCGTCTACCTTTTATGATTTGTCTAAAATTTGTCTTGTTTCTCTTTCAGCAGGCATTCTGAAAATGTACCCAATCCATCTTAATCACACCGATTTACTCTTTGCAGCAATATCTGGTTGGTTCATTACACAGCCTATAAAATTTTTCTTTCTTTCTGGCCCATAAATTTTTCTCACAATTTTCCATTAAAGTGTTTGTTTTGTGACTGTTCTGTGCTTTAGAAACTGGCTAAATACTGAAATTATAATGAGTGAAGTTTAATACCCTTGGATATTCTTGTTATCCAAATCTTCTCTAGCACATCATTTCAGCCTTTATTATCTCTATTTAACCATAATCCTTATAAAACAGGGGTGCCCAAACTTTTTGGGCCGTGGGCCAATCATGTGGTTCAGGGAGCCGGTCACTAAGGTCTGGGGGCCGGGTGTGGCCCCTGATGCCAATTCATCTACCCCACAAAGCCCTTGTTGCTCCTGGAAGCGGAAGTAAAATGTGCCCATACGGACGCATTTTACTTCCGATTCCAGGAGTGATTAGGGCTTTGCGGGCCGGATGAATTGGCATCAGGGGCCACACTGGGCCCCCAGGCCTTAGTTTGGGCACCACTGTTATAAAAGAACCAAGGACAGAAAAGAGCATGAACTTGCAAGACTGAGGACTCAACTAATCACACATACAGTTGTACCTGGCTTAAAGAGCATAATGCATTCCACAGGATTGCTCTTTAAGCAAGTTTGCTCTTTAAGCGAAACACCATTGTAAGTGACCAATTTGGGCGGGGATTGTGAACCCAGATTTATTTGTTAAGCAAGTTTTTGATTGGTTTTATTTGTTAAGCGAAGCGACCATTCAAAGAAAATTCTGCTCTTTAAGCGAGTTACTCTTTAAGTGAAATACAGTACTCTTTATGCGAGGTTTGACTCTACTATGAAAAGTGTATTTCTACCTCCAGTGGTTTTTTGAAATTGAAGATTTTGCCCTCACTCTGTGCTCCCACAACAATCCACTTGTTGAAAAGGATTCTACCACAGCCTTGAGAGGGGAGGGACTGGCATTTTTAATTTCTTAAAAAGTCCCCTCGGTTAATATCATCAGTTTTATGCAGTATAGATTGTGCTGCTGGATTTCAACCAATGCTTTAATGGCAGCATTAGCAACCATGTCTTAGTTTTTTGGAGGAAATAAATTGTAGGGATTAGAAAGGTTTTTAAAATGAGGATTATAACATTCGGGTAAGATGCATTAAACCTCCTATTAAACCTCTGATCTCTGACTCTATGGTGTCAATGAAAATTGCAATGGGGGAAGTATTTAACTTTTAAATGTGGTTGTTAACCATAGCATTAAAATAGAACCGAGTGTGGCCTTCATTAATTTTATCTCTGGCCAAACAAGTAAGGAAACAAGATCTGGTTGGCCCACATTTTGTCAGATCTCATATAAAACTAAAACTTAATTTAAAAAATTAATAATTTTCAACAAAAATAAGACTTTTGATTGTGATACACAGTAACAGCATAGAATTCTGTTTCTAGACAGGTACATTCATTTGGAGCAAAATAGCAGAGCATAGTGACCCTTTAAAATTAGCTCTAGTAGACTAAAATCACAGATGTATCTTGAAGAATCCAAGACAGAAAATGTGTTCATGTGTAATCCTGTACTCTATTGGTTTGGACAAAAAAAAGATGAGTCTCAGCCAGCCTCAATACTGTCAACTTACAAAGAATGAGTATTAACTGAGCAGAATTAATTAGTAGGGTCTAACTTTACTGACCAGTTTTAGGGGCTTGATATCAGTATCTTTTATTCCAGTTATATTTTTTTGCCCATCAAATGTTTTGACTCAATTTCCCATAATACTATATTATTGGCCACACTGGGCAAGGATGATGGGAGTTTGGGAAATGAAATGTCTGTGCTGTACTGGCTGCCATGAGCTCTAGCTTGTTCCCTTTAGGTCAGGGATTCTCAACATTTTTCAGCCACAGGCCAGACCACATCACCTCAGACAGCTGAGCAGGCCAGACTGGTGGTTGCCCCTGCTGTAAATGCTGTCATAAAATGTGCCTGTGGCTATCATAAATGCATTTATGACAACCACAGGCTCATTTATGCATTTATGATGACCACGGACTCATTTATGGCTGTCGCAAATGCATTTATTATGTCCGTAAATGAGTCTGTGGCTGATTGCAGCAGCAGCAGCAGCTGAAGTGAGGTCAGGGGCCAGATTATTTGGTACCATGGGCCAGATCCAGCCTGCAGGCTGGATGTTGAGAACTTCCACCTTTAGGTGAAAGAGACAATGTTATCCTATTACTACTGCTAAAGTCAGATATAGCTGTGGGTGGAAATGGAAGGAAGGTGCTATCCTTGGCAGCCCAGAATTACAGTCTCAAACAAGCAGAGATAATTGAAAGTACACTTTTAAACTAGCAGGGTTTCACCCAGTGGTGGGCTCAAAAAAAAATTACTACCACACTGTGGGCGTTGTATGGTGGGCATGGCCAGGGGGAAAGCCCTGCATTGCACCCAAATTTGGACTACTTTATTTCAAAACTTACATGGGCGGGGACAGCCAGAATTTCTGGCGAACTGGTGCAAACCTGCTGATGCCCACCACTGGTTTCACCTGAATGTTTTTGGAATAGTAGCTGTGTTAGTCTGTGTTTCAGGCATATGAGAAAGGGAAAAAACAAAACACTGCAGCACTTTAAAGACTAACTGCTATATCTTTAATGTGAACTTCCATGGATCAAGTACACTTCATCAGGATCTCGGCTGTTAATTTTAAAAAGAGTTTTTTAGATGTGAATGAAACAATGTGTATTGTGACAGGATGCCTCAAACCTTTGCCAGTTGAGAACATATATCATCTTGTTGGTATTGCTCCATGAAAAATAAGGAGAGAAGTAGCAGTGAACTCTGAGAGAACTAAACAAGAAAATGACCCTCAAAATCCTCTGTCTCTTGGAGGACTCTAAACAGGCTGAATGTTAGAGTGCCTAAATGGAAGACCAACCTGCTGGCAAACTGTTGGCTGCTGGCAAACAACAACACACTATGTAAATGTGGAGAGATACAGAATCAACTTCATTTACTGGTCTGCCAATTACTACCAGAAACCTTTACCAATAAAGATTTAATCTTGCCCATGACAAAGCTAAGAAAGTGGCTTCATTTTGGTAGTTCAAAGTTTGATCTGGACTCAAAAGAAGAAGAAGAAGAAGCTTGTACTGGGAGATACTAAATACTTCCTTACACAAGCCTCTGCAAAACCTGAGTTGTTTGTGCAATAGGCTGCTGCAGAAGCAGAACTGCTGTACAGGTTTCTGGCTGGCAACCCAAACATTCATGAGGTCTTCTGGCTGTTAGCAAAGATAGACAATGCAAAACAAACAGCCATTGAAGTCACAGCATCTCACTTCAAAATTCCTGCCTTTCCTTTTGGACTTGTACATGTAAAAAGAGATGAAGAAGAGGGAGAAGCATTTCATAGCCAAAATAGTCAAAAGCCAGTGTCATGCCTGATATTCAACAAAGCCTGGACTTGGTACTGTACTTTTGTTTTATGCCCTTCCCTGGATGCTCCACCCAAAAGAGCCACTGGCCATTCAGGATGAGGAATTCTGACCAATGTGGTCCAAAAAAAGAGATAGAGAGAGATAACTTCCAGGTACAGTACCTGGATATGTTGCACAGCACGCATACACTAACATACATTTCCTATATATATAGTAGCTGCTATTCTTCAGCTGTACACAAGATGGTACCAAATCCTCACATTTTAAGGCAAGAAGATAATTGTCCAGATTAATGCCTAGTTCCATATTCTCTTCAGGTCAGAAACTGTTGGACGAGATGGTCTATGAGTGAGCACAGATATTCTTGATGGTGAAAAAAAGGAGGAAAAGCTGATATCAGCTTCAAGATGTTTGTGGCACATTGTATCCTGCAATGTAATTGGGAAGGAAAGGGAAAGGACACTTCTATCAAACATCTCCCTTCTAATATCAGTATGCTGTCACCCAAGTCTCTCGCAGATGATGACTTATTTAACCCCTAATGTTTTTGAAAAGAGTGGTCTTATTAGGTTAATAGAGTTCTACATCAATCAATAGCCTCTTCCTGGGGGTTTTGGAGGGATTGCATAAAAAACTGGCTTGTCTGACAAACTGATATTGGGAAGCAGGCCATGAGATGCCTCATCCCCTTTGAAGATCTTCTCTTCTCTCCAGCTGAATTAAATAAAGGAGCAATATAGAAATGTATTTCTTGTTGACTTAGACAGATCTAGACTCTGCATGATATGTGAGAACATGACTGGACTATTAAAAGTAATGAAAAGTGGTCAGAGCTGTTTATATAATTTCCATAAAGGGGATTCTGAAGCTGCTTTAAAAATATTCCAAAAATGATATTTGACCCCCATTTTACCTCTCAGGTATTAATCCTGCATTGTCAACTATGAGTTGGAAAGGCTGTAAGTGTAATGAATCATTTCAACATCTTCAATGGCCGCCTCCTTCTTCTTCATTGAGTTAGTTGTTCGTAAAGTATAAAAATTTTGTTGTTGTTCAGTTGCACAGTTGATTCCGACCCTTTGCAACCCCATGGACCACTGCACACCAGGCTCCTTTGTTATCAGCCGTCCTCAGTAGCCTGCCCAGATCTACACTCACTGTGTCAATGATGCCATCTAGCCAGCTCAACCTCTGCTGCCTCCTTTTCAGGGGACTCTCAAGAGTCTTCTCCAGCACCACAGTTCAAAGGCATCTATTCTTTTGCACTCAGCCTTATTTAAGGTCTAGCTCCCACAGCCGTACATTACTACTGGGAGGACCATTACTTTAACTATGTGGACTTTTGTTGGCAGGGTGATGTCTCTACTTTTTATTATGTTCCCTAGGTTTCTCATAGCTTGCCTCCCAAGAAGCAAGCATCTTTTTATTTCATGGCTGCAGTCACCATCTGCTGTGATCTTAGATCCCAATAAGATAAAATCTGTCACTGCTTCCATTTCTTCCCCTTCTATTTGCCAGGGAGTGATGGGGCCAGATGCCATTATCTTGTTTTTGTTTTTGTTGTTTTTGTTGCTGCTGCTGCTGCTGCTATTGTTGTTTTGATGTTGAGTTTCAGGCCAGCTCAAGACGTCCACCTTCATCCAGCCAATTGGAGCCAATGAAAAGTTCAATCTGCAGGATACATAGAGAAGAGAATGGTTGGAAATATCACCACACCAGTACCAGAATTTTCAATGTATAACCGAAACACCACCCAGTTTTGATCAACCTTGCAAGATATGGACTAGCCTTAATAGAATACGTACAGAGCGCGGTAGATGTGTGGACTTTTTGCATAAATGGGGGGGAGCTATCATCACCAGCATGTGAGTTCGGAGCATCATGACAGACTGTGCAACATTATAGAACAATGTAGCCTTAGAGCATATGAGGGCAATAGTGAAGATTTTCTAAGGGGGACTCCTGGTGCAATCAAATATATAAATTGTTTAGATGTTTGTTTATAAAATAATGTTTAGTTTTATCCAGTTTATTTTTTTTCTTTTTGTTATATGTTGACTCAATGTGTACCAATGCCATATGCTAAATAAATAAATTGACTCAATGGGCAGATAGTTTTTCTAGCTGCAACTTACTACTGGATTTCAGCCACTGTGTTGTACACTTTGAGTTGTTGTTATCCCAATGACATAGTGTCACAATTTTGTTCTGATAAATATTATGATTTGTACAGTAAAACCCCGGGTTACAACCACCTCAGTTTAATCTTGCTGAGGTTTACAACAGCAAATCCTATGGAAATGCCGTCCAGGTTTACAATTTTTTTTAATAAAAAAAATTCTTTCGGTTTACAATGATCAATTCAGGACCATTTTATTTTCATTTTTTAATGCATCCCTATAGATATTTCAGTTTACAATTTTTTTCAGGTTACAATGGAAGCTGTTGGAACGGACCTCCATTGTAACTTGGGTTTTACTGTGTTGTTATTATACATTAAGCCACAGAGTATTTGCATAGAAAAGCAATATATATGTTACAAATGATGACAATTTTGTCCTTGTGCTCTTCTGTAAATTTTCTTCTTGAATCTGTGAAGCTAAAAGACACATATTTATTTGCAGAGGGTGAAGTATATGGAACAGTGCAAACCTGATGCAGAAATGAGCTTTCTCACATCTTGGCAAATGTGATACAGGGTGACAGAGCCTTATATTATTGGGGTAAAGGGGTTATTGAAAGGCTATATTGCAAATTACTTGCAAAAGCAGGATGTGAAGATGGCCACCTATTTGTTACCATGGGTAACTGTAGAGATCAGAATGAACTTTAAATGAACCCTGACCCTAAAGCTGCATCCAAAGCAAATGTTCAAAATCCTCTGTCAAAGCCCTGTAAGCAGGAACTGTTCTGAGGTTGCATCTCACTTATAAATATGGACCTAGGTCCTCAACCTTTTTAAGCTTGGGGCTGGATCATCACCTCCTCAGACTGTTGTTTGGCCAGATAAGTGCCACTGCCACCACCAGTGTAGGGGGGAGTGTTGGGGGCTCAGGGTGGTCCCACAGCCGCTGCCTAAGGTAATGGTGGCAGCAGTGGGACCACCTCTGTGCCCCACCACTCCACTCACACTGCTGGCTGCAGCAGCAGGACCACTGCTGAGCCACTCTCCACACCACCACCACCACCACCAGTGACCACCCCGAGCCACCCACCACTCCCCACTGCACTGCCTCCCTGCCTACCAGCTTGGAGGAGCTGCATGGCACCAAATCATCCAGCTCATGACCTCACTTTAATCACTATTTCCACTGCCTCCACAATCCTTGTGTCTTACGCTTGGCTTGGCATGCATCGAACAACGCTAAAAAAAAAAGCCCTGACTTCAGGGACAACCCGCTTTAAAGGCAGGCAGGGAAAGAAAGAGACCTCCCTGCCTTTAAAGCCACCCCCCACGCGCAGCGGTCTCTGCGACTGCAGTAGGGTCGGGGAAAAGCACCCGCCTTTCCCCCGACCCTACTACAGTCGCAGAGACTCCTTGTCTCTTTCCCTCCCTGTATTTAAACTATAGGGAAGGGGGAAAGAGAGATATGTGATTGGTTCTCTAGAGAACCAATCACATAACTCTCTTTCCCGCTCCCTGTAGTTTAAATACAGGGAGGGAAAGAAAGAAAAAAGCAGTTCTCTCTCTCCCTGTAGTTTAAATACAGGGAGGAAAAAAGACGCGATCGCATGTGTGGATCCGTTCCATACTGGATAAGCATACTCTGCTACAGAGACAGTCTCAACTGAGAAGTTCTCTCCATATTCCCTTGAACCCCTGTGCGATGTGAAATCAGGAGTTGCAATCATTTTGAGGTTTTTGGTCACATTAAAGTAATTGAGACCAGAAGTCCCTGCAAGGTTCCTCTTTGACATGAGAACATTATGGGTGGGGACATGGATTTGGGAGCTGGGAATTATGCACAGAATTGAGGTTTTTCATTCCCTGGGATTTCAAAGCCAAAACATGAAGTAGATGTAAGTGTGAGCCATTGTGATGTCAAAGGGAGCAGGCTCTTGTGTAACAACTGCAAAATAATGTGTGTGTATGCATTGGCACATATGGGTGAGAGAGAGTTAGGCAGAATTGATTCACAGACTAAACAACTATGTGTGCATCATGCATACAAATACCCTTGCACTTGGTCAGTGAAACCTAGTGCCAGTTGGAAAAAGGGATGACAGAGATATTCAGGCAGATGATACCACCCTAATGGCAGAAAGTGAGGAGGACCTAAAGAAGCTCCTGATTAGGTTGAAAGAAGAAAGTGAAAAAGCTGGCTTGAGACTCAATATAAAGAAAACCAAAATAATGCCAACAGGCCCTATCAGTCCCTGGAAAATAGATGGGGAAGAAGTAGAAGCAGTGACAGATTTTACTTTCTTAGGATCTAAGCTCACTGCAGATGGTGATTGCAGCCATGAAATAAAAAGGCGACTGATTCTTGTGAGGCAAGCGATGAGAAACCTGGGGAACATAGTGAAAAGTAGAGACATCACATTGAAAACAAAAATTCGCATAGTCAAAGCAATGGTATTCCCTGTGGCAATGTATGGTTGTGAGAGCTGGACCATTAGGAAAGCTGAGCGCAGAAGAATAGACGCCTTTGAGATGTGGTGTTGGAGGAGAGTTTTGAGAGTCCCATGGACAGCGAGGAGAACAAATAGGTCAATCTTAGAAGAAATCACCCCTGACTGCTCCTTAGAAGGTCAAATAATAAAGATTAAGCTAAAGTACTTTGGACATCAAATGAGAAGAGAGGATTCACTTGAGAAAGCCTTGATGCTTGGAAGGGTCGAGGGCAGTGATGGGATGTCAAAAATTCTACTACCACGCCATGACATCATGGACGTCATGGGCGTGGCCAATGTCATGATGTCATGACGTCATGGGCGGAGCCAACGTCATGACATCATGACGTTGTGGGCAAGGCCAAAAAAAAAAAAAATAGACACACACACAGACCCGTAAATAACTTAAAGAAATAAAATAAAGAAATAAATAAAATAAAAATTAAATAAAAGTACAACCACCCACCCAAAACACAAATAAATCACCCACCCACCCTAAATATAAAAGCCTCACTTACCTTCCTTGGCACCGACGAACCTCCATGTGGCCCGGGGCCACCTGGCAAGACACGCTGCCCCCGACTGCGGCCGTTTCCTCCTATGAAGGCCGTGGCCGGCCCTGCAGCCGCCGGCCACGGCCGCCACAGCCGCCTGCAGCCCCTGGCCGGCCACCGAGCTCCCACGGGCACGTTGGTGCCTGCGCGGGCCATCCGCCGCCGCTGCGCCTTCCTAGGGACTTGGGCCCGACAAACCCCCATGCCCTGGGTAAGCCCGGCGGGGCTTGCCACCGCCGCATCCTCCTCCACCGGGCGCCTGCAGCTTCCTCGGGCCGGTGCCTTTTCGGCCCGGCTCTGGCGGCGGCCAGGGCCTGGGGGCAGCAGTGGGTATGGTGGCGGTTCCAGCCGCGGCCAGGGGCTGGAGCCACTGCTCCCCGCAGGCCCTGGCCGCCCGTGGCCGCCGCCAGAGCCGGGCCGAAAAGGCACCGCCCCGAGGAAGCTGCAGGCACCCGGCGGAGGAGGATGCGGCGGTGGCGAGCGCCGCCGGGCTTACCCAGGGCATGGGGGTTTGTCGGGCCCAAGTCCCTAGGAGGGTGCAGCGCGGGTGGACGGACAGCCCGGCCAGGCACCAACGTGCCCGTGGGAGCTCAGTGGCCGGCTAGGGGAGGTGCCCTTCTCTGAGGGCTGCCGCTGCTGCCGCCGGAACCACTCTAAAAAGGGGCGGCTCCAGCTTCGGAAGAATTTTTTTTTTAAATTGGAGCCATTTGGCTCCAATTTAGTGCGCATGACCAGAAACTCAATTTGATGCATGTGCAATGCGTCAGATTGAGTTTCTGCGCATGCGCAGTCAATTGGAGCCATTTTTGCTCCAATTTAAAAAAAAATTTCTTTCGGTGAGGCGTCCGGAACCGGACGCCTCAAAAATGGGTTACCCTCTCGGAGAACCCTCTGGGATTGGTCCTACCGGTTCCAGGGAACCGTCTGGAACCAGGGACATCCCATCACTGGTCGAGGGCAAAAGAAGAAGGGGACGGCTCAAGATGAGATGGCTAGATGGTATTCTGGAGACAATGGGCACGGAGCTGAGCGAGTTGAGGGGGATGGTGGAGGACAGGAGTGCCTGGCGGACAGTGGTCCATGGGGTCGCAGAGGGTCAGAATCGACTGTGCGACTGAACAACAACAAAGTGTTATCTAAATCGGGGTTCCCAACCTAAGACCTGTGAGCCAGTTCTGGACCATGGCACCATTTTATGTATCTCCCCACCCCCATCCCTCCAAGGGAATTCAAGAAACAAAATGGCCACCCCTTTGAAGCAGTTGGGACAAAATGGCCGCGACCACCCATTGTGCAGACATGTCAAAATGGCCATCCAGCCCTAGAAACTGACTGAGAGAGTGTGACTCGGCCCCCAGCTTCAAAAAGTTGGGACCCCTTGATCTAGATAGAGAGTGCTCTGAAGTGGTTTATCGTTCTCTTCTTTTGGGACTGTGCAGCTTGCCCATGGTTACATAGGCTGCCTCTTGTGCCAGGAGGCATAGTGGGGAATTGAACTTTCACCCTCTGGCTCCACAGCCAGGTACCTAAACCACTGAGCTATCCAGCTGGCCAGCTATTAAAGCCACTGCATCCAGTAAAATCATACTCTTCCTCCAAAAACACTTACCCAGAGATCTGTTTTCCCTGCAAACTCAAACAAGCACAGCAACCACTCAAGATTTCAGCTGGCCCCCTGAAACCTGGAGTTCTAGTTGTGTAAACACGCACATCCTCTTACTATGTGTAGCCTTCATGAGTACTGACTAAGCAGCTGCTTAACTGCCTACTATTTCCAATGACAGACTTCACACATCTGCACATAAACCTGTAAGTAGGAATTCTAGCACTTGGAGCAGGCAGCTGGTTCTCTCACCTGAAGGCATGGATGCTAGCCCTACCCTCCATAGAAAAGCAGGAAGAGAATATAGTACATACTGTATTCCCTCTTCCCAAAGAAGCAGAAAATTTATGTTTTTACAGAGGGGGCTATTATGTTTAAGTAGGTTTTATTTGACTCATCACTGTGTGTTTTGTGAGGGAGATTGTTTGAGTACCTGTCTGATTTGGTTTATTAATACTGTAATGATATTGCCCTTGATGCTTGAACGTGTTTTCTCTTTGACCTTTTATCCTTTATTTATATTTATTCTTGAATTTTGACTTTGTGTTTTGATATGTTGTAAGCTGCCTTACAGTAGTGTTTTACCAGATAGGTGGGATATAAATTTACCAAATAAATAAAAAGAAATGTGAACAGGTCCAGGAGGTGTTGCTAACACTTGTCAGTGGATTCATCTCTAGATTTTGATCCCCTACATCAAAACCCAGTTGTTCCAATCTAGTTGCAAGCCTATGCACACATACCAAGCTGTTCCTTCCCCAAGCTGAGAAGATGTGTGTGCTATTTTAAAATCAAACATGACATTTTTTAGAAGGAAAACAACACATGTAGATATGGCAAGGGCATTAATTATGAGGAGTCTGCAAGTAAGAGTTTACCCATTTCCTCCCTGGCTAAGGCGGAAAACAACCAAACTTGCTTCTCTAGAGCTACTATTTATATTTAGAAAAAAGCTGCCAGTGATTCTAGTAGGGCAGTTCCTTTCAGTGCAAAGTGTAAGCATCTGACCATTCCCAATAAGATAAATTCAGAAAATGAGAGGGCAGGGACAGCTTTTGAAATACTTTGTGGAAACTATGGCAGATTACAACAAGCTAATATAGACCCATCATTATCAGCGGACAGTGCAACTGCTGAGGCCAGTAGGCCTCAGCCAAATGACCTGTTGAGAAGAGCATCCACTGTTGCTAGGCAATAATCAACTATTCTTCTGAAACTGGCAAAGCATTTGGCTGAGGTTCAGTATAAACAAAGGGGTGGAGGATACTCCCTTAGTAATGTGGCTCTAGATGAGAAGGGAAGTGTTGCTCTAGTCCAGAGGTTCTCAACCTGTGGCCCATGAGACAGATCTGGCCTGCAATGCCATTCCATCCATCCACCACCATCACCGCTGCCACTGCCATTGCCATCGCCACCATCATCCTTTTCCCTTCTGCCTGGCTTGGCATACAACAGCCACCTTGCTATGGATTGGCATTAGGGACACGCCAAGCCAGGCCAAGGGGGAAAGGACGGTGATGGAAGTGGAAGTGGCAGACACACGAGGCCACCCACGTCTTTCCTGGATGCCACTCTGGTGGAGAGCAGGCAAGTACAGGCTGGACCCCTGCTTCACCCACAGAAGGGCAGTAAGCAGGGAAGCAGTGGTGTTGGTGATGTGGGGAGAGAGTGTTTGTGGGCCGGGCTGGTGGCACAGGGGGGGTGTCTGCAGCAGCAGTGGTGGCATGAGGGAATGATGGGGGCTCTGGGTGATCTCACCACCACCACTGCCAAAGGCGGCTGCTGCAGTGGGGTGGACACCACCAGTCCTGCCCACCAACAGTCTGAGGGGATGTGATCCGGCCCCTGGCTTTAAAAAATTGAGAACCCCTGCTCTAGTCTAACACTTTATCCAGGGCACTAAGATATCTGGAAAGTCCAGAGACTTATACTTGCAAAATACAAAGGATGCAAAAATATATCCATGGTTGAATACCTGCTTTACATGCAGAACATTCTAGATTCAGCCTCTAACATCTCCAGATAAAAAGGTCAAAACAAAACCCAAAGCAATAAGTATGCAATCCACTGATTAGTATGAATAAAAAATGTGTGCAAATTTTCGAATCTTCCAGAAGGCTTCATCAGGCTAGGCAAAGAGTTCTGGGAGAAACTGAAAACCTGTTCACATTTGCAAAATGTTAATTGGTCCTAATATGTAGTGCTTTCCTTTGGATTTTGGTCTGGCTTTGTTCTTATTGACCAATGTGGGTTTTTTCCTTTAATTTTATAAGAGGATTGAGTAGCAGGTGATGGCAAACCTGTGCCTCAAAGTCGGAGCCAGTTATATCTATCAAGACTGGGCTTAGACAGCCAAACACTCTGACACATTGACAAAACAGCTACCTGTGTTTAAATAGTGCCAACAAATTGCAAATGATGTTAGAGGACCTCTTCTTCTGTTTGTTTCCCTGCCTTTCTCCTGCTGCCTGACTCTTTCCTCCCCTATCAGTCCTGCTTGTCCTTGATTTCCCCTTTTCCTCTTCTCCTCCTCCTGCTATAAATCCCTCTTGAGAACATCTGGCTTGGTGACAACTCTGCTGAGTCAATGCTGTGTATGAACAACATGTGAGTCATCAGAGGGAAGTCCCTTCCGCACAAGGTACTTTTTCAAACCGGAGCTGAGTAAAAGGGAAAGTTGTCCAGGAATGTTGGCAGAAAAGGCCACTATCTTGGAGCCAGGACAAGCTTTCTGCTGTTTCTAAGTCATTTCCCTTTGCCACAGTGAACTTCTGCAACCGAGAATGTCCAAACCCTCAAGAGTAGCAGCAGAGTTCAAGATCTGAGCAGCTGGAAAATTGTCACTGAGGAGAAGCATCTTCCACCACCTTTGAAGGCAGCATCCTAGTTTAGGGGGGTACAAAGTACAGTAGTTTCCTCCTGCCTGCTGCTGCCTCTCAGCATGTAGCTCTTTAGCCAATTGCTTCCCTTTGCCAAATAGTAGAGGGGTTTACTATAACCCCTCTTTATAAGAACCTTCTCTACATTACACACATTAAGCTTTGTACAAGCTGTAAGTGCAGCCACAGAAGAAATAGCTCATCCTTCTCCCCAAGCCTGAATCTGGTTATAAAATTTGGGCTACTCCTTCTCCTAGAATGCAGGCAGCCAATGGGCAGCAGCAAAGGGCTCTGCAGTGTTCTCCCTCTACATCAGTGGTGGCCAAATTTTGCACCACAGGCCTGACCATGCCCCGGAACAGCTGAGCGGGCCAGACTACACACACCCAGAAATGGAAGTGGGCACATTTGCAGCTGTCATAAATCCACCCACTTCCACTTCCAGGTGCGGAGGAGATGGCGACAGGCCGGAATGAATGGGATCGGGGTCCAGGTCCACCCTGCGGGCCACAGGTTGAGAACCCCTGCTCTACATACAAATAAAAATATCAAATGTAAATATAAGTCTTATTTTTAAAAAAATATTTTTATTTTTTTATTAAAAGTTTTATTTATTTATTTTGATCGAAAGGTTTATTATCATAAGGATGGCAACACCTCTTTTCTTTTCCGTCTATACAAAATGTTTAAGACTATTGTTGGTTTATTTGTTTGGGCAAATCAAAACAGGAGTGAATTTCCAAAAGGTTTGATCTCTTGGTCTATTGCAAGAAGAAAATAAAAAGTTATTGTTAAATCTATATTTTCCTTCTTTCTTATCACATTATTCTTGTCATCATTTTATCTTATTGGATAAACATTCATCTGATATTTTATATTGATTTGCTATCTCATGCTGGGGTTTTTTAAGTTTCTTTCTAAAACTACAATAAATAAAATATAGGGAGAATTTAGTTGCTGACTAGGCATTCTCTTTTAAAACCTGGGTTCTAAATTAAGTATTTTATAGGACAAAATATTAGGAGCAAGCCCTCATTGAATAGAATTTTGAATGTGTTCCATATTATCCAGCTAACCAATACAATTCAAATCATGGATAGGTACCTAAAGTGACAAAAATGCACATTTAACCATATTTCTGTTCTGCAGTCTTGGTGGCCCACCTACTGGACTACAAAGAAAGTGGAAATGAACAACAAAAACCAATTGTAGATGATGGGTAAAAAACATTCCTAGAGCAAGCAACCTACGAATAAGTAAAATGGAGGGAAAGTGGTAAATTAAGACCAGTGCACAGAGGTACTCTTTAAGGAAAGGAGCTATCAGTGGTGGTTACCATTAGTGGGAAGATGTCCTATTAAAACCCATGAGGCACAATTTCTAATCAGATTTCCACCATCTGCTTTTAGGGACACTATTGGCTACAAAAACTGCCTGAAAGCAAATATGGTCCAGAGAATATATGCTACTCACTTCTGTTTGTATATGCTACCACCCTACCTGCTTTATTTTTGTTTTATTCTGTTCAATTACTTCTTTTCTGTGAGGAAAAAAATGCCATCAGCCCCTAATTACTCAAGTATGTGCTGTCAAGTTGATTTTGACTTAAGCCAACTTTCACAAGGTTTTCTGTGCATAAAGTATTTAGAAGTGGATTACCATTCCTTCTTCTGGTGGCACCCTGGGACTGTGAGCTCACTCAAGGACACACAGCTGTCATGGCATGTAATCCCATTTGCCATACACATTCTGTGTCATTTTGGCTGACCTGGGAATTCAAACTCCTGGCTCTGGGTTCCGCAACCAGGCTCTGGAGCTGACTGAACTATATCAGTTGAGTCAACCCCCTACTCCTACCTAATACAGACAAAGGGAACATGTGGCTCTCAGATTGAAGCAGGACAGCTGACTTAAGCTGGCTAGGGCTCCTATGAGCTGCAGTCCAACAATATCTGGAATAGCCATATGTTACCCTAACTCTAACCCTTTATCTAATGTTTTGAGGGCAGTTTCAAGTATAGGAGAGAGAGAGCAGGCAAAGGAGAAAGGAAAGATGGCAGAATACATGAGACTGTATGTAAGTGTAACCTTGCTAAAGTTTTGCATTTTGTATATGTATATGTCTGACCAGACATCCCACTACGGTAATGGAGTAGACCATATAACCAATGACTCAACACTGAGTGGTTGTAAATAACCTGATTTTATTATTATTATTATTATTATTATTATTATTATTATTATTATTATTATTATTATTATTATTATTATTATTATTATTATTATTATTATTATTATTTACATTTGTTACCCCGCCCCAATCGGGAGGACCCGACTCTGAGCGGCTTACAAGAAATAAAAACATAAAACAATCTATATCAATAAAAAAATCAACAAAAGTTAAAAAGTCATCAAAAGTTAAAAACAATACAGGAACGACCCGCAAATCCCGCATTCAGATCCAGGGGTGGCAATCCATTAAATAAGCCACCTAGTATGAGAACCCACGTTCCCGGGTCCCCAAATTTGTCCTGCCAGCCAGGTTTTTAAGCCCTTCCGGAAGGGCAGGAGCTCTGTCTGAAGGCGCAGCTCGGTGGGCAGGAGGTTCCAGAGGGTCGGGGCGGACACGGAGAAGGCTCTCCTCCTGGTACAGGCGAGGTGCGCCTCTCTCGCCGAAGGAACAACAAGGGAGCCTCTCCGATCCGCCCTGGTGGGACGGACAGATGTTCTTGGGGTGACGTGGTCTCTTAGGTATCCTGGCCCACTACCGTATAGGGCTTTAAAGGTAATAACCAGCACCTTGAATTGCACCCGGAGACATACTGCCAACCAATGCAGCTCCCGGAGCAGCGGAGAAGCATGAGCATAACGCCCACACCCCACCACTACCCGGGCTGCCGCATTTTGGACCAGCTGGAGTCTCCGGATGGTCATCAGGGGCAGCCCCATGTAGAGCGCGTTACAGTAATCAAGTCTGGAGGTGACCATAAGCAGAGCGTCCCGGTCTAGGAGTGGGCATAACTGGCGTATTACACGAAGTTGTGCAAAAGCCCTCCTGGCCATGGCTGCCACCTGCTCTTCGAACAGTAGCCATGAGTCCAGGAGGACCCCCAGATTATGCACCGGGTCTGTTTGGGGCAAGACTGCTCCATCCAGAGCCAAAGGTGGCAGCTCCTGTGTTAACACAGGACCCCTTACCCACAGCCACTCAGTCTTGCCGGGATTCAGTCTTGCCGGGATTCTAAAGGGGCCAACGGCTACAGGCAGATGAGCCCCTTTAGGTGAGGTGATTGCAGTGGTGGGCTCCAAAAAAATTTACTATCACACCGTGGACATGGTATGGTCGGCGTAGCCAGTGATGGGCAGCAACAGGTTTGGGCAGTGATGGGCAGCAACAGGTTCACCAGAACCAGTAGTAACTTTTCCCAGTGTCCCGAAGGACCGGTAGCAGCTTTTGGGGGGAACCACCTCAGGGGCTTACCTTTTCACCAGTTCCCCCACTGCGCATGCACACCAAGAGCTTGGTGTGCATGCACGCCTACAGCGCTTGGCAAGCATGTATGACCTCCTTGCTGTCCTCCCAAGTGGGGAGGAGGAAGAGAAGCTGCTAGCCTGAAGCTCACTATAGCCTGCTCCCCAGGGTAAGTGACTCACCTTTGGGTATGGGTGTGTATTTTCATGTGTATTTATTTTTAATGTGTATTTTTATGTGTTTTATGTGTATTTAATTTGTATTTTATGTCTATTTAATGTGTATTTATTTTAACGTATATTTTGTGTTTTATATGTATTTTTATTTCTATTTAATTTGTATTTTTATGTGTACTTATTTTTATTGGTTTTTTACGTTGGCTCCACCCACAGTATTGGCTCCATCCATGACATCATGATGTTGGCTCCACCCATGATGTCATGATGTTGGCTCCACCCATGGTGTTGGCTCCGCCCAGAGTGTGGTAGTAAAAAATTTGGCTGCACACCACTGGGTGTAGCCAGGGGGAAAGGCCTGTGTTGCAGCTGAATTAGAAATACTTTATTTCAAAACTTGGATGGGCGGGGCCAGCCAGAATTTCTGCTACCAGTTCTGGCAAACTGATGTGAACCTGCTGATGCCCACCACTCGGTGATTGTCCCCTCAATTGAGGAAATGCCACTGGAAAACATCATATCGAGCCCAACGGCAACATGAGTGGAGGAGGAACTCTGATTCCCAATGGTCATGAAGGTGGAAGAGGACATGCCAGATGGACTAGCTGTGAAGGCACACCTTGACAGGCTGCAGCAGTCCATCGGAGTCCTGGTGTTAAATCCTCCATGTCTCATTTCATATGTGCTGCGGGAGATGGCTCCATGATCATAGTGTGTGGGTCACTTCATGGCAACCTGGGATTCACATTAAACAAATTCACACCAATCACATTTTTCCTCCTTCAAGAAAAAAATGTATTCTCAGATACAAGTTGCAGCTGCTGATGATATGTTTAAAAATTTAGTAAATTGTTAATCACCAAAAATAATCCAATCAATTTAGAACCCACCCACCCCAAATAATTTTCATTCTTTGGAATAATTTTTGAGATTATTTGAGAAGGTTAACAAAGGATTCTACAAGCAGCTAATGCAAACAAGGAAGTAGCAGAATAAGCAGATACAGTAGTTGTGTATATACAGTATAGATAGAAGCAGTGGTGGGCATCAGCAGGTTCGCACCAGTTCGCCAGAACCAGTAGTAGAAATTCTGGCTGGCCCTGCCCATCCAAGTTTTGAAATTAAGTAGTCCTAATTTGGGTACAACCCAGGGCTTTCCCCCTGGCCACGGCCACCATACCACGCCCACAGTATGGTAGTGAAAAAAATTGGAGCCCACCACTGGCATAGAAGTGATCTGTTCTATGCAATGAGTATAGGGTGGCCACTGCTTCATCAACAAAAAAAAAAGAGGACATGAAGAACAAAAAGAAGACCGCACTAATTCTGTATATGCTAATTGAACCTAATGTATGCAAATCTCAATTAGACATGATTACTACAATTTCAGAGAAATAGTTGCATACTTCTTTCAGAACTCCCACAAGGAAAATATATTCAATGATGTGGACATACACTTAATTATATTGGCCTTCAGATGATTAGCACACTCTCTGACTGGCTTCTTGAAAGCAAACCAGATAGTGCCTGCTCTACTCCTTACATTTTCAGCAGCAACTGCAAGGACAAGAGAACAACCAGGGTGTAAAATCTTCTGAAGTGTGTTGCCTTGGAACAATCTTGGAAAAAACTGAAAAGTTTGGAGATTTGGCTCCTGCAGAACCTGAGAAAGCTGATTCCTGCTGATGTAAGAGTTCCACCGCCAGTTGGCTCCACCTTTTCCACTGAAAAGGTAGAGGAATTGGAGTCTGGAAGCAAGAAAAGATGAATATTTCTGCCAGGCTCCTCCTGAACTAAAGAACAAGAATACCTTGGAAGAGAAGCGGAAACGCGTGTTCAAGCCATTCAGAGAAGAATACGGTATCAGTGATTGGTTTATGAAACCTGATGCCTACAATAATTGTTGTAGCAATCAGGTAAAAGGTATAGAGATAGAAAATCTTAGCAACTTGAGTGCCTCAGTGAACACCTTGAAGGAAAGAAGTTGTCCACCTCTGATGCCTGGTTACAGCCACCCACTTTGAAAGTAGATGTAGAGCAAATGTTCCCACTTTTCAGAATGTGTGATGAAAACTATGGGAAAGAAACCCTGTGCAGATAACTCCTTAAGAAGGAATCCAAAGATAAAAATGGCACGCCAGTACCTCAGAGCCCTGACACTCTGCCTGAGATCTCCAAACCTGCTTTGAATATCTGGCTTCATCCTTCCCAACAGCCAGTGAAAGAACTGGCCTCACTTGCAACACAGCAACAGAGCACTTCTGAATACTCTCAGCCTTAAAAACCTTGGAAAAGGATTGTCTTCTTCTTTCATGTCGGAATCAAACCCTAGACTGCCAAAATGAAGCCTCTTTCTTGTTTGCCAAACTTAAGTCCTCATAAGTGCATGTTTCTGGTAGTAGTTGGCAGAGAAGTAAATGAGCTGGATTCTGAAACTCTACACATTCACACAGAATGTTGTTGTTCACCAGCAGCCCCCACTTGAGCATGTTAGTCTTGTATTTAGGGACTCCAATCTTTAGCCTATTCAGGGTCCTCCAAACAATGTAGGGGAGGCTGAGTTCCTCAGCTCTATCTTCCTTTAATGTTATTCCATGTCCAGTGAGCTCCTTCCTCTATCTTCTAATTTAATTTTGCTCTTGTGTATGTCTGTTCTTGTCATAAAGCTGTTCCTGGACCTGAGGGAGCAGACTTGAGGTTCATAGCCAGTGATGGGATGTAACAGGTTCTCACCAGTTCTCCAGAACCGGAAGCAACTTTTCCCAGTGTCCTGGAGAACCGGTAGCAGCTTTTGGGGGGAACCACCTTTGGGGCTTACCTTTTCACTGGTTCCCCCACTGCGCATGCACACCAAGAACTTGGTATGCATGTACGCCTACAGTGCTTGGCGCGTATGCACGGCCTCCTTGCTGTCCTCCCAAGCGTGGAGGAGAAAGAGAAGCTGCTAGCCTGAAGCTCCCTATAGCCTGCTCCCCAGGGTAAGTGACTCACTTTTGGATGTGGTGTGTCTGTGTGTATTTTAATGTGTATTTAATACCTTTACCTATATTGATGTACTACCACAGTTTATTATTATTTATTATTATTTATTTATTAGTTCAAATTTATATTGCCGCCCAGTTCCTAAAAAGGCCTGGCGGCCTGGCTTGGGGTTTTTAAGCAAAGTCTTGGAGTTACCTCATCAATAAGCTACACCTGTGCTGTTCCAATTGGAGAACCTTTAAGGAGGTACAGCTGTTTTACATTTACATTAAGGCATATTATCCTAGAAAACCAGGACGATGACCATATCCATCTTGCAACATGGTGCTGCCCAGGCCCTTATACTAACAGGTAAGTGACGGGTTTGTGTTTGGGGAGGGTGGGTTGATTTATGTTTGGGGTGGGTGGGTGGGTGTATTTTAATGTATTTTTATTTAATTTATTATTTAATTTATTTACAGGGCTGTGGTGGGGGTGGGTGGGTGGGTTGAGGGTGTGTGTGTGCTTATTTTTTTATTTTATTTCTTTGGCCCCACCCACATCATGATGTTAGCTCCGCCCACACTGTGATGACATCACGGTGGGGTAGTAAAATTTTTGACATCCCACCACTGTTCATAGCCATTCAGAGGATGACAAGGGTCAGTCTCTTTCTTAGTTCTCTCAGTGTCCACGACTATTTCTCTCCTGATCTTAGGTGAAGCAATACCAGCAAGAGGGTATATTTTCTCAACTGGTGTAGGTTTGAGGCATCCTGTCACTATACACATGGCTTCATTAACAGTGATGACAACTTGTTTTGTGTGTGTAGATGTGCTCCATATTGGAGTAGCATAATCTGCTGCAGAGATGCTCAGGGCCAAAGTTGATCTACATAGCATGGATGTCTGAGTTCCCCATTTGTAGTTTGTGAGTTTCCTAATGATGTTCTTCCTTCTACTAACTTTGACTTTGGTATTAAGGCAGTGCTGCTTAAAAAAAGAGTGTCTGGTTAAGTGTCACACCAAGGTATTTTGGTGCTGGGCAATGCTGTAATCAGTTCCTTGGCAGGTAATGTCCAATTCAACCATTGTCTCTTGGTTTTGAAGGTAGAAAGCACACAAGAGTCTTGCTTGGATTAGGCTTCAAATGGTTGGTGTTCTAATACTGCCCTAATTCGTCAAGCTTCCTTAAAATGATTAACATAATGTGTAACAAAATATACAATTGGCTATGAGAATGAAGATTGTACAGTGCAATGTATTTTTGGTTCAGCTGCATGGCATTCAACTGTGGACTTTAATACAGATAACTGTGAAATCACTGAAGCATTTGAAAAAAGGATTTCTTGAAAAATACTGAGATTTTCTTGTATCAAGAGGGTGACTGATGAAGATGAACTACTGAGAATGAGTAAGATGGCAAAATGCATTTATCTTAACACCTATACGTTTTGAAGGTCTTCACACTTGCCACATGATCTGGCAATGGCTTTTGGAAATGCTTTGGTTTTTGAAATCAGCATTTATAAATTTTCCATTTGCTTTGCAGTCATGGGAAAAAGGAGTGTTTGGCTAGTGGCCAATATAGCAGGCAATGGTCTATCTCAGTGATGGTGAACCTTGGCACTCCAGATGTTCTTGGACTTCAATTTCCAGAAGGCTAAGCCCCTATGAAGCCACACGAATGGGTTTGCTGCAATTCATCTAGCCTGCGCTGCGCGGTACCACCCTCATCACTCCTGGAAGCGGAAGTAAAACTAGATTGGACCCAATATGTTTAGAGCAGGTATTCGCAAACTACAGCCCATGGGCCAGTTGAGGCCCATGGAGCCATTTCATGTGACCCTCTGCGCTCTTTCCCACTGCACAGAAAATGTGCAAAAACATGCAAAAACCAGGGCCGTATCCAGGATTCTAGATTTGGGGTGTGTGTAAAAAATTTTTCAGGAGGGGCAACAATGTCACACACACACACATATAACATTGGCATCCTGGGGTGGGAGGGCTGTTAGCTCAGGAGGTTCCCCCCCCCCCCGGTCACTCTCTGGCTACGGCCCTGGCAAAAACACACCAAAAACACAAGAGAACTCACTGAAAATGTGCAAAAACATGTGAGAATATGCACAAGAACTCACATGGAACCACGTGACTGGCCCACTCAGCCATCTGCAGGGGAATGATCCAGCCCACGCCCGAAAATGTTGAGGATGACTGGTTTAGAGTGATATAATTTAAATCCAACACTTTGAAATGTGCCTATCAATGGATCAGAGGCAGTGGAGCTGTGTGATGGGAGGGTTATGTGATCCATGTAACCAGCCCATGTTTTGGACCCGCTCAATTTTCCAATTACTTTTCAAAGGCAGCCCATGTTTCAGTAATCCAATTGGGATGTAACTAAGGCATAAGCAACTGTGGCCAAATCAGATATCTCCAGAAACAGGCACAGCTGGCAAAGCAATATGAACCATGCACATGCATTCCTGGGTACTGCCAAAACCTGGGCATTCAGGCTCAGAAACAAGTCCAGGAACACACCCAAGCTACATACCTGTGTTTTCAAGAACAGTGTACTCCACCCATCACTGATCAGGTACATTTACTTGAACACATCTTGAATAATTTTAGGAAGCCATCTCTTTCCCATGGCAATTTAAAAACTTTTCCTCATGGCATACCTTCTGTATGCCTCATTCTAGCCCATTCATGTCACCTCATTTTAATTATTTTGAGGTGGGGCTGTGATGGCTCAGTGGTTAAAAAGTTTACCTTGTCAGCTGGAAGAGACTTGGGTACTGCATGATGGATTGAGCACATGTCTCTGTCCCAGCTCTTGGGTACATGAAAGGAGCCTCATTTGGGTGTCCCCTGAACAGTTTCTTCCTCAAAAATCCTTTCAACCCAGAATAGTTTCTGACATTTATTATTATTATTATTATTATTATTATTATTATTATTATTATTATTATTATTATTATTATTATTATTATTATTATTATTATTATTATTATTATTATTATTATTATTATTATACCTGTACCTAAGAAGAACCTATTCCTTTATTTATGCAGTATTAAAACATTTAAAACCCATGGTGCTAAGGTGAGAGCACAAAAGTGGAATACTTGTGTTTGAACACAACTGTATATTTTGTTTAGTTATTCAATGAAATAATTAATAGTTATGAAAGAACTAATGTATAAAGAATCTGATGAAGCTAAAACTATATTATTAAAGTGATATTATTCAATTTTTCTTTTTAAAAAACCCTCCAGGTTATGAATGCGGGATATTGTACTTTTTTATCCATGATTCAAAATATCAGGATGTGGCCTCATATTGCTGCATAATATTGTGCCCACATTGGCAGTAGAAAAAAGGATGCCAAGCTTTACATAGATAAGGGCAGCCTGAATGCTGACAACACCAATGGCAGCAGTCAAGATAATCTAAAGCAGGGGTCCGCAACTTCTTCTGCACCACTTTGCCCTCCCTTGATGTGCTATTCGAAGCCAGAAACTTTTCAAGTCCCAAAGGTCACAGGATATAAGATTCAGATTCTTATCCATTCCCAGCAATGCTGCTTGCTGATGTTGTTCCCCTGCACGGTGCAAGAGGTGGAGGAAACAGTGTCCTGAGTCTCGCTTCTGTTAACAAAGCAGTGTTTAGAGTAGATGTCTAATGACAGCTGAAGTGTCTTAGATGATCAGTGACCAGCTACCATGCACTTCTCCTGCTGTTCTGTGGCAGGTATCGTAACTGTAATAAAACACTCTGAAGAGCTTGGCACAGATGGACTCCCTGGTGTCTGAGCCCTATTAATGACCCTTCATGTCTCTTACTGAAAATCATTACCCTAGTTAATCAGTAACACCATTTCCTCTCCATAGGTTTGTTTCCAACCTTCTCTGTGGCTCCTATGGAGCACCCTAATAAAGCTCATCAGCCTGATGATGCCATAAAACATGAAACCAGCTGAACTCTTGCTGAGAGATCAAAAGGTTTTCTCTTTTTTTTGGACTACCAGAATCCCCAAGCCAACAACAATAAGATCCGATTGATGTAATTCTAAAAGTTACTTTGCCAAGCTCTGTTCTTATCAAGCTCAAACACACATATTTCTAAAATGATTTGCTTCCTGTTGTATATGAGGTCTAAAAGGACTGACATCAAGCAGGCACAGAAGGTTGGCTGCATTTGGAAAGAAAGCCTGCTGGCTGAAGGTGATGCTCCAAGAGCAAGATGCTGCCTAAAGTTTGGTACCTCCTCAAAATCTCTAGCCCAGTTCTATGTTAGTTTTGTACCATAAACACCAAATTTAATGTTGTCGCTCACAAGTGAGTACATGACATTTCTAATTCTACCACCACCACCCCCCAAGAAAACCAACAATTGAGGACTTTTAAAAGAGCACGTCACAAGGGAGAGAAAAAGAAGTTGTTGTTGAATTATTTAGAGAGTTTACTGTAATCCCAAGACTGGGTTAGACTGGCACCAACACAAATCAGAAGTTACATAAAAGCCCTTTCCATCAAAACAAAAATAAAAACATCACGGTCTGTGTTCAGCATTATGCAATGCAGCCTAATCTGAAATCATACCTTTGATGCTTTGCCTAGCACAGAATGCATAGAAGTGCCATGAATTGAGTTCCATACAAAGTCTAGTTACAATATTCTCACTATGAGGCTGTCTCTCAGTAAAGGCAGCCTCCACAGAATTAACCTAGGACTCAGTGATGGCGAAACCTGGCACTCCAGCTGTTCTTGAACTTCAATTCCCTGAAGCCCTGATCAGCAGGAATGATGACTCGGGCTTCTGGGAATTGAAGTCCAAGAACACCTAGAGTGGCAAGGTTTGCCATCACGGACTAGGTTAAGAACAAGATGTCATATTGGGGTGTGTGCCATATGTTGCACTACTTGCCATTAGTGTGTGTGTGTTGTTGTTTTTTTGGGGGGGTAGAAAATAGTTGATTAATGTGTCAGCAGAAAGCCCTTCTTCAAATGCACTCTGTGTAAGCACTCCAAATACATTCCTCAATTATTCTTGGTTTTATATGACTCTGAAAGTAAATAGAGCAGTGGTTAAAATGCTATACTGCTGCCAGAAGGCTGTGAGTTCAATCCTGACCAGAGCTCAAGGTGGATCCATCCTTCCATCCTTCTGAGGTTGGTAAAATGAGTACCCAGCATGTTGGGGGGAATGCTAATTAACTTGTGAACCACTCAGAGAGTTCACTAAGTGTTATGGGGTGGTATATAAGTCTAATTGTTATTGCTAAATACTAAACCGAGTGTGTCAATCACTAAACAGCTGAGACTGGGATGATACATGACCAGGGTTATGTCCATATTATAGTAACCTCACGGCTAAATAGAAGAGAAGATTCACTTGAGAAAGCCTTGATGCTGGGAAATGTGAAGGGCAAAAGAAAAAGGGGGCAGCCAAAAATGAGATGGCTAGATGGTATTGTAGACACAATGGGCACAGAGCTGAGCAAATTGAGGAGGATGGTGGAGGACAGAAGTGCCTGGCAGACAGTGGTCCATGGGGTCGCAGAGGGTCAGAATCAACTGTGCAACTGAACAACAACAAAACATAGCTAAATTACTGCAATAAATTGAACATGGTGCTGTCTTTGAAGATTATTCAGATTTTCAGCTAGGTAAAAATTCATGCTGAATCAATTGTGTTGGGTTTTTGTTTTGGGTTTTGTTTTGTTTTTTGCTTTTGTTTTTGCTGATTTACTTGAACGCAAATCCCACTGTGATTAATTGGATATAATGCCTCTTTTTAAAAAAAAAGGAATAAGTAATTGATATTTTTATTTAACCACATTCAAAGTCCTCACCCTGAATACTGCGTCCATTGCTGAGCACCACCATTTAAGAAGGACAACTTGAAACATGTCCAGGGGAAACCAACCAAGACAGTTAAGGGTCTAGAAACCAAGCCTTGAGAAGAACAGTTACATGAGTTGAGCATGTTTATTCTACAAGAAGAAAAACTGAAACTGACTGCAACCTTCAAGTATTTAAAGGATTTTCCTGTCGATAATTTTCAAATCATAAGGAGATTTTGGATAAACATTGAGTAAGAATGCCATGACAATAAGAACTATTCAGCAGCAGAACAGACAGTTTTTGAAGGTGGTGAATTGTGCTTTGTTGGCTTTTTTTTAAGGCTGGATTTTATGATTTTGTGATTTCTACAATAGCACATTCATTTCAGAGATAATATATCAAAAGTAGTGTTTTTATTCAGTTTGTATGTAACTATGACATAGAAATGGGGGGCTTTTCCAGATATCTCATTAGAATCCCGGTATTTGTGGCACAGTAACTTATAGTTTGGTAATTTTGATTCATAAACACAGAGAACAATTTCTTCTTTTATTGCTCTGTTGATTGTATTGGTAGAATTTGTCAACAGGCAACCAATAAGCTACAAGTTGCTGTTATATTTGATGCTCAGTGCCCCATATTAGTATAAACTGTGCAGTTTAGCTGGCATTTGTTGCCTGCAACAGCATTAACATTGCTATTCATATTTATCCAATAATTTCTGAGTAAAGGGCAAACCACTATCAATGAGCAAAACTATCTCTGATTCCTATTCCTTTAATGTAAGTCTGAAATGTCAAAATACATTTCACTAATCTAAACACATAAACATAGATAAGATTATCTCTTGACTGTATTGATTACTGTTTAAAAAAAACCTTTTCAGTGACACAGCATTGTAGGGATTTGAATACTGAACTAGGATACAGGAGACCAGGGATCCAATTTCTACTTGACTATGGAATTCACTTCGGCAATCTGGGACTCCTCATGTGCTCCAACCTAATCCTGTTTCAGAGGATTATTGTGAGAATAAAATGAAAGGGATAAGAGCGACACTTGCTCCCTTGAGAAAAGGTAGTGCTCCTGACCTATCCTGAAGTACAACTGCAAGCGTAACCCTAGCTGACTCGGGATTATGGGTATCCTAATATATGTTTATATACCTACCAACCTGCTACATTTCTTTTTTATTATTATTATTATTTATATGCTACCTTGGTCCCATAGGGGACCCAAGGTGATTAGCAATAACAAAAACTATAAAGCAATCAACAGTTTTAAAAATACTATGAAAAAATTATTTAAAACAATTAAACATATTTCACGATTAAAAGCAATTTTGAAATCTGTACGTTGATAAATAAAGCATTTCTGGGATACTTACTGTTTAAAAACAATACAGTCAAACCTCACATAAGGAGCGCACGCTTAAAGAGTAACTCACTTAAAGAGCAGAATTTTCTCTGAATGTTCGCTTCGCTTAACAAATAAAACCAAACAAAAATTCGCTTAACAAATAAATCGGGGTTTGCAATCCCCCCCACAATTGGTCACTTACAATGGTGTTTCACTTAAAGAGCAAACTCACTTAAAGAGCAATCCTGTGGAACGTATTATGGTCTTTAAGCGAGGTACAACTGTACATACAGGTCATCTTCAGAAGCCTTCATCCTACCCTGTTATGGAATTATTGCTGGGAAAATTTACCAGGGAACTACCTTAATATATTTAAGAATATAGAGAATAGGTTGTGATTGGTAATGTATTCTCTATAAAGAAGGCAAAAGACAATTTATTCTATGCAGCCTGGGATGAAACCATGAACCAGAAGAGTAGCGTGCCTTGGCGGGGCCCCGTATAAAAATTTGTTTGGGGGCCCTTAGAAAGGATAAAGATTTGTTTTGCTTACGCACGTTGGGGGCCCCCGTGGCCTGGGGGCCCCGTATAATTGATATGGCAGATACGGCGGTAGCTACGCCTCTGCCATGAACATCAAAGTTGAGGCAACAAACTTGCAGTTACCTCTTTGGGCTATTGCTCCAACTCAAATGCTGATCCTGTAGCAGCCAATCTGGAGGATTTGACTTATTGGAGGAAAGATACAAGAAAAGCATAAATTGAATATGGCAGGGGACGGGAATGACAGGTTCCACCAGTGGTGGCCCCCATCACAGATATATGAACAATAGCAATAGCAATTACACTTACCGGTATAGACTGCCCCATGCCGCTTAGTGTGCTCTCTGGGTGGTTCACAAGTTAATTAGTATTTTGCCCCCAACATGCTGGGCATTCATTTTACTGATCTCAGAAGGATGGAAGGCTGAGTCAACCTTTATTCCTGTCAGGACTGAACTCACAATGTTTTGGCTGAAGTACAGCAATTTAACCACTGTGCCACCGGGGTGATTAAATATGGGAACTTTAGATGTTTTTCAAACCACTTAAGCACTGTAGCATTGGAAGTTATCTCTCTCTAAATTCCCATTCCTAGACACTGTTCAATCAATAGGAAACCTCATATTTTAATGTGAATTATCCTGTCTCAACTGAAGAACCAAACAATAGAACTTTTTTTAAATCAAATAAAATTACCTCTCTGTTTACATTCTTTTTTGAGGAGTGTAAAAAGCACTGAGAGACAATGGCAAGATGTTATGTCTCTTTCTGCTGACCCACCTACCAAAAATGTAATGGTGCACTTTATAGGTCATGACTAAAGAAATTATTCCAGGATGCTTTGACAAATCCTGTTAGAATTGTCAGCAAGATTTTCCATATCTCCCAGTGTTCTATTCAGTTGCATTTTTACCATTTTTGAGCATTTCAATACTATTCTTTACAAAACTGAATTACTGAATGTAGTTAGGAAATTGTACCAAGGTACAGAAACATGGATGAGACAAATAAAATTTTAGGAATCTCTTCTCCCAATCTGGTAATCTCATGTAAACAGAAATGTTCCAATGTTCCCATAGAACTCCCTTGTCCACAAAACTGTCATAATGTACTATACTGTATTCCGGAAGACATGGGGCAAGTGTGTGTATACAGGGACTTTGCACAGGCACGTCCTCCTTTGGTCCATCACAATAGCAAAGTTGGGGCTCTAAACTTCAGCAAGCCAATGTTATGCAGAGACAGATTAGATAAACAAAGTTATTAAATGAGGGTAATAACAGCAGGTTTACCATTAAAGTTTACTACGTGAGCTACAAACATTTGAATCAGGATTCTGCTTCAGAGCCCTTCCCCTTTCTGAAATAAGTTTGTAGCTTAGAATCTTAGGCTTTCATATTTTTTCCAAGAGCTGGAAGCAGGCAACCCTTTGTATCTGAACCCTGGAAATCAATGAAACCTTGCCATGTTAAAAGAAGGACATTGTGGGATCAGATGCACCCCAATACTTGTCAAGACGTGAGGAAAAGAAAGAATTGCAGCATGCCATGAGCCATCTGAGTTACACCAGGGCTGTAATCAGGATTCTAGATTGGGGTGTGTGTGTGTGTGAAAAAATTTTCAGGAGGCAAAAAAATTTCAGGAGGGGCAACAATGTCATACATTTATAACATTGGCACCACGGAGGGGGGGTGGTTAGTTCAGGAGGGTCCCCCCCCCCCGGGCTTCCCTGGCTACGGCTCTGAGTTATGCTGTGCTTTTACCATGAACATCTTCTGAAACATTGCCCCCTCCCCCCTCTGTTTTCCCAAGGGAAATTCCTCCTAGGGAGTGTGCATGTGTGCGTGTGTGTGCGTGTGTGTGTGTTACACAGCAATGCATAGTTCCTGAGTAAACACATTTCTGTGCCAGCAGCAGCAGCCATTCTCAGTAGGACCCTGCCTGGCATGTATGTACATGAGAAATCAGGAGAAACAGGCTGCTTTCAAAAGGCACGGCTTCCTCTTTCTCATTCTCTCTCGTTCCTGCTTTCTCTTTTTGAAAAGGTTCTCCCCACCCCCCACCCCCCATGAGTTCACCATTCACCCAACAATGTAAACCAGGCCCAGCCAGTGAACTCCTTTTCAAAAATATTCCTCTTAAAATAGGTATACAGTACATCAAAGAGATGAACTGATGCCCTACCAGTTTCACCTGGGCTTACCTGGCGAGATATGATGCAGCAGGGCAGTTTCAGAAACCAAGAATGATTTGCATGCCAAGCACATTTGCCACCTAAGTCATTCACCTCCTTCTGCGTAACAGTAGCACTAGCCATGAGCCTCAAAAATATTGCTGAATTGTTTGTATACAGCTGTATCTGAAAGAAGGTATTCTAAGGTAGTTAAACTTGGAAGTAGTTCATGCTAGGCATATGGAGGCAGCTGTGATTTATTACAGCATATAAAGCAAATTTGGAAGGCAGCAAAGGGGGGGGGAGGTAATTCCATTTCCCACCTAACTAAATTGCACTTGTAGATCACCTGGCTTTCATCACAGCACCAGGGATCACAGCAGTATTTGACTCTTCCATGTTCATCTCACTGTTTAGCCCTGAAGACTTGTCTGATTACTCCTGGTGCATATGGCCAGTCACTCACATGATATTCAAACTTCAGCCACAATTGAGTGAGGTGAGCTATGGAAAGCAGTTATATAAACATTTTTAAGGCCATGATAGGTGTTTGGCCACATTCAAAAATTCAATTCATCAAAAAAAATTATTTGGTTTATGAATATGAGATACTGTACAGGTCAGGGGTGCCCAAACTTTTCTGGCTGCAGGTCAGTCACGTGGTTCAGGGGGCTGATCACTATGGCCCAGGGGCCAGATCCAGCTCCCAACACCAATTCATCTGGCCCACGAAGCCCTCTGTTCCTGAAAGCGGAAGTAAAACGTGCCCGTACAGGCGCATTTTACTTCTGCTTCCAGGAGCGATGAAGGTTTCATGGGCCAGATGAATTGGTGTTGGGGGCAGGATCCGGGCCCTGGGCTATAATCTGTGCACCCCAGTATAGGTCTTCTATATCCACATTTCGAAATGCCAGGAAATGGCCCAATATTGGTGCACAGTATCATGCTCACATTTCCAGCAGGGAAAAGGGTGCCAGACTTTAAAAGAAAAAGGCAGTGTGCGTGTTGACATCATTAATGGCAACAGTCAAGATGGTCTATAGCAGGGTTCTTCAAACTTGGCTCTCCAGGTGTTCTTGGACTTCAGTTTCCAGGAGCCCAAGTCAGCACACTTGCTGATCAGGGCTTCTGGGAATTGAAGTCCAAGAACATAAAGAGCCAAGTTTGAGGAACCCTGGTCTATAGGACACCCTCTTATATTCCCTACCATTCACACATCAAAAACAGCCATGAAAATTCCTTTGTGTTTGGGTAGGAGGAGAAAAAGGAGTCAGTTTCTTGGATTTTCCCTTGCTTGGTATCTTTATGTGAATGGTACTTTTCTCAATGTGAATGTAGACTATCTTGAATACTGCCATTGATGTTGTCAACATTCAGGTTGCCCTTTGCTATGTAAAAATTAGCATCCTTTTTCTTGCTGGCAATGTGGGCATGATATTATGCAGCATATTGAGCCATTTGCATGCATTTGGAATTATGCATATAGAAGCGCTTTATCCCACATTCATAAACTGGATGGGTTTTTCTTTTTAAGAAATGAATTTCCTGATTTTTATAAATGAACCTTTAACTATGCATACATTACACAAATCAAATAGAGGAGTCAACCTAGAAAATGAGTATATGATCTGTTCTATGGTTGCTGGAAGAGGACATGGATAGCTTGGATTTTGCTGTAAGCTTATGTGTCATAATATTTTGAAAGGCTATTTTGGGCTTAATGAAACGGTTGAACCAAAGATGTGACTAAGGGCAACACCTATAATGGAGAAACAGACACACCCTTTAGCATGTCAGGCAATCTAATGTTGCCATACCCACTCTGCAAAATGCAGACTAGTCTACTATGTCCAATTTCCAAGCCTGAATTTTCACTAGAACAAAGATAAGTAAATTGAAGCTATCCTACCATGCACATATAATGAAAATACTTATCTATCAAGAAAAGATAATACAGTATTGTGGGGAAAGGTGGGGAGTAGGAGAAGAGGAAGGCATAACATAAGATGAGTTGTCTCAAAGGAAAGCCACAGTTGTTACTTTGCAAGAGGTGAGCAGTACTTATTGGGGGGAAATATTGCTAAGAAGGGGGGCATACAAAGAGTTTACAACAGGGACTCTCAACCTTTTCAAGCAAAGGGCTGGGTCATGCTCCCTCAGACAGCTTCGGGGTTCGTACAGCCATTTTGCCCTGCCTGCCACACATGGCACTTCCGGGTGTGGCAGAGGTGGCCACATGAAATGGTGTCATGGGCTGCATCCGGCCCCCAGGCCATAGGTTGAGAACCCCTGGTTTATAAGATTTCAGCAGATCTGTTAATGATAAGACATTTTGGAAGTCATTAATTCACCACACATCAGAAGTGACTTGATGGGATATAGCACCTTTGGAGTTTTTCTCAATTAACAACCATGAGCATAGTGACAAGACGGATGGAACGGTCACCAAAACTCTAATATCAAGACCATCCCCAACCACAAAGCAAAAAAAAAAAAAAACCCACATGATTTCACAGGTTAAACAAATGAGCGTTTGAATACTTGTTGTCTACACTTATTTAGATATCATTTTAAACATTTTATAACCAGAAAAATTCTTTTTAATGCTTATTTGATTAAGAAAGATTTAAAAAGTTCTTTTCCCGGTCATTTAAGTTCAGATTGCCACATAGCTCACCAAACCTGCAGCGATGAAGCTACATGTTCAAACATTTCTGCTGGTAAGCGTGTTCCACAGTTCTTAACAGCCAGTGTTTTACTCTTTGGGAGACCTTTTAAAACGATTAATACTTCTGCTACTGTAGCCAGGGCCGTAGCCAGGATTCTAGATTGGGGGCAGTGTGGCGGGGTTGAAAAATGTTTCAGGAGGGCAAAAAATATTCAGGAGGGGCAACAATGTCACACTCACATATATAACATTGGCATCATGGGTTGGGTTAGGGGGGCTGTTAGTTCAGGAGGGTTTTCACCCCCTGCCCCCCCCCCCCCATGGCTAAGGCCCTGACTGCAGCCAGGATTCCTTTTTTAAAAAAGCAAGTGGGACTAAACATTCTCTTTCAAGACAAGCAAGGGGACGTAAAAGGTTGCTTTTTTTTTTTGCATGAAGGTAAAATAGTTTTACTTTTTTTCAAATCTTACCTCAAAAATCTTTTGCCCAAACTTCCACAAGTTTGCAGAGAGCAAGAGCAGACTGCTACACCTATGCCAGGTTTGCATAGGCAAAACTCTATAAGTCTTGGAAGCAAAATGTCATTCATAAAAGACATATTTGTTGTGCTTCTGGGTGCGAACCACATCATATGATCAGGCATGCATCAAGGAACACAACCAGCATCTTGCTAATGAGCAGAAATTAGCTGCCAAAACTTATACACTTTCCTTTATGCAACTGTAAACTAGCAATAATATCCTCCACCCATTAATTAAATGAATAAAACCTTGGTCTACAAAGAAAGAGGAACAGAGAGAAAATTCTGAAAAAGCAACTGGAGAAAATGATATGTGCCTCATCACCATCTGCCCCCAAGGCATTCAACTGATTGACCCTAACATTAGGGACTGCCTTGAGTCTACTATTTCAAACATTTAAAATGAAAGGCTCAAACTATACTGCTCAGATTCGGTGGCACAATTCAGACAAGGGTTTATAGAGAAGTGGCACTTTAAAGAGCTGCCCCTCTCATGGATTACTCTCTCTGTGCACTGCTAAACATAAATCCTAAAGAAAATCCATAATGTCAAAGGGTCTCCTAGCATCTGTACAGCAAGCAGCCTGGCAGCTCTGGAACAGTAGAGCTTGATGAAAGTGATCTAATCAAGCCCTTGTGTTCACATAAATTGCTCCTGTAGCCTGTGCAGTTGTGATTTAGTCATGCACATGTTGGTGTAGATCACTCCATGCTGGAGGTTACAGTGCCCTGTTTCTGCCCTCATTGGCTTTTTCCCCCTTTAAACATTTGTTTTTGCAATGAATGTCTCACAGCAGCGTCTCAGCAACTTTGCAAAACTGGCATGAAATAAAGGTGTGTAAAAGTGAAGTTCCTCTGCCAAGATATTGTTTTAAGCCATTCACTTTTACAGCAATTTAAGTGACGCAGCAGAATAGCTGGGCATGGAGGTGGGCGTGACCACCCAATTTCACTACCCCCCCCTGCCCGAAGGCCACCCAATTTCGCCACCCCTCTACCCAGAGGCCACCCAATTTTGCTCCCCCCCCCTCCTGGGTGTGTGTGAACCTATTGCTGCCCACCACTGGCTCCAACCTTAAATCAGTCTGGGGTCAGTTTGGTCCTCAGTAGGGGTGAGCTGGATCATTCTAACAAGAAAGTCAGAGTTGACTTTTTAGAGTAATCCCAACTGTTCCACCAGAGTCTAACATGAAGGATAAACTCCCACGTCGTCATGATGAACTCTTATGACAGGCAAGTCAGAATCTTACGGTTTCTCTCTTGACAGAAGTTATGTGCCCTTTTTGGCTTTACATAGACAGAGATGTAACATGCAGTGCTTTTCTAGATAGGGAAATGCCTAGTATCTGTCTAGTCTCCATCTGTTAAAAGCAGAGAACTGGTAGGAGGGGGAAAGATTATCAGTAACTAAATCATACCCACAACACTGAATCAGAGACAAGTTTTGGAATGGTTTATTTATTTATTTATTTATTTATTTATTTATTTATTTATTTATTAGTCATACATATCAACCGCCCTCCTCACCGAGTTGACCCAGGGCGGCTCACAATTCATTAAAAAACAAACAAACAATAAAACACTGTTAAAAACATTCCTAAAAACCCTCAATTTAAAACTTTAAAATCAAAATCTAAAAACTAATTGAGGGCAAGCAGAGCTTAAATCAACCAGCAGGCTGGGGTCATAGTCCCTCCTGCACCCCAAACCTGCCCTGCCAGCCATGTTTTTAATTTTTTTCCTAAAGGGCAGCAACTCCGTCTGGAGACGTAACTCAGTTGGCAGGAGGTTCCATAGGGCCAGGGCGGACACTGAGAAGGCCCTCCATCTTGTAACAAATAATAAATCAATTCCAAATTCATACAGTGGATTTCCAGAACAACAGGTGAAGGAAGCAGTTATGTTGGCCATGTCTTCCCCAATCTTGTGGCCATGATCGTGTGCTCGTATAATTTAAATCAGGAGTTTTCAACCTTTTTAAGCCAGTGGCCAGGTCATATTCCCTCAGACAGTTTCGGGGGGCGGACAGCCATTTTGCCCTTCTTCAACCACATGGCATTTCCTGGTGTGGTGGAGGCAGGGGCCGCATCTGGCCCATGGGCCACAGGTTGAGAATCCCTGATTTTAAAAATGGAGATTCAAATATTGTAATATATTTTGCAAAAGAGGGAGATAGTTTTCTTTTCACTTTTCACATCAATTTCATAATATATCTGCAGGAAAGTTCTTTTGAAAGTTGGCCTGTTGTTTATTCATTTCTCTCTCCCAAGGCCAGTGTTCTGATTCCCAAGGGGCCTCAAACTCCCACTTGAGGTCGTCTGCCTCTTGCAGGCACATCGTGAGCCCTCTGACGCAGCAACTGTTGGTTTGGATCTCATTTTATGTTACCTAGAACAGAAGGGCTCCAACAGATAACAGGGTGCTTACTGTTTTGTTTGCAATGAGTAGCACCAGTAATAGTTACTATTTGCCACGCCTACAAAAATTTGGACTGTATCTTGGATTAGCCCAACAGTGTTGCATTGTTGCCATTGTACTATTATCAGTAATACTACAGAGTGCATATGTGTATACCCACGACATACTCTGAGACTGTGTTGCTTTGTTTTTGGTCCTTTTTTGGGGGGAGGGCGCTTTAAGAGAAAGTTATGGTTGAAAATGTAACTAGAAAAGCAAAGCACTGTACTGTAATGGTTAAAGACATAGCAATTGCAATTACACGTGTATACTGCTTCATAGTGCTTAGTGCAGTTCACAAGGTAATTAGAATTTTGACCTCAACATGCTGGGTGCTCATTTTACCAGCCTCAGAAGGATAGAAGGCTGAGTCAACCTTGAGCCCGGTAAGGATCAAACCTACAATGTCAGCAATTTTGCCTGCAGTACAGCGGTTTAACCACTGCGCCACCAGGACTCTTATACTGTACCTAGAAAAACAAAACAAAAAATCAAGCCACAAATCAGCCCCTTTCATTCAAAAAATGGACACATTTACTTGGTGATACCCCAAGTAAAGAATCAGTGCCAGCTTATCAATAGTGATCCAAATTATCTGAAATTTAACACATGCTTTAGCACTGTCAGTCATCATGTACAAATGAAAGATTTGCACCATGCCCTATTGACAGTTATATAATCTGCACTAGTCCAGACCAAATTACGGTACTCATATATGAGGAAAAGAAGTTTTATTTCATTGATTTAGTTCTAGGTAGGTAGACAGTTTCCTCTCTTTGGGGAATCAAAAAATGAGAACTTTCATTCTGTATTTACTTAGAGTAGACTTATAATACTAAAAGGGGAATCAAGGAGTATCCATGTTTTGAAGGGAATATGATCTTTTGTAATATGACTTCAGCTTTTGCTTTAAAGCAAAAATGTTCATACCTTTGGGAACTTTCCTGTTTTTTAAAATTTAGAGTCACATATACATCTTTTTCCAGACATGAGAGAAGAAAGTCTATCTTTATTGAACAATTTAAGTTTAAGGGCATTTAAAAAAAACATTGCATAAATAAAAGAGAGAGTAGCCATGTTAACCTCAGACTTACCAAAGACGAGATTAACTCCTGGACAGGAAGGATACATCTGGAATAATGTGCAGCAAAGCTTTTTATGCGAGCTATCTGCAGAGCAGGCATGAACACAACACACGTCCTGTTTTAATGTAATTTCTGGAGTTAAAGCAGGACATGCTGTTACCAGCCCATCAGTGGTAAGAAGTTTCCTGGTTAAAGACAGTGCCAAGGTTAGGGTTATTGCAGGGAATCCTTGCCCAATTAACATGTGGCAAAAATAGAGCTACATATGCTGCAGATATGCTCACACACATGCACACAAGCAAGAACATCACCAGCACCCATGCCAAGTAGCTGGGAAGCCTCTGATCAACCAGTGATGCTTTTCTTGCCCTAATGCAGTTTTAAAAGATATGCACTGGCACCATTTTTAAACTGCAGTAGGTCTTGCACCAGTAGTCACTGTGAATTCCATCCAGTTTTAACTGAGCATGTTTTTCCAGTCTTAATCTTGAAGGAAACCATTTTCATCCTCAAAGGAACAAGGAGTCTTAAAGGTCCTGTGCAGCACTGTTGGTATGCTGTTCAAAGTTTCCCCTTGAGGAACACATTCCAGGATCAAAAGTGTTCCACCAAAATCTACTCCTACAAGGGAAAGGAAACCGAAATCCTTATCCTAAAAAGCTGTGATATACTGTCCATTTAGCTAAAAGGCACTAAGAGACATCTTAATATTTCAGAGTGGCAGAATGGAGAGGAAGAACTGCCATATCAGTGCGTAAGAGCTGCATAAGGGTTGTCGAAAACAAAAAAGCAGCCTCCACCATTGGTTTATAAGAAGGAAATAATATGAGAACAATAATATGTGAGTTGCCACAGCGAGTGGGCGGCAATATAAATTTGAACTAATAAATAATAAATAAATAAATAAATAAATAAATAAATACACTCATGAACCTTAGCTGTATTATAACTACTGCTACCATACAATAATGACAGTTAATAATTAAATCTTATTTATATTGCATTAAAGAAAAGAATTCATTTTGGCTGACAGCTGAGCCTTTGGATTAAATCTCTCCTCCTGCCATAGGATTAGGAAAAACAAGGCTCATCTTTAATAACTACATTGAAGAAGAATTCGGTAGGTGCAGGTTTTTTAAACTTTCATTAGACAATATCTGCTAAAGTAAAGGTCATCCTTGCTCAAAAGCCAGCCATATCCATATCTAAGGTTCAATGCTCATCTCTGTTTATAGCCAAACAGCCTGCGCTGTCTGCATCTGCAGACATTTCCATCAACATGTGACAGGCATGACTATACACTGGAGTGGATGGAGCACTGTTTATCTTACCACTGAAGTGGTACCTATTTATCTACTTGCAATTTCTTGTTTTCCAACTGTCAGGTTGGAAAGAGTTAGAACAGAGATGGAAGCTGGTCTGCTACACAACTATTAAAGGTGCAATAATTCTGTCTCCATGTGATTATCCTGCACAAGATTCACAAAGGACTTTGAATACATCACATAGGCAAGTAGGATGCCAAGTTAGCAACAGTGTTCCATGCACTCCCGTGTTGAGGCATGCCTGCCACGTGTCCACGGAAACATCTGCAATCACAGACAGCCCGGCATTTTGGCTATAAACAGAGATGAGAACTGAAACTTAGAGTAGGATACAACTGGCTTTGGAGTAAGGGCAACCTTTACTAATGTTTAAGATTCAAAGCCAAAACCTCAGCCAGGGGGTGGGCCTCTGTCACAGATATGGCGATGGCAAAAAAAAAAAAGGGAGGGGCAGCTGATTATGGAATTAGGCAGGGAGGAACTGGGATGAAACCTAGATAGTCAGATAATAAGTACTGTGAGTAAGGAAAGAAAAATGCATTTTGGCTGCTGATTAGGCAGCAAAACGTACCCAGCAGCTGTTTCATCATTGGCAAGAAGGCACACATCCCATGCAATCCCGCATAGCAGACTTTAATACCTCTGAATGGATATGAGCCTCAAGTCCACCAGCTCAGATCCAGGAAGAGCTTTATGGCAAGAACAAACATTCTTGAGGGTAAAGGTCAAAAGCCAGTCATATCTGACTCTAGGGTTCAGTGCTCATCTCTGTTTATAGCCAAAGAGCCAGCATTGTCTGCATACACAAGAGCAAAACCAAATTAAAAGATGGAGGATGGAGCTCACTGGGCAAGGAACATCATTAAAGGAGCATATAGCTGAGGAACTCTACCTCCCCTACGTCACTTGGAGGACCTTGAATAGGCTGAGGATTGGAGTCCCTAAATTTAAGACCAACATGCTCAAGTGGGGGCTGCTGGCTGACAACACACAGTGTGAATGCAAAGAGATACAGAATCCAGCTCATTTCCTGGTCTGCTGACTACTGCTGGAAACATGCACCAATGAGGGTTTAATTTTGGCCAACAACAAAGCCAAGAACATGACTTCGTTTTGGCAGTCCAGGATCTGATCGGGACACAAAAGAAGATATTTATTTTCCATGGGAAAAAAAAAAAGCTAATTTCTTCCAACTCCACTTACCTTAAGATTTGTCTCCTAATAGCATAAGAGATGGGGAAAGCTGCATTAGGTCCCAGCTCAGACCCAATAATGTTTTTAAAAATAAATATTTGTGGGCATGGTAACCCTCAAATCATGCTAAAATTGGCCCCATGTCCTCTAAGGAGCCAATTTTTGTACAAACAATTTTTTTCAAAAAAAGAGAAGGGGAAAACAGGGATGCTGAAAGACTACATTTAGACCTCTGGGATGCATGTGGACAAGAGGGTTTTGTTGCCCATACCTGCACAAGGCATATCATATCTAATTTGGTGCCAGATATATTCTCATGGGGGAAACTGTCCAGAGAAACAGGAGACGAAAACGTGTTTTGAACTTAAAAGGGAAACGGAGGACAGGAATCAGTTGCTTCTTGGAAAAGCCACCACTGACAGGTTTATAGTAACCACAGAATTTTCCTCAGTAAGGAGGGAGATCTAGAATGTTTTAAAGGGTACAAAGAGCCTACACAGTTTAGGCTATATAAGTGTAAGTAGGAACTGACATGGCAAGGAGCAAACCAGGTGGCTCCACCCTTCATTACTAATCTCTATTTTAGGCTATGAGACTGCAGTGGTTTAGTGGTTAAGATGCTGAACTTGACAACTTGAAGGTCGGCAGTTTGGGACTAGAGTGCTCCATGATAGAGTGAGCATCTGTTGTCTGTCCCAGCAACTTCCAACTTAGCAGTTCAAAGGCAAGAAATTGCAAGTAGACAAATAGGTACCACTTCGGTGGGAAAGGTAACAGTGTTCCATGCATCTAGTCATGCCTGCCATATGACCATGGTAACATTTGCAGATGCAAATAGCACTGGCTCTTTCGCTGTGAACAGTGATGAGCACCACACCCTTGAGTCAGATATGACTTGCTTTTGAGCAAGGGAGACATTTACTATTTTAGGCTATCACAGATGTATGCTGAAGGATCAGATTCTTTTCAGCTTAAATAGAATAAATCCAAATTTCCCAGTTTAAAGTAATGAAGGAATCAAAAGCTTTCATTTTGCAAAACTGCTACTCCTTGTTAGGAGATCACTGATGCTATAGTAACACAGGTGAAAACACTGTTCTTCACAGCATGGGTTGATGTTCTGCAGTGAACTAGCAAGTCACATGGAAATGACTTCTCTTAACCTCTAGCTGCTAAAATCACATGTAAAAATACTAAATATTGCATTAAATACTTTTACAATGTTATTTTCCCATGGAAATAATTACTAGCTTTACCACTAGGAGGGCATCAGTGAAAATTCAGAACTCTCCCACATACAGTTGTTTTCTTGTGATAGTCCTTTTAAAAACATTTTAAGTTCTCTGGTCTTTCCATATACAGAAATAAGCCCTACTTTTATTTTTAAGAAGTACAGTTTATGTCTGAACACATATGTAGGGTTATTCAAATTACAGTACTGTATTTGTTTGTATTTGCTGAATTCAGTGAGTAATGTTGCCTTTAATCCCATTCAGCTCTATGGATCTACTTTGAAGCATACATGTACAGGGTCCTGGTTAGGGAGTATGTATGATTGGAAAAAACTATTACTTACTTGGTTGATCCATACTTCATACGTCTAGTTTGATGTGGGGGAGCCAAGCATTATCTCCCACTATTTCTGACCTCTGAGATTTTAGCTGCCTCTCGCCATCTGAAGGTCCGCCCTATACCATAGCAGGGTCCGATGGTGCACAGAGGACTGAATCCCATGTTTTCAATGCTCCTTTAGCCATTTAAAAACAACAGAGCTGGCTGGGCTCATGTTGGGGTTGGCCATGTTAGAGCAACGCACTGGCCAGGTGCATTGCCTGAGTACCCAACCCCACTTAGCTTAGCTGAACTGCGGTTCCAGCATGGAGAACCATTGTGGACAGCTAGCCTACACCTTTGTGGCATGGTTGAAACTGCCAGGGGAATATACCCCCACCACCATCTGTAAGACGGTCAGGGTCACCGCTGCGCCACGTTGAGGCATGAGGTGGGATTTGCAGCGGGGAAACCACTATTAGCTTATTTTAAATTTGCATTAAAATTTGTAATCAAGTTTACTCAAAATTAATTTCTACTGACTTAAATGAAATTTATTTCCAAGTGTGCACGCTTAAGATTACATGTAGAATGTTTAGAATTAGGAGGGAACAGGCAAAATTAAAGACAGTCCTCTCCAAGATAGGTCCCTCTCCATGAGGCTTAAAGGGCATGATCCAGAGAAGCTCAATACTGTACCTCCAAATCCTATTGATTCCTTTGTAAAAGAAAGGACTGAATAAATGTTTAATTATTCTGCTGAGATTGGTGGACATTGGAAGAGCATAATATCAATCAGACAATGTTCATTAAATGTAAAGAAAACATCTGACTTCTCCTTGAAAACTGCTATTAAATATTACTTACAATCATATGTCAAGTGGCATATAGTCCATTAGCAAAACAAGAGAGAACTTCTTTTTCATCATAACAATGATTCATTTTTAATACTCTACATGTTAAAATACTTCCAGGCACAGATGATGAACAGCTCTATTAAATTCAGGGACACCACTAACAGCAAAACCTTTAAGAACATAAACAATATTTAGCACATTAAATGTAAACCTGGAACATAGTGGAAATTTTATATCTATGAATGTAAAAGAAACATACTAGTAGATATTGTGTTATTTTCTTTCTTCCAAATATTTATTTTCATAACTAAAATACAACTTAACAGAATAGACTCAAAATTAACATTATTTAATTGGCAACGTACTCTGCTTTAGAGCGATAGAAGAAATAACTTTAAAACATTAACAGTAAGTTATACTACCACTGACACACCATCATTTCAGCAAGTAATAAATACTGTCTCTATAAAAGGATTTTGCAGCATTTTTTCCTTTCTGTAGCTCTGACTCCACAAGATAACCGATCAACTAGCTACAGAGGGTGAATGGGTCCTGACTTTCACAACAGGAATTTAATTCATTTTTATAAAAAAAGAACTGTATTATTTTCTTCAGAGTAACCTTTTTTTAGGATTATACTATTTCTATCCTTATGCCCACACAGTTTGAACTTGGTTTACCGGTTTCCTCTTCATCATTCTTGGTTCACAATACTTTATTTGGAGCAGAGTTGCAAAAGCGGTCTGGACAGGGAATAGAACCCCAGCACCCCAAAATAAGCTTCTTGACTCCTCTATAACATATCTTTCTATAGTGAAGAGAATATGCCATTCAATGTGCACGAGAGTTCTTTCCCAGCTAAGTATTACCTTATCAAAGTGTGTTTTAACACATAAGAACTACAGACCAAAGATATACAGAGGATGCCAAAAATGTATACACATTTTAAGAAAGGAAATAACTGTATTAAAATTGTAATACTCAATATACACTGATAACAAAAGATGAATACAAGTCACGTTTGACATCTGCAATTACAAAAGATGCTCAAAGTGGTTACTATCAACATCTAGACACTTCTGATTACAACAAACTATCAGTGGTGGGCTCCAAAAAAAATTAATACCACACTGTGGGCATGGTATAGTGGGCGTGGCCAGGGGAAAAGCCCTGTCTTGCACCTGAATTAGGACTACAGTACTGTACTTTGTTTCAAAACTTGGATGAGTGGGGACAACCAGAATTTCTGCTACTGGTTCTGGCGAACTAGTAAGAACCTGTTGATGCCCACCACTGAAACTACTACTTGAGCAACTTTGACCAAAATGTCCACTGGTATCGCTGTGCATGCCATTTCAACTTCCTGAAGTACCACCATTATGGCCTGTGTTCTATGGTACATCACATCCTTTAAGGCCTACCATAGATAGATGTCAAAGGGTGTTAAGTCATAATAACATTGGGGAAACTCAACCCCATCTCTTCATCCTATCAATTGTCCTGGCAAATTCTCATGGAGGTAAGATCTCACATTTCGGTGGAAGTGCGGTGGGACCACGTCTTATTGGAAGTAAAATTGGTCATTCCCAAAAAGTGTACAGATTGCTATTATAATTCAATTCAACTTTGAAAAGTAAGACATACTGTAGATAACATCTCTTAAAACAGGGATTCTCAACCTGCAGCCCATGGGCCAGATGTGGCCTGTGGCACCATTTCATGTGTTCCCCCCCCCCCACACACACACACACACACACTGCCTCCCTCCTACCAGGAAGTGTCATGTGGTGGAGGAAGGGCAAAATGGCCATCTGGCCCCTTAAGCTGTCTGAGGGAACGTGGCCCAGCCCCCAGTTTAAAAAAATTAAGAACTCCTGTCTTAAAATGTGTATACATTTTTTTGCACCCTCTACGTATATGGAACTGTGTTTGAACTTCAAAATAAACTGGAGGTCACACTGCCTCTGGGTGATAGCCCTCTGCAAGTAGCTCAGCCCTGCAAGTGGCCCAATGCTTTTACTGCTGGTCAAGATGCAGTGAAAACATTATGCTGCCGCCACCCTACACACATACACAGACCAAGATTTGTCAGTACAGTAATACCTCAGATAACATTAGTATCGAATAACACTAAAATCGCATAACATTAAGGAATCTGGGGGGAAGAATTGCATCAGATAACATTAAGATCCTATGGGATGCTTCAGATAACAACCGCTAAAGCCTGTGTGGTTACAATGTATCTCTATGGATCCCATAGGATTTTAACATGCATCAGATAACACTAAAAATCATATAACACCAAGACTTGTGGAACCAGGTTTTAGTGTTATATGAGGTTTTACTGTACTTCAAGAGTAAGAAAAGGGATAAGTACCTCTGAAGCAAAATAATTGGCAGACTCAAAATTACTGTATCTCCTACAATTTCTTGAAGGGTATCTTGAGAACTATTTTTCTTTATTTGACTTTTATCTTGCCCATCTGGGTGATATAGTCACCCAGTACAGTATTCCCATTCTGGGCAGCTTACGTAGCTCTACATGATGCAACCATCCCAATACCCAACCTGGCAGTGACATGTTAGAAAGAAAAAATAGGATGCATGTAACCACTGTCCTAGGGATTGTGGTGGCTTAGTGGTCAAGACACTGAATTTGATGACTGGAAGGTTAGCAGGTCAGCAGCTTGAGACCTGAGTGCTACACAATGAAGGGAGCTCTCATTGTCTGTTCCAGCTCCTGCCAAACTAGCAGTTTGAAAGCAAGTAATTGCAAGTAGATAAATAGGTACTGCTTTTGCAAGAAAGGTAACAGCGTTCTGTGCATTCTGGTATCTAATCATGCCTGTCATATGACTATGGAAATGTCTGCAGACACAGACAGCGCTGGCTCTTTGCCTATAAATGGAGATGAGCACTGCACCCTAGCTGAATATGACTATTCAGTAAATGAGACTTAACCACTGTCCTGGACTAGGTTGAGATAACCAGTCCAGGGTCAGTGAGCCCTGAAGCTCACGGGTGACATGAGGTCACTTCCTTTCTCCCATCCTGACCAACACTGCAGGGGTGTGGTGAATAGGAAGCGGAAAACCCAGGAGGAACTTATTGATGGAAAGGTAGGGGAGAAACCTAACTAACCTGCTTGAGTCCTCAGCGTGTTTGGGGCAAAATGCTAATTAACTTGTGAACCGCCCAGAGGTGCACTAAGCGCTATGGATCAGTAAGGTAGGTAAAGGTCGCCCTTGCTCAAAAGACAGTCATCTCCGACTCTAAGGTTCAGTGCTCATCTCTGTTTATAGCCAAAGGGCCACGCCATCTGCATTTTGCAGACATTTATGTGGACATGTGGCAGGCATGCCTAGACACTGTAGGGTACAGAACACATTTTACCTTCTCGCCAAAGTGGCCTATTTATCTACTTGCAATTTCTTGCTTTCAAACTGCTAGGTTGGCAGGAGCTGGGACAGAGACAGGAGCTCACTCCATCATGCAGTACTCAGGTATCGAACTCCGACCTTTCATTCTTCAAGCTCAGTGTCTTAACCACTAAGCCACTGCAGTCTCACAGGGTGGTATATAAGTGTAATTGCTATTGCTACTTCTCCTTCTTGGTCTGCCGAATCTGACTATTTGCGATCCGCCAAGAAGACTGTCCGGAGAATATAATGCAGTGGCCTTTCATCTGCCTTCCGCATTGCAGCATGACACCCATACCACTGACCCAGTTCCATGAGTCACTTTCTGGTCCTGGGCCCTTTTGGCATGCAAAGCCCTCATTGGCCTCAGGCCAGTATTCTGCCCTCCATCATGATGGATTCAAATGGGATTTAATCAACTTGGGGACCATCATCCTTCCCTATGGACTTCAGCACACAAGGCTGTTAGTCCTCAGGGTTGAGTTGCTGGCAGTATGGTCTACTCCAGTGATAGCCAACCTTGGCACTCCAGGTGTTCTTGGACTTCAATCGCCAGAAGCCCAAGTAGTCAGCACTCCTGCTGATCAAGGCTTCTGGGAATTGAAGCCCAAGAACATCTGGAGTGTCAAGATTGGCTATCACTGGTCTACTCTATTACCATAGCAAGATAACCTGGCCAGACATGCTACAACTGGGTTAAGACAGCGTGATGCCTATAACAAATCATGTCAATAGGCCCTTAATTAGATTTAGAATACTTCACCTATAAAACAAAACACAGCTCACAAGTTGATTGGCTCTGCCACTCAACACAAATTTGCGCTGCTAGAGTAGTAAATAAAATGCACACACAAAGACACCTCTGCCTGCCTGTGTGCATCTTTACTCTTTGGCACACATTGAATGCTCCAATGAGGCATCAGCAAGTCTCTCCGAGTGAACATTTTTTGAATATCCACGTGAATGCACAGAATATATTTAAATAGTGTATGGATTTTCATTTTAACCGAGCACGAGGGCCCAGAGAGACCCCAGAGATGTGGGTGCCGCAGCATTTGCTATTGGGACTGCTACTACCAGCTGAATTTTTCCCCCAATCCAAGGGAATTTGGGGTAGCTTTAATAAACATTTTAAAAATGTCAATCAATGTTTCTGTGTTTTAAAAGGGAATTTTGGAAACTTCTTCCACGCGCTCGGCCCCTGGTGAAAGGATGGGAAGCGGCAGCTCCCGCCGTGCGCCGGACCAGTGCCAGCCTTTTGTTCTTTCCCGCCCTCGCTGCCGGCTCCCACCCTCGGCCGTCCTTTTAAATCACCCTTGCTGCTTTCTTTACATGTCCTCCACCCCCAGGTGATGATGCAGCCCCGGATGGCTCCTCCTTCCTCCTCCTCCTCTCCCTTCCATTGGAAAAGGCTAAACTCCCCTTAGCCAGCCAGCCTGCCTGCCCTTATTTAATTTGGTGTGTGATTTGGCTATTTTTAGCTTCTGGATCCAATCCAGGAAGACTTAGATGAGTTTTTTTCCCCCCTCCCTTCTTTCTCTTCTCCTTTTTTTTAAATTCTGCAAATGATTTTGACCCAGCTTCCTTCCTCTTGGAACATTTTTTTAAAATTTATATAAATAAGGGGGGGGGGCTGTCTTCGCTGTCGTTCCCTTTTTTAATTCTTATCGCCCTCTCCCCACGGCGCGTCTCTGCTTTTCTGCTTGAGATCTGCATTTGCAACCCATCAGCCAGCCAGAAGGGGGGTTTATTTCAATTTCATCACAACACACAAGGGGAAAAAAAAACATAACAGGAGAGAGGTTCGCGCATAAGAGCAATTGTAAGTTTCTGGGGTTGTTTTCTTTTTTTTTTTAAATTAAGTCCAAAGTTTGCGATGCGCACCGTTGAGAAATAACGTTTTGCAAAGTCATTTCCCAATTTGCAAAAGGAAAAAAAAGGGGGGGCACGTTGTGTCTGGGCTCGGAATTTGCAACAGGGAACAAGCAAGGCATGCATGCGGAATAATTGCAACCTCTTGCCTTTTATTCTCATCGAGCATTGCAAGCGGAGGAGGGGTCTGCGTGGAAAGCCGGCCCGGGGTGGGGTGGGGGGAGGAATCGGTATGTGTGGGGGCGAGGGAAGCACAGGAGCATTATTCCTAAAATTTCAACAGTGGCATTATAATTTGCAGAAGGGGGGGGGGAGACAAAGTGCTGCCCAGCACTTTCCGTTCCGTGTTAAATGCCAGAGCACTTGATCCGGGTTTCCTTCGCGGGGGTGGGGTGGGGTTGAATGCCGTATTCCTGCAGCACGTCTCGGGTTCGAGGTGACTATTGGATTCGCCCTGCCGGAAAGGTTATGCTCGGCCCTGAATCGCCTTTTCTGCAACTTACTCTGGTGTAGTGTTGTTGTAGCGGTGGGTGTTTCAAGTCACCCCCCCTCCCCTTATTATGTGTCTTTTTTCTCCTTCCCCCTTTTTTCCCTCTTGCACGTCGGCGCGCGCGCCGCGGCGCTTTCATTTTTCAAATCGTGCCACACGGCTTTCCTCCACTTATTAATTTTTTTTGGTGCAATATATTTCTTCCAATAGACATGCAGATCGGGGCATTTGTGTGTGTGTGTGTATGTGCATGTGTGTGCAAAGAGCAGGTAACGCGTTGGGCTCGCTGGAAACACCCCCTTCCGCTCTTTTAAAGGGGAAGAGGCCAGGAGATTCATTTTTCCCTTTAAATCGGGAGAACTGGGATATTATTTTTCCAGGTGTTTTCTTTTTTTAAAGATTGCGTTTTGCTAGGGAGCTGAGCCGGGGTTTTGTCGAGGCCACCCCAGGGTATTTTGGAAATCACCCATTCCCAGGGTCGCCATAAGTCGCCGGCGACTTAAGACAACGTAACAGCAACAAGGTTTGCCTGCCGCGACGCTCTCATGGGTTTTGCTTTGTTTTTGCAAGGCGTTGGGAAACCTGCGCCTCGTTGCTGGCACTCGCTCCCGCGCCACGGCTTTGCTATTGTTGGGCTTCCATGCGCTCCCTGCGCATAAAGTAAGTGTGCATCTGTGTGTGTGAGTGAGTAAGGGAGAGAGAGAGAGAGAGATCTCGCTTTAATAATAATAATAACAGACTTGTTAGGTGGACCTGATCACTTGGACTCTGTTAGCAGGTAAGTTATGCTCTGCAAAATAATGGAAACTGGATTTTTAGGGAATAGAGAGTTTTAGACCTTAAGGTGGTGTGATTGAGCACCTGACTTCAGAAGCTTGGCAAATTGGGGGAGGGGGGGAGGTTAGCAGGTAATTAAAAGATAAATACAGTACAGTAAAACCTCATATAACACTAAAACCTGGTTCCACAAGTCTTGGTGTTATATGATTTTTAGTGTTATCTGATCCTCTATGGGATCCATAGAGATACATTGTAACCACACAGGCTTTAGCGGTTGTTATCTGAAGCATCCCATAGGATCTTAATGTTATCTGATGCAATTCTTCCCCCCAGATTCCTTAATGTTATGCGATTTTAGTGTTATTCGATACTAATGTTATATGAGGTATTACTGTACTGTACTTCAACCTGCATCTTCGCCCTTTGAAAGGAGTTTGTGAGTATTTTGTCTACTCGAGTTTGAAATGTGAAGATGAAAGGGCAAGGTGGGTGACCAGGGAGCACTAACTCTTGGAAGTTCTAGCCCCCCTCTTGGGCTTTCCTAAGCTTAAACTTTAAACGAATTATTTCAAATTAGGCCGACTTTAAACAAATTATTTACTGCTTCCTGTTGAGAGCAAGGAATGGCACACCACCACCCCCAAGATGAATTTATATACAGTACCCTGGTAAGGGCAGAGGTCTTAAAAAGTCATGGGTTATTAGCCTTTCTCTCTGCCTCACTCCCCTTTCTCTCTCCCTTTTTTTATGCTTATTTTAAGCAGAGTTGGCTGCTTTTAATAGCCCATCATCTTGGACCTTCAAAGAGTCCCCTTGGAATGTCTCTGTTAAAAGGGACTCCCCAGAGCCAACTGTGTTGTCCTCCATCAAACAGATGCTTTAGGTTCTTGGTTTTGTTTTTGTCTATTTTCTCCTGTATCCAGTGAGAAACTGATCCATCTCTTGGGACGTGTCCCTTGGGATCCTACCAGGCTGTTTGGAACTAGGCCAGCTGTTTGGAGTTTGTCTTAAGCAACCATATGCCTTTCAAATTACAGTTTGCTATTAGTCAGAGAGAAAAGCAAAGGTGTTATGATGCAAGTGGACTCTGGGGGGAGGTGAGAATCTGGGAGAGGCTTGGGCGGGTTTCTGTTTTGGGAAGAACAACAGAGAACTGTTGTTCCTCAAGGTAGCAAGGTTGCAGCTGCTCGGATTTCACTTCCTTGACAATAGGAATGGACAACCTTTTTGTTCAGGAGATTTGCATGTTGTGATGCTTAGACTCTCCAGTTCACAAATGCACACCTGTGGACACCCGCACTTTTTCAATGCTCTTCAAAGCCAAAATAGTCCAACATTCTGTATCCAGGTGCCCACTTATTTGTTTGTGGAGAGCCAATAGTGTCCAACTTGTATTATCTAGCAGCTCATACTGAGAAACATTGACTGCCTTTGTTACTAGCCACTGTGTGTGATAATCATTGTTCACATTGTTTTTAAACATGTATTTATTTTCTGTGCTGCCTTTCTCTCCATATGGAATCCAAAGAGGCTCATGGCAATTAAAGTTATGAGATACTATAACTATAATATTAAAAAGTATTAAATGTAACAGGATTAAAAATAAGTTATAAAACTATTTCAAAATAGTCTTTAAAACATTAACAAGGAAAAGCACTCCTGAGCTCTTACTGTTTCAAAGCCAGCCTAGAAGGTCCTGGACCAGGGGTGCCCGAACCACAGCCTGGCCAATGGGATGAATTAATCTGGCCTTCGCCACTACAGGAAGTAGAAGCAAAACGTGCATGTGTGTGTGTGTATTGCTGCCATAAATGACCCACAGCTAAATGCATTTAGGTAATTTACAGCAGTGTTGTGCGCATACACATTTTGCTTCCAGGTGGGAGGAACCACATGACCGGCACGTGGACCGAAATGTTTAGGCACTCCTGTCTTAGACTGACACCAAAGGGTAAGAGGGAGCCAGCCTGGCTTCTCAGGGCAGAACATTCCAGAGCCCAGGAACAATCGCTAAGAAGGCCTCCATCTCATGTTATCACCAGACAAACTTGGGAAGACAGTTGAACCAAGTGATATTATGCACCAGAAGATCTTGGGAGCTATGAAGGCTTTTATGGGTTGATAAGATTTCTTCAAATTGCTTGGACCTATAGGGCTTTATAGGCAATAACCGTCCCTGTGAATTGGGACTGGAAAAAGACTGGCAGCCAGTGGACTTACTGTAATACAGTAAAACCTTGCATAAAGAGTGCCTTGCTTAGAGACTAACTCTCTTAAAGAGCAGAATTTTCTCTGAATGGTTTGCTTCACTTTACAACTAAAACCAACCAAAAACTCACTTAATAACTAAATTGGAATTCTCAATCCCCCGCCCCAAGAAGTAACAATTGGTCACTTACAATAGTGTTTCGCTTAAAGACTGATCCCAGGGACACGTTATGTTCTTTAAGTGAGATACCACTGTAATGAAGTTATATGCTCTGAAGCTTAAATACTTTGGCCACCAAATGAGAAGAGAGGACTTACTGGAGAAAGCCCTGATGCTAAAAAAGATCCAAGGTTAACCCTGAAGGGGGCAGCAGAGGATGCGATGGTTAGACAGCATTGACTCAGTGGGCTTAGATCTGGGAGGACTACAGAAGATGGTGGATGACAGAGGAGTCTGGCGGCTGTGGTCCATGGAGTCACAAAGGGTCGGACTTGACTGTGTGCCTGAACAACAACAATAACTAGTATCAACAATCTGACTATAACAGTTTGAACCAGCTGAAGTTTCTGAACACTTTTCAAAGGCAGCCCAATGTAGACCACATTGCAGTAAACCAGACAGGATACAACTAAAGCATTTGTCACCAGGGCCAAATTGGACATCTCTAGGAATGGGAGCAGCTGATGCATCAGCTTTAACTGTGGAGATACACTCTTAGCCATTGCTGAAACCTGTGTATACCTGTTCAAGAGTTGAGTCCAGGAGCACATCCAAGCTGTGGACATGCTTTTTCAAAGTGGGGGTGTAACCTCATCCAGCACAAGGAATCCCCATTCCTTGATTTGCCCTTTGACTGACCAGGAGCACTTCTGTCATGTCTGGAGTAAGGTTTGTTAACAATAACACTCATATACCTTGCCACAGCGATTGCAGTGTTTCCCAACCTTTGGTTTTTGGACTTCAATTCCCAGAAGCCCAAGTTTATTACCCAAAGCACTGGTCAGCCAATGTAGTGACTTAGGCGTCTTGGAATTGAAGTCTGCCTGTGGGGAGTGGGCCCCACATTGGGAACCACTGGTAGAACATTTCCTGAGTGGTTCATTTTACAGCATAATAGCCCTCATCACTGATCACAGACACTGGTCTATGCACAGAACAGCTTCCTCAGATGGAAAGAAGAGATTGCATTGGGTGTCCTCAGCATATTGGTGGCATTGAGCCCCAAAACTCTGGAGGTCTTCTCCCAGCAGTTTTATGTAGATGTTAAACAACATGGTGGACAGGACTGAGCTCCAAGTGACACTGCTGCTTAGTCGCTCCAACAGAACCAATAACGACATATTCCCCTTGTCCAGTTTCTGGTGCAGGTCAATTACCAAGGCAATCTGATTGAAGCCAGACTGAAATGGATTTAGATAATTCTCTTCATCCATAAACCACTGAGACCAACTCAGGCAGGGAGACTGTTGAACAGTAGAGTGAGCAGTACACTAAAAGAATTCCGGTCTGTCCCAGACACATACACTCAGACTCCACAGTCTGTGGAACAGGATATCTGGTAAGGGTGTTTGAATGTCAATTGACTTATTTCAACTCCTCCTTGCCCCTCCCCTGTTGTGGCCTGCTGCTGCCCAGAGAACCCAGGTGGACAAAGCTAAGAAATAATAACTCCCCCAGCTTCATCCAACCAGGTCTCTGTAAGGTAAGATAGGTCAGCATCTTCTGTCTTGTTTGTGTTCAGATGCAAAGGTGGTAGTGAGGATGGTCAACTGCTCTTGGCTTTCAGAAGCCTAGCAGTGCCACGATGGGCCAAAATCTAGAGGGAGGATGATGTGCAAAATCCTGTTAATGCATTTACTGTGTGGGGCTTAGAGGAGCAACATGGGTGCCCTCAAAGTCTTTCTTAGTAGACTTGTGAATGCCAGATAAAGTGGGTCTCTGACCTCACAGGATAGTGAGAGGCATGTATAAGATAATTTGACCTGAAAAATAGTATCCTTAGTTTTTGAAAGTTCCAAATATAAAATAAAATTAAATCCTAAAACTACAAGTGGGGCAATGTAATTATAAAAAGTTCCCCACTACTGTCCTTCAGTCTAGGTCAGGGATGGTCAACCTTTTTACGCCGCAGGCCTGACTATGCCCCTCCCAGAAGTGGGCGTATTTACGGCTGTTGTAAATGTGCCCACTTCTGCATTTACAACAATTGCGGGCACGTTTGCGCATGTGTGGGTGCGATTCACGACTGATGTAAACACGTCCACTTCCAGGTGTGGTGGTGGCAGTGGGTCACATGAAATAGTGTCGTGGGTCGGGTCTGTCCTGTGGGCTATAGGTTGGGAACCCCTGGTCTACGTGGTAAAAATGCAGCGAGTGTTGGGGGGGGGGGGGTTGCTGGCAGAAAAAAAATAACCTGCAAGTTTGGCTGAGCATGTTAAGTTACGAAGATCTTCCATTCAGGTATTTTATCAGCTGTGGCAAAGCCCTTTGCAAATCCAAAGATAGTAACAATTTATGTAGTAACAACTTGAGAGTACAGTAATCTAACACAAGCCATTTTGACAACAATCCATGTTAAGAGCAAAGTTTTGATAAAATAAATTATTTCTATCCTGTCCTAATGTCAGCCCTGTTGGTGATATGTTCCTGGTAAAACATCTGAGAGCTGCATTTGTCAGATGTGAATGTATAGGACTGTAGGGTTCAGTGCTCATCTCTGTTTATAGCCAAAGAGCCAGCAATGTCTGCATCTGCACACTGAACCCTAGAGTCTGATACGACTGGTTTTCAAGCAAGGGCAACCTTTACCTTTAATGTGTAGGAGCTACATTATATATGTTCTTGAAACAAGTTCTGTTCAAATTAATCATCTATGCTTTATAGATCTAGAGCTGTGGTTCCCACACACCTTACAGGGGGGCAATTTGATTTTTAAGGGGGCAATTTGAGAATGAGTTATTAATAGTGAATGGCCTTTTAGGCTTCCTCCATGTGAATAGGAGTTCACTTTTTGAATAATAAGAATTATATGTCACTGGAGGGACATCAGGATTTTAGAGATGCTTAGGTGGGGCATGGTCAAAAAATAGGTTGGGAACCACTGGTCTCGAGGATTTAAGACTTGTTTTAGATAGACCATCAATGTACAGATTCTTAGACTAGTAAGCATCTCATAGAAGTAATGCATTGACTGGCAGCATAGACAGTATTTGTGATTTGTCTGGATGACTAAGAATCCAGTCTGTTAGGCATTCGGTCTCAATTGCTTTGCTGTTAGTACTTTGTACTAGCTTATTTATAAATGGTAGTGTCCCTGAGTAATGGAATGTTTTCTCTGCCTCAGTCACATGCACAGTAGACCTACACAGATATAGTGGATCCTTTACAAATGCAAATACCAGCTGTCTGGTTGGTCATCTGAGTTGCTAGCACTTGTTATACACATAGCTTGATCATTCTGGAAGATAACTGGTTGTGCCACAACTCTGTGGAGTATTCTGTGGATATATTTTTGTCTTATTTGTCAATATTTGTATGACACACTTGTTTTTGCAGGACATTAAAATACAAAAAAGCTTTCTAGTTTTTCTTTTTCAGAGTTTGGAAAAATAAACGGTGGGAGTTTGTTATAAAAATCAAGAACTTTTCAGCAACATTCTCAGAATTCGAGTAAAACAAAAACAATTGTTCAAGCTCTTTTCCTTCCACTAGCCTTAATGTGTAGCATTTACGCTTGCAATTATTGTTTTTATTTTGTCTTTAAATATAGACTATAGTTTCTTTGTTACTACTGTCTGATGAAGTGGACTTGATCCACTAAAGCTAACGTTAAAATACAACAATCTTTAAAGTCCCACAACGTTTTTGTCTTTTTGTTTTGTTTACTCTGATATGCTTGAAACACAGACTAACACAGCTACCATTTCAGAAATTTCTACTGTACAGGTATTGTAATTATTATCCAGCAGAATTGACCAAAACATCAGACCACCTGATGTATTCTCCTTGGTATTATTCAAGCATGTTGGAGTACAAATCTCATCTGTACCATCCATGATTGACCATAGTGAGAGTTGCAATATACCTGATGGGTATAAGGTTGGGGGAAGCTGCCATAAGCTATGTGACTCCCCCACAAGGAAGTATTTTTCTCAGATATCTCCACTGCAGTATTGCTATTAGTTTGAGGAAGAAGATGCAGTTTTTGTTAATGTAAGCTGCTGCTGTTGCATAACATTTCTGCTGTGCCTTACTCCTCCTAATTAATGATAAAGTCAGCTTAGAATGAAACCTGATAAAAACAAGGAAAAATAAATCCAGTCTTAAAATCAAACAAAATATGACCAAAAAGTTTCTATCTCATTCAAATCTATGAGCAGTTAAAATAATCAGTTTTAAAAATTAAACAATGGTATAAGCTCTCTAGTTGTTCCATTGACCAGAGAGGCACATCTCTCTGGCACTAGGAGGGGGGCCTTCTCTGTGTCTGCTCCTGCCCTATGGAACCTCCTGCCAATGGAGCTATGTCTCCAGACTGAGCTGCTTCCCTTTAGGAAGAATCTAAAAACATGGCTGACGGGGCAGATATGGGGTGCAGGAGGTATAATGACCTCAGCACACTGGATGATCTGAGCCCCCCTCCTCTCTACTTTCTTAATTAGTAAGTTGTAGCATTTGGTGTGTTTTTAATCTTTTTTAGATTTTTAATTTTAAATTTTAACAGTTTTAAGGTTTTTAGGTGGAAGCTTCCACTTCCTAACTCTGGGCTCTACCTGCCCAGAGAAGGATAAGACTAACATCCTCTGGCCAGGAGGAGGAATGGACTTCAGCTGTAGGAGGCGGCAGCCTGATAAATCCGCGCCGTCGCCTTTACCAGACTTTCGTCCAACGACCCCCAGATAGTTATGTTGTGTATTGATAGTCATGAGGCATTTTTAGTCATTGTGTATTGATTTATTGTGTATGAACTTGTAATTTTACATGTGTTGTAAACCGCCCTTAGTCGGGCCTACCGAGTAGGGCGGTACGGAATATAATAATAATAAGAAGAAGAAGAAGAAGAAGAAGCCACTTTGAAAAGATAAGTCTTTAGATCATTTTTTAAAACACTGAGAATAGATATGCAACAGTCTGGAGGCTACACAATTTTTGTTTCCACTCCCATCTTTCTATTCACAACACATAAAATAAACTGTCTTTTCATGATCCCATTTTGGGATAGTCTCTTCTTTTGGACCTAGGATCTAGAAGTAAAAAAGGGTCTTTAGGCATGCATGTCTGGTTGTTGCAGCCAAAAGAGACTGTCTTATCTAGTTTTAGTCTAGTTTAAGAGATTTCCCATTGTGTGATAAAACATGGTCCGTCTTCACAAAGGAAATAAACCATTGTTTGCCTTACTCAACTTGATGTAATTGTTAAGGGGAGAACTGCATTTCCTTCAAGGGTGTATTCCTACTTTCAGGGTGTTTTTACTTAACAAAAAAAAACAGGTGCCTGCGCACATGAACATCCATAATTTTCATATGGAGGTTTTTGAAAGGCAATACTTAGCTGTCCAAACTGTAGCACGTTTACTCAGAAGTCAATCTCACTGACCTCTATAGTAGAAAGTATATCTAGGATTGCTGTCATAAAGAACCTTTTAAAAACTTCTGAGGAGTTTGTATAAGAATCTGTGGCTTAAAACATTCTTAGGGATGTTTTTAAACTAATGAGTCATTTCCATAATTGAACATGAGTCAATTTACATATTTGTAAAAAGACTAAAAGGTTTCTGTGTTCAAAGGTCACATGTCTGTCTAGAGCACATTTTTATTTTTAAACAGTTGTTCCTAGAAATATCTGTGTTCTGCAGGCTGCTAATTCCAAGTCCTAAAAACCTCTCACAGCCTGAAGAAGTAGACTTTGATCTACAAAAGCCAGTACAGTACTGTACTGAAATAGACCAGCTAGTCTTTTCTCATCTCCTTGTTATTTTTGTACCACAGTGTTTCATCTTCTTTTTGTCTCTTTTCTCCCCTTTAATTTTACTAGTCCTGTAATAGCGTTTACGGTGGGTCAGTCAGGAATGTAATTCTTGGTTAGGAAGATACCAACTTTGATTTTAGTTTACTGTGAGAATGGTTTAGTTTTACATCTCAGCATTCAATCTTAGAAGAAATCAACCCTGACTGCTCATTAGAAGGTCAAATAATAAAGATGAAGCTAAAGTACTTTGGACATCAGATGAGAAGAGAGGATTCACTTGAGAAAGCCTTGATGCTTGGAAAGGTCGAGGACAAAAGAGGAAGGGGCCGGCCCAAGATGAGATGGCTAGATGGTATTGTGGAGACAATGGGCACGGAGCTGAGCGAGTTGAGGGGGATGGTGGAGGACAGGAGTGCCTGGCGTACAGTGGCCCATGGGGTCGCAGAGGGTCAGAATCGACTGCGACTGAACAACAAAAAATTAAGAAAATGACTTTTAGTGCATGAGATGCAGTTATGAACAAGAATTCAAATGTCAAAATTAGACATGCATTACTGCTTGAGTCTGGGGTTTTGTTTTTGTTCTGTGTATGATTTAAGTACAATTTTTTAAAAAGTAATGAACTGTTTCCTCTTTACAAGAAACGAGAATAAGGCAGGTCTGCATGCCTGCACATGGGCAAGCATACCTGTGCTCAAACTGAGGTTTATACTATCATGTTTGGCCCATAGAAGAAATCTAATCTCATTGTTCTGGTACCACCCTCTACCTGTGACTCATGAGATTATTTTGACCAACCTTGTTCTGGGTGCCTGTTATCTAGAACTAGCAGTAGGATGGTGCCCCACTGTAGGCAACCCAGTTTGAAGCAGTGAGAGTTGTTGTGTCAAAGTTGCTTTGTAGTGGTCCCAGGGTTACTATAGCAACAGCTCTGTAGGTAGCCAAGTTGGTTTTTTTTAATTGCCCTGTTTCTGCTTCTTGTCAGATCCTGACAGCTGTCAAGACAGCAGGAATAACGATCACAAGGAAGCAGTATACCAGTATGGTTGAAGGCAGTGACTGGTGGTGGGTGGGTAGGATTTAGAGACCAAACAGCATAACTGGACCTTCTCTTGCTTTCATTTTTAGTCATATATCGGATTTTAATGTTCGGTTTCTGGTCTTCAAGAGTAAAAAGAGCCTAACCAGGCAACATAGCACCTTGATGTAGTTGACTACAGTAATTTTATGATATTAATTTTGTAGAATTAACTTTGGTTATCATCATGGAGGTCAGCCATGATGATTGTCCTAGGAACAGTATAATGCAGTAGTCTTCCATTTGCCTTCCACATTGCAGCGTGACACTTGTACCACTAAGCCGGCTCAGTATGATAACCAATATTCAGAATCGGATATGTCACTTGAAGAAGAAGAATTAACTTTGTATTTTTCTGGCAACTGTTTCCCTTTTTGAAAAATATTTATCATGTTTATTTTGGATTTAGACAAACTTGTTTTATGTTCTTTTGTGATTTTAAAATTCCTTTAGAAATGGCTAGCTTCTTACAGCTGTGTTCTTGTCAAAACATTGTTTGTGGGCAGAAAGTGTAGAAGATGGGTCCATCTTCGATTCCCTCCCTCTCAAATGCCTTGAGTTAAAAATCCTTTTATCTCCTATTCAAACCAGTTGAATGGTAACCTCTTCTAATGCGTATGTCTGAACCACCCTTTGGTAGGTTAGCTAGAAATGTGGGCTGTCTATGTGTAAAGTGTGGCATAAATTTTCCTTGTACTTAATGCCACTAACTGCCTGAATGCCAGTATCTTACTAGTACAAGCGTGATGTATGTAGTGGAGATAGAGTGATAGATGAAGACTCAAGAGACCTGGGTTAAAATCCTTGCTTGGCAATCAACTGCACTGGCACGGGAGGATGGTGAAACCACCCCATAATATATCTCACTCACTTAGAAAGGCCTGTTAGGATTGCTACAAGTCAGCCATGACTTGGTGGCACATAACTATTGCAAGGGATGGGTTAGGAAAGGTTTTAATAGGGTTTAAATGGAAGTCTGTGTTGATGTCTGTATAACAAATCATCCTCCACAATTCCAGTACAATTTGGATGGGATCACCAAGCTGCAAAATGTTGAGATGTCAGTTCATCTTTGCTGCCACTGACAATACAGTGATGAAATAACCAGGACTCTCATACTCAGTTGAGTAATTGGTTAAAGAGATTATTAAACATGTTCCAGTTAATTAGATTTTTTTATGAGCCAGCAACTAGCAGTAGAAATACTTCTTATCAAAATGGTGTGTGGCAATTGCAAGCATACCCGCCCACCCCATTCTCTTTCATAGCAGAAAACACCTCTCCCTTTGAAGTATATAGTGTTGCAAGCATCATCAAAATACAGAGGATACAATACTAGCTTGCCTGTACAGTACTGTGCAAAAGTCTTAGGCCACCACCAACTGGTTTGGGGGAAAACTCAAAGAGTGATTAGGGGGGGGCATAACTGGGAACACCCTAGCTATAAACTTCACCAAACTTGGAGAGGGTTGAGAAGATAATGAGCAGAAGACACTCTACAATTTTGGTGTGTCTAGGTGGCTCAGGGGCTGGGTTATCCTCCACCATCACCCACTGAATTTTGCCCAAACCAGGTGATACATTTTAAATGTATTGTATAGTGGTACCTCATACAGGGTGCGGCAGCATAACTTCCTGTTTTCAAAACTTAATGAAACCCATTGTATGAATCAGAAAATTTTTATTTGTTTTTTATAACGTAGGCGCATACCTAAAGTTTTGTTTTACACAGTTTTGAAGATCAAATCAGGTAGGTGACGTCCCCCATTCTCCATACACTGAGTAAACCGATTTCTGGTGTTTGTCATGACTCTTTCCAGCATCGCAGGCTATATGCTGGGTTGCGATCACTGAACAACCACTTGAAAAGTAGGCCTCAACGGCAAACGCACACTCCACACTATTCCAACGCATGATGGTGACTGAACTGTGTCGGGACAAAACTTTATAGTCCCGCTTCTCGAACGAGACCACTAGCACTCCGCTACGACATCAACCGACTGAATTGCGCACATTTTAAAAAAGGAAGTTATGCTGCCGCACCCTGTACAACGATTTTAATCAAATCCACAGGGCTTGTTGTATGAAACAATTGCTATACGATCGTATAGTGAGTTTCCCTATAGGATGCGACGTACAACAATTTATTCATTTTGCTAAGTAGTTTTTTTTTCCATTGAAAAATTGTTGTACAATTTTTTCCATAGGGAAAATTGTTATGTGGGACACCGTTCCCCCCCCCCCCACCGAATTGTTATACGATTTCCTTGCTATATGGGGTGATTATTGTATGAGGTTCCACTGTATGTGAATTTAATGACTCAGTTATCAAGCAGTTGTTTAAATTTGTGCCTAAACTGTTTTTTTTAATGGCAGCCCTAAAATTGTTTGAAATTAAGAGGCAGATTATAGCAACATGTCACCAGAATAAATATGAAATTAGTCTGATCACTTCTACTAAGATTCTGTGCTCTTACCACAGTAAAACATTTAACATACAATTTGAAAGTACAGTAAAACCCTGGGTTACAGCCGTCTTGGTTTAAGTTTGCTGCGGTTTACAATGGTTAATCCTATGGAAATGCTGTCCCAGTTTACAATTTTTAATATATATTTTTCGGTTTACAATGATCAATTCAGGACAGTTTATTTTTTCAGTCCATCCCTATGGATGTTTTGGTTTACAATTTTTTCGGGTTACAACGGGGGCTGCTGGAACGGGGTTTTACTACACAGCTACCATTATTAGAAATGTGATAGGACTGTAGCTAATGCTTCTGATAAAGTGGACGTGATCCACAAAATCTCATATTTAAATACAGGAGTTAATCTTTAAGGTGGTATAACTTTTTGTCTTTTTTATTTTATTTTATTTATCTTCTGATTTTTTGATACCTCTTATTCTGAATGTTACAGTTTGATGAACTGCATATTCTGGTGTTATTATTACAGAGCAGGAGGAGGGGGGAAATTCACTTCTAGAGTGTGTCACATTCCTTTTAAAATCTGTTTGTAGGGACTGGTAGATGAGACCAACTCCCACCTTTCCTATCTCTCTTTCCCCTTTCTTTTACTGCTATATATCTGAATGTGTAAAATCTTTGATGGAGATTGCTTTGGATGTCTTTTGATGATGTGGATCTAACTGGATCTACTATTTAATTTTTTAAAATATATATTTTTCAAACAATAAAAATACAAAATATAAACAAGCATGCTGATCACAAAGACTAAGAGTAATAAAACTAACCATAATAACAGCTAAAATAAAAATATATCCCCTAATTCCAAAAGGCTATACTGTATATTCTTGTCCTGGTCTTACTCCTTTAGATTTAACTAAAACAGACTCTCCCCAAATCTCTTTTTAAAATCATTTTTAATTAATCCTTTCCTTAACTTTAATTCACAAGTCAAACTATAATTTATTGATGTATTCCAGAGTCCTTTATACTAATCCTCCAACACAAATTTTGAATATACTGTATTTTCTATTCTTTAACACTATGCAACCTCATTGCTGTTGCCATTACAATAATATTTCTTGTTTTATTCTAACATTTTATTTTCAAAATCCATTAGCAGTGTTATTCTAGAAGACATCTCTAATTTTAAAGACAGTATTTGGTTAATTTCTTCAAAAACCTTTTATCAAGTCCTCTTAACAACCTGACCATCCCACCACAAATGAAAATATTTCAAAGCTTTCATTTCATTTCAAAGCTTTAACCCAGGGGTGGCCAAATTTTTTAAGCCAGGGGCCGGTCACGTGGTTCCTCCCACCGTAAAATTCATCTGCGGCCATCGCAACTGTGTTTACAACAGCCACAGGTGCTTTTACGGCAGCGTTTTGCACAAGTGCAGGTGCATTTTGCTTCCACTTCTGGTAGTGGCAAGTGCAGTGTGGGCCGGATGATTTGGTGCTGCGGGCCGTAGTTTGACCACCCCTGTTCTAAGCTCCAGGTTGGGAAACAACCATATTCTCTCTGTCAAGGCAAGATTATTCTGAAAGGATAGATGTAGGAAGCTCTTCTTTTCCTACCATAGTAAGAAAAGGATGGAGACCACTAGAAATGCTGCAAGCAGGTTGTTTGCCATGAGTTATGGAACCTGATGATCATGAAGTGGCCAGTGTGATGGCAAAATCCAGTTTCAATCCCAGCCCTCGTCCTGTATGAGGATCACCATCTGGAGAATAAAATAGCCGCTCACATCAAGACCATGATTGTTTAGAAAGAGAAACATGCGTGTACTTAATTTTGTTTTTATTTCTAGGAAGATGAGTGAAACCAGTGCAAAATCAAGCCAACCCTTAGCTTCCAAGCAAGACAAAGATGTCGCTGTGAAGAGAGGAAGAGGGCGACCCAGGAAGACGCCTAAGGTTTGTAGAACACTTCCTTTTGTATGGTCAAGGGAGGTTTTGGATAGAAGACTGAATATTGCCTCTCTTCAGGGCACTTCAGGGAGCATGACTGTGATGTAAGCCAAATTATTGGTGAAATAGAATACCACTTCAGGATCAATAAGGCGTTAAGTTAGCATTGTTAATGAAAGCAAGTTTTCTGGGAAGAAGTGCACTTTTGACTGATGCTGGCAATAATGATTAAGTTGACTGTTGTCCACTTCCCACCTGATCTGATTGTTGTTCTCCAATTTATATAGAGGTTCATAATGAATAACCAGAGGACTTTTAATGCTTTGGAAGCATCAGAATATTTATTATCCTTGGTGTGTATAAAAAAGACACCAAGGTATCAGTAATTGATCTTTCCTGCCCTGCCATCTCCTATGCCCCAACAATTAGGCTTGCTCTAAAATAGTTAATTATTCTGATGCCAGAGACAGTGAAATTACCTTGTAAGGTTAGTTTTAACTGCAGACCCCTTTAAGGCCATGACTCAGACTGCCATCGTGTGATGTTGAGTGCTGACCTTCAGTGCTTTGATGTCATTATTTTCTTTTCTCCTCTTGACATTCCCTTTGGTATAATTTTCCAGTGGTTTTTGATATGTTTCAATACTGCCTGGAAGCTGGTGGGAGAATGTGTCCCATACCAGTGATGATGGCTTATGTTCAGTGATAAGTCGGGTTTCTTTTCTTCCTATGTTGTATGCCGGGGGGGGGGGGGGGGACCAATTTGAATCGCTCCAGGAATTGATTTTATAGGCCCAAGAGAACCTGCTGTGGTTCAGTAGCCAGTTCAGTAGCAATTTGTACAAAAACCATTAAAATAGGTACCAAAAGTTTGCTTTAATAGGGGTTTTCCTCACTTCTGGCTGAATTTTGGAAGCAAACTGCAAGGATTTCTGCTGGTTCTGCTGCCGGAATTATTTGCCATTGAATTTCTTTAGTTTTGGAGAAACAGAAAACAGGCCCATTGCTCTATTTGCTTTACAAGTGGTGACATATATTTCAGAGCGGTATGGGCAGGTGAGTGCCTTGTTGAGGTGCAGGGGCTTGAGCGGTCTAACTAGGCAGTGTTTCCCATCTCTGTCAATGATGTTAGGATGAGACTAAAACTCACCAAAGCGTCCTCTGTCAGATCCCTTGGGCAAGGTGAAAGCGGAGGGCACACATCATGGTCCGCCTAGCCAGCAGGTCACGTGATATCCAAATGGCTAAAAACTGCACACAGATGGACTTGATTTCTCATGTCCGTTTGTATGTGCGGAATGTCGTCACGGAGATGTCTACCAAAGCATGGACTCCTCACTGAAATAACGACTCCAAGGTAAGGTATGGGCAGATGTCTGTAGGTAACCTTTCTTTAACCTGTTTGGAAAGTTGCATTTAAATTGATTTGCACAGATGCTGGAAGAAAATAGTTCCCTAGGGCTTTGTGATGTGTGTGCTTCTATGGGTAACATCACATAATTAATGATCTCAGGTTGCTATAAATTGCCTTTTAGGAATGGAAAATAATTGTTTCATTGTATTGATTAATGCTCAAGAACTTAAATCTCGTTGACTGTATTAAATATATTTGGGTGGTAGTGCTGCTAATGCTAGGAAAAATGAAAAGCAGCTGTTGGGGGGGGGGGGGGATGAAAACAAATAAGAGATGAATTGAAAAAGAAGCCACAGCTTTAAGTTTGCAAAAGCTGAACAGGGCTTGTTAATGATATAATGTTTTAGAGGTCGCTCATTAATTTGATTGCCAAAACTTGGAGATAGCTTGATGGCACATCACAATAGCAAGAAAACCTCTTGGAAGTTCCATATGTTACAAACAGAACATGGGGGGGGGGGTCTGTCTCATTCATTGTATTCTGCCCCTACCCAATAAAGTTTAATGAAAGGGAAATGTCTGGTTACCCTCGAGCAAGTCTTGTACTGCCTGAATACCAAAGCCAATGTTAGTACAAGGAACAACATCATTAGGAAACTCACAAACTACAAATGGGAACTCAAACATCCACACTGCGTACATCAGCTTTGGCCCTGAGCATCTCTGCAGCAAAGTATGCTGCTCTAGTATGGAGTGTATCCACACACACAAAACAAGTTGCATCTGGATGCATCAAACCTACACCAATTGAGAAAATATACCCTCTTGTTGGTATCACTCCACCTAAGATCAGGAGAGAAGTAGCGTGGATGCTGAGAGAACTAAGCAAGAGAATGACCCTAGACATCCTCTGAATGGATATGAGCCTCAAGTCTGCCAGCTCAGATCTAGAAAGAGCTTTATGGCAAGAACAAACATTCTTCAGAGCAAAACTAAATTAAAAGATGGAGGAAGGAGCTCGCTGGGCAAATAACATCTTTAAAGGAGGATATAGCTGAGGAACTCAACCTCCCCTACATCACTGGGAGGACCTTGAATAGGCAGAGGGTCAGAGTCCCTAAATATAAGACCAACATGCTCAAGTGGGAGCTGTTGGCAGACAACAACACACAGTGTGCATGTGGAGAGATACAGAATCCAGCTCATTTACTGGTCTGCTGGTTACTGCCAGAACCATGCACCGATGAGGACTTAAATTTGACTCATTGGCCAAAGCCAAGAAAGTGGCTTCATTTTGGCAGTCCAGGGTTTGATCAGGACATGAAAAAAGAAGAAGCAGCAAGTCTTGTGGCTTTGCATTTTAATCCATTTTAACAAAATTATAACAGCCACTACCTGGAGATGTGTGATCAAAATTTAGCTGCCTCTGGCTTTTCTTCTGTCAGGTGAGAGGTGGCAACTGTCACCTTGCTCCCTTACTATCCTTCTCAGTTGTTATGAGTAAGCCAATTGCAGTGGGAAAAGATGGGTCACTGCTGGCGGTGTTAGATTACTGAGTGACGATCACCTACTTCTATAAACAGAATGTGACAAAGTCTTAGAAAGAGGAGCTGTGGGACACTTAATTTGACAGAAGTGTATCATTTCCAAAATATGTGCTATACTTCAAGTATTAAAAAAATTGTACAGGGTTAAGCTTCCAAATTAGTAAGTCTGCTTTTCTGATATTTTGGAAGGTAGGATCATTTTTGTCTGTCTGTTTTATTTGTGTTTGTTTATTTAGCTCTCCAGTAATGTATAGAAGGACAGGTTTTGTTATTCTCACCCTGCAACGCTAGCTCCCCGTCAAAATATGTTGTCACCAAAAAACTGAGCATCATTTTATAATCATTCAAAGATCCTTCTGAAGTTTTGTGCACTACCATGCCTTCCTGAATGCTGGGCTGGATGAATTAATGATGCTAATGCAGTATGGGGCAGTGCCTCATAATTTTAAGCTGTGCGTCCAAAAGTATTTTCTTACAGCTTCTGAATACAACCTAAAAGTGAATCCTTTGTTTTTACTTTGCATTGGGATGGACAGTAGAAGCCCATGAGTGTGTAGTTTCTACCACTGAAGGCTGTTCAGTTGTTTTGCCAACAGTGAGATTGGCCACATTCCATACAATAAAAATGTGTTGCCTGCACCACTCAAGGTGAGGTCTGAGTGGTATGTTTTTGGACACACTGCTGCAAATGGTGTGCTGGGCTTTGTAGAACGTCGCTGTCCAGCTACTGAACAGCAACTCCTGCCATCCCATACCAGCATAGCCAATGGTGGGAGGGCCACATGCTTCTGATCCCTGATAATATGTAGGCTAAACTTCTACTCTTCATAGACATTGGAAGTAAACAGGTATAGAATGTAACAGTCAAAACTGGGTTTTTATGTCATTTAATTGGAAGAATTAATACTAGACATTTCTCTGTAATAACGACTCCTTTGGCTATTGTTCTTGTATATTGTTTCCTTTGAGTGTAGTTTGGCACAATTTCTCACTTTCCCCCACTATTGCTTTTGAATAGGGATAAGGTGGAAGCTCAAGTATTTTGGCCACTGAATGAGAAGAAAGGGCTCACCGGAGAAGCCCTTGATGATCAAAGACAAAAGGAGAAGGGTACAGCAGAGGATGAGATGGTTAGACAGCATCGTTGATGCAGTGGGTGTAGATCTGGGCAGACTCCGGAGGGTGGCAGATGACAGAGGAGCCTTGTGTGCTGTGGTCCATGGGATCGCAAAGGGTCAGACTCAGCTGTGTGACTGAACAACAACAAAATGGTGGAGAGCGGGAGCTTGTTCTTCCCTGGACCTAGTATGGCAGGTTGCGTCAGCATCCTGCTCTCTTGTCTTGTTGCTGATTTCTGTTGCACTTTCTTTACAGCAAGAACCCAGTGAGGCGCCACCACCTAAGAGACCACGTGGCAGGCCAAAGGGGAGCAAAAATAAGTCCAAGGGAAGGGTAAGTGTGCATTCTCAGGATTAGGCAATGAGTTTGAAATCTTAAGCTACATGTACCTTAAGAAAAACACTATTGTCTGGTCAGAAATGGCGGTAAGACTGCAACAAAATCTCCCCCCCCCCCCCGTGGGGGTGACACAGCTGAAAACATTCGTCTTGCTCTGGATTGTTTGGAACAGTAAAGAGAGAACCAAAGGGAAGGGAGATACTGCCTTTTTATAATACAAATCCTAGGATACCCCCAACTAACCAGGCCCACTAAGACCAATTAACTATAACAAAGTGGTGGTCTTTGGTTCTCATAATATAGTTGTGACATTGTTCTTCATTTGGATTTTCTCTTCCCAAAATAGATTAGCAGAGCTTCCTGTATTTGTTTATTTTCTAAAATCAGAATAATTTCTAATCTTGCTCTGTTTGAGCAGAAATCCAATGACAAGAGGAAGATGAGATGTTGAAAGGTATTTCTAAGTCTGCTTTTTCGATGTGATATTGACACACAGTACAGTGGTACCCCGTATAATGACTTTAATTCATTCCGTGGGGCTAGTCATTGTACAGTTTAATCACTATGATGCATGCATTGTATAGCGATTATCCCTATGAGATGCATCCAGTGGTGGGCTCTAAAATTGTACTACCACACTGTGGGCGTGGTATGGTGGGTGTGGCCAGGGGGAAAGCCCTGTGATGCACCTGCATTAGGACTACTTTATTTCAAAACTTGGATGGGCAGGGCCAGCCAGAATTTCTGTTACCGTTTCTGGCAAATTGGTGCGAACCTGCTGATACCCACCACTGAATGCATCGTACAACAAATATTTCTATGGGGAAAATAGTACAATGTCAAAAAATTGTTGTACGATTTTTCCCATAGAGATGCATTGCATCGTATAACAAATATAGTTGTTATACAGGGGACAATGTTTTTTCAATCCTTGTCGTGTGATTTTCTTGCTGTAAGAGGCATTTGTTATACGGACTTTTACTATATAGGGATTTAAGAACGCTGTGCTGGCAGGATTAGGAGCTGGAGATACTTTACTTTCATTTCAGCTGTTTTCTGCAATTCTCTCTCCACCCTCCTACCCCCAGAAAACTGTGGGATGGGAAAGCATTTAAAGGAAAGAATTGGTAGATACAATATAAGCTAAGGATTTTTTCCTCATAAATATCCATACCCATCCATATTTTCTGTTGTCTGGATAAATTTAGTGAGAAGAGACCAACCACCACACATTTGCTCAGTCTTCAATTTGGCCTTGTATCAATCCTGAGATATTTTTACCATACAAAAGGAATTGTGTGTTTGTGTGTGCGTGCATGTGTGTGTGTGTGTTTGAGTTGCTAGTGAGCTTGAGAGGAAAAGAGAAATTCAGAAGACCCCCAGATTGCCAAATCAATGTTGCTTTGTGTAAAAGCAATCTGAATTAACTGGACAGCTGGTGGCATTTGCTTTTTGTATGTATATGTTCTGACAGCTGGAGTTTGAACGCTGTAAGAAAAGGAGAAAGGCATATGCTCCACTCGTTTGTGCGGGAGAAAGATGAGAAGTTCTTAGGAAAATATTGGTGTGGATCATGGTTTTCCTTTCCACTCTGGTTTTGGGGACTTTCAACTCCTGCCCCTTCTGTTTGTACCTGATTATACTCCATAGCATATACCAGATCATCAGCAGAAGAGAATGAATGCTTCTGCTTTCAAGTGCCGTAGTGTTGAAACTGAGCGGTGCTTAGAAAGACAACAAGTGGTAAATAAGTGACTCCACAGTTGGTGACTTGGCAGCTGTCTGTATAACGTCAAAAACACTGGACCAATTCAGAAATGACATATATTTTTGCACACTCTCCACCTCCCCCACTAGTCATCAAGAAAGATCTTTTAAATATCTCAGCTGCTTTAAAGCAGCAGATGCTTGGCCCTGAATTTGCAGCCAAGTGGCAGAAGCTGTTTCTCTGGTCACTTTGGTTTAGCCCGAGCCTTCTACCATCTGTTCAGATTATAAAAGGCAATGGTAAGAGAGCCTCCAGCAAGTTCTGGAGATAGGTTTTTTCCCCCCTTGCAGCTGCTACGTTGCCTGCTTCCTTGCACACTCATGCTTTATCAAGCCCAGCTGTTCCAATAGTTGGTTCAACTGAAAATTCAAGTAGGAATTACGGACATAGGTCCTGTTCTCAGTTCTAGAGTAACTAGTTCATTTTGTGACTTTGGAAAAGTATAAAATGCAGTGACATTGCAAAAATTCTTTGAATATGAGATTCATGCCTCAATTGTTGAGTAACTGGTATTCCTGCCTGAAGACCACTTACCAAATCATTTGGTCGTACCTCATGTCTGTTTCATTGAAACAGAACTAGAATAACAGGATTGGGACAGCAAAATAATAATAATGGTGTGTTATCAGGCAATTCTGTCTTATGGCAAGCTTTTCCAGAGTAGAAAATTCTTCTGGGTGTTGTACCTAGGGGGAGGCGGTACCAGCCCAGAGAAACCTCTGTCTGGTGCTAGAGGCCAGATTTGGGTCCTTTTTGTTGGTCTGGATATTTTCATGGAGAAATCATTTCAACGCCAAGAACAGGATGTGTGTACATACATGTTTAGTTTCAAACCTGCTTTGAAAACAGACGACTCATATCCTGCATACTCTTCTGAGTCACAGGATTAGAACCCAGATGGTTCCTTCTGGATTTAGCTATGTTGGGGATGACAAGGCAGGGACCTGTGCCACTGCAAAGACCAATTGAACAAGGCACTATTGCTAGCCCTAAATACTCAAAACACATGAGTCACATCCTCTGCTAGATGAACTTAGAGTTCTTGAGATCTTATATATTTTAGGATTTCCTTTATTAGTATACTTGAGGACATTTTGTCCATTTGTAGCATTTTTATTTGTTTTGGCAGCCCTGAAGATTACATATGTATATTCAAAGAAAAGCTTAAGATTTCAGAGTCAAATACATTAAGGCTATGTCTGTATAGACACTGGTTTCCCCCAATTTATTTCTTACTTTTTTTTCATGATGTTGATTAGTTGCTTACAATATGTTCAAAAATCAATTAGAACAGAAACATTGAAGGAGAATGGCTACCCTTTAAAGTAGCTTTGGGTCTATTCTCTCGAAGATACGAATTGTAGATACCGTGTATGCTGGTGTATAAGACGACTTTTTACCCCTGAAAAACATGCCTTCAAGTGGGGGGCCGTCTTGTACACCGGGTGCACTTCAGTTGAATAAAATACAGTAATACCTCGGATAACGTTTACCTTGGATAACATTTACCTTGGATAACGTTTACCTCAGATAACGCTTAAATCGCATAACGTTAAGCAATCTGGGGAGGAGAATTGCATCAAATAACGTTAAGGTCCTATGGGATGGATCGGATAACAACTTTTAATATCACATGACGAACAGGAGTTTGAAGGCTTTTAAAGGGAAACTCACGCCAGCAAACTTGCTAGGAACTTGCCTGGCACTTGCTCTCTCCCTCTATTTGTTACCTTCTTTCTATCATTGACAGTTCTACTTTGGTTACCAGATTAGAAAACAAACAGCATGGCAGCTCCCATAGGTTTATTGTTCCATTCAGCTTTAGTGAATTGTCTTTGGTGAATTACATTTAATAAACTTGCACTGTTTTATGTTTATTGTACATGTTTGATAACATACAGCCTTGTGACAGTTTTTCTGCATGTCTTAAGCATTTGAATATAAATTAACATGTTGAAATCAAATCTGATGTTCTTTTACGTTTTATTTGGTGTGTGGAAGGTGTGCGGAAGAGGGGGTAGTCTTATACAGCGAGTATATAACAAACTATATTTTGAGTGGAAATGTTGGGGGGTCATCTTATACACCCAGTCGTCTTGTACGCCGGCATATACGGTAGATCATGAATAATATTGCAGGAACATTGGTATAGTTGGCAGAACTCTTTAATGAGACACCGGTGTGTGTGTAGTTTTTTCTTCTTCTTTGCAGTGAATTTTTAAAAATATTTTCAATGAATGAGCAAGATTCCCTTGTATGTGTCCATTTATCATATATACTCGAGTATAAGCTGAGTTTTTTAACCCAAAAAATGAGCCCAAAAAAGGAGACTCCGCTTATACTTGGATCAATGATCACAAGGGTCCCAAAACCATGCTGGATTAATCTGTGCCAACAATTTAATTAATTTTACCATATTTTCATGTGTTTTGATTATTGAAACTCATTAGGAGCTGCTGCTTTTCCCACCCTCAGCTTATACTCAGGTCAATCTATTTTCCTGAGTTTTCACGTCAAAATTAGGTACCTCAGCTTATATTTGGGTCTGCTTATACTCAAGTATACTCTGTTTATCACAGCTCTAGTCTATTAAGATGTAATGCCAAACTGGTGTGCTCTTAACTGGAAGTAATTTGGTAAAGGAAGATGAGAGCTCCTTGGGTTTGCTGATCTCTGGAAGGAATCTATTCAGATGACAAGCAGGAGATATGAGTTGTTTGGTATGCTCTAGAACAATGTTTCCCAACCTTTGGATATTGGACTTCAATTCTCAAAAGCCTAAGTCAATTCCTCAAAGCACTGGTCAGCCAGTGTACTGACTTAGGCTTCTGAGAATTGAAGTTCCCTGTGGGAACCACTGCTCTTGAAGATGAATCCTCAGTCCAGATGTCTTGTCTACATTGCCTATCATCCCCAGTGGCCACATTAATTGGAGATGATTTCCTTTGTAGCCCAATGCATCTGACAGTTCCTATATTGAGAAACTATTCAGGAACAAACTATTTCCTGTACAACATATGCCACCTGTTACTATGAAACCATACTTGTTCTTGTTTTGGATTCAGTATTCAATGATGTTCTTGGTTCTTCTTTGAGACAGCTGTGAATCACACGTTAGGGTTTTGTGCCTCCGCAGAACTCCATTTCGGAAAAGACTTTGCAGGTGCAAAACCCTAACGTGTGAATTCACAGATGTATATTTGAAGAACCAAAGTTACAGGTAAGTAACCCATTTTTTTGAAGTTGTCTAGCAATATAGGTGTTTGTTGAGTGCCATCAAGTCAATTCCAACTTAGAGCAACCTTTTCCAGGATTTTCTTGATATCGAAAATGCAGAAATTGTTTACCATTCCCTTCTTCTGCAAGTGTCCTGGGATTCTACATCTTGCCCAAGGTCACACAGAATGGCTCTTCTCACTGGTGGCACAGTGGGGAATCAAACTCCCAATCCCTGGCTCCACAGCTAGATGTCTCAATGTCTGAGCTATCCAGCTAACTATCTAGAAATATAATCCAAATAAAGACATTCCAAATGCAAAGCCATCTGAGATGGGTTTGGGTCTGAGACAGTAAACATTTTTCTGATTGTGCTGGCTTAAAAGTTTTTCTCTGTCTAGAAAGCTGCCGTAACAACACCTGGGAGGAAACCTCGAGGCCGACCCAAAAAAACAGTAAGCTTTTGTTCTTAAAAAGTAATATTTATCTGGGGATTAAAATGTGCTTTGTGGGTTCTCATAACATGATGGTAGCACTTTGCATTTCATAGTACAGTATTTGTGAATAGTGAGTTCTCTAAATAGAGAAATAAAATAACTAGAGTTGATCATGATGAGTAAATATAATGACCATCATGCTATTCTGTTGCTCAGAGCTGGAGGTCTTCAGTGGATGTTGGTTATGAACCTAGTATGTTCTAAATCAGGGGTTCTCAATGTTTTCACTCCATGGGCCGGACCACGCCACCTCAGACAGCTGAGCAGGCCAGACTGGTGGTTCCCCCGCTGTAAACTGCGCCTGCGACTGTGCATTTACAAAAGCTACTACAAGCGTATTTATGGCATGTCTATGACAGCCATGGGCACATTTATGGCTGTTGTAAATACTTCTGCCAGCAGCAGGCCACATGAAATGGTGCTGCGGGCTGTAGGTTGGAAACCCCTGTTCTAAATGTAAACAGTGGCTTGTAATACTCAATTCGGTCTACTTTGCTGTTATACAGTTGTACCTCGCTTAAAGAACATAATGCGTTTCACAGATTGCTCTTTAAGCGAGTTTGTTCTTTAAGCGAAACACCATTGTAAATGACCAATTTTTTTGGGGGGGGGGGATTGGAAACCCCGATTTATTTGTTAAGTGAGTTTTGGGTTAGTTTTATTTGTTAAGCGAAGCGAACATTCAGAGAAAATTCTGCTCTTTAAGCAAGGCACTCTTTATGCAAGGTTTGACTATATGTGGTTATTTAGCTCGGACAGGTGATTTTCTGCTTCAAACCCTCTACTTGAAGAGGTGTATTGGATTTTCTTCCCCTTTAGATGATACTGAGCTTGTTTCAGCAAAGCCAGTTATGAATAATGCTGCAACATTCAAGCTGAAACTTCCTACAGTAAACTGATATCCCAGACGTTTGAGAAAGGTACTATAGGACTGGTAAAGCTAGCTGTGAAGCAGATGTGGATAAAAATAGCCCACCAGTTCTGGACTCTTCCTATTTCTTCACTCCTTTTCTTTACCTTATGATTGATGGCTGAAAACTAGTGCCCAAGGCAGCTTAAGAGATAAATGGTGTTTAATTTGTTCTTTTGATGGTTGCTTGAGATTTCACCTCTGTGGTGTATCTGGTTTTTTAGAAATGGCTATCAGTTTGGCATCTTCTCCATGTAGCTTTCCAATTTATACTTACTAATGTTGTTTATTTATTGCTCAGAAGTGAGTAATAGGAAGCGGATTGTTCTCCATTAGCTGGTGCACACTTGGTGTTACTACTGTGGCGTTCTAAGATTCCTTCAGAGTGAGTTTCAGTGTCTGGCCTTGATTAGAGCAACCACAATGTTCCACAGCCTGCTAAGGTGTTTTGGTCTAAGTTCAAAAATCCAACAACAGAATTAGTATTTCCAATTAGAGCATATGGTACTAGGTCTAATTTCTCACATGTCGTGTCTTGCCACTATGGCCCTGTTTAACAAAATTATGCCATAGGTTCCATACTGCTTCCTTTTAAGTAACAGCTAAACCCTCCTTACACAATTATTATTTGTTTGTTTGTTTGTTCAAATTTATATTGCCGCCCACTCACTGTGTCATTGATTTATTGATATTATTCATTTTGGCTTGCCTTTCTCCAAAGTACTTTTGGGTACTTCTTCCCTTCTTTATCCTCACATCAAATCTTTGTAGTGGGTCAGACTGAGTGGGTGATTAGCCTAAGGCAGTGGTTCCCAACAAGGGGTACACAGCCCACTAGTGGACTTCAATTCCCAGAAGCCTCAGTCAGTACATTGGCTGATCAGTGCTTTGGGGAAATGACTTAGGCTTCTGGGATTTGAATTCCAAAAACCAGCATTTGGGAAACACTGGCCTAAGGACATCCAGTTCTCCTACTCTTGCCTTTTTATACCTTTTTTTAAAATGTGGGTTGTTCAATATGCAGGATTGGGTCCAAGTAAAATGTCCTCCACGGGCCTCCCATGTTAGCACATTGGACTTCCTGTTGGTGACAGTAGGCTGCTACAATCCACCGTGATACATTCCTTGCACTCTCAAAATCAAGTCAGTCTAGGGCGGGAGCAGCCAACCTATATATCCCACTATATACCGTAGCAATGCCGTTTTCAGGTTTCTCTTGGCCGGCCAGCCCTAAAACCACACTCTTCAGCACTGCTATGACCGGGGGGCGGCGGCGGCGGCGAAGGGGAAAGTAGTTTCTCCTTCCTGGCTCTCCACGCAGGGAAGTTTCTTTTTTAAGCTGGGTGGTCAAGTGGAAAGCCCGACTGGACATCAGAACACTGTTACCATCCCCGCCAAAGCAGTACCTATTTATCTACTTGCAGTTTCTTGCTTTTGAACTAGGTTGCCAGGAGCTGGGGCAGACGACGGGGGCTCACCCCGTCCTGCAGTACTCAGATCTCAAACTGCTGGCCTGCCACTTTACAGTCGTCATGTTCAACAAATCTTAACCACTAAGCCACTGCAGTCTCATTTGTTCTTTAAAACAAGCTTAATAATAAGTACAGTATCTGTTTTTGAGAACAGAACTTGCAGCTTTCCTCTTCCTACTCACCATTATAGAAGTAGCCGATAGCACCACAACTTAAATCTGTCCCCAGCCACCAAAATATGAACTGAATGTAGGGCAGTCCTGCCAAAAGCAGCTGACTGGAAGCATTCCTAATAGGCAGAGGCAGCCTTCCAAAATATGGACCCAGATTCGTAACTGAGGGTATTAGGGGTTTTTTAATGATGTTGTTTCCTGCTTGCAGCACTTAGAACAATACCAGCAAGACAACACATTTGGCCTTTAATTTGTCCAGTTAAGAGTTTTGGCAACAGGAATGTAGATGCCTTGGGTTCTTCCACTATCTGTAACAACTGCTGTCACTAAACTGTCAGACATGCAACCTTCTCTCATCTATTTATGCTGCAAGCTTTTTTAGTGAGCCTGTTATCTTTCTCACGATCACTGGCTTTCCAGAGATCCTGCCAAAGCTGACAATTGGCTAGCATGGCTTAGCCTGTATGGAAGACTCAAATTTCCTGGTAATGATGTAGCAGTAGAAATAGCCTTGGAAGATCTCTCCAGCCTAGGGTGCGTGTAAGAAAAACAGCAGAGCCAGTCACACATTCATTTATAGCAAGATAGTGGCAGTGTTAAGACAGAAGTTCTCAACCTACAACCCATGGGCTGGATCCGGCCTGTGATGCCATTCCAATCAGCCCATCGCCATCTCCCCCATACCCAGAAGTAGAAGTGAGCGTGTTTACATCAGCTGTAAAACAGGCGTACATCAATGTGTCCGTGGCTGATGTAAACACAGAAGTGGGCACATTTACATCAGCTGTAAATGTGCTCTCTTCCAGGGATGTGGTCTGGCCCACTCAGCTTTTCTGGGGGCGTGGTCAGGCCTGTGGCGCAAAAAGGTTGGCCACCCCTGTGTTAAGGAAAGGTGCTAGCCGTGGCAATTGTGGTGGTAATAGGTTGGCTTTTGCCAACTGTGATGTTTGAATATTTAGGCTTTTAACATTTTATTGATGTTTTCCCTGTGGTGTTGCCTTCAATTTTCCATTGTACTGTATTTGAACTAAATGTCGATGCCCAGTGGTCAAGCGGCTATTCAGCCCTCTTCGTACAAGCCTACTTGCCTTTCCACTGTCTGGTTAGGGTAGCAGCCTAATTCAGTTATAGTTGTCTCCCTCCATTGAACAGAAAAAAACAGCCTCAGTCATTTCCTTCCCTTGCTAAATGGCAGCCCTGGAACTTGCTGTACAGACTTGGCAGGCACATTCCACAGCGGCTAAAATGTATATTTTTATGAATGAAGCACAAGGAAGTGGTGGTTGCTGACTCACACGGACACTCAGCCCTGACTCATCTCATTCTGACAGCATTTGTTTTTTCTTTAAAGGGAGCAGGCAGGAGAGCGACCTCCTTGAAAAAATATGTTCCCCCTTGTACAGGGGCAATTGCTTTTTATGACTGGGTGGGTGTGGATGGTAGGAGTTGTCTTTACTAAGCATGATGCTGCAATGGAAACGGCACACAAAAAGAGTTTGTAGTTTCTTACTGCTAGCGTCCCTCTTGTGGAGGTTTGGTTGTATGACAACCAAAAGACAAAACATCACTGTGTACTCAATTTCCAGAAGATCCCACATGCTTTGGTTCCCAATTGAATTAAAGACTGGGAATTAAATAATGCAAAATCAGAATTAATTAATTTTGGCTGCCAAGTGAGGCTAGGGTCATTTGTTTTACACTGATACCTAGGTAAAGGTCTCGCTTGCTCGAAAGCTAATCATACTCTGGGATGCAGTGCTCATCTCCGTTTACAGCCAAAGAACCAGTGCTGTCTGTGTTTTCAGATGTTTCTGTGGCCATGTGGCAGGCATGACTAGATTCTGGAGCGCATGGAATGCTGTTACTTTTTCCGCTGAAGCAGTATCTGTTTATCTACTTGCAATTTCTTGCTTTCGAACTTCTAGTTGGCAGGAGTTCACTCCAGCATCCAGCACTCCAGTCTCGAACTGCTGACCTTCCGGTCATCAAGTTCAGCATCTTGACCACTAAGCCACCACAGTCATTACACTGATGTTAAATAAATCAGTTTGGGCTTTGCACCCATTCCTGCCAATGCTTATCTGGCGTTTCCCAGATAAACTTGCAGCAGGAGCTGCTTCAGGCTCCAGGTGATTGGCAGAGACAGCCCCAGTTGATCCACAGCCTTGCCACCTACGATCTTCCTGGCCAGTCAGCAGATTGATGGGGAATAGCTCCATGGATCCAGAGGCAGCAGAGATGCCACTGATTACCCGGGAACGGTCTCACCATCAGCTGGAGCCCATTTCTGCTATCAAGGTAGACTGCAGCCTCCCAACAGCATGGATGGGATCCAGTTTATCTGAGACAACTAGTAGGCATACCCGCCCCAGGTTAGACACCACGTGTCCTGAAATTGGGGTTAAAACCCCTGATTTCAGATTGGTATTTTGGGCATGTCAATATGCACCCTTAGCTGTTGAAATCAGCACAGCTTTCCCAGCATTTCAGGCTCGCAATGCTGCCAACTCATACCATCTTCAGGCAATATATTGGAATGGTGGTGATGGTAGTAGTACTTGTAACACATGTAGGCAACTTTAGGAGTGGGGAATTGTAGTTTATGTTATATCAGTCCTGGGCCCTGAATAGGCTGAGGGTTGGAGTCCCTAAATGCAAGACCAACATGCTCAGGTGGGGACTGTTGGTAGACAACCACAACACAGGGTGTGAATGTAGAGACACAGAGTCCAGCTCATTTGCTGGTCTGCCAAATGCTTCCAGAGACATGCACCAATGGGGACTTGCGTTTGGGCAATGGCAAGGTGAGGAAGGTGGCTTCATTTTGGCACTCCAGGGTTTGATCAGGACACGAAAGCATACAATGGGGTAGGGACATTGTTAATGAACACTTTCTACTCAATGACAGTCATAACTTGTAATGACTCATACCTTCCTCATTCCAACATTGCTTCACATTTAGGTCCTGTGTCAGTTTCTTTTACAGCCATTTTGGCAGGGGGAAAGACTGGTTCATGTTTGTTTTCACAGCTGGCTTTGTCTCCTATGGTAGCAAGAGAGGGATTCTGAAAGTTTCTTCCCACCTCATTTGAAATTACATGACTTATATTTGCCTCCCTTGAAGGACAAGAACTCCACTACAAAGATTGTTGTTTGCAGGGCGGGGAGCAGTTCTGTGTAATTTTCTGCTGTGACCATGATCCTGGAACTTCATATAATAAGGTTGAAATAAAAAAGATCTGTCTGCACCTGCATTTTGGTATTTCAGCAGCATCTTGAATCAAGTAAAAATCATGATTCTGCAGTTATTAACACAGTGTTGTACAACCAAAAACACATTTGTGGCAGGGTGTAGCCATGCTAATGGGAACTGTAAAGCGAACAGCCCCAAATGCTTTCACTTCTCACTTAGTCATTTCTTTGGTATTGGTACTTTATAGTGTGAATTCATCTTAAAAGGAGCACAATATGTTGTGCCCCAGAGCTTCTCATTTTCTTCCCTCTTCCTCTGCAGGAGAAGGATGAAGAAGAGGTCACCATTTCCCAGGAATCATCCGAAGAGGAGCAGTGAAAATAGCCAACTGGTTCTACCTCACAGTTCAGTTTTCTGTTTCTTGTCAAGTTCTGGGATGGAGGCAGGAACAAAGAATCCTCATCCTTTTCTGAACTCCCCTCACCCTAAACAAACAAAAACCAACCTTCTCCAGTGTGATCAGTTAGAACAACAACCTGGAGTACAGTGTGAAAACTAATCAGCTGTCACGTTTGATGTGTAATGTTTATTGGGAGAACCATGCATTTTGTTTTCTTTCATATTGACAGGGTTAATTTTTTTGCCTACCAGTTCATGTAGTTCTGTTATATCTGTTTTTCCCCCACCTGCCTCTTCAATATACTCCTTATAGAGAAAGGAGTATATAAATCTTGGTAAACCACTTATTCATGTTGAAAAGAGTGGACATCCTGCATTTTCTTGCTCAGTGCATATATCCCTTATAGAGAGATCTAACAAAAGGGTGCTGTCTGGCAATGGCAGAAGACTGTGCTATAGAGAATTGGAAGCATTTGTTTGTGTATGTGTGTAAGTAAATATGGTGAGAAAAGGCACAAAACTGGGGGAGGGGAGAAAGAGCATGTTTATTCCTGTCATAAACTATTAGCCTTGAGTCCTGGTATTAGAGGAAATGACCTTGCTTTCTTCACTCCATTTCTTCTGGTTTCTAGAATGACAAATGGTTCTTTACAGTAGGTCTGTGCACTTCTGTTGAAAGTATGAATCCCCATCCTGACCAGATGTTTTGGAGTCAAGACTGATCTAGGCAAGACTGATGAGTTTGGTCTCTCATCTATTCCCAGGAGTGCTTTTCCCACTGACCATCTTAACCATTCTTCCCCTCTCCTCCCATTGTATCCCTAATTGCCACTGCCCAGGTAGAAAAGGTTTGTCATGTGGGGACTCTACAGTGAAAAGCTCTTTCCCATGGTGCTCAGCCATTCTGCACAGAAAGGATTACTGGATCTTTTGTCAAAATGAGACAAGCAGGATGGCACCTCCCATTTCATGAGTCTCTTTGCCCGTGATGATTTTCTGCATGGGGAATAGCACAGTTAGTGTTTTACAGTTACTGTTTTTTGTTTTCAAAACATGTTGTCTTTTAAGGCTTTTCTATTTCCTTCATCCACTACTACCTCTGGATAATTTAAGTTTCATTCTCTTAAAACATGGAGTTGCTGCTGTTCAGAACTTGCTGCTGCCACAGATGCTGCTGTACCGGTTACTGGGTTTTGTATTCCAAACAGGTTCTGTCTGGTTTCTTTCTCTGGAATTGACATTTTACACTATAGATAACTTTAGGTTGAGTTTACTTTTAAAACTATTGTGCTATTAAAAAGGGATAAAAGTTTTCTTCTGTTAAGACTGAGTGATTGGGAAGGAGGTGGTTTTTTGAAGATTGGCGTATCCACAGGTCACCTCTTGGCATAGGCAGAATTCTACATTCTTATCATAGTGTCCACAAATTGTGATGTACAATAATCACGAGTAACATCTGAAGGTGTATGGTCAAATGTTCCTTTAGGTCACTGTGCTTTAGAAAAATGTACTGTACCTTGTTTTTTAAAGAATAGCAACAGATTCAAGGAGGTGGCAATAGTTAGTTTTAACAAGGGCCACATTTTTTTATAAAACATTTCTCATGAACTGAGCTGTGTGATAGTTTCCTGTGCTGCTTCTAGTTCACCTTAAGATAACAATAAGATCACTGTGTGCCAGAATCATTTTTTCAAAATGCTAATGTCTGGCACAGCCTTCCATCTGCAGTAAGTAGAACCTCATGCGGTCCACTTTCTGCTTTAGTACTTTGGTTGCGTAGACAAGCTGTTGATTTGGTGTAGTCTAAGATTCAACATAATTCTATCATGGGTCTTTACCCATTATTATTTTTTCTTAAAACCAGAAGGTTGACAACCTTCTCCTTGAATTTCTGTATTTTTCCAAACATTGCTAGGGGGATGGTATTCTATCTGCCAATATCAAGAAATGGCGCTGCTTCCATTTTGCCTAACTGGCCCTCTTAAAAATGCAGTAGTGGCCCTCTGTTAAGACTGACATTAGTCAAGATCAGAACATAATTTGAACAATGTCTGAACAAATGACTTCTTTAATATACAGGTTGAGAATTAATGCAGTGGTTAAACATATAACCATGAAATTGAAGGGGACAAGGCTAACTTTGATGTATGCCATTCAGGAGCTATCTTCCCTAATTTCACAATGTTACAATTGTTATATCAAGGAAGTAGCAAGAAAAGGACAGTCCTATGACTGTTAAAAAGCTGGATGGTCCTATAGCATCCTGTTTCATCCTTTGAGCTAGCTGAAGCCATGGGTATAAAGGTTTGTCAGTTTTGTACAATGACAGTATTGCAGATGCTTCTAAAACAATTCTACAAGACCAGGCAGGGAAAAGGGTAGGGTGATGGGTGGTTTGTAGGTTGTTACGTGAATCTCTGACTCTTGCTAAAGATTTGTTAACCTCCTATTTGCAGTTTACTTGAATAAAACACTTAACTAATGTTTCAAGGCTTCCCTTCTGAATTTTGTTTAAAGACAGTCTGAGAAATTGGGTATCTATGCTGTTTCCTAAGCTGTGTTCAGTGAGCATTTGTGTACACATAGTAGCCCAAATCAGAATGCCCTCAAGAGGAATCATGTTGCCCAATTGAATTTGCAACTACTTCCATATCTAACACCATTGGACTATATCTTGGTTTGCATTATGTACTTGGGGCTGCTGAACTATAGTTTATAGCAGCACCTTGTATACGCTACCAAATCTCTTTTCAGTGTGAGATAAGAGTGTTCTAAATCCCACCGCAAGTATATACTGTATTACTTAACTACATCTATGACTTTTCTGCTGAAACTGTTTTAACAGTCAGTCCAGAAATAAACGTTCATCTTTTGAGGGGAGTACAGTTTGGAAGGAAGAAAATTAACAGGCATCAAGAGGACACAGTTGTACACAATAGTTGTATAGAATGTTACTGCAGGTACAGTTTGTCTTTTCACTATGATAGCACAGTAGTATGTATTTATTCGTGGCTACATTTGAATTGTTATGGAATGAATATTTGTATAATTCAAGGACAAGGAAGAGGTGGCTCGCCAGATATACTTACGATGCAGCTCACATGATCCCTTACTATTGGTCATGCCAGACCAACAACATCTGGAGGCCCCAAAATTCCTGAAGCTGCTGTAGTCACACCAAGAATCTGGCACAATTCCTGTCCATCTCCCTTTTGGCTGAAGGGTTTTAAGGTAGCCTGAGCTAGTATTGACAGTAACTCTACATAATTTACCTTTACAACAAAAGCCCTTATCAAAGCCTCAATATGCCTCCTGGTTACAACAGAAATTAGCCTAGAGTCTCTAGGCTGTCATAAAGTATATTTAGGAATTTAATGGGAAAACCAACTTAGATTTGACTAAATATACCAAGTACAGTTGTACCTCGCTTAAAGAGCATAATACATTCCACAGGATTGCTCTTTAAGCGAAACACCATTGTAAATGACCAATTGTGACTTCTGGCAGGAGGTATTGCAAACCCCAATTTATTTGTTAAGCGAGTTTTTGGTTGGTGTTATTTGTTAAGCGAAGCAACCATTCAGAGAAATTTCTGCTCTTTAAGCGAGTTACTCTCTAAGCAAAGTGCTCTTTATGTGAGGTTTAACTGTAGATTCTTTAGACAGATGCAGTTCTTGCTCAGTGATTAGGCCTAAGAAATTGCAGCCTAACAACATCTAGGAGTTATTAATTACTCGCACCTGACCTAAAGCAGTGCTCAGCGTTTTGAACTTCAATCACTCTAGCCAGCAGGGAATTCTGGAGGAGGCAAAACACAGGCCAAGTGCCACAGGCCTAAAAACTGTTAACTGCAATGTTCTCTCAAGCACTTATTACTAATAAAGGGCTTTACTTCAGTATGCACACTGCCATCTGGAACAAATATTAGTTACTTGCACACCAACATGCAGGTCTGAAAAGGCTACTGGCAAACACAGGTACCTCTCACACACAGTGTGACCCCAACATTAAAATAGTCCCAAGTGAAAAGAACAAACCTTTACTTCAGTGGTGGGCAGCAAAAAATTTCGCCTACATCATGGGTGATCTAGTCATGTCTGCCATATGGCCATGTATACATCTGCAAACACAGCACTGGTTCTTTGGCTGTAAATGGAGATGAGCACTGCACCCTAGAGTCAGATATGACTGGCTTTTGAGCAAGGGAGACCTTGAACCACTTGCAAGGACAAAACCTGATGGGTCAGGGAGGTGGGCATGGTCACCCAATTTTGCAACACCCTCCCCACCCAAAGGCAACCCAATTTTGCCACCCCCCTGCCTAGAGGCCAAACAATTTTGCTATCCCGCTCCTGGTGTGTGTGTGTGAGAGAGAGAGAGAGAGACCATTGCTGCCCACCACTGCTTTACTTTGTTCAGGAAAAAGAGACAAATTTCACTGGATGCCTGTAAACTTGTTAATAGGGAACAGAATTCTGGCATCCTACTGAATGCCTCTTCATTGAGAAAAGAAGTGGGTAAGTACAGGAGGGTACATTCATTAGTGGCCTCTACAAACCACATGAAGCCTGAAAATGGCTACTAAAAATACAGTATATAGGAGAAGCAAGAGCCCTTAAGGAGAAATCCAGATTTATACACTGAGAAGCAGAAAACCCTATTTTTGGTTTTAACTGGAGACCTCTCCCAGCTCCCAAGTGCCTCTGGAAAACTATGGACTAAAGCTCACTGCTCACCTCAGTCTAGAACTGTAGTAAAGTGAACTTAAGTTGGAGCAAGAGAACTATAGGCCTAGACAGCTGCTATATCCACTTATTTGTGGGGTTTTGGCTGTCAAGTCATCTAGAACCAAAAATGCATCATTAGGCATTGGATGTATGAACTCCATGCAGCCTAGCGGGATCTTAGTCCTGCATGTGAAAACTGAGGCACTCTTAGTTCAAGGGGAAATACACGTCTTGCTGAGCTCTGTAGTACAGTCCTCTCATGACAAGGCCTGACCATTCCTTGCTTGGCGGTGGCAAGGCAAAAAGACTTGTGCCTCTAAAGCCAATATAGTTTCCCCATGAATACATATTCCTCCCCCTTGGTGGGATCAATGGCACCAACGTGTCAGAGATCAGCATTACTGGTTATAGGAAATGCATAATGTTTTGCTACTAGTGCTGCTTTTCAGATTGGATTTTATTTACAAAAAAAGATAACCTTCCCAATACAAAACTATCAACACAGGAAGAACCACATTGAGGAATGCAAACCTCTGAAGGAAACAGTTCCTCAAGAATGCACTAAGGCTCCACCTGCTAAATACATCCTGCTTGGCTTTCCTAGAAAAGTGGCATCCCCCCCCCCCCCAGTCTACAATGTACTTATTGTACAAAATTCAGTAAGTGAAGAATATCACGTAACCAATCATACTCATTTTTATATAGCTATTCAGCTTCACAACAACATTTTACTTTCCATCGAGAGTCACATCATTGGATTCCAACTGTTAAGTGATACACCCTTTATATCCATAGGTACGAAGGACAGGAGGCAGCTACCAAATGCATTGGAAAGTCATAGTAGCTGCAGTTTTGATGCTACTTAATTCACAAAAAAGAGAGATCAGCTGGGCTTTTTCTTAAGGCTGAGCCTTTTGAGAACTGCAGCTCATCGGACAAGAACTACTTTTGCCTGAATTTTCAGAAGTTCCAGTATCTCTTCATTATTCATCTAAAAACCAAAAAGAGGGGATAGTACATGGAATGTTATCCAGATCCAAAAGTGCAAACTTCCAAGCCCTCTAGACTGCTGTCTACACTGGATGCTCAAGAACAGCTGAGTTCACCGCATGGCTGCATCCATTTAGCTTCTCTCCCTGGGAGACAACAAGGCAAAAAAGACGCTGTAGTGAAATGGAAAGAGAGGCAGCAGGTTCAAAGTTAATGGTGTTGGGAGAGCTTCAAGTTGGTGCATGTGCCAGGTATATGAAGTCATCCATCTACATATGCCCTCTTGTGGTCTGAGCTGAGCCAGTATCAAGCCTTCACATCCACACATGAACCACGGTAGAGCTGGTAACCTCCCCAGCCATGCATCACCTGTAATACAAGAGACACATTCATTATTTCCTTCCCATCTACATAACTCTCCCATTACTGACAAAGCATGGTCTGCAATTAAGAGCAGCCTACATGTGTGTTCGAGAAACATACATTGCTAACCGGTCGCTAAAGCAGGCTGTTTCTCGTCTATAAAGCCAGGGAGAGCAGTTACTGATTAAGATCAATGCAAACAATCTTTACAAAAATGATGGCACACTGGGTGATTCAATTTTCAGCAAAACATCAACTGAACATCTATACTACAGGTAACTTTATGTAACTCAAACTAGACTTCCGTTGGAGTAAAGATAATGGAAACTAAACACACATTTTAAGAGTTTTTTGACGTGGGGTGGAGGCTGTCCTTTGCCATAGAATTTCTCTAGAGAAATGGTAGGTGTCACCATCATTTGTAGTAGTTCTGCATTACATCTGTATTTCAGAATGTGAGCAAACAACCAAAAAACGCCACCCACATACAAGACAGAATGCATAAATGTACACATATATTTATGCTTATTTGTAACAATAAGAATTCAGATACTTTTAAGTACCTATGCATGAGATTTAAAACTAGTGGAGAAGTATTTCAAACTACTGAAGACTAGAAACATTTTCAGATACTCTGGTATTTAAGGGCTTGGAGGTGTTTTCTGTTCTGATAGGGTTAAAGTATTTTCTGCTTCCCTCAGTTCAGGAGTTCTCAACCTTTTTAAGCCAGGGGGCGGGTCACGCTCCCTCAGACAGCTTTGGTGGCTGGATGGGCATTTTGCCCTTCCTCAACCACATGGCACTTCCTGGTGTGGTGGGGGCCACATCCGCCCCATGGGCCATAGGTTGAAAATCGCTGTCTTAGCTGATCACATATTATGTAACTGCAAAAAAAATTCACTGTTAACATGCAGCCTTCATAATTAAAAATCTAAGAATATTTATGAATAATACACAGACACATACTACCTGAATCACACACTTAAGCCAAGCTTTCTGTTTATCAGAAACACAAAAATAATGCTTGGCTTCACTGCATTCCTACTGTTTGCACATTGTGCTTCTCAGACTTCTGGAAACTGACCCCTCTATGGATCAGGCTCACATTTCTTTTATTCCAGCTTTGGCAGGAGACAAAATACTTGAGAATAAATAAATTTAATATTTCTTAATGCTACAGCTTCCCTTGTTTTGCTTGCAAATGACTGGAGCCTAGAGGCCAAAGCTATTTTGAGATGGAAGGGTTCGTGGATAACAGCATGCCTAGTGTTCAAAACCTACACAGGTGCTGTGTCTTCAACAACCTTCTACAATAATAAGGGTAGGCAACCTATGGATGCTGGCAATCCTAAACTATCCTAAACTAACTGCATGTAGAACAGGGGAGACACTTAAGTTACTGCTATTCTGGAACAAAAAGGATAGTGATCATTGTTAGCAACAGAGCTTATAGGGTAGTCTCCAGTGGTTGGGGGGGGGGGTACAGAGCCTCTCCCCATCCCAAAAGATTACCTTTGGAGAAGTGAGGCATTTTGATAAATAAAAAGTTGCCTCCTTGTAGCTGGAAGATCCTTCACCTATACGCTATGAGTACCTTTGCCCAGGAAGCAGGGCACAAGTCTGTAAGGTGAGGTTTATGTTTTGAACCACTTCTGCCATTTACTCCTCTTTCTCCAGCAGAAATGAAAGCACTAAGAACTCACCCACCCGCCCCAATCAACACACATAGGTGGCATATACCAGTCCCTTCTTCTGGGAGTTCCCTGGAGCTCTGCAGCTTACCCATGGACACACAGGGTGGCTCTTTTGAGGTGCACAGTAAGGAACTGAATCCCCAGCCTCTGGTTCCACAGCCAGAACCCTAAGCCACCGAGCAATCAACCATCTAGCTATGGAGCAATCCATGCTGTCTAATCTATCTAACCTCAAGGTCAATGCAGTTGGACATTCTGGACTGCCAAAGTGAAGATCTGGACTGCCAAAGTTAGATCGTTATCTTTCACTTCCCCTATTCACTACTCCCAGAACATGCACATAACCCAAGACTGCAGACTAAATTACCCACCCACACAAAATGCAGTTTCTTACACTGGACCAGAACTTAGCAGGGGCCTGTCATTCAGAGACTTAAAACTTACTTTAGTGTCCTCTGTCTCCACCAGCAGCTCCTGTTCAGCCTCGTGCAGCTCCTCTGCAGGATCATAGCTGTACATTGGCAGCAAGTGATGGCGCAACTGGTCATACCTGGGACAAAGATTGGCAGCTGTGACACCACTTTGATACAGCCCAAGTACAACTTAGTACAGACGAATCAATTAGTCAATCAAGGTCAGTGGTCCTCTCAAAAGTGGGAGATGAAGTTGTATGATATGTTTGTTCCGCAAAGATTTTCAAACTCATTTTATGATTTTTACTAAATCTAATTCTAAAGGTTGGGAAAATCAGCCGGTCAGCAGTTCGAGACCTGAGTACTACACAATAGAGTGAGCTCCCGTCTCTGTCCAAGCTCCTGCCAACCTAGCAAGAAACTGAAAGCATATAAATAGGTACCACTTCAGGAGGAAAGGTAACAGAGCTCCGTGTGCTCCGGTGTCTAGTCATGCCTGCCACATGACCACAGAAATGGCTCTGGTTGTAAACAGAGAGGAGTACCGTACCCTAGATTCAGATATGACTGGCTTTCAAGCAAGAGTGAACTTTTACTTTTACCTAATTCTAAAGGTTTGATAAATACCTAACCTCCCAGTCTGTCACATGTTACAGGTAAAAAAAGTAACCCTAAGATCTATTATTCACCTCAGTCAATTTACACAGCTGCATTTCTCATCTTTCAATAAGTAATTTGTAGTTCTGATCACGTCATCTGCTACAAAATAAGCTTTTCATTATATATGTGACCTTATCAATTAGTGGGAAACATTGCTTTCAAAATTCAATTTTTACTGTAAATAATAAGACAACAGCAAAGCAGAAATTACTGTAGTTTTCCCAAATTGTTCACTCTTGATTAAATGGAGCAAGTTGCACTGCACATATTTAACCTTACATCTGCAACTACCACTTGCAGCTTTATCTTACATTAACACATCCCTACCATCTCTGTCCCAGCTCCTGCCAACCTGGCAGTTTGAAAGCAAGAAATAGATAATTGGGTGCCACTTTGGTGGGAAGGTAACTGTGTTCCATGCACTCCATTGTCTAGTCATGCCTTCCACATGTCCATGGAAACATCTAGATGCAGATAGAGCTGGCTCTTTGGCTATAAACAGAGATGAGTACTGAAATCTAGAGTTGGGTACAAATAGCTTTTGCGCAAGGGCTTTATAGTGGCAGACCATATACATAACATACAGAGAATGTGTGGGTGTATGTACACATACTAAGCAAAATGTAATTAAACTATATATTTTCATAATGTAACTCTATAACTGCAGTAAATATGGTTATATTTAAGTAATAAAAACAGGATTCTTAATTTTGAATTATAACAAACATCAAGACCATTCTTCTGCCTCAGGAATGCAATCCAGTTTTCCTTAAAGTCCCACCCATGTCATGTACTGGTTTTGTAGCTAAACTGTTTCTCAGAACCATCATTCCTCTTGACGTTCCAATCACTGGAGTAGATGCCAAACTCTTCAGAGTAGCCATCAGCATGTCTGAAAACCTACTAAGACACCACAGACACCAATTTCTAATGTTAACTGTACAAGCGCCATACATTACATTACATTGTTCGTTGTTGTTGTTATGCCATCAACTTAACCCCGGATTTATGAAGACCCTGTAAAAGAAGAATCTCTAAAATGTTCTGTGCCCAACAGCTCTTGCAAACTGAAAAGCTGTGACTTTCTTTAGGGAGATAATCCATTTCACACTTAGTCTTAAGTAGAATGTTTAACTCATGCATATTCTTTACTAGAAACCAAACTCTATCTCCCAAAACAATCTGCAATGTGAAAAGGGTATTTCAGTAAGCTAAGCTAGCGTAAAAAAAAAAGAAAAAAGCTCATGGCTCTCAATGTCCGAATGGAGGTATGCTCTGGCAGGATACATTTCACAAAACATCTGGGCTACAAGGAAAGCAGTACAAGTACAGTAATACACCGGATAACGTTATGACTTGGTTCCACAAGTCATGACATTATCCGATTTTTAGCGTTGTCCGATGCATGCATCGAACAACGCAAAAAAAAAAAAAAAGCCCTGACTTCAGGGACAAACCGCTTTAAAGGCAGGCAGGGTGCCTTTAAAGCCACCCCCCACCTGCAGCAGTCTCTGCGACTGCAGTAGGGTTGTGGAAAAGCACCCGCCTTTTCCCCCGACCCTACTGCAGTCGCAGAGACTGCTTTTTTCTTTCTTTCCCTCGCTGTATTTAAACTACAGGGAAGGGGGAAATAGAGAGACGTGATTGGTTCTCTAGAGAATCAGTCACATCTCTCTCTTTCCCCCTCCCTGTAGTTTACGTACAGGGAAAGAAAGAAAGAAAAAAGCAGTTCTCTCTCTTCCTGTAGTTTAAATACAGGGAGGAAAAAAGATGCGAGGGAAGGGAAAGAAAGAAAAAAGCAGTCTCTGCGACTGCAGTAGGGTCGGGGGAAAAGGCAGGTGCTTTTCCCCGACCCTACTGCAGTCGCAGAGACTGCTGCACGTGGGGGGTGGATTGGGTAGTTCTACCCAAACCACCCCACACCCGCAGACCATTGCATCGGATAACGCTAAGAATCATTATCCAGAATTGTTATCCGATGCAAGTTTTTTCCAAAAAACTTGCATCATTATCCGATTCTAGCGTTATCCGATGCAATCGTTATCCGGGGTATTACTGTACTACCATCCTGTTAACCAGGTAGCCAGTACTTGTGCTTGAAACCTCCAGCCATCCACTGAGTAGCAATCCTGTGATTGCTGTAGTTGATGGAAACACAGCTTCCCTGGCCTACAAGGGAAACTGAGAGGTGATGCCACAAGGCAAGGCTGTTTTGGCCATGGTAAGTCTAGGACTCGGAATTCAGCCTGGTGGGATGAGAGGCCTTCGGCTGGGAGCACCAGGACTTTTTCCATCTGTTGGTGCTCCCGGGCTCTGCCTCCACACCAGGCTCAAAAGGCTGCCAGCCAGACCCGTCCCCGCCGCCTTGGACTTCAGCCTGGCAGGATGAGAGAAAGCCTTCGGCTGGGAGTGCCAGGACTCTTTCCACCTGTTGGCCCTCCCAGGCCCTGCCTCCATGCCAGGCTCAAAAGGCCACCGGCCGTCCCTGTCCCCACCGCCTCGGACTTCAGCCTGACGGGACGAGAGGAGGCCTTCGGCCGGGAGTGCCAGGACTCTTTCCACCTGTTGGTGTTCCCAGGCCCCACCGCCATGCCAGGCTCAAAAGACCACCAGCCGGACCCAGACTCGCTGCAATGGACTTCAGCCCAGTGGAACAAGAGGAGATTTAGACACTGGTACTGAATTGTATTGAAATGTATGTATTGTATTACTGTGTTTTTGTTGTATTTGGTTGCTTATGATTTTGTAACTGTGTATTTTGCATTTCTGTAAGCCACCCAGAGTCGCTGTCGTGAGCGGGGCAGGGTATAATTCTAAAAACTGAATTAAATTAAACTTAAAATACCAAGAACTCTGTAAATAGATCTAGATCCATGATGGTGAACCTTGGCACTCCAGGTGTTCTTGGACTTAAATTTCTAGAAGCCCAGGTCCCTGTGAATCCACACCAATGGGCTTACTCGTGTGGATTCACAGGGACTTGGGCTTCTGGGAATTGAAGTCCAAGAATACCTGGAGTGCCAAGGTTCACCATCACAGGTACAGATTATATGTACACAACCTACAGAAATATTAGTCTCATTTTAGCCTACTTTTCAATAAATAGACATTTTTTTAGCAAGAACAACAACAACCAACAATAATAAGAACAAGACAGACTTCCAAATGTTTTAAATCCTTCCTGTTTGGCCACCAGATGAGTGGCAATATGGGAGACTGGCCTAGTAATATCTCTTCTTTAAGCTCTAAAATAGGCAGGACGGACAGAACTGTTCAAATGTGAAGGACATTAGTTTTGTTAATACTGCACAATAAGTTTGTTAACGAAGTCCCTCCATTCAATGAAAGGTACTCCTATTCCCATTCTGCAGGGTAGTTCAATGGAAGGAAGGACATGGAATAATTTAATTTTATTGCTATCAGCTGTCCCCATCATAATTAGCAATATGTGACTTCAATTCATCCAGGCTATCGCCTCTCTGTATCTAAAATGACTCAAGCATACAGCTTAACAGGAGCACACAGTTTCTTCTGTGCTCTTGCTGAGCTGAAAACTTGTGGGTTGTTGTTTTTTAGTTTAAAAATAAAGCTAATTCTAAACCACCACATGACCCAGCCTCCTTTTGATCTGATTACTTTTTCCTGCACAGTCACTTACCTCCTCCTCTTCTGGATGTACATCATCTGCAGAAAAATAAGAGGATTATTTTTCCTTAGGGGGAATGAAGCATGGAACAAGAAAGAGGAGCAGCAATGCAAGATCAGCATCTTCCTAAGGTAGTCTGTTTCCAAGTCCCAATCTTGGCAACCAGAACGTCCCAATTATTCGTCCCTAGACGCTATTACTGGGAGTACGCATCTAACTGGTTCTCTGTGTCAGATGACCATGTCAGATGCAGCTCCATGACAACAGCACGGCCTCTACGGCTATTCCTTTGGCCCTTTCCTCTGGAAATAAGCAAGATTGCAATTCCAACAGCTATTTCACAAATGAGGGCAGAGGTAGCTTCAATTCACAGCTTCTAGGCGCCTTAAGGATAATGACAGTCACAAGGGCCAGATATGAGCTGAAAAATGGTGAGCTTTGCCATAGCCCACTGCTTAACCCAAAACAGGAAAAGTCTTCAGATTCCCTTGGTAAGACGTCTGCTTAAAAGTCATCATTTTTTTACAGATGTGTCTCATTAGATATCATGTTCTCTGATAGACACATGCAACTTTCCCTTTTAAAGCAATCATTTACTTGCCTGTACACTTTTAAATGGAAAACCCATCTTAAAGTCATAGGCACCTCTTTAAAACCAGTCTTTAAAGTGCTACAATGTTTTTAATTTTATTTTATTTTATTTTTGATCTTTAAAACCAGAGGAACAGTCATAGAATAATTGAGTTGGAAGGGGCCTATGAGACCATCGAGTCCAACCCCCTGCTCAATGCAGGATCCAAATTAAAGCATGTATGACAGATGATTGTCCAATTTTCTCTTGAATGCCTCTAGCGTTGGAGTGCTCACCACCTCCTGATGTCATTGGTTCCATGCAGTTTCCACAGATATGTACACTAAGGCACAAATGTTGGCTAAAATAACATCCAATTTTTCTTGTCCAGATTAACAAGTGCATAAACTTTTCAAAGAACTGACTTAATACAGATTTAAGTAACAGCCTTCTTCCGTGTGTAGGCCAGATGTGAAACTGCCAAAATGAAGCCACCTTTTAGTGAATTCATTCTGTACTTCCTTTTGCCTGACCTAGTGTGAGAAAGATTAGCCAGCACAAAGTTGCTGTTGCCTGGGGTACATCCGATTGTGGTTCAAAAATGTCACAATCTTCAAGGAAGCTCTTTCTGTGTACCTCAGTAACAGCCTTAATAAGTAAAAGTAAGACCTCCCTGTATTTCAAGGCAGGGCCAAGGGGCTCTCCAAGCCTCAAGAAAGTTCCAGCAGACAGGAAGATTGGTGGGGTTGGGTGGGAACAACTTGGAAATAATTTTTTTAGCATTTTAAAATCTTTCTGTATATACAAAAGATAAATTTAAAAAACAAGACAAGACTTCTTAGGTGAAAACAGAACAAGCATGGTGAGGTGAACAGTGCTTGATTGGGACTTGGGAAATTTGGGTTCCAATCTGCTATAGGGTCAAGAAGCTTGCTTGGTTAATTTGGGCCAGTGACTGACTCTCAGCCTGACCTACTTCTTAGGGTTCCTAGAACGACAAAGAAGAACTATATATACCAATGTTTCCCAACCTTTGGTTTTTGGACTTCCATTTCCAGAAGCCTAAGTCAATTTCCCAAACCACTGATCAGCCAATGTACTGACTTAGGCTTCTGAGAATTGAATTCCCACAGGGGCATGGGCCCCGTGTTGGGAACCACTGATATATCCTGACTCAAGCTCACCAGAGAAAAGATTGGCCAAATGTGTAATTATGTTTGTTTGTTTCAGTCCTATCAGCAGATAATTGTTCCTCTCACAGCAAAAGAAGCAAGGCTTGTGCAGCAATAAACCAATATTATCCAGTACTTTATGGTGTCACGTTAATCCCTACCGGACTCATTCATTTTGGAGAATACTCAACAAATGCTGCTGGAAGAAAGAGACTGTCTTCTGTATTTAAAATAGTAAAAATAGCAGCACTTCATCTGATAACTTAATTCAGGAAAAGGCAATCCCCCCCCCGCTTCCCCCTCCCCCCACACCTTCAGATTATAAATGGCAATTCCCAGTATAATAGCCAAGGATCAGGGATGATGGGAACTATACTCTATCAACATATGGAGAACTACAAATTATATGCATATCATAGAGTAAACAAGAAATGGTAGCTGTGTTATTCTGTGTTTAATGTTAGCTTTCGTGGATCAAGTTCACTTCATCTTTAAAGTGCCACAACATTTCTTTGCCTTTGATTTTTTTTACTCTCTGATATGCTTGAAACACAGACTTACACAGCTGCCATTTCAAAAACTTTAACTATACAACTTATGTATGTCTGTTATAAAAACGCAAGGCTGAAAGATTTGTGCTGGCACCATCTACCCCAGGGGTGCCCAAACTATGGCCCGGGGCCCAGATATGACCCCCAACGCCAATTCATCCAGCCCGCAGAGCCCTCGTACCGGCCATTTTACTTCTGCTTCTGGGAGCGGCAAGGGCTTTGTGGGGTGGATGAATTGGTGTCGTGCTGGATCCGGGGCCCGGGCCATAGTGACCAGCCCCCTGAACCATGTGACTGGCCCGTGGCCCAAAAAGTATGGGCACCCAATCTACCCTATCAATGGAGAAATGCTAGTTCTACACAGCAAAACATTGCGGAAACAATTACTGGCATAATTCAAGCCACTCACCACAACTATGACCACACCGACTATAGTGATTAGGAAAAACGGCACCAAAATGTAGCCCACCAAGGAGTCGTTGGCCGGTCCAGGAGAGGTGGGCATGGTGGTGTTACTCATGGCATTGGAAAATATCAAAGGTGATCAGAGCATCTGTCTTCATTGGGTAGTCCACCTCACAATCACAAAAACAAACATTTTAGGGTTAAAACACATTCTTCAAGCTTCCTTTTACCTATTTGTCTTACCTCCCCTCACATCCAGCTTCAAGCCAACAAACAACTGTGTATGCCGGACCAGTACTTGAAGTCACAAGCAAGTCATATGCCCTCCCTTCCCACTAGGTTCAGGGAAAGGGTGTTGGTGAATAAAACCCTTTTCAGTGGCATTTAGCTTTGAGGCATGACCCACAGCTGACTGGAAGTGAGATACAAGACTAAACAGGCAAGAGAATAGATTCTTTAACTGCTCTCCTATTAATGAATTTCATCTGCCTGGGGCACTTTCATTCTAAAAAAAGAAAGTATTGAAACCCCCTCCTTCTCCCTCTACTGTTTAGGAATGGTGGGAGATACAGTAATACCTCGGATAATGCTAAGACTTGGTTCCACAAGTCTTGGTGTAATCTGATTTTTAGTGTTATCCGATGCATGTTAAAATCCTATGGGATGGATCGGATAACGTTAAAGCTCCATAGAGATACACTGTAACCACACAGGCTTTAGCGGTTGTTATCCGATCCATCCCATAGGACCTTAACGTTATTCGATCCAATTCTCCTCCCCAGATTACTTAACGTTATGCGATTTTAGTGTTATCTGAGGTAAACGTTATCCGAGGTATTACTGTACAGTAGAACCCGTATAACAAATGCCTAATACAGCAATTAAATCGTACAGCAACAAGGATTTGAAAAAACATTGTGCCCAGTATAACAACTAAAATTGTTATAAGATACAATGCATCTCTATGGGGGAAAATAGTACAATGAATTTTTGTTGTTATACAATTTTTCCCATAGAGATATTCATTGTACTGTACTATGCATCCCATAGGGAAAATCGCTATATGATGCATGCATGCATTGTATAGCAATTTTTTTCATACAACGAAGAGCCCTCTGGAAGGGATTAAAATAGTTGTATGAGGTACCACTGTACTTTCTAAATCAGAGCTTAGAAAAGTGACTTTTGAGACTATAGCTCCCCAAATTCCTCTGTTATCTTTGCGTGGGGATTCTGGGTAAAACGACACAAAAAGAAGTAACTTTATCCAAGGTTTGTCTGGATGATGCCACATCAAAAAATATAATCTAATGAGAAAAATCCTTCGTACACAGGGTCCAAGACAGCCCTCACCACACCACAATGATGTTTTTAAACCAGGGGTGCCCAAACTATGGCCCATGGCTGGATCCACCCCCCGGCCAATTCATCTGGCCCACGAAGCCCTCGTTGCTCCCGGAAGTGGAAGTAAAACGTGCCCATACGGGCGCATTTCACTTCCGCTTCTGGGAGCAATGAGGGCTTCGCAGGTCAGATGAATTGGTCTCGGGGCCAGATCCAGCCCATGGGCCAAAGTGACCAGCCCCCCCTCCCGAACCACATAACCAGCCCACGGCCCAAAAAGTTTGAGCACCCCTATTTTAAACCAAACACCCTCCCCACTTGAATCCCTACCATTTTAGGCAAACACAGTTGTAGAAAAGATATGCAATAATTCTCCTGGCAGAACCTCCTGATCACTGCTCTTACTTTCATAGCAGAAGGCTGCTGCTTCCAACCTTTGTTGCTGGAAGAGAACAGTGCTGTAACTTAGGAGCAGGATCATAACTCAGTGATGGAATACATGCTTTACACACACAATGCCTCCAGTCCTCAGGTGGACTGATGAATCTCACTGGACTAAGTCCCTGGCATCTCCAGTAGGAATCACTCTAAGTTTCTTATTCAAAACCACTGCCACTTGATCCAGATAAATGCTTACGGTAGCTACATATAATAGGAGGCAGTCATCCATGTTCCTTATGTTACCACAGGGTAGAATGTCCCATGGCATCAATCAATCTTCATTAAGGTCCAAGACCAGCATAGTACAACAAAAGGAACAGAAGCTAAAATGAGGGTACAGTACTTAAAAGATATCAAGAGACAGAAGTTAAAATGAGGGTGCTTAAAAAGGAGTCTTTCTTCTCAGTTAAGGAGAAGTAAAATTAGTACAGAAGATCAATCATGTTACAGCTATTTTTAAGCCTATACTGTAGCACTAATAGTTTATTTAGCTGAAGGATGTACCATGATTGTTCTTCTGATCTTACAGAACCTGGCAGTGTTGTGGGTGAAGGTGTACTGATGATGTTAAGTAGACTGACTGGCCTGTAGTTCCCAGAGTTGTGTTTGTTTCCTTTCTTAAACATGGGTACAAATGAATGCTGATCTCCATTCTTTGGGGATTTGCCCGCTGCTGTCAATGTGGGTGAACAGCGAGGTCCGAAGTGGGGACCACCATTCCTTGTTCTTTTTTTAACAGTCCGCGGGAAGGGGAGTAAGGTCCTCCCCTGAGGCCTTGCCAGAGAGGAGTTGGGTGATGAGAAAGTAAATTTCTGTCTTAGATACTGGTGGCCAGTTGGGAAGCCTTTCTAAGTCATCAGACTGTGGCTGTATCCTGGTACAGTTGCTATAGTGGTTCTCTCATACTTCAAGGGTGGGAGGTCTTTTAGCTGTGACAGGTTTGAGTCAGTGCTAGTATTACTGATGCACCAGAACAGGGCTGAATCTTTTGATCTGGCTCCCTGAACAAGCTGTGACCAGGTGGCCCTCATCGCCTCTTTTTTCTTACAAGTCAATAGCCATTTGTAGTCCTTTCTGAGGTTTAGGAAGTACTGGAAGGACTGGGCAGTAAAAGGAACAACATTGCCTCTGGACATAAGATAGGTGAGCTTTTTCTTGGCCTCTATGAAGTCCTTGTTAAACCATGGCCTGAAAGGGCGTAAGGTTGCTTTGGCATGGCAATGGATCTTACAGCTTAGATCAGGGGTTCTCAATCTTTTCCAGCCATGCCCAGACCACGCCCCCTCAGACAGCTGAGCGGCTGGACATGTGGTTATCCCCCACTATAAACGCTGCTGTTAAATGTGCCCACAGCTATCATAAATGCATTTATGACAGTCACGGGTGCATTTACAGTGCATTTTTTGCTGTTTTCGCCACTTCTGACGGTAGCGGCGGGAGTGAGGGTGGTGCATTTCAGGCTGTTTTTGCTGTTTCCACCGGCAGCAACAGTGACAGGAGTGAGGTCAACAGGTCACATGAAATGGCACCATGGGTCGGGCCGGTCTACAGGCCGTAGGTTGCTAGCTGGCTTAGATGTCACTAGCATTCACGGATTATGTTTGCATATGCTGACAAGGAATCAAAAGGGCCATCAACAGGAGCCCAGCCGAAGAAGCAGCCCCGGTCGTGCAGGCGTTTGCCCCGCCGCCTCAACCGTGCGGGCAGGTGAGGATGCCTCCACTTCTCCCTCCCCCCCTGAACTCATTCCACCTGGCTGGGAGGGATAAAGGGCCGTCAACAGGAGCCCGGCCGAAGAAGCAGCCCCGGTCGTGCGGGCGTTTGCCCCGTCGCCTCGACCGTGCGGGCAGGTGAGGATGCCTCCACCTCTCCCTCCCCCCCCCGGACTCATTCCACCTGGCTGGGAGGGATAAAGGGCCGTCAACAGGAGCCCGGCCGAAGAAGCAGCCCCGGTCATGCGGGCGTTTGCCCCGTCGCCTCGACCGTGCGGGCAATTCCATTGGGAATAGACTGCAACTTGACAATAAGAAGGTGTTATAGTATCTCTGATGTATTTTTTAGGATGTCCTGATGTTTTGTAATTTGTAATTGTTACTGGAGATTTTTGGGATGTATTTGGATATGTTTTGTGATGCTATTCTTGCTATGTGATATTTGTAATTTGCTATGTGATATTTGTAATTTGCTATGTGATATATGTAATTGTTTTTTATGCTATGGAATTTTGCTATGTAATTGTAACTGTTTCCTCTGTGAGCCGCCCAGAGTCGCTGTGCGAATGGGGCGGCATATAAGTCGAAATATACAATACAATACAATATACAATACAATACAATGTGAACAATTTCAGGTCTATTGCTATTTAAGGACAAAGTGACTGAGAGAATGGTAGCAGAATAGCAACAGGCATTCTTGGAAGAGACTGACAGTCTAGATCAGTGGTGGTGAACCTATGGCATGCATGCCGGAGGGGGGCACTCAGAGCCCTCTCTGTGGGCACACACACCATTGCTCCAGCACAAAGTTCACTCCGCCCCCCTGCCCAGCAGCCAAATGGGAACACTTCCTCCATCCCCTCCAGCTCAGAGTTCACCCCACCCCTCTGAAATGGTCTAGATCCATGATGGTGATCTTTGGCACTCCAGGTGTTCTTGGACTTCAATTCCCAGAAGCCCAAGTCTCTGTGAATCCACACAAATGGGTTTACTGTGGTTGGCCAGGTCTGCCTTTTTACAGATTGCCCAGCTGTGCCCATTCCTAGATAGGAAGTCCCTGGCAACACTTATTCATACATTGGTAATCTTAAAAATTTATTACCGTAATGCTCTCTATGTGGGGCTGCCCTTGAAGATGGCACAGAAGTTTCAGCAGGTGAAAACATGGCAGCACAGCTAGTATTGGGAGTGCAGAGGTTTGACATCTCTCTCTGATCATGGCCTGCTTGCATCACATCTCTGATAGATTTAAGGTGTTCGTAATCATATATAAAGGCCTACATGGCTTGGGATCTCAATACTTGTTGGATTATCTCTCTTGGTTGAATATGGCCCAAACCATCTAATTATTACAGTGGTGCCCATCCAGGCGCGTTTTACTTCCGCTTCCAGGAGCGATGAGGGCTTCGTGGGCCAGATGAAATGGTGTCAGGGGCCGCACACGGCCCCCGGGCCTTAGTGACCAGCTTCCTGAACCACATGATTGGCCCATGGCCCAAAAAGTTTGGGCACTCTAAACTGTTAGATTCTAATCCTCCCAGACCTCAGCACTGTGAGTGCCCATGTCAAGGGAGGCTCAGAAGGTTCTAGAGAGGAATTAGGCCTTCTCAGTTGTGGCTCCATCAGCTTGGAACACTTTACCATCCCGTACAATTCAGACCCCTTCCCTTCAAGTTTTACACAATCTGGCAAAAGCAGAGCTTCACAATGAGGCATTTAGTAGCATCTTGCCATAATCGTAATGTGGACCCACATAGTTGTTTGGCCACCACTTAATATTTATGTATTAGTTTTAAATGATTATTTGGCTGATATTGGTATTATATTTTGTATGTTGCTCTGATTATGTTTATCCATTCTGTTGGGTATGTTATGTTATGTCTGTGAACAACCCAAAGTGTCTTTTCACAGATGGGTAGTATAAAATATATTGAATAAATGAACAAGTGGTCAGAATCATTCAGAACACTCCCCTTTTCAGTCTGATTTCTGCCATAAAACAATGAAATATTCTTTTAGGGACATGAAAGGAGAGCCCTTTGCAAAAACAAAAACCAACCTGCTGGATTACCACCTGGTGATGAAATTAGTGTATGTCAAAAATGCTGAGAGCAATCTAGGCCAGGATACACACTCAGAGAATCTATACTTGAATACAGCCACCCAGGGCAGAGTGATCAAAGATGAGACACTGGATTTAAATGTATCCACTCTCCATAGAATTAACAGTCACTTCAGCAGAATGGAATTGATAAGGACAGAGAAATTATAGAAGTACAGATACTGTCATCAAGAGTAATGAAGGATCTTTCACAGACAACAAAAACAATCAAATTATTAACTGTCATCAACACAGTCCAGAAGGCAGCAACAATAAACCCACTCACTTCTAAATATTTATACTTCAAAAACCAACATCGAGACGTTTTAAAATGAAACAAAGGATAGAGCTAAAAAAATGAGACACCCAGAAGACACTCTGTTTGCTAGTGGGAAAGCATAAAGGATAGATCCAAATGGTGATGTTGCTAATGAAGTAACTATGTTAAAGCCAAAAGGACATTTAACTGATGATGTGCACAGAAGCAAATTGAAAGGCTAGTGCTGCACGATGTATATAAATGCAACACAGAACACAAAAATATAAATTAAGGTAAGTTTGAAAATATAGGGGGAACACTACTAGAATGTTTATAAACTTAAAATAATTGGTGTTAGCAAATCAAAATAGCCTCAGATAAAACACTTTTAGTCAGATAATTATGATTTTAGACTATGAAATACAAGCTGCTCTTCAAGCATTTGGAAGAAATAAATCAAGTACAGAAAATATACAGAAAATTGATTAAATTCAGTTGAACAAAAAGAGAAAACTGTTGGAGGAAACATCAGTAATTTTAGATAAACTAGTAGCAGCACATTACTGGCAGAGAGACATGACTCGAATTGACTAATACAGGGGTTCCCAACCTAAGGCCCATGGGCCAGATCCAGCCCACTGCACCATTTTATGTGGCCCCCCACCCCTCCAAGGGCATTTGAGAAACAAAATATGAATAAATATGAATAATGAATGAATGAATAAAATGGCTGTCTCTTTGAAGCTGTTGGGCAAAATGGCCGGGGGGGGGCACCCACTCTATTGTGCAGGCAGGGCAAAATGTCTGTCTGGCCCTCAAAGCTGACTAAGAGATCCTGACCCGGTCCCTAGCTTGAAAAGGTTGGGAACCCCTGGACCAATTAGAAGGTTCAACGAAGAAAATGCTAAAGAAAAAAATAAATAATTTGAATGCTGACAATGAAGAAATCAAAACTGTTATAAAGATTTCTACACTTTGGTTCAATCATCAGGCCAAATGGGGATTGGAGCCAATAAATCAGAAAAAGATTGAGACTCTGAAGAACTGTTATTAAGAAATGAGGAAATAAAAACCTTCAATGTAAGGATATATCATTAGACATGAAAAGATCATCCATATTGTGAGAAAACAGGTGTCACTGGAAAAGAGCTAGGAATGCTAGAGAAAGGGGAAAGCATTAAGAAGAGAGGAAGATTGAAGATAGGTTGGATTGACTCCATAAAGGAAGCCATGAACATGGGTTTACCAGATGTGTTACTGGCATGATGTTCAGGAATTAACTAATTCAAATACAGTAATACCCCGTATAACGTGAGTATCATATAGCGCTAAAACAGTATAACGTGACAAGATTTTCAGAAAAATCTTGTATCGAATAACGTGATTTTTAACGTTATACGATACAGTCGTTCTTAGCAGCAGGGTGGCTGGAAAGCTGAATGGGGTTCTCCATTCAGCTTCCCAGCCACTCTGCAGCTACGGAGGCAGGGGTGGGGAGGCTGGAAAGCTGATGGGGGGGGCCTCCCCCATCGGCTTCCCCAGCCACCCCACAGCTGCGGAGGCAAGGGCGGGTGGCTAGGGAAGCCGACAGGGAGTCCCCGTCAGCTTCCCCAGCCACCCTGCAGCTGTGGATTGGGTCCTTTGATCTCTCTGGAGCAGGCAGGGGACACGATCCAAGCTGTTTCTGGGCTTCCCCGACGTCCTCAGCCAGTGCAGCAAGCCAGAATGTCAGGGTTCGAATCAGAAGAGTAGCGTGCCTTGGCGGGCCCCCGTATAAAAATTTGTTTGGGGGCCCTTAGGAAGGGTAAAGATTTGTTTTGCTTACGCACGTTGGGGGCCCCCGGGGCCCGGGGGCCCCGTATAATTGATACGGCAGTAGCTACGCCTCTGGTTCGAATCCCGGCATTCTGGCTTGCTGCAGCCCTTTCGGAAGGGCCCAAAAACCTGGCTGGCAGGGCAGGTGTGGGGGTCCAGGAACATGGGGTCCCATGTTGGGTGGCTGATATGATGGGACAGCCACCCCTCCCTCACTCTTTTAAACTTTTAAAATCTTTTTAAACCTTTTAACCTTTTTAAATCTTTTAGATTTTTGTAAATTCATGGTTTAATTCTTTTTTAATTGACTTTTAAGTAATTTATGAACCTTAAGGTTTTAATTTATGAATTTCTGTAAGCCGCCTAGAGTCAGGTTCGCCTGATTAGGGCGGGATAATAAATCTAAATAAATAAATAAATAAAAATAAATAAAACTTCTGGATTTTCTTCCTTTTAATCCTAGCGTGGGGGTGAGGGGTGGTGGTGGGGGAAATACCCACCCACCCCCATGCTAGTATTAAAAGACTTATCTCCCTGGAGCAGGCAGGGGAGTTAGAGATCCCGAAATGGGTAAAAAAACGGACTTTTTTTTAACCCATTTCGGGATCTCTGATTCCCCCTGCCTACTCCAGCGAGATCAGAGGAGCTGATCTAAGCTGTTTCCAAAGGTTTCCTGTTTCCACTTCAAAAATAAGCTGTTTCCACTTCAAAAATAGCGCACATCAGCTCTAGGGAGGTCGGGAGACCCGATGCGCGCTATTTTTGAAGTTCCCATACACTGCTGCAAGCTACAATGAGTCAAACGTCAGCTACAATGCAAGCTACAATGAGTCAATGCAAGCTACAATGAGTCAAACATCAGGCTTATCTTATCTGCAGCTTATCTTATCTCCCTAGAGCAGGCACGGGAGCCCGAAATGAGTAAAAAAAAAAGTCCGGTTTTTTTACCCATTTCGGGATCTCTAACCTCCCAGCCTGCTCCAGGGAGATAAGCTGCAGATAAGATAAGCCACCCTTCTGCTACAAAACCACACCCTGATAGAAACTGTAACAAGCCAAAAAGGAAAGCTCATGTGTTAAGGATTTGAATCCTGACGTTTTGACTCATTGTAGCTTGCAGCAGCGTAGGGGAACTTCAAAAATAGCGCGCATCGGGTCTCCCGACCTCCCTAGAGCTGATGTGCGCTATTTTTGAAGTGGAAACAGGTTATTTTTGAAGTGGAAACAGGAAACCTTTGGAAACAGCTTAGATCAGCTCCTCTGATCTCGCTGGAGTAGGCAGGGGGAATCAGAAATCCCGAAAGGGGTTTAAAAAAAAGTCCGTTTTTTTACCCATTTCGGGATCTCTAACTCCCCTGCCTGCTCCAGGGAGATAAGTCTTTTAATACTAGCGTGGGGGTGGGTGGGTATTTCCCCCCCAACCACCCCTCACCCCCACGCTAGCATTAAAAGGAAGAAAATCCAGAAGTTCTTTGAGGCTGCAGCAAGCCAGAATGTTGGGATTTGAACCCTGACATTCTGGCTTGCTGCACTGGCTGAGGACGTCGGGGAAGCCCAGCAACATCTTGGAGCGGGTCTCCACACCTCCCTGGACCCGGCGGGGGGGGGGGGGTCAGAGACCCCAAAATTGGTAAAAAAAACAGTCTTTTTTTAAAACCAATTTTGGGGTCTCTGACCCCCCCGCCGGGTCCAGGGAGTTGGGGAGACCCGATCCAAGCTGTTTCCAAAGTTCCCCCACCTCCCTGGAGGCTTCAAATCCCGACGTTCTGGCTTGCTGCAGCCTCCAGGGAAACAGGGCTTTTTTTTAACATTGTGTGTTCAATGTATCGCACAACGTTAAAAACCGGATAACGACGGGACTTGTGGAACCAAGTCATAACGTTATTCGGGGTACTAGTGTACTGTACTTAGTATAAGGAGAAAGCAACTTGAAAGTAAACAATAGTTGTTGCTGTGGTTGACTGCAACTCATATCCGAGAATGCATTTTTTCCTGAAACAGGAAAAATGTCATTGGCATGAATTTGCTTATGATCACAGAGCCATCTCCTGTGGCACACATGAAATGAGACATTCAGGATTTAACACCGTGACTGCAATGGACTGCTGCAGCCTTGAGGATATGGACAAGGTGTGCCTTCACAGCCAGTCCATCTGGCATGGCCTCTTCCACCTTCATGACCATTGGGAATCAGAATTCCTCCTCCGCTCATTTTGCCGTTGGGCCCAATGTGATGGTTTCCAGTGGCATTTCCTCCACTGAGAAGACCATCATCCCACCTAAAGGGGTTCATCCGTCCGTAGCCATTGGCTCCTTTAGGGAGTCAGGTTAGTTAATTGCTGCCAGACACTCAGTGTTGAGTTGCTGGCTGTACGGTCTACTCCATTACTATAGTGGGATGTCCGGCCACACATGCAAACAATAGTAACAGCAGCCTATTAGCTAAATTAAGTAAGTACTGTATGCCCTTTTTATATACTAAGATGAGAGTGTACCTTATTCTAACTGGATGACTCCTTTGGTAGCTTGAATAAGGGTGCAATACAGATTTACCTGGGATACACCTGTAACCTTGGCTTGTTTAGCACAAGCAATGAGATACTGTTAGTCTGGTAGAACAAGTTGCTGATGAGCAGTGATGGGATGATAAAAAATTTAGTACCCCACCCTGACGTCATCACAGTGGGGGCGGAGCTAACGTCATGACGTCATGGGTGGAGCCAACGTCATGACATCATGACGTTGTAGGCGGGGCCAAAAATAAAATAAATAAAATAAAAATAAAACACACACACACACCCCTCAACCCCCCCCCACAAAACCGTTAATAAAATAAATAAATAAAATAATAATTAAATAAAAATACACCCAAACACCCACCCACCCCAAACACAAACCCCTCTTACAATGGGGACCGTTGGGGCTGGCCCCGAGCCTTGGTGCCCGGCGGCGCGCCTAGCCAGGCGGCCCAGCGCTCCCGGCCGCAACTCTCCATGGGTGGCCCCGAGCTCCCGGCTGCAACTCTCCACAGGCAGCCCCGAGCTCCCGGCCGCAACTCTCCATGGGCGGCCCCGAGCCTTGGCGCCCCGCGGCGCGCCTAGCCGGGCGGCCCAGCGCTCCCGGCCGCAACTCTCCATGGGCGGCCCCGAGCTCCCGGCTGCAACTCTCCATGGGCGGCCCCGAGCCTTGGCGCCCCGCGGCGCGCCTAGCCGGGCGGCCCAGCGCTCCCGGCCGCAACTCTCCATGGGCGGCCCCGAGCTCCCGGCTGCAACTCTCCACGGGCAGCCCCGAGCTCCCGGCCGCAACTCTCCATGGGCGGCCCCGAGCCTTGGCGCCCCGCGGCGCGCCTAGCCGGGCGGCCCAGCGCTCCCGGCCGCAACTCTCCACGGGCGGCCCCGAGCCTCGGCGCTCCGCGGCGCGCCTAGCCGGGCGGCCCCGAGCTGCCCATGGAGAGTTGCGGCCGGGAGCACTGGGCCGCCCGGCTAGGCCCGCCGCCGAGCGCCGAGGCTTGGGGCGCCCGTGGAGAGTTGCGGCTGGGAGCGCTGGGCCGCCCGGCTAGGCACGGCTCCTCCTCCTAAGCCCTCCGCCACTGCCAGAGCCACTTCAAAATGGTCCGGCTCCGGCAAAAACAAGTGCGCATGCGCAGAAACAGAATCTGACGCATGCGCAATTTAAAATTGCAGCACGCATGCGTCAGATTGACTTCTGCGCATGCGCACTGAATTGGAGCCATTTTGGCTCCAATTTAAAAAAATTTTTTTTTTCTTTTTTTCAGGCGTCCGGAACCGGACGCCTTAAAAATAGACTACCCTCTCGGAGAACCCTCCGAAATTGTTCTTACCGGTTCCAGGGAACCGTCTGGAACCGGGGACATCCCATCACTGCTGATGAGGCTTCAGCCAACTCCATTCACCAGTGTGTCCCCACCCCCACCCCGCTTACTTTTTCACTCATCCTGAAGTCATCTGACAGGCATTTTAGCTAAGATCTCCTAATATAATTTCCTGCAAAAAGTATCAACTGCATGAAATTGTTACTGAGTGTAGATCATATCAGGTAGTTATGGAACTGTGGGAGGAACAGTCAGAAAGAGAATTGCTATCGTTCAAGTGAAATCTTGTAGATAAATGCAGGAATTATGAAACCACAAAACCTTTTAAACAGGCCCAATTACACAAATCAAGGCATCATAGGATAGCTTGAGCATTTTTACTCATTATCCAGAAAGAACAATAGAGTGGGGATCCTGTGGCCTTCCAGACCTCAGGTATATATTCTTGGCTTGATCTAATTGAACATATCAAGTATAGCTGCTGAAGATACATGGAATGCTATCCATGAGAATATTTACAAACTAAAAAAGTTGGCTTCATTTTCATTGCACTTTAAAAATGTATGGCACCAATTATTAATGACTGTTGCAGTCACAGAGCAGTATTTCTGTGCAGAGAATAATCAGGAATCCAAACCAACATCAACATCCTGACAACTAGGCACTTTCTCCAATTCCCTTGAATTACAATGTTCATAACCTACTAAAGGAAACAGTGAAATAAGCTCCAAAGCTAGGGGGTGGGGATGGTGAACAGTCATAAGCACAAAGATGAAACTGAAAGAATGATTGAATCATTCTCTTATTTTACAAATTAATAAAATTAATGATTAATAACTAACCAATGCTTTGGTTCCTCTCTTAGCAGGCAGAATATAGGTAACCTTATCACCCAACTATCTGATTTGCTCATGCTGCTATTAAATGCCAGGTTGGTCCAAAATAAATCTGAGCTAATTTGTAATCTTATAGTAGATGAAAAGGGTGACTTGATTTATATTGTACTGTATAACCAAAGTGTGGATGAGTGTAGCAACTCTCCCCCAGGATATTCAATCCATCATCATGGCAAATCAGAGGTGTGGGGAAGATGTGTTGCCATAGTCTACAGGAAATATATTAATGCCAGCAGGATCTCTGCCCATTCAGACCCAGGCCTGGAATCCCTTCATCTAATGTTAGATTAGGAAGACATTAGTGTGCTACACCCACACATCCTAATCCAATGCTTTCCCTACAAGAGCTGATGGACTTTATCTTAGGTGGGCTGTTTAGGTTCTCCAGACTTTTACTTTGGGGAGACTTTAACATCCATGGAGAGATGTACATTGCCTTGGAGTTTATGGTCCCCATGGAATCCATGGACCTGTTCAAACATGTCACAGGTTTTATACATGCGGCAGGTATCCCCAGGTAACTCCTGGAGCTAGTGTTCATGTCTTGGCAAAAAGAAGATTTGAAGATGGTTAACCTTGTCATAGTTAGATCATCGCTTAGCGAAATTTGGACACTATACAACAGTGTCCCTCTGTGGGGTGGGTGGACCTGCCATCTCTTGGAACCTCTGCTATGGGGGGTTGACTATCTCTCCAATTTTTTTAACATCTGCATTAAGCCACTGGGAGAAGTCATACAACAATTTGGGGTTCACTATCACAAGTATACTGATGATATTCAGCTCTATTCCTCCATCTCTTCATCTGCAGTGCTCCTAGACAGATCACTGAGTGCTCCCTAGTATCAATAATGGTCTGGACAAGGGCCAATAAACGGAAACTGAATCCAGATAAGACAAAAATCCTATTATTAGGAGGATCATTCGACCAATTAGAGGAAAACATACCTGGCCAAGATGAGTCTGCAGCTTGGGCTCAGCACTATTTATGGAGCTCAAATATCTGCATGGCCAAAAGTGCCTTTTATAAACTGAAGTTGATCACTCAGTTGTGCCTCTCTACCTGAATAAGAAGTCTAGTAACAATGATCCATACACTGATAATCTCAAAAATAGACTACAATAAAACCTCACATAAAGAATGCCTCGCTTAGAGAGTAACTCGCTTAAGGAGCAAAAACTCACTTAACAACTAAATCCGGGTTTGCAGTCCCCTCTGCCAAAAGTCACAATTGGTCACTTACAATGGTGTTTCACTTAAAAGAACAAACTCGCTCAAAGAGCAATCCCATGGAATGCATTATGCTCTTTAAGTGAGGTACCATTGTATAATGTTCTCTATGTAGGCCTCCCCTAGAAAACAATACATAAACTTCAGCAGGTCTAAATGCAGTGGCAGGCTGATTACTGGGATTAGTAAATTCAATCATATATCCCCAGTCTTGGCATATCTTCATTGAATCCCTGTCAGCTTCCATGTTCAATGCAAGGTACTGGTTATGATATATAAAGCTCTTATCAGTTTAGGGCAGTGATGGCACTCGGAGGTGGCACTCGGAGACCTCTCTGTAGGCACCCATGCAATCACCCAACACAGAGTTCACCCACCCCTCTGCCCAGCAGCCCAATGGAAGCACTTCCTCCCTCCCCCAGGGCAGAGTTCACCCTACCTCTCTGCCCAACAGTCCAATGGGAGCGTTTTCTTCCTCCCGTTGCTATGTTGGCACTTTACAATAAATAAGTGGGTTTGGGGTTGTGGTTTGGGCACTCGGTCTCTAAAAGATTCGCCATCACTGGTTTAGGTAAAGGTTTCCCTTGCTCGAAAGCCACTCGTATCTGACTCTAGGGGTCAATGCTCATCTCTGTTTCTAAACCGAAGAGCCAGCGCTGTCTGCTTCTGCAGACGTTTCCATGGTCATTTGGCAGGCATGACTAGACACCGGAGCGCATGGAACGCTGTTACCTTCCCACTGAAGTGGTCCCTATTTATCTACTTGCAATTTCTTGCTTTCGAACTGCTAGGTTGGCAGGTTTAGGGCCTCAATATTTGTTGAAACACTGCTCACAGAAATCAGCTACCCAGTTCACCAGCTGCTCATAATTCAATTTTAATCTCCCAGCTGCTGTTAATTTTATTTTATTTTTCTTCTTTTTTGTTTGTGAATGTCATACTTTATACAGGTGTATCGCTATCTTGCTGAATGTATATTCTTGTGTGGTTTTGAGGAGCCCTGGTGGAGGAGTGGTTAAACTGCTGTCCTGCAACCAAAAGGTTGTGAGTTCAATCCTGACCAGGCCTCAAAGTTGACTCAGCCTTCCATCCTTCCGAGGTCAGTAAAATGAGTATTCAGCATGTTGGACACAAAATGCTAATTAACTTGTGAACCACCCAGAGAGTGCACTAAGCACTAAGGGTGGCCTATAAGTGTGATTGCTTTGCTTTGAAGATTTAATCTGTAAACTGCCCCAAGCAGTCCTTGTACTAACATCAAACCAAGCAAACAAGCCTTGAGCTATGCCAGGATTGGCCTTTAATCAAGCACTGGATTGTTTGATTTCCACTGCACCCAGCCACAAGTACAATATAGTTACAATGTATTTTAAGCCCTGGAACTCAGTCAGTGTCTGAAATTCTGTTTCTTAGTGTAATAAGTCACAGCTAAAGTAGGTAAAGGTCACTCTTGCTCAAAAGCCAGTCGTATCCGACCCTAGGTTTCAGTGCTCATCTCTGTTTATAGCCAAAGAGCCAGCGCTGTCTGCGTCTGCAGACGTGTCCGTGGACGTGTGACAGCCATGCCTCAACAACAGAGTGCACGGAACACTGTTTACCTTCCAACCGAAGTGGTCCCTATTTATCTACTTGCAATTTATTGCTTTCGAACTGCTAGGTTGGCAGGAGCTGGGACAGAGATGGGAGTTCACTCTGTCGTGCAGCTAAAGTAGGCCCACTAAATTAGTGAAACTTATGGACATACTGACTCGCCAAATCACCATTGAGTCAATAGGTTTACTCTAGTTGCATATTAGTATGCTAGGCATATATACCTGAGAAAGTTAGCTGTATGTTCATGAAATAGAATCAACAAGAAACCTGTTAGTCCTAAAGGTACCACACAACTCTTATCTTATAAATCTACAAGTCCAATGAAGAGACCTTTTCTAACTTGGCCAAACCAATGAGCTTTTGTCAGCAGAAAGAAGAGAGTAAATTGATACATGTGACACTTTGGTCTTCTGTGGAATCTGAAAACTTTGTCTTGCCTTCCTAAGAATCTGTTCTCAAAAGCAATGGACATCCTATTTGGGCCAGGGCAACAATCTGAAATTTGATATCACATTTGTCTGATGAAGAGTCCTCAAGAATGTGAAACTTTGCCTCATTTGCAATTTTTTGAAGCTGAAAAACCAACTTTGCCCCAGTTTCTAGGGATGAATCATCTTTTCTACATCTTTTCGGTTATGATGCTGCAATAGCCTGCCACAGCTGATCTGTCAAAAGTGCTAATTTCAACATGATAGACCTCAGTTAAGAAACACAGTCCCCAGATCCCAGACCCAGCCAGCCAATCTGTCTTCTACGATCCTTTAAGTCCAAGGGACTTGGCTCCCGAGCTTCCAAAAGACCTTTACCACTTAATGAGCAATGCTGCCCCTAAGGCCACTCTCCACCCCACCCACTACCAACAAAAGCAGCAATGGACCCAGCCAGGTAAGTTGGGAGGTTTCCTTCAAGGAAACACATGGCTCCCTGTGCAGAAGACACAGGCTGGGCATTGGAGAGGGGGCTCTCCCAGAATCCCCAGGTGGACCTCTATGAGCCCTGGTGGTGCAGTGGTTAAACTGCTGTACTGCAGCCAAAGTGTTGTGAGTTCGTTCCTGACAGGATTCAAGAATGACTCAGCCAGAGGCGTAGCTACCGTTGTATCTGCCATGTCAATTATATGGGGGCCCCGGGCCACGGGGGCCCCCAACGTGCGTAAGCAAAACAAATATTTACCCTTCCTAAGGGCCCCCAAACAAATTTTTATACGGGGCCCCACCAAGGCACGCTACTCTTCTGGACTCAGCCTTCCATCCTTCGGAGGTGAGGACCCAAGATATTGGGGGCAAAAATGCTAATTAACTTGTGAACCACCCCTAGTAAGGTACAGGTACAGGTTACCCTTGCTCAAAAGCCAGACACATCTGACTCTAGGGTTCAGTACTCATCCCCATTTACAGCCAAAGAGCCAGTGCTGCCTGCGACTGCAGACGTTTCCATGGTCACGTGGCAGGCATGCCTAGACTGCCTGGAGCGCACAGAACGCTGTTACATTTTCCGCCAAAGCGGTGCCTATTTATCTACTTGCAATTTCTTGCAATTTCGAACTGCTAGGTTGGCAGGAGCTGGGACAGAGAAGGGAGCTCACTCCATCGTGCAGCACTCGGGTCTCGTACTGCTGACCTTTCAGTCATCAAGTTTAGCGTCTTAACCACTAAGTCGTCGCAGTCCTCGACTTAACCACTAGGTAACTGCTATTACTATCACGTTGCAGAGCGATTTCAAGCCTTCCTCCCACCCCCTATAGCTCCAGGCAAAGAACGCCGCTTACCCTCTCCTGCGCTCTCGGGGACTCTTCTTCCTGCAAGAGCCGTGCCCGCCCGGAGTCACTCCCCGGAGAGATCCATCTTCCTCCCGAAAAGCTTAGCCCACACCTGGGGGCGGACGGGATTAGAAGAAGCCGAACCTGCACCACCGCGCCCTCCTCCCTGCTTCCCCTTCGCCCCTAGGCCCAGGGGCCACGACGACTCCGGTGGCCCTTGGCGAACCGACCCGGTCCGGAGGCGGCCAATCGCGCCTTCACCTGCCCGCGCCCGGCAGCCGCCGCCGCCGCGCTCACGCCCCGGCTGCAATCGCCGCCGCCGCCGCCGCCAAGGAGGGCCAGGAGGCGCGTGACCGACGCCGCACTTCAAAGGGGAAGAGCGGCGGCCAATCCGCGCCCGGCTGGGGCGGAGTCAAGCTCCGGGGTGGAGAAAGCGCCGCGCTCCCAGCTCAGGACGGCAGGGGGCAGGCGCGCCCTCTTTCAAGCGCCCTGGTGGCGCAGGGGTTCGGCAGCTGTACTGCAGCCCAAAACGTTGGGAGTTCGATCCTGGTGGGACACCAAGTTGACTCAGTCGTCCATCCTTCCGAGGTCGGTAAAAATGAGGTCACTTAAGCGCCATGATGGGGCGGTGTAGAAGAGTAATTGCTATTGCTATTAAAGCCGAACGAGCCTTCAACGTGAGTAGGGTTACCATATCTCAGGATTTGTCCTGAGATTTCCTGCTCTAAACGTTAGCAGAAATGGGGGAGGGGGAGAGAGAGGTTCTTTAGCCGTCCGCTCGGTGAGGCTTCTTCAGTGGGCTGTGTGCCCAGACCTTCGCAGAAAATAGGTACCTTTGAGTGGGTGGGGGGGCAGCAGTGTAACTCCCAGAATTCTGGATGATGCGTATAGAAATCTGGAAGTTATACTACTACTATTACTATTACAATTACTATTACTACTACTACTACTACTACTACTACTACTACTAATAATAATAATAATAATAATAATAATAATAATAATAATAATAAGAAGAAGAAGAAGAAGAAGAAGAAGAAGAAGCATCTTCTTCTTCTTCTTCTTCTTCTTCTTCTTCTTCTTCTTCTTCTTCTTCAATTGATCCTTTTTCGCCCTTTTCTTGCCCATTGCGGACTGCAAAAAGAGCACAAAAGGTGGGCTCTCATCTCTGCAGTAAAAAAAAAAAAGACGAAAGAGGTTCGGAATGTAAATACGTTTTTGATGGCCAATCCATTTGCGGTTAAAATGGGGTCCAAGCTGTGGGCGGGGTATAAATATAATAAATAAATAAATTTACGAATAGAGTGTCACTGATTAGGAAAGAGAGGTCAGGACCAGTAAGGATAGCTTTGTAGCGGATTGGTGTGGCTGTTAACTTTCTTCCTCCCTGAACCTCTTCACCTGCACATATAAGGAGAGATCACAGGTTTCCCATCCCTGCTGTAAAGGGGAGGGGGGAGACACATACACAGAAGAAGGGGGACTGCAAATCCCTGCTAGGGATTAGCAAACAGGGATTGAAAATAACAGCATCACTTTCATAATGCCTTTATATAAATCTGTGGCAGGGCCTCCTTCGGAATATTGCTTGCTCGTCTCTACTGGGCGCAGAGAGTTAGGGCTTGCAACGCATAATAATCATGTGCCTTCAGTTAGTTAATTCTGATTTGTGGTGTCCAATTCCAGGGCTTTCTAGGTAGATAATATACAGAAGTGGGTGACCCTTCCCTTCTTCTGGAAGCGCCCTGGGGGTCTGTGTTGCTTGCCCATAACAGGCTGGTTCTTCTCTAGGGAGGCGCAGTGGGGAATCGAACTCCCAAGGTCTGAGTACCTGAATTGTTTAGCCAGCACACGCTATCTCAAAGAGTTATTCCAGGGGATCAGAATCCCCAGGCTACATTCTAAGAACTCCGTAGGTGCGACTCTGAGTCGTTTGTCTTTCTTTAGTGCAGGGAAGAGCCTTATACAACTCTACGTGTTTTTCAGCAGATCCACAGCACATTTTAGTCTTTCAACAGGGGAAGCATCAGTTTCCTAAATTAAATGTCTAAATGACAGAGGGAGACGGGTCCAAAGTGGAACTGTCTGCAACAAGATACTGTACTGTACTCAGCAGCTACACTACACAGTCGTGTGGGCCTGAACTGGCTTGAGTCACAGCTTCATCCCATGGAATCCTGGGTCTTGTAGTTTGCTGAGGCACTGACATTATTGTTGGCCCCTTGCCCAAACTTTTTTCTTTGTTCGTATCAGAGCGTTGCACAATTTAAAATGTTGCTCGTTGAAAATTTCCCTCGACATGCAAAGAAGCTCATTGAGTGTTGCACAATTTAAATCAGGGAATCTCAACCTGCAGCCCACAAGCTGAATGCAGCCTATGGTGCCATCCATGTGGCCCACTACCACTTCCACCACACCAGGAAGTGCCATGTGGTGGAGGAAGGGCAAAATGGCCATCTGGCCCCTGAAGCTGTCTGACGGAGTGTGACCCGGCCCCCAGCTTTATAAAGTTGAGAACTCCTGATTTAAATTCGTGAAATATAACTAAATTCAAAATAAATTAAACAGTAATTACCTTTTTTTAACCAGAAGCCGACTACTTCAATAGTGTCATCTCAGAACTCCATAGAACACAGCACACACCCCTGCTACATATATTGCCCAAGTGCATATACTCTTTTTATACTTTATTCGGGTTAATGGAATTTGCAATAGAAATAAAAGTAGACCATTATTTATTTATTTATTTATTTATTTATTTATTTATTTATTTATTTATTTACATTTTTATACTGCCCTTCTCTGCAACCCAGGGCGGTTTACAACATCATAAAAGGATAATACAACCCAACCCAAACCCATTGTTAAAAACTTCAAAATTACAGTTATAAAATTTAAAAATCTTGAAATCTTAAAGCTCTCTATTCCTGTTTCAGCACATTCAAGGTATGCTTTTTTAAAAAGGAAATCTTGGTACAGTATTATCACTATAGCTCCCATATTCTCCAGGCAGACATGTTGCCTGGCAACTGTAGTCAAAAAAACAAACCCACACACCCTGATTATAAATACTTTGTTGTACAGTCTAAAATACAGATACTACAACCCTGCTTGGAAAGTAAAATGTGAATTATCTCTATGTGCTTACCATCCTGAGATCATCTTCACCATCTTTTGCCAAGCAGATAAAATACACTAACAATGGAGGAAAGAAAACTAGAAATAATACTTGGAAGTTTCCCATTTCTTTACATACAATCTTAGAGCTTGGGGGCAAGTTGTATGTTTTTCCTTATTGGACAAGAAAAAATAACTTTAAAAAAAGGCAACACCTTGTGGCACCTTAAAGACTAACTGCTCCTTAAGCGAGTTTGCTCTTTAAGCGAAAGACCATTGTAAGTGACCAATTGTGACTTCTGATGGGGTCAGGGTGAGATTGTGAACCTTGATTTAGTTGTTAAGCAAGTTTTTGGTTGGTTTTAGTTGTTAAGCGAGGCGACCATTCAGAGAAAATGCTGCTCTTTAACCGAGTTATTATCTAAGTGAGGTGCTCTTTATGCAAGGTTTTACTGTATTTTAAGGTGAGCTTTGGAAGATCAAGTCCATTTCTTCATACTTAATACACAAAAGCTCACATTAAAATTTTAGTCTTTAAAGTGCCACATTTTGGCTTTCTTTTTCTTTTTAAAAAATTTGTTTTGCTTTATCTCTTGTCTGCAATTTCTTCATAGACTACCACTCCCAAAACTATAACAATGTTTTCCCATAGTGGCAAAAAAACAAAACAAAGTAGCAGTGACGTTATTTACATAAATAACCTTTTTCCAATCAGGAAGATCATGAAGAAAGAGGAGAAATACCGGTAATTAGAATTTGCAGGGTGAAATGTGGGGAAAAATTCAGAGAAAATTTCACATAATTTAATTTTTTAAAATGTCATTATTTTATTCACATACCAGATAGCTGTCTTGCTCATGGACAGGCGATCTGTCTGCTTCCTGGATGCATATTTTAACATGGAAAAAGGCTTTGCATGTGTCAGTGAAGCTAAGAGCAGTGCTGTCAGGAGGCCAGACTCCGTTACAAGCCTGACCACCTAGCGCAGGGGTTCCCAACCTTTTCAAGCCAGGGGCCAGGTCACACACTCTGTCAGCTGGATCACCATTTTGTATTGCCTGCACGATGAGGGATGGTGATTTTGTCCCAACAGCTTCAAAGGGGTGACCATTTTGTTTCTCAAATGCCCTTGGCAAACCGACCCACAGGATCATGAGGGCTCACATGAAATGGCACTGTGGGCCGGATCCAGCCCATGGGCCTTAGGTTGGGAAACTTTGGCCTAGCAGAATGGTCACAACTGAGATCTCAAATTGAGATATATATACTGTCCTTAACAGTAACAGTTACATCAGCAGAAAAGAATGGATAATTCCAGTGGTGATGGGGTGGCAGTAGTGGTAGCTGAGAGTGAAATTGGTGGTGGAGGCAATGGCATTTGCACTCAAGCTAATATTTGTTACTACTGTGAAGAAGATGGCAATAGCAAACCCCTGAAGAACTTTTCTTACTATGAAAGCCCTATGATGAGACAGCCCAACATGAAAAGTTTTAGTGTTGGAAGATTACACTTCTAGGTTGAAAAGCACTCAGTCAGCTCCTGGTGAAGAGTAAAGAATAAGTATGAATAAGGCTAGCACTAATGGCATAATTAGATTCAAGCCAAAAGGATGTCTAATGGCTAATTTGCACAGAAGTGAAAGGAATGTCAGATGCGGGACAACACATACCATTGGAACATGGAATATGTGAAGTTTGTGAATCAAGGCATGCTGGAAACCATAAAGCAAGAAATGGAACATATAAACATTACAGCACTCGATGCCAGTGAACTAAAGTGACCTGGAATGGAATATTTTCAGTAATGCAACTACAAAATGCTCAATTTTGGAAATGTCAGACTCAAAAGAAATGGAGTAACTCTAATACTGAAGCATGATGTAGCATAGGCATTTAGGGACTATAATGAAAAGCCTGACTAGAAACGTTCAATCAGACTCCATGGGAAACCTATCACCATAATCATAATTCAAGTACACCTCCAGCTACAGATTCTGAAGATGAAAAAATTGAAGATTTGGTTGAGGAGTCAGAAATAATGAAGAATGACTCACAGAATTCTGCAAAGCCAACAATCTGTTTATTGCAAATATATGCTTCAAGCACCCAAACAGATGAGTGTACATATAAACACTATCAGATGGTCAACATAGAAATCAAATAGACTACATAATTGGAAGATGATAATCTATATTCTGCCTTCCAAAACATAGCAACTGGTTACTTACCTATAACAATGGTTTTTTGAGTGGTCACCTGTGAATTTACACATGGGGGTCCATCGCAATTTGCACTGCTCTTCCATGAATCGGGGGTTTGAATGCTTTGCAGGCCTTGATAATCACCCAAAATCTCCAGATGGTTGATGTGGAGAGACCATTCCAACATCAGCCACAAAGTACAGATCTGACAACCCTAGCAGTGTGTGCCCCATCCCAAGAAGCTGGCGTCGGTCATGACTTACACACTTGGTTTTAATGTTGAACAATTTTCCCAAAGCAAAGTTGAAGATCTAACTCCAGTGTAACGAGATGCTTGCTCTGGGCATCCATCAGAGGATTGAAGTATGCCAGAAACCAAGCTTACAGTGATCTCATTTAGAGCTTGGCACATGGGAGCACAGCTGTGGTTGATGCCACGAGACCCAGCAATTTTTCTACTTTGGTGGCTCAGATTCTGCATCAACAAATGGTGCGCTGAGTGAGTTCTCCTATACAGTATTGCGCTTCCTCTCATCTGGCAGAAACACTCTGGATTGAGTTGAGCATGGCCCCATTGAGGTTTAAAATCCTTTGAGTGAGTGTAAGGTGAGATATGGAGACCCATAGGACAGACCATCTTTTTTCGAACCTGAGAGGATTTTAATAGTGTGATGGTGTTAAAAGCTGCAGGCAAATTCTTAACAGAGATCTCGATTCATAAGATCATATATGTCAGTTTGTGATCAAAATTATGTTTTCCTTCTTCTAGCCTTAAATATCATTAGTAGAACGATAACAGATGCTCTTCTCACAGAGAAGGGGAAAAGTGAACATCAATTTAATCTGTTTTAATAATCAACCAAGAATGTGTTGACTTGGAATAGCATATTAAGGACTTTTTAAACTCTTTTAAACACAGGTGCCCCCCCCCCCAGCTCCCTTGTTTCTATTCATATGTGCACAAAATAATCTTCCCTTCTTGGAAATATATTTGCTTCTACTGCCATGGAAACTACTGTACAGTACTTGTTTTTCAGCCATATGGTGTTATTCACTCTCATACTCTGTTACAGTTAGTAAGGGAGTGCAGAAGATGATTTTAGGAGGACATTTTTAGGTACTTCCTTCCTTCTCAAAGCAAAAGCAAAAGCAAAGCAATCACAATTCTATACCACCCAGTAGTGCTTAGTGCACTCTCTGGGCAGTTCACATCTTAGAAACTGCCTGCAATCTCTTCCCTATAACAAAGTTTTACAACAAAATATGGATTAATTGTCCTACTACCTCAGATATGTAAGTGGGAAAGCAAGTATATGTAGCTTTCTTCCTGATGCTAAAGTTATACTGTACTGGCAAGTTAATTTTCAGGAAGGAGTACTTTCACAGGCAGTTCACGTACTGATACAAAAAATGGATCGTCTCATGAAGACTGTCTTCCATGCTTTACTTAGTCTTTGAATTAGCACCATACTTCCCTTGCAATGATTTTAAAAAATCTCCCTATAGTAGTTCCAGAAGTAAATCAGCACTAAAGTGCATAAAGGGTAATACTATACACACAATTCTCTTGATGTTCACATAAAGTTTGCATAATGTGCCATAACTATAATTGACAGAAGCGTAGCTTACCTTGGCGGGGCCCCGTATAAAAATTGTTTGGGGGCCCTTTATATGTGGGGCGGAGCTAACGTCATGACATCATGACGTCGTGGGGGGAGCCAACATCATGACGTCATGGGCGGGGCCAAAATAAAAATAAAATAAATAAAAATAAAATAAATAAAATAGAATTAAAATGTAAAAAAAAAAAACACCCACACACACCTCAACCCACCCACCCGAAACACAAAAAACTCACTTACCTTAATCCTGGGGCCTCTTCTTCCTCCGCCTCTGCTGTCACCGCCGCCGCGCCGCTGCTGCTGCCATCGCACGATCGCTCCCTCGCCGCGCACGGCGAAGGCAAGGGGCAGTTGTGGAAGGCGAGCGGGCGCAGCGAGGCAGCCCCGAGGCCCTCCCCCCGGTTGCCGCGGGGGCTCCCTGGCAGGCTGCGCCAGCCCGGGCGGGGCTCTCCACCTCGACGCTGGGGTGGGAGTCCAGCTGCAGGACCAGCTCGCGCGCCCCATCCCGCACGCAGGCGGCAGGTGAGTTCCAGGCGCGCGCGGTAGGTCAGCTCCAGGCGTGCTCCAGGTGCGCTCCAGGTGGCTGCGCCTGGCTGGAGCTGACCTGCCGCCTGCCGCGGGGCGGGGCGCACCCGTGAGCTGGTCCTGCAGCTGGTGGACTCCCACCCCAGCGTCAACCGTGGAGAGCGCCGCCCGGGCTGGCGCAGGCAGGGAGCCCCTGCGGCGACCGGGGGGAGGGCCTCGGAGTCGGGGCTGCCTCGCTGCTTAAAAGCTGCGGCTCCGACTCTGGCTTTTTTTTTAAAATTGGAGCCAAAAATGGCTCCAATAAAGTGCGCATGCGCAGAAACTCAATCTGACACATGCGCAATGCATCAGATTGAGTTTCTGCGCATGCGCAGTAAATTTTTGCTCTTTTTTATTTTTAATTTTATTTTTTGCCGTTGGGGGCCCCCGTAGCCCGGGGGCCCCGTATAATTGATACGGCGGTAGCTACGCCTCTGATAATTGAGGTGCTGAGGACACATCTCCTTTACACAGTTGGGTTCATGACCAGGAACACAACAGATGTACCCCAACACCTCATCAAAAACCATAGTTAATGTGGCAAGTTATACTGATTTTATTTGAACACCAGTAGGATTCTGGCCAATGAAGCAATTGCAGCATCATCAACAGGTACACCCACAATGGACACCGTTGAAACATTTAGGGTACAGTATTCATCTCTGGAACTCAAATTCTGATCACTGAATGGTTGCTCTATCCCATGTGACATGAAAAAAGCTGCAGAAATGGAATCCTATTATGTAAGAAAATCTCATAATAAATATGTTTTATGCTGGAGAGTGAAACTAACACCAAATGGAGGCTGGAAAACATGTTTCCTGTGTGTGTTTTGCTTCCTTCAAGCATTCCATGACAGAGTTTTAAAGAGAGAAATGCAAAGCACCAAATGTGAAAAAAATTAAAGTATCAAATGTTATCTCACAAAGAGATAGTCCTTGACCAGCAAAGATGCTTCAAAGCAGGCACTGACACATATAGTGTTTTAATCAGCTTCAAGTGGACAGCTGGCTCTTTAACAAACGGTGAATAATCTTGTTCTATAGCTGCAACTGGAAACTGTGTTTCATTGAAGCCAAAATACACACCTGTGAAACATGGAAATGCATAACCAAAATGATTAAATAGTTAAATGTTTTCAAACAATGTTGACTTGAGAATAATCCTTCACGTCTCATATTGTTATCATATCACTAATGAAGAGGTATTACAAAGATTAGATTCAGAACATTTGTTGAGAACTGTGAATGAACAGCAGATATAACTTGTTGGTGACCTTCTACGTATGCCCAAAGACTGTCTTCTGAACATTGCACTATGATGGAAACCTCTTGGAGGAAAAAGGAAATGAGGCTGGTCTCAGAAAACCTGGTACCAAACATTTAAGGGAGATTTTAAAACCATTAATGTCTCTTAGGATGATGCTAAAGCTGTTGTGAATGACCAAAATCATTGGAGAATACCTGCTGCCCAATGGCTGAAGAACCTGATGATGAATTTCTCCTCTTCCATAGTATGAGCTAACACAACTATGACTGCCCATTTTAAATTAAGAAGTTTGGAACAAATCCAGTTAGACTACAAGTACATGTCATTTGTACCTCATGATCAAAGGAAGTTGCAGGAACAAAATGCATTACTGCAGCTTTTTGATCCTACTTTCTTCTTTTTGTGAAGGCACAGAACTGGTCTTGCATAAGAAATTATGTCCATCATTTCAAGGTTTTATAATACTTGTTTCTACAGTATCCTTAGTTAGTCAAGTTACACCTACCACAATTTAAAAAGAATTATAGCAAATGTCAATATCACCATATGGGAATGTTCCCAGTAGCTTACTTTTTTCCTTCCATGGTTCTTTTCAGTTACTGGTACAGCAGAAAGACAAAATTAGGCAGCCTAAGGTACTTGGGCACACTCCACTTTCAAGATGACCAGGAGCATTTGGGATACGCATACAAGAATCAGATAGGGTTACAATAAGTGTGTTTATCGGGGTATGAATATTACAAAAACAAATTATTTTTTTCCAGTTTTGGAGGGAAGCAGAAAAGGGAACTGTATAGCAGATATCTTAGTGCCACAGTGTAGAATCAGAGGGTTCACAAATGCAGACTTCACTATAATAAAGGTGAAAACAAACCAGGTATGAGATTGTGGAAGGCCCAGGTAATTAAGAGATACATGGCTATAGGTGACTCACTCACACTTGAAATTGAGTTAGATAGTGTCATGAAAAAGCCAATTTCTGAGCTGCACTTTTTCATGAGATTTTGCTCACTAAGTTACCTTGTGCTTTAGCCCATCCAAGATGGAGATTTCAATGTGTGGGAGTCTCTTTAGACCACATACCAGAGAGAGATTGGAATGTAAACATGTTAGCCTCATGAGTTGGGAGAAATGAAACCTAATGTGTGGTGGACGTGTCATGCTGTAAGTCATGCTGTAAGGTCCTTGGTTGGAATCCCTCAGGCTGGGCGATGGAAACCTGAGGGAGAAGATGAAAGCCCCAGAAGGTGGGGGCAGAGGAGACAGTCACTTGGACTTTGAACTGCAATCATGTACTGTAATTGCTTTCGTCAGAAGGGGAGCCCTGGGCTTCCCCTAAATAGCAGCTTTATTTTAATATGTTTTCTGAACTTTTGCTGGACTTTTTCTGTAACTTCCATTGATTTCAATATTCTTTTAAAATACCTGAAGAGGTCTGGAGTGATTACTTGGCTTGACACTACCTTATTTACACTAATCTAGAGTCTTGGGTTGCTCAGCCAGAGAGCAGCAGCTCAGAAGCATGAAGGGCTTGTGAGTAAAGTCTTTTCATGACAGATAGATAAGGGATTTCTGCACCCATTTTATAACATCCATTGAATTTTCACATCTGCTCTAGTCTTGGATCAGTGTTTTTTCTACAGTAATTCTTATGCTTCACAAAATTGCTTCAATTTTCTTACCAAAAATTCCTAGTTTGTACCACTAGTTGGAAGAATGCTGGAGCCAGGTTGGCTTTTTTTTAAAAAAATCTCGCTGCAATGAATCTCAATTGTATTTGATCAGGTGGTTTTTAAAAATTGTTCTTATCATGTGTGGAATAAATCTAATGACCAAACCTTTGGAAATGTAACATATTTTGTGGTTGTTCCTTTTCTACTAAAGACTGACACAATCACTATTATTTTGATTTTGGATGCAGCAGCTCAATTATGCTCTATTGTAACTAAAACAATCTTTCAGGTTTTCTCTTTCCTGTATAATTGATCCCACTTATTTTTACTTTAAATTGCTGTTACAATCTGTCTCATTTTGAATCTTTAACTACATTTCTTGGGGTTTTTTTTAACATTCCTCATTGTATAGTTATTACTTTAGTTTTATATTTTCAACTGCAGCTAAATTATGTTTCTTGCAAATGTTGATTAATGATGTATTTTTAATACCGACTACATTTTACTATGAACACAACAAATCCAGTGGTAGGCTCCAAATTTTTTTACTAGAACTGTGGGCGCGATATGGTGGGTTTGGCCGGGGGAAAGCCCTGCGTTGCGCCCGAATTAGGACTTTATTTCAAAACTTGGATGGGTGGGGCCAGACGGAATTTCTGCAACCAGTTGTAGCGAGTTGGATGTGAACCTGCTGATGCCCACCACTGAATAAATCTCTAAAATACTTTTATTTAAAAGAAATACTTATTTTTATTACAGAAAAAAATGACTTCATTTGTCTGCAGCCACTGGCAGCTCACCAAAGACATCCAAATGTAACAATCAACCCAACCCTTTTACCTTCTTCAGATTTCCTTCTCGTGAGGATCTGTGAAAGGAGTGAATAAAGTTTGGAAGAAACTGGATGACTGTAGGAGACTCCATTCATGCTGCAGCTCTAGCAGAAGGCAGTATGTACCTAGAAATAACAGAATGGGGCATAGGCATGTAGTAGCAGTCACCAATGTTGTCTGCACAGATCAATTCAACTAATACCTGTACACTGCATCTTGCAGTGCTGAAAACTGAGGTCTCGAATTAGAACAGTTTGAGAAATGCCATGTGAAAGGTTTCTTCTTATAATCTATTTAAACGTTCCAGCATCTAAGTTCAAATTTTTTAAAGGGAGCTTCTGCCCAAGTGTGTCTTTTTTCCAAACAGAGGAGATATCATGCAGCATTAGAAACAATTACTCTGGATGGATATCAGAAAACAAAATAAAAAACTCTGTAGCACTTTAAGGACTAACTGCTATATTTTTATTGTTAGCTTTCGTGGATCAAGTCCACTTCTCCAGACCTCATGGACTTGACCCATGAAAGCTAGCACTAAAAATATAGCAGTTAGTCCTTAAAGTGCTACAGTGTTTATTTTGTTTTCTGATACAGTATGCCTGAACCACAGACTAACGTGCTACTATTCCAAAAAAATCTGGCTGGAGTCGTTTCTGAATGTTAACTGTGTCTAATTAAAATAGAGCCACAAACTGTAGTAATTGCTCCACACCCTGGATCTGAATACATGCTGTACTATAGATTAATAGCTGCAATTGTAGTTACCTAGGTCTCCTCTCTGCATAGCACAGTGAAGGCTGGCCCACTGGAATAGAGCACTGCTTCACCACAGGCTGTTTTCCAAACCAGCCCAAGGCCCACTCTGACTTTCTGATTTGCCCTCCTTATGTCAATACAATCAAACCTCACATAAAAAGCGCCTCACTTAAAGAGTAACTCGCTTAAAGAGCAGAATTTTCTCTGAAGGTTCGCTTTGCTTAACAAATAAGCCAACCAAAAACGCGCTTAACAAATAAATCGGGGTTCACAATCCCCCCCCCCCAATTAGTCATTTTCAATGATGTTTCGCTTAAAGAGCAAACTCAAGGAGCAATCCTGTGGAACACATTATGCTCTTTAAGCGAGGTACAACTGTACTACCTTTCTTGCATAGATGTGTGAAAGTGTGTGTGAGAGAGCACTCTATGACACTGCTTCTGTAGGTACCGGCCACTGGCTAGTGACTTCTGCCCCATCAGCAAAGAGGGCATCAACCAGCACATACAGTCTTTGCAGAGGTATACTACTTTGATGGGCAAGGAAGATGGCATATTTGACTTTCCTTCTCTGGAGAAAATCAGATGCATCTTAGCCTTGCATCTCAACTGTGGCCACTCAGAGCAGTGATGGCCAGCCTTGACACTCCAGGTGTTCTTGGACTTCAATTACCAGAAGCCCAAGTCAACACTCCTGCTGATCAGGGCTTCTGGGAAGTGAAATTCAAGAACACCTGGAGTGCTGAGGTTCACCATCACTGACTTAGGGTGATCCCTGCATGGAGTCTAGGCTCATGATGGAGTTTGGCCTCCTGCCAGTAGTGTTCTCAGTTTCACTGAGACACTCACATTTCTTCACCATGTTAAGATGTGCGTCCAAGAAGGGTCTCATCTTGGTACTTCAGCTTTAATAGCCTCTAACATGAAGAAATTGCTTTTCAAATCTTCATTCTCTCTTGCAGAGTTGTAAGCAGCAAATCAGAGGCCAAGTGCCTCCAGACAACAGAAGCATGCAAGTAGTAGGTGGCTTATATACGGGGATGAGCATTCCAAAAAGCACTGCTCTACAATTCCTCCACAGAAATACAATGCAGATGTTATCTGAAAGATGGTAAGACAGCTGTGTACCTTGTAGAAGAGATGAGTGGTAAACCTACCCTAGGTTCCACCACTTGGGAAAATAAACTGAATGCAACTCCAAAATAACATTTATCTCCTGTATGTTCTTTCTCCTTGTTCTCAGTTTTAAGATCCAAAATATGATAATGGTAGCTCCAGTGGAAGTATTTGAAGACAAGATTGTGTTAGAATAGACCCTCCCACGTTCAACCTGATTTTCTGAAACACATGTCCAGTTGTCTCGCAAATAAAGGCTAAAATAGCACCATGTGTATACTGTATAGAATATCAAAACATTAAAATGGTGACTGTTTCTCTACCAAATGCAATTAAAATGATGTTCTACTAGTGTTTCCCACAAGGTCACAATCAGGAAGCAGTATTGAAATAAGGAATTAAAGAACAGGAAGTATATACTTCTTCGTATCAGTATAAAGTTGTAAAAGGGCAGTTTAAATATTCCATGCTTTTGAGACCATGTAGCAAAGTTTTCACCAATGTCAATGTGTACAGAATGAATTGTAATTTATTTGCAATGTTTGTTGCCCCATTCCAAAGCGAGAACTTGACTAGTATTCAGTCAATTAGTGTTTTTATCACCAAGTTATTAACATTTTAATTTAATGGCAAGTATCAGGGGAGGGATGGAGTGTATAGGAATGGGATTTTAGGAAATAACTGGAGAATTGGCCAAAGTGATATCTTTAAGAGATTAGGGCATAGGAATTATGAATTTTTCTATTTCTTCTTCTTCTAGATAGTGAGAAATCCTCATGTTCATTGGGATGCAGTGGTTGTCAAAGACATAGTAGTAATTACTACTATAAAAAGAAGTTTTGGGTATGTTAGCCACAATCCAACCATTTTCCCGAAGCTATCTGAAGAGTTCATGGCACAAATACAAGCAAATGAAAATAAGATCACTGATGGTGATGAACTCTGCTGTTGAAGACAAATGTATGGATTGCTAGGTTCGGCCTGTAATTAAAAACATATTTTATGGTCTCTTGACTTGAGGCTTTGCAAGAATAAGGCTGAAAAATTATAAACACTTACCTGAGAACATGCATTGGCTCCTTGAACTGGGTACCTGGCTATAAACCAGTTTGATTCCCTACTATGCCTCCTGGAAGAAGAGATGTCTGTGTAGCCTTGAACAAACTATATGGTCCCAGAGTACGGCCAACAGAGGTGAATAGTAAACCACCTTGGAGTATTCTATAATTAGAAAATCCTTTAAAAGGGTCTGTATAATTGGATTTAACTTGACAGCAAGTAATTATAAGTAAGATCTACTTCTGAGCAGATATGTTAGAAGTGCAATGTAAAACGCAGAAATATGTGTTTTTTGTGTGTTCAGCTAACCGAACATCATTGGAAGAACAGAATGTTGTAACTTCCAAGCAGAGCTTGTACACAGCAAATGTGTCTTATGCAACTCTTTCCTTACAAATTCCAGTGTTGATAATTTTGTCCTTCATTGTCTGGTGAAATTGGTATGAATTCTGAAACTGTGTAATATAGAAGAAAATCACACCATTTTTTTAAAAAAAATTCTCCTTACACTCATTTCAGCAGATAAACATAAACTCAACCCATTTCTAAACGTGGTCCTTGGAAAGTTAGGCACATGCCTCTAGCAGCGCTGAAAACATCTGCATTTGCGTATATGTTCCTATTGCATTTTCTGAAGATCAAAGTTATTGAGAACATTTTGACATTTATCGAAACCTTTCTGCAGTTTCGTTCCTTTCACATATACAGTACAGTACTAACAAAAAGAAATGACTTCTTGATTTGCTTTCCTCTCCTAAAGCATAAGAAACAGTGTGGTGCAGTGGATAGAGTGATAGACTAAGACTCAGGAAACCTGGGTGACAGATCTACCAATTATTACCTTTAGTTATGACTGAAAATAGAACCGTGCCAGTCTCTTGTAGTTCAGAGTTAATATAAATGAATCAGATTTTGCAGTATCTAGCTTGTTCCTACACTTGAGATATATTGGTATTTACCAGACACTCTTACTTCCACATAAAAGTTCCAATAACAAAGCTAATATTCTCCAGCAAAAGCATTGCTTTCACAATACAGCAAGTTAGTTCTTTATTATATGTAGAATAAAAGTGTGTAGCAGAAAAGTCCCACAGACACATTACTTTTATCCAGTTACAAGCAACTGAAGCTGAGTGGCAAAAGGGAATGTTCTTTTGACAGTTCTGTGATAGGTTAGTAAAAGTTTCCCTTGCTTGAAAGCCAGTCGTATCCGACTCTATGGTTCAAGCAGACAAATCCTGTCCTCCTGCTAATTTATTTATTTGCATTTATATGCCTCCCTATCGCAGAGCGACTCTGGGCGGCTTACCATGATATGATAGAACATTAAAAATACAACAGTCCCACAAAGTTAAAAATTTGGTTAAATTATTATTAAATTATTAGATATTAAAAGAATGAGATCACAAATGCACAATACCATCTTCACCTAGATGTTGCCTTGCCCTTTGTTTACAAACTGTGAAACTGACACAAGTAATTAACATTTCCTTGCAAATTAAATCCCAAGGGTTTCTGTAGCCATTCTCAGCAACAGAGGACTTGTCCTTGTAGCACTAAGGTGAGATATAATTAAGTAAAGGGTAAAGGTTGCCCTTGCTCGAAAGCCAGTTATACCTGACTCTAGGGCTCACATGCTCATCTGTTTATAGCCAAAGAGGCAGCACTGTGTCTGAAGACATTTCCATGGACATGTGGTAGGCATGTCCAGAGTGTCTGCCGATGTTTCCGTGGGCATGTGGCAGGCATGTCCAGTGTGCACAGAACACTGTTTATCTTTTACCAAAGTGGTACCTATTTATCTACTTGCAATTTCTTGCTTCTAAACTGCTAGGTTGGCAGGAGCTGGGACAGAGACAATGTAAGTGAAGTACAACTAATAAGAACTAAACATGAGACAGTTTGCAAGCTTTGCAAGACTATACTATCTTGGAAGTGCTAATGCATGCAGTATAAGACATTCTGCAATGCCTTTATTTTGTACAGAGGTACTTACTTCTTTGCTTTCAATCTTTGAAGCCTCAAATTATTATTTATGCTATTCTACAACAGAGAACACATTTCTTCCCTATAAACATCTTTTAAAATAAATTGTTTCTGGGTTTGAAAATTAAGTTTTTCCATAAAGTGCTAGTTGAAAGGTTAAAGCTTGGAAAAAACATAATTTTTTTTAGCAATCAGATAATCATCCATTAAGTTCCATTCTCACCAGATCGTCATCTGTCTCCTCCCATTTCTCCCCTGGAAATGTGTGTAATTTCAGCTGGGAGAGGATTTTAGAAAGAACCATGTTAATATGGCTGCATTCATTGAATTGCAACATTTATTTAAAATTTAAACCTATATGTCAAATTGAAGAGCACTAATAAAAAGCAGTGGTCTTCATTTAAGGTCATAATCCTAACATCCAAATGATTATGATGAAGAGAACTTTAGTACGGATAGAAGGGCCCCATTCCTTGTTAGACGAAAAATAATGAGTCTTGGTGGTGTAGTGGTTAAACTGCTGTAATACTGTAGTCAAAATTGCTGATGTGAGTCCAATTCCAGCTTACCGGTCAGTAAAATGAGTACCCAATGTGTTGGGGGCAACATGTTAACTACAGTACTTTGTGAACTGGCCAGAGAGTGCTCTAAGTAGCATGGGGTGGCTGCTATTGCTATTCTGACTTCCACTGCTCTAAAGTGATTCATATTTAATTATTTGGCCCAACATGGGTAAAATTTTATTTAATGGGGGGAAATTCAAAGACACACATCTGAAATGATGGGAATAGACATGTATGCCTTACAAAGAGACTGACAACCACAGGTGAAACTGAAGTAAATATATCCTTATGAATTGTGCAGAGCCAAAACACAGTATTAAAACATACAAAGGAATGTTCCAAGAGTTAAACAAAGATTTGAATTGAAATCATGTCCTCAAATGCAACAGAATTTAATTCAAACCTTTTCTGTTACACATATGCACAAACATTGTGCAGATTATTCTTTCTTCAAAAAAGCCCTAATTTTTCACTCTGAAAACACTTTCAGCTTTTAGAAGTAATTTATAAGTAGCAAAATTAGCCAGTAATAGTGGCAACCCTCAATGAGCTTGAAATCCCCTGGACTTCAACTCTACTCAACTCTTTATATTCAAACACCCATACACCAGCATGAACCAATTAGGATAATGTATTTACAATAATTGAGATGCACTTTTTGGTCCTAGCTAAGTAAGAAATGAGGTTAAATGAAATGTACTGTATCTGTGCAGCAATCCTTACTATCATTTGGCACCAAACCAGAGATTTCAGTAAAAATTTCTACCTGGATATTCAGTTTTTCTACATTTTTCATTGAGGCTCTCTAAATAGTACGGCTTTTTAGTACATACTCTGTGGTGATTTTACATATAGCAATCCTATATACATAAAATGCTGTGGCCCAAATTTAGTAGGAAAATGTTTAATGTTATTCTGAACCAAATAAAAATTTCAAACTTGTGAACTCACATGAACTACAGTATATCAACAAGAAATGGGATCTTTCATATTAGAGAGAAAATGTTCATATAAACAAGCACTCCTAAGTGACAGGGGAAACTGCATTTAACTTAGAAATTCTAGCTCAGTGAAAATCTTCAGAATAAACAGGGAGAAGTGGATTACAGAATTGACTTCAGCTACTTTTATAAACAAGACTTTTTATTAAGGTTTGTTAATGATCTCAAAATTCATTTTCATGTAAAAGTTTCTAAAAGGAAACACAAAACATATTTTATGATAAAAGGTGGTAATCCCAGATCTGATTCTTCAATGCATCTTGCACTAAAGTCAACATGTATAGGACTGTACTCAAGTTTACATATGTGGTAGAATTAGAAGGTGAACAAATAATAGGATGTACTATTTATTTTCATATGGTAGATAGTGGAGATTTTTTTCCCAATGCTCCCCTATAGAAAAAGGTTTCATACCTTTAAAAAAACTAGCACAGAAAAGGCTAGAATAAAATCTCTTCAGCAAATAGGCTAGTGTTTTAATTGTATGGTGCTTTTAGACAGGTGATCATCAAAAGCAAGCTTGTACACATACAAATACACCTTTGCAGTCCAATTATACATTCCAATCTTTCACCTCAGCAAATGAGACCTAATGTGATAATTAACTTGACACTCCCTAATAAAATGCACACACATTAATGCAACAATAGGAAATTATTTTGTTTTAGGGATACAATCAACATCAAGGATCAATCTGACAGACTGAATTGAGAGCTGTGCCCTTTCCTATTTCCCTTTCTCTGACATCTTCCTCCTTTACCTCAATCCCAATGCCCATGTCTAATTTTCTCATGTAGAGAAGCTTGATATTCTGTGTATCTTTTTGCACAGAAAAAAAAATAATTATAACCAGCAGAGTCCCTATGGTAGCACCATACAAAGAACATTTTATGGTGTTTTCTAAATGATCACCAATACTAACACACTACACATTCACAATAAAAACAAGACCACATTAAGGGTTATCAGTTAATATCTTCTAGATCAGAGGTAACAGTAGGATTTTCCCTCAAAAACACTACCAAGTGGGGAGCTAAATGGCACACTGAGGACTACTCCCACACCAAGTATATGGCGCTTTGAAGATAGCCAGTGGCTTCCCTCCTCTGCTTTGCTGGATACACATTATATGTGAGAAAGACTTAACATTTAACCTGCCAATATGGAATTCCAGTGCTTATTTTTCTAGTCTAAGACAACAAATTACTTCCAAAATAGCCGTAATCCCTCAAGACCTTTCAGTGCAATCAGCTGTCTGTGCCCAGACATTTTCTGACATTTGTGGTTCTTTAAAGGGTAGTAAATTCTCACCCACCACCCAGTTGCAGTATTTTGTACTTGGAAAGATCAAATCCTTCTCCTGTAAAAAGTGTTATCATTGGAGGATGCACATGCATTGTGAGAGGTTTTTTACTATGGTTTGTGATGCAATTAGTGATGAATGAGAGTTCTTCCTCCCCACAAGCCTGCACCATTCTGTAACTTTACTTTTTAAAAAAACTTTAGGGCCATCTAATTCCAGCACAACTGTAAGCAGTTACTTTTAAAAGTAGCTGTAGTAATGTATTATTATTTTGTGAATTTGAGGGAGGGAAATGGTCATGCATTTCCTGCCTGATATGCTTGTGAAAGTGGTACACAAAAGCAAAAACTTGGCTGGGAAATAAATTGACAGAAACAGAAAAGCCCTGGCAAGCCAGAATGAATCATCACACACCATCTTTTTATATGCTCTAATGTCAAGTCTTATTCCTCCTTTCAAATATATCCTATTACAGGTCACCCCCTTCATTCACATGGTTTCAGTATCCAGTTTCATTGATCCACTGCTAATATTCAGTAAAAGAAAATCTCAGAAATACTGTAATATTTCCTAGATGCATTACTACTGCTAGCCATTAGAGGCCACTGTCTACAATGTAATGGATGAAGCATTGCTGCTCTTTTGTTGTGAAGGAACAAGTGTTTGCAGGGAAGCCATTTCACAAACACATGTTTATTCTAGCTTTTGGTTTATATCAGATGGACAGAAGCATCACACCCCTCTGCTTGTATGAGTCCAGTACACATAATACAGGATTTGCTGCTTTCTGGACTTCTGGGCATCCATGGAAAATCTTGGAACATATCCCCCCTCCGCCCTATACTGGGATGTGTGTGTGACAAGTGCTGTATTTGTATGATGGCAATTATTCTTGAACCAGTTTAATCCAGAATCAAAATATTTGTCCAATTTCTATTACTGATATACACCAAAGGAATTATATCTAATAAGAATGAGCTAGATATATAGAGAGGGAGAAATTTTATTAAATAGTCCAATGTTATTTACTGTTTTAGGTTGAGTTCTAAGAGAAAGTGTATGTTTTGTAAAGAGAGAATGTGGTAAATAAAACAAAGCATTAGGTCAGAGTGTTTAAGTAAGGCTCAGGACAATGAGATTCATGCTGCATTTTCCATTAAATCTTTTTCTTTGCAGATATTGTAAGCTAGCTCCAATACTGTGTTTTCACTGTGCAGTGTCTGAAATACTAAAGATATGGTTCTGTACAATACATTTGGCCTGGTTAAGGGTCTAAGAAAGGAAAGCCCCTGTATGAAACTACATACCAAGAACATCCCAGGTTTTAACATTTTGCATCACAACGAATGCATTTTCTGTTGGCAGGAGCAATAAGACTCACAACGTCCCAAGCTAAAAATCTCAGAGGCTCATTATATGCAATTACATGTACTGTATATTATTTGTAGCAGCAGTAAGGGCCACTATAGGAACCTTTAATACTGTTTCAACCCCAAAACAGTAAATAAAATGTGCCAAGGTTCCAGGGTAAATAGACTGAAGTAAGATCATCCCTGTATCCCAGGTACATCCTACACTAGCTGGTTTACAAAAGGTTTTGGAGTAAATCCTGTATTCTTTTACTATTTGTAGTAATTGCTATCAAAGTGTATATTCACTTTTCATGAAATTGGTGAAGGCAAAGAAGACAAACACATAAAAACAAGCTATAGTTTAAAAAGAACATGGATGTCTGTCCATATTCCTTCTGATGTTAAACTTAAAACATGTTCATGCTTTTTAATTACAAAACTCAGATTGTACAACACATATATTTTTAGAAAACCTAATGTAGCAATTTTATCAGCCCTAACAGGCACATCTCATAGATCATTAAAAATATTAAGATGTAAAATTTTGAGTCTAGGCATATATACAATGCTATACCATACCAACAGATCTCGGTGGACATTTTTGACAGATTATGTGTAAGCAGACATGTCCATTTTGAACTGGGGACTTCTCAGGCAAAGCAGATGTTTTATCACTGAGTTAAGACACCATCAATAGTTGCAAACTAGCTAGCATCACCATGATATGCAGCGTTGGAAGCAGTAGCAGAGTTCCATCCCAGAACTGTGGGGAGTGAGGAGAAGGCATTCCTAACTTAAAACAAACTGAGCAGGTGGGCAAAAGAACACACTTAGTAGCACAAAAAAAGCAGTGATTGTTTACTCTTCTTATGTCCAGCAAAGGAGATCTTTATTTCTTTTAATTGCAACAATTTAATTTAGATGACTAACCAACACTAAGCCATTTAAAAATAACTTCATTCTACGTACACATCATAATGCTTCATGGTCTCCTCTCTTGCCCTTGCTTTGCTGAGAGCAGCATCATTAAGAAAGGGGAAGGGCTCATCTTGGGACCAATTTTCATAATTGTAATTTGAAGTATATGTTGCTGAAATCTACATCCCAAAATAGTAATACCCTACCATGCTCCAAGGGCTGCTATTCCAACAATTTCATCTCTGACGATGCACTAAAATGTTATCTAGATACACATGTTCTTAGAAGAATTTAGCTCTATTCAATAGGAAGCAATTCCTCCCTGTATATGCAAGAAACCATTCCAAATACTAAGTGTGCACTTTAAAAACAAGTGCAAACTAAAACATGTTCTGATTGCACAAGTACTCTCACATTTTTTAATGCTGCCCAATAATGCTCGTAGTTTTATAAAGAAAATACAAAAGGATAACTCTTTGCATGTGAAACAGCACACTAGTTACATTTGGCAGAGTGGTCCTTAAATTCATCAAATTCTCCACAATAGGCAATAAACAACAGAAAACTGAAGTTGAGATCAAAGAATATTGACATAAATTTTTCTTCAGCAGATCCATGTAAACTCAGCTATTTGATAAAGAGATAATGTGAACTATCATACTTCTTCTGTATAGCGGCAAATGAATGCGATCTATTACAACAGAGCAGCAATGTGGCACGTAAAACCCCCAAGCTTAACACAGCACCACCAGTCTGTACATTCTGAAGTAGACAAACATAGTAGTGTTGCAGTTCCCAAACTTGGACTCACAACCCATAGAAGTTGCAGGCAGCATTCTGATTGGTCAATAATCTAATAGGTGTTTAAAAAGCAAGATCTGGGGACCCGAGGTTGGGAACCACTGCCTGAGGATCATACTGAAATTCTTTCACAGAATTCTACTATGGAATTTCTTTCATGATAATATTTACAAGTTATGTCTAACATTTTCAAAAGAATATAGTCAATCAGAGCAAGCTTGCCTTTGTGAGAGCCTATAAAATTGCATTACAATTTTAAGAATGTCCACCCCTTATATGTATTAAACATAAGCATTAAATCTCAGGCATGTTACTGGAAAAATTCAGCATTCATACAAAGCAACCATTCAAACTGGGGAATAAAATGTACTAATGACCCTAATAAAGACTATCAATATGAAAGGTGGCAAACTACTTAAAAGGAGCTTCTTTATTATACCAATTATGCATATCTCCAGTGTAAAAATGGGCCCAAAATATGCACCTCTCAAATGTAAAATGGGCCCTCATTACTACCATTTTGCTCTTTTTCATCCCCTACTCAATAAAATACAGTATCCAGTACCTGGTGACAGTGATGTTATCAGATGAACAAAATTAGGCATTAAGAAATATGCATAAATTAAATTCGATTTGAACTATTAACCTTGTTGAGGCAAACTGCATTTTAATATTTCAAAACAGTCAGGTTCAGAAGTGACTACCACACAAAAGTACCTCAAATTTTCACTACTAATGCATTAATTTCCATGCTTAAAAATAATTAAACTGCAGAGTCAGATAGAAATCTAAAATATCTTAAATTAACTGCTACATACTGTCTTACTTCTATTAAATTGTCATCTCAGTTGCAAGCAGTGATGTCAATGACCCTGTACTGCCAAACTCAGAAATATGAGTTTTGGGAGGCACGAAATGCCTCAAATTCAGCACATACTGTAACACCCAAAATTCTTCTCTGGTATAAATGTTAATCTAAATTATTTTCTAACCCCTAATCCAGCATGCCTGCAATCTACCCAGTAACACTTCCGTTATGAAGCTGGCACAATTTAGGATGGCAAACTACAGGATGAAAGCACGAATGAATGTCTTTCTTCTCTTGCAATGGCCCTTGGATAAACCTGTCTCAAACGTATTACTGGCTGTGCAGCATGATAGAAGCCTGAAGGCAAACCAACAAGATCTCTTCATTATTCAGTTCTGCAGCAAAGGAAGTGCTGTGAAGGGATTGCTAAATGCAAAAAAAAAAAAAAAGGAATTTGGGCATTCAACAGTGTGGGAGACAAAGAGGCCAAATCCAAATTGTCTCTGATAAAAGCTGGTTGATTTTCTGTTACACAAGCCAAGACAGCCCTCCAACTTCTAATATGCAAATTCAATTATCATCACTAACTCAGACAGGCATGGCACTCAATTTTTAGATTGGCCAATTTTTAAACTAGTAAATGAATGGAGCTTGTTGGAAAAGAGGGAATAGCTTGGAGACAGAGGAACAAGATTTAAAAAAATGGCTAATAACAATTCGAAATGTTGGGAGGGAGGGAAATAAATGCTCTGCTGTATCTAACATCCAAGCAGTAACATTAGATTTTTATTTTTAAAATAGCTAATGGGAGTTAATTCAAGATTAAACCTCCAAATATTAACAGATACATAAAAATACTCCAGCATATTCTGCATTACATACTTTCTAATCTATGACAGAAATACAGAACTGATTAGAAAAATCACTACTGTAATTTATACTACAGGATGACAGATAACAGCTGCAGAAACCATGAAGCTGTTCTATTTTTAACTGAGAAAATTTATTTCTCTGTAGTATACTGAAAAATGTTGCAGAGGCTGTATGCTCTTATTAATAATGCCACTGAGTTTAAGATTCAGTTGTGAGGCTCCTGTTGGCAATTTATCTACATGTAACTTAAACTATCTAGTTCACTACAGCAATCTGCTCCTAACTAATGAGGCCCCTATTATACTAGATTATATTTCACATTTATTGTGCAACTGGACATGTGCTTTGTAATGAAACAAGTGCCTCGTTAGTTAATGGCAATTCACCATGGTGAGTTAACTTATATAGGCATCAATAAATCACTAACACGATTTTGTCCTTTACAATTATCCAGCAGCTATGTGCAAACTAACTTAAAAATGTTTCTAAGCAGCACTGTCACACATGAATTACCGTATTTTTCGGACCGTAAGATACACTTTTTTCTCCCCAAAAGTGGGGGCAAAATGAGGGTGCGTCTTATGGTCCGAAGGTTCAGAATCATTTTTTCCTGTTCTAAAAACTGGGTGAATCTTATAGTCTGAAAAATACAGTAACTACGGTTACAAAACAAAAACCAAGGGATATGCTCTGGTACCAACTCTAAACTTGTAACAGATAATTGCATATACCAACAGATCTGCAATACTCTTCCATATTATACAACAACTATTTAAACTGTGAACTGTATGAATTCAGCAATTTTGTCAGCAAACATTCAACCTCCTCTAAAGTGTGGTTTCTAAAATTTAGGGGATGCACACAAGTGATGGGGGGCATGTGCAGTCTTTGAGATGTTGGATTTAAACAGAAAGATTATTGGAGGGGGGAAAGTGGCTATCAAGTACATTATACTGCCCTTGCCGGCAGCCCTTGATTACAGTACACAGATTAAAGATTTGCACATAGAGACAAAAGAAACCTACAATTTATGATAAAGCCCAGCATTCTTTAAATTGACCAAAATTTTAAGACATCTGAATTCTATACAGAGACTGAATATACCTACTTAGCACTAGATTGGATTTGAATTGAAAATATATTATTACATACACTATCTTAAATGCATGGTCTGCCAAGCAGAAAGTTCCAGTGTAATCAGACAAATTCTGAAAAAGTAAGTAGAATGTGATGAAATTTTCATTTATATTATGCAGTTTCATGACTCACTTATTACAGAATACCCTGAGATGCTGGGGAAAGTTGTGAACTCTATAGTGCATCAGAAACAAATGAAAATGTGAGATCTAGTACCCGAGAACGGAGTTAAACATATACAACTGAAGAATCCATGCTGTTTGTTCCCTAGGAGTTACATCTTCCATTTCCAGTTTAAGTCAACATCACAGACTCAATGCAGTTACTCAAATTGAATCAATTCATCTACATTAGCCTACACTCTTGGCACAATTTGTTTCTTTTGACACCCACCCCATAGCTCTTCGTGAATTATGAATAATATCCTACTTAGATGTCAGTTTATTGCAATAGCAATTACACTTAACAGCCCTAAAAACATTTGTGAGTCTTTAAAAAGTGTACATGCCATAGATATTAAAACTGCAGTTACTCTTTCAATTATCCTCCACATCCTAACATATTCAATGGAACTCAAACTCTTTATTCAAAGGCAAAAATTTGCTATACTGGAAAGTGACACATATTCCTTTAATAAGAAAATTATATTCTACATTTCAAGACATTAGTCAAGCCCTTTGTGGTTATAGTTTTATTAACTGATTGTTAAGGTGAAGGGCAAAGAAATAGCACAGCAGAGTTTTGGGTTTGTTCTAGATTTTCAAGTTTAAGCCACTTCCTTCAATGTTTCCTCTCAGCCTTCTCTTGTGTACATAGCTTTTGATTTTAGCAACCCCATATAACGAGATGCCATCTTATTTACTGAAAATAGGATAATCACGCAAAGAAACAAAACTGGATTTCAAATTTCACAGCAACTTTCTAAAGTGTATAAATTTACTTCTTCATGCATGACTATTTCTGGAAAAAAATTATGTTGTTAAAATAATTATTGGTAAGAGAGAATGATCAGACAACTAAGAGTACTGCAGATTTAATTTCACATCTTGGCTATACTGTGACAAAGAAGTAGTCACCAAATATAGCAACTAAGTCCTGTCTCAAGCCAGGGATTAACTAATGCCCCTCCCAAAACTTTTCCCCAAACCACCCCCTCCCCACTGCCCATTCCACAATCTCCAAAACAGACAACACTGTTGGCAAATCAAGACAGCATGAAACATACATCAATAGAAACAAAAATGTGATGAACACCACTAATGTATCACCTTACTATCCTACTAAATGACTCAGTTCTCCATAACAGTATTTCTGCTTGGGAGCCAGTTGCACCTTTATCAATGAAAGATAAACGTTGATCTTTTTGAGCATCTCTGTGGTGCATTTACAAGCGTTGCAATGCTACAAAGGAGGAAATTGGACAAAAGACTTCTCCCCTGGGATTTCTGTTCAGAGATATACACTCTACTGACTTGCTGTGCAGTGACACTCAAAATATAATCCGATGCTTTAGCAAATTATAATATCCAGTTCGATATGGTGTAAGGCATGTGGACAAGAAAATATACCAGCAGTTTACAACAAGAACTCCAGGCCAGCAGAAAGCACTGCTGCTGGATACTCCAGTTTACTAATGCTAAACTCATTTTGAATCCTTGATTCATGTAGTTTCGGAGGCCATATGCTATTGAGTGAATGGTGACTAATTCTTTGTGCTTCTGTCCAGTTAGAAGATGACTTACTGGCTGAAACTGTAAAATGAATAAGCACCCGGGATGTCTTGCAAGGGACTGTAACTTGCCCTTTTTCACCAAGGATCATTAGATTAAACTGGGGTCAGGGAATTGAGTGCAGGATGTTAAACTGGCCCAGCCACTAGCACTGTCACAAAATATTATTTAAAAAACAAGGCAAACAAGATTATGAAGCCCTCCTTTATAGAAGCAGCTTGTTCTTTTAAAAATACTGCAAAATAAAAGTGTTAGGTTTCTCCATCAGGAAAAAAAAATTACACACACGCACTGAGAATGTAACCACCACACAACTCTCAACTGCTTTCTGTTGCACAAAATCTAAGACTTAAAGAACTGATGTCACATTTGTAGCCTTCTTTAACCAAAAAGTGGGCAGGCTAAGGGTGGACAGTACACCTGGAAACATTTCAGAAGACAAGGCAAAGGTGAAACAAACAGCCTTGCTCTTCAAGTTGTTAAAATATAAAGAGGGTAGGGACTCTTCATGCACAAAATGTTTTTTACAAAATACATATCCAAGTAAAAGAAAGAAAACCCCACTTTGCACTAGGATGCAACACTCAACATTGCTCTGCCAAATGCTGTTGCACACGTCTTTTTGATAGAGGAAGCATGTGAATGTAGCAAGAAAAGGGGGAGGAAAGGAAATCAAAATTTCAGTCTACTTTTCAGGATCTACTTCTCTTATAAGGATATCTTCAGTCATCTGATGTCAGACAATGCACTCTCTTTTGAGAATGATGTGGTCACAACAGGAGTGCCATTGTTAGCCAAACAGCCTTGCCTCAAGGTTTCAAAATATGAGGCCTGGACAGGTTTGTGATACTGCAGAACTTTTATGGCATCATCTATTTTAAACCATTCCCTTTTTCTTCCTGCAAGTAAACAGAGCAAGAGGAAGAAGTTAGCAATAAAGAAAAGTTACTGAAGAATATGCAATCCCTTCTATATTTTCAGAGACAATTTGTCTGCTTGTTTCAAGGACAGTACAACCATATTACAATAGCAAACACAAACTCCATGGAATAATTTACTAAGGTGCCAATGACCCTAGTGTGCTTGTTATCTCTGGTAAGTTTATTTATTTTACAGAGCAGTGTCCTATGATTGACAGTATTGTACTCTGCAGTTAGATCAATGAAAGCTACTTCTTTCAAAGAGATCTTCAATGTTGCAGGTTAAGAATTTGATCACAAAATGACCTACCCAGCCTAAAGTCTACTTGCTCCTTCATGATCTTTCCATCAATAAATTCCAGAATACAACTGAAAACCATTCATTCCAGTGCCTTATAAAGATGGCAAAGGAGTGACATGGATCAGTATTTTTTTTATCATCTGGATCTTTACCAGGTTTCAATAAAGCAACAACTCTAGCTGTCTCCACAATTTAGGAATCTTAAGCTCATCTATGCAGCTGTCCAACAATTGAAGATGCCATTCCAAAGTGCAAGAACCAAACTGCTTTATCTGCTCGGTTCTTATGTCATTGATAAAAAGGTAAAGCTCTCCCTTGCGTGAAAGCCAATCATGTCTGAGACTAGGAGGTGGCACTTATCTATGTTTACCGTCAGAGCAAACACTGTCTGCATCCGAAGACATTTCTGGGTCATGGGCAGGGATGACTAGATGCCAAAGTGCAGAGAACGTTGCTACCTTACTCACCAAAGTGGTGCCTATTTATCTACTTGCAATTTCTTGCTTTCAAACTGTTAGGTTGGCAGGAGCTGTGACAGATGATGGGAGTTCACTCCATTGCACAGCACACAAATCTTGAACTGCTGGCCTGCTGGTTGTCAAGTTCAACATCTTAACCACTAAGCCACCACAGCCTCTGATACTTGCTGCTTTATCTTCCTCCATTTCAGATGCCACAAAGGAGGTATTATCAGAAGATTTCTGGTGGCAAAGTGGTTAAACTGGTGAATTGCAGCCAAACGTTGAGTTCAGTCCTGACCTGGATCAAGATTGACTCAACTTTCCATCCTTCCAAGGTCAGTAAAATGAGTACTCAACATATTGGAGACAAAACACCTTGTGAACTGTCCAGAGAGTGCATGAAGCATATGGGACGGTATATAAGTGTAATTGCTATTGCTGTTAAATAATCCCCATTCTTGTTCCTCTGGTTGGATGGCTTCTTCTCACACCTTTTTGCCTTGCAATTTCTATTCTTCAGCAACTGACTAGCTACTTGGTCTGCTGTTACTCCAGTATAGTTTTGCTGTGTTTGCGTTAAATCTCCACCTAAGTTTTAAAGAAATTTTCAAGCTCACCTACTGTTCTGCACACACTATCATGATTTCTGATTTTCAGATAGAGCTCGCATATTGCATACTGATCTGCTAAAATCATAGGTCTGATCTGCTAAGATCATGGAAAATGTACTAATTTGGCTGCCATATTTACAGAAGTAGGAAAGTTACCAATATGTTGCTTTTTATTAATTCTGTAGTAATTTTACCCTTCCAAAATGCAAAACCTATACAGCAGTCCTAATATAGCTGCTCTCAACCAAAAAACATACCAAATGTAGATTTTTTTTGTATGTGTTTGGCCAATATGTTAATTAAAAAGTACAAAAACGATAATGTTTAATTTATTTCTTTTATGAAAAAAAAAGAATTCCCAGCTACCTTCCAAGTCTGAAAGACATACAGTAAAACCTTGAATAACGTTAAAACCTGGTTCCACAAGTCTTGGTGTTATCCGATTTTTAGTGTTATCCGATGCATGTTAAAATCCTATGGGATCCATAGAGATACATTGTAACCACACAGGCTTTAGCGGTTGTTATCCGATGCATCCCATAGGATCTTAATGTTATCCAATGCAATTCTTCCCCCCAGATTGCTTAATGTTATGCGATTTTAGTGTTATTCGATACTAATGTTATATGAGGTATTACTTTGTACAAGTGTTTCAGGGACTATGTTCAATCCACAGATTGAGGTTGCTCTCTTCTAAAATCATAATATGAACCAGAACTGCCAAGTGTTAGTTTTAAAAATAATTATAACAATAATTTCTAAACAATTACATTAAAGACAGACTATTGAGTGTAATACTGAGTAGGGGATTCAACTGTTGTCTTACTATGGAGAATCAGTAACATAGATAATGCATATGTCTTACCAATATTCACAGAATCCTCCCAGTCTTCCAATACTTCTGTGACAATAAGTACGTAAACATATGTTCTGTGTTTCCTTTCCTGGTTCTGAAAGAAGGAAAAGTAACATTAAAATTAGTTGCAAGATGCATAATACACTAGTACCTTGGATAACATTAAGACGTGGTTCCACAAGTCTTAGTGTTATCCAGTTTTTAACGCTGTGCAATGCATTGATCACACAACGTTTATAAAAAGCTGTTTCCTTTCCGAAGAGGAAAGGGAACCGGGGGTCGATCTGCCTGCCTCTTTGGAAGGCACCGATCTTTCCCCAAATGCCCCCGCAGTTCCAGCGCGTGATTGTTGGTAGAGACCCCCGCCCGCTTTCCCCCAAAACAAGCCAAGGATCAGTGTCTGATCCCTGGCTTAGTTTGGAGAAAAGCGGGTGTGCGTGCCCTTGCTCATTCCCCCAAACCAAGCCAGGGATCAGACGCTGTGATTCCCAGCTTGGTTTGGGGAAACCACTCAGACCACCCATTTCCTTGGGGTGAGAGTCTGCGCGCGGACGCTCTCACCCCAAGGAAACGGGTGGTCTGAGTGTCGGGCTGCCGGTTTCGTTGGGGTGAGAGCCCGTGCACAGGCTCTCACCCCAAGGAAGCCACCCGCCTGAGCCTTAAATCCACAGGGTTGGTCTCCGCCTGGGAAGGTGCTTCCCAGGCAGAGAACAGCCCAGCGGGATTGAGACTGAGATCTCCACTGGTAATGTACCTTTGCTTTTGCGAGACAAGCCTCACAAAATCAAGGGTACATTACCAGCTCTAAGCATCAATCCCACTGGACTGTTCTCTGCCTGGGAAGTGCCTTCCCAGGCAGAGAACATCCCCGCTTGATCGACACTGCATAGGAAGCCAACTGGAGACTCCCTGGCCGGCTTCCTAGCCATGCCGCTGCTGTGAGCTTTGTTTAGTTGGGAGGAGAATGGGTGTGCCCGATCTCCCCCAATCAAACCAGCAGTCTGAGCCTCAGTAGATCTCTACCCCAAAGCCAGCAGGGCTGGTCTGTAGCCCTGGGGGATTTGGGGCAGAGATCAATTTCGGGGAATTTGAGGCAAACATTTGCATCATACAACGATATCTCAAATTCCCCGATGTTATCTGATATTAGGCAAACGTTATTCGAGGTACCACTGTACCTGCAAAAACTTCTATTGAAAAACAAGAGTAGGTTCAAGGCACTGCCCCATAAAGACTAAATTATGATATTTCAAAAATAGAATGTGAAATAAGACATGAAAAGATAACATATTCTAACATAAATTTTAGCAATATAATATCTGCAATATCATGACAACGAAATTTTATAATCTCTGACCATTATTATTATTATTATTACAGTCAAACCTCGCATAAAGAGTACCTCGCTTAAAGAGTAACTCACTTAAAGAGCAGAATTTTCTCTGAATGTTCGCTTCGCTTAACAAATAAAACCAACCAAAAACGAGGTTCAAAATCGAGGTTCAAAATCCACCCCACAATTGGTAACTTACAATGGTGTTTTGTTTAAAGAACAAACTCGCTTAAAGAGCAATCCTGTGGAACGCATTATGCTCTTTAAGCGAGGTACAACTGTATTATTATTATTATTATTATTATTATTATTATTATTATTATTATTATTATTATTATATTTCAATGTTTATGCCATTTTGATACTTACCTCAAAAATTCCTACTAATCTTCCTAATGTCCCTTTCACTCCAGCCTATGAGAAGTACAAAGAAAGAAAATGACATTAAAGTTCTTAGCTACAGTGTATTCACTATTTCAGTACTGGCCATACTACACATGGTATATCGGAGATCTAAGATCTGATCAGATCTTCCAACATCTTTTTTAAAGCCTATAAACACCCAGGGGGTGGGCTTGAGGGGGATACTTCAACAAGAAAATTTTCTTCACATAGACGTGCATATATCCACAAAGCTACAGATCATAGAGGCCTGGGGGGGGGGGACTTGCTACCCACAAATGAAGCTATAAAAAACTGTTTCCACAAGTACGACATAAAAAAAGAATATGCCAAGAACAAGAGCTATGTCCCTTTTGAAAGGTAAGGAAAAGTGTTAAAGGCAAAATTTATGCCCATTCTTTCATGTAATGAAAGTTTTTCTATTTTAAAAAAATTAAAACAAGTAACTCATAACTTTTTATATATTTTTGTGCAAACATCCAAACTTGCCAATTCTAAATAGTATGCACATTACAGTAATACCTCAGATAACATTTGAATCAGATAATGCTAAAATCACATAACGTTAAGCAATCTAGGAAAAACTGCATCGGATAACATTAAAAACCTATGGGCTACATCGGATAACGTTCGCTAAAGCCTTTGCCAGTTACAATGTATCTCTATGGAATTTTAACATTATCCGATGCATCTCATAGGATTTTAACATTATCCGATGCATCCCATAGGATTCTAACGTTATCCGGATGCATCAGATAACATTAAAAATCAGGTAACATTACGATCTGTGGAACTAAGTTTTAGCATTATCCAAGGTAATACTGTATTTAAAATCACTACTCAAAGCAAAATACAGAAATACTTTACCAATGACTGCTTCATCCAATCCATTTCTATTTTATCCATTTCTAAATTTCACCCAGTTAACATTCCTTTCTTTGCAGAATTATGTAATACAAAAAGTGCAGTTAAAATGATGCCTGAACAAGACATTTGCATCTAAGCAATTAACCTTTATTTGTATGAAAGCATTACACTACCGTAAATAGTTGAATATAAGCGGATTTTTTTAACACAAAAAATGAGGTTTAAAAGGGTGACTTGACTTATACTCGAGGCACCCACTGCGGGGGTCCCAAGACACCCCCAGATTGAGCTGTGCAGGCGAAAAAGAAGATCGGGGAAGCAGGCGTGCCTCTAACCGGCATGGAGAACTTTCTTGCTGCTTCCAGATTTCTGGCTCCCTCTCCTCCTCTTGTGGGTGTATCTCTATAGCAATGGGATTGCAACAACAATGGAGGCAGGCACATTCAAACTGCCGTGGAGAAAAAATACCGTACCCTTGCTGCTCTTGTTTATCCATTCTGTTGTTGGAGCACCTCTCTATCTGGGATAGTTTGCTGGAAGCACGGAAGACTCTCTCAAAACAAAAGCAGCAAGGTGTCCCCCCCTCCCCGCCTCCACACAGCAATTTGAATATGCCTGCCTCTTCTGTGACTGACAAGCACAGAAGAGGCAGGCATATTCAAATTGCTGTGGAGGGGGGGGGGAACCTTGCTGCTCTTGTCATGCCTTTTGAGAGATGTCCCTCTCTCCCTCCTGTAATTCAGAGTGTCTCTAGCTGGGGGAGTTTGCTGACTGTCAAAAACCATGGAGGAGTTGCTTTCAAACCACTGTGGAGGAAAAAACCCTTTCTTGCTGCTGTCTGGCTTTACTTGCCCATACCTGCTGCTCCATGGGACAGTCAAACCAGAAAGGGGAAGCCATGTTTGCCAGCCTTGAGAGCAAGAGGCTAGAGCAGGGGTGCCCAAACGATGGCCCAGGGGCCCAATGCAGTCCCTGATGCCAATTCATTCGGCCAAAGAAGCCCTTGTTGCTCCCAGAAGCAGAAGTAAAACACACCCATATGGCTTTTCCAGGAGCAACAAGGGCTTCAGGAGCCGGATGAATTGGCATCGGGGCCACGTCCGATCCCTGGGCCATAGTGACTGGCTCCCTGTGACCGGCTCATGGCCTGAAAGGTTTGGGTACCCCGTGCTAGAGTGACGTTTTCTGCCTCAGCTCTATTGGCCCACATATCTCTTTACCCTGCAGTGCCCCCACTGGTTGGGTCGTGGTAATTCAAATACAGTAAAAAAAAATACCATACTTGCACATTGCCGTAGACATTCTAAAAGCTGATGTCTCAATTAACTTAATTTTATTTTCATGTAGAAGTGATTATGGAAACTCATTAGCAGCTCCTGCATTTTCCATCCTTGGCTTATACTCGGGTCAATCTATTTTCCTAGTTTCTCAGGTAAAATTAGATACCTCGGCTTATATTCAGGTCCGCTTATACTCGAATATATGGGGTATTTAAAATTCTAGATATACAGTGGTACCTCAGATAATGTTTACCTTGGATAACGCTGAAATCGTATAACATTGGGGAATTTGAGGCAAACATTTGCATCGCATAACACGTTGTGCGATGCAAATGTTTGCCTCAAATTCCCCAACGTTGTTCTCTGCCCCAAAGCCTGCAGGGCTGGACCCTGCAGACTTTGGGGCAGAGATCTCTGCTGCCACTTGGGTTGGGGGGGAAAGGCAGAGAGATTCACCCTGCCTCCCCTTCTGAAACAGTGGGGGGGGGGGACAAATCCCAGAGAAAGGTTTGCAAACCTAACAGTGAGTGATTCATTCGCCCTGCCCACCCTGTTGTTTCAGGCAAACCTAACAGTGAGGCAAACCTAACAGCCTAAGAGCTAAGCAACCCTAACAGCTAAGCAACCCTAACAGTAAGGCAAACCTAACAGCAAGGAATTCGCCCTGCCCACCCTGTTGTTTTAGGCAAACCTAACAATGAGGCAAACCTAAGAGCGCTCGCTGGTTCAACCCCCAACAATTGCAGCGTGCTCCCACTGCCTTTTCCAAAGAGTCAGGTAGATCCCCCTCCCCCGGTTCCCTTTCCTCATCGGAAAGGGAACAGGGCTTTTTTAAAACATTGTGTGATCAATGCATCGCAGAACATTAAAATCCAGATAACGTTAAGACTTGTGGAACCAAGTCTTAATGTTATCCGAGGTACTAGTATATATGAAATATAGCTAACATTTGGGCAAATCAAAGTGTTTAAATGATTAGAGTATTTCTGACCAGAAGCAAGGTACTTCAATAGCATTATCTCATCTGTTTACTAAATCTTATTTTTTACACTTAAGTAAAGGTAAAGGTTTCCCTTGCTCGAAAGCCAGTCGTATCCGACTCTAGGGGTCAGTGCTCATCTGTTTCTAAGCCGAAGAGCCAGCGCTGTCTGCTTCTGCAGACGTTTCCATGGTCATGTGGCAGGCATGACTGGACACCAGAACGCACGGAACACTGTTACCTTCCCACCGAAGTAGTCCCTATTTATCTACTTGCGATTTCTTGCTTTCAAACTGCTAGGTTGGCAGGAGCTGTGACAGAGACGGGAGCTTATTTCCGTCCTGCAGTACTCGGGAATCGAACTGCTGACCTTACACTCAGTAGGGCATAAATTGCATGTACATAAATGCTGCACCTATTGCATATCTCCATATTCACAGAAAACTTCTCCTATTTATTTATTTATTTGTTCACACTTGTATGCCCCCCTACTCCCAGAGCGACTCAGGGCAACTGACAAAGTATAGCAAAACATCACAGAATATCAAAAAAAATATAAAAATTTAAACAATAAAACACATTGTCCTCTGCCGGCACAGCCGCTGGACATTAGTGAGGCCCAGGGCTTGGAGCCCAGGGCTCAACATCCTCGATGGAGCCCGTTGCTCAACATCCTTGATGGAGCCCGTGGCTCAACGTCCTTGATGGAGCCCATGCCTCAACATCCTTGATGGAGCCCGCAGCTCAACGTCCTCGATGGAGCCCATGCCTCAACATCTCCAACAGCTTCTTCGGCTGCCTCAGGACCCTGGCAGCATTTTATCCTCCTCTGGTATTAAGCAATTCATAATTAATGCACAATGGGGGAAAATAACCAATAAATGATTTCCTAAGTCAGTAAATTGGCTGATCAGTGCTTTGGGAAACTGACTTGGGCTTCTGGGAATTGAAGTCCAAAAACCAAAGGTTGGGAAACACTGAGCTAGTACATGGAAGATATAGAACCCTCAGTTCAAAGTCTCTCTTCAGAAAGGAGAAAATCATCTTCCTGTAGCAGCAAGTTTTGTTTTGAATGGCTCAGTGGGGTGTTTTCCAAAGCAAATAAAGAAGCAAAGTGAGGAATACTGAATCAATGTCTCTGACATGGAAAATTCTTGGGGAAAGTTAAAACTGACATAGCTCTGGCAACTCTTCAGAAAATTTTATTAGCAGTGGTGAATGCCTTTGGATAAAAATATAAATTATATTGCAGTTTCCATCTTAAGAGATCTACATTCTAGTCATAAAGAGTTACAGATGTGTGTGTTAACAAATGTATATTAACAAACATGTAAGATTACTTGGCTTTTGGCTTATTTGGCTTTTGTTCCAAGAGCCAAAATGTTTGCAGAAAGTAAAGGTTTTGGAAAAGGCAGTGGCATGGCGGTTACAGGAGATCCTGGATGAAACAGATTATCTGGACCCCTTCCTGTCAGGATTCAGGCCCGGATATGGTACAGCAACTGCATTGGTCGCGCTGGTGGATGATCTCTGGAGTGAGTGGGATGGTGGATATCCGTCTGTCCTGGCTCTCAACGACTTTCAATACCTCTCAACGACTTTCAATACCATCGACCACAGTATCCTTCTGGAACGGATCCGAGGATTGGGGATCCAGGGCACTGTGTGGTCCTGGTTTTCCTCATTTCTGAGGGGCCAGACCCAGTAGATGTGGTTGGAGAGTGAGAAATCCAGCCCTAGGCCCCTTCAATATGGGGTGCCTCAGGGCTCGGTGCTTTCACCTCTCCTATTTAACATCTACCTGAAACTGCTGGGTGAGATCATCCATTCCCACAGGGTGAAGTATCATCAATACGCAGATGATATCCAGTTGTATATCTCGGCTCTTGGGGACCCTAGCAATTCAGTGGAAGTCCTTTCCAGGTGCTTGGAGACTGTGAGGGTCTGGATGGAGGACAACGGGCTACAACTGAATCCTGGCAAGAGCGATTAGCTATAGGTCAGGGGTCCTGCACTATCCTGGTCGAAGAGCAGGTGGCAGTCGTGGCTAGGAGGGCTTTTGCACAACTCTGTGTTGTGCGCCAGTTACGCCCGCTTCTGGACCAGGACTCCTTGCTCATGATCACACACGCTTTTGTCACCTCCAGACTTGATTACTGCAATGCGCTCTACATGGGGCTGCCCTTGATGACCATTTGGAGGCTTCAACTGGTCCAGAATGCGGCTGCCCGGGTGCTGATGTGGTGCGGGCGGTATGCACATGCCTCACCGCTGCTTTAGGAGTTGCACTGGTTGCCAGTATGTCTCCGGGTGCAATTCAAGGTACTGGTTATCACCTTTAAAGCCCTACATGGTAGTGGGCCAGGATACTTAAGAGACCGCGTCACCCCAAGAACATCTGTCCTCCCACCAGAGCAGACCGGAGAGGCTCTCTGGTTGTACCATCAGCTAGAGAGGCTCATCTCTCTAGCACTAGAAGGAGAGCCTTTTCTGTGTCTGCGCTGTCTCCTGCCAAGTGAATTGCATCTCCAGACAGACCTGGCTGGCGGGGCATTGTGGGGTGCGGGCCCGGCGGTCAGTTCGGCCAGCTGGCTCCTTTAAATAACCCCACCTCTCTCCCTGTTATTTTTTAACTTTTTAATCCTTTTAACTTTTTAATTTGTTTACATCTTTAATGTAAGTAATGTATTTTTAACTGTGTTTTAATTTTGTAAGCCATCTTGAGTCCTTGGATGAGGGCGGGATAGAAATGAAATAAATAAATAAAGGAGCAGTGAAAAAATTCATAAACAGCACCAACAGTTTAACTGCAACTAGCTTTGGAGACCTACCTCTTCACAAACTTCCCGCACAGCAGCCACACTGGGCTCCTCTTCAGGTTCCATACCGCCTCCTGGGACAATCCATCTATCTGGATGACGACTACTGCTCACTAAGAGAACCTATCAATGAGAACAAAGCACATGAACATTTACACATTAACTATGTGATTGCAAACCTTCAGATTATAATCTTGCTATAAAAGAATGGGAGGGGGGATAATTAAGTTTAAGATCATTTTCACTCTTTTTCCAAAGCCATCTGTTTTTAATCCTCTCCCCAGTCACACAGTTTACTGGAAAGTAAGATGAATTGAAGTCAACAGCAGGAAGCGCATTAAATATCAGCAGTGGTCCTATTTGTTTGAAAACCAAAAGAAAGGACAGATCAAATCTCTGATAAGGAATAGATCTGAGGCATGCCATTATTAACCAAAATGATTTTAAGAGACTCCACATGTAGTAGTCTAGTGTCTACTATTGCGAAGACTTGGAAAACAAATGACCCCCCCCCCCAAAAAAAACACCTTTATTGCTGAAGAAGTAATGAGGAGCCTCGTTGCCTGATATGCTGAAACGGCAGAGACAGGCACTGTGCAGCATGAAAAGGAACTAAGGAGGAGCTACTACACCAATAACCCAACTGAATGGTTCCAAGTTGCAAATTAGCAAAAGTGTGAATTTGGCCTTTATTATCATTGATAATTTCTGCTGTCTTAAATCAAATAACATTTTAGAATCAGGGGGAAATCTCATTCGAACATTAACCTCAATCATGGAATATTTGAGTTCAGATCATGAAATGGAAGGGTAGGGTTCCAATGCAGATGTAAAATATGTCCTATCCTCTGCTGGAGTAACTAACTGCAAGTGCTAGTGTTAATGCAGTAGTTATCTCATATCCCTCTGTTTAACTCGTTTCAAGGAAATAAATCCATAGGAAATGACAGTCCGCTTCATGGACTTTTTTCAGAACTTTTTTTGGTTTTTCAATGCATTCCTATGGGAAACCACACATTCCTATGGGTGGTTTACTTTAAGAAAAATCGCTTTAAGGACAAACCTGCGGAACATATTAATTCCATAAAGTAGCAGTTTACTGTACTGTTATCAAACTTATAGATGGTTTTGTTCTGGGCTGCAGATATTCCCCAGAACTTTTTTAAAAAACGCTCATTGTCCAAAAGACTCAAATATAATTAGGGTGCTATGTATAGTAACTTTGTGTGGTTGCTCAGGAAAGTAGAACGCTGTGGAATGCTAGTGTAATTTCTTGTCAAGAAAACATCTTGTGGCATTTCTTTTAATTAAAGTAATACATTATTCTATGTTTTATACAATACCCATCTTTCTCTAGTAAAAATATCATATTATACAAGATAAGTTTAAACTTCATTAAAGGTAATTTAAATAGCATTTCTTGAAAGAGGAATTTTTCAGACTCTTTGATATAATTTAACTATCAATACACGTAATGAAGATAAAACATGTTGCTCTTATTGGTTCGTTTGAAAGTTACATTTCCAGATTTGACTGGTCTTTCTAGATCTTTTTCTCTGCCTGCAGAATGACCAAATACAACCCAGCTAGGAGAGTGTTTAGTGCTATTGCAAGAAAGTGCTATATTACAGTTGTACCTCACTTAAAGAGCATAATGCGTTCCACAGGATTGCTCTTTAAGCAAGTTTGCTCTTTAAGCGAAACACCACTGTAAGAGACCAGTTGTGGGGGGATTGTGAACCCGGATTTATTTGTTAAGCGAGTTTTTGACTGGTTTTATTTGTTAAGCGAAGCGACCATTCAGAGAAAATTCTGCTCTTTAAGCGAGTTACTCTTTAAGCGAAATGCTCTTTATGCGAGGTTTGACCTTATTGGTATAAACATGCAGAACACATGCAGCTGGCTATAGATTAACCTTAAGTACTAACAATATCAGTGAAGAAATCTAGCAATAACTCAAGATCTATTGAGTTCAGCTTGAACCAAGTTCTACTACTGTATTTCACTTCAATCCAACACGTTGTCTGAAAGAGATGGACACTCTGAACCCATGCCAATACATTCATTCCAACTAGGTCAAATGTACTTTTTCTTTACTCTAAAACAGTTCCAAGCACCTGATGTTGGCACTGAGAACAAAGAATACTGTTTCATTGAGCAAAGAACAGCAAGCCCAAGAAGGCAGCACTGTGTCAGTAATCTTTTTACATATCCCCAGCTTACCTAAAATAGAAATAATTTCTTAAAGAGGAAGCATGGCTCAAATAGGATATTGCAAACAAGCTGTAAAACCACAGGCCATTCCAAACTGAAACTCCAAAATAGTTTAGACAACTTGAATATGGCCAGAAAAATTGTAGGTATCCAACCATCTCATGTTGATAGTTAACGTCTGAATTACAGTATCTTCGAATAATAATTCAAGTTCAAGAGGGGGAAAAAGAATCAATAAACCCATATCAAAGATCCATCATTATGATACTGCAGTTTACACAACCCTTGTAACCCACAACTAATGTACAGTTGGCAAAAATTAACATATAAACTCAGAATTAGGCCCCCTTGAAAAGCTCAATTTTCACTGATTTCTTAAAATCATGGAGGGAAGAGGCTTCATAAATCTTCAATGTGAGACCATTCCAAAGCAGTTGTGCCACCACCAAAAAAGCAGTTCCTAGTTGTAAAGTTTGGCCTGGGTTTGCAAGGTGGATCCATCTCTGGCCTGCCATCTGCATGGCCTCTGTTGCTCAGATTTTTTTTTTTTGAATTATATTTTTTATTTATTAACACATATATATTGCGACAAACATATAAAACAATATTATAACAAAAAATAAATAAATGAAAAATAAACAGAAACCAAAATTGTACATATAATGACATCTGCGAATACACCCACCCATTCACATACTCATGAACGCACGCTAACTTGTAAACAAAGCACATAAATCATGCCAGCTCATATTGTACATATAATCCCAGATAAGTTGAGTATCTTGTAAATATTAAAATCTCAATTCTGCCAAAACTTCAACATTTCTTGGCTTGGTTTAATACCTTCGTTACTAGTCATACCAAATATAACGAATGGTTCCCAAATTTTCCAAAATATATTCTTAATGTTTAAACCTCTTCTAATCTTTATTTCATTTGTTAATTTGTCATTGAGAGCTAAACGCCATGCCATATTATACCATTTCCCTTTTTCAATTATAAACTTATTTTTCCATTCACCAGCAATTAATTGTCTCGCCACAGATAGTAAGGTGATCATTAACTCTTTCTTATTCTCACTTATCTTCACTTCATCTGTTGCTCAGATTTAACTCTCATTTAATCACAATATTAAAATAATTAGAAAATTAGCTGATTATGTCTACTTTTTTGTCATTAACAGACTCTTGTCATGACTTTATTTCCCAATTAGTGTAAAATAGCTGATGTCTTTTTTTTCTTTTCCAAGACAAATGTGCAAAGAAAGTCCTGAAATGTTTATATGTTTCTGCATGAGCCAATTTTGGTATAGAGTAAAACCCTGCTTTACAGAATTCATTCATTCAATGGGATTTTCATTATTGCAAAAGTACCCATAGGAATGCATTGAAAATTACGTTAAATGAAGTGTTTGTAAAGTGGGGTTCCACTGTAATGACTTAATATCTTGCTTAGCAAATTGCTAATAAACATTTTAGGAGGAAAAAAAATTGCATTTAATCATTCAGTCTATTAAATTAAATATAATCTTCATGCCAAAATCAGCACTTGAGGGGAAGAGAAAGATTAGAAAGAAATATGCAGGTCCAATATTCATTTCCATGTTTTATGTACAATATTCAAACTAGCACACTGAAATCCACTTTTATTCCTTCAAGTGTTTTGAAATGATGGCCCAAATGCATAAGACATTCAAACTGATGAAGGAATACAACTTCCTGATATATGAACAATTAATCCCCCCATGACTGGAACATTGTTAAAGAACCACAACTAGCAGAAGAACAGATTGAGCTTCAGAAAAAACAGAAGTTGTACAGATGCAATTTTTACATTTAAACAACAAATAAAGAAAAATATAGAATACAACAAGAATCTCTCTATATTGCATTTGTAGACCAAGAGAAGGCTTTTGATAGAGTTGATAGGAAACTGCTATGGCAAGCATTGGCCCAACAAGGAGCAAGTGAGCATTTTATCAGATTATGTAAAAGCTTACATGACTGCAGAACAAGTAGTTTGAACAGTGATGGTGAACCTATGGCACATGTACCAGAGGTGGCACTCAAAACTCTCTTTGTGGGCACCTATGCAGTCACCCCAGCACAGAGTTCACCCCACCCCTCTGCCCAGTAGCCCAATGGGAGTGTTTCCTCCCTCCCCAGTTGTTGTGTTGGCACTTTGCAATAAGTAAGTGGGTTTTGGGTTGCAGTTTGGGCACTCGGTCTCTAAAAGATTTTCCATCACTGAGTTAGAAGAAGGTTTAGACACTTTTCAAAGTGTTTTACATGCATTAATACTCAATATAAATACAACCTACTGGCCAAAATCCCATTGCTTAGTGTAGTAAATCACGATGGAGTAGACCAACTGAATCAATTGGGATTTAGTGAGTCAACTCTTGTGTAAATCCAATTGATTTAAATCAGCAGTTCCTAACCTATGGCCTCCGGAATTAATTAAGCTGGCCCCTGGGCCAAATTGCCACCGACGCCGGAAGTGTCCCGGTGTAACTAAAGTGCTGAAATCACCATATTTTTGCACTGAAATGCACAGCAAAAAATTCAAAAATGGCTCGAAAATATTCCTGCCTCGCTCCCTTCACCAAGGAAGCAGTGGAGGTGGAAAAAATGCCCAGAAACACAACACAAATGCATGTGCCACCGCCACCGCAAAGAACGCCATGACTGGCCCCTCAGTTGACTGAAGGGGCGTGGTCAGGCCCCTGGCAGGAAATGTTTGGGAACCCCTGATTTAAATGGAACAATTCTAATTATATTCTATTATGCTAAAGCACATTGCAGTTAAGTTGGCCTATTTGAATCAACTGAAATTACTGAGGAGTTGATGCATTAAATCAGGGGTTCCTAACCTACAGCCCACGGACCTAATCCGGTCCATGGCGCTAACCCAGGCACCACCGGAAGCTCCTCTGCCACTGGAAGTGCAAAAATGTCGGTTTGCGTTGGGGCAGCAATCGTGGCATTTTTTGGCTGGTTGTGCAGCCTCCGCCACTTCCCATGGTGGCAGGAGAGTATGTGGAGCATTTTTGCTCCATTTTTGGATTTTTTTGCCACATTTTCACCATGTTTTGGTAGCAAAAACACGGCATTTTGGCACATCTAGTGGCGGGGGAGCTCCTGACGGTAGCTGAGTTCCAACCACGGAACCTGGAAATGCCAAAATGCAACAAACAATTTCAAAAATGGAGCAAAAATGCTCCGAGGACCCTCTCGCCACCATGGAAAGCGGTGGAGGCTGCCCAAGCAGTTGAAAAAATAGTGCAACTGTACCCACCTCCACCATCGAAAATGGGAGCACTATGAGCAACAATGCCTCCATTCCTCACAGCTGAGTATCAGGAGCTGGTATGGCCCCAGGTGGAAAACACTGGGAACCCCTGCATTAAATCCTTATTGATTTGATGGGTGTGACTTTAGGCAAGGAGTCCTAGTGCCGCAGTGGTTAAGCTGCTGTCCTGCAACACAAAGGCTGTGAGTTCGATCCTGACAAGGACTCAAGTATGACTCAGCCTCCCATCCTTCCGAGGTAAGTAAAATGAGGACCCAGCATGTTGGGGCAAAACGCTAATTAACTTATAAACCACCAAGAGAGTACACAAAGCACTATGGGGTGGTATATAAGTGTGACTGCTTTGCTTTAAACAGGATTTTAGCAATGATTTCAATGAAACAAAGTTTCTTTAGTACCATACTTTTTATCAAAAATATATTTTGGTTTGATCTAAAACAAAGCACTCTAAATAATTTCTAAACAAAACAATAATCATTTTAAAACACAGGTTTACTCCATCCAGCGTGTATAAAAGATGAAGGTAAATGAGTCCAAATCAATTATAGTTTCCTCTCAAGCACTGTATCCAGTGTCTTTTATCCTAGTTTCTTTTTATAAATCCAGAATCATATTTCTTTCTGCCTTGTCATATGATGTGCTCACTGAGCATAGAAAAAATAAACTACAGCTAAATCCCATGCCATACCAGTTCATGTCACGCTTCATTGTTGTAAATCTTTCATTCTGTATGCTTTCCTAATTTTAGAGATGAATTCTTTCTCATTACTAAGTAGAATTTATCATTCTCTCATGTCTTTAAAATAACATTCCTACTTTGAATTGAATTCTTTACATTACTCTGAAATCCAAAAGATCATCTTACACAGAAAAATCTTATGCTTACTCTGTAGCAGAAAAGCTTTGCTTGCTCATGTTTCTGATTTTAAAGAACAGTTTGGTATCTATTATTTATAATAAACATTTACAGCATTAACACTTCATACTTCTCTCTGTGAAGGAACTGAGGCATTCCTACCTCCAGTTTTTACACTACTAACAATTTAGTTTATTTAAGGAACTAGTGGTATTTATTACTTGCAAAAAACAAAAATACCCACTGATATTTCAATCACATCTTCAAGCAACTAGTACAAGTGGTACCTTGGATAACATTTGTCTCGGATAACCCTAAAATCGGATGCCGGGGAATTTGAGGCAAACATTTACATCGCACGTTAAGATAACAAAGATAATGTGCAATGCAAATGCTTGCCTCAAATTCCCCGCCGTTGATCTCTGCCCCAAAGGCCGCAGGGATAGAGACCAGCGCTGCGGGCTTTGAGGCAGAGATCTACCAAGGCTCAGACCGCTGATTTGGTTGGGGGGAGATCAGGCACACCCGTTCTCATCCCAACCAAACCAGCACTACAAAGCTCGCAGCAGTGGCGTGGCTAGGAAACCGACCGGGAACTCCTCGGTTGGCTTCCCAGCCACGTTGCTGCGCCCTTAGTAGCCACACCGCTGCATAGCAGCGGCAATCAAGCTGGCTGTTCTCTGCCTGGGAACGCACTTCCCAGGCAGAGAACAGCCCAGTGGAATTGAGGCTGAGATCTCTGCAAGTAATGTACCTTTGTTTTTGCGAGGCTTGTCTCACAAAAGCAAAGGTTCATTACCGTCAGAGATCCCAGCCTCAATCCCACTGGGCTGTTCTCTGCCTGTTGAGGCTGGGATCTCCACTGGTAATGTACCTTTGCTTTTGCAAGACAAGCCTTTGCGAGACACTCAGACCGCCTGTTTACTTGGGGTGAGAGAGCACTGTGATCCCCGGCTTGTTTTGGGGGAGAGCGGGTGGGGGTCTCTTCCAGTGATTGTGCACTGGAACTGCGGGGGCGTTTGGGGAGAGATCAGGCCTGCCAAAGAGGCAGGCGGATTGACTCCCTGTTCCCTTTCCTCTTCAGAAAGAGAACGGGGCTTTCTTTTTAACGTTGTGCGAATCAATGCATCGCATGTTAAAAACCAGATAACGCTAAGATTTGTGGAACCAAGTCTTAGCGTTATCCGAGGTACTAGTGTACTTTATTTGTGCCAACACACCAGTGGTGGGCATCAGCAGGCTCGCACCAGTTCACTAGAACCAGTAGCAGAAATTCCAGCTGGCCCTGCCCATCCAAGTTTTGAAATAAAGTAGTCCTAATTGGGCGCAACACAGGGCTTTCCCCCTGGCCACGCCCACCATACCACTCCCACAGTCTGGTAGTAAAAAATTTTGGAGCCCACCACTGCAACACACTACAAGCATACATCAATAAAGCCCCAGATTTTTACAGAAAGTTTTAAATGAACACTGTAGAACTCATGGTGTATTTAATATTTATTCATGCACAATTTCGATTTGTATGATGCAAATTTAAGATTTTAAAACACTGAATTAAATTATATTCTCTTTACCTCTAAAAGGACAAGGAATAACTTTAAAGGGGAATATAACTGAGGAACTCAACCTCCCCTGCATCGTTTGGAGGACCCTGAATAGATTGAGAGTTGGAATCCCTAAATGCAAGACCAATATGCTCAAATCCCAGGGGCTGCTGGCAGACAACAACACACTTTATGAATGTGGAGATACAGTAATACCTCATATAACATTAGTATCGAATAACACTAAAATCGCATAACATCAAGGAATCTGGGGGGAAGAATTGCATCAGATAACATTAAGATCCTATGGGATGCTTCAGATAACAACCGCGAAAGCCTGTGTGGTTACAATGTATCTCTATGGATCCCATAGAGGATCAGATAACACTAAAAATCATATAACACCAAGACTTGTGGAACCAGGTTTTAGTGTTATATGAGGTTTTACTGTACAGAATCAGGCTCGTTTGCTGGTCTGCCGATTACAGTAATACCTTGGATAACATTTGCATCAGATAACGCTAAAACCGCATAACGTTAAGCAATCTGGGAAAAAATGGCATTGCATAACATTAAAATCCTATGGGATGCATCGGATAATGTTCGCTAAAGCCTGTGCTGGTTACAATGTATCTCTATGGCGTTTTAACGTTATCCGATGCATTCCATAGGATTTTAACGTTATTTGATGCATGCATCGGATAACATTAAAAATCAGATAACACGAAGACTTGAGGAACCACGAGTGCCACATATACCAATGAAGATTTAAGTTGGCCAATGACAAAGCCAAAAAGGTGATTTAACTTTTGCATTCCAAAGTTTGATCTGGACATGAAAGAAGAAGATTGCATCATATGCCCTTTTTTCTCTTGGGAGCTTAATCCTGACACATTTGAAAACTTGAGACTGCATAAGTGTGTTGCACTTTCCAAAAGGACCCTCTGAAACAACAATTATTTATTCAGATAAATACTGTTTATAAGAGGTAAGTCCCCTAGCTCTAGGAGAGGGAAGACGGATACTGTGTTGGAAACAAAATGAATAGAGGCAGCTTTTTTTCCTCAATGTGATTTACTGAAAAGGGCGATATTAATGAGGCACCTTTAAGTCACTTTTTTGCCTAGTAACCTGGGGTGCACAGAGCCTCCTCAAAGATTGTGGATACTCTCTATATTTCTGAACCACAATCAGGTGTACCCTGGGCAATGGCAACCTTGTTTTGCTGGCTAATCTTTCTCACACCAGATCAACCCAAAGAAACTGAAGAATAAATCCACCAAAAAGGTCTTTGTCAAGACCAACCTTAACAATGATCTTAATAAATATTGAAGGACTCTCTAATAATAAGAGTATTCTACTAGCGGACATATGCAGTAAATACAAATGTGACATACAGTATTTCTGGTCCAGGAAACACATCAGGGGACAGCAGGTTAGAGACCCAAAGTGACTGGAATGGAATTAGCAATGGAGAGACCTCATGACCAGTATGGGAGTGCAATTTTTCTTAGACCTGGTCTCAGTCTAATATCAACTGCATTAACAGAAATGAATGTTAAAATTCTCACCATCCAATTCTGTTACCTCTATTTATAAGCCACCAGGAGTAACTTGTAGGTTTTAATGAACCAGACCATTTTATTCTTCTTCTCCGAGTGCTGTATCCGTCTCCAAATATTTTATTATCATCATGGTAATCAGCCTGGGGGCAATATAATACAGTGACCTTTCATTTGCCTTCTGCATCACAGTGTGACACCCATACCACTGATTCAGTTCCGTGAGTCCCTTTCTGTCCGGAGCCCTTTTAGCACACAAAGTCCTCATCAGTTCCAGGTCAGTATCGATGAAGCTGCTGCCCTTCATCAGGATGGATTCAAGTGGGATTTAAAGGGTCATCACCCTTCCCTGTGGATTTTGACACCCAAGGCCATTAGTCCTCCGGTTTATCAAATTAATTAACTTGACTATTGGAGCTTGCTCGAAAGTCAGTCATATCATACTCTAGAGTGTGGTGCTCACCTCCATTCATAACCAAAGAGCCAGCGTTGTCTGCGTCTGCAGATCTTTCAATTGACATATAGTAGGCATGACTAGACACCAGAGTGCATGGAATGCTGTTTAACTTCCCACTGAAGTGGTACCTATCTATTTACTTGCAAGTTCTTGCTTTCCAACTGCTAGGTTGGCAGAAGCTGAGACTGAGACGGGAGCTCACTCCACTGCACAGCACTCAGGTCTTGAATGCTGATATACTGACGTTCCAGTCATTAAGTTCAGCATCTTAACCACTAAGCCACCGAAGATAGTCTATTAGACCATTTTATATATGACCAAATAAAAGCAATCAGGGCACGCAGGTGTTGAGGCATGCCTGCCACATGTCCTCAGAAACGTCTGCAAACGCAGACAGTGCTGGCTCTTTGGCTATGAACAGAGAAGAGCACTGAACCCTAGAGTCAGATACAACTGGCTTTCGAGGAAGGACGACCTAAATTCATTTTGTCTGGACACTAAAGAAGCAGCAGCATAGGAACAGCCTCTTGCCCTCGTACTACTAGTCAATAACAGGGCCATGGGCGGGGGCAAAAACCCTCCTGAGCTAACAGGGGGGCCCAACCCACACTGGGATGCCAATGTTATATATGTGTGTGTGACACTGCTGCCCCTCCTGACCCCCCCCCCCCAATTAATAATCTAGAATCCTGGCTACGGCACTGATCAATAAGTAAGCCCCTGATCAATAAGTAAGCCCTAGGCTACCTTCTCCTAAGAACCACAGCCTGGTTCTTCCAACGTTACAAGACAGGCAGAAAGGAATGAATAGTAACTACCCAAGGGGTCTATTGTTAAACATCTCTTCCTGTTCACCCCAGGAGAAGCCAGCCTCGGAAGCTCCGCCCCTCTCCTCATCCTGTGTCCCTATTACAACCCCACTCAGCCACCTCCCCCTTCACTCTCCCCCCCCCCCCATCCTCGGAGCAACTTCCAGTTTGCCACACCTCCTCTCTCGCCCCTTCAGAGTCCTAATACGGCCCCACTTCGGCCCTCCTGGCCACCTTTTGACTCTCCCCTCCCACCCACATGTCTCATCAGCTCCCTTCCCCCTTTGAGCCCCCTTTCTTTCCTTCAGCCCCTCCACCGGGGTTCACAGGAAGATTGGTTAATATTTTTGAACCACAATCTGGCACACGCCCGGGCAACGTCCACTTTGTGTTGCCGGCTAATCTTTCTCACAGTGCAGGCGAAAAGGAGCTGTAGCACTCACTCACAACGTGCCTTCATTTTGCCAATTTCACGTCTGGCCTAGAAGACACGGAAAAAGCATCGGCATATCAGGCCCTCGCTCCGCCCGCTCCCTCCTCACCAACCTCCTCCTCGCTCTCGTTGCGGAAACAGAGGCAGGCCGCCCGCTTCTTATATCCGTCGCCGTCGTAGGTGCGAGTCTGATTGGACTTGAGCTTCATCATCCTCCGCGGGCGGGAAGGGGGTGGGGAGACCCACCGGCAAGCCGGCAGCGGGGGATGAGCCGAAGGAAGGGCCTCCGCTCCGCGCTGGGCTCTCCCTGCCTGAGGGAGGCGGCGGCGGCGGGGGACCCGCTCTCCCAGAGAGTCTCTACCTCACACACACCGGCCCGAAAAGGAAGGGAGGCCCCTTCCGCAGCCGCTACTCGCTGCTACTGCTGTCCCCTTCGGCCCGCCGCCTCATGTCCCTTCTCCGCTCTTCCCACGTCGCCGCCACAGGTCCAGCCAGCGCTCCGGCCACTGCCGCCAACGACGACGACCGCGACGCCATCTTGGGGCACGCTACGCCGACGGCGTAAGGAAAAGCGCTCGCTCGTTCTTTTGCTCCTGCGCAAGTAGCGCAAAAGGGGATCGCGAATCCCGCCCCCCCCGGCGCGGCTTCTTGCCACCCGACACCCGTTTACGGGCAAGTCTCTGCGGCGCGAGTGGAACGGAGTCGGAGGGAGGGATTGGGGCCTTCCCGCCGCCGCTTTCACGCTCTATTTCTCCGTCAAAAACCATACAGAACCCGAGGGGTACATATACACAGGGCCCTCGGCCTGACAGGAGCGCTCCGCAAAACGCGTACCTCGAGAGACAATGCCCGTCTTGTGAGGCAAGGGCGGCACGCCAAAGCCGTAGCCGTAAAGGGCTTCCAATAGGCTTAGGCATGAAAGGATGGGGGAGGCAACGGAAATGGCGGCTCCCGATAGGGTGAAGGAAGGGCGTAGCTAGGAGAAGCGGAGCCGCGCCATCGGCATGTGAAGCCGCCCCCTTGGGCGACATCGCCCCGGCCAGCAGCCAAAGCTCTCTCAATAAATTCCCGTGGCTTTAGGCAGGGACAAACGTTCTCCCACCACAGAAGAAGAGGCAATATATGTGTGTGTTTTGTTTGTGTATATTTCCGCCCTCCTCCTCCTCCTCCTCAGCAGACTGTGAGAAAAGTGGTTAAGACAATATCTGAGGGAACTCGCCCTCTAAGCAAATTAAATATTTTATTTATTTATTGCAGTTTTGTATCACCCGTCTGGGGTATTTCTCATTCTGAGCAGTATACATACAAATATGTATGTGTATAAATTTATATACAATATAAATTTGAACTAATAAATAAATAAATAAACAAACATCAACCTGACCAAACCAAAAAAGTAAATAACGGCTCCTGGAGAGAAGCAAGATCAAAACTATATTTTTTTTAAAAAAAAAATCTGTCTGTGCTTGGACATTCACACATTACAAAGGGGATGGTGGTTGACTAGTCTTGTTAAGTTTGTCAGGGAGTAAACAAAACAAAAATACAAAAAACATTACGGCACCTTAAAATACTAACTGCTGTATGTATTTTAATATTCGCTTTCGCAGATCAAGTCCACTGCACCAGACATAACTGAGACTTCATGGCATTAATTTATTTTATATACATCAGGGACAGGGGTACACAATGGTTGGTTAGCACAGGGATTCTCTACCTGCAGCCCGTGGAACTAATTCATTTATTTATTTATTTAATTTGTTTATCGCCCTCCTCTCTGAAGGGACCCAGGGTGATTCCCAACACAACAGCAAGACAATAATTTAAAACCAGTTCAGAAATTAAAAGTTTTAAAAGCAGCTTAAAAACTTAGCATTAAAAACCAGGCATTATAGTTAGGAGGCACTGGGTGTCAAACCAGCCAGCCAGCTGGAGAAATTGATCGATCCATTCCCCAGACCAACAATTTAAAACCAGTTCAGAAATTAAAAGTTTTAAAAGCAGCTTAAAAACTTAGTATTAAAAACCAGGCATTATAGTTAGGAGGCACTGGGTGTCAAACCATCCAGCCAGCTGGAGAAATTGATCGATCCATTCCCCAGACCAACAATTTAAAACCAGTTCAGAAATTAAAAGTTTTAAAAGCAGCTTAAAAACTTAGCATTAAAAACCAGGCATTATAGTTAGGAGGCACTGGGTGTCAAACCAGGCAGCCAGCTGGGGAAATTGATCGATCCATTCCCCAGACCTGACCTGCCAGCCAGGTTTTCAATCCTTTCCTGAAGGACAGCAGCTCCGTTTGCAGGTGTAGTTCTATTGGGAGGAGGTTCCACAGGGCCGGAGCAGACACAGAGAAGGCCCTCCTACTAGTGCCAGAGAGGTGCGCCTCTCTGGCCGATGGCACAACCAGAGAGCCTCTCCGGTCCGCTCATGTGCCCCCGACACTGCTTCCACCACACTAGTAAGTGCCATGTGGTGGAGGAAGGGCAAAATGGCCATCTGGCCCCCAAAGCTCTGAGGGAGTGTGACCCAGCCCCCTGCTTAAAAAGTTTGAGAACTCCTGGGTTAGTATAACAGATAAGTTTACACATCAGTGTGGCTTTTCACAACTGGTAATAACAGAAGATCCCTGGTTGGTATTCAGATTTGTTGTGGAGTTTGGCCCTATTGAGTTGCAAATGGTTAGTAAAGGTAAAGGTCACCCTAGCTGGAAAGCCAGTAGCATCCGATTCTAGGAGTCGGAGCTCATCTCCGTTTATAGCCAAAAAAGCTGGTGCTGTCTCCATCTGCAGACATTTCTGTGGTCAGGTAGCAGGCATGATTAGACACTGGAGCACACAGAACATTGTTTACCTTCCTGCCAAAGTGGTCCCTATTTATCTACTTGCAATTTCTTGCTTTCAAAATTCTAGGTTGGCAGATGGGACAATTAGAGCTCACTCTGCTGCACAGGACATGGGTCTCAAAATGCTGATCTGCTGACCCAGTCATCAAGTACAGCGTCTAAGCCACTGCAGTCCCTAAGGATGCAAAACAATAGCGTTAGTTTGTTGCAGAGAGCGAAAAGAACTAGCCTTGGGGTACCTTACAGATGAAGTATTATTGGCATTTGTTTCTGTAGGATGCAGTCCATGAAATGTTTTTTAATTTCCAAAAAAAATTTTTTTCAGCTGTGGTGTGGCTTTTTAAAAAATTAGCAGTTCTGCACTACTACCAGTTAAGTGGTATTAGATGTAGAATGGGATAAAGAAGCCAACATAGAGTTTAGTTTCTATGTAGACAAGTAATTAGATTGTGCTATAAGCAGTAAATAAAAGCCCGAGTACTGTACTAGATTTCAATGTGAGCTTGTGCACACTTCACCAAGAGTATGCCAAAGAATAATAGTCTCCAATGATGCATGATACTGCAGTGAACAGGTTCCATTTCATTTGTCCAGTTGAAGGAATGTCACTTATTCTGAAGTACTGTACATGAATGCAAGGCAGTTTGTTTTATACCCCATCTACTCTATACAAGATGACAAGTACTTTAGCAGCCAGAAAGGTCACACACAAAACCATTATACTGCCTTTCAAAGACATAATGACAAAAGCTACCCTAAGCCATGAATAGCTCCCTTTTTAAAAAATAGGGAGGAATGGTAAGCTATTTCTGAGTACTTTATACCTAGAAAAAGGAGAGAAGGGTCACCATAAATCAGAACAGACTTGACAGCACACAATTACTATGCAATCCATCTTGGCTGGTCCTGTCCTGACTAATGAACTGCAATCTGTTAATATGAAATATCTGAGTGTACTGCTGCCCATTGAAATTCTGCAAAGAGTTCTATGCCTAGTAAAGGTTTCCCTTGCTCGAAAGCCAGTCGTATCCGACTCTAGGATTCAGTGCTCATCTGTTTCAAAGCCGAAGAGCCAGCGCTGTCTGCTTCTGTGGCAGGCATGACTAGACACCAGAGCGCACGGAACGCTGTTACCTTCCCACCAAAGTGGTCCCTATTTATTTACTTGCAATTTCTTGCTTTCAAACTGATAGGTTGGCAGGAGCTGGGACAAAGACAGGAGCTCATTCTGTCCTGCAGTACTCGGGAATCGAACTGCTGGCCCGCCTCCCAGTCAGCGTCTTAGCCACTTGAGCCACTGCAGTCCCATGTTCTAGGCCTAGTTTCTCTAATAAGGAACACTTGGACTTAGTAGACTTCAAGATCTAAGACAATACTTCTATGTATGTCATGTAATCATGAGAAAAACCTCATAGGTAGTTAACAATCAGGGCAGAGGACCCACCATTTGGGGGAAGTGAACCACCTTTGAGGTAGGAAAATATGGCTGGACACAATCACTTTAGAAATAGGGAAAACCTTGTTCAATAACTAGAAATCAATGGGTCTTAACCTCTAGAAAAATATAAGACATTTAGCAGCAAGTCTCACACTGGAAGTGGAAGTAGAGCCACTACTGCTATCTGCTGCCTGAGGCCAGAGTGGCCCAGAATTAGAGTTGGTGGCATTTTAAGGAGGAAAAGGTAGCTTTACTTAGATACCATTTATAGTTATAGATTGGTTTCCAGGGTGAAAAAATTCTATTACATTGCCCTACACCTGGCACACTGCTTACCCATTCTTTTCCATATCAGACACAAGGTGTTGACACTGACATATAAATCCTATACGATTTAAGACCTTGTTATCTAACAGAACTTCTCTCCCAAATAATGGCTGCTCTCATCACTCTCTCTTCTCAAACTCCACAGCTCCTGGAGCTGACACTGAGAATGGCTAAAAAGTCCACCACAAGGAATCAAGCCTTCTTGGTGGCAGCACCCTCACTGTTGAATACATGCCTGGGAAGCTGCACCAGGCATCATCCCTGGATTTAAAAAAAACAATCCTATTCCATCAGGCTTTTAATGATCTGAATACTGCAAGTAGTAAGTGCTGTTTAGTTCAGTTTAATTTGCTTTTTCAATGTTGTCACTAAAGAAATGAGCATATGGATGGACACTGAAGGACCAACTGTGCATACCAATATAACACACAGCAAAGGCAGTGCTGGCTTCCATATTAAGTACTGGTCTCTCTCAAGATACATATGGTAAAGTAAGCAATTCCACTAATTTTAAGGAAATGTAATCACCTCTGTAAAATGCTACTAGCATAAATCCAGAATTAGGATTTTCAAATTCCAGAACCCAATCTTTCATAGTAACAAAGGAGCCTCTCTTCACTTTCATATTAATGTAGATCTAGTGGCAAAACTGTGTATTACCTCTATACTACATGCCATTTTCATGAACAGAAGTATTTGTTTATATATTGGCATTTTTTCTTTCAAGGGTTTTTTCCAAAGATGGACTAACTTTAACTGGGGTTCAGTAAGCAATAAAAGCTTGGTTTGTTAATTTGTTTTTGTATTAAGCACAGCCTGTTTCTATTTTCCATCAGTAGACTCAACACTGATGCCTGTGACATGCAATTTATATGATGAAAGGAAGTGAAATTTAATGGATTGAAGGGGAATTCAATCTACTAGGAACTCTCTACTACAAATGCAAAGAAACCCTAATTATCATCTGCCCAGTGAAATACTAATGTCTGCAAATATTTGAAAGTTTGTGCCATGATGCTGAACTGAACTTATTCAAATTTAAAAAACAGGATACTGATGGTCATGTAACTGCTTTTACTTTTGGTAGGACAGAAGTATCTAATTTGTAACTGACCTCAATACAAGACTTAGTATCTTAGACTAGTATATCTGAGACCACCTCCTATATTATGCGTTTAACTTCAGTTTTGAGATCCCTGGTGGAAGTCCTGCTGTGTTACCAACTTGAGAAGCTAGATTGTTGAGTACATAAGAAGGGGTTTTCCTACAGCAGCATCTCAACTACCCCTGACTCCCTTCCAGGAACAGGGTGGCTCCAAACCTACTTAACTTCCAGAGAGCAGCCAAGACTGTACTGTTTTATACAGCCTTTGGTGTTTAAAATTGACTTTTAAAATCTGTAATGCAGGGGTCGGCAACCTATATGTGGCCCATGGCGCCAAATCAACCGGCCCGTGCCCTCGCTCCAGCCACCACCACCAGAATTGATTGTGGATGCGTTTACAACATCCGTAAACGGCAGGAGGACCACTAGTATAGCTTCCTCAACTGTCTTAGGGAGCGTGACCAGGCCCCTGACTTTAAAAGGTTGGCAACCCCTGCTATAATGCAGCTCTTCTGAAGCCCTGCTGGGCAAAAAAAAAAAAAAAAGAGAGATGAACAATTTTAAATAAAAAAGTATAATAAACTAAGATTTGATCTACTGTTGGTGGTCCACCAATCCTTCAAATTAAGAATAAAGGACACCTAAAATTATAAGTCAGCATAAAGTGCACATATATAAAACTTGTATAAAACTTTCTCCACATCTAGGGGCCAAGTTATCAAAAGAAGATAAACATAGCAGAACAAAGAGATTGGTGTTACCAACAGTAGGATCCGAGAGAAAGTCCCACTGGACAAGTGAGCGAAGTGTGGCTGCAGCTCAAAAACATTTCCCAACCTAATCCAGATAGGAGCCTTTTTAGCAGCCAAAAGAGATGTGAAATCTGATTTTTAAGATGAAGGTATTTGATTCTTCACTTGTTATTGTGCTGATTTCACACATCTAAAAGTAAAACACTGGAAGTCAAAAGCAGGTTAAAGGTGCTTCATCAGTCAAGAACTATACATTAAAGATTCCAAGGTAGAAAGAATGAAATGTTCACCTATTTATTATACACAAGATGTAAACAAACAGTAACAGAGTTCTACTGAGGTGGCTGCCCACGTCCACGTCCAAATCCTCCTCTCTGCAAATTAAGGAAAGAACACATTAGAAGTGTATTCACAACAATTTCTGCACTAAGTTTCTACTATTGATTTGGCTTCTGTTAAGACTCAAGCAATAAAAAAGCATGCACTCTAAGGTTAGGTGTTTTAATGCTGTAGGGCAGCTACACTATAGTTCAAGTATTGCATATATGGATAAAAAAGGAATATATAACACAGCCCAAGGTAGAAAAGTATGCTTATAAAGGTGCAGGGCTCAGTCGATACATGAATACATCTCTCTCTCAACCACACCACAATTCTTTATTAATGAAATAAAGACTATCAAAATTTCTGAAACAAAATGACTAAGCAAAGGCAGTAATGCACTTCAAAAAAGTAATTCAAATTCAACAAAGCAGGTGTACTACTTTGGAATAATTTCCCATAAATGAAATAAAAAACCATTAGGAAATATTCTTTGTTTACAAGCAGGATGGGTGTTATCCACACTCTCTCAAATGTTTCTATAGGACCTGGCCCAGACTCCTCCTCCCACCTGCCCCAAAAGGCCATAACCCAGTCAATATAAAGTTATGTTTGTACTCAGAGGCCTCCAGGAGCCATAATTCATTCATTTTTCAAAACTGGAAATTGACTTTTGATAAGTTTTGTTTTCTTTCTTTCAGGTTCTCCCTCACACATACTTTTAAAAATCCATGAACCCCCAGAAGAACTCAAGGAAGAAAAACAAGCCCTTCTCCCACCAAATTTGCCCAAACATGATTTATAATTATTGTGAGAAGACAAGTGAGTTATAAGCAGAAAAAATAAGTTTAAAAACTTTTTAAGTGAGTGCCTCTAAGCTTAGTTAAGGTTATTTCTATAAATTACAAAAACAGAAAACAGCTATCTGAAAGTCTAAACTCTTGTTACTTGATACAAAGTTGAATTTTAATGTAAGCAACCATCTCTATATTTTGCTTCCATGCCATATCAATGATTGTGCATTTTCACCCACACTGGCAATGCTCATCTAGGCCCTCTTGATTAAGCCTAATGCATCTTTTGATGCAGCAAGAACATGAAATTCATGCCTCTTGTTCTGAATGAGCAGTTTCTGAGAACTATAGCTTACCTGAAGTCCACATCATGTTATCATAATGACCCACTAATCTGCTTCAGAGACTTTATTACCAAGCACAACTTTATTAGCATGCACGGTGAATATTATCAGCTGAGTTAAACAGAAGTTTAAAATACACACTGTAGTTCTTACACTGGACGTCTGGCCAGGTTATACTCCTATGGTAATAGAGACCATACTGCCAGCAACTCAACACTGAGCATCAGGTGGCGGTTAACTAACCTGACAAATCTGAGGACTAATGGCTTGGGTACCAAAGTCCACAAGGAAGGGCGGTGGTCCCCAAGTGGATTAATTCCACTTGAATCCATCTTGATGAAGGGCAGCAGCTTCATCAATACTGGCCTGGGGCTTAGGAGGACTTTGCTTGCCAAAAGAGCTCAGGACCAGAAAGTGACCTGCGGAACTGGATCAGTGGGATACGCATCACTCTGCGACGAAGAAGCCAGACGAAAGTCCACAGCATTATATTCACAGGACGGTCTTCATGGCTGATCGCCATGAGGATTGCCAGTATTCAGAATCGGATATGGCACAAAAAGAAGTTCTTACACTGGTGGTCCTAACTACACAACAGAAGATGAAAGTCTGTCATCTTCTCTAGATATAACTAAATATATTTTAAGAATTTTGTTTCAACTGAATATTCCACATGATACTCACAAACTGAAATTCAGTAGCTGACCCAGCACCAGCTTCTGCCTTCTTGTCAGCACCAACTGCAGGAAACAAACACTTGTTTTTATTCAAGATTTAAAAAAACATATATACAGACATTTCTATCACAGGCCAGTACAACTGAATGAACTCAAAGACCATCCAGTCCAACAACTGTAGATATAGGATGCCTACAACCAAGGAAACCGTGACAGAGTTATGCTATCCTGCCTGTGCTTAGAAACATCCAAAGGAGTATACACCTGCAGAGGTAGTCCATATACTGAACATCATTTACTATTGGGAAATTCTTCCTAATAATTAGTCAAAATTACTTTTCTTGTAATTTGAATCCACAGAGCGAGGTTGTACTTTCTGGAGCCTAAGAAAAGCAGCCTGCTCCATGTGACAGCATTACAAATATTTGAATACAGCTATCATATCATCTTGGAACCTTCTCTTCTGAATGGTGTTGAGATGGAAGTAGTCTCAGAATTTTAAAATAAATTATTTATGCAATTCACAAGGGATTAACAAATTATTTCCTTTGGAAAGTATCTCCTCCCTCTCTGGCAAGTAAAACAAACTACAGTACTGCTACCACCACCACCTTGTTTGAGGCTAGGGAATCATTTCTAGAATCACACTGTTCTTCTAAGACTACAGAACACCACAACTGTGGCTAGAATCTCTAGCATCACAATAATTCGGACTAGGATTAGCTCTCATTCTTTCTGCACTGCACTTTTAGCACACACTCATTTACTGGGGCAAGAATCCATCCCTCCCATTAGGAAATGGGCAGTGGCCTGCCAACCAATGTTGGGCTAGCTACCAAAACCATGTGACATTTGCAGTTTCTATCAATCTTCAGTATCTTGGGTTTTTCACCTATCAAATTAGGTAATAATACTTCAAGATAGCATTGGCTAGTTGATTCCTTCTTCTCATCATATAGTTAACACTTACGAGGAGCAGCACTGCGTCTGTAGGTATCCCTGTCTGCTTCTCCCCTTGTAAGGCGAGCGGGACGCTCACCCTCCAAACCTGAAAAAGGTGAAAAAGGCAAAACAACACAAATCAATCCAGGATGCTCCAGTCTCTGTTGTGCTTTAACAGGCATTTACAACAGACTCTGCATTTTCTCTCTTTTTAGCAGTGCAGCTAGGTGACAACAAAATGTTTCTGTACTAGCCACTGCTTACTTAAAGATTAAGTCAATGGAAGTAAGATTATCTACATCTTCAGCAACAGGAGAAAACACTTGTGTGATGTTACAGTGTAATGCAAAACATGCTAATCATAGGCTTCCACAAGTAGCACATATCCACTGGGATATTTTATATCACCCCATGCCTGTTCATCAAGGCTTCTCATTTTCTCAAGTGATGTCCAAGCTGTTAAAACACAAGACACTTTCGCAGGTCTAATTTTATTACCAGAAACAGAAGCATAATGGCAACTGCATAACTGTCCTCTCATGATACCCACGGAGATCTGTTGGGTATCTATGACTTAAATGGGAAGCATCTGTAAACATAATCAGTTGAAGTACAAGTTATGCAAGTGTTCTTAGGATGTAAATTTAACTGTTCATGCAATACATCATGTTTTGAAGGGGGGGGGGGGGAGTCAGAGCAGCCCAAAGTGTTTTGGTTCCCCAGAATGACAACCCACAATTTCTATAGGAAACACACTGAGTATTAAATGTACTAAATGTCTATTTTATTGAAAGGTTAAAATCATTCTAAGATAACAAGTCAAGTGAAAAGCTAACAATTAAAAATTCACCACTAGGAAAGACCATTCATATCAATCCAAATTTGTTTTTCAAAAACAAATGTAACAAAGAATTCCAATTCCAGTTCTATAGAGGCTTACGTTGTCTATTTTGCCTTTACCAAGTCACTATCTGGTAACCTGGTCCAATATTATAAGATCACACCTACAGCAACAGGGTGGGGGAAATTCTACAAAGATAAGGTGGGAGAAATGATTGTTACTGTAATCACCCAGAGAACTAAAGTTAATCAAAAGAAGACTGTAAGAGGCTTGATCAACTTTAACCATCTTTACCTTCTGACCTGATATTCTTGGTGGAAACCCCCCCTTTCAATGTGTTCATTAATAGTTTAGATCAGGGGTCAGCAACTCTTTTAAGTTGGGGGCCGGGTCACACTCCCTCAGACAGTTGAGGGGGCTAGACTGGTAGTCCCCTGCAGTATTTGGCTGCCGTAAACGCGTCTGCAGCCAATTCCAGCGGCAGCTGGAGTGTTAGCGGGGGCTGGATTATTTGGCACCCTCAGCCAGATCCAGCCTACAGGCCATAAGTTGCCTACCCCTGATTTAGATCATTTAAACATACAGTAATACCTCAGATAACGCTAAGACTTGGTTCCACAAATCTTGGCGTTATCAGATTTTTAGTGTTATCCGATGCATGTTAAAATCCTATGGGATGGATCGGATAACGTTAAAGCTCCATACATTGTAACTGCACAGGCTTTAGCGGTTGTTATCTGATCCATCCCATAGGACCTTAACGTTATTCGATCCAACTCTCCTCCCCAGATTTACTTAACGTTATGCGATTTTAGCGTTATCCGAGGTAAACGTTATCCGAGGTATTACTGTATCTATGGTTAAATGTAAAACTGGTTGATGGCCAGTTCTGTTAAGAGACCTTTTCAACAGCAATACAACAATGTACAGTAATAGCAACATTTTCATGTATCCTTGTGAAGGATCAACTCCCAACAGCCTAGCCATCTTAGCCAATAGTCAAGAATAATGAGTGTTCCAGCCAACAGATTCCACTTTCCCCTACCACTATTTTGAAGTCTCAAGAATATTTGATTTACTAGATCTCTTACAAATTATTACTATGCTAACATTAAGTGATGTATTAAACTACTACTTCATGCTTTTTTGTTTTTGGTCAGCTACCTTAGGTAATTGTTGCCCTTGCTTGAAAGCCAGTCATATCCATCTCTAGGGTTCAGTGCTCATCTCTGTTTATAGCTAAAGAGCCAGTGCTGTCTGCATCTGCAGACATTTCTGTGGATATGTAGCAGACACCGGAGTGCATGAATACTGTTTACCTTCCGACCAAAGTGGTACCTATTTATCTACTTGCAACTTCTTGCTGTCAAACTGGCAGGAGCTGGGACAGAGATGGGAGCTCATTCAGTCATGTAGCACCAAGGTCTCAACCTGCTGACCTTCCGGTCATGAAGTTCAGTGTCTTAACCACTAAGCCACTACAGTCAGCTACTTTAAGCTCCTCCAAAAAAGTAAAATACAAACATTTTAAATCAAAAAATGAAATTTAAGTTAGTTCATACATATAATTCTATTTTTGTGAGTAAAACCAGCTGATGCCCAAAAACTAACTGGAGAAAAACTATCCACATTTCATTTACAAATTAAAACCAATGAAACAAAGTAGTACTTCTCCCACTGAAACTCACCTTTAGGTCGGGGTCTGCCAGTCTCAGGACGGCTACGGCGCAAAGTTGCAGGCACAATTTCAGGTGGTAAGTGAAGATAATCCCGTAGATATTGGATCCCTTCATTGGTCAAATACCAGTAGAAATGCCTCCATGCAAACTGCTCTTTCACATAGCCACGAGATTTCAGCGACTAGGAACATATATTAATTAAATCCATGGTAAATACGAGAAAGTCCCACCAACAATAATAGAATTAAATGCCTACTATGGGCTTCTGCCAAGTTACTAAGTATTAATAAGAACAACCAAACTCCACAGAAAGGGAAGGATGAGGACACATACATTGTGCGACTACTACATTATGGATGTCTGGTACTGGCCAACTAATTATGGTCTTCCTCCAAGTCTCAATGCTGATAATTACAAATTTACAGGTATCTCACTGCCTCCAGCCCCTTCATTTTTGGTACCCAAACTTAGTGCCCATTAGCCACAAATTATCTACAACTACATACTGCACATATTTTTCTGCAATATAGGGCTGAGCAATTTTGCTCTTTAGAGGATACGTGCCTACAAGTTTTATTACTTCTTACCATCATCTATATCAGTGGTCCCCAAACTAAGGCCCAGGTGTCGGGTGCAGCCCTGACAACAATTCATCCGGCCCGCAAAGCCCTTGTCGCTCCTGGAAGCGGAAGTAAAACGCGCCTATATGGGCACATTTTACTTCCACTTCCAGGAGCGACAAAGGCTTTGTGGGCTGGATGAATCAGCGTCGAGGCCGCACCTGGCCCCTAGTGACCGGCTTCCTGAACCACATGATCGGCCCACGGCCCAAAAAGTTTGGGCACCCCTGATCTATATTGACTAAGGCTAATATAACCTGCAGTCCAACATAATCTGTGGCTCACCCATGGAGACAATCAAGTTGTGCAACAGATAAAGGGATTCCGCACTTTAAAAGCGTTATGCATATGACAGAATTAATCAAGTACTACTTTTCATAGAGAGCTAAGACTTTGCAGTTCCTTTCCCTTACTTCCACCTCCAGATTTTCTCTGCTTAAGAAACAATAAACAATGATATTGATATGAACACTGACCCAATCAACTTAAAATCAAGATACAACCTGTAAATTAAAGGCTGCCTTACCTGCATTGCTTTCATGACATGGAGATTGGGCACATTTTTATCTGCCAGTTCTGGGTGCTTCGGCATGTGAACATCCTTCTTGGCTACCATTACTCCCTCCTTAAAAAGGAGTTCATAGATGGCAATGCGATTTTTTTTAGGCATCAACATCTATAACAGAATAATGTTAGACTGTCAATATCAACCTCTTCCTTGGCTCAAAGTAAAACAGTTTCATTACCATGAACTGCAGAAACTAATTTGATAGTTTTCAGAAAGATAGCTGTGTTAGTCTGTTTCAATGTGTATAACCAAAAGGAAAAAGGAAACAAAAGCTTCTGAAATGTCTAGAAATAAGGATGTTTTCACAAAAATTCACACTATTCTATTCAATGCCGCAAAACTTTGCATTTATTTTTTGTTATTCATGTTAATACTTGACTGTAAAGTTGAGTAATGTAAAGGCAAAGCAACACATAGATGGGTCAAGGTCCAGTGCTCTATACCTCTACCCCAAGTGAAACTAAGGATAAGAACCATCAAAAGAAGCTATCAGGTCTTATTATTTCTTCCATTTTGTTGACTACAGATTACACTGGCTGGATAAGATATTAACACAGCTACCTTTTCTACTACAGTATTTTCTTCCTCAAGCTTTTGTGTACAGATAGACTACATTTGGAAACTACAGAAAGGTGGTTCATCCCCTTTAAACTTCAGAGCATATTAAATGCACTGTACATGCCTTCCATACAAAGCAGGTATGTTCAATGCAACTCCTATAAAATTGGAACAAATTGATGAGAACATCAACCTTTTAGACAACTCCTACAGAAACTTTTCTGGGAGTAAAGCCCCAAGATACAGTCAGAATAGTTTTAGGATCTGGGTTTGCAAGTTACTTTTTTTTTTTTACTACAAGAGACAGAACTCTCAAGCCACCATGGCCACTGAACTGGGGATTCTGGAAGTTGTAGTTAAAAAAAAACACAATTTGCCACATTACAATCAGGATATACTGTACATCTCATCAATGTAGTAATACTTTTTGCAATTAGGCAAGTCTCCCTTGCCTGAAAATCAGTGGGGGGTGGGGTCAGTGCTCATCCCCATTTACAGCCTGTCTGCATTTGCAGACGTTCCAGTGGTCGCGTGGCAGGCACGACTAGACAGTGGAGCGCACGAACGCTGTTACCTTTCCCGCCAAAGTGGCAACTATTTATCTACTTGCAATTTCTTGCTTTCGATACTGCAACTTAATTTATACCTTTAAAGATCCAATAGTTTCTTAGTAAATACAAGAATCGCCTCCTTATAACGTACAACTAAGGACGCACAGTTTGAGACCTTTTAATAAACCTGCTATCACATTTGCAGGCGGAACGCGCGGTGCAAAGACCAACGCCGACCAAGTCACTCAACCCTCATGAGAGCCAAAGAAGCCGCGGCCTAGTCAGGTTTCACCGACTGCCGCCTTCCAACCAGCTGCCCTATTTTCCGGCTTCCCTTTCCGTTCCTACCAAAACTCGTTCGGCAGGACAGAAGAAGAGGACCCCTGTGTACGGAAAAACGAAAAGCCACCCCGTTCCGCCGCAGGATGGGGACGATGCGAGAAGTATTAAATATACAGAGGAAGGCCTTACCGTGGCGGCACCTACGGGCTCGAACGCTGAAAAGGATGGAGCATGCGCAGAGCCACCACTTCCTGCCTCAGAAAGACCCTGCGCGGAACGAGGGTGACTAGCCGAGTGCCTGAGTATTTGCTTTATATATAATTAATTGTAACCGTACAATTCACAGGGTCGAATTACTAATTAAACTGAAGCCAAATTACATATGTTTCTGATATTCTTTTTTTTTTCTTGTAAACGGGCAAACAGAAAGAGCCTCCTCGAGAACTGTAGCATTTTTAGACCACCAGCACACCCTTGGTAACGGCAACCTTGTTTTTGCCGGCTAATCTTTCTCACACTGGGTCAGGCGGAAGGAACTGCAGAAAGAACTCACCAAAGGATGTTTCATTTGGGCAGTTTCACATCTAGCCTAGACACGGAAGGAGAAGAAGAACACTTCCTTTCAGCATTATTTTTTTAAAAGGGAAAACCCTAGGGTGCCCAAACTATGGCCTGGGGGCCAGATCAGGCACCTGACACTAATTCATCCAGCCTGCAAAAGCCCTCATCCTCCTGGAAGCAGAATAAAAAGTGCCCATACAGGTGTGTTTTACTTCTGCTTCCTGCAGCAATGAGGGCTTCATGGGCGGGATGAATTGGTGTCGGGGGCCGAATCCGGCCCCCTGAACCATGTGGCCGGCCCATGGCCCAAAAAGGTTTGGGCACCCCTGCCCTAGAAAATACTGTAGTGGGTGACTGCAATGAAATCTCCTGTGTTCACTCTGATTTTCCTCCCTACACCTTACTTTATAAAACTACAGTCCTACTGTATTAAGAGTTGTGTCCATAACATCAATATAAAGGATTTGTATAATTGAGATTTTACTCTTCTGCCAATTTTACGCTGCAAAAATCACTACAGAAGGACTATAGAACATTAACATTGGCAATGAAGGAATCTTAATCGTGAAAGAACTTGAATACTGTACCTTGTTTCCATCATCAATCCAAATGGAGACTGCAGCCAAAAATTCAGGAGAAATTTGAAACTTGGAACAACAGCAGTGAAACAATTGGGAGATAATTAAGCGTAGAGATGTGTCACTGGAGACAAAGATCATCCAAATTCTTTTATTCCCAGTCACAGTGTATGAGTGTGAAAGCTGGGCCGTAAAGAAAGTTGTCAAGGAAAAAAAATGATAGAGGAGACTGGAAGGTTGGCAGATCAACAGCTTGGGATCTGTCAGTCTGTCCCACCTCCTGCCAATTTAGCAGTTTGAAAACAAGAAATTGCAAGTAGATAAATAGGTATTGCTTCAGTGGGAAAGGTAACAGCATTCCATGTGCTCTGGTGTCTAGACATGGCTGCCACATGACCACAGAAACATATGTAGACGCAGACAGCACTGGCTCTTTGGTTGCAAACGGAGATGAACACCAAACCCTACAGTTGGACATGACTGGCTTTCAAGCAAGGGAGACCTTTATCTTTCAGCTGCTTTTATTAGGCCCTCTAATTGTACTACCAAAGTAGATATGAGGATATCATCTGCACTGCTGCAAACTTGGCTGGTCTATGTTTTTATGTTCATTTTATATGTATTGGTATGCTAGAATGTTATTTTTTGAGGCCCAAGTCAAACAGTGAGCTTCATGGCCGATTGGGATCTGAACTGTAATCCAGGATACACTTACCTCAAGGCCGTCACTCTCAGGTCTACCTACTGGAAATGCCTACAATTACGAAGTTAGTTACCTGTATTTACTTACAAACTGACCAGATATTTACCCAGCTTTTGCTGCTAAAAAGTTCCATCATGGCTTATAAAGACTAGTAATAAAATAGACCCAGCCTCCAAACTTATACTCAAAGATAAAGCACAAAAAGGAATTAAGAAGTAAGAAGCAAAACAAACAAACAAAACCTACATCAATTTCAGCCAGTAATTCTAGAAGTTAAAGGTAAAGGTCACCCTTGCTCGAAAGCCAGTTGTATCCAATTCTAGGGTTCATGGCTCATCTCTGTTTCATAGCCGAGGAGCCAGCGCTGTCTGCTTCATGTGGCAGGCATGACTAGACACTGGAGCGCACAGAACGTAGTGGTCAGCAGTTCAATACCCAAATATTGTAGGATGGTATGTGCTCCCATCTTTGTCCCACTCCTGACAACCTAGCAGTTCAAAAGCAAGAAATTGCAAGTACTGTACAGTACTGTATATAAATTCTAAAAGTTAATGAGTCCCTAAAAGGAGAAAAAGTCAAGGAGAGAGAGACCAAAATAATGTATCTCTCTGCAAAGCTGATGTAGTGGCTTTACTTCCTGTCTCTGACTCTGTTGGAATTATTATTGGGACTCTCTCAAACTGGTCTAGTAAAAATTATGGAGTACTTTTTGAATCAGCAACTGGGAAAAAAAACTGTGTTTCAAAATATAAACACTCACTCACACACCTTGGGCAACACCTTGGGGAAACCAATAGCCCTACACAAAGACAACCACTTGGGGTCAGTGTATTATCTCTGGCTTGACTGAGCAGACAAACTTGAGTACAGTACAGTATTAGTCACTGAAACTGGATGTCTGTTTCATAGAGGTAGAAAAGAAGAAAAATTGGGTTTATTGCAAACAGCTTAGTTTGGTCGAAATAGCAGGAAAAGGACAATTTTAGCAAGAAACTGGTGCAAGGTCCTGATCCAAATGATAAAAGCATTCAAAACTGGGATGCACTTTTTTTTCCAAAACAAAAATGAATATCAGCACATTTTTAATAATAATAATAATATGAACAATATATTGTGAAGCCTTGATCTTGGGGCAGGAATATAAAAGCCTACCTTAAGCATACTTCATATGGAGGGTAGCTTTCATGAATTGTTTATTCAAGAGTCTTTGTAAACTGTAACACCATTCTTTTTAATTTTGCACATGGGAATCAATGTTTACAAATCTCTTCCTAGTAGCAGCATGTCTGCACTCAAAAGCTTTGTCTTTTTAGTTTCTGTCTGTCATAGTTCAGGTACAAAAACAACAAACAACAACAACCCTAATTGTGACATACCCACTTAAAAAAATCAGTCTGTCAGAATCCCCAAGGTAATATAATTAGAGTTCATGCAATAAGGGGTTCTTTAAGTTGTAGTCCAAAAGGCAACATTTCAGAGATTTTCTTTTGAGTTGCAACCAGCAGACTATATCCCTCAAGCCTCTTTGTCTATCAAGCACCTCACAAATTTGTTTTAATCATGCAAAGCATCATTTAGCTCAGGCTGACCTTACCATCAGTTTAGATTTTTGCCCAACATTAATAAACATAGTCTATGTTTTCTGCCTCTGCTTTTATAAAGTAGTTTTAAAGGGTTCTTTAGTGCTTTGGGAACACCAAAACATGGGAATAGGGAAATACGCACATTTCCAGAGCTGGCCACTAGAGGCAACTGTCTGCAATGTAATGTTTACAAGGAATGGAGACAGACATTTTGGTAACTCTCATGTAGACTGAGAGAAGCATTTGACAGCCCTCCCTCACTTTTATGACACAATTATATGTGTTAAATATTGGGTTTTCTGTTACCCACAGTTTGAGGTATCTGTGGAAGGTCTCAGAACATATACCCATGGATAAAGGGGGAGATCCGTATACATCAGCAACTAGTATGTGTAAGAAGAATAAAAGAGAGATTGTTACTTTATTATGCACTGTCTCTTTTTCTATCTATGTATACTGAAATTATACGTGATATTAGAGCATACCATCCTAGCATGTATCTATGGGTATCATTTTAAAGAGTTGTATAATCCAAGAAAAAAAATACTGCAGCAGCCGGTTCTTTAAATCCCAAACAGAGATTATGAAAAGGAGAATGAATAATATATGAGGGAGAGAGAAGCAGTTAGATTTGCCTGAATAGGCAGGGATCATGAGAGAAAGGCCATCTTCAGAGAGTTGGCAGTGCTGTCCTAACTAAGCTAACAATGCTCTTGTTTCTAGAACATATACACATCACACACTAACCTGTGAAAGACCTGTCATCACACATGTTGTTCCTCAACTGTGTACAGTTTTACCTTGCTTAATAAACAGCTCAGTTAACACAAAAATCACATAACAAAAGGAAATCCATAGAAAATAGTGGCTCAGTTAACATTAATCCAGACCAGATTAATTGATTTTCAATGAATTCCTATAGGAAACCATGTTTTGGTTAACAAATTTTGGTTTTCGATTCATTCATATGGAAAACTGCATTTCATGCATCCCTATGGGAAATTTGCTTTACAAATTTTTTGTAGTACAAAAAAATTGTTAAGCAAGGTTCAACTGTATCTTGAATTGGTCATACTTTGTTTTCTAACAATTTGTAGGAGGATAAGCATGGGGATATACAAATCTGATGCAGATGAATATTTCTCTGAAGAAATTCCACTGTATGAGGGGAAATGGGTTAAGCAGAGAAATTGTGCATTCAATCCAGCGCCTGCTTTGACTCTCAGATTATGCCTACTTGTGAGGTCCAGAACATATTTTTTTCAGATGACAAGCTGTCTCCTCAACCTGCTCTCCCCCCATCAGGAAATCATCTTCCCTTCATTTAGGTACTGCTGTTTTTCAGTTACATAACAAGTGTCTTCAACTGCAGTGCAATTGTTCTACATTTCCAGCAGTAGACAAGTGAAGAAATTGTTATTTAGTGATACAGTATCTTGAGATATATTCCTAAAAGTTCAGGATTATTTTGAGCTGGTAAGAGTTAAGAAAGACAGGAAAAAATGGGCAGCATTGTTGATCCTTAAGGCAGAAGTGGGAGATTTCTGATAGGAACAATATAAAACTACTCTGGTTTAGAGAATTTCAAATCATGATGTAGCATTAATTCTGTAATGTTTAGTCAGTCATAAGAGAAAAACATTATGACTCTATAGTACTGTATTCCAGTTTGCCCTGTATCAAAAATGTTTCCTAGCTATGATGAATTAACCACAAGAGGGCATAGTAATGGCCTGATTCTCTCAGAGTAAGTTTTCATCAATGAATCTCCCATCTCTTTTGTTCACTATTAACAGCTTTCTTTTTAAAGCAGTTTCCTGTGGAAATCAGATTGTGGATGCAAGCCGAGCAACCCAAGAATTAGTTCTTGCAGCCTTCCATTCCTCAGAGAAAGCCCATCATTTTATGAACAGCACTTTCATGTCTTTATAACATGTTTATAGCTTCCAAGCAGTCCAAGACATTTTGCTGCCTAAAGTAGATCATAAATGCACTCCCAATCTTTCAAGTCAAAGGAGATAGTACCAAATGTCAGCCAAATTATTTTAGTCCATGGGTCATAAAATACCTTGGGTGCCTCTCACTGCCACACAAAAACAAAGCACTAATAAATCCAATAACTAATAATCTTATTTCAGGACATCCAAAATCTACCGCCAGTGGTATCTATCTCACTGAGCGTCATGGTAGGGCCAACCCCACATCTAAAAATTCTATTTGAAGGATGTAGAACAAAGATTCCAAAGTGGCTTGTCTATATTGACCCCAAGAATCTGTGACAGAACATAAGTCAGGCTCACCTTCATTTAGACCAGTCTTTTGTTTTTGTTTTTTCATTGTATTTTAAGTAATTTTAAAAAGTGTTTAAAAATTCTCCAAAATAAAGTGCTTCCATTGTTTACATCATGAAACTATGGTTTCCCTTTCATCCTTATCCAATCCAAGTTGAACATATTCTATTTTGCTTTTTTTTTTTAATGTAGGAGAAGAAGCCACAATCTCTAGTTTTGTTCTGCATTTTGCTGTAGATTTGAGAGAATTTATTTATTTATTTATTTATTTAGATTTATTACCCCGCCCTAATCAGGCGAACCTGACTCTAGGCGGCTTACAGAAATTCATAAATTAAAACCTTAAAGTTCATAAATTACTTAAAAGTCAATTAAAAAAGAATTAAACCATGAATTTACACAAATTTAAAAGATTTAAAAAGGTTAAAAGGTTTAAAAAGATTTTAAAAGTTTAAAAGAGTGAGGGAGGGGTGGCTGTCCCATCATATCAGCCACCCAACATGGGACCCCATGTTCCTGGACCCCCATACCTGCCCTGCCAGCAGGGAGAACACACAAACAGCTCTCCCCAAGCTTATTTTGTGCTTTCTCTGCAGTAATGTTTTCACCTTGTGCTGTCAGCAAGTCATTACTCAGAGACTAGCCAGGGATTGGTTGGCTAAAAATGCCTCTCTAATCTCTGGGCTGATCTTTACCCCCTCCTCCCCATCTGCTGTGACCTTCCTTTCCATGTGTATAGGCTGAGAAAGAAAGAGGAATCCAGTAGAGTTACTTGCCAGAGAACTGGCAACCTAAATTAGAAGTGAGCTAGGCTGGCCATATTGCCACCCAACTGGCAGGGCACTTGGACTTCACATTTCTATCAGCATTGGATGGTCTCTACAACAACTGCAGAAAGGTACAGTGTGGGCAATTTCTTTTGACCCCTTAACAGCATTCTCAGTCAGTCTTTTGCGGCTGTAATTCTCATTTTGCCAGGCAGTTTTGTCAACCAGGTGGTCTGTAGCATCACACTACATTACTGGGAAGGGGCCAGCCTTGGCAGGCTGTGTGGGTGGATTTCATAAGTGCCAGGCAATCTGCTATTCTAATCTCAAAGTGCAGGTACTAGGCCTACAATGTTCCCATAGGCATCAGATGAATTTGGCATAGATTAATGTTGAGAATCACAACACAGCACAATCAATACAGATGCTCATGGAGCATTTTAAAGTGAACCTTAGACTTCCTTGTAAGTTTTGGGTTTTTTTTCCTTCCTATTCTACAGTTTCATTTTTGTGTGGTTTTCACCTTCAGCGATTCAGATTATTTGAAATAGCTCTTATTTAACCACTATAGTTTCAACGCTTCTCTGCTACCAGAAGCAGGCTGGAAAAGATTCATCAGAATCTATCCAGACGAACTGAGAAGCATATTTTAAATAAATGTTTGCTCATTGAAAATGAGGTTGATGTATGTGTTGTATTTGTTATGTGCTCAGCTCAGTTCATATGTAAAGTTCATACAAAAGCAAAGCGTAAATATAAAGTTGTTATAGATACGTATTGTATAATGTATTGTATATTTTGTGCTTAGGCAGCATTGTGAGCAATAGTATAATGATAGCACTTTATTAAGAAAATGACAACAGAAATTTTCCAACACATATAGCAGCATTAGATAATTATGATGCTAAACTCCCTCAATGTAATACCCTGATGCTGTACATACTTTAGTTCCAACTATGATTCGTTCTCTCTGCCTAGAAACAGAAACAGAAAATTGGCAGCACTGCAAGATCAGCTGTTCTGTACAGTATTTGAAAATGCACTGACCCATAAGCTTTACAGAATCTATCTGGGTCTTCTTGGTTTTAATCTGTATACCATTTTACAATACCAGCTGCTTTTTAAGGCAGCCACGGAGAGGATAGAAAACAGATTAGAGAGAAATGGTCAGCTTGGTAGGGTATTTTCCACATTCTCCACTATCACAGTTTTCCATAGAAGTACAGTACTTTGTAGTACCATGCATGCATTCCTAATACTGTACTGTATAGTAAATCTTTCTAGTCACTGTTTCATTCAAAGCTTGTGAATAATGAGTTACAAGTAATGACACTGTCTGTAACATCCTACTTTGAGAGTAAACACCAATTTATTTTTGAAAAATAACATGATATCTTTCAATACCATTAATTTCTTTAGTGTAATGAGTAACATTTATATATATGACAACATGTTTTTTAAAAAAATAGAGTTTCTTCCCTCCCAAAAATATATATCAATAATATGATAAGGTTTAAAAAACCCTCAGTTGCAATACATCTTTATTCTGCAAGGCAAGACCAAAATCAAGACTGAAATGATTTCACAGAAATAACAGAGCTGTGTGCCAATTTTAACTTTTTAGTCTAAATAACCTAAAATGATGATATCACTGTTTTGTGGGGAGCTACCAAAGTAAACATGGATGAACCTAGCCATGTTTCAGTTAGCTCAAATCTAGCCATACTAAATCAGAAGCAGCATAGCTACCGTGTTTCCCCGAAAATAAGACATACCCATAAAATAAGCCATAGCAGGATTTCTAAGAATTTGCACATTATAAGCCATACTCCTAAAATAAGACATCGTGATAGGCATGGCTATGCAGCATACCAGTGTGGAGTGGTAAAGAAGACAGGCAGCCAGTGGCGTAGCGGGGGGGGGGGCAGGGGCATACTGCCCCTCTGAAAAAGACATCCCCTGAAAATAAGCCATTGTGTATCTTCTTGAGGAAAAATAAATATAAGACAGTGTCTTATTTTCAGGGAAACATGGTAGTTTACCTTAAGCAGCTGACTATATATCCCTGATCTTTGCCTAAATTCTGGAGCAGGGTTTTAGAATGTTATGGATCACTGTCTCTTGATAGGAGGGTCCAGGTTGGATATCTGGGTTGCTTCAAATTTAGAGGAATTTAGTGCAGGTTCAGTCATAACAGAAATATGACAGGATATGCCTAGATGACTTTGTTAAGTTTTGAAACCAGGAACAAACAAAAGGGGCTCTGTACACAGATTGTTAAGCTACTTGCCATGAAGCTATTTTAGGCAAAGGCAGGAGTTGCCCTGATGCTCTTTTAAACAGACGTGTTCAGAAAAGATCAGCAGGCATTACTCTCCATTATCACCCCTGGAGGCAGGAAGATTACCAGTAATTTTCAGTTTACATTTCCATCAGGCACTGGTGTTTAACATTACATCAGCTGCCCCCTCACATCCAAAGCAACTGTTGTCTAGACTTCCTTGACTCCATGTATCTAGACGCATCCTTGTTTGGCCAAGAGTCTAGTAGGGCATTTCATGTTGATTAATGTTTTTATCCTGGTGGTAACAGTTTTTATCACAGGCTAATCCTGAGGTATAATTTCATGATATTTAATGTCCCTGGTCATCAATAGGCCTATAACCTATTATTGTACCAGAGATTGATAACACACTTCCAGCTTCTATTTTCAGCTTCTGTTAGTCTGCATTCTATTGGAATATAGACTGTCAAGAATAAATTAGCACCTGTGGTAGGGGGCTGCAGTGGCTCAGTGGTTAAGAAGCTCACCTTGTTAGCTGTCAAGCTGTCAAGTCAGCAGTTTGAAACCCAGGTACTGCATGATGGATTGAGCCAGTGATGGGCAGCAGCCAGTTTGCCAGGACCGGTAGTAGCTTTTCCCAGTGTCTCGGCGAACCGGTAGTGCTTTGGTGAGAACCACCTCAGGGGCTTACCTTTTCACTGGTTCCCTCACTGTGCATGCATGCCTATAGCACTCGGCGCACATGCGCAGCTACAGCACTTGGCGCGCATGAGCGCCTACAGCGCTCTGCCTGCCGAGCCAAGCAGCCATTTGCTGCTTGGAGTGTAGCAGTGCAGAGCATTGGGTGACCTTGCACAGCCACAGAGGAACTGGCGGTTGTTGCGGAGGCTCTCAGCGGCCTCCTTGCTGTCCTCCCAAGCAGGGAGAAGGAAGAGCAGCTGCTAGCCTGCTCCCCAGGGTAAGTGACTCACCTTTGGGTGTGGGGTGGGTGGGTATATTTTAATGTGTATTTAATGTGTATTTTTAGGTGTTTTATGTGTATTTAATGTGTATTTTTACGTGTTTTTATGTCTATTTAATGTGTATTTAATGTGTATTTATTTTCAATGTGTATTTTTATGTGTTTTTACATGTATTTTTATGTGTTTTTATGTCTTTAATTTGTATTTTTATGTGTACTTATTTTTATGGGGTTTTTTAACTTTTGCTCTCCCATGCTGTTAGTTCCGCCCATTACATCATGATGTTGGCTCTGCCCATGATATTGGCTCCGCCCACAGTGTGGTAGTAAAATTTTAAGCTGCCCATCACTGGATTGAGCGCCCATCTTTGTCCCAGCTCTTGGGGACATGAGAGGGACCTCATTTGGGTGTTCCCTGAGTGGATTTTCTCCCATAAAAATCCTTTCAACCCAGAATTATTTCCAACACAAAATTATTATAATTGTACCTATGGCTGGATGACAACTACCTTTTTTCACACCAGTAGTACTATGGTTTTTTTTACATGAGCTAGCTATATGCAGCAAAAACTTAAAAGCAATTGTGAGATGTATGTACAGTACGTGCAATGTCGAAGTCAAAACAAGACATTTCTGCTTTGCTTTCTTTTATAACATATGTTTGTTAATTGTGTCATTTCTCTGATCAAATATGAATTTATTTAACCAATTCCAAGATTGGTTTAAAACTTCTAAATATGAATTTACTAATGAAGCGTAAAACAAATATACAATACAGTATTTTGTGTGTGTGTGTGTGTGTGATTCACCAATTAAAAGTCAAAACTGTAATATAAAATCAAAATAATACATAAGAATCTTTTTCAAAAGTGCACTAAATAAAGCCAAAGTAAAATCAACAGCAATCCTAAAATCTTAAATTGACCACGGCTCTGCTCTTGTTGAATCAAGAATTGAGTCCCACACTAATATTTCATTTAAAGGAGCAGCCTTTAGCTCAGAACTATATATATATATATATAACCATTCTTTTCTGACACCTTAAAGATTAAAATGTTTAATTTTTCATGAACTATATTTCATGTAATTGAACATCTGATCCACATACTGTTGAAAAACAGCTGTAATCGGTGATACTAAGCATCATTAATGTTGTTGTATGATGCAAACTGCACACCAACAAAATCTAGAAAGGTATATATTCCCCAATCATTCTTTGCCAGGAAAAGTTTACCTTTTTTGGACTACATCTTTGATAAACCACAGTTCTAGGAGTATTAGTCCCTACCCATTTCCCACTTTGAGAAAATCAAAAGTGTGATTGTTTTTCAGAAGACTTAGAAAATGAAAGGGAAAGAGGCTCTTCAGTTGACATCTGTTTGGTTTCTGATCTTACAGGCCTGTGATGGTGAACCTTGGGACTCCTGGTGCTCTTGGACTTCAATTCCCAGAAGCCCAGGTCATCACTCCTACTGCTCAGGGCTTCTGGGAATTGAAAGTCAAGAACAGCTGGAGTGCCAAGGTTCACCATCACTGTATAGGCTATAGAAAGAACCTGAGCATGCTTAACTGGAAAAGAGGACACTTGAGGGGTAATGAATTAGCACATGTCAAATATCTGAAGGGCTACTGCATAGTAAGGGTGTAGGAATTCATAGTTCTAATATATATTAGCACCCATGTAAGTTATAAGACACAAAATATGTTTGTTTCCTAGCCACAACTGGAACTTAAGCTAGAGAGCGATAACATAGTATACCATGGGTAAAACATTGTTCTTAATAGATTCCCATCTCTCCCAGGCAATTTCCCTCTGGTTTGCTAGATCTGGATTGATTTTTAAAAATAAATTATATTTATACTGTATCTTGCCTTTCTTCTTATGAGCTCAAGGTAGCGTACATTGTTTTCCTCCTTTCCATTTATGTTTGCAACAACCCTGTGAGATAGATTTGCTTGAGAGAGACAGAGCAGCCCAAGGTCACCCAGTGAGATCCATGGCACATTGGGGACTAGATACTAGTTTCCCAAAATCCCACCTGAACACTGTAATTAATACCATCGACTGATCTAAGTTTATTAGACGATTAATGTAGTTAGCTAATTTTAGACTCATCTCAAAGTCCTCCAATCACAGCACCACTGTATGTCACATCTTAGCAGTCATTGGGCTTACTGATCTGTATTAGTGTTTCACATATTTATACCATGTAATTTCTTAAAAGAATTCCCCCTGTTCATTTAAAGAAAACTCCTAGCAAGAACCATCTGTGTTTCTTATACTGTATACTGTAATGTCAAACAAAACGGGCTGGCCTTCCCCAAGTCATTTGTAAATTTCTTCTGCACCAGCCTCAGATGAATGGTTTTGCTCAGTATCTGCTGCCATCACACTTTGCCTGCAAAATTTAGCTGCAAGTACTTTGATAACTGGATTAAGGAGAGCCTCTTTTGCCCACGCTGCAGCTCACCGCCTGCCTTTCTCAGCTGCTTTTGTGCCCTCTGTGGAAATGCTAATTCAAACATTTCTACAGCAACTCTCTGCAAGTCTCTGACAACAGCAAATGGACACCAGGGGATCCTTGTCCTTCTCCCTTCTTCCCCATGTCATATAGAAAAACAATGGAGATTGTCAAACACTGTGATGCTCAAGCACTGCTCCCTTGCGTGCCTGCAGAAATAGATTCTACAGGGAGTACATGTTGCAGTGTAGATCTGAGGAAACTTAACAGTTAGCAAGAGCACAGGTTTCTTCTCACCATGCTAGCACAGGAGATTCCTGCCACTGTTGCCTGACAATGTGTTATTCAGGGATAGCAATATCCAAGCCAAATCACACTATCTATATCCAGATGGCACAATCTGTGACCGTCTAAGTCTGGGGTGCCCAAACTTTTTGGGCCACAGGCCGGTCACATGGTTCAGGGGATGGATCTGGTCCATATACCAACTCATCTGGCCCACAAAGCCCTTGTCGCTCCTGGAAGCAGAAGTATGGGCACATTTTACTTCCTCTTCTGGCAGCAATGAGGGCTTTGCAGGCTGGATGAATTGGCGTCAGGGGCCACATCTGGCCCCTGGGCCATAGTTAACTATAGCTCATCAGTCATACATGAGGATCAACCAGGATTTTATATGAACTGTGTGTTCTTGATGCCTGCACAATCATCTCTCAGAGCCAGATGCATTGCTGGAAAGTGGGTTACACTCACTTTGGTAAATCAGAATTGTGCCGGCTTAAACTATGTTCAGAATGTCATCAACGTTGCTTAAAGTCATTTACTGAAAGGTTGTTACTTTTAGAGGTGATCCAAGACACTTTGCTGACCAAAGCAGAAAAGGAAATTTTGCCCTCTGCCTCCTTCCATCCAAGTGCATAATAGCCAAGGTTGGCCAAGGGGTTTTTTTATCTGAAGGGGGGGGGGACTACAAGCACGTCTCCTTGAGAATAAAATTACAATATTAAATAATCTCAAAAGCTATCAATTTGCTGGCCTTTTGTGGTACTCAGAATCAGTCTCCTGGGGCAGTATTCTCACACTGTCTAATGCAGGAGTTCTCAACCTTTTAAAGCCAGGGGCCGGGTCGCTCTCCCTCAGACAGCTTCTGGGGCTAGATAGCCACTTTTGCCATAAAGCCATTTTGCTCTTTCTCCACCACATGGCACTTCCTGGTATGGTGGAGGCAGTGGGGACCCACATGAAATGGTGGCATGGGCCACATTCGGCCCATGGGCCACAGGCTGAGAATCCCTGATCTAATGGTATGACTGTGTTCCCACCATCGTATAGCACAGTGTCCATGAGTAGATTTCCATGTTCCTATTTTTCTATTTTCAAAGAGCACAAAACTCACATTACCACTGAATTTACTACTAATTTGCTAGCTGATTTAACAAAATATATGACTGTGCATAGATACATTGTTGCAATGTCTGAGAAAGTTAAGAATAGTAGTGGAGAGATGTAGCTACCCAAGTGCTGACAGTCTGCAATTTCCATCTCCCTCAGCCAGCAAGTTTGGGGGCAGTTATTATTATTATTATTATTATTATTATTATTATTATTATTATTATTATTATTATTATTATTATTATTATTATTATTATTATTATTATTATTATTAGTTCAAATTTATATTGAACCAATGTTATGAACCAATCTCATTTTGAGAGCCACAAATTCTACATCTTGTCCACTTGTGACCACAGTGGGGTCTGCTCTCTATAAGGATTGAGACAAGGCATACGTAACAGCTGCACCCCGACCTATAGCACAGATCATGATCACTTGAGAAGGTAAAATCAACGGTAAGAAAAAGGCTGCTAATTAGAGCGTTAGTCTGGATTTATGATTCATATGATCTACTTTAGTTGGAAACTTGGAATAAAGGTAATGGGGTATTCTGTCTTGATGGTTCCTTCCCTTTTTTGCTCAACTGATCTGTCCCTATAATGTCAACTGGACTCTCTCTGGCTGACAAGCACCTGGCACCATCAGCCAAGCCATGATCTGATCCTCTTCAGCAACTTTCCTCTTAGCCTTGTTTCTGTGATACAGTGATTAATAGGCTGCTAGTGCTGATGAAACTCTACAGAGTGCCAGGACAGATTTAATCATAAAAGGATTCTTAACTGCTGGCACTTGGTTCCTTTTGTGTGTTATGGCAGCTATTGACTTACTACACATGGAGGCAGAAGGCATGAAGGGAATTTTTGTCAAGAGAGGCAGATGAGGACAGACTGAAAGACTATGAAACTGCATTCACTGTCAGAGCTGACTCCAATCTGCATCAAAGGCTATGTTGGTCTTCTCACAATGTCTCTGCAGTGATAGCTGGCCCATGACCATCTTTATCTATCCTTCACAACAATCCATTTCCCTGAGTCATAATCTCCTACTTCTCCACGCTATCAGAGACACCCTATATATGAAGGCATTTGCACTAAATTCTCTAGGTCTGTCCAGGTAAACACCTTCTTGTGTCGTGAGCAGGGTCTTCCTCTAACAAGCCATGCCCATTTCTTATTAATACAACTGTGTCCTACACACACACTATGGCCATGTGTTCAGTCAAACTGAAAACAGGCCCCTACTAACAATGTTGTACTGGAACCAGGAGTCACAGTGTCAATTGGTCACCACACCACATTCAACATATCTAATCTCACCTGATATTTTTTAAGATACACAAGATAAGACCCGTTTAGAACATGCATAAGAGATCATCAGGAAATCCCAGGATGACTCCCAGCCTGGAGAGCTGCTGCTAGACAGAGTTGACTAGATGGGCTTAGAGTGGTCAAGAGTTTAACTCTATGTAAGACTATGTTTCAATGACTTTTTTGGTCTTCTTCTTCTGTGTCTAGGCCAGACATAAAACTGTCAAAATCAAGGCGCCTTTTGGTGAGTTCATTCTGCAGTTCCTTTCACCTGACCTAGTGTATTACCATGTGCTTCTACCAACTTCAGCATTTCAATTCCCCATGAATTTGGCTGCGGTTCTCACGATGCCAGCAGTGAAAATGAATTCTCCCAGCAACACTATGCCAATAAATATTAATTGTGTGCCATTCAGTCAATTTCAACTTCTGGCAGTACTTGACAGGTTTATAGTTAGAGAGCACTCAGAAGTAGTTCACCATTGCCTTTTTCTGGGTGTCAACCTGGGACTGTGCAGCTTGCCTACGGCTACATAGGCTGGCTGTTCTTCTGTGAGGCAGACTGGGGAATCAAACTATCACTTCTAACTCACTGAGCTACCCAGCCTGCCTAACATTATGTTAGGCACTGTTAATTATATCTCCAAGCAACTCATAGTTAATGTAATCCTATGTATTTTCTTTACTCAGAAACAAGACTCAGTGTGGCCTATTTCCAGTAAATGTTTTTAGGATTTCCTAGTGTTGAGGACAACTGTGATAGTAGAAGACTGAGAGAGAAAATCTCATTCCATCACTATTCTCGAACTGTATAATCTTGGTCATTTTCTTAATCCTTAAGCTAGCTGCTAGCAACACTTTACTTTTGAAAAATAGTATTTTAAACAGGTGAATGGAATAATGTTGTGTATGCCAAAATCCGAAGGCCAATATTGCCTTGGGACTGGAAATAGAAAGTAGGGGGGAAATCCAAAATGTAGAAAGTTACTGTTCCATGGGACAGATCCCAGAATATGCCATCCAGCATGGTTAACAGTCAGGGTGGCCAAGGTATTTTGGAATCTTTTTCCATTTCTGAAATATAAAATAAAATCATAAAATAACATAATTCACACAGATTATGGTATTATGTACCCTGCCACATGTGCAGACTTTGGCAAGCAACTACGACTGTGACCAATAAAACAAGAATCTCAGAGCACCAACAAAAAGAGATACTGGTACAGTAATAGCTCAGATAACTTTTACCTCTGATAATGCTAAAATTGCATAACATCAAGTAATCTGGGAGGGGAGAGAGAGAATTGCATCACATAACATTAAGATCCTATGGGATGGATCGGATAACAACCGCTAATGCTTGTGTGGTTACAATGTATCTCTATGGAGCTTTAACGTTATCCGATGCATCCCATAGGATTTTAACATGGATTGGATAACACTAAAAATCGGATAACACCAAGACTTGTTGAACTAAGTTTTAGCATTATCTGGGGTTTTACTGTACTCCAATTCTAATACAGTACAGTCCTTTATACCTTTACCTAGGATATACAGAGAAATGTGGGCATCAGTCTCTAAAGTCACACAAAAGAAAGTACTTGGAATTTATACTGAAGAGAGAATTTTCTAGGTATTATTGATAAATGACAAACACTTATAGCAAAACAACAACAACAACAACAACAACAACAACAACAACAATAATAACAATAATAATAATAATAATAATAATAATAATAATAATAATAATAATAATAATAATAATAATAATAATAATAATAATAATAATAATAATTCTCCAAATTTGTCCTTCAATGAATTGTTAGAGACAGGACCTATGTCTTCATGAGCCCCCTTTTAGCTTACTCCTAAGTGACATACTATTCAAATATATAAAAGAGATGTATGGCTAATGCTTTGCAAAAAAGTTTATGCTCACCAGAATATGATGGTTAAAGACTTCTTGTACAGCTATGTGAATGTTGTAACTTGCCCCAACTTAAAAAAATTCCCATAGGTATTTTCACTTGGAGTTATATAACTCCATATGCAACTGAACACTGGGGAACAAAAAAAAATTTTTTTTTCTTGGTGCCTAAAATTTTTCAACTGATTTCAGGCATTTTGGGGCGTCTGATTCCAAAAATGCCATCCATTTTGTTCTAGCAGCTCTAGTTCATGAGATATCGATGATGTCATTATACATTGCTCTTATGACTACACTTGTATTTGCCTCACCATTCGTAAATTGATTGTTTTAATAATACTCATTGAGGTTGTTCAAGCTCTATTCCTGTTGTTGTTGCCTTTTTTTGTCATTCTCTGTGCTGTCCTTCCCTTGCCCGAGCTTCACTCGACTTTGGCTCTCGGAGGCGGGAGGGGTGGTGGAAAAATCTTTTGGGGGTGGGAAAATATTTGGGTGGGCAAAAAAAAGTTTGGGTGGGTGGAAAAAATTTTTTGGGGGGGGCGGCAAAATTTCACTCCACCCCAGGTGGCTTACACCCTTGCTACGCCTCTGGTTATATATGCAACCAGTATGGTTAGATTGGCCTAATGTGAATAAGCCATATCTAAAAAACTAGAGCTGATGGGGCATAACTGAAAGCATTTTTGGAATCAGTGACCCAAATATAGCCAGAAATAGGTGAAAATTGTGAGGCACCAAAATCACTGTTCCCCAATAGTTATGGTCATTTCTTAACTTTGGGCAAATAATCACCTCCAAAAATTATGTCATTTGTGCTACACCAGAGAATGAGATGGCTGGATGGCATTGTTGAAGCAGCTGGCACAAAGCTGGGTGGGTTGAGGAGGATGGTGTGCGATGGTACATGGGTCGCAAAGGGTCAGACATGACTATGTGACTGAACAACAAAAGCATAACTAGGCAAGAGAATTTGGGCTACAGTTATCTTGACACTATATCTAAAACATTGTAAGAAGTAGGAACACTTTACTAAAATTATCACATGTACTAAATGAGCACATGGCAGTGTGGTGTTACTGGATAAAATTAAGGGCTGGGATTCAGAAGACCTTGTTTCAAATCTCCACTTGGCTATAAAAACTCACTAAGGGGTTACTCTTGTAGACAATTCCTTTAAAATCCCATATACTGTACCTTGAAAACTCTACTAGAATCACTGTAAGTCAGATGTGACTTGACATCACATAGCATCAACAATATATGAACAATACAGAGAATATGCAGTGCTTAGGGGAAATCATTATGGTTTCTTGTTATTATGACGGTGGTATAGCATGTAGACAAAAGGGGCTGTGGTGACTGAGTGGTTAAGAAGCTCGCCTTGTTAGCTGGAAGGCTGAAAAATCGGCAGTTCAAGACCTGGGTACTATATGACGATTAAGTGCCTGTCTCTGTTCCAGCAACTGCCAACCAGGGAAATCGAAAGCAAAAAACTGGAAGTAGATCTATAGGGACCACTTCAGTGGGAAAAGATCTTGGGGACATGAAAGGAACCTCATTCAGTTGTTGTTGTTGTTACTGTTATGACAAAAAATTTCCTCAGAGCATAACAATGTAGCCTGCAATGAAATAGGAAGGTTTAAAATGAAAGTCTCAACTCATCACTGCTTGTTATTTGGACTCTCTCTCTTTCAAGACTACTAAATGGATGTAAAATCTAAGGCTGCTTGCCTGGCACAGTTCTGCACTCAGTGACATAAATAACTGTACATACCACACAGGTCTCCAACACAGGACCCCATGTGAATTAACAACAGAGCTGAGACCTTGGGAAAGAAACAAGTCCTGTTTCCCGGCCCCATAACACAGAATCTTCTACAAAGCTTCCTGCAGTTTGCGAGAGAACTGAGCCCTTGATGTCAGGGACTGTGCCCCTTCCCTGGAAAGAGTTCCGGAGGATGCCTGAAGGGCTGGAAATTAACAAACAAAAGGGGGATTGTTTTCATGCAACTAAGCTGGCCTTCTGGTGGCACCTGCACAATGCTGCAACCTTTCCACAATGATTTGCTTTCTAAGGAAGCAACTGCAGAGGACCCAGTTATTCTGTGCTTCTAATTAAGGACACAAATAGCCCAGGGAGTCTGCATTCTCCCAGGAAGTGAGAAAAGATTGCCTACTACATTCCTCATTAAAGGAATGATGAGAAACATAGAGACAACATTCAAGACCAGGAGTTCTCGACCTTTTAAAGTTGGGGGCCAGGTCATGCTCCCTCAGACAGCTTTGGGGCCCAGACAGCCATTTTTTTGCCTTTCCTCCACCACATGGCACTTCCTGGTGTAGTGGAGGTGGTGGTGGTCCACATGAAATTGTGCCATGGGTCACCAGAAAGAAGAGCCACAGGTTACTCTGGAAAGTAAAAATGGTGTGGGTTGCTGGTCTCCCACTATAAAAACACTAGGGCTTGCCCTGCCACAACATTGAATAAAATGATATATTTCAGGCAGCACCAGAAGTGGAAAAATAGAGACTAAATGTCTGAATAGTGAAGCAGAATTCTAAGGCAGACGCTGGCTATTACATTTGTCCCTGTACAGATGGCAGGGCCATAGCTGTAAATCTCATTCTATAGCTTCAGGTTAGAATGATAAGCTTGTCCCAGAATAATTAGCAACAGCATGCCAAACTAAAAAGCAAATTCCTAAGCAAAGAGCCCCAAAGCCCAAATGAAACTTAACAATCAATAAGGTGTGTTTATTTTCTTCACTTCTAAAAACAAAAAACAAAATAAAAAACAGAGACAGCAGAAATCAAGTACAGTAATACCTCATATAACATTAGTATCGAATAACACTAAAATCGCATAACATTAAGGAATCTGGGGGGAAGAATTGCATCAGATAACATTAAGATCCTATGGGATGCTTTAGATAACAATCGCTAAAGCCTGTGTGGTTACAATGTATCTCTATGGATCCCATAGGATTTTAACATGCATCAGATAACACTAAAAATCATATAACATCAAGACTTGTGGAACCAGGTTTTAGTGTTATATGAGGTTTTACTGTACCTCCATCTGTTGGGACACCCATCACAGAGGATTAAACACTAGCCAAGGATTTCTAGGACATTATTAAATTTGATACACAGATTGCTATATGCTGCTAGATATTTTATATATTATATTTTGATGTATTAACCTTACTGCCAATTTTCTCTTACAACTTCAGCAGAACAGGAAGTAACCAAGTAACAGTAAGTGCTACAGTGTTTTTTTGTTTTCTGATATGCAAGAGGTTAACCAGAAACCAGAAAGGGCTTTACTCCACACCTTTGAGATTGAAAGGGAGACATTCAAAACTAATCTAAATACGTAATTTATTGTTTACTGATAGCTGTAGGAAGCTATATTGTTATGCTAGCTTGTCTGTCTTTCTGCAGCTAGAGCACATCCAGCTTCCCCTTTAACATCTAGACTCCTACATTTGGTATATATATAAACCATGCCTGGAAGTTTCACTCCTTGTCCGAAGAAATGGACTTGATCCACGAAACCTAACAATAAAAATATAGCAGTTAGTCTTTAAAGTGCTACAGTGTTTTTATTTTGGTTTATTACTTTTTTGGTTTTGTTTTCTAATATGCCTAAAATAAAAACAGATACCAAAAATAGTCTTGGAAGACTATGAGTCTAGGCAAAGGAAGAGCAAGCAAACAAATTACTTAACTTCCTCCTTTTAACCATTTTTCCAATCAGAATTGGCCCATTCCAATAAAACCTCTCCCACTATAGACAAGTTGCTTTGGAAGTGATTGGTTTTTATTGTCTGGTTTTATATTCTGTGAGCTGCCCAGAGTCTTCGGAGTTGGGCGGCAATATAAATCAGATAAATAAATAAATAAATGATTTCAAACAGAGAGAAAAATAGCAAATAAAAATATTTTTAATAATAATAAAATAGAAAGAGTTAGCCATTTGGTCCTTTTTTATTTCACAGTTGCACTCTTGAGGGGCTGCTTTTGTTGTTGTTGAGGGGAAGATACACTTATGCAAAAACCTGCATATGTTTACCTAGTGTTAAGTCACAAAAACCAATACAATTTTCAACTAAATGACTGTAGAATCATAGACCTGTAGAACTGGAATAGACTAAAAACATCATTTCATCTGATTCTCTGTCAACACAGGAAATCTACAGCTTCTTCTTCTGTGACTAGGCCAAACATGAAACTGGCAAAATGAAGGCACCTCAGCTGAAGCGTAGATATGCTTGTACTGTAGATTCTATGCTTTATTTGTCCTGGGAGACTCAGGATGCTAGCTGAATTGTCAGAGAATTACTGTATTATGCTTCCCCAATCCACAGGTCTTCCGGTAGGGAGTCAGACCTTGGTCTGAATGATACTAGAGGAAGCGCGGCCATCCATCTCTATTCTTTCTCAGGTAGCATGTACATTTTACTGGCTCAATATGAAGCTTTTTCAATATACTGTACTGTATGTGGTGAAAGGTAATCCATGAAAGCAATGAATTACATTTCATTACATAGTACTTAGCCCTAAATACACTTCCTTGAGAGTAAGTCCAATTAATAAATATAATTTTGTGCTGTCAAGACAAATCTGATTCATGGTTTTCTAGGTAGAGAATACACAAAAGTCATTTACCACTCCCTTCTTCTGTGGGTGCCCTGGGACTGTGCAGCTTGCCCGTGGCTCCTGTCACAGACGGCACACTGGGGAACCTAATTCCCAACTCTGGCTCCACAGCTAGATGCCTAATTCACTGAGCTATTCAGCTGCTAAGTCTGATTAAACACAATGGGAAAGAAGACATCCAAGGAGACATTCAGAGGACTACATTTTAACAATTCATTTCCTCTCAATTCTCTTTTACTAGCTAACCAAAACCATCTTCTGCCTTCAGGAGACAGCTTTTTGCGCATGAAGAAAAACACAATGGGAACATTAAAATGATGCAGTCCTTTATGGTGATAAAAGAGGAGGACATACAAAAAAATATGTTTTTAAATGCTGTTTCTCACACATCAGGATCTAGACTTGGACCTAAAAATACCAAGTGTGGATGAACATGTATTTGCTGCTAGATTTCCAGAATAATCTTTCATTAATGGCTCTTAACTGAGAGGGCTGCTTTCATTATTACTTCTATACAGTACTTAATAATGGGGGCTTATGAGAGTCAGAATGTTACAGACATTGCACTTGACAAGATGGTAATACCAGATCCTCGTGTCAAATTTGCCCCAAAGGTACTGGTCTTACATAGGTTTCAAAGATGTACAAATAATTCAAATATGAAACCCAAACCAGCATACTGAAATGAAAAGCTTGTCTAGGAAAAGTCAGGTAGGAATAACAACAACAGCAACAACAACAAAACCCTTCATTATTTATGACCTTTGAGCATGGAGAAATATAGCTCTCTCTTCCTGGCTCTCATACTGATTAATTCATCTGTAAGTTAAACTGGCACAAGGGATTTAACCTAGCGTATGCATATACAGCAGTTATACCAAAGCTCATATTAAGTGGTTCTCAACAACACCAAAGGACTTTCCCCTCTTCTCTTCCCCAGCCTCTTGAGATGTAGAAAATTCTGTAATATTCACTTTATGGGAGGGCATTTTTACTTCTTGGCTAGCCTCAGCTCCTGCAAGGAAGAAAACAGAAGAAAACCAGATCTTAAAGAGAGAGAAATCCAATGAGATAATCTCTCTTTGAGATCTTCAGGAAGGTTTTTAATTTTAAAAAATGAAGAGAAATGCCATGAGAATGAAGGAATCAAGGCTCCTGAGGAAGGGCAAATCACATCAGAAAGGAGAAGTAACAAAAGATAATTTCATTTAGAAAGTTATGGGAGGTAGAGACAAAAATCATAGGTATGGCTCAGGGGTGCCCAAACTTTTTGGGCCATGGGTTGACCACATGGTTTAGGGAGCTGGTCACTATGGCCCAGGGCCTGGATCTGGCCCCTGACACCAATTCATCTGGCCCACAAAGCCCTCGTCACGATACGGGCACGTTTTACTTCCACTTCCAGGAGCAACGAGGGCTTCGTGGGCTGGATGAATTGGCATCAGGGGCCCAGATCCGGTCCCTGGGCCATAGTTTGGGCATCTCTGGTATAGCTATTTCTCTCTTCTGTTGTCCATTCTGTGAGTGAATGATTGTGTCTGTATTCTGTCTCCTGATGAAATTGGGAATCTGGGCAAGACGATGGAGGGCACTGAAGGCAGAGTGCCCCACTATTCTTCATTAGTCAAATGTGTGCTTCAGGGGAAAGATGAGCCTAGCAGAGAGCCACAAGATACCTGGTTTGTGTTATTTGAGGAACTTAAGCTTCTTCTGAGCAAGAAAAAACATCCACCTTGAGCAAGCCACATCAGTGCAGACATTTCTAAGGAGAAATCCAATTGCTTAGGTTTGATAGGGACTTCAGACTTCCTTCTCCTTTCAACTAACTCTAAGAAAACTGAGTGGGAGAATTTGTTAGAAGTGCTGTTAGAATGAAAAATAAATGTACTTTATCTAGTTCAAAAATTCATAAAAGTGTCGATGTTGCCCATACTTACCATGGAATTCAAGAATCTCTAGTCTGAAAAACAATCTTTTGTAAAAGGCTGAGATTTTGATTTATCCACTGTGACTCCTGGGAGGAGAGCCATCCTGTGTTGCCTTGGGTAAAGTGTCATAAGTCAGACATAACATTTGTGAAATAAAATTAGCAAAAATAAAAACAAGGAATGTGACACTTTAGAAGGTAATGTTTTATATTAATGAGAGCTTTTCTGAATTAAAATCTACTTTCTCAGACACATGAAGTGAAATATTTAGCAGGAAGTTTACGCACAAATATACCTTTGATGGAAGGGGACCCAGTGATGATGGAGGCAGATACTGGGTCCTCACTCCACAATGTATAGTATATATGCCTGTGGTTGAATATTTAACTTCATGTATAAATACTTTTCTTCATGTGTAAACATTTCATTTTCTTTTGCGACTGTTGTGGTTCGGTAACTGTAGCATTAGGCTAGCATGCTACATTCTTGGGTGTGTTGCTTTTTTTACACTAGTAACTTGTGTATCCTTTCATAAATCACTAAGAGCTTACTATCATGAAGCTGAGAACACATCAAGAGATGTAGTATCTTAACACTGTAGTTGGCATTATGAAAGTTTTAATTATATGTTTACTTGTTCACATCACACCTAGCAGTTTCCCTCTCAAAAAAGCAGTCACCATACCGTGACAAAGCACAATGTCTAACATTTAAAATGTAACCTCTTTGTTAAAAAGTTCATACACACTCAAGACCTTGGGGCAGGGATTGGCAACCTATGGCCTGCGGGCCAAATCTGGCCTGTGGTGCCAAATGATCCGGCCCTTGCTCTTGCTCCAACCACTGCCGTTGACACCAAAAGCAGCTGCAGAAAGTTTTAGGCCAACAACATCTGGAGATTTCAGGTTCCCCAGCCCTATCTTAGAACTTCTCTTTGGAAGAAGGAAGAACTACCTGATGATAAAAGCAGTTCCACAAAGGAAGGGACTACCTTGGAAAGGTGTGGATCCTCTTTCGTGAGAAGGTTTTTAACAAAGGTTGGATGGCCAGCTGTCAAGTGATACGTTTAGCAGCAGATTTCCTATTTTATCAAAAGGTTACACTCAGTGGCCCTTGAAGTATCTTTTACATTTCTGTGCTTTTGTGATCCTTCATCCCAATTTTATATTTGCAGGTATACTCTAGACTGAAGAAACTTTATTAACTCTATGGAGATTTTTAAATTTGCTTAAACGGTTCTTCTTAGCCATATTGGCTAATCTATGGAAGGAGAAAAATGTCTCATTCTAAAGTACATAACAGATAATATGTTGATTTGGCTGTGGGGGAACCAGATTCATATCTCCACATATGCACGATGGTCAACAGATGCTCTTTGGGCTGCCAACAGGGTATAAGCATATCTCAGATGCCTGGATGCAACTCTGGCAACATCTATCTCCAATTCTCCATTGTCACATAATCAAGAATTCCCTGTGAATGGCTAGCTGGATTTTCCCTTCCAAGATGGCAGTGGAAGATGCTGAACAGAGTGAGGACTGGTTGTGGTAGATGTGAACCCACTCTGTTCACATGAGGATGGAAGTCCTCGCCTCAATGTGACTGTATAGAAGACCAAACCATGGACCACATTATATTTAGGTGTCCTTTACATGCATTTGGAGGCACATTGGAGGACTTGCATAGTGCCACAGATGAAGCCCTTCAATGGCTTTCACACCTGGATGGGGAACTCTAGCTAGGAACTTGAGATGGACAATTTGTGCTTATTGTATATATCAAAATTAATGTAGACAACTGAAGTTCATCATACGATAAATAAATAAATAAATAAATAATGGTATGAGCAATCCGCCATGCTCCATAGACTTCTTGAAATAAGGCTATGAGAACAAGGTTATATTAATTCATTATCAAGGGAGATGAGAGCAAATAAAATGAGTCAGAAAATAACAGCAAAATATTATGCAGCTGCAGAAATACATTTCATCTAGATTTAGTCTTGTGTTTCTATTTCCTGTAAAGCAGGAGTGGAGAAGAAATGTAATCTGTTAAATAAATCAGGGCATTACTACATAGTAATGCAGCCCTGTTTGACCCTTAACATGAGCCTTCATAACATGAGCCTTACAAGTCCTCATAGTACTGTTATCTCTACTCCACATAGCAGCATGTATGAAGGGACAGACTTAAACTATAGCAAAAATTAATTGAGGGGATGGCTGTATGGATGTTTGTGTTCCACAGTTGTATGCTGTTGTTTTGAAAAAACAAACTTCTTCCTCATTACCTGGACAAGGCAGTAGAAACCTGACATATTATAAGGAAATAGCATAATTACTAGACTAGTCTTAAAAAAACTTGGTGATCTTCAGATGTGTTGAACCTACAATTCCTATCACCACAGCCAGCATGATAAATATTAATCGTTAGTGATATCATAGGCACTAATACATCAGTGCCTATAGTATTTGTGCTACCATATTCCATACTGTAATCATAACAGCAATGGAACCTGTTGCTGGAAAATAAATGTACTCTTCCAGGCACAAAATAGTTGTGAAGCAAGTACTGAGATAATCATAGAAAAATAGAATTATGGAATTGAGAAACACCTTCAAGAGTCATAAAATTACAGCATCAAAATGTACCCCAAAGTAAATCTAGTTTAACCCCTTGTCAATGCATGAAATCTTATGCTCAATCATTCATGACAGATGGCCATCCAACCTCTACTCAAAAATCTCCAAATGATGAATAGCCTATCACCTTCTGAAAAACTATCCATACTGTTGCTAGAAAGTTTTTACTGTCAGGAAGCTGTTTCTTGCAATTTGAATCCACTGGTTTGACCCTTAACTTCAGTCTAGAGCTGTGTTTCCCAACATGGGACCTATGCCCCACAGGTGGACTTCAATTCCCAGAAGCCTAAATCAGTACTTTGGTTGATCAATGCTTTGGGGAATTGACTTAGACTTCTGAAAATTGAAGTCCAAAAACCCAAGGTTTTGAAACATTGATATAGAGCAGGAGTTCTCAACCTTTTAAAGTAGAGAGCTGGGTCATGCTCCCTCAGACAGCTTTAGGGGCCAGATGACCATTTTGCTCTTCCTCCACCACATGGCACTTCCTGGTGGTGGAGGCTGTGGGGGCCCACATGAAACTACATTGTGGGGGCCCACATTGGTATTGAATATGGACTGTATCCTGATTGTATTGTGGTTATATTTATTTTGTTTTGTTACACTCTATTTTACATTGTATCATTATTGAATTGTTATATTGTATTTAATTGTATGTTGGGAGCCGCCCTGAGTTGGTTTTCACCAAGTAGGGCGGCATATAAATTGAAATAATAATAATAATAATAATAAAAATGGTACTGTGGGCTGTATCTGGTCCATAGGCCACAGGTTGAGCATCCCTGATTTAGATCAGGCTTCCTCAACCTTGGCCCTCCAGCTGTTCTTGGACTTCAATTCCCAGAAGCCCAAGTCAGCATTCCTGCTGATCAGGGCTTCTGGGAATTGAAGTTTAAGAAAACATGGAGGGCGAAGGTTGAGGAAGCCTGATCTAGAGCATCAGAAACCCACTTTTCACCTGGCTGCAGAGCCAGAGGCTAGAGTTCAAATCTCCAGTCCACCTGCAGTAAGAAAGGATAGCCAGGATCACCTAGCACATGTATGTTACAAGTCCTGCCACTTTTTGTGGTTTTGACTTAATGGGGCATTTGTAGATGTAACATATCTGCTAAAAGATGGCTTCTAAGGCAAATTATGCCACACTATTCATACTTCATATTCATACTTCTTGTTTGATGGTGATACAAGCTTGAGAGATTGTATAAATCAGGGGTTCTCAACCTACACCCCTGGGGGCCAAATGTAGCCCATGGGCGCTATTTCATGTGCCCCCCACCACATCCACCATAGCAGGAAGTGCCATGTGGTGGAGGAAGGGCAAAATGGCTGTCCAGCCCCCAAAGCTGTCTGAACCTTTAAAAGGTTTGAGAGCTCCTGGTATAAATGGTGTGAATTTGAAGTACTGTATCTTGATTTTAATATGATTTTTTTTTCAATAAAATACCACGTTATATCTGGACAGGTCAGTAAAATCTAGACAATACTACTATTAAATGAATGTACAGGTGGCTGACAGACCATACCCAAAGAGAGTCCACCAATGGTCATCCTGTATGGAAGTGACAAGGGGGTTAGAGCTCCACAGGGTTCTTTCCTGGGACTGGTTGCTCAACATCTTTATAAATGTGTTAAATTATTAAATAGGGGCAGGCAGGTTGCAAAGGGTCAGACTTGTAAGCAGCCGGGAGTTTGAGGGTTGGTAACTGCTAACTCAGGGTAGGCAACACCCACCCTGAGCACCTCCTGGCTATGGCTCTGGGTTTCAAAATGACAGACAATTGGGCCAAAATTAGAAAAAAATAGTTTCAATAATTAAGGCAAAACCTTACATTTAAGCATGAAAAGCTAATTGAAACAGGTGGCAATGCAATAACTCTGAACAAAACCATCAAAATTCCTTGCGACAAATGACTAACAATAATAGCATGACTGTGCCATTCAGTGGTTGCTATAATTTACAGTAGAGATGAAGCCTTTCTTCAGCCAGTTACCATCCATTCTACATCTCATTTCATCCATTCAGGCCCTCCAGGGAGCATATACTTCCTCACACGTGCACAGATCCTCTCTTCATCTACTAGAAGATGAGTTGCTGTTTGAATTGGTTAGCATACATGAATGTCAATGAATTGACATTATTACTGTGACAATCCACCTGGCAGGCTGCTTCATCTTTTCTTGCTCTGGGGAACAGTTTTAAGATGCACCTTTCAAGCAAAGGGGAAGAAAGCTAGAAAGGTGGAGAGGGAAACTCAGGCAGCAACTTTAAAACTGACACATTTATTTGAGTGCAAGATGTCTTAGATTACAGTTCATTTGCATTTCCTCAGATACACAGATACTTAGATACTCCAGTACACTCCATTCATTAGAAGAAGTGGGTTACCTATAATCCAGGAAAACTCATGTTCAAATATATCTTCAGGCTCATCTGTTGTTGTAACAGTGAAACAGTAAGTCTTTGAAAATTGCACTTAACAGGCAGAGCTCAGCTCTTATTTCCATCACAAACCTGTCCTCCAGTCTCTCTGACAAGAATACCTTTTCTCAAGCCAGGATTCCTGCAGGAGAAAAGTCTTGGCAAGAGGAGAAGAGAGACCCTTAAGAGAAGCGATAGAGGAACCTTGATCTAAGGACAGCTGGGAAAACCTCCCAAGAAAGAAGCTTCATGGTTGAGATGCCACAGTGGGCTTTCAGCATGGCATTTCTTCTTCCCAAGCCCATAGGAATGTCATGTTGGATCTTGTTGATGGGTGTGCATTATGCACAAGTGGCGCACAGCCCTCTTCTCATGGATTCTCATTAGGAATCTCATTCAGATGTGAGTATCAGAGAACTCTGATCTTCCAAGATGTGTGGTGATCACGCCTTAATTGTAACCTCATCCTTTTTAGTATCTCTGGTTGTTTTGTGCACACTGGTCAGCTTTAGCTCTTGCTGTCAAATTCAGATTCCTCCCCAGCCCTCTGGCCTGGCAGGCAGGCAGGAGTTTGTGTGCATTGCCTTCACCACACTGGGCAGGCTGAGGCAGATGAGACCTTACAAAGGCCTAGTCCAGGGATCTTCAACCAGAGGCTCGCGACACTATTTCATGTGGGGCCCCCACCACACCCAGAAGTGCCATGCAGTGGAGAAAGGGCAAAATGGCTGTCTGGCCCTGAAGCTGTCTGAGGAAATGTGACCAGGCCCTGGCTTTAAAAAGGTTGAGAATTCCTGGCCTAGTCCCTGCCTGTGAAAATTGGGTTCCAGCAGAGAACCCTAGACCAGTGATGGTGAACCTTTTAGAGACCAAGTGCTCAAACTGCAACCCAAAACACACATATTTATCACAAAGTGCCAACACAGCAACAAGGAGGAAGGAAACTCTCCCATTGGGCTGCTGGGCAGAGGGGTGGGGTGAACTCTGTGCTGGGTGGCAGGAGGAAGTGCTCCCATTGGGCTGCTGGGCAGAGGGGTGGAGCAAACTCTGTGCTGGGGTGACTGCTGGGGTGCCCATAGAGAAGGCTCTGAGTGCCACCTCTACCACGCATGCCATAGGTTTGCCACCACTGCCCTAGACTCCTCTAGAGTAGACAGGTCCTGGTGGCAGAGTGGTTAAACTGCTGCACTGCAGCCAGTATGTTGTGAGTGTTTGACTCATCCTTCTCTCTTTCCGAGGTCGGTAAAATGAAGACCCAACTTGCTGGGGGCGAAATGCTACCGTAAACCTCGTGAACCACCCAGAGAGTGCACTAAGCGCTAGGGGGCGGCATAGACGTGCAATTGCTATTGCCACAGGCGGGGTGCTTATTAGCGGCACCCCAACCCCACCCCAGTGCAGCGGGGTGGGAGTTCCACCCAGTCTGTGTGCTTACATCCCCAGCCTTCTCCACGGCGTGGCCCCAAACCGTGAAATCAAATGGGAAGGCGGCAAGACGTCTCTGAGCCGGCCACGGTGTTTATTGGGTTTGTGTGTATGTGTTACTTTTGTGTCGTGGCCTGCAAGCAAGCAGAACAGCCCCCACCCCGCCTGAGCCCGTGACACTCAAGGGAACAACACACGTGTCCCACGCTCGGCTGTTTAGTCACGCGCGTCCGCGCGTGTGGCGCAAGCGAGCGGCGGCGGCGGGGGGGTGGGGGCAGAGCTGGGGCTTGCTTAGAGTCTTAGAGCGGGCTCTGGGCTGCACCGGGCGCGCGCCACGAGCCTGGGACTGGCGGGAGGGTTGGCGGGGGCGCGCCCAGCGTGGAAACTGAGGAGGGGGGGTGTTTCGTGGAGCAGGCGCGCGGCTGGCAGCAGCAGGAGGGTTGGGGGGGAGACCTCTGAGGTGCTCGCGGGCAGGATGCGCTGAGCATTGCCCAGTTGCCATAGAAACCAGCAGGAGGAGGTGGGCGGGAGGGAGGGCGGCCGGTCGGAGAGTGGCCGGGGGGGGGAGCGCTTTGCCCGCAGTCCTCGCAGAAGCGGCTGCTGGTTGAGGCGCCAGAGGAAGCCGAGGGCGCCAATAATCCCCGCTTGGCGCCGTTGCGGTGGTGGGACCGCTGCTGCCCTCCCCACACTCGCGCCCCCCTCAGCCGCCCCCGCCGCCGCCGCTGCCCGGCTGGCTCTTCCTGCCACCCCGAGGGGGTCTCGCAGCCTTCGGGGACGGTTCCTGCGACGCCTGCCGCGCTTTGCACCAGCCGGAGCGACGCAGGTAAGAGCTGCCCCCCCCTCCTCCTCCTCCACCCCCGGGGCCAAATGCATGCATTCCTTATCCCAAGGCATCTTCTGCCTCCCCATCTTTCTCTCACGCACGCGACTCCCACCCCAACCCCGTCATGCTCCCCGCCAGCTCCGTCCACCTCTTGACCCTGCGGCAGCAAAGTGGTGGCGTTTGGCCTCAAAACTCGCCCTCTTTCTGGTGGCAGCAGGAGCCCGAATGAGGCTCCCTTTCATGTCCCCAAGACCTTTCCCTCCACCGAAGTGGTCCCTATTGATCTACAGTACTTGCCATTTCTTGCTTTCGGTCTGCTAGGTTGGCAGGAGCTGGGACAGAGACAGGCACTCATTCCGTCATGCAGTACTCGGGTCTTGAACTGCCAACCTTCCAGCTAACAAGGCGAGCTTCTTAACCACTGAGCCACCACAGGAGATGAGGTGGCGAGTTTTGGGGACCACCTGAGAGCCTGCCCTTCGGTGGCCACTCGCCCCACTTTGGAAGCAAGCAAGGCACTGCAGAGATAGCATTGGATGCGCCTTGGCTGGACCCAGTCCTTGGGCTTTTTAAAAATATCCTTTGACCCCCTTCTCTCATTCTTTCCCCCCATTGCTCCTGGCTGAGTGTGCATTGCACTGCACTAGCACGGGCAGGTACACAGGGCTGGGATTGGGTTTCCAGCCTACAGCTCGCACCTGGCTAGCACGTCAGTGGAAATGATAGGCCAATGTGTGATGATCCCTTGGCTGAACTGGCAGAGGGCTGCTTTTTCCTCCCTGCATGTCGATTATGTTACTGTAGGAACATCTGGTCTTTGGGGCAAAATAGTGAACTGGATGACCCCATTGGGTGACTTCCAACTGGGATGGTGGTTAAGGTTGTTTTGCAGTGATGCTGACCTTTATGGCTTCTGACTGTCTTTTTTGAGGAGGAACTGGTCACTGCTTTTTCACCTTTGTTTGTTTGAAATAGAAAGTTACTTTATTACTCTTTTTATGAAGTGCCTCCCCTGACATTCGTGCCAGAGAAAGACAATATTATCTCTGGCCTTTTTTTATCTTCAAAAAGGAATGGTGGATCATTTCAGGGAAAGGGGGGGGGGATCATTATCTCCCCCATCCCACCTGACCCAGTGTTTTAGGAACTCCTCAGAAATCTACATAGCCTGTTGGAGATATCCACCACCAAACCAGTCAGTGGGATCCAGCAACAGGCTAGGGTCTTCACTTGGGGTTCATAATGTTTATCGTTAGCCCCAAAAGAGGGATGGACCTGGAAAGAGGAATGTTCATGATTGAAGGAGGCCAGGACCATTCCATTTCCTTGCACATAATCTTCTCCACTTAACCCATGCTCTTTCTCCACCAATAAGTAACAGTTTTATTGTGTGAGAGGGATGAGCCACATGATCAAAGGAAACTGGTGACATGTACTTAACTCTTGTAGCAGGGCTGCAGGAACGCTGGTCTGTGTCTGAACAGAAGATGCTGGCCTGGCACCAGCTGTAGAAGGAGCAAAAGCAGAATGGACAGTTGGGATCCTCCAGGTGTTTTTCAAATGCAACTCCCGTTGTCCTTCATAAGTAGCTATACTTGCTAAGGCTGCTAGGAAGCTTGCTCAACAACAGCTGAAAGGCCACAACTGCCCACACAATTGTACTAGGATGTGGGTGGATTGGAACTTATATTACATTCTTAGTTATTCAACATGAGACCAAGACATCCTATCTGTGCCTTTGTTTTATTGCAAGACTGATTTGTGTAGAAGGCTGATAGAAATGACTTGGTCTATCTGCCAGACTAGATACAAATATTACCAAGGGTTTTTTTTTTTACTGATAACTTGCTAAAGGTTCAAGCCTTCTCATTGTGAAATTGGTACATGATCTGGTCACCACAGACAGGGAGCGAGCATAGCAGCAATATACAGCTGTCATGATATGCTTGGGTGAATTGACGTTTGGTTGTTCCCAAGCATTCTGCAGTTGTAGCATCCTCCTAGATCCTTGGTTACCTTTATTTACATTAGTACAGCCATAAAAAACTGGCAATACTGTTCTGCTTTACTAGAACATGCATCAACTTAACCAAAAGCCATGGTTGCCTGAACTACTTCATTGTCCTTCTTAATAGACGTCACACACCCTATTTTGAGCATAATATCATCTGACTTTGCCTGCAGCTTTGGCTGCATTCTATCCAACATCCAGTTCTTCTGTGGCTGTCTTTTACATCCTTTTCCTGACCTTAGCAAACAACCCACCTTTATATTACCCTATATTTTTCCAGTAATTTTTAATATGTATCTATGTTGCGGGAAATTCTTACCTTTCTTAATCCAGTCTGTAAAGAGTGATGTGCAGATTAGAAGATAACATTTTGCCTAGTTTATAGAGAAGACTTAGTGACATAGGTGCAAATGAGATAAATTATAACAGAAATCAGAATGATTTCATTGGCAGAAGTGATGGCCCCCTAGTCTTGTATTTGAATGAATGTGATGGACTCCGTTTTCCATATCATTATCTGTCTTGTCATTGTAGCCTTTCCTTTCCCTGGAGATGTCTAAATATTTTTATACCTCATCTATGGCTTGATTGTAAGCTCCTTTAGGCAGGCATCTGATCTAGCAACTGATTTATCTGTAGAACATTATGTAGATTTGGAGAGCAGGACAGTAAGTGGAGAATAGTAAGATAGAGATCATTCTAGATTTCCTGCCTCTGAAGCAACGAATGCAATTGTGTGCATGCAATAAAGCCTTATAAAGGGAAATGTTCAAAGATATTTTCTGTTATTGGCACCCTTCCAGACTTTGGATAGAGTACATGTGGAAAGACAAGCTTCAGCAAGGCCACAGTGTTCTCACCTGCATGTGTTACATTTGGATTTTAAAGGCTGAAGCATTTTTACAGCAAGCTTCAGCCTGAGGTCTTCTGTGTACCAAACAAGACCTGCTGTCATAGAGGCAGCCACCTGGAACATGGATGCAATGACTACACTTGCTTCTGAAGCCCTGAACATCCCTGCCTGACCGCCAAGGTTCACTGGTTGATATGATGCAAGAAATAAAATGAGGGGGAGGGGGTTAAAGACAAAAAACATTGTGAGCATTGTGGCACCTTAAAGACAAACTGCTATATTTTAATGTTAGCTTTCATGGTTCATGTCCACTTCGCCCAATATGAAAATACAATTGTGTGGGTACAATTTGTTTATTTCTTTGAGCAGCATAACTAGCCTTCTGGAATGACTTCTATGGTCTGCATAGTTCTATCCTGCTATATAACTAAAAAATAAAAATAAATTAAACCCTGTGCTTAGAATACTATGAATAGCAACTATTTACAGCACTCTGACAGACTTTAATTCTTTAATTCCTATTCTAGCAGAGAGGCAAAATGTAGCATGAAGGATATTAATTTATAGCACCCATGTGTTGTGCTGTGCTAAAATTGAATTCCCTCTGCTGCAGAAGCTGAAAAAAGCTTTGAGAATAATCCATGTCTTGACTCAAAACTAAGTTATCCACCCCCTTTATTATCATTTTGAAGTTTTTATTTTTTTCTCTCTACTTAAGAAAATAGCAAACCTTTCACTTCAGAGTACTAAAACATGCCCAAAGACTAGAATGGATACAACCGTTTTTGCATAGATGACCCCTGGTCTAAATGGGGGAAGAAGACCACATCATGACATTTTGAGGTGGGTTTGATCTTGCTTGGACAAAACTATGACTAGAGCCTGACAATGCATATAAAGCCTAGTGAGGGCTCATTGGGGTTTGATGATCTGGATTTGTTTTGTTTATGGTATTCCTATGTCCTGCTGAAGGTTCTGCAAAGCAATTACAGTACCGGTACTTATTTATTTATTTATTTTTGTACTCCATCTTTCTTCTCAGGGAAACTCAAGGTAGCTAAGGTTAAAAATGAAAATAAGTTAATCACATAATTAAAACAAACAAATGATGTCAGTTTAAAAGTAGCAAATAAAACAAAATTAAAAATACATTTAATCTAAAAAAATTTTTAAAGCCTCCACTCTAAACAGACACTTATTGAGGGGAAAAGCCTGCCTGAAGAAAAGATATTTGCTTGCCAGTAGAAGGACAGTAAAGATGGAGCCAGCCTGGGTTCTCATGGGAGGGAGTTCAACAATTTGGGAGTAGCAACAGGGAAGATGCAATCTCATGTCCTCACCAGACTCAAATGCAAGGGTGGTAGGACTCTGAACCTGTACATATATGTGTGTTTGATATGCTTGATAGAAATCGTAGAATATTGCAAGGATTCTGGTTGCTTTGGTGCATAAGTTTTATTTATATAATTTTTAAAGCCTAATGTATGACAAAACATCACACTTTTAAAAATATATATAGAATTCTAAAACATATTCTATTGCAGCTGAAAAACTAAAAGGTTTTAATTTTTTATGTCAGTCCTTTCAAAAATACATGACATTTTACCCTCTATTCCATGGTTCTTTAAACTAAAAGTGAACAACATTATGGACAGTTTAAAAACTGAACCTTTTTGCCATGTGAACAAGCTTTATAAATGGTTTGACAACAAGAAGAGCATAGTGTAATAGAGGCAGAAACCAATGAAACATAGATTCAAATCCTTGTTCAGAAAAGAAACAAAACTGGGCAATCATGGACCAGTCATCGTTCATCATAACGCCCCATCTTTGGCCTGTAAATGTTTTGGACAATACTGCCATTATTTGTGACCATTGGCCTCTTAGTAGAGCTTATGATAGATCTTCATAACCCCAAACATCTGGATGGCACTATGATAATGGTTGGTCTGAGCTATCTCTGAGGATTAGTTCAAAGATAAAACAAAAGGAGCTTGTCATCGTGAACAATCTGGAGGGCAGTGAAATAAAAATATAATAAATGTGTAGGCTCATGGATCTAACTTTGGATTGAGAAAATATTCTGGGAGTTCTGGCTGGTGGTAATGAACCGTAGTCCAGACATATGATGAAATATTCACATAGTAGGTAATTGGAACTGTTTTATTATGTACCGGTAACAGTGTTCTGTTATTATTATTATTTGCAGAACATGGTTATTTCTTTCACTTTTGGTTTGAAGGGAAAGTAGTCACAAACAACCATGTTCTAGTGTTCCATATGAATCACTGAAGATTCCTTATGGTTGCTATTAGTCCCTGAGGCACCACAAGGGGCTGACTATGTGGTGAAGGGAAATGAGTTATCAGTTTGGAGAAGAAAGAGAGAGGTAGTTTAGTTTTTCCATTTTAGTAAAAAAAAAAAAAAAGGTAATTCCATCATAAAGTGGAAGTAGTAATTAGGAGAAACAATCCTTCTGTTTTCTTCCTTCACCTTGCTGTTTAGCATTTGGACCATTTATGCCTGCAAGATGCTCTCTAGCATGACCCAGCTAGGTAGGTAATGACAGAGAAGTTTTTTTTTTATGATTGTAACAGTAGCAAACTAAAGAGTAACCTGACTAATTGAAATATTGTAGATGAAATATTGAATTGGAGAAGTCACTTTGAGAAGCCAAGATGTGCCATTCTACAGCAGTTTGTTTAAAAGCTTGGAAAGTTGGAGTTTGATTCCTAGATACTGCATGGCAGAGTGAGCTCCTGTCTCTGTACCACCTCCTGCCGACCTAGTAGTTTGAAAGCAAGAAATTGCAAGTAGATAATTAGGGACCACTTCGGTGGGAAGGTAAACAGCATTCTGTTGAGGCATGCCTGCCACATGTCCATAGAAACGTCTGCAGACGGAGACAACGCTGGCTCTTTGGCTATAAACAGAGATGAGCACTGAAGAGTTGGATATGACTGGCATTTGAGCAAGGGTGACCTTTACCTAATACAGTAATACCTCATATAACATTAGTATCGAATAACACGAAAACCGCATAACATCAAGGAATCTGGGGGGAAGAATTGCATCAGATAACATTAAGATCCTATGGGATGCTTCAGATAACAACCGCGAAAGCCTGTGTGGTTACAATGTATCTCTATGGATCCCATAGAGGATCAGATAACACTAAAAATCATATAACACGAAGACTTGTGGAACCAGGTTTTAGTGTTATATGAGGTTTTACTGTACATAAAAGGGAGGCGTTTTGTATTTCGTGTATCATTTTAAACAGAACAGTAGGACCCTCAGTACAGGGTCAAGGCACATAGTAAGGGGTATTACCCATAATTCCTGCACTGCAGTCCTGACAAAATTGATCATCCCATGCTGTTCACCTTGGAATGGAAGCTGCTATTAGTCCCAAAATCTCCTTCTCAGAATAAACAGCAGTTTTTTGTGATAGTGGTTCCACTTTTTGTCCACATAACGGGAGGATATTGATTCACACATCACAAGTGCAATTGTCTTCAACTTCTGGACTCTATGAAGATTATTTTAAATATTTTAAAAACTTTATTAGTAGTAGTAATAGCATTTTAGCACTAAATTTCTGATGAAATAGTGACTTACTGGAGCAGTACAAAAACAAACATAGAAATGTGGACAATGGCTAAGAGGCAACAAACTATTTAAAATGTTGAACATTTTATTTATGCATATCGTTAAGATGTGGCTAAAATGCTTTGAAAAGGGTCTATCTAGACCAGGGGTTCCCAACCTTTTCAAGCCAGGGGCTGGGTCATGCTCTCTCTGCTTCAAAGTCCAGATGGCCATTTCGCCCTGCCTGCATGATGGGGTGACCATTTTGCCCCAACAGCTTCAAAGGGACAACTATTTTGTTTCTTGAATGCCCTTGGAGGGGTGGCAGGCACATGAAATTCCACTGCAGGTCAGATCCGGCCCACGGGTCTTAGGTTGGGAATCCTTGATCTTGACCTATGACCCTGACAGGCCTCCTAATTAATTTGAGCGCAGATTTATTAACAAAAATTAACAATGATGGCTAAGTGCTATCTTTATCTTCAAAGACAGACCTCTAAATACCAGTTGCTAAGGGGCAAACAACAAAGGACTGTTGTCTTCATATCCCATTTGTGAGTTTCAATGAAATACTATGAAACAGATTCTGGTCTTGTTGGACTCTTGCCCTGGTCCAATGAGGATCACAATATGTTCCTGATACCAGTTGCCATGAAGAAGTCCTTATTCTTACTTGAAATATTAATAGCCATCAATCAATACTGACAACATAAAATATAGCAATTATATCTTCTTTCCAACCTAGGGCCACTCGATGTTGTAGGTCAGTGATGGCCAACACTGACACTCCAAATGTTCTTGAACTTCAGTTCCCAGAAGCCCTGATCAGCAGGAGTGTTGACTTGGGCTTCTGGAAATTGAAGTACAAGACCACCTGGAGTGCCTAGGTTGGCCACCACTGTCGTAGGTCTACAGCTCCTGTCATCTCCAAACAGTGACCATGTTTACTAAAGATGGTGGGAATTATAGTCCAGTATAATCTGAAGATTCTGGATTGGGAATGGCTACTTTAATTACTCTCTGGAGGAGGGGAGGCTAACGGCCATATATATGCATGGGTTAACAATTTATTGCAGTTTTTAATTTTACTTTTTAAAACATTGCTAAACAAGCTCCCACTGGAGATTGGGTTGATTGGGTTATTGTTTGTCAAAGCTAGACATTTTTAAATGTTGCACGCTGCCCAAAGTGGGAAACTAACCAGATGGGTGGAATATATATTGTTGTGTTCATCTATAGAAGGTCGAATGATCTGAGAAAATTAAGATCCACAATGTTCTTTTATTTATTAACAATAAGAGAATACAGGGAAGGTTATTTGATGAACCTGCATTTGAAGCTTATTAAAGCATAAGATCAAAAAGTATAAACCTGTAAAGTATGTTATGTCAATTAATTTTTCTATATTGCAATATACAGTACTGTATATTTTTCTATGCCTGTTTGGTTAGAAGAAAAGACTGGAATTCTAATTAAACTTCCTCAGTTACTCTTCTTTGCAATCAAAACATACATGCAGAAAAGCTGCCACTTCTTATCTGAGCTTTGCTTCCTGCAATGGGATCTATACATGTTTTGGCATAGCTGAACATTCATATAGTCAACTGAGTAACTCAATTATTCTTGTGAAAGAACAGTTAAAGCAAATGGGGACTAGATGTTAAACTCAAGCTGTCATCTATAAGAATTCTCTAATATCTAAAGAGTTGGCAGTAAAAGATGGAGATGAGCTTGTTCAAGCAATGAGGAGATGTTTAAGAGGAAATAATGTATGTATCACACTCTAAACTTCAAGCATTCAAGCTGAATGGTTTTTTTAAATTCACATCCCAAAAGAGAGAGAGAGATAAAATTATAGAAATTGGATGTCTACAGCGGTGTTTCCCAACCTTTGGTTTTTGGACTTCAATTCCCAGAAGCCTAAGTCAATTTCCCAAAGCACTGATCAGCCAATGTACTGTCTTAGGCTTCTGGAAACTGAAGTCCCCCTGTGGGGGATGGACCCAACTTTGGAATCACTAGTCTACAGTAATCCACTGAAGCTAATGTTAGTAAATTTGTGGTAAATAAGAGAACGTCCTGCTTCATAAAATGCATAATTAAATCATAGAATTCTGCACTATGAAATGCAGTGATAACAATCCTGACAAGTTGGAAAGGAGGATGATTGAAAATATCCCTGGAGGATAGAACTACCACTGTAGCAAAAATGGCATCCTTTGGTTTATCAGTTGCTTGGGATCAGAAATCCAAAGGTGTGTGTCCTGTTTATGGGCTTCCTCAGGTCTCTTACTGACCACTCTGTGAGTTGAATGGTGCATTACACAGTCAGTCAGTCAGTCCACTCCACAATGATAATTCTTAAGTTTATTCCTGACAGAGGGACTGTGGTGGTTTCAATGATTAAGAAGCTCACCTTGTTAGCTAGAAGGCCAGCAAGTCAGCAGGTTGAGACCTGGGTACTGCATGATGGTTTGAGTGCCTGTCTCTGTCCTAGCTCCTGCCAACCTAGCCGTTTAAAGCAAGAAATTGCAGGTAGATAAATAGGGACCATTTTGGTGGAAAAAGATCTTGGGAACACGAAAGAAGTCTCATTCATTCATCCCCTGAGTGGAGTTTCTTTCAACCCAGAATAATTTCTGACATGAAATTATTATTATTCCTGAAAGAAAATCTCAATTCTAGAACAGGTCTGCATCATTGCCACTTTGATATGGCCATGAACCATTCTTCAGATACTATCCAAGTTGTCTGTTTCTCTGAGTCTAGAGAGAGAAAATGACATAGATCTATATGTATTTATGGGATTGCAATGGCTCAAGTGGTTAAGATGCTGAACTTGAAGACTGGAAGATCAGAAGGTGAACAGCACGTTCTGTGCACTACAGTTTCTAGGCATGCCTGCCACATGTCCACAGAAATGTCTGCAGACACAGACAGTGCTGGTTCTTTGGCTATAAACAGAGATGAGTACTGAACTCTAGAGTCAGATATGACTGGCTTTTGGGCAAAGGTGACCTTTACCTTTACTAAGTGTGTTTATGCTGCAAATGTATCTGCTAAATATTCTTTCAAAAGCAGCTTTTTATACCTGTGGGCTCCTGACAGGCTGTCTTTAAAGAAATTGAAATTCATGTTTAGAGATGTAAAAGGTTATCTTGTAAATGTAAAGAGCTGTGTTACACAAGAAAGAAGTAATAGCAAAACAATGTCGCTTTCTAGAAGAATTTGACTGTTTGAAATGTTACTATGTTTCAGGATAAATAACAAACAAAACTCCTAAGACAAATTGGAAGAATTAACTTGTTTTAGAATGAACTACTGGAGTTTTTGGTAGATCATAGTACAGTATTCTGATTACTAACAAGAATCTGAATCTTCCAATATGCTTTGAGTCAAGACATGGAAGAGAACGCTATTTTTTATAAAAGCTGCATAAAAAGTCACTATGACAAATACAAACCATCAATCTTTTTCAGATCTCAGGCAACTTGTCCAGAATGTTTGCATTAGGACAGGACAAAATCTAGGAGATCCCAAATCTAAAATCTTTTTCAAATAAACAAACTCATTTCATATAAAGTGATGATCTATTGAGCCCCTTCCAACTCTGCTCTTCTAAAATAAGCAGTTGAGTTACCCTTTCGTGAGTGATTAATCGATTAGTTTATCTATTACTGTGCAGTTTGAGGAGACTTGGAGATTGCCTAGGATTATCTTTTTTGAGTTTTTCAAGACCCTGGATGAACTATTTTACTGAACTAACTAAGCATACGTTTCCATTCTTTTGAAGGTAATCAAATAACTTACTGTCTTTAAATAAAATTTAGAAGCACCTCAATTGCAAAATAATATACATCTTCAGCACTACTATATTTGTGATATGTGTGTACATTCCATTATAATAATTTCATGTCAGGTTTTTATTCTGAGTGAAAAGGATTTTTGCTAGAGAAACTCCGCTCAGGGGATGTCCGAATGAAGCTCCTTTCATGTCCCCAAGATCTTTCCCCACCAAAGTGGATCCTATTTATCTACATACTTGCAATCTGCTATGTTGGCAGGAGCTGGGACAGACACAGGCACTCATTCTGTCATCTAGTTTTAGAAACAAAATCCAGTATCCTGTTTGGAGAGTAAAGATAATTACATGCTTCTCTGGTCATGCAACCAGGTACACAAACAATCTGCCAAGCAATATAAGACTGGGCATGCATAAGGAAGTCTCCCAGAGTCAGGAGAGTACTTATGTGATCATCTAATGCTATAGGATCCTGGTCAGTTTTTCTTGGTGAGGTGGGCTGAAGACTCAAACTAGGCCTTCATTGTGAATAATCTCTATAGAACAGGAATATGTTCCTATCTTCCTTCTAGCCTTACAAGGGTATATACATTATCTCCCTGTGAAAATAACCTTTTCTTTACCAAGCCACGAATATCCAGACTGCTCCTTTTCCTGTAGCAGTTGTTGCTTTTTAAAACAAGGGATGAGTCCCTTGGCTTTTAAATCTTGTTACTATGCTTTAGCACAAGCTGCCCTTTGCCCTTAGCTAACCCTCAAGACTGCTAAAAGGTTAATGGTTCTTGATGTGAGAGAACAGACCTCCCAGCAGAATTCATTAGCAGCATCTGTAGCTGTCAATGGAGGTTGCAGTCATATCACTTGCCAGCCACTAGAAACTGCAAACACTGGTGGGAGAATGCAACTGATCCACACCTGAAAATGTATTGTGCACCTTGGCCTTGAGCTCTAAATGTTTGAGTTAACTTTAGGGCACATCTATCCATTAAGTTAGAAAGAACGGTGATTTCTATCATATATTGTGATATTTCTTTTTCCTGTACCAGTACAGAATGATGATTTAACAATCTCTCTTACATAAAGGAGCTATTTATTATTTATATTACCTTTCCACAAAATGAGGAAGCAACTAATAGATGAAATAAAACACAAAACATCCCCTAAAATGTAAGACAGGCAAGCTTTATATCTTTTATAGTTGTATAGCTGGGATCCTACTTGTTGTAGTAAAAATAAATGGTTCATTTGCCAGAAATCTACCCTATATTCCTGTTAGAGTCACAGGAATTTAAATTTTAGTGTCTCAGTTTACACAGGTATATAGCTTGTTATTTGTATAACTTATTGTGGTGTTTGTTTTAAATCAAATTACAGCATCCACACATATTTTGACTTAGGGCGCTCCATCCCATCTCTTTTTAAAGCTGTCCCACTTCTTTCTGACAAAGCACTAGGCTAGGGCTACAATTTTTTTTGGTGTTCTTAATAATTCCATTTTGTAGCCCATGCAGATGGTTAGTTTGCACCAAAATAGAGCTGTGGGTGCTGCTCTCTGAAGTGACAACATATGTATTTAGTGGGTTGTCACATTGAAAGGAGTGCGGGAGAAGTGGGAATTCACTCACATCCCATAGCAATTAGCAATGTCTTCTCTTTTGATGATAATAAAAGAACCCAAACCCCATGATTCAAGGCAGTGGTGTCTGTACTGGGATGAAACCCCAGACCACACAATGATCAAAGTTTCTGATGGATCCTTGAGATAGGAATATTTTTCCGCATGAGAATAACCTCCAAACTGCACCAATGTGTCCTAGTTGGGATTTAAACATTTCACTTTTAACAGAGCCTTTTCTTGTGAGAATCTGATAGCTACAATACTAACACACGATGATGATGATGATGATCACATTTATATGCTGCCCACTCGACTATGAGACTCAGGGTGGCTAACAAAAATGCAAATCATAACAGCGAATAAATCACATAACAGTAAATAAATCACATAACAGCAAATAAATCACACTATAAATCACCACATCATTAAAAAATCATAAAATTAAGTTTTTAGTCAGAGTTTTGCCATCCTGGGTGGGACAGGAGAAATTATTATTATTATTATTATTTATTTATTGCATTTGTTACCCCGCCCCAATCGGGAGAACCCGACTCCGAGCGGCTTACATCAAAAAATAAAAGCATAAAACAATCTACATTAGTAAAAACATCAGGAGTTAAAAGTCATCAGAAGTTAAAAGCAATACACAATGATTGTAAATCCCAACTCCTTTATTTTCATCTACTTTATAGTCAAAGCAATGGTATTTCCAGTGGCAATGTATGGTTGTGAGAGCTGCACCATTAGGAAAGCTGAGTGCAGAAGAATAGATGCCTTTGAGATGTGGTGCTGGAGGAGAGTTTTGAGAGTCCCCTGGACAGTGAGGAGAACAAATAGCTCAATCTTAGAAGAAATTAACCCTGACTGCTCCTTAGAAGCTCAAATAGTAAAGATGAAGCTAAAGTACTTTGGACATCAAATGAGAAGAGAGGATTCGCTTGAGAAAGCCTTGATGCTGGGAAGGGTAGAGGGCAAAAGAAGAAGGGGGCGGCCAAAAATGAGATGGCTGGATGGTATTGTAGACACAATGGGCACAAAGCTGAGCAAGTTGAGGAGGATGGTGGAGGTCAGAAGTGCCTGGCGGACAGTGGTCCATGGGGTCGCAGAGGGTCAGAATCGACTGAGCGACTGAACAACAAAACTTTACCATTTAAAATTTAAAAAATATATTTATCCTACTAACACAATGGTTTTCTAGAGAAACAAGATACATTGGTGGCATAATGTGCACCATGATAGGTAGACACACTGTCATTTCACCACGTCACTTATATAACAGAAGAAGGGAAAATTGGCACAGCTCGCTAAATGATAATTATGGAAAAGGCAGAGAAAGAGGCAAGACATGGGGAAGACAATACCAGTAGTTAGAGAGATATTGGAGCGCTCCAAAGACCAGTGTGGATTCTTCTCGTGGGAGAAAAAACTTGAATAATGGTGGACAGAATAATCACTTAAGTGAGAGATTGTACTAAAGATCAGAACTTTTTAAGCATGAATCAGACCACCCCCCCCCCCCGTTTCTCCTTTGAGGACAGGCTTACATGTGAGGGATGTAAAACTTACTCTTTTCCTAGCATATTAGTACATATATATCTCACACACATAGGGAGTTATATTTTGGCTGAAAATAGGTTATTAATTACTGCAAGACTCTAAATTTATTAACGTCATCTAGGTAGGTAGTTTATTAATATTTATCATTTATTTTTATTTTGTTTGGATAGTTTTATTTTTATAGTACTGTTTTGTGCACTGTTCTGTTATTGTTGTAAACCACCCAGAGTGGTGCTTGCTCCAATTGCAGGAGGGTTTTAAATAAATAAATAAATAGTTGTTTGTTTGTTTTTTTAAAAAAGCAAAACTGCAACGAGCTGGGTTTTTTAAAAAAACTATTTGTTTATTTGTTTGTTTATTTATTTACTTTAAGTTTTTAACAAACAGTAGGCAGAACACAGACCTGTTCTCTTTCTCTTGAGCACCTTTTTAGGAATACTGTATATCTTTTCCCTTCAGCCAGCCAAATAATCTTAGGCATCTCAGAAAACAAAACAAAACAAAATAACCAAAATAAAGTAAAATAAAAATAAAAAACACAGTAGCACTTTAAAGACTAACTGCTATATTTTCACTGTTAGCTTTCGTGGATCAAGTCCACTTCATCAGACAAGGAATGAAACTTACAGGCATGTTCTTATATACCAAATTCAGGAGGTCGATGGGAGAAGGGTTGGTGTCAAGCAAGATGACAGATAAGCAAGCACAAGAATGCAGTTTCACACAGCCATTAGCAACAATAGAAATAGAAACAATGTGAAACTGCATTCTTGTTTTTGCTTGTCTGTCATCTTGCTTGACACCAACCCTTCTCCCATCGACCTCCTGAATTTGGTATATAAGAACATGCCTGTAAGTTTCATTCCTTGTCTGATGAAGTGGACTTGATCCACGAAAGCTAACAGTGAAAATATAGCAGTTAGTCTTTAAAGTGCTACTGTGTTTTTTATTTTTATTTTACTTTATTTTGGTTATTTTGTTTTGTTTTGTTTTCTGAGATGCCTGAACCACAGACTAACACGGCTACTATTCCAAATAATCTTAGTCTCTTTTCTTGATCTGGTTTTCCCTGCTTTAAATCAAGATAGCAGTCCCTCAGCACCTTTTCTGGTTAGCTCTGCTGTTAACAACCTGCAGTTTGCAAGAAGGCTAATCCCTGTTGAATCTGTTTGATTTGAGAACAGAGCCTTGACAGGAGAAGACAAATGTGATATTATACCAGAAATAATGTCTCCCTGACACACAGTATGCAATTTCCTTAGGGATCTCAAGCAGAGACCTAGTATGATTAGGTGCTAAGATTCCTTTCCCTGCTTTCCTCTTGCAAAACATGTCTGATCTACATTTCTCACATGTCCAGACACCCCCACACTGAGTGATTCATATGTACAGTGCAGACAACACAAAGGTACTGCAGTCAGGACATATCTCAGTTGGTGGTTTTGCCTCCTTTATGATGAATAATGAATAAGTCAGAGGCACAACCAGAGCTACAAACAAGAAAACATTGTGGGCTTTGAAAGGATTGTGAACTGAAAAAGTAGGAGCAGTTCTTGATTCTCCTAACCCTACTCTGCCCCTTTCTTCTCCTTTAGAAAACACTTTGAAGCCCTCCAACATTGTGTATGAATGAAGCTTGTCTAAATCATGCTTTCCCTTGCCATAAGGCCATTTACATGCAACTGTATGACCTGCAGAGCTGTTGTGACTCAGGAGTATAAAACCAGACAATGTGGATATATTTTAAAGCAGTTCTCAACCTTTTAAAGCCAGGGGCTGGGTCACACTCCCTCAGACAGTTTCAGGGGCCTGATGGCCATTTCCCCCTTCTCCTCCACCACATTACACTTCCTGGTGTGGTGGAGGGGGGGGCACATTAAATGGTATTACGGGCTGCATCTGGCCTACAGGCCGCATGTTGAGAATCCTTGTTTTAGAGGGAAGTCAAGGCAAGGAGCCAATGACAAATATTAGAAGGTTGCCTTGTACAGTTTTTTGTCTTCTGTGGATAGCAGCAGCTTATTAGGATGGTGTACAGAACTAGAGCTCTTTCACATTAGTTGCTGTGTGGGAAGCTGTCTCTCCACACTTTCAGGCAGGGTTATTTCATAGCCCCATCCAGAAATACTTGGTGGTCTCACATCTAATGACTAACCGGGTCTGGCACTACTTGGCTGTCAATGAGACTGGATATGACTAGGGTGGTATGATGGCAACTGTATATTTTGTATCTTTATTAGCCACCCAGAGTCACTTTGCGAGTGGGGCGGCATACAAGTTGGATGATGATGATGATGATGATGATGATGATGATGATATGGAAACATAATTTGGTCTTTTGAAATGCCAGGTATTGAACCTGCAACTTACATGCAGACATGGATTCTGTGCTGTTCCTTCACTGGACAAATAACTGTCTGCCTTCATAATGCAGTGGTTAAGCTGTAGTACTGCAGCCAAAACTGTTCACATTGTGAGTTCATTCCTGATTGGCTCAAAGCTGACTCACCCTTCCATCTTTCCGAAGTCAATAAAATGAATATCCAACACATCGGGGGGCAAAAATGCTAAGTACATTTTGAACTGACTGTCATAGTCTCTAAACACTTTGGGTGGTATAGAATTGCTATTGCCCTAAGCCTATGCAAGTAGAAAGGGGAGAGGAATTTACTGTTTTTTATTGGTTAATTCTAACACACACACACAAAAAAAACAAGTAGGAAAGAAGAATGAACTCCTATCCTAACTTGTTGTCTATTGCTGCAAACATTTTATTCCTCAGCTTTATAGAGTGTCAGAGTTTGGTTGAAATAAAAAGTGATCCAAGCGTCCGAATACATGAAGTAAAACTAGGAGAGGTTGTGACTCCTTTCACCTGCATTCTGTACTGTTGTATTTTGCATTCTCCCTTCCATATGTGAACAGGGAAGATGTATACATTAATGCTGGCGACTATTTCATCAGGCACAACCTGGCTCTTAGAGACAAGAGCTGCTTATAATCTGCATGCTGGAGATGTCATTCTTGCTTTCCTAGCCAATAAGCTTCCTAAAGGGAATGGCAAGCAAGTAAAATGGCCAGGTCAGCAGCATCTCATTCCTTGAGATTTCAGAGCCAGCACCTGAAAATGGGAAGTCTACTGTTACACAAAGGAGGGCCCTTGTGATGTCATAGAGATAGGGTGGGCACAAACTGTTATGCAACATACATGCAATCGGAGCTATCTTTGATCTAATCACCAACGACACAGTTAGGATATTCTTCAGCCAACTATTTTAATAACTCCAAGACTAAGATATTGTGAGAGAGGCTGGTAAAAAAAAGGCAGCTTCCTGAAATAACAGCAACATTTTAGTCAGTAAAAATATATAAAATATTGATGGAATATGAAGTTGAATAACAAGCCTTAAGATTAACTTGGGAAACTGATTTTGGAGGTAAAATTGTAAAGAATAGTTAAATTAAGGTCTATAATGTCTCACTGGTGGGGGGTGCACATAGTCCTATACAATTTTGTTACTGTGCATTTTAAAAACATTTGTATTTGTATAATGTTTTCCTTTGTTTATCTTGAGAATGAAATTAATTTTAAAATGGCATGTCCTCCTTAAGGGGCTGTGGTGGCTCAGTGGTTAAGAAGCTCACATTGTTAGCTGGAAGGCCAACAAGTTGGCACCTGGGTACTGCATGATGGATTGAGACCTGGGTACTGCACAACGGATTGAGCACCTGCCTCTGTCCCAGCTCCTGCCAACCTAGCAGTTTGAAAGTAAGAAATTGCAAGTAGATATCCAACTATGAAACGGAGGTGAGCACTGGACCCAAGAGTCTGATATGATTGGCTTTTGAGCAAGGGTGATCTTTACCTAAATAGGGATCACTTTGGTGGGAAAAGATCTTAAGGACATGAGAGGAAGCCTCATTTGGGTATCCCCTGAGCAGAGTTCCTCCTGCAAAAATCCTTTCAACACAGAATAATTTCTGACATGAAATTATGATGATGATGTCCCCCTTCTTATTGTAGAGCAGCTGAGATTGTTGCAGGTCATAGAAGTAGTGCTTCTCTTCCTGCCTTGTAGTTAGTTTTGCATGACACCAACTGAGAACAGGTAGAGCGGCATACCCAGAAAACACACACACACACACACACACACACACACACACACACACACACACACACACACACACACACACACACACACACACACACACACACACACACACACACACACACACACACACACACACACACACACACACAATTTTTTTATCCTCCTCTAAGAATTTGTCTCCCTGCCTAGAGACTCAAAAAAGCATAGCCATTCCCTGAAACTTCAACCAGATCCCTGAGGCTTGGCAGCCCCCATGTAAGTATGCCTCACTTGTGGCTGCCATGCAGCTGTTATATACATTCTGTGCAGAGATGTTCATTTTCTCTCTGTGTGTGCTTCTTTCCACTCAGTAAGTCACAATCTCTCTCTATGTGTCACCCACCAAAAGTGGGTAATTATTCCAGAACTATTTACCTTCTTGCCCTTTGAGCAGTAAGTTGTTCTAATTACAAGGATTGAGAGTATTTCTTCAGAGCTTCTCAAGCCATATAATCCACATACACAGGCCCAGGGAGCTTAGTTTCTATCCATGTTGTTAGTCTCTGCACTGCCCTGTATAACAAGGACAAGACAAGTTTGAAGAGTACATTTCCCAAGACTAGCTTTCAGAGAGGTCTGCATTGTTAGGGAGAATGAGATGGCTCCCTCAGATGGCTAATTCTGAATAACATAAGTGGGCTGAAGTTGATTATTTTACTATTACTGTATTTTTAGTGCCAGAGGAGGGGAAGATGGGAAATTTCTGTCTCTTGTGCCAAAGCAAGTAAGCTTTGGTACAGAAGACCCTGCTATATTTTTGGCTCCAGCTCAGATGGTAAAATTTCTTGGATCAATTCCATACTAGGAAATATAACTCTCTTGTTCTTCCTATATTTATTGGAAGCTGATATCCAGATGAGCTCTAGGTATGCTGAATTATTTCATTTTCCCTAGAGTTTAGTTAAATGGAACTATAGCAAAGGCTGAAGACAGATTATACTTTTGTTGGACCTTTAAGTTTCAAAAGAAGGCAATATAGGGGGAGGAAGGTAAAGGCAAATTATTGGCTGTTATTTGTTTAATTGCTGGGAAATAAAATCCAAGTCATGGCTAGCAGAGATGGAACTTGAAATCCCACACCCAATCTTTTTTTGCAGGCCTTTTGAATTCACCTTTGAGAGCTAAACAGGCATAGATAACTGCCAGGAATTTGGGGGTTCTCATTTATATGCACTATCCCTAATCTTTTAGTGCACAGTCTGAAAAAAATGACTTACATTGAAAGCTAGCTGTTTGTTCAATCCTTAGTATAGCGGTACGTCATTTAAAGAGCATAATGCGTTCCACAGGATTGCTCTTTAAGCGACTTTACTCTTTAAGCGAAACACCATTGTAAGTGACCAATTGTGACTTCTGGCGGGGGGGGGATTGCGAACCCCCATTTATTTGTTAAGTGGGTTTTTGGTTGGTTTTATTTGTTAAGCGAGGCAACCATTCAGAGAAAATTCTGCTCTTTAAGCGAGTTACTCTCTAAGTGAGGTGCTCTTTATGCGAGATTTTACTGTATTCCAATAAAGATGCCACCTGTCCTTGCCTTTGTGTTGCACAAAGAACACGTGGTTCTGATCTGTTGTTTTTCAGAACCAGAGTAGTTATACTAACCAGCCATTGACATTACAAACATCCTTCTAATATGCTTTAAACCTAATATGCTTTAAACCTGTCAAAATGTATATATCGGGTACTGTAATTTGCAAAGATGCTGAATGACAGCAAAGCTCTCCAATAGAAATGTTAGCCACTTGTTTCACAGACCAGTATTGATCCTAGTGTTCTTTTGCCTAGTATTACCCAACCCAGCACCTTCTAGGTGATCTGGACTATGAAACCCATCACCACCTGACAGCATGGGCTTACTGTTTTGGAAGATAGGTGTTATAGTTGAACACATCAGAAGGATGCCAGGTTATGGAAGGCTGCTCTCAAAACTGCACATGATTCTTTACCCTGTATATGTCTGTAGCCCAAATAGACACATAAGACTAAAGACTGACTCTTGTCAAGAAGAATGAATGTGGTTAATAAAAGGAGGTAAGATGTGCTGTTGAAACCAAGAGAAGATTCTATGTACAAGACTGTGCATTTGGTTCTTTTGGCTACTGCCCATATTCTTTTGTAGCTAAAAAGGGAGAAACCTTCAGGGATGTTGAGGCTGCCCATACATCATCTCTGATTTCATAAACGCTTTCAGAATACAGTATTTTGAGGAGGCAGGAACTCTGCCATACATTTAACAAACTCCACAAGTTATTTCCTTAGTGGCAAATGGATTTGTGTTTGATTAAATGCTCATGATCTATAATGGGTAAGAAGATACAGGGCAGTAGAAATGACTGTACCCTTCCAGCACAGCTGCATTAATGTTGAAAGCAAAATAAAGGTTCAACAAAAAGAGCATGATGGCTTGGTCTCTCCCCTGTGAGATTTCTTCATGTAAACATTGAGCTATAACAAGGACAACTACAGGAGAGAATAGGCACACCCAACTAGCTTCTCCAACTAGCATGACCATTGGCCCTGATGTCTAAGAGGTTCTTATCAAGCACCATTTCTTATCAAAATTGTCTCCATTTTTGGAGAACCAACAGAAGGCTATAGAATGGTCAACCAGATTAAACAAAATATCAATGTTTCTCATACTGTTGACATCACTTATAAGGGAAAGATAACAAATAAAATTTGCTTAAAATACAATATTATGGTTGTTCTTTCCCCCACTTTTAAGTGGTATTTCATGTGTTGATGTCCATCCTTTGATTTTCTTAAATGTGCTTTTTAATATTTATTCATACATTTATTTTTATTATTTAGCTATAGGTTAAAAATCACTTGTAGATTGGAGCACTACAGAAATATGCAAAACAAATTTAATTGGAGACCTCAGTGAGTCTCGGAGGAGAGAGAATATATGTGTTATCTAGAACAACAGCATTTGCTGTATTGCTGTCAATCTTCTAAAATGCCTTTGTCTCTAGACAGCCTTTGATTTATTATTTGATGGCTCTGCTGGATGAATGAACAACCAGTTGAATAGTATTGTGTCGAAGGTGGTCTCAAGAAGCTCTACAGAAGCGCTTTGCATGATGTTTGGTCATTGGTTGCAGTTTCCATACAGAAAGATCACCACCTGATATTGGACACATGGAATGATATAATCTTTAGTGTTAAGCAGTATAAGGTATGCAGACAGGCATAAGAGCAAATGATTCTGTGTTTCTGAATATTTAAAAATAAGAATTCCTATTAGAAATGATTAATTGTGACTGCTCAGGCTGTGAAAATTATCCAAGAGAACCAATGAAGGCATATAAAAGGCCCTGTGGGAGACCATTTGGTAGGCAAAGATAGACCACATGCAAAGCTATACATTTGACTCAGTTGTTTAGTTGGATCTACCCCAGCATTTCGGAAAATGGAACAGTACAGTATTCCCTCTTAATAACCTTGCTGTACTCTCTGGGTAATGTCAAGTTTTCCCTTCTTTGAACATCTCTTCACAGCAACTCATTTACTCAGTCTATCATATAGATCAGTGTTTCCCAATGTGGGAACAAATTTGTCACCCTACTATCAATAAATTTATCTACCACCAATATATATTTAAATTCATGTCTTGTTGGCTATATGCTGTATTTGGGTTTAGGTGAAATCTTTACCTGAATACTAGTTGCTGAGAAACAAGAATAAGGCAGCAATTGTCCTCATGTCTGCTTGACAGCTTTTCAGAGTTATCCAGTTGGCCACTGGAAACAGCCTTTACCATGATCCAATAAATCTTTTTTAAAAATATATTATATTTTAGATACAATTTTTGAGTGCATTTCCCCCCTGGCTTGTCGCATTCAAATCAGACTTAGTCTGGACAATCTTTAAAAGAATGGTCAGGAAAACAGAAAGTGAAATAATATAAAAGAACAACTTGCTCAATGGGCTGTTCTTCTTGAAAGGATCCAGGAACTAATTGAGAACATAGCTCACTGGTTCTGACTAAAATGCAAGCATTTGTTTGGAAAGTAGACAGCACTGGCTGTTTGGGTATAAACAGAGATAAGCACTGAACCCTAGACTCGGATACGACTGGCTTTCGAGCAAGGAGGACCTTTACCTTGGGAAGCAGACTCTGATTCTATTAGCTGTCAATTTCAAAACAGGATATATCAACACCCTGAACCAAATGCTCCCCCACCCTGATCCAACATTTTCACCACTTCACCACACTAGCTGTCTTATTACTGCTTTCTTGGTGTTAGAATTGTGCAGAGAAGCCGGTTTTTCACTGATGTGACAACACTGCTATGTATACAATGTATTCTGGCTTCCCTTCCTCATTCACAGTACATTCCACCACTTTAATATCATCCCTGAAGTGACAGGTGGAAATAACAAGGTCACAACTGCCATTTCCTGTACCCACTTGTTCTCAATCAGTTGTGTTACCTCTTTTCACTGCAGAAAGCTAATGTGGAGTGTATTTGAAAAAGATTGCTCAGTGCTGTGCCTCTAATGAGCAAGTGCCATTAATTTCAAGTGAAATTAATAGCTCTTCCAGATTGTTCTTCAAACCAAGAGGAAAAGATCTGGATAGAAGAAAATACAGTAAAACCTTGCATAAAGAGCGCCTCGCTTAGAGACTAACTCGCTTAAAGAGTAGAATTTTCTCTGAATGGTCACTTCACTTAACAAATAAAACCAACTAAAAACTTGCTTAAAAATAAATTGGGGTTTGCAATCCCGCCCCCCCACAATTGGTCACTTACAATGGTGTTTTGCTTAAAGAGCAAACTCGCTTAAAGAGCAATCCTGTGGAACGCATTATGCTCTTTAAGCAAGGTACCACTGTAATTCAGAATTGTTGACTCATTTATTCGGACCCATTCAGTACCAATAAAATCTGTAGCCAGAAAAACTGACGAGATCACAAGTGATGGTTTTATGTGTCAAGGAAGAAATAGTAACAATATTTAGGTTTTCTGTATAGAAAATATCATAGAAATACAGAATGATTGTATATTTGAGTTATCTGTCTGTAAAGACCTCTGAAGGTAAAAGCTGTAAAAATAACATTTAGCATAGATGCTACTCACGTCCCAACAAATAACTGGATGGATGTCATTTCAAATAGCTGGGAGAATCTGGGATCTGTAGCCTATCAAATCAAAATGGTCAGAGGAAGAAAAAAATTTTTTGCTAAGAAAAAAAATCCCTTCCAAACTTATATTGCCTGGTTAGATCTGCCTGGGGATTCTGGGATCTTTTTGTCCAAAAGAGCTACTGGGAGGTACTGGGAGTTATAGTTCTCCTGCCTCAAAATATCACCCCTGAAACAGAATATTTGGGCATGTAGATACAGTACTGAAGCTTCAATGGATACATTATATTTTTACTGTCCAAATGAAATGAGGTAATTTTATGATCATAGAAACAGATTTTTTTTCCATGGATACCACTGGTATCATATCTGAAATAAGTGCTTATCTCATTGGTAATGTTGATAGAGGAATCTGGAAGTTGGTGGTCCAAGGAAGTTTCTTGGAGGATTTTTACTATAAAAGCCAATGGAAAAAAATATTTTTTTCTCATCTAGCAGAACTAGCTTGGGTTGGAACTCTAGAAGTTGTAGTCCTCTTACCAAAACAGTAAAAACTAGAAGGATGACATTTTTGCATAGTTGTTACTAATTTCCCAAATTAAAAACTATATATTGCTTATACCTTAACTGGCCTTGCTGACTTGGACAATGGGAGTTGTAATTCAAGGAAGTTACATTTCTCTGAGTAGAATACTTGCTGAGTACAGGGCTGGTGACCTGTGTGAAAGCAAAAATTAGAGTGGAAGGAGTCTGTGTGTTTGAAAGAGCACTAGGTGAGGATTTGCAAACCAGTTTGGACTGGATGCATTTGTTAATACTGTACTGTATATACTATTATGTTTGTTCCTTTTTACTACTCTGGCTGATCTTCCCTGTGGACTGTTTCCCTGTATTTCCAAGCAGGAGTTGTGAGTTACTAACTCTCCATGATATAGTATTTCATTTTGTGTATACAAGTGCCTTGTTTAGAAAGTCAAAAAGGTGGATTTTTTTAGCTTGAAGTCAATAAACATTCTGTAAGCAGATGGCTTTTGTTCCCTGTTTTGCCAGTCTTCTTAGACTTTTTCAAGGATCTACCTTGAAGGCATTCCAGGAAAATGATTAGAAATTTTTAAAAAGGTAGATGGTGTTAATTCTGAACATAATTCTGCCCCACTATTTTAGTCCCTCAGTAGAGTGTAGACAGACCCCCTAGGAGTCAAAAGCCATGATGCCAGGTTCATAGCTAGCATAGTTTATGACTCAAAGTCTTAGTCAATAGTTCTGTTAAATCAGTGGGAACTGATAAAAGTCTGTAGGAGATAATGTTGTTGTGATGATTGCATCTCTTGCTTTATGCAAAGCTCTTTGGTTTAACCTGGTGGTTTTGTGGAAGTGCATGTAACACAAGCTGATGCATGTTTGTGCTGAAGTAAGTCTCACATTGTGTCTGTCCAGGTTATCCTGCTATGGTAATAGAGTAGATCATACTGCCAGCAACTCAACGCAGAGTGTCAGGCGGCAGTTAACTAACCTGGCAACCCTGAGGACTAATGGACTCAGGTGCCAAAATCCACAGGGAAGGGTTATGGTCCCCAAGTGAATTAATATTCAGATACGGCAGAACAACAACAAGAAGTCTCACTGTGTACTTTGGATTGCAGCTTTAGATATTCTTCTTCCAAGACTATCCGAATTTTACCACTGTTACTCAAGAAGAAAATGGCTTGACATTTCTCTGTGCTGTTTGTTCTAAGAGCCGTTTGGGTTCTATATCTGCAACAGCTTGACAAAATGGCTTGTTATTAGTGAAGCCAAGATGGTGAGAAAAGCTACACCCACTTCTGAGTATTTCTTAGTTTCAGAGAAAGTAGGTAGCAGCTAAGTGGCAACAAGAATGAGAACTGAACATATCATGTAAAATGGGTTCACTTACTGCAGGAGGAAACAACTTCCAAATGCACAACTATGTCTGCTTATACAATACCATTCAAAAGTAAAACTTACTTAACATATTGAGGCAGAAATGTATGAAGTGGGAGCCATGTTATTCTGTGCAAGTGTACACTAATACACTTGGATAAGGTCTGCATTGGATAACGCTAAAATCGGATAACGATGCATCAGATAACAATCTGCTAGCGTTATCTGATGCAGTAGCAGCAGGGTGGCTGGAAAGCTGAACTGGGTTCTCCGTTCAGCTTCCCAGCAACCCTGCAGCTACAGAGGCAGGGGTGGGGTGGCTGGAAAACTGACAGGGGGCTCCCCCGTCAGCTTCCCCAGCCACCCCACAGCTGCAGAGGCAGAAGCGGGTGGCTAGGGAAGCCGACGGGGAGTTCCCATCGGCTTCCCAAGCCACCTTGCAGCTGTGGATCCCTCCCCTGCCTGGCTTGGTAAGGGTCTTAGCTATCCAGGGGGCAGGGTCTTCTTAATAGAGGCTGGGATAAGGGAGCCAAGCCTCTGTTAGGAAGCCCCCCTCCCGTCTGGATTGCTAAGATCTTTAGCAAGCCAGACGGAGGTTTCTAAAAAGGTAGGGGAAAATCCTACCTTCTTTTTAGAACCCCTCCCCCCCACCGCCTGGCTTGGTAAGGGTCTTAGCTATCCAGGTTGTGGGGGGTCTTCTTAATAGAGGCTGGGATAAGGGAGCCAAGCCTCTGTTAGGAAGCCCCCCCCCCGGGCCTGGATTGCTAAGCTCTTTAGCAAGCCAGACGGAGGTTTCTAAAAAGAAGGTGTGTGTGTGTGTGGGAATCCTACCTTTTTAGAACCCCTCCCCCCGCCTGGCTTGGTAAGGGTCTTAGCTATCCAGGTTGTGGGGGGTCTTCTTAATAGAGGCTGGGATAAGGGAGCCAAGCCTCTGTTAGGAAGCCCCCCCCCCCGGGGCCTGGATTGCTAAGCTCTTTAGCAAGCCAGACGGAGGTTTCTAAAAAGAAGGTGTGTGTGGGGGGGAATCCTACCTTTTTAGAACCCCTCCCCCCGCCTGGCTTGGTAAGGGTCTTAGCTATCCAGGCCGGGGTGTGTGTGTCTTCTTAATAGAGGCTGGGATAAGGGAGCCAAGCCTCTGTTAGGAAGCCCCCCTCCCAGATTGCTAAGCTCTTTAGCAAGCCAGACGGAGGTTTCTAAAAAGAAGGGACCCAAGAGAGGCTTGGGTCCCTTTTTTTCAGAACCCCCCCCCCCTCGGCTTGCTAAGCAAACCAGATCAGCCCCCTGTTCCCTTTCCTCTTTGGAAAGGGAACAGGGATTTTTTTAAACATTGTGCGATAAATGCATCGCACAACGTTAAAAACCGGATAACGTTATGACTTGTGGAACCAAGGTACTGAAAGTAAACAAAACAGAAGAGCAAAAGAAAAAAGAAAAGACAAACTATGTTGCGGCACCTTAAAGAGTAAGTCCTGTATTTAATTGTGAGCTTTCTTGGACGAAGTCTGATGAAATGGACTTGGTCCACGAAAGCTCACATTTAAATACAGGAGTTAGTCTATAAGGTGTCACAACATTTTTTGTCTTTTTTTGCTGTTCTGTTTTGTTTACTCTCAGATATCTTGAGGTAGGAAGGAGAGAAAGGAAAAGCCCAAGGTGCCCATGCGAGTTCTTCTTCAGATGTAACAAACAGATGCATGCCATCTGGATACTTATGAATTACTAATACATCTGGATATTGCTACTTTTTAAAATGTCTTAAGCCACAATCAACTGAAATGTGAGTGTTCCTCCTTTCTCTCCCCCCTCCTCTCTCTTCAGTTGCATTTCAATATCAGTGCATTGTCATAAAAGGACGATCTTGATTCTCTGGATATAGTAGTGGCAAATTCCTCTCACCTCTGTTTATATTACATGGAAATGAATGGGGAAAATTACATAGGAAAAATTAGCAAACTCATATTTTATATCATTAATATTTTTCATAATCTTATATTTTTATACTTTCAGATACCCTAAAAGTATGTAAATATTTTGTAAAATTTTGTAATCAATATTTTGTCAATAAATGTATATTTAGCTGCAATTTTGCATTTCCCCTATGTATGGCAGCTTTTGGGACACCCTGTAATATTCATACCACATGGGACAGATCCATCAGGGAGATGTATGGCAGCTGTAACAAATACTCTCATTCACCTCAGTGGAACTATTGTAGGTGGAACTACAGCTAGATTTAGTCCTTAAGATATTTAAGAGAAATCCAGACCCTTTTACAATACAGTACAGCTCTTCTATGAAATGTTTGTCATGGCAGTACTTTATTGAGGTTGAGCAATATTTCTCAGCCAGGTGCTTTCTAACTGTTTGGTCTACAGCAGTGGTTCCCACAGGGGGACGTCAATTCCCAGGAGCCTAAATCAGTACATTGGCTGATCAGTGCTTTGGGGAAATGACTTAAGCTTCTGGGAATTGAAGTCCAAAAACCAAAAGTTGGGACACACTGGTCTATAGGCTCTGGCATCTTTTGCCAGCAGTGGGGATTGTAATCTCTCACTCACTCACTCGCACACACATCAATTGAAAGGCCTCCAAATTAATGATTATAATTTGGTAAGGCACTGCAGTAGTATGCTAGGTTGCTCTGCCCTTCAGGTATATAATTTGGAGGATGTACTTGTCATCTTTGCCTTCATCTTCTTCTCTGCTGATAGTGACAAATCCAGGATTTCAGTTGGTCATTGCTGCTGCCTGTTGTTTGCAAACTGTTTCTCATCTCAACAACTGTTTGTTGATTAGTAGACTAGTTCAGGCACTTCTTTGCCAGAAGCCACCTCTGTTGCCTGGCTGCTAAAGCCCAGCAAAATCTTTCTCTTCCCTTCTATCACTCTGGGCTTAACAAGACAAGATGCAGATTCTGTATCAATAAGCAGTGAACCCATAAGAAGAAAAGTGTCCGTTTAGTCTAACAAGAGGTTATCACAGTACATTTTGACAATTAGTGTGCATTTCTTTTGTAACTGGTAAAGAGTAGGGCTTTGTATGTACAGTACTGTATCTCTAATATCAACAATTGCTGTAGAAGATGTTGATTCCCTGGTGGGGTAGAACTGTAAGAGGAAGAAACATGCTTTTGCCTTAACTTGTGATCTAGCTCTCCCACACCTCATCCTACCTTTTCCATGTACATTGCAAACCAAAACAAGGTACACAAATACTGCATGTCATCAAGTACTGCATGGCATTATAGGCAAGAGAAGCTTTAAAAATACCTACCACCAGAGTCACTGCAGTATTTCTTGAATTAACAGCAGAGCAGATAGCAGTCACATGAGGATAAGGCCAACCTTCAAGTGTGAATTAATTTATGCAATAATTAAAGTATTGAGTCACAGCTTATGTATACATGCATTTATTTTACACACGTTCCATGAGTCAGATTTATCAGCTGAATGCTAAACTCCAGTGAGAATGACACTGCTGTTTTCACAGTTACCATGAAAAAAGAACAGAAGGAAGCTGCAATCCATCTCTTTAAGTGCAGTGCTATTTTACATCTATATTAGAACGGTAGAATTGTAGGATCATTAAATCAAATTCCCTTCTTCCCTCTTTCTGAAAATTCTTGACACAATTTTAAGGGCCAAAACATGAAATCATTTCTCAGTAGCAGACAGCCTAAGTTTTTCTTTTTGGACAGGTAAAACCACACAAATCCAGATTTTCCTTAATTTCAATCACAGTTCAAAACCCATTTCTATTCTAATCATGATCACAACTGTAATCCTAGTTTTGATTTAACCCTAGTACAAGAGTGTCAATAGGAGCCATGTTCTGGACTTGATGAGTTCTAAGATGATAACGCAGCTGGATAGTAGCTGGGCTGTTATCTTCAGGCATAATCATTTCATTTGAGAAATCAGTATTTTCCAACAAAGTTTCTGCTGGCTCCTTTCCCTCTCTTGGCATTTAAATCCATTATAAATTCAACTCTGCAGGAGGGGTTTTTTCCAGCACCCTTAAAACATGCTTTGGTGCATCCCCTCCTGAAAAAGCCATCCCTCAACCTTACGGTACTTACCAACTACCGACCTACCCATTTTGGGTAAGGTCTTAGAGAAGGCAGTGGCGTGGCGGCTACAGGAAGTCCTGGATGAAGCGGATTATCTGTACCCTTTTCAGTCAGGATTCAGGCCCGGATATGGTACAGAAACTGCATTGGTCACATTGTTGGATGATCTCTGGCAAGAATGGGATGGAGGTAATCCGTCCATCCTGGCTCTTCTTGACCTCTCAGTAGCTTTTGATACCATCGACCACGGTATCCTTCTGGGAAGGCTCCAAGGATTGGGGATCCAGGGGAGTGTGTTGGCCTGGTTTTCCTCATTTCTGAGGGGCCAGACCCAGTCGGTGTGGTTGGAGAGAGAGAAGTCCAGCTCTAGGTCCCTTCAATATGGGGTGTCTCAGGGCTCGGTACTCTCACCTCTCCTATTTAACATCTACATGAAGCCACTGGTGAGATCTTTCGTTCCCACGGAGTGAGGTATCACCAATACGCAGATGTCACCCAGCTGTATATCTCAGCCCGTGGAGATCCAATTGATGCAGTAGAAGTCCTATCCAGGTGCCTGGAGGTTGTCAGGGTCTGGATGGGGGACAACGGGCTACAACTGAATCCCGGCAAGACTGAGTGGCTATGGGTAGGGGGTCCTGTGCTATCTCGGGAGTTGCCATCTTTGGTTCTGGATGGGACAGTCTTGCCCCAAACAGACCCAGTGCGTAATCTGGGGGTCCTCTTGGACTCACGACTACTGCTCGAAGAGCAGGTGGCAATCGTGGCCAGGAGGGCTTTTGCACAACTTCGTGTAATACACCAGTTATGCCCGCTCCTAAATCAGGACTCCTTTCTCATGATCACACATTCTTTGGTCGCCTCCAGACTTGATTACTGTAATGCGCTCTACATGGGGCTGCCCTTGGTGACCATTTGAAGGCTGCAGCTGGTCCAGAATGTAGCTGCTCGGGTAGTGATGGGGTGGAGGCGTTATGCTCATACCTCACCACTGCTTTGGGAGCTGGACTGGTTGCCAGTATGTCTCCGGGTGCAATTCAAGGTGCTGGCCATTACCTTTAAAGCCCTACATGGTAGTGGGCCAGGATACTTAAGAGACCGTGTCACCCTAAGAACATCTGTCCTTCCCACCAGAGCGGACCGGAGAGGCTCTCTTATCATTCCATCAGCTAGAGAGGCGCATCTCTCTAGCACCAGAAGGAGGGCCTTCTCCCTGTTCGTCCCGGCCCTTTGGAACCTCCTGCCAACTGAGTTACGCCTACAGAGAGAGCTACTGCCCTTTCGGAAGGGCCTAAAAACCTGGCTGGCAGGGCAGGTGTGGGGCTCAAGTAATACAGGGTCCCACGTTGGGTGGCTGATCTGATGGGACAGCCCCCCCTCTCCCTCTTAAACTTTTAAACTTCTAAACTTTTTAAACCTTTTTAACTTTTTGAACTTTTAAATCTTTGAGGATGTTTTTGTAAATATATAGTTTATTTTTTAAAAAAGTTGATTTGGTTTCTCGGTTTGTGGGGTGCTGGTTTGTAAGTGGGATTTTTTTAAAAGTTCTGAAATGTTTTGTGCATTATGCTAATTTAATTGTAATCTGTATATTTTCTATTCTTTTTGTATTGTTGTTAGCCGCCCAGAGTCGCTTAGGCAAGTGGGGTGGCATAAAAATCGAACAATTAAATTAAATTAAATTAAATTATTATCAAATACAGGTATTTTCTAAGCATTTTTCATCTTTGACAGTAATTCGGACATCTAATTGTACAATGTTGATGATTTGTAGCATTTCCTTTTAGTTGGAAATGTTTATATTAAGGTGACTGCAACTGTGTAATAATATTGTGTGCTACTACTTTCCACATCACTCTCAAGTATTCCCAAAAGCTGTAATTGATCAGATCCTGGACAACAAATTTATTTTATTTTAAGTATCTGAATAGTCATCCCAGTCCACCCAAAGCCATTGACTTTTCCCAGGGAATTAGCTTATCCTTTTACAGTTGAGGTCTGGAGCAATTTCTATACAAGGAAAGGCTTCATACAGTGCATGTGACCAAAGTACAGTACCTGACAAGAGGATATTCTAACTCCACATATGTTCAGACTATGTGCAGAACATATCATATTGGCACTCCAGCTGTTCTTGAACTTCAGTTCCCTGATTAGCAGGAGTGTTGACTTGGGCTTCTGGGGATTGAAGTCCAAGAACACTTGGAGTGCCGAGGTTGGCCATAATGTTCATATGGAAATCTGTATTAGATTCATTTCAACAAGGATTGAAAATTAGAGGAAGAAATTATGGTAATTTAATGTTTGCAGATGAAACTAGATTACTAGTAGAAAATTGTAATAACCACTAAAAAGGGGGAAAGAGCATCTAAAAAGCAGAATTGCAACTGAATATAAAAAAGATTGTTGTTAAATAATTCCATATTGTATATATGTAATTTAATTTAGATATACCTGTACATATATATTTAAAATGAATATTGGAAACACAGACTTCACAAAATACTTTTATAAATACATATATAACAAAGCAACCATGATATAACATACCCAAACTGGATGATACGATGTTTACACCCTGAGTTTTTTTCACCAGCACTAGAGCAGGAATTGCTTGAAGAAACAAGGAAGAATGCAAACTTCTCTTTGAAACAAAAAAGGATAAAAGTCCAAGAGATATTTACCAACGAGGTAGGTCATCCACAACATAAAAGAAACAGTTCCAAGTGTACATCTCAAAAACCCTTATACATTGATCCACACTTAAGTATGTACCCAGCTGTGGATGATGGCCATCCAGATGGGATATATTCTCCCCCACCCCAGTCCCAGTTGTGCCTCATCATGGGTTAGTTTGTGTATATGTGCTTGTGTCCTCTATGTATTTAACATGCAGACCAGAGCATGCTGTTTCCATGCTTGTCTTGCAGAACCCTGATGAGGTAATTCTGTAGCAATTACTGGCTTGACTTGTGCTGCTACGCAACTTAAGCTTTGGTTAGACAAGAATGGTGTGGAGTGCATTTAGAGGTGGGTCAAAATATCCTATTGAAATTAGGACTGCGGCAGGGGAGAATAACTGAAAAATATCCCATGTGGATGGCCATCATCCACAGCTGGGTACATACTTGAGTGTGGATCAATGTACAAGGCATTGAAATGAGCATTGACATGCAAATTTCCATTCATATTAAATCACAACAATTTATGCAACTATAACTGGATTGCACAATAAAGAACTGCCCCAGCTACTTTGGTTTCTAAGTATTGTTGCTTCTTTTTCTCATGCTGTCATGAGATGGTATGAATTGGAAAAGAGGGGCAACACTTTTAATGGGATCCAATATGTTCTCCTGCTGTTTTAGAATATGTCTGTAGAGCAGGATTTCTCGACCTTGGGCCTCCATGTCTTCTTGGATTTCAATTACTAGAAGCCCAGGATAACATACCTGCTGATCAGGGCTTCTGGGAATTGAACTCCAAGAACATTTTGAGGCTCAAGGTTGAGACACCATGCTGTAGAGTACAAGCAGCAATGGCGGGGAGGGATAATGGAGGCAACAATAATATCTGTGATATGATGTTGTAATGCTCATCCTCCTCTACTGAATGATAGCAGAGGCAAATGGACGAACAGAAGGAGGACAAATGAAGGCATTGGATGGAAAATTAACATCATGGGTTGGTTTGTGTATATGTGCTTGTGTCCTGTATGTATTTAACATGCAGACCAGAGCATGCTGTTTCCATGGTTTGTCTTGCAGAACCCTGATGAGGTAATTCTGTAGCAATGCTGTTAGTACTTATGTACCTTCTGGAATCTTCTTCTGCTTGGTGGTGATGAGAAGGTGCAGAAGGATATGCCTTTTTCCACCTGGCTCTTGTAACACCACTTATGTTAGCAAGTTCATTTGGTGCTGTTCCAATTATATGTAAGTGTATCATTGTCCAGGCATCAGTACTCTGTAGACCAGCACATGTGTTTCTCTAATCTGTGGTCAATATATGCTTGCATGCCTAGGATGCCTTCCTTTGTAATTACTGTGGTACTGAAGTTTCATCTGAGTGCATATCTTTATTTGTTTATTCCTTTGACTCCCAGCTAATTGTTTATACTTACAAGCTTTTGACATATACTGTGTTTCCAGGTTCTACAGTGTGAGTGGCTTTGTTTGTGTAAACACCTGTGGGTTGCATTCTGTCTAAACACACCAATGTGCACAAAGCTGTGTCCCTGTCCCACCGTATGAAGAACATAATGAGACATTTATTTATAAGACAGTCTTAGATTGGTAAGTTTCCTGCAGTATGTCACTAAATTCCTTTGAGGCACTATTAGTTCCACTGCAGCAAATGTGAGACGTCAGCCTTTCCAACAGTCCGGGAAGCACTGGTAACCATTTCAGTGCAGAATCCAGAAGGCTGGAGCTATAATTCATTCAGGCCTGCCAAAGAAATGGCCCTTGCCTTAAAATACAATGAAAACACCACTTACAGGTTCCGAAAGTAAAACACTCAAGGAGCCATTCTGTTATGGAAAACAAACAGTCCATACAAGCTCAAGGAAAGCATTCCATGAGGTATCCTTGGCTGCAAAATGTGATGCCTGCTTGTGACTCACCTAGCTTTGGCTAGGTAGACTCACTGTTGCTTCTAAGCAGAATTGTGCACAGTACCTTAGCACTGTTCCAGGAATACAGTCAGCAGTTTTCCCCCACAGTCAGACAACATTGCTTGAGATGTGAATGGGCTGGTATTTCCCATCCACTTGCTGCTTTTCTCTTAGATGTTTACCTTGTAATATCTCTGCCTGAAACAGCTGGGCCAGGCACATTTATTTAAAAGATCATATAAATTAACTTGAAAGGCTTAATGCGGCTTTCAAAAATACCTCAGACTCTTGTGCCCAATTCCCACATGAAACAATTGAGCATGGGAATGGTTCCTCACATACTGACATACACAATGAGAACTGATGTTGCCAGCAGTGGATCCAATGTCCTCCTTTGGCCTAATAAATTTCTCCACAATTTCTACTACAGTAATACCTCGGATAACGTTTACCTCGGATAACGCTAAAATTGCATAACGTTAAGTAATCTGGGGAGGAGAATTTGATCGAATAACGTTAAGGTCCTATGGGATGGATCGGATAACAACCGCTAAAGCCTGTGCAGTTACAATGTATCTCTATGGAACTTTGACGTTATCCAATCCATCCCATAGGATTTTAACATGCATCGGATAACACTAAAATCGGATAACACCAAGACTTGTGGAACCAAGTCTTAGCGTTATCCGAGGTATTACTGTATTTGCATATAGCAAGTTCTGACTTGGAACGTGTTGTGGCATCTTTTTCACCCTTTTTATAGGCAAAGTTCTGCCCACCTTCCATTTCCTCCCCAAATAGGATTTGCAAATCTGTTACTTGCAAGGAACAAACAAACACCTTTATTAAAGTTCCAGCCAGCAGAAGACTATGTACTAAGTTTTTGAGTATATCAGATTGCTGGTCGCATCTTACACAAAGCCCTCTTAAGAATCAACTGATTATATGTTTATCATGGCAAAAACACATTTTGTAACTTTGGGCACAAACTTACTCTGTTAGATAACTGAAAACTATTGGATATAAATCAGGTAGTTAGATGCAACAGATGTCAGGGAGTCTGCCTCTTTGACTTTTGTGTTTAGAGATAGGCGTTTTGGCAATCACTTTATCCTGTCATAGGCAAGAATGCAAGAAAAAATGTGTCTACTAAAATGGCTCCTTCTACTGACTATTAAAATGATTGAGCCTTTGCTGTTTACACCTAGTCTTTGTGCACAAAAGTATATCACATCTTCATTTGTCAGGCCTGTCCCCACTTCCCTTCTCCTAGAAACAGAACTTTGGTCCCCAGACTTATTGAAAGTTCCCACCCCAGTCACTTCTCATTTTGTCAAGAGCTCTACATATTTGTTTGCTTCCCACAGGTGGGACCATCCTTATTTAGGGATAAAAGATTGATACAACAGGTCAAGACAGAGTCAGATCCCCAAACTATGCATAGCATCCCTTTTCAGATATGTTTTTTCATGCTACTTGAGCCAGTTGTGGCTCAATCTGGACCAACTGCAGGAACATCATTGTGGATGTTGCATAACAAAGCCTTAGAACTGAGCAGGATATTTAAAGGTTAATGGCAACAACAGCCAAAAGTAGATGCATCTAAATTGTGCAGGAACATTGCGGAGAAGGTTAAATTTGTCAGAGATGTGATATATGTTATCTCTTTTTCTGTTTCTCCCTCTGAGGTCTACAGAAGGCATTTATCTATTCTAGGCACTTTAATATGCTTCTGAATTTGCAACAGATGTGGACTGAAGCAGGCAGTCTAGAACCAGAACCAGAAATACAAGCAGACCTCAAAAGAAAGGAGTGGTGGCTTTGCTTTCCTGTGGGACTGTTTTTCACTCATGTGTCTGGTTTTCATGATTTCTCTTCCCTCGCCTTTTCCAAACATCCATGTCTGTGGCTACTTCTAGCCAAGGCCTCTCATCTTTTGTTCCCCTTCCCCCATGATATTAGTGAAATACTGTTCCCATGAGACTATGTTGATGCAGCAATTTCTAGCAACATGTAAATTTTCTGACCAAGGTCCGGGTGCCTTACATGACAACATGTAGAGCAGGTTTGTGGTTTGGGGCTGCAACACTCAAAATCCTAGGCGGAATTCTCGAGTTCCCTAGAGCGCTAAGAATAACAGGTCAAAACTCAAACACCTGCAGCTCTCCCATCCATATCCACCAGAGCCATGGACTCATCACTTTCATGAGCATCCCCCTTCCATGAATGTAGATAGAATTGTCAAAGAAAATAAACAACAACAATAACAACAGATACTTGCTTTTCTTTCCTGTGATTTGTATTCTGGGAAGAACTGAAAGATAAAGAAGTGACTATTATTACCCTTGGACAAAGAGTGTGACTAGCCCTACATAGGATAAAATGAAGCCATCTGAAGGAACATATTTTGAGTAACATGAATTAATATTAGATTGGTAGAGTGTGTAGGTGCCTTCTCCTTCCTATTTTTTAAACTTATTGTGATTTTTATTGCCAGAGAAGAGGAGCAGTGGATATGGGATTTTCTAGCTCTTGGGCTAATATAGCTTGGCTGGCTTTGGATATAATATAATTTGACTTGGAGGTTGGAGACATTTTCTGCTATGTCTTAGACATCAAAATGTCTTGACCAATCCTAGCAGAGGTAAATGACATCGTAGCTTCAGCTACATACTTTGCACAGCATAGAAATCCATCATTTTGAGGGATGCCTATTTTGCATAGGATTTCTCTGGACCAACAGACTTCCAGATTGCTGGGCAGCTTCAAGGGCCTGACCCTGATGGCAAATCATCCGGCCCACGGTGACACTGGGAAGCACTTCCCCTTAAAGTTCCTGTTGCTTTCAGCCCTTGTAATCCTTTGCCCTGGTATTCTCCAGCCATTGGCATTCTCTTTGTTTCTTCTTGTGCCATTGTCAGCCCTCTACAGGTGATTTCCTGGCCAAGGTCAACACTGCTACATAACTGTTAGTTTGAGTTCCATTTTCCCAGGGACAACATATAGCAGCTTTTCCTCCTGCTGTTTCTTGCATGGGAGCCACCTTGATAGGCCAGCTAGCAGGTGGGCTGGGCTGCATGAATTATGGGTCAATAGACTGCTGCTGGGGTGTCCATGTCCCTTTCCTCTGCACACAACATTTTAATATCTTAATAGAAATGGCTTGGGCTGGGGTACAAGGCAAATCTGAACAGCTATTTATAGAATACAAATAAAACTCAGATGTTACCTTGGAGAACTTTCTCGATCAATATCAGAATCAAAGTGGATGCTCTCCTGGAAAAGAAGACAAGGAGAGAAATCACAAAACTGAGCAGAGACGACTTTTGTGAATATCCACACAAGAGCAAGTGGTGTCATGATATTATTCCATGTGGAGCATATTTTCCCCTCTGATGTTAAATTGTCTCTTTTCTATGCAGTACTAATAGACTGTAGAACAGATGGAGAATATGTTGCCTTCCAAATACCATTAAGCTTCTATACCCATCATTGCTTGTTACCGGCTAGGCTGTCTGGAAATTGAAATCCAGCACCATCTAGAGGATTTCAAGTTCTCTAGCCTTTGCATCCAGATGTAGCCACACTTAGACCCATTGAAATCAGTGGGATTTAGGTGAGTCAGGGTTCTTAGTGTGGCTAAGTCTGGATACAATATGTATATTTCTTGGGAATAATTTTTCAGCTTGTTTGGTCAAGTAGATTTCAAGAGTAGCTGTGAAGTCAAGGCATTCACTTGGACATGGTAATGGAGCTTTTTATGAAGACCTTGTTGTCTTGAATTAAGAGGACAGAGATGAAGAGTCTTCATACATGCTTTTTGGGGAAGGAGAACTTGTGACTTGAATACATATAGTGGGATCTTCAGATAAGTATTAGTTGAAGGTGAACTTTGTTTCTGGGAAATCCTGTTGTTGCTTCTACCCAATACTTGGATGACCCTCCCCCCCCCCTCCTTCTTCCTTTCTTCTTTGCAGTGAATGAGGTCTGGTGCTGCCTGCAGAGTGGCTGAACATTTGGCAGTAAACATCAAGGGCCACAAACCATGTCAGGCTCCTATGATGAGTCTGCAGCACCTGCTGAAGAAATAACTGACAGCTTCTGGGAGGTAAGAGCCTATGCTTGGAATGTCATTCATACAGATCTGCTTTTAATGATGCTGGCTAAACAGGGATCGAAATTGGGAACAGTTATTGTGACTCCAGAGTTCCCCAGCCAAAATGGCCTCTGGCTGTGCAAGCTACAGGATTATGGGGAAAATATCTGTATGTGTGTGTGTGTGTTAATTTTTTCAAATTCTAGAAGGCAGCACCATAGTCATAGTGTACCTCCTTCAGCCTCCAGCCTAAACTTCCTTGCTAGTTTCATGTAAATTGTCTAGTTGATTACACATCTTAATCCAGCAAGACACCCCAGAATTCCTAAGAAGGCAAGCCATAGGTTGCAATATGAAAAACCTTTGATAGAATCTCATAGATTTTACAGGAAAGGGAGACCGGACTAAGAGTCTTCTTAAAAGAAGCAGTCTAACCATTGTTCTTCTGAAGCTTCTTCTTTTGGAATTGTGTCTCTCAAACGCTGGTTCATTCAAGTTTTATGGAAATACACAGAAGTAGGATGAACACTGAACTGATGTTGGAACTGCAGATAACAAACATGTCCAGCTTCATGAAACCATAATCACAAAAACATGCACATCCATATTGTTAGAAATGAAAGGCAACTGCTGCTACTGAAGTTTATCTGTGCTTTGATATTTAGGAAAAACAAAAATAGTTTGTCAGACCCCTCACCCTCCTTTCAGAACATTGGAAGGAGGTAGTTTTGGAACTGCTGCTATAGAAGTTGCTGTTTCACAAGTAATATTTTGACTTCTAAAACAAACAATTCAAAGAATTCTTTAGAAGTTACATTTCCACTACTTATCTCCAAATCCCAAGTGATTTTAGTCATTCACTGATCAAAATAAAATAATAATAACCTAGAAAGAAGGGAAGGCAAAACAGGTTGGGCAGAATTTACAATAGATACCGAAAGCCACAGCCTTTATTACAGCCATCTACAGCATAGTATCCTATAGATGTTTTGGACTTCAATTCACGTCTTGCAGCTGGAGACTGATGGGGTTAAAGTTCAAAACCCCTAGTGGTTGGGGAAGGCCCCAGTATGAGATATCCATGTACTTCTGAGCTAAGTCAGTAAACTGTTTCTGGATATAGTCCTTGTGAGCCCTGGCAAAAATTCCTAGTATTCATGCAAACACAACAAATCCAGTATCTCAGAAATATCGATCTTTGCCATTACATGCATGTCATCCTGTCTGGTTATACCTATCTTAATAGCTGAAAACCAGGACAAACTGAATGTGCTTGAAAGACTTCAGAACAAAACGAAGGCTTAATGGAAAAGGAGACAAACGGAATAGAGATGACCATTTTTTCACATACCATTCCTCTTTTTAAATTGAATTGCACATTTCTTCCCCTTCACTTTACCACTGCTGACCTACATGCACATAGTTAATTCTTCTCCTTTCCTTTGCCTCATTGCTGTGAGATAAAATGGCCTCCAGGACCATCCATGGGGGTACAGTTAGTCACTGTTGCCAGGCATATGTTCTTGTCTCTGACAGGTTGGAAACTACAAGCGGACAGTGAAAAGGATCGATGATGGCTATCGGCTGTGCAATGACCTGATGAACTGTGTCCATGAGCGGTCCAAGATCGAGAAAGCATATGCCCAGCAGCTGGTAGATTGGTCCAAGCGGTGGAGACAGTTAATAGAGAAAGGTATTTCCTTCTCTTTCCTGTGCTTCTTGATTTTGAAATGGTATCTAGTGTAACTGAACCTTACAAGTTAATACTAGTTTTCACCTCCTGATCCATGCTGTGTACTGTCTGAGTCAAATACTTCCCCAGATATTTGTTCAGATTGACACCCCCCCCCCTTTATGGTATTATGAAGATTAGGGGTTTTATTAACATGTTTTTGCTGCATGTTTGGAAGCTACCAATTAATGTGTAGCCCAATATACTTGCATTAAACAGCAAAATAAGTTGGAAGAAGAATACACAGTAAAATACAGCATATGAAATCATTGATAAAGATAAGTGAGAACAAAAATTTACTATGAAGCAAATCCCACTGAATTCAATGGGTATTGCTCCAAAATAGGTATACAGTACGTATAATCACAGTCTCAATCGTATAGTACAAATTCAATACCAAGTATCACATTTTGGTCTTCCCGCAGCTTTCACATGGTTTAAAGTCAGTGTAAGGGTGAATAGGTATAAAGTTCCTGGCCTTCCCCCCCCCCCTTCAGTGGCCTGTACCCCTCTGAGAAGCCCACACCCCCTTGGTGGCACTTCAGAGTACTCGTGGTCCACTTCAGGCTAGAGAAAATCTGTGATAGGTTTCACCCACTGACAGTGGTGTCGTGGGGGGGGGGGGGTTGGGGGAGGGCTCCAGCCCTGGGTGGCGCTTTTTGGGCTATGTATGTTCTTGGATTACAATTCCCAGAGGCCCTAGCGGGAGCAGGCACCAGCGTCCACCAGGGGATGGCAAACTTGTCTTCAGCCCTGGTGGTTGAATTCCACCTGATGTTACTGCCCACTGACTGTGCTTACAAACCAGCCAGATCAGGTAGGACATCCATGGTGCAATGAACTTAATGATAGCATTACCAACAAAGGAACCAGACTTCCTCCCACCTGCTTAGCTCTATAAGAAACAAAGACGTCCTTTCAGTATACAATCAGATTTATTTAAAGCATAGTTGTTAAGTTTGAGAAGATTACAACAAAGGAACGTAGTTGTTGATCCCTTTCCAATTGTAAACAAAAAAACATAACTAGCTGTTTGCCTGGCCTAGACAGGCCTATTAATACAGTGACTACGTTTTGCTATCTTTTACTCACAAGCTCCCATTGTGGCAAGCAATTCAAAAGCATGGTGAAAATCTCCCCCTCTCTTCTATCATACAAGTTCATGGTAGAATAAATAGTCTTTTCCTCTTAAGAGAATGTTACTTCTAGTAATGTGTTAACAGTACCATCTAGTTGGTCTTTAGACAACAGCTCTCATTCTAAGCTGGAGAAGGTTGTTCTGCACTGTATTATAGACGGCAAAGTCTCAACCCATTAGTTGGGTTAGAAGCCACCAAACAGAACAGGAAGTTTGAGACTTACAATTAGGGTCCTTCATGGGTAGTATTGTGTTTGTTGGTCATTAACAATTAGCAACTCAGCTGATTTGAAGTTTATGGACTGGAGTGGATTTCTGCATCTCTCTTGCAGGGCTATCTTTCCCATCTTCAAACTAGCGACTTGGAGAGTATGACTAAAACATAAAACCCAGGTCATGGGAGATTTTGATATTCTATATCATGTCTAATAATGTACCACTCATGCTCAATTGGCTGGTTTTAAAAAATGGGGAGAAATACGTATCCTAGTCCTAATCTGGGGAGGGAGGGTACCCTGCTATACAACTTGCACAGAATTAATTAAAAAAATACATGAAAATTTTCACAAAGTGATGGGACATATTTGTGTAAGGGGTTTCCTTGTAATAATGTGGGTTGATTGTCTACAATAGCAAACAACAATAGGTTTCAGCTAAAATATCTGGCTCATCTTCCAGGCTTAGTTACTACCTACCTCCCATTGTTTTGCTACAGTTTTCTGACTGTTCCAGTGGGAAATTGTGACTGATTCTGCGGTAATATTGGAAGAGATTGTAATCTGTAAGGGTAAAACAAGCAGTGATTTCAACATGCTCAGTGATCACCCTAACTTTGTTGGTGCTTTTGGTGCATAGGCCCACAATACGGCAGTTTGGAGAAGGCTTGGATGGGTATAATGACAGAAGCTGACAAGGTGAGCGAGCTGCACCAGGAAATAAAGAATAACTTGCTGAATGATGACTTCGAAAAGGTGAAGAACTGGCAGAAGGATGCCTTCCACAAACAGATCATGGGAGGCTTCAAAGAGGCCAAGGAAGCAGAGGATGGTTTTCGGAAAGCACAGAAACCCTGGGCCAAGAAGATGAAAGAGGTAGGATGTGCTGGAAGAAGAGAGAAAAATGGCACATTGTCTAATTACTTCAATAGGCTGAAGAGGATAAGTAGCATGATAGTTTCCTTAGGCAGCTACAAAATAGCATCTGCAAAATGTACAGAACACCTGGTGTGATATGGAAAGGAGAATTAAGGCATGGTTTCCACAGCCTCTGTAGAGCCTAATCCTTATTGGACCCTGTAGCAGTGATGGCCAATGGCACTCTAGGTGTTCCTGGATTTCAATTCCCAGAAGTCCAAGTCAACTCATCTGCTGATCAAGACTTCTAGGAATTGAAGTTCAAGAGTACCTGGAGTGCCAAGGTTGGCCATCACTGCCCTATAAAGACTAATGTAAGTCTCATTGTCTCTAAGGGACAATCCAATACATAGAAAGATTATTTGAAAGTAATAATTAGGAACTGGATCTCTATGAATCTGTATGACTGTTCATGGTGGTGAATCACTTAACTTGACTTCATAGCACGTGGTGATCTCAGAATCCTAAAATATGGCTATTACATCATTAGAAGAAACCTTAACTTTGTAGCCTTTACTGCATGAAGTCTTGTTATGTAGCAGTCACAGCTAGAGTAGACCCGTTGAGTTAGTGTTGATTTGGTCAGTCAATTCCTTCATAAGTTCCATTGATTAAATTGACACACTTAATTGTGACTTCTAAATAACAGGATTTCAGCCATTTTTGCAGATAAAAAAATGAAAATGTGCATCTATGAGTACATTAAGTCATTTAGGCTCTGCAGTTTCTAATAAAAAAATTCAGAGTAAGCAGTAGGCTTTGTTAAGGAGTTAGACAAGGATTTGTAACGTATATAGACAATGTCTAAAGCAAAGATTAGTTACAAATTTAGCATAGAGGTTTCAGAAATGTTTGGGCTCTAAAATCTTGTGCTGAACTCTATAGTCATTTTCTTGGGTCCACTTTAATTGTGTCTTAATTCAAACCAGCTGGAAGCAGCCAAGAAAGCTTATCACTTGGCATGCAAAGAGGAGAAGCTTGCCCTAACTCGGGAAGCTAACAGCAAGACTGAGCAGTCCATCACACCAGACCAACAGAAGAAGCTGCAAGACAAGGTGGAAAAGTGCAAGCAAGATGTGCAAAAGGTAAGCATGACTTCCACCAAGATAACAGGTATGCCATTCTGTAACTCCCCATAAACTGGCTGGATCACTCAGTGGTTTAGATTTTTGCCTGTAGAGCCAGAGATTGAAAGTTCAATTCTCCACTCTGCCTCCTAGGAGAATAGTCAAACTGTGTAGACCTGGGCAAACAGCACAGTCCCAGTGCACCTACAAAAGAAGGAAATGGTTAACCACTTCTGTGATATTCTCTATCTAAAAAGCCCTGAAAGGTGTCACTATAACTCAGAATTGATTTGATGACACAAAGTCACTAACTCCTCATAGTAGATCTTCTTTATCCTTTCACTATTCCATATAGTCATCATACACAGAAATGTGTGTCAGTATGAGAGGCATAGTTGCCTTCACATATAAATAGAGGTGAAAATATAAAATAGGAGGCAAAATGCAGTATGCACAACACAAATGATCTTCATACATCTACCCATCCCTATCCAAAAAGTTGTACTTGCAATGTTGCTATTTATAGACATGGACACTTTCCCTTCCTTTTCTGTGAATACACGCATCTCCTACACAATTTACTATTGTATTCTCTCTCATGCTAATACATGCCATTGAAACCATTTTCACATTATTTTTTCAATCATTAGTTAATGGTCTTTGATAACGATCTCTGCAGATGTCTGAAGTCCAATTAAAATACAAAACCTGTGTAGAGCTTTTCATAATCAGATAAAAAAGCAGGGGAAGCTATGCGGCTGTTGCACAAAACTGAGAGAGTGTGAGAACATAATTCCTTTATTGGCCCATTAAATTATTTTTAAAGGCCAATTTTTACATTTAGCAGGACCCTTCATCTCCGGTTTGTTTCATATGAGGTTTGCCATATTTATGAATGCATCTTTATTTGGAAGTAAGCCCCACTTAATTCTGAGGGATTTACTTTTGAATACATTCCTCTAGTAAAGCTACAGATTAATTTTACTGTTTTGGAAATGATGGGACTAGCTATGTTTAGGAACAATGAGTATATGGAAAACATTATTCTGGATAGTGTGAAGCAGGATCTCAAGAGAGATAACTTAAAAGTACCATAACCATTTTCTACATTTACAGACCATGGAGAAGTATGAGAAAATGGTGGAAGAGCTGAGCAAAGGCACCCCACAGTACATGGAGAGTATGGAGCAGGTCTTTGAGCAGTGCCAGCAGTTTGAAGAGAAGAGGCTCAACTTCCTGAAGGAGGTGCTGTTAGATATCAAGCGACATCTGAACCTGGCAGAGAACAGCAGGTATACAATCACCTACTGAAACCCTGTGGAAGGGCAGGGAAGTATCTCTGGGAACTGGTATAGTTGTACTTCTTTAGTGAAGACTAGGAGACATACTTGGCGCCTGCCATTCAAAGGTTTTGGGTTAAGTCTTATTGAGTTCAGGTTGAGCCACAGGGCATATTGCCTTTTTTTTTTTTTAAAGGCTATGAAGATGTCCTTTAGAGTTGGACTTTGAACATATTTGTGTAACTGCCATTTTCTGGCTTCTCTGAGCTAGACCATTCCTTGGGCAGTGAAAACTGTGTAAGTCAAAGTCATAGAATGAGTACGTAAACCCCTTTGGGCCAGGGTTGGGAATGGATGGCCCTCCAGATGTTGTTGAACTACATTTCCAGTTAGTCCTAGTCAACATAGCCAGTGATGTAGGTTGATTAGTAGATGTCCGGCAACATCTGGAGAGCCATGCCTTCACTAGATGAATTGTGCCAATTTACATTGGAGTTAAAACACCAATTTGTAGTGTTCCCAGAAGGGGATTCAGCCCTCCTAAAAGGAAGAAACTGTTACATCTGAGAAGAATTTTTGTACAATCCTCTCCTTGCAAACAGCAACAATGAAGAGGAAGAATTATGTTGGGATATATATTGCCATTCCTAATTGCAGTCTGAGCTCATACACTCCATCCTACCATTTCAGATCCATCTCATGCTTAGTGTGTATAGAAAATAGCCAGAGAAGAGATTGAAGAATGCAGTGTTGACATTGTCAAGTTAACAAGCTCTGGGTGCATTGCACAAAGCAACAGGCAGGGGGCAGCTTTCCCATTCCTATGCAGGTATATGTTATTCACAGTAAGAGATTCAGAGACTGTTGTCAAATTATATTCTGGTAGCTCTATTTATTCCTCTCTGTTACTTGCAGTGTGCCTGACATTTTTCAGAGTCTGGAAAGATTATTTCTTTCATGCTTCTTGCAAGTTTGATTCCTAGAATTTCTGTATATAGAACTACCGGTAGTGATGGGATAGGGCAAGGATTCTCAACCTGAGGCCTGTGGGCTGGATGTAGCCCATGGTGCCATTTCATGTGAGCCCACCACCAGCACCACACCAGGAAGTGTCATGGAGTGGAGGAAGGGCAAAATGGCTGCCTGGTCCCCAAAGCTGTCTGAGGGAGCATGACCGGCCCCCAGCTTTAAAAGGTTGAGAACTCCTGGGATAGGGGGTAGAATAATGGACTAGGACTCAGGAGGCCTAGGTTCAAATCCCCATCAAGCCATGGAAACTCAGTGGGTGTGAGGAACTGGTAAAACTACTCCTTAAATAGCTCTCTTACCTTAAAAGCCCTGTTAAGGTTGCTATATGTCAGTTTCAAGTTGGCAACACATAATGACACACAGACTAGTGGCAGTTCTGGTCAGGGGACTATAGGAGTTCTAGAACAAAAAAACATATTTTCCAGTTTTATATTTTGTAGACTCATTTGTGAGATAACAGCATATCAGCAGTGACAGATAAAAAAATCTATATAATTTGACTTGTATAAAAATGGAATGTAGTCCATCTGTTGTAATGATGTGCTTACATATTTAAAAGGAACCTAATACCTGTACTGCTTTTTTGAAATTTAGTAAAGGTCTTCCTTGCTCAAAAGCCAGTTCTCTCTGACTCTAGAGGTAATTCCTTTGGCAACAAAACCTGTGTAAATCAAGCCAAAGAGCCAGTGCTGTCTGCATCTGCAGATGTTTCTGTGATCATGTGGCAGACATGACTTGATGGTGGAGTACAGGGAACATGGTTACCTGTCTCACTAAAGCAGCACCTACTTGCAATTTCTTGCTTTTCAACTGCTGGGAAGGAGCTGGGACAGGCGATGATCTGGTCTTGAACTGCTGACCTGCCAACCTTCTGGTCTTCAAGCTCAGTGTCTTAACCACCAACTGTGGTCCTCTATTGAAAATTTAAAATCCTTAATTCAGCTCCTTAATCATTTTGTATTATTATATGTTGCTGTCTTCTCCAACCTGTTATCTGCCAGATATGTTGGGTTGTTGTTTTAACCATCCTCAGCAATCAGGGCTGTTGATGATGGGATTTGTAGTCTAGAATATCTAGAGAACAGCAGTAGGAGAGACTCCTCTGCCAGCATCCAAAGCCCTAAAATCTAATCATAGCATCTCAGTCAAATTCTGCAGCAATGTTCTGAGGTCAAAAAAGTATTCTCCTTTCTCTGAGATACAATAAATATTAAAGGCTTGAGCCCCGTGTCCCATCCTAAATTCCCTGCCTTGTTCTACAAGTATTACTGCTGTGGGAAATGGTCTGTTCTTAGCCATATGAACGTTGCAACGGCCATATTTATAGTTACCTCTGTAATAAATCACAGCGCACATAACATCAAATAAACACATTGACCAGTCAAAAGACATTACATAGTTCTGTCATTTCTTCCTTCACAACTTATCTGTGATAAGAAAAAGGTTGGACAAAGCAGCAGAAATTATAAAAGGATTACAATAATGTTTGAATCCAATGTGTCCAACCCCTATCCATCTCAAGTAATGTTTGCAAAATACATTCCCATACAAAAGCACCTTACAAGCTAAGGAATGACTAGGTTGGGCATACATATTTATGCTGCTTGCACCCCATGATGTTTGTTTTAAAAAACCTGACTGTTCAGTTTTCCTGTTTAATGATGACGATGACGATAATGATGATGATACTTGTTCCATCAACAAGCAACCTCAAAAGTACACAAAGTACCAACCATTAAGACAGGGATTCTCAATGTGTAGCCTGCAGGCCAAATGCAGCTTGCAGCACCATTTCATGTTGCCCCCCACTGCCTCCACCACACCAGGAAGTGTCATGTGGTGGAGAAAGAGCAAAATGGCCTTCTGGACCCCGAAGCTGTCTGAGGGAGCGTTTCCCGGCCCCTGGGTTTAAAATGGTTGAGAACTCCTGCATTAAAGCAAGAAAATTTAAAAATCAGGCCACCATCTTCTTCATACTAATTTCACAAATGGGAATCATTTTGAAATCTCTGGTTAATCTAAAATACTTGACAATAGCTGCTAATGTGCTTCCTTAAATAAAAAAAAATCAGGGATTTTGCAAACACATCATCTCACCCACACACGTAGGAACTTGACTCTTTGGTCCACCCCCATGCATCAGTAATATTGATAATTCTTTTTCTAATCATGATGGGGATGTTACATAACTTGTGGCCCTTCAGATGTTGTTGAATCCCAATGCTTAAGGAACTGTAGTCTAACCTTTTAGAGAACAACAAGTTTCTGATCAGGATTAGGTATTTAATATTTTTAGATCAGTATTGCACACAAAAACTGGAAGCACATTACCAGACTGCTTTCACTTAGGAGTTATTCCCAGAGATTGAATAAATTATTTTCTGGACTATATCTCTCAGAAACTCAGACTTCTCCAATCTGATTTTGGATTTTGGGAACTGGTTCAAATAAGTAGCTTTTCCAACTCTTGGTCATTCTCAATCTTACATGAAGATGCCAGAAGCTGAACCAGGTATCTTTTATGTGCAAAGCAGGTCCTGTATTGCTTGCTACTTTTGGCTGATTGTCTCCTATTTTAGTCATTTCTAGTTTTGAGAGATGTTTACATGCTGGGTTATATATTTGCTTGTAACATACAGCTATGCTAAAATCTACCGTGACCTTGAGCAGACCATCCGCATGGCTGATGCCCAGGAGGACCTTCGGTGGTTTCGCAATACTAGTGGCCCTGGGATGCCCATGAATTGGCCTCAGTTAGAGGTAAGAAGTTGTCTCACTGGGTTACCTCCAGAAATGACTATCTCAATTGGCTGTAGCATATTGATTCAATGACTATGGCCTATAAATATCTGCTGGTGTTCACAATGTCTCTCATCATCATTTCTCAGAAATCTTTATATTCAGAACAGCACTATGTGTCTAATAAATGCCAGAGGCTGAGGAATAATAACAGGACAACGCTTTTGCTTTCATGTCCTGCTTTTGATTGTTCCAGGGGTGTCTGATGGACTATTGCAGAAAACAGGATGCTGTGCTGTTAGAGTCTGTTCCAACAATCTCTTTTGGTGTTTGTATATTTAAAATTGGGGTGTGATGCAGTTGAAGCTTTGGAGAAGAAAATCAATGCCAAGCTGCCACTGTGAGATGAGAAACGTGTTCTTTGGGTTTTTAGGAGTGGAACCCAGATGCAACACAAGTAGTAGCAAAGAAAGAAAAACCTAAAAAGAATGAAGCAGGCAACACGTCAAGTGCTGGTTCAGGTGGAGAGGCAGCAGCCCAAGCTGGGGACCGTGGCAGGTGAGTATGCCAAGCCTCTTCCAGTTTGAGGCCTATGAGGTATCTTCTTATAAGATGTAGCCAGAAGGAATAAGATCTGATGACAGTAGAATGTCATTATGGGAAAGGGCCTCCCAGTATTGGTTGTTATCTGAGCACTTTATGCTGTAATATTGGTTCTCATGGCACCACGTTACATTACTAGTGTGAGCAGCTATGACCGCAACCAAGCCTACGCTGCAGAGTGGTCAGATGATGAAGGCGGCAACACCTACAACTCCAGCGAAGCTAACGGTGGTGCCAACTCCTTTGAGGAAGAGTCAACAGTGAAAGGCACGCGTGTACGAGCTCTGTATGATTATGATGGACAGGAACAGGATGAACTGAGCTTCAAAGCAGGTATGCCATCATTATGTGGTATCTGAGAAAGCTATGAGGTCATCAATCACTCCTCTTTAAGATCCATAAACAAAGTCAGCTGTGTGATCCATTTACAAAACAAATGCAGATGGAGAAGACGATACCATGATGGTCTGTTTGCCAGGCTCTGTTCTTTAGAATGAATTTGAAGCAGTATTCCATTTGATACCCCACCCATTCCATTTGATACCTGTGGAGTATCAAATTGAATGCTGCTTCAAATTCCTTCTTAAGAAAGAGCCTGGCAAAAAGACCATCATGCCCTGAACATCTGGCCTTTGATTGCTAATTTCCCTGCCTTACCCACAAGAATTCCTGAAGAAGTGATCTTGAATCACAAAAGCTAGCAATGATATTTTTGTTGAGTGATCCAAAAAGGGTATCACCTTCTCCTTCTCCATTTGCTCTTTTAGATGTTGCTTCTAAGAATACATTAACCATTCACTTCATATGTGCCTTAGCAGCCAATAGGTTTAAAAATACAGTAATACCTCGGATAACGTTTACCTCCGATAATGCTAAAATCGCATAACGTTAAGTAATCTGGGGAGGAGAATTGGATCGAATAACTTTAAGGTCCTATGGGATGTATCGGATAACAACCGCTAAAGCCTGTGCGGTTACAATGTATCTCTATGGAGTTTTAACGTTATCTGATCCATCCCATAGGATTTTAACATGCATCGGATAACACTAAAAATTGGATAACACCAAGACTTGTGGAACCAAGTCTTAGCGTTATCCGAGGTATTACTGTAGTTAAGTCTACAGCAGAATTCAGAAATGGCAGAGATCTTTCCTCTTCCAAATCTAGCATCAAGTTCTGTGCCTTAATTTTATTGGAAGGTAGAAGCTATTATCTCAATTGTGTGTGGGGTGAGGAGGGAAGAGCATGTGATTCAAAGCAGAAAAATAGTCAGCAGACAGTCCTGGTCAGCATAGCTCTAAAATAGGTTACTTTACATTAAAAATAAACCATTGGAATTTCTTACTCACATTTACTGGTAACATGTTGCTTGCTTTTCACCAGTTCAAGTAAGCTACTGTAGCTGGGGTATTTTTCCAAGCTTTGAAAATTGTCTGAAGGTCCCAGAATACCCAATCCACTCTTGAAAAATCTGCAGGGACTCTGATCTTAGAGGCAACCAAGGGATGGTGGAGAAAAGGTTATGCAGATTGTTCCTTGAACAAATAAAGGTTTGTGATATATATAGAGACCCTGTTTTCTAATTTTTTTGTTATTGTTCTAGGTGAGGAATTAACCAAATTAGGTGAAGAAGATGAACAAGGGTGGTGCAAAGGGCGTTTGGACAACGGGCAACTTGGTCTTTATCCAGCTAACTATGTGGAAAATATCTAGTTCTGTCATGTTCTCTGCTGTCAGAAAAACAAACCAACCTTCTGTCATCTCCCATCTGTATGCCAGCCAAGTAGCCATTATGCCATCTGGTCACTCAGCCCAGTTAGAGATCCAAACATATTTTCCAAACAGTCTTTTATTTTATTATTTTTTTAAAAAAAATAGCTCTGTTTTATGGTCACTTGTTTTGTTTTTGAGCTAATGATGACAAATGAAGGGTTAATACTGTCTATTAAGGGAATGTTTTTCAGGTGAAAGCCAGTATTTTATGCCTTTAAAGTCTAACCAACCTTCTGATTGGTTGGTTTTAAGGCTGTTGTATTGATAAGCCACCTTCCAATTGGCTCAAATTATTTGAAACTTCTGAAGCTTAAATTTTTTGGATCAATCCAATGTATTCTTTCTGAGTAGATTGAAGGAAGTGAAATATAATCCCTTTATTTTATTCTCCCTCTTTTGGATTTTGTTTCATGTCTTATTTAGAAAAGCAAAAGGCAGATATTATTTGCCTTGTGAATGAAATCTCACTCAGTATTCTTCTGCTGTAATATTCCTCCCTCCAGTTAACTGTCCAGATTATCATTGCATGAATTTAAGTTCTGTGGGTCCACAAACTATGAATTAGTACAGGGTTAGTCCCACAGAATTATGAGATCCCATTGCCCCTGTGAATGTGATGCATGATGTGGCTTCCTATTCTACTAATATTAGATACATTGAGGCTCTGAGCTCAGATGGCCACCCTATGCAAGTTAGCAAAATGTAACCCACTGGCTCCTTTCTCCCAGCTTCTCTTGAGGGTAGCATTTCGCTGCACCTGTTCAGGTGGGGGATGAGCCGAGACATTGCTTTCACATACAAACATAGCACAGATTTCTCTGCTGATTCCAGTCAAAGTGCTATCCACCAGGACAGGATAGAAATGAAATGCAAATCTATTAAACCTACGCACTCTGACCGACTGGACTTTGACAAAGATAAATGTTTTTTTTGGTCTGAAAATCATTGTTTGAAATCATCTGATAATTCTCCAGTGTTTCCTTCTTGGTGTAAGATTGCCTATTAAATTGCTACACTTTGATTGGAATACAGCTTAACTTTGATTGGAATACAGACCATCAGCCAAGGAGAACATTATGCAAACAACTCAGATGTTGGCTTGTAAAATCGTTCAATTAACTGAAGCAGCAGGCCTAAGAGAACCAGAAGGAATGGTCCTCAAGGATTCATCTCTATGTCAACTGGAGCAAGAGGTCCGTCGGCATGCATACAATATCAAGGAAATATGCAGTTGTTAGTGTTGTGTCACAGTGCAGTGTGTGAAGAGGAAGTCAATTAGATGACTTGGGAAATGGCAGCTGCAAGCTAGTTTGGTAAGAAAAGAACCCAGTTAGATTGCTGTGCACATGTTCTACAAACCTGTGTTTTCAACAGAATTTTCTACATGGATTTTGAACATCAATGCAGTGATGTAGATGTTACCCAGTGATAGATCAGCAATGGTAATGTTCTGATCAGTGTGAGCTTAAAGTGAAATGCAGTGACCCTTTTGTAGGCTGAATGCTCAGGGTGATAAGAGAAGTTTCCACAATAGGATCCTGAATAAAGACAAAATTAATTTTGAAGTTTCTTTCCAATTGAGCAAGCATCTCGCCTGTTACAAAAATATTAGAATGAAAGTTGAGAGCCAGTGTTTCACCACTTAAGTTACCTTTTCCAGGGCTTTGAATTCACACCTACAATGCTTTGAATAGAAAAGGTCAGATTGAAAACCCAAAAAGTCTGCATCAGTGTTGGAAATGTGTTTGAAGTACTGTACTTCAGTCTCCATACTTACCATGTATTTTTAATGGGGACCAAAACTGATTTTGGTGGATAGGGCGACCTACTAAATCTATCTATAAAGATTTGGTATTTTTTCACTTTTGACTAGAGAATGATCCATGACAATTAGCTCAAGATAAACTTCTTTCTGCAATAGCAGATGATAGCATTGGATGACTGTTCGCCTCTTCTGGCCAAAGAGATCCTTGGAATTTCATGACAAGGATCCAGACATCTTTACGTTTCAGAAATATTTTCATACTAGTAAAATGAAATCCTCCCCTGTTTTCAAGTGCTGCAGTGTGCTAAATAATTTCAATCTTCACCTTGCTACTAATAGGACACCTTAAAAAGACAGCCAAAGAATAAAATTGAAACTATTTTACTATCCAGCTCTTGGCTAGTGGCCAAGTGGTTCTTCCCCTCAAACCCTCTACAGTGTAGTTCTTAGCAATGTCAATTAAGTTTGGGTAGAAAATCATCTAGTAAATTGTACCCATTTTAGAGATTCCACCCCCTGTTGAACATCATGAAACTATCAAATTGATGAAATCAATGGGAAATTCCAACACTTTATTGACATGAGTGACTGAAAGTGTCCTTGCTACCAGAGTCTTTTTTTTATTTTTAGAATTGACCTTAAACCCCAGTTACTGAAAAACCACAGAATAGATCATTCATAGATTTCAGGGACATTGCAAATTTCTTCAGTCAAAGGAAAGAACATGACAGATGCACTAGTATTAATAATAATTGGATATATTTTTTATTGTTAATTACAATACCATGTTTATTGCTATTCTTCACCAAATACTGGTCTGAATCCAGCATTCTTGCCTGAAGGATGGCAACTTCTGTGTTGCAGCCAATATAACTGTGATGGCGAGCCTTGGCACTCCAGGTGTTCTTGGACTTCAAATACCAGAAGCATAAGTCAGCACTCCTGCTGATCAGGGCTTCTGGGAATTGAAGTTCAAGAACAGTTGGAGTGCTAAGGTTAACCATCACTGCAATATAATGACTCTACCAACAGATAGCATTTCTGTATGCAGAAGAAGAGCTGTACTCTGGGAAGGATTCCTTCTCTAAACAGAAGAATGGATTCAACCAAATATAAACAGAGTCGTTGGATTAAAAATAATTACAGCATGTACTTCAAAGTGAAGCAAAACAGTTGCTGAAAAACTGGCTGGTGAAGTAGAATTAGAGGCAGTTTGCAAGGTGGGGTGGAGAACCTGTGACCTCTATTTTGTAACCACAGATCCCATAATTTCTGATTATTGGCTATGCTGGCATGAGCTAATGGGGGCCGGAGTCCTACAACATATGGAGAGCTACAAATTTCTCACCTCTGCCTTATAAGGGGGAAAAAGTACAACTAGATCAATCTTTGAGAACATCTGTGTCCCCCAATCTTGAATCTAAAGCTATTCCTTCAAAGCTATTTATTCAGCAATTGTTTGATTCGTGTCTTTTTTTTTGAAGCTCTTTATTTTACTCATAGCCTTCACTTTTAAGTACTTGCTCTTCCTTAAGAGGAGGAAGCCAGAATAATCACCCTTTATTTTTCCATGCATTTTAACCTTCCAAGTCTTCCTTACCATGGGGGGTGGGGGAAACCACCTCCTCTCCTAAAGGTTATTGGTTCCTTACAGTTTTTACTTGTTTGTAAAGTTAAGAAAACTAATTGCACAATATTTTGTGGTAATAAAGCCTTGGCAACTCTTGCCCTTGTTCTATTTTTCAGAAAAGCACATTGTCGCTTCTTTTGCCGCCATGGGCACCACTTCTGGCAAAAAGGAGAAATGGAAACTAGTTAAATAAATAAATATCAGTGGTTGCATATCCTCAAGACTACACATCAGCTGGGCTTGTCCCATCTTTAATACATTTTAAAGTGATGGAATCTGATGACTCCATCATCCAGCTACCTCCCATTGGCTAAACTAGCCTTGCCCATGTAATAAATCATCTCTCCAAATGTATTGGACTTCAACTCCCAATATCCCCAGCCAGTTGGATAAGACTGCATCAATATTAACCTATTCCTTTCATTTACCCAGTTCAGAGACCTCATTACATTTGTTTCTGTTTTCCAGAAACCTTTTCAGTGCCTGTTTGCAGGCTACAACATACTTTTGTTAATATCCCCCTTCTTAGTGGTTCTCCTTTTGTATATGTTGCGTTCACCTGGAGACCCACAGGGGTTTATGGCTAGTGTAGTTTCAGCTACTTTCTGTCCCTGCTTTCATGATGCGTGTCCTAAGTCTTTCCTTGATTGCCCTAGTCAGCCTCTTGCACAACAGACCTTTGGCTTCCTTATAAAAACCCACCATCCTTCCCCTCGATTAAAACCTCTGTATTGTACAAATATTTGGACCCAGTGACCATGTGTTGTTCCTGAATGAATAAAACATGCTGCATACTGGATAATGTAGACAATATTTTTCCGGCCTTCGATTTTTGTTTTGTTAGATTAAGGGAAAAAATGGGGAATGCTGTCATCTCAGCAATGCACCTGGTGTTTTTTGTACATTGATTGTGTAATTTAAAATTAAAAGATATATATATATATAAACACCCTATTATATATATATATATTGTGACTGTATTACTGTGTATAAAAAGATGACTGATCTATGTAAATGTTATATGGATTTTAATTCTTGTTTGATTCTCATACTTTTAACATCTCCTGATGCAGATGTAGCTGTCATGTTTACAAGATGAGTTCTGTCACTGGGATTGAACAGGCCATTGGGGTGAAGACATAGTGGTGCCCGATACTAACCTTCCTACCTAAATTCCTTTGCTCAGACTTTTAGCTTAATTGAACCTGCAATTCAATTAAGAACTAACTAAGTTAGTTAGTTCAACTAAGTTAATTAGTTCAACTAAGAACTAACTGCTGGGTTGGCTGAGAGTTGGCTCATACGGACCAATGTACAGCCAGAGTTTTGCTTTGCTTCTGTCATACTCTGGATGTTTTGAGTGGACTTGGCTCTTGCTCTCACTTGGAAAGTGCATCTTTAGATAAGAGAGCAGCTGTTTTGCAGAGCTTGGAAAAGTTACTTGTTTTGGCTACAGTGCTCAGATTCCTTTGCTGGAGGATTCTGAGAGTTTTAGTCCAAACAAATAATTTACCCATGTTTATGGTTTCACCTGAGCTACTGGATTTGGAACCCCCTGATTTCAAACTAACAGTTAACGTGCAGAAGAGGAACTGATTACAGTGGTACTTCAAGTTACAAATGGTTCAAGTTACAAAATTTTCACAATACAAATGAAAATCAGTTGAAAATAATACAAATTTTTCTGGAACAGATTAATTGGTTTTCAATGCATTCTTTTGGGAAACCATGTTTCAAGTTATGAATTTTGGGTTTCAGTGCATTTCTATGGGAAATTCGAGTTACAAAATTTTCATAACATGAAAAATCCCTTGGAACACATTAAATTTGTAACTCGAGGTACCACTGTATATGTGTTCTATTAATGATGGAGGAAAATGAAGCAGAGTTTAGAAACAGTCTTGCAGAAAGAACACCCTACTGAAATAACTCTCCCTGGTTCTCCTTTGATTGTTGCCAATATACTAAGGATGCAAACATGACCCAGGGACCCCTTTCCCATCCCAGTGACTGATATTTTGAGGGCCAATGGCTGATATTTTATGGGGTGGTTATTATTGCTGTTTCTGGAATAGTAATTGGATTGATTTTCAGGCTGTCCGTGACAACCATGAGGGCAGTTGCATAGAGTCTTAAAACTCTCTTCTTCATTGAGTTTTAGCATGCTGATTGCTGAGTAACTCTTTGAATCTTTAAGTACCCTAAATATCCATGCAAGTTATCTGCAAACTCCATCTTCACATGGTTATCTGCATGTAATGAAACAAGTGTCCAAGCATAATGGTCATGCTCTTGAAACCCAGTGGCAAAGGTATTAATGTATTAATCAGGTAGCCAAAAGTTGTATAGTGGTTAACAGGCCAAAAGAAAAGAAGGAAATGTGTGACCCCCTTTGAGCCCCGTGGGATTAAGAAAAAATGGATTAAATGAAAGAATGATGTTACTGTCAGCGAAGCTACATTCTAGCAGATGGAGAGAGTATTGTATCTGTGTCATGCCAATCTGCCTCTTCTTCCATAAAGAGCAAAAACTATACTTAGGAAATACAGTAATAAAAAGGATTATTTTATTCATGCATAGTGTGTTTAGCTTAGTTTCTGTTGATGCAAAGTTACAAGCTTATCTTGAAGGAACAAGAGGTAGGAGGGAAAGAGTACTTCCATGTATGTGCAGAATATGGAATTTCAGCAAGTATAGTTGAATTCCTCAAAGACTACAGTGATATGAGAAATCTTTCTCCCATGCACGCAGCAAAATTCTTCTAATTACACAGCAGTTTAAAGGTACAGAACACCTACTGCATTTGTATACACATTGTCAAGAAATCAGGCATTATACATATCATTCTGAAGATCAATAAGTCTGAGGAAGTAGCAAACATTGAGAAATTCCAAGGGAAACTATATAAGATTACCACTTAAGGTGTTTTGTGTATGCCTGCTTAAAATTGCTTCACAATGACATCTGTATGTACACATTACTGCTCAGGATGGTGGGATTCTTGTTATCAGTAGGAGCAATTCATGGCTATGATACTTGAACTAACATGAAAGAATGCAGTTCTCCAAGAGTAACTGTCAGATTTATTTATTTATTTATTTATTTATTGCATTTGCTACCCCGCCCCAATCGGGTGAACCCGACTCTGAGCGGCTTACATCAAGGTTAAAACATAGGATAATCTATATTAATGCTATTTATAATTAAAACTTAATGTTTAACTCTAAAAACCATAAAAAGTTAAAACAGTGTACAAGCTGCACACAAATTATATAAAATTCAGACCCAAAAGGGTGGCAGTCCATTAAATAAGCCACCTAGCATGAGAGAATATGGAATATTCAGTCAAAGATTTCCTAATATCATTAGTGGCTTAAGCAAAGACCATAGCCACTTAATAATATGGAGAAATTGAGAAATCAAAAACTTCCCTTTGTCCTTCTGTAGTTTTCTCAAATGTTTTCTCCCTATGTTTTTAAAGTGAATTTAGGCAGTGGTAATGTACGGTACCTTTGGGGGAACCCAGTTAGAGGGAAAGCAAGGAGATTTCTTCTTGCAATGCAAGCCAGAGCAAAAAGAGTCATTTGTGGTGTGTGTATCATATAGATAAAAGAGGTGCACCACATGGCATACTGGACCTCCACCCAACCTTATGCAACCCTATTTAGCTGCACCAGACTGCTCCAACTGAGCCGTCTAGCTAACAATGAATTTCTTTTGATTTTTTTTATCTTTGCAACAAAAATCTGCTTAGATAGCAACAATTCCCAATACAATAAACTTGGTTCTTTACTATAACCAGGCAGGCATATTTCACTGCATTAATAATGAAGGAGTAGAAAACAGGGTTAAGAAAAGGCCTTGATTCTGCAAAAGGAACTTCCCAATGAAAAACTTCTCAGTCCTTCATACACTTCCACCAATGTATTGTGTACCGTTTCTCCACAGAGAACACAGGGCAGACAAAGAACATAAACCTTCACATAGGTATAAATTTCTTGCCATCACAGAATTCCCCTGCTGCTGAAGTTACTGCAACAGAAAAGGAAAAAAAGCAGTGCTTTTTGTAAGGAAACACATTAGACACCATTCAGTTTTGTGTAAGCATTTATGATCAGGTGCTACTTTATTTGTGAGATGTTTGGTTGCTCACATTCTATTATAAATTACATGACTAATCCAGTCTATAAATCTTTTTTTTATATATAAACAGAAGCACTGAGCGCTTTGAAGTCATACATTACACAAAAATAAATTTCTCCCAAGAGTTGGATTTAAGGAGAGGCTGTAACAAAACAAAACAATTGTTCCTCAAATATACTGTACATTTTGGTCCACAAACCATGAAAAAGGCAGTAGTCAAAGTAGGCAGCTAATAGAATTTTGAGCAAGAATATTTTTCTTTGGTTTGGCTGTTAATATAAGATTCCTTTCCTTTAACCTGGAGTAGGAAACCACTGTTCCCACATGCCCAGGGGCAGTTGAACACCCAGGTTCTATCAGTCCCACCCTGGATGGCCAGTCATCCAGAATGATGGGTATTATAGTCAAAAAGCAGCTAGAGGGCTGAAAAGTATGCACTCCTGTATGAGACATGAGTTCTAAGACAAAAGCATTAAAAAAACATTTTCAAGCACAATCTCAAGCAAATTTCTTCTTTCTCATCATGAACATCACTACTGCTGTCTTTCTATGAGATGAGATGCATTCCAATATTGTTACAGCAAAGTGTCTTTGTGAACAAGTGGAAAAGGGGAAGGAAGGAGGAGGAACTGGTTACACAAACAATTACAATCAATTGCCATCAGTGTCTCTTATCCTGATGCCCTCTGCAAGGACTGGATTTCAGCTCTCATCATCCCTAGCCATCCATTGGGGGAAAACTGTTTACCATAATCTTGATTACCTCCCTAACTACTGTTGATTTACAAATGGCTCAAAGAATGAACAATGCAGATATTTAAAATGAACTGATAAAAGAATAGGGGAATTGTTGAAAGAGTGATATAGAAACACAATGAGTTTATGTTCCACACAAAAAAAAAACTTAACAAGTTAAGTTTCACACTCTTGCTCTGGTCATTCCTGAGTCCTGCTGTCTTCTCATTCAAATGGCTGAGCAGGCAGGTGAAAGTCTTACCACCAAAAAAATGATACACTAAGACCCACTGTTCACCCACACTCATTTGCTCCTTTGGTAATGTTTAATGGAGAGCCAGGTGCATAGGCAGACTGGGATAAGAGGAGAATCTCCCTCTGAAACTTTAAGATGCGATGTTACTCTGTGCTGTCCTTGAATTATTCTAGGCCCATGATGGTGAACCTTGGCACTCCAGCTGTTCTTGGACTTCAAATACCAGAAGCCCAAATCAGCACTCCTACAGATCAAGGCTTCTGGGAATTGAAGTTTGAGAACAGCTGCAGTGCCAAGGTTCACCATCATTGTTTTAGGCTATATTTGGGGTCCATCACGCACCAGTACTTGTTCAATGGAGAATCAAGTTAGCATTCTGTTCTTTAAAGCTAAATAGCAAATTTGGCAACCATTAAAAGTACAGCATGAGGCCTCTAGGATAGCAAAGGCAAAGATGGAAACACACATACTTGCTGTGTTTTGCCATTCCTATTTAATCTTTCTATTAAAAATGTTAATAGAAAGATTAGATGAAGGGTGTAATCCTATACACACTCAAGTGGCAGCAAATCCTACTGATCATGGGATTACTTTTCAGAAGTTATGCAAAAATTCTTACTACAAAATTGGAAGAGGAAGAAGTTTATTTATCCTCAAGCTCTGAAATGCACATGAACTCTGCCAGAAACCAGGATGACACGTGCATCCATTTAGCTGGGAATTGGAACATAAATGGGTTTGTACTTTCAGAAGGCACTTAAATCAGATCCAACGAATCTCCATTAAAAATTCAACAATTTGCATTACATGACCAGAACTTTATGAAGTTAAAGCTCGTAGAACTACTGTGTAAACTATTGGAGCTGTCACCCAAAAGGTAACTTTTCAAAATGTTGCATTCAATAAGAGAATGATAATTAATTTGCAACATATTAAGGAAACATACCATCCACTGTACATATTTCCTGACAGTCTGATCCTTTATGTTGAAATTTAATTATTTCCTGTCTGTAAAGGGTGAATTGTTTCCCCCTGTAGTGTTAAAAGTAACATCAATATTTTTCCTATCCATGATAGATTTGGCATTTCTTTCAGTGGGATCCAGTGGCCAGAAAATATGCAAGCAAAATACAACAGTTCTTCACATGGGGACGTAATCACTCAACTGTTGTTCTTAATGACAGCATAAATAAAATTCGTGTCAGAAATTACTCTGGGTTGAAAGGATTTTTGCTGGAGAAACTTGCTCAGGGGATGCCCGAATGAGGGTCCTTTCATGCCCCCAAGATCCATCTTGCAGTATTTGGGTATCAAAACCCAACCTTCCAGTTTCTAAGCTCAGGGGCTGGATATGTACAGTGGAAGCTGTGTTTTCTTAATGTGTACCAGATTAGTTATTGTTTTCAAAAAGTATGTAGACTTTTGGTAAGGTTTTTTTTATGGCAGTACAGATTGTGGTGCTGGTGGTGCAGCTAATGCTAGTTCCTAGCCTTCACATGAATAGTGTTCAGAGGGACAGAGTGTGATTAATGTAACATCTTGTGATTAGCTACACCACCACTACAGCAAAGTTGCACTGTATTGTGAGAAAGTATTTCATCTATTCTGGTAATAATTGCCATCTCCCAGAGGTCACACCACACACACCTGTTCCAGGTACTATTTTTATACCTCACAACAACCTCTTTGGTGAACAGCACAAGATTTCATGGAGGTTAGTAACAGCTCTGGTTTCTCAGAGAAACTCAAATGTGCTGCCAGTTGGACTCAGCAGGCATGCAGGTGCCACTGTGTTCTTGACTTGGGTCAGTGTGAGCCCTGGCAGGTGTCTCCTTTACATGACCCCATTGTCTTTCTTCTGCAAAGTTCCTTCACACAGAGAATAGATGATTCTGTTCTTCTGCTAACAATACCTCAAAAGAGTCAGGACTTCCATTCATTGCAGCTATGACTAAGTGGTTGGTTTACCAGAGCCAAACCTGGATGGATTTTCTCAGCTGCTCCCTTGAGGGACTCGTATTCTTTCCTAATTAAAAGAGATCCCCACCATACTGTCTGCCAGATTCTAAGTTATCACTTTCATCATTACACTGAAACAACAAGGAATCTTGTGGTGCCTTAAATTTTATTTGGCAAAAGGTCTTATGGTGGGGTAATTCATTTCTTCAGATCTAAGGGGGGAAATGGGCTAGAGCTGCCAAACTATTATGCCACATAAGGACTCCAAGCTTCCTTGCTGTTTTTGCTGCAAAAGAGAGAGGTACTCTCTGGAAACCATTACTCAGAACCTCAAGGAAATACTCCTACTTTATATTCAATTTCAAATTCCAAATTGTTGTAACCCCAGAAAAAATAGCAACAAATCACTCAAGAGTGCAGTTCTTTCTCCCAACACAAGTTTGCCAAAGCATTTTTAAGTGCACATTTTGAGAGTTTATCTGTTTGTTAAGTGGGAAGCAAAGGATGATCGAGGAAGCTGGAAAATTTACACATCATGTAATGTGGCATTACATGATCTGGGAAAATAGTGTGCTGTAAATTTGGCTGCCAAATTCTTGAAGTCCCAAGTGCATTTATTGCAATGAATAGCTCATTTGGGAGTTCCATGAGCCTTTCTACATTTACGTTTAGTGGAGTTTTTTAAAAAACTCACTTTACTTGTTTGGCACAGTATTCTTCCAACGAAATCAATGGAAAAGAAGACATATCTGCTGGTTTCTTAAGTTTCTTGTACCCACCACCATATCCCCTCTTGCCCCCTGTTTTCTTCTTTCTCTTGGCTATCCATAGAAAGCAGCTGGAAATAGACAAATATGTTTGCGTCCATATGAAAGTGTTCTCTACACAAAAGCACAGACACTCCTTCCCCCAATGATATACATTTATATGCTTTTTAAATAGCAGTTACTTCCTCCATGCTATATGAGCAAATAAATTTTACAAGTAAAAGTGTATTTGTATTCCTGTTTTCCGTATTCAGTCAGGTCATTGAAGAATCTTTGAAGTTCAGTGGATACATCCAATGGGTGCTCCTTGCATGGTCCATCCTTTGACTTCATCTATGTTTAAGTTAACATATTACAGTATATAAAGGGTGCTATGCTTCCTGATATCCTCCAGCCCACAAAGTACTTGGTATTTAGGAATTTGCTACATCTGCTCTACTCTTCAAACAGGGTGAACAAACTGGTAGACCAACCGCTGAGAGATATCTGGTTTCCTGATGATTCCTTTCTTATAATATTGCCTGATGGAGCGGCTTAACTTGTCATAGTTCATGGCAGGCCTATTTTTCCGGATTCCCCACAGACGTGCTACCTGGGCAGAATCTTCTATCTTAAATATACCTAGAATGTAAATGTGAGAAACAGTTACATTATTTGCTTTAGCCATGCCCCTTTCCCAATCAAACCATAATACAGCTCTTTTGAGCCCCAGTGCTGTAACTTGACCTTGAGGAGCAAGTCACTGAAAAGATATCGGAGAGTGAACAAAACAAAAAGACAAAAAATGTTGTGGCACTTCAAAGACTAACTGTTGTATTTAATGTTAGCTTTCACAGATCAAGTCCACTTTGTCAGACATAAGAGTGAAACTTCATGCCATCAATTTATACAAAACATGGTATCATACAATACATCATACAATACTTCACATTATACAATACATGAGATTAATGTATAAATGGATGCCATGAAGTCTCATTCTTATGTCTGATGAAGTGGACTTGATCCATGAAAGCTAAAATTAAAATATAGCAGTCTTTAAAGTGCTGCAACATTCTTAATCTTTTTGTTTTGTTTACTCTCTGATATGTTTGAAACACAGACAAATACAGCTACAATTTCAAAAAAACTGAAAGGCTTGTTTAATAAAACTCTGAAGAAGAAAAAAAATGAAGACCCATGCGAATGAATTATGCAAGTGTGAGAAGAGCAGTCCTAGGCATAAAGGGAGCCAAACATACATGAATCATGAACAACATCGGGCTGCAATTTACTGGTAGGTTAAAACTTTGGAAAGTTGCCTTTTGGGCTACAACTCTTATAATTCTCCAGCCAATATGGGTGGTGATTGAAGCTGGCTGGGAGATTCAGAGAGTTGCAGTCAAAAGATATCTTCTCCAGCTTCTGAGTCAAACAAAAACCCACCTGACATGGGGACAATAAAAAAATCAGACAGCGGCTTTGCATTTCCAAGAAGCAATCATAACACGAGAAAATTACGGGCTGAACTCGTTCAATACCACCATTCTGCCTCCTTTATTATACGGCAGTGAAATGTGGGCACCTACAAAATCTGACATCAAAAAAATTGATAAAACACAAAGAGCAATCAAGTGAAGGATGCTATACATACAATGAGTTGATTGAATATCAAATTAAGAACTGCATATAAGATCAGGTACAAAACAAGCATCAACATTGGTTGAGTTGGCAAGGCATGGGTGGACTGGGCATGTGTGCCATTTCAAAGATGGCAGGTGGATGAAAGCTTTCACAGAATGGATACCATTTGACATAAAGCGACCACTAGGAAGGCCAGCTACCAGATGGGAAGACCAGTTCAGGGCAAAGTTCCCGATGCCCTGGATGAGACTGGCATGGGATTGGAAATAGTGGAAGACGATGCTTTGATCCACCACATCAACTTCACATGTGAAGCATGGACCAACCCAGTAACCAAATAAATAAGTAATCATAACACTTACCTTTCTCTTTATTAAGCCAACGAATGAAGCGTCCATAGTTATGAGGTTTTAGTAGAAGCTCTTTCAAAAATTGCCATAGGTGAATGGGCTGGCCTGAGCAGGATGAATCCACCTCATTGTCTGTCCAGTTCTCATCGCTCCCTGTAGCAAGAAATAGAGGCACAGAACATCATAGATATTATGGAGAGTATAATTTTGGTTTCCATTTTTGTTTCACTTTTTCAGTTTAGTTTTGTCCCAAGAAAACCCTCTGAATTCTGGTTTTCATTTTCTCAATTGAGCAATTTGTACCTTCTTGAAGTTTTTAAAAGCTTGTGTTCTGTGTCAAGACAGGAACTTTACAAACTTACTGCTCTCCACACATGAATCTGTGCCTTTTCCTGTCCAGCAAGAGTTAAACAATATAATAAGTAGAACTAAAAAATGACACATCCTCTTCTTCCCTCTACTAGCAATAGTAGCAATAGTAGTGGGAGGAGAAGGAGAAATAGTAGCAGTGGTTGTGATGGTGGCATGATTCATTGCTATACTCACTGAAAACACCACATGGTTTAGTGAACCTTTTTATCTCCATTGCAACTGCTTTCGAGATATTCCCACTGTTCTGCCCACCCCCACTCTGCTTCCATCACCTCACTTTCATTATTGATGGGGAAAATGGGCTCACCACAGTAATGCATCTCTCCAGGCGCAGTCTTTTCTTTCATCCAGGCAGCTGCAAAGCAAGCACAAATCTCAAGGGATGCTCTAGTTGTGAGCCTAATGGCCTGTAGCAAGCACACTTCCTCATTCTTCAGGTCCATTCTACATGACTTCAAGAAAGGCACTCATTCACAGAAGTGGAAGGAAGCAAAAGGTCCATCCATCCACCAATTTTAAAGCCAGAAGAACGAACTTACACAGAACTGCTTTAAATATATTTTGCCTCCAGGCTGAATGCTACAAAAGATGCCAGCAAACCTGTGGTTCCTTTAAGTCCTAGCTGCAATTTCCAGGGATGCCCTGAGCCCTGCTAACAGATTCCTCTCAGCAGTTTCCCACCTTTTTTTTTTCTTTTGCTACTCTTGGAGCATGACAAGGAGAGAAAGTCCTTCATTTCACCCCACCATACAATATATCCTCATACAAATTCTTCTTTTCTATATGTGTCCACATGTATGGGTATGCATACAAAACATATGGACACATAAGGAAAGAACAATCTATATGAGGATATCATGTTTATAACCTCCAAATCTAGAGTCACTCCTTCACGTGAGTCTCTTGTTCTTATGGAGTTACTGAGTTGTTCTAAGATGGGGTGCCCAAGCTATGTCCTGGGGGCCAGATCCAGTCCCTGATGCCAATTCATCCAGCCCAGGAAGCCCTCATTGCTCCTGGAAGTGGAAGTAAAATGCACCCATATCTTTACTTCCGCTTCCAGGAGTGACGAGGGCTTCGTGGGCCGGATGAATTGGTTTCGGGGGCTGGATCCAGCCCCTGGGACATAGATTGGGCACCCCATCTTAGAACAACTGAAGGACATGAGCAGCTCCATAAGACAAGAGACTTCTCTTTCCCTGTAAAGAAGGCCTTGAATCCAGCAACATTTTGGACATCCCCCAGGTAAAATCAGATAATTCGGTATTTTGCAGGAATGAGCATCTGCTGCCACTTCCTTGTATACAATAATTTCTTGAGAACCATGGCTGTGCCAACTGTTTCCTAGCTTTCCCACTAGATACCTGACTTCCAAATGTCCAGATGTGCATGCAAGACGTCACCACATGCTGGGGAACGCTGATGGAACTGTTCCTCAGACATGGCACATATGTCCTTTCCAGACAGATCCTGGAATGATTTCCCAATCTGAGGCAACCGGTACTGGTGTTCTGTCCATAAGATCCACTTCTGGACATTTCCTGGGCTCCATTCTGCTGGGTCTATAAAAGAACATGAAAAACATTTTCAGCTATAGTGCACATTGCCTGTTGCAATCCATCTTTAAAGCAAATTACTTAAGAGGCATTGTGACTGGCCAGCATTAAGAGATGAGACCTTCCTCATCTTCTGGTCTGTATGACACCTCTGTCTCATCAACCAATCCATAACTACTGAGAAAGCAGTCTTGCTCCAACTTTTTCTACTATAACTTTTGATTTGTGTTCCAAGCATGATCTCTGATGGCAGGATTTACCATGAGCTATCACTTTTCTTGCTACAGCACTTGTTTATTTCAAGCAGAGAACTAGCACTATTGGCAGAATAGCTATATGTATATCATTATCATTTCAGATATTTCTTAATACTCCTTACATGGAGGAATGAAACTCAACCAAAATAACTCTTTGGACATAGTCTAGATTTTGCATTTGACCTGGCATCACTCTCACAGTTTATCTAATACACCTCATATATTGTTCTTAATGAGAAAAGCAGCTGCTATGAAAAAGAAGATCCTAACCAGGGGCAGCCCTATGATTCAGTAGTGTAATGTGTGTCTGCCTCAGAGACAGCAGATTTTGTGCTTCACAACAGACCAAATGGTTTCTTATTCAATTTTGTATTCTTGCATTTTTATGACATAGATGGGGAGACTTACTTTGAAATTTACTGCATCTTACACCAAAATAATTTGCTTGGCTATCTACTGTGTGTACACAACACTTGTATAAAAGACCTAAACTGTAGGTTCATTAGGTAGATGTGTATAGATCAGGCGTTCTCAACCTATGGCCTGTGGGTGAAACCCAGCCCCCGACACAAATTCATTCAGCCCCCAATGCCATTGCCGATCCCGGAAGAGAATTAATACACATTCTGCGCATGCGCAGAACATTCTGTGCCTGTGCGGCATGCATTTTACTTCCACTTCTGGGTGGGAGGAACCACGTGACTGGCCTGATCAGCAGTCCAGGAGGCGTGGTCAGGCCCACGACCTGAAAACCTGGTACAGATGCAAGTTCACATACAAGTGTGAATGGGAGCATTCTTTGACAGGACAATAATGAACCAAGTGAAGGAGGAAGCAGTGTTTTGTAAGTCAAAACACAATTCAAGGCATGGGTGAGCAACCTAGATTCTACAGATGTTGGACTCAAATCCCTCCCCTCCCCGGTTCAGACCCTTTAGAATAGCTAGTGGGAAGTATTAAGGAATTGTAATCTAATACTGTATCTACAAATCAAACATTTCCCCATATGTGGTTTAAGGTAGCCCTCTCCAAGATGGATCCATCCACATCATTTTACATGAACTTCCAGTAGCTACAGCCATGCTTTGATCACGAAGTTAAGCTTGTCACTTGCTAGTACAGCACCAGAAGTGTTCTACTTAATATCTACTTAAAACCAGTCAGTTTTATAATGATGAAACAACCAACATGCCCACAGAAGGGTGGGAAAGAAGCTTGGCACAGGGAAGAGTTATTTCTCCACTCATATTTTTGCCTCCCTTTCCATCTTTGTCCATGTTTCCATTATTCCTGAAGTACATTTGGTTCATGCTACTTAGCCAAATATGAATTCAGAAAACACATGGTTATAATAGGAAGTGCATAAACAAAAGGTAGAAAATTGTACTGCAAAAAAAGGCAAAAAAGGTGCTATAAAGCATGCTATCATTAACTATAGCAAATAACAAAACACTAAAGAATAACTACAAACAATATGTGGGAAAAGTAAATACACCAGTACAGTATACGCAGTGAAGTCAGAATGAATAAATACAAACAAGTGGGCATAGTAAATAGAAAAGTTTTCAGATAGAATGACAAGTTCCAGTTCCATTCATGTTTCTAATCTTTCTTCAGAATATGTTGTTCCCAAAGCATCATGTCTATTTTGACCACTTAGTTTTGTATTTTTTTATTTTGACTTTATCCATATATTGTTATATTCCCCTTGACCATATGCATTTGTTTTTTTCCTGTTTCATCATTAATAATTTTAATTATTATGATTTACTAAAAAGTAAATTTTGATTTATAAGAATTTTTGTCAGAGCTTCCTAGATGCAAAATATTTAGAAAAGGTTTGTCTTCTTCTGGTGGTACTCTGGCCAGATTATCCTGCTATGGTAATAGAGTAGACCATACTACCAGCGATATAATCTGAAACCTGTTTTAATCCTCATGTCACACACATCATTAAGATTAGAAGCAAAAGGGAAAGCAAGGGCTTGTCCAATACATCTTCACACTGCACTCGGCAACATTTGTACTGATTGTCCTTGAGACCTTCATGTTCATAATGGTATACCATTAATGAATAATCAATATATTAATACCATGATACCTAACAGAGGCACAGTACACAGTGGAACCTCGTATAATGATTGCATTATGCAATGAATAAATCATACAACGAATGGATTTCTTTTGGGGGGGAGGGGTAAATTGCACCATACAATGATTGTTGTTGCAATGTTTCCCTATGGGATGATTGTACAATGAATTTCTCGATGGGGAAAATCGTACAATGAATGTTTTTCTTTGTACAATTTCCCCCATAGAGACATTCATTGTACGATGCATCCCATAGAGAAATTCGTTATACAATGCATGCATCGTATAGTGATAAAATCACACAACGACTAGTCCCGCGGAATGAATTAAATTCATTATACGGGGTTTACTGTACATACAAATTACTTGATCACATGTGGTAGTTAGTTAACATTAACAAAGACCACCCAAAAGCAGACAAACAATGTTGTCTGTTACTAGTAAATTATCATTATTGCCTAGGCATTAACCCAAAAAGGAAACAGTTAAATTTTGGGAGCTGAATGGTTACATCAATGATGGTGAACCTGGCACTCGAGGTGTTCTGGAACGTTAATTCCCAGAAGCCCTGATCAGCAGGAGTGCTGACTTGGGCTTCTGGTGATTGCAGTCCAAGAACACCTGGGATACCGAGGTCTGCCATCACTGGGTTATATCATTGCCCTACAAATGTAAGATTTCTGTCTTTGGGGCTGAACTCTCCCACACACACTGCCATAACAATAAAAGGGAAAAATGCTGGCATACTCACCGGCAGCAATATTGAGAAGCTTACAAGCTGTTTCAATATCCTTGAGCACTTCACCCACTACCATACTCTGCACCTGCTCCAGTGAGTGGTCTTCCAGGTGAAGGCTGGTCTGGTAGTCCATATCAGGTGTAAGACTCAGACCTTGACTGTCAATGATGGGGCACTGCTCAGGTTCTTTGGGGACTTCTGTCCTGCCCCCTTGGCTGTTGGGTTGTTGACTTTCTCCCGGACCCTTTGGGACCCAGTTGTTTTCATTTGGGTACAGCATGTCGAAGTACTGGAGGCAGAAACTGGGCAGGCTTTGTTCAGGTGTGCCTGGGGGGCTTGGACTGTCAAGGGATTTCCAGCTCAGGCTGTCAGGGTCTTGAACAACCACAGGGAGCTTCTCCAGGCCAGAAAACAGTAGAGGATCCTGAAGGTTGACCCGGCCGTGGGGCAAAGCAGTCAGGGCTTGGCCAGCACTGCCCATCCCTCTGCACAGGTTTGTTTTCAGATCTGTCATCAAAGACAAGGAGAAAGGAAAGAAGGGAATGAGTGTAGAAAACACACATGCACCAGTCAAAAGGGATGGTTTGATAGTAATTTCTGCATTTCTGCCCAGTGATTAGGCACAATGGAGGAAAGCTAAGCCTGTTAAAGGAAAAGAAATCACCAAAGAGTCACTCTGTGGCCAAAGAGACCCTAAATGAAAGTAGGTTAAATAGCTCTTCATGGGCCCAGGCAACTCTTCTCTTCTGGGTCATCTAGCAATAAGAGGGCAATGGAAGGAATCCTGTCAGTAATGGTGAGAGGATAATGAAACACAGGCAGAAGAGAGCTGCCCATGGTTAGGATGAGATGATGGCTTTCTGAAGAGTAAGAACAAATCTTTCTCTAGCTTCCTGACAGTAGAAACTCAGAAACAGGGAGGGTCCCAAATCTTTAATATGATGAATCCATCAAGTGGAATGGGAGGGAGGGGAGTACATCTTCGTGTTCTTATAGGAAACTATATTGCAGGTTGGATTTTGAAAAATTCGAAGCTGAGAATCTTCATGGCAATCTACTTTTATGTTAGATGCATTAGATATGCAATAAGGGTGACCCCATTTGATGTATTTATTCCTCTTACAACCATAATATTGTTGATCACCCAAGCTTATTTTCTATGCAAATGCACTGTCTTTTAACTTCAAAGATAGGTATTTTTCCTCACAAATAATTCACTCACTGAACTGAGTGAGTTTCTCTATATTAAACATGATTATATTAAATGTTATGGGTATCTCTTGATAGTATCTTGATATCTGTGAAACTTTGGTTAATTAATTTTGATAATAACATGTAATAAAGTCTTTGCTCAGTTGTGTGCTTCCTCCTACCCAGACAATGGGCTGCTTCTTATTATGTGAATATTAACACATGTTAAATTGCCCAGTGACTAGAGCTGTGACTAAACTAACATTTTGAAATGTCAGTGGAGTGGAAACATACAGCTGACAATCCTGCACATAAATGTGGCTGTTCACTTGGTATTTAGGGCCCACACTGTTTTTGTTTAGCCAGACACATTTCCCCTAGTAGTAAGGATAAGAAGAAACTGAACATCAAAGTACCATTAACAGAATTGTTCAACAGAATTGTCTTCAGACAGATGCACTGTAGTATCAGAATTACTGTTTTTAGACAATTGTCTTATCTACTTTCATAGAACAGCCAGAACTTTTCAAACCTTGGGACTCCATTTGAAAACAAAGCCATTTTGTAAAAGTACCATAAGGGACTGTGGTGGCTTTGTAGTTAAGATCCTGAACTTGATGACTGGAAGGTTGGCAGGTCAGCAGTTTGAGACCCGAGTGCTGCACGCTCGAGTGAGCTCTTGTCTCTGTCCCAGATCCTGCCAACCTAACAGTTTGAAAGCAAGAAATTGCAACTAGTGATAAATAGGTACCATTTTGGTGGGAAGGCAAACAGCACTACTGTGTCTAGCCATGCCTGCCACATGTCCATGGAAATGTCTGCACATGCAGACACTGCTGGCTCTTTGGCTATAAACAGAGATGAGCACTGAACCCTAGAGTTGGATACAACTGGCTTTTGAGCAAGGGTAACCTTTACCATAAGGGATGGGTAAAATACACCCTTCCAGATACTGTTTGACTGCAAATCCCATCAGCCCTAGCCCACAGAGCTGATGAATGGAATGCTGGGAATTGTAGCCCAAAGACATCTGCATGGTTGCACTTTATCCATCTATCATGTAAATAGGGCATCAGCTGAAGTCTCAGACAACTGCTTTACTTCTCCAAATCTCCAGGCAGACAGTCAGTTCTCAGACTGAATACCATTGGAGAATGGTTTGAATTTGTAGAAGTAGGCTGAAGTCCACAGACACTTGTGGTATTATTCAACTCCTGAGCCATCTGATGTCCAAGCTCTGGCAGCAATGGCACAGAAAAATATGGGAGAGGGAACACTAATCTCCTCCAAACCTTCCTTTTGCCACTTCTGTAACATCACACAAACCAGACACCTGGTCAGATGTTTTGGCTCTGAAATTGCAGGGAATGCGATGCTTACTGACATGGCAATCTGTGACGTAGACAATCGCCAGTGTCTGTGCACACAGCAGGGATTAGCTGAAGGTAGAGCTGGATGTGTGTCTAAGTCACACTTCCAATAGTCTAATAGTAGCCACAGTAATCATGAGAAGTTGGGAGAAAAGAGAAATATAATTGGGTTTGATAAGATCTCAGTGGGAATATAACGCTGATGTTGAAAACTAACCACAGGGTGAATTTTTAGCTCATAAACACATTATTTCTCTTATGCTCAGCTTTATTAGATTGCTTTGCATTTGAATTCATTTGTCAAACTTCAAAGTTGAAAAGCAAGATGAACAAGATCCTGCAAGTCTACAATCTGCACACCCTTGCAACATGGCATGCTGCTTTGTCCTCTGAAATTAAAGGGGTCAGGAGTGGATGGACACTACCAAGATCTCCTTAGCTTGACTACTTTCTCAGTAAACTTGGATAACGTATGTAAATGTTGTATTGCTGTTTAAAAAACACTTGGGAAATACCTTTCAAGCAGAAGTTCATGTCATAGTGCAAACCAGCTATGTGACTGACATTTGTATATTTTCATCATATACATGTAATGAAAACCTCTGCTGAGTAGTAATACAGTAAAACCTCATATAACACTAAAACCTGGTTCCACAAGTCTTCGTGTTATATGATTTTTAGTGTTATCTGATCCTCTATGGGATCCATAGAGATACATTGTAACCACACAGGCTTTCGCGGTTGTTATCTGAAGCATCCCATAGGATCTTAATGTTATCTGATGCAATTCTTCCCCCCAGATTCCTTGATGTTATGCGATTTTCGTGTTATTCGATACTAATGTTATATGAGGTATTACTGTATCTACATTTTAATTTGAATTACTTCACTTGAATTAGCTGTAAAGCCATCTTGAGCCTAATAGATTTAAGTAAGTACTGTATCATTTCCCCCATAAAGAGAAAACAGGCCAAGAAGTCACATCTGATTAAAATGCTATTTCAGAGTTCACAATACAGGAATCCTAAGAGCAAAAACACCTGTGCCCTGTGAAGTGGGTGGTGCTATGGTAATCTCCCCCTTGCCCCAAGTATCCTTAAATTTTCCTTAGCTCATTCTGAAAACTACACCAATAATACAAAACTGGGCATATTGCAGCTTCTGAAACTGTCTATGTCATGCAAGATAGAGGCTGTTTCCTGCCATTTCAACATAACATGAACTGGCTCAGTGGTTAAGAAGCTCACCTTGTTAACTGGAAGGCCAGCAAGTTGGCAGTTTGAGACCCAGGTACTGCATGACGGTTTGAGTGCCCATCTCTGTCCCAGCTCCTGCCAACCTAGCCGTTCGAAAGCAAAAAATTGCAAGTAGATAACTAAGGACCAAGGGGCTGTGGTGGCTCAAATTGTTAAGATGCTGACTGGAAGGTGGCAGGTCAGCAGTTCAAGACCCGAGTACTGCAAGATGGAGTACTCGGGTCTTGAACTGACCCAGCTCCTGCCAATCTAGCAGTTCGAAAGCGTGAAATTGCAAGTAGATAAATAGGGACCACTTCAGTAGGAAGGTAAGCAGTGTTCCATGGACTCCAGTGTCTAGTCATGCCACCCACATGATCATGGAGATGTCTGCAGATGCAGACAGCACCACCTCTTAGGCGCTAAACAGAGATGAGCACTGAACCCTGGAGTTGGATACAACTGGCTTTCAAGCAAGGGTGACCTTTAAATAGGGACCACTTCAGTGGGAAAAGATCTTGGGGACATGAAAGGAGCCTCATTTGGGCATCCCCTGAGTGGAGTTTCTCCGGCACAAAATCCTTTCAACCCAGAATAATTTCTAATACAAATTATTATTATACCATCCTTAGCATTTTACATCTACCGGTATGTACTGGAAAAATAACATTAAACTAGATGTAAACTAAAAAGATACTGTAAATACATAAATTTAAATGCCCCAAGCATAAATGAATGCATGTAAACAGGTGGCAAAATAATTGCGACTTTTTTCACTGTAATGTCTTTTTGTCTAGAACAAACACCAAGACCAGCAGAGACTTCCTAGGTAGGAGATTTAATTTTTATACAGATTTGTAGGTAAACTAGGTAAAAAGGTTTTGTATGACTTGTTGCTCAGCTATTGTGCTCCATGTGTCTGAAAGAATGAGAAACACATTTGCTAATCTTAAAGCTGCCACTACACTCTTCATCTTTTTCCTGTTTTCCTCTTAGTGTTGAAACAATCAACTATCTCTCAGAAAACCTTTTCACCTCTAAAATCATGATCTGAAGGGACTTCTCAACTTGTCTTTCTTCTAATCCATTCTTTGAAATGTTTTATCCATCTGTCTTTGATACTGAGGGGCCTGGACTCAACAGAGAGTCATGAGCCTGGGGGATTTCCATGGCAACTTTTAGAGGTGTCACAAAACCAATGGAAAGCTTGCCTGTTCCCTGAGGCTTTAAAAGAAGGGCCAGAGAGAAATCTTTTAAAATATGAGTGTGGAAAAAAGGCGACTGATAGCAGCAGAACATCCAAATGTACAAGTCAATGTTTACTTCACACAGCCACGAAGATACTCTTTTTTAATGTACATTTTCCTTTCATCACCCCACACCCCCAAGCCAAGCTAATAAGTTGCTTTTGGTCAGCCACTTAGAACAGGGGTCCTCAACCTTTTTTGCACCATGGAAAAGTTTCATGCTAAACAATTTTTCCACAGACCAGTAAGCAGGGGTGATGGGATTTTTAATTTATCCCATCTGCCAGCCGCAGCTTGAATATGGGCAGTGTGTGATACCTCACTGAACACAGGTGGGTAGTGGGTGGAGCCCCACCATAGTTAAGCAACATGGAGGAGGGGTGGCCACCTGTCTATCTGCTGTATCTGAAGGCCATGCTCTCGCTTGATTTTCCAGGCAAACCCAGCAGAGCACGTGGAGGGCAGAAGGCTGCCATCGGGGCTCCCAGCATCACCCACCCCCCACAGCCTAGTTCAGGATAGCCCGAGGGCCGGTACCAGTCCATGGCTGGGTGGTTGGGGACCCCTGACTTAGAAGACAGTGAGGATGAAGCTGTTCAGATGCTTGCTTTCCTTTTACTTTCTCTGTTGTGCATATTAGATGCCATACCTGTAGGTAGATCTTCTATTTTATTATCTGTACAGTACTTTAAAAAACATACACATTTTGTGTTTGATAACAAAAACAGCAACAATAATTCTTCCAGCAATATGCTGTAAATATTTTACAACTGACAGAAATGAAATAACTTGATTATGACTATTTGAGATTGATTTTTTTGGGGTGGGGGGACTCAGCCATACAGATTGACAGAAATTGGGTCTGGAGAGTGTCATGTCTGTCCCTCAGAAGCTGACGTGAAACTTCCTTTTGCCATGTTACTTGCTTATTGTTACTTGCAACTAACCTTTAGCAGGACACACACTCAATTCCTGTGTGTGTATATTTAACTCTTCATGCAGCCAGCTTTCAGGTACTAAACTCAGCATCACACCATTTAAACAAAACAAATAGAGTTTTATTAAAATAGTTGTGTTAACAAGAATACTACTTATTCAAAGTAATCACAATTATAACAACTGGGGATTTTTCATTATTGTCAGTTGTAAAAAGCTACAATGTTACTTTTCTGTTAGGCTGCCTGTGTACCTGATGCATGTATAAATTGATGCCATGAGGCCTCACTCTTATGTCTGAGGAGGTGGATTTGGTCCACAAAAGCTCACATTTAAATACAGTAGTTAGCCACAACATTTTTTTTGCTGTTGTTTTTTTTTACTCTCTGATATTCTTGCACAGACTAACATGGCTAACACTTCAAACACACTTATATACCGTCCCATAGCACTTACTCATGTGGTCTGGCCCATGGCACAAAGAGGTTGGGAACCCCAGCATGCAACATCTGGTTTTTATGTGGGTCATCTTTTGTAGCCTTCCTTTAATGAAATCATCTCTAGCAACTAGAAATTTCTAAAGTCCAGAGCTTGCTATAGTCACTCTATCTAAATAAATATATCCTTTGTGTAGTGCTTTTATTAGCAGAACTGTTCTGTACAGTACGTTGCCATCATTGTTCACTTCAATGTGCCAGAACATTTCACTTCCTTGATGCCCTTCTCCAATCGTTCCTGCCCAAGGGCTGGACTTCTACTTGCTCCTTGATGTGAAGGATATAGGTAAATAAGAGATAATTAAATGTCTTTAATTGCTGCAAGCCAGAAACTCATTATTCATGATTGGACAGTGAAATACAACTGGAAGAAAATCTAGTACAGTGTGATTTGTTCTTGAAGCAAACTAGGAACATACAATCCTACTACAGTACTTACAATAGAGGTTGGCTTGACATCTCTAATGTTCTCTTACAGAGTTTTCCTTGTTATCCCTGGGGAAGATGATTAGAACCAACTGAAAATGCATGTAGTTCAGCACAGCTATATCAGTAGTTAAAATACCACTTAGTTGTAGTTGCGGAACACCAGGCTGTCGAAACATAAGACTGCAAATCCCATTAGCCTCAGTCAGCTCACCCAATGGTGAGAAATGACAAAAATCAGATCTGGGACAGCTCCAGTTTCATGGCCCCAGCTGAAGTCCTAGGGAGCTACTGGGCTTCCCAAGGTCCCCAGATGGAGAATCAAATCCCCAAAAGACTGGTTTTATTTTGTGCAAAGTGTTTCATGCTCAGCCACTCATCTCTTTCCTATTTCCAACTAGTACCAGGGCTTGCTGGTTCATCACAAAAATGTTTGTACCTCTGTTATGCATGTGGATGTGCAGAGAGAAGTGTAGGGAAGGAAGAACCACTTGTACCTGACATTCTATAGTCTTTTTATGGACACTAGTTGAGGTGCTGTGTTGTAGCAGGCTGTGGTGGCTTAGTGGTTAAGAAACTCACCTTGTTAGTTGGAAGGCTGGCAAGTTGGCAGTTCAAGACTCAGGTACTGCATGACAGATTGAGTGTCTGTCTCTGTCCCAGCTCTTGGGGACATGAAAGGAGCCTCCCTTGGGCAGAGTTTCTTCTGCAAAAATCCTTTCAACCCAGAATAATTTCCTGACACAAAATTATTATTATTACTATGCACGTGAACTATGCTAACATGCCACTATGCAGTTTTGCCTCCTCTGGAAAACTTCCCATGGATGCCCTTGGCTGCACTCATAATATTTATTTAAGAGGCAGCACAGGAAATCCACATGGTCTGTCTCATTCTGTCCTACACATAAACACATATTTTACATAAGAACCTGTTCCTATGACCTCTGCCCTGGCCTTACATTTTAGCTCTGAAATCTTAGGAAACAGGAAGTCCCTCAATTTGCAACCCTACAGTATAACTCAATGATCAAGCCAGAAGTTCCCCAGCCCTAGTTTATGTTACAGATTTAGAAAACATGTCTCAGAGGGCAAAAAATAATAATTTCTCAAACACAGGAACTGTCAGCAAATGCAAGAATTCCAGATCTCAACCATGTACTTGAGTCATTTTACTGAGCTGAATTATGATTTTTTAAAAAAAATCTCTCTCTCTCTCATTAAACTGTGTGTCTGGGGCTAATATGGGTAGCCACATTTTAAAAAGGTAAACAAAAGTAAGCTTTTAATCAAGTAAGCATTAAGCAAAGCAAAGTTTCAACAGCAAGCATTTTAAATGTTTTTATCGTGCCACACATCTTTAAAACTTTGGCTCTTCTCACAAAAAGCTCCACAAGAACAGCTTAACCTCTGCAAAGCAAGCACTTCACTCCTTCTTTGCACAAGCAGTACAAGGTGGCTTCAACTTGGACTTAATGACACGGTGTCATTTTTTAAAAGCAAGCCAGGTATTCAAGCACAGTGATAACAAATCAGCAATGGATGCTCATGGGATTGTTCAGCTCAGTGGCTTCCATTAAGGCTGAAGACTATAACCTTTGGAGGATTTTTAGTGGAAAATGCACTGATGGAAACTAGTTTGAATATTCCCAGCATTTACATCAAAACAACAAGTCTTCTGCAAGGCAGCAAAATCCTCTCCAGAACCCACTCTTAGAGTGGATTATGTGAATGTCATCACATGTAAAATGCTCTATTTTAATCACAATACTCTCAGATAATATATTTGAAAGGTTGGGTATATCCCAAGATAACAAATATATACAGTACTGTATATGCTAAAATACAGTATCATGGCTGAAGATATTAAGGAAGAAAGATCACCCATGTCAGATAGATGTAAGTGGAAAAGGATTTTCTTAAGGACTCAGGTTGATGGGAGAAGACATTTATAGACATCTATGTTGACCTTTTTTGACCCTTTCCCATTGCCATGTAAGTCTGTCAGACAAAACTGGCAGTGCTTACACATACATTTCATATGCACACAGAGTCACAGGCTAAATGGCATATAAATTAAAATAACTACATAAGCTAAAGCATGGGAGTTCACAGGTTAGCTCCTTCTGCTTAACACAGACATTTTGAAGCACCAAGCTCTTGGGCTTTATGCTGTACTGGACTCTAGTTACCACACATCTTGGTCAATACAGGAATCTGTTTGTGGAAGAACAGGTTTATATGTAAACACAAGGGCTCCTTCAACTTTTGTGAGCTTCCACCACTGAACTTAGAAAGGGATAGGGACCAAAATCCTGTTGCATAGCTATGCCTGCATAAACTCAAAGCTGCACAAATACTAGCAAAATTCTGTCAACTTGGAAATTATATCTGACCAGCAGTTCCACAGGGAAATCAGTTGAACAACCAGGCACATAATGTGGACTACCTGACCATTAATTCCAACGAATTTCCACAGACCTTTTGTTATGCTACTGCAAATGCAGTAGGATTCCAGCAATTGTATCATAATGCTGTTATCCAAAGCGATAGTGTCTCTATAGCATTAGTGCAGAGTCCATCTTCTTACACAAAGCTAGGAAGAAAAAAGTATTGGGCAAGATATAGAAAGGGAATTCTAAATATTACTAAAGATGCAGACTCCTGTAGTAGCAGTAGCAGTAGCGGTAGTGGTGGTGGTGGTGGTGGTGGTGGTGGTGGTGGTGGTAATGCATATACTTATTATGATATTAATATAATGCCTATATGCTTTGACATGACCTTAACAGTTCTTAGGTCCTTGGTTAGGTCTTGAACTGTTAATTGTATTACAGTCTTTGATTGTGACTCTAACAACAACAGCAGTGGCAGCAGGATTGGATTACAGCTGCAGCAGCCTTGAGTGCCCAAACTGCAACCCAAAACCCACTTATTTATCTCAAAGTGCCAACACAGCAACAGGGGAGGAAGGAAATGCTCCCATTGGGATGCTGGGCAGAGGGGTGGGGCAAACTCTGTGCTGGGTGGAGGGAGGAAGTGCTCCTGTTGGGCTGCTGCACAGAGAGGTGGGGCAAACTCTGCGTTGGGGAGGGAGAAAGTGCTCCCATTGGGCTGCTGGGCGGAGGGGTGGGGCAAACTCTGTGCAGGCTTGACTGCACGGGTGCCCACAGAGAGGGCTCCGAGTGCTACCTCTGGCACATGTACAGTGGCGTAGCATAGGGGGGCCAGGGGGGCGGTCTGCCGTGGGCAGCACTTTTTGGGCTATGGGTGTTCTTGGACTACAATTCCCAGAAGCCCTAGCAGGAGTGGGAGCCAACATCCACCAGGGGGCAGCAAATTTGGCATAAGCCCTAGGTGACTGAAATCCATGGGACACTACTGCACATGTGCCATAGGTTCGCCACCACTGGGATAGACAAACAGACTTACTGTATATGCTGGCGTATAAGACTATTTCCCCCCCCTGAAAAACATGCCTCCAAGTGGGGGGGTCGTCTTATACACCGGGTGCACTTCAGTTGGGATAGACATAGCTGCCCATAGTGGCCTCCTGATGCTTGCCCGGTGCCCATAGTGGCTTCCCGATGCCCACCCACCTCATTCTACATACCATCCAGTATCGCGCGGTATCCAGCGTGGCTGCGGCGAGCATCAGCAGCAAGACAGGGGTGCCAGCCTTTTCGGCATGACCGGCCCGTTCTGCTTGGCGGGAAGCAGCGGTGCTCCGCCCCACCCCTTGTCTATGCAGAGCTCGCACATGCGCACTTACGCACTAGTGCCGGTTACAGGGATATGTTGAAATCAAATCTGATGTTCTTTTATGTTTTATTTGTTGTGTGGAGGGTGTGCGGAAGAGGGGGTAGTCTTATATGGCGAGTATATCACAAACTATATTTTGAGTGGAAATGTTGGGGGGTTGTCTTATACACCCAGTCATCTTATACGCCGGCATATACGGTATCTTGTAAAAGGCAGCTTCTTGAATGAAAGGTAAGCTTTCACACATTAAAACAACATTTATTTATTTATTTATTTATTTATTTATTTATTTTATCACATACCCCATCCTCATCCAAAGACTCAGGGTGGCTTACAAAATTAAAACACAGTTAAAAACACATTAATTACATTAAAAGGTTTTAAAAGATTTTAAAAAGTTAAAAGGATTAAAAGTTAAAACAACAGGTAGAGAGGTGGGGGTTATTTAAAAGAGCCAGCCAGCTGAACTGACCGTCTGGCCCGCACCCCACACATCCCACGCCCCCCACACATGCCCCGCCAACCAGGTCTTTACCCCCTTTCTGAAGGGCAGCAGCTCTGTCTGGAGATGCGACTCACTTGGCAGGAGGTTCCATAGGGCCAGAGCGGACACAAAAAAGGCTCTCCTTCTAGTACTAGAGAGGAGAGTCTCTGTAGCTGATGGCACAACCAGAGAGCCTCTCGAGTCTGCTCCGGTGGGATGGACAGATGTCCTCGGGATGATGCAATCTCTCCATTTGTGCTTCCATTGACATAACTATAAAACTGTGATTACCTTCAAGGGTTTTTAAAACCTATATTTTATCCCAAATTTGTAAAATATTCACCAACCCACATCTAGAATCCTGGCTATGGCCCTGGTTATGTGTCATATCAGACAACAACCAGAGCAAGCCAAGTATGAAGACACAGTTAAGAGGCATACACTAGCTCCCCAGTCCCTATGTGATATTGTGAGTTTTTATCTAAAAATTAGCTTTGCTAAACTCTTCCAAAATGGATACCATTGAAAAAATATTCCTACTGTTCTGACAATTTCCAAATTTGTCCCATGTTGTGAGTTGGTGCTGAATCTATTCTGGAGTTCCACAAGGGAAATATGAATCTGCAGGTGGTCATGATTTGCTGCATGGTCTTGGCCTTTGTGGCATATTTGTTCTAAAATGTAATTCACTTGCCTTGAAAAGATTCTGTGTGACAGTCTTAAACAAGGGCTTTCTGCACCCACCCCACTACCCCCGAAGTGTGCCATCTGTTCAGAAATGCAGGTTTAGAGGCAGTTAATGTTTTACATACCAAGAATCCCCATGGAGTGCTTGCATCAGTCATTTCCCCAGAGAAATGTTGCCTAGCTCCAAATCTCTACTTTATTTGCTCTGGATTAAATTAAGGCTTTAACAAATCAACGCTAAATCCAGCTTCCATGCAGTTTTCAACACAAAAGGGACTTGGTAACAGCTTGCAAGACCTGAGATCCAAGAAAGAGTTTCGCCAAATGGTGACAGTGGGGGTGGTGGTGTTGCTTGGATGTAGGATTAGATCATACTCCTGCTTTGACCACAACCAAAAGAGATAATCAAGAAGGCAGGATGTCAGTTGTTTGGGGAGCCTAATGTTAACTGAGCTGAAGAAGCTGCCTGTTGGTTTCTGTCAGCCACTACAATCAGAAGGGGCTGCTGTGGCTCTGTGGTTAAGAAGCTCACCTTGTTAGCTGGAAGGCTGGCAAGTCAGCAGTTGGAGCCCCAGGTACTGCATGACAGATTGAGTGACCGTCTCTGTCCCAGCTCTTGGGGACATGAAAGGAACCTCATTTGGACATTCCCTCAGCAGAGTTCCTTCTGCAAAAATGCTTTAAACCCAGAATAATTTCTGACTACAATCAGGCTATTCATGTTCTGATCAGAAAAGCAAGCGACAAAAGTCTTCTGAGACTTATTGCCAAAACAAGTAACTTTTCCAAGACCTGCACTAGCAAAGACCAGTGTAGTAAAACATTATGTACATAAGAGCTACAAAGGCTTTACATATAGCAAAATTACTTTCCTGGTAGAATATTTTAAAGCCGTTAATATCAATTCTCACCTAAATCTCTGGTGCCTGAATTCTTATACAGTACCTGATATAATTTGCATTTGTTTATTTTATTTATTTTATTTGACTTGTTTAGCCACCCCCTTGCTGAGGTGACTCCGGGAGGCTTACAACACAAGAAAACCCAACACAACCCATTAGGGCAATTCGTACATATGGATAAAACATCATAAAAATGCTGAAGTCTCTAAAATAAAAAATCTTAAAATCACAAACATTTGAATCTAAAATATCTAAAATCCCCATAATATAATTGTCAGATGGTCATATGAGCCAGCGGGGTTGAGTAGATCCAAGAGCAGCACCCCACACCTGCTGGGCCAGCCATGTCTTTAGCTCTTTCCTAAAGTCTGGCCATTGTGGTTGGAGGCGGAGGTCCATTGGCAGGAGGTTCCAGAGGGCCGGGGTGGATACCAAAAAGGCCCTCCATCTAGTGATGGAGAGATGAGCCTCTCCAGACGTTGGTACCCATAGAGAGCCCCTTAGGTCCGCCCTAGTGGGATGGGCAGATGTTCTCAGGACGACATGGTCTCTTAAGCATTTGCTATAATACCTTACCTATATTAGCTATAAATTAAGTTTATTGTCCCCCAGTGACTCTGTTTAGTAATTGTGGAGGGAAGATGAAGGATGGTGGCATTTATATTTGAGGTGATTGGAATCCCTCTTTTGTCAGCAGAGCTATAATAATGGCAACACAGCCAGAGCTTTGCCTCTGGGTGCCAAAATCTATAGGGTGCCAAATTTAGAGGTGAGTTTACTAGGGAAGAGTTGGGAAAATAAGAAATAACATCTCCCAAAGTTATTTTTTTAAAAATCTGGTCATCCTGCTATGGTAATAATAGACCACACTGGTGAGTGTCAAGCGAGTGTCAGGCAGCAGTTAACTAACCTGACAATGACTTGGGTCTACAGGGAAGGGTGGTGGTCCCCAAGTGTATTAAATCCAACTTGAATCCATCTTGATGGAGGGTAGCAGCTTCATCAATACTGGCCTGGGGCCCATGAGGACTTTGTGTGCCGAAAGGGTTCAAGACCAGAAAGTGACTCGTGGAACTGGATCAGTAGTATAGGTGTCATGTTGCGATGCAGAAGGCAGATGAAAGGCCATTGCATTATATTCTCAGGACAGCCTTCATGGCTGATCATCATGAGGGTCACCTATATTTGGATTAGGATACGGCAGAACAACAACAAGAAGAGCTATTAACTTTCAGGGGAACTCTATCCTGGGCCCCAACTTGCTGATACAAGCAGGAAGAAAAGGGCTACGCCCTAAAATTGGACTACTATGGAATCTCCCCACAACAAACTAGGAAGTTAATGCATTCAGAGAAAGAAAAGAGGGTACATTGGCATCATATCTATCCTCCGACTCACCTGACAGTGGTAAGGTCAGGTGCACCTCTGGTGCATATGTCCTGCATCCCATGCTAGAGGAGGAGGAAAAGATTGCCATTGCAACAGCATTCTGAGATTGCCCTGCCTTTGGAGGGAAAAAACCCAGGAAGAAGAACCTCAGAGCAGAGGAGGGCATGGCATCTTGCTCCAAGTGGACCAAAAGGGCAACTTACTGCTCTTGCCAGATGAAAAGAATGATGCCAATGTTGGCCTACCTATTTTTGTCTCACAGATGGAAGGAAAGTAGCTGTGGCAAACTCCTTATTTATCATGATATTGGCTAAGAGCAGTGCAGAAGGGAATTTGTTTACATGCCCCTTCTGCTCCCACATTTTCCGTGTCAAGGCTCATTTCTTATAATTGGTGCTGAGATTGGTCACACAGCAAGTCACACACAATGGGGAGCCTGGTAGGGCAGAAGGGACACTTACAGTTTCCCCTCCACATGGTATTTAGACAACAGAATACTTGCCCATTTCTTTATTTCATATTTTTGTTAATATTTCCACCTTGCCTTTAGTGAGTTCAAGACAGTTCCTCGTTGTGTCTCCTCTTTTACACTTTATGCTTCCAATGAGATCAGTCTGGGAGGCTGTGACTGGTCCAACCTCACCCAATGGGTTTGAAGAACAAATGGAAATTTCAACCCAGGTCATGCCCTACCATGAACACCACATGGTAGGGCAACAGGGAGTTTATGACTTACCAGAGTTATGGTAAACCTTGGCACTCTGGTGTTTTTTTACTTCAATTTCCAGAAGCCCAAGTAAACACACCTGCTGATCAGGGCTTCTATGAATTAAAGTTCAAGAACATCTGAAGTGGCCAAGGTTGGCCATAACTGACCTATCTCAATGTATGAGGGCCTGATGGCTAAATGGCTTCTTGCCTACTTTTCTTATATGTACCTCCTCTATGCTTCGTCCCCAACTTGTGTTCCCAACATATTGGAAGCTCCATTTTGTAGCCTATTTTAAAGCTCTAAATTTCTTTGTAGGATCCCTGGTAGTGCAGTGGTTAAACTGTTGTATTGCAACCAAGGTTGTGAGTTCAATCCTGGCCAGGGCTCAGGGTTGACTCACACTTCCATCCTTCTGAGGTTTGATTGTTTTGCTTTAACTTTTCGTAACTTGATGCTTAAAAAGTAACAACAATCTTGTCAGAGAATACAAAGCCAATAGAGTCATCCATCCAGGCAGAGTGTCTAACTCTGGAAAAACTGGTTTTTTAATCCCTTTGTGGATAGAGTAATGTTTGGCTCCCACTTTAATTTCTTGAGAGACCTCTAATCTTTAACAGTTATATATCAAGAAGATGGAATCTGTGTAAAAATAGCTACTAAATTTGAATGATGTAAACAGTTAAGACTGCTATTAATTCCAGTTTGATACGGTAATCAAATAGAAATAAGAGAAGTTTTATGATTTGTTTTTAACAGGGAATATTTGGAAAAAATGAAACTGATTTCAGGTGATTCTTACAGTAGGACAGAAAGATTTTCTGATTTCCAATAGATTTCCAATCACATCAAAATGCACATAAAACTTAAAAAGTATTCCTTGCCATTCCATAAGCTGTGAATCTGCACAGCTCTGCACTAGAGTGGTGTCATCAATATAATTTGTAATATACTGTCAGTCACTTCTCTTGCCTTTATAGCAGTTACTTTTGATCAAGGAATTAAACTCTTTGTGCAACTTTACTAGCCAACTCTGGAATAGTAGTAGAATCACTGGTCTATAGTAACTCAATGTAAATACATATACATAGGTCATCCCAATCTATGACTCAAGTACTAAAGTAAATATTTGACCCCTTTCCCTTAATCAGCATTTTGAGTCTAGCTTCAACTAGCCAGTGTTTTGTTCCTAGTTCTGTTTAGTGGCCCTTGAGAAGGAAAGAGGAAATCCCACAAGTTTAACATCTGCCCATTTCTGCAGTTAAGGGGCACAACATCCAAGTATTTTGGACTTGATTTAAGAAAAGCTAAAATAGTATACTTAATATTATTTTGGTTGAACAATCCTCTAAATCAGTGGTTCTCAACATGGGGGCCCACACCCCACAGGGGGACATCAATTCCCAGAAGGCTAAGTCAGTACATTGGCTGATCAGTGCTTTGGGAAATTGACTTGAGCTTCTTCTTCTTCTTCCATGTCTAGGCTAGATGTGAAACTACCAAAATGAAGGCACCTTTTGGTGAGTTCATTCTGCAGTTTCTTTTGCCTGATCTAGTGTGAGAAAGATTAGCCAGCCATGGTTGTTATTACCAGGGTAGGCCCAATTTTGGTTTTAAAATATCACAATCTTTGAGGATGCTTGTTTTGTGGGTTTTTGGAAATTAAAGTCCAAAAACCAGAGTTTGAGAAACACTGCTCTAGATCAGTGGTGGCTAACGTTGGCACTCCAGCTATTGTTGGACTTCAATTCCCATAAGCTCAGGTCAGCTGATCAGGGATTCTGGGAATTGAAGTTCAAGAACACCTGGAGTGCCAAGGTTCACCATCACTGCTCTAGATGAACGTACAGTGAACCTCGGTTAACAAATGGATTGGTTAACATAAAAATTGCATAACAAAAGGAAATGCATAGAAAATAGTGGCTCAGTTTATGGGATTTTTTAACGGAACTGATTAATTGATTTTCAGTGCATCCCTATGAGAAACCGCATTTCAGTCAATTTATTTTGGTTTTCAGTGCATCCCTATGAGAAACCATGTTTCAGTTAATTTATTTTGGTTTTCAATGCATTCCTATGGGAAATTGCATTCAATGCATTCCTTTGGGAAATTCGGTTAAAGTAATTTTCGCTGTAAGAAATGTCCTGGAGAATGCATTAATTATGTTAACCAAGGCTCCACTGTATATATATTACATATTATATCCTCAATCTTTATAAACTTGAAGCCAGTAGTGTTATGAACTGAAAGAGCATCAGAAGGGTCACCCAAAAGAACTGAAGGCAAACTGTTAATCCTATGGACCTGACAGTCACATGGTAGGAAGCAGGTGAGGTTATCTTGGCATGGACAGCCACCGTGCCTGTCTCTTCCATTCCCCCACCAAAGGCATGCTCATTCTGAGAAACCAAGAGCCTGTGGTCTGGGAAAGAGAAACTGGCCAGCAGCAGAGCCTCTGGGCTGTGGGAGCGAAAAGCCTCAGTAATCTTCTGACAAAATGTGCTGTATTCTAAGGGTGGGGACCTTTGTTTGGCTTTCCCTGGCTTTGGCACACACACTGCTTGTTGCCATTATGGGATAGGTGGAGAGCAGCTAGGAGAAGCTGCTCCAAAAAAGAAGGAGATTCATGGTGAGAGCGAAGCCAAGAATTGTAAAGAAAAGAACATTAACTTTCCTCTCACAGCTTCATTTCCACTCTATTCCCCAAAACTCAGCTAAAAGCTATTCATGCTTGGTCTCTATTTCATACATATATTATTATTTTTCCTCAAATCCCCCCCCCCCAATAAAAACAAACAAACCGGGTCATCTCCATCCTGTTAGTTTGAAGGATTGAAACAGAATGTTTAAAAATTACTTTTCTGGACGAGCACTTCCAGAATCCTACAACTGGCACAGCCAGTCTGATTCTGGGAGTTCTTGCTCAAAAAGTTCAGTTTTTTCTCCTCTGGATTTAAAGGGTGGGGGGACCAAGAATGTTGGCCTGGAGTCTGGAACACCATTACAAGTTATGGATATGCACCGCAATATAGTTCCTGCACCCCAGAGTGCTCATATTAATTTTTCAAGCCTAACAGCTTGCAGAGGGAGCCTAATTGCTTTGGACTTCTGCCAGCAGTGGTTAACCATAGAACAGGTGTGGCTTTTTCTTCTCCACTTCCTCTTTATCTGTCCCAGCACCTTGGAGAGAGCTTGGTAGTGACTAAAGCTGCACCATCTGAACCAGGGGTGCCCAAACTTTTTGGGCCACAGGCCAGTCATGTGGTTCAGTGGGCCGGTTCCTCCCACTGGAAGTGGAAGTAAAGCATGCCTTACAATCTGTTTTGCAACAGGATGAGATAGATTTTAAGCTGCCATTTTTTCTGCCTAAACCAGGGGTGCCCAAACTATGGCCTATGGGCTATATCTGGCCCCTGAAACCAATTCATCTGGCCCATGCCAACCTCATTACTCCTGGAAGCAGTGATGGACACATCCGTATGGACACATTTTACTCCTGGGTTCCTGGAGCGATGAGGGTGGCATGGGCCAGATAAATTGTCATCAGGGGCTGGATCTGGCCCACGGGTCAGAGTTTGGGCACCCCCGATCTGAACAGTCAAATGACAGTTTCAGAAATGTAGGCCAAATTTTCAGAATGAAGACATGGAACACAACTATGCAGACCCCACGTGTATCAAAATGATGTGAATTAAAAGAGCCTCGACACCACCAGACTTTGCTTAGCAGGTATCCCCAAACTCCAGCATTTTTGATAGCTCCATTTCAGGTATACTCTGTAGTTTGAGTGAATTCCTTCTACAGTTTTACTACAGAAGCATGGTTTAAGCAGAGAAAGTGTCTCACCTTGACAGTCGGGGATGAGACATATCCTTTCTAGGATCACAAGCCCCTCCTAGAGGGGTGATAGCCTAGTTTCTATGGTATGAGGATGGGGTGTTGCCCAAATGCCCTGAGACAGCTTGTTTCCCATCCCAAATAGGGAGAAAAATAAAGAAATGTGTAGATATTTTCTTAAACTCCATAACGGATACAGCTTATGTGAGTTTACTTTTACAGGTGGAGAATTATTAAACTGAATATAATTTCAAAAATGTAAGAGTTTAAATAGAATGAAAATACTGTACCTAGACTTCCACATTCACATCAAACTCTTTCCACAAAACTTTTCATTAACTGTAGCTCTTAATGAGCATTGGATATTTTTTTATTTATATTTCTGATTCAAATTAAAAGTAGATAATCACTACATTTATAAACCTTAAACTTTATTCATGCAGGTCATACACTGCGTGTGAGAAAGTGGCTGCTCATGTCCATGGCGAGTCATTGTGTCCCACCTAACAGGCACAAGGGAGCCCTAGGGAGGTGGGACTTCCTAGTCCAAAGCTGGGAGATATGTTGTGCTACAAGTGGGCAAGGGGTGGTTGCTTAGCTGAAGAAAGCTAAACTGGTGGGGATAAGAGGATTGGAAGGACCAGGCAGTGATAGGGCATCAACATTAGAGGAAGGAGTTGTGTGTGGAGAGGCAGAGGATTGCTGGATACCCTTGCAGCAGCATCCATCCTAACTCAGCTTCATCACTGGAGGGGCAAGATGCAGCCATCATGCCAAGAGAAGTGCTGAGGAGAGCAGAGCTTCAAAGCTCAGTTTACATCTCCATCTTGTAGAAACACACATCAGCCTAGGTCCTACCTGCCCTGCCTTGCTTCACAAGATTCTGGGAGACTCCAGTGAAGGTAACTGGAACCCCACAGAGGCAGGTCATGTTCAAAGGGCTGGTGAAGGGGACTCAGTCCTCAGAAGACACAGAGGAGGAGGCGATCAGGGGGTGATGCTGTATCAACAGTACTTGGAGCAAGAACGCAGAGCTGGAGTCCATGGAATTATTGCCAAGAGAATCTGCTGCCACCACTGCCCCACGTGGGAGGTTGCCGGCAGGCACAACACTGAGTCATCATTTTTGATCATGATTTTCTAAGAATCAAGCAAGTAGGGCTTCATCATCAAAGGCATATTCTAGCAATGGTTTTTGCAAAATAAGATGCAAAGAGGAAACAAGGATTTTGTGGTATTATTCCTTGCTTGTTACTGTAAAAGGGTGGGTATGCAAGAATTAGTGTTAGAATAAGTTGTAGAACCTGCTAAGAGGGATACAGGTCTGAAACAAAGCATGCATGTGTTAATTCCCAGAAACCATCAGGCACCATGACAATTCAAAGGTACTAAGAAGGCTGATTTGTAAAAATGGAACAAAATACTGTGTAAGCCACCCAAACTTGTTCTTCCACCCAAATCATCGTTCTCCCTCTTTGATGAAAGAAAGCAGGTAATAAAAATGAGTTTGTCTACTATCTACATATCTAAAGCAAACAATTTCCAGACTAAAACTCATTCTTCTCTGACCTTCTTGACTATGTTAAGATTGATATCTTGCTTGTGCATGTTGTACTGGAATGAGAAAAACAGTCTCGGGGGGGTGGGGGTGGGAATGGGACACAGGAAAGAGTGATTATGTTGTGTTAAATGTCATCAAGTTGCCCCTGTGAGTTTCCATGGAAAAGCAGGCATATGAACCTTGTCTCCTGAGTTTTAGATCAACATTCTATCTACTATACCATATTGCATCTCACACTGCACTGGTTGAGAGAGTTAATATTGTTAAAAAAGGAGAAGTACTGAGAATGTTTTGTATCAAGGAAGCTTTTAAGTCATTCTACCACCTCAAATAATTTAACTGCCTTCTGAAGAGGAGAAATCTACCCTCTTGCGAACACATTTGTAATGCCTCACAGTGAAGATTTATTTGATTTGCAGTAGGCATGCAGATCTAAAAGTTATTGACTTTAAAAGGGAAAATCCCATCAAAGTCACAATTGCCCTTTATATGTAATTTGATGCCATTATTGCTCCACAGTGTTGGATTTCACCTGAAGTGCCTCAAGTTACATGCCAGTGCTATGTAAAAGATGCAGAATCATAGAAAAGGCCTATTGATTGGCAGAATTAAAAATGCTACCTTTGACTTTAAGCCCCTTTACAGGTTGGGTACAAAAGTGTTAGCCCCCTTCTCCATATATGATGCCCAATTCTTCATTGCTACTCTTCCCACAGCTACCATTTACACAGGAAATCCATCATATAGCACCAAGCCATATATATCATGTATCGTTTAGTTTGGCTCTTATCATCTAGCACAGGGGTCCTCAAACTTTTTAAGCCGGGGCCCAGTTCATGGTCCCCCTCACAGAAACACTGTCAGCCCTGGCTGAGTCAAATGTGACTTGGCTATTATCTGATCAGTGTGGTAGATGAATCCCAGTTAATTCCTTTAATCATATACAGTAAAACACCGGATAACGATTGGCTCAGATAACGCTAAAATCACATAACGTTGGGGAATTTCAGGCAAACATTTGGATCGGATAACATTACGTTAACCATTATGTTAACCATTATGTTAACGTTATCCGATCCATCAGATAACCTAAGTATTTCTGAGGCTAATGTTTGCCTCAAATTCCCTGAGGTGTGGCTGTGACTCACCAGTTTCTCTTGGGAGAAAGGGAGGGGGCTGCCTGTTCTCAAGCTTGCAAGATTTGAATAACGAAAGCTTGCAAAACCAGTCTGACTAGTTTAGCAAAGCAAAGCAGACATGGGGGTGGGGTGGGGACTCTTTCAATATGTCCTGACTCCAATTTGAAACATGCAGAGTTTCCATATGGAGCTATGAGCACAGGAATCAGTTTTAAAAGCTAACAGCTTTAAATTCTAAACAGCCTGAAACCAAGATTATAGCTCCGCAAGGCTCATGGATTGTTAATGGAAAACAAGCAGACACTGAAACCTTTTACCTACAAAGCAATTAAGCTTTTCACACCCTGCAAAGCCCTGAGGGAACTTCCTTTATTACAGCAATGGACCTCAGCTAAGCCCCAAAGCAAGCCATGGTAGTGGGGCTGATTATAAAGGAAAACATTTTCCTAGCTTCTGTTCAGAAAGCCTCCATCTGGCTTGCTAAGGGACATAGTGATGGGGGGTGGGGTTCCTTAAGAGAGGCTTAGGACCCTTTCCCCAGTGTAACCCAGAACAATTTGCAGAAAAATAATTGCAAAGAGACAATTTGACCCAATTACCTTTATGAAGTTTCCCCTTTAAATTCTAAACAGCCTGAAACCAAGATTGTAGCTCCGCAAGCCTCATGCATTGTCAATGGAAAACAAGCAGACACTGAAACCTTTCAACTACAAAGCAATTAAGCTTTTCATACCCTGCAAAGCCCTGAAGGAACTTTCTTTATTACAGCAATGGACCTCAGCTAAGTCCCAAAGCAAGCCATGGTAGTGGGGCTGATTCTAAACGAAAACATTTTCCTAGCTTCTGTTCAGATCTTTTAAAACAGCACTTTATAAAATTTTCAAAAAATTAAAAATGCTGTATGGCTTTGTTCCCCTAAAGTCTGGGTGTTCTGGCATGTTTTTGTAATGTATTTACCTTTTAGACAATTATTTCTTAAAGTTCTTTAAGTTTCCAGCATGTTTCCTTGACTTTCCCTTGAAGCCTCTGTTGCTTATCTCTATGGAGTTAACGTTATCTGATCCACCTGAATAGGATTTTAACATTATCTGGTGCATGCATCGGATAAGGCTAAAAATCAGATAACGTTAAGACTTGTGGAACCAAGTCTTAACGTTATCCGAGGTATTACTGTATGCCTATTTATACCCTATATCAGATTCCTACATAACAGGATGTGATGGTGCTATTTAATATAGAGGAAATAATGGTCCATTCCCCACCCCACACCCCACACCCCCACACCCACACAATGAAAGGGAAATATTGTCTGGCTCTCACAAGCCCAGGCCTAACTTTCACATAAGTGAGAAATCTGTTTTCTGGGCGGTATCATTTCAAATTACAGGTACATGTTCACAGTTCAGACCAAAATAAACCATCTAAATCCTTCAACTTAGTCCTAGAATAAGAGATGGGAAAAGAAAAATAGAATGGGCTGGCTCAACTTGTTTGAGATGATGTTATGCGTAGGACGAAAGAGCTTTCATGTCTTCATTCCCCTTCCACAGTACTATCATACTGCCAAGCAAAATAAGAGAAAATTCTTTTTTTCATGCCAGTGGACATTTTAAATAGAAGGCACGAGGAAGATTGATTTGAATTAGATCTAGAATTTAACAAGCAGTCAATGCAAATGTCTCAGAAGTGGTGTTACAGGCACCTTACATTTTACAGGGAGGTAAGCAGGTGTACATCTGCCTAGTCTTTAAGGGCAGCACTACATAAAATACATTACAGTAGCAGTCAGTTATAGAGATCAGAAACCATAGGTAATCACATCAAAAAACTATTTTCTCCAGAACTGATAAAATAGGATCACAAAGATTGTTGATGAAAGGTAGTTTGGGTCACAATTGCCAATCTTCTGATCAACAGGAGAACTCCTAGATGCTGGGTTTGTTTAGACAGGAAACTAGCTATCCTAGCTACCATCAACCACCAAGACTCTTTTGGAGCACCAGTATGTCCCATTAATCTCCAATTTCCATTTCCCCAGGAAACGGATTGTCCAGAATATGCATCCACATGACAATGTGTAATGTTGAGATTTAAGTTTGGTCTCTGTGCAGCAATGGAAAATGTCATAACGAGACCTGATTTTGGCTACCTATCATTTTTGCTACTGACCTCACTAGCTGCACTGAAAACAGAGAGTAAAGCCTACCCTGAACAATGAGTCTATTAATTAAACTTAATTCCATAGGGAAATAGCTTGGTTTAAGGTGAATTGCACAGTAGAGCTCTGTGCAAACAGATGCAAATAGATCACATGTACAGTTTAGAAGAGGAGAAGGAAGCTCAAGGAGTCTATAGAAGGAAACTTAAAAATGAAGTCACTGATCCAAGCGTGGCACTGGGCTGACTGTTCGGACTCTTCTTACAAATTTCAGTGGTCACAGTTTCCTTTTCTGTATGCCCTCCTCTCAGAGGGCACAGAACCCTAAAGGTGTCTTCACCCTTTCAAATCTGATTACTCTAGGCTGGAATCCTGTTGGCATTTGTGCATAATGTCACAGCTAGTTGTTAACTCATTGATGGGGTGTGGGGTGCATCTTGATTGCATAATCAGGCACACAACACAGGTGCATCCCCAGCATCTCACCAATTAGCCTCAATTGGGGCTGTGGTGGCTCAGTGGTTAAGAAGCTCGCCTTGTAAGCTGGAAGGCCAGCAAGTTGGCAGTTCAAGACCTGGGTACTGTATGATGGAGTGAGCGCCTGTCTCTGTCCCAGCTTTTGGAGACATGAAAGGAGCCGCATTTAGGCAGCCTCTGAGCAGTTTCATGAAAAAATCTTTTCAAAACAGAATAATTTCTGACATGAAATTATTATTATTATTATTATTATTATTATTATTATTATTATTATTATTATTATTATTATTATTATTATTATTATTATTATTATTATTATTATTATTATTATTATTATTATTATTATTAGCTTCAATTTACACAACAAGTAACCTATTATTTCCCCAGAGCTTAAGGTTTCAAATTTATTACATTTAAAGGTAAAGGTCACCCTTGCTCAAAAGCCAGTTGTATCCTGGTTCAGTGCTCATCTCTGTTTCATAGCCGAAGAACCAGTGCTGTCTGCTTCTGCAGTCGTTTCCGTGGACATGTGGCAGGCATGCCTAGACACCGTAGTGGATGGAACTCTGTTTACCTTTCCCACCAAAGTGGTCCCTATTTATCTACTTGCAATTTCTTGCTTTCGACCTGCTAGGTTGGCAGGAGCTGGGACAGAGATGGGAGCTCATTCCGTCGTGCAGTACTCAGATATTGAATTGCTGACCTGCCGCCTTCCACTCAGTGTCTTAACTACTTGAGCCACTGCAGTCCATTTAGGGGAGCTGTTAAAAGCAGAGTTGCTTATACAAGTGCCCTCTAATACTTCTGTCTTTGCAGAGACTCATAATAAAAGCAAAAGTAGTAGAGATAATTAGAGGTAAAAACTCACAATATTCATTTTGACCATTTGGAAGCAGAACCTATGAAAATCAAGCAGGCTGGGTACAGAATAACTCAAACTTGTTTGTTTTGCCAGCCAGACATCTGGCAGGGAGGAGAAGGCAATAATGTGCTTTTATTGGGTGCTTGTCAGATTGAATATGGAACATACTTTCTGGTCTCTAGAGTCAAATTAAGCTAAGCAGCCAGATACTGGAGACAGCCAGATAAAACTGTCAGAATATAGGTTTACCTCTGGAGCTCCCATATTTATTTGAGCTTCTCTTAGGGTTCAACTACATCGACAAATACTGTGGAATATACTTTAGGATATGTATGGTCTGATTCACATTATTTTCCATTGACTACATGATTTAAAAGTCAATGTGAATCAGCTCTGAATGCTGCTTGGGCTTCTGTTTCTTTGGAGCTGAATGCATTTGCATTAGTTCAAGTGGTATGATCACTTGAACCAATGTGTGTATGTGTGTGTGTCTGCAAAAGGGTATATGTGTGTAATCATTGTATTTGAAGTCATTCCAGCTTGCTACAGTAGCAGCAAGTCAGCAGGGAAATTGGCTGCTGTTTGAAACTTGTTCTCCCCACAAAGAAAGGAAGGAAGGAAGGAAGGAAGGAAGAGAGGGAGGGAGGGAGGAGGAAAGGAAGGAGGAAAGGAAAGAAAGAAATGCACCAGGAGTGAGGAAGACAGGATTCAAATGGATAACAAGCTGCAAACAATGCTTATTTCTACCCCTCTCTCTTTTGACTCCTCCATGATCCCTCTCCCTTGTTTGAGGCCAGTAAATGCTTTCCCTAGCAAGCCAAAAGAGAGCATTGTAAGAAAGTTTTCTTTCATATGATATAGTCCACCAAAGGCACTACACATGGTCACTGAGATCATAGGTTTACAGTTTGTTGACAGAGACTATGAAAGATGTATGCTTGACCTGACCTGACCTGACCCAAGAGCAGAGACACACAGAACCTTTGAGAACTGTCCCTGGTTCTGATCCATACCTTTTCTGAGGAATCTTGATCGATTGCATTTGTAAAGCTTGAGAAAGTGTTCTGTTCTGCATTTTTAAACCATAACTCCCAGAATGTCCCAACCACAGAAAGGTTCTGGGATTTATTGTCCAAAAGTGACCCTGCCAACCCTTTCTACACTTCTAACCTGAAAGTGAAGAAATGGAAATTTTCCTCATTGCTCAGTGACTTCCTACTCTGCTTGAGAATGTACTTTGCAACTATGGAAAGTATAGTACATTTTGATCATGCAAAATGGGGATCTACAAAGAAATTATCAGTTTGTTTGCATTTGACCTATTTCTCCTCTTCCAGATGCCTGATGCACCACACCTTGGGTTTGTCATTAATCTATCACAAAAGTAGTTAAGCATTCAACACTAGACTACTTAAAGTAGCAGATTTTAAACTTAGGATAACCTTTCTTGTTTTTACTTCAGATCTAGACTCAGTTTGAACTCAAAACAACTTCCTAAAAATGTGTGGTATCTCTCCAATGAAGGAAACCCCAAAAACAACATTGCCATTACAACATTCTCCCTTTCTCAGATAGGTGGCAGTGTTGTTCCCATTTTGCAAATGGAGAACCGACATACAGTAGCTGCATCCAGTCTTTCCAGGGGTGTATGGAGAAGAAGATGGCACAGGTTGGAATTTAATTTCTTATTCTTGTGAAGACAAAAAGAATCAAATGGGATTTTAAAACATTTTGTTTGTATCTTCTTAAGCACAAACTTCATGTCTGTTCAGTTCTGCAGGCTAGGGATTGGTTAATGGCTTTACTACAAGCCTGTCACCACATTTGCTGATTTTATCTAGTATTCTATTAGTGTAAATGTGAATTACTTACTTCACATTTGCCACAGTCATACTGATGAAAAGCAACCAACTTTTCATCCTGATGTATTTATTCCAGAATCAATGCAGAGTAAGCTCCCTACAATGTGCCAGTGATATATACTAATCAATACTAATTGTGCTCAACATTACACAAAGAACTCAAAGGCAAGTCAGTGGCATTATACTGCACAAACACACCAACACGGATCTACCTGTTAAATTTTGAGTATTAGTATTAGTCTAAACCAGGGGTTCACAACCTTTTCATGCCACAGGCTGGACCATGATCCCCCGGACAGCTGAGCGGGCTGGTCACATGGTTCCTTCTGCTGTAAACGCTGCCATAAAATGTGTCATGTTTATGACAGCCACAGGTGCATTTACAGGAGCATTTATGCCAGGCCCAGGCAAGTTTATGCATGCACGGGCACATTTTATGGCTATCATAATCACGTCCACTTCCATTTCTGGTAGCAGTGAGGGTGGCAGTGGGCCACATGAAATGGTGCCATGGGCCGGGTGCAGCCCATGGGCCATCGGTTGGCCATGTCTGGTCTAAACAGAATAACACCCTGGATCAGTCATTGTTCGCCTTATCTGTTCCCTTCATTACAGTTGCCTTAAGTCAAATAAATTGTTAATATCTATGAATAATCAGGATGGGAAGAAGTGATCTGTCCCAGATGTATCATTAAAGTTCTGACTGCCATCATTGTCAATTGGGGGACGGGACAGGACTGAGAGACAGGGAGAGATCTTTTGATGCTGCAGATAGTTTCACAGCAATGACTTAAGTTTATTTCCAATATAAATTCCAATATAAATCCTGCCTAGTATATATAGAAAATTTCAGAAAATGTGGATAGATTATTTTCCTTTTAAAATTATTCAGAGACATGCTCCCTTTAAAAGTTTCTGGAAACTTCCCTTGTTATGTTCTCACTTCTCCCTCCCCCCCCCCCAAATTTTTTTTTTGCTTCATCCTTAATTCTCAGCTTGTTGCCCATTCTCCTTCCAAGGAAATTGTCCTAATTAGTCATCAACAAATTACTGGTCAGTGTTTGAAGCAAAGGTCAAGTTCTTTCTGTTTTATCTTTAAACCTGAGAATCTAGTGACAAGAAACCAACATCCATAGATTTACCTGAAAGGAATGGGTGTGATGATGGCCCCTATTCTGAGTTGGCTTTGCTGTTTCTATTCCTTTGCACACAGGTCTCCATGCCCCAGGGTCAGGCTGCCCTCTCTCTGCCTGCACTGTATTGATTCCCACTTAGATGGAAACAGGAACAGTGCGAAGAGTGGTCTGGATATCAGCTGAGCCCAAACCTGTGCAAGCCCCAGCTGAGTAGCTTGCTGTTCCCTTCAAACTGCTGAGAAGCCCCTATTTATAAGTCCTCTTTCCTCTCCCAGGAAGTCACTTGCCCCATAAGGAATCCTTTGCCCATGAGAAATGGTTGTGAAAGGATTTGGCAGGTAAGGTGTCATTTGTGTTTCACTAACCAAGCATAACCACAAAAGGGAAAAAAATATCAAACATAATGTCAATTTGCCTTTGGCTCTGGACTGTAGGGAGCAGCTTGAAGAGGCGACCAGTGTATGTGAGAAGAAGAATGCAATACAGAGAATGGTACAATTTGGATATCTCTCAGCTCCAAGCAATCTCATTTGAGTTGTTGCAGTTTGTAAAGACTACACTACTTTCATTCACATGCGCTGATAGGGTTTGTCTTTTACTTTCAAGCACACAGTACTTCTAGGGCTGATCCTGAATAACCCAAAGATGAACTATAGGAATCCTGAAATGAGTGCAGTACACAGCCCACATGACAGTAAAAAAACAACTGCAGACATTTCCCCCTCCATGATAGATGGCTGTTGGCACTGCAGGTTTTGTGTTAAATGCTCAGAGCCAGGACACTTCTCTGTGGACAGGCTCTCTATAAGAGAGTTCACATAGGGACAAGCAGCACATGCTTACATCAAGTGATGAGTTTCATCAATGAAATGGGCACTCTGGAAGAATATACACAGGCCTTTTGTGTCATGTAACATTTTATAAAGCACGGTGCTTTTCAATGTAATTAACTCATGAGTTCTGAGTCACTAAATGCCAAAATGCTAAAGTGATGAGCATTGATTTTTAAATTGGACCTACAAGACTCATAATAAAAAAATAGAATAGAAAATTAATAGAAATGCTGATAGTTGGTGAAGGATAAAGCAATATGAAGTTCAGGCTGTTTGCTTCTCCAACTATCAGAAGATAAAACTATTTCTACTGGCTCTCCACAATTATGCATTATACTTAATTTCAAGTACAGATAAACTGAAGCACATAAAGGTATAAGTCATTGGTCACAATATTTAAAAAAAAGGATTCCAGACCTAATCTCCAGGCTAAAGCTATATTTCTCCTGCCATTTTCTCCAGGTCCAACATGGAAGGAAACAAAATAAGCAGTTGCATGACACATCCTTACTGCCTAAAAAGAAACAGCAATACAGAAATACTATGCACCAACACAACTTTCATGACCCAGACTATTACATGAGGGCTACATTCTACCGTACATGTAAATTGGTGTAATGTATATGTTTATCACACAGCAAACTGCATGGGTCAGTAGTATATTGGCACAAACACACTGACCTATAGCTTGCTGCTGACATTAACCCAGTCTAATGTGGAATATTTTTAAATGCATTTGTTGTTTTGCACCAAGAAAAAGATAATAGTAAAGGCTGCTGAAAAACTCAGTGATCCATTAGTGAATTTTTATTTGTTTCTGTGTTCGAATGTTTGTTTGTTTGTTTGCTTGCTTGTATATTGCATTTTATGTTGCTTTTCCCCCTCAATGAAAGATCTCAAGGTATATCAACTTGATTTTCCAATTGCAAGGATAAGAAAAGCATATTCATTTAGGCATCTGTTATCCAATGACAGTCAATGAGATGTTTATATAGCACAGTATAAGGAAAAGATAAAAGGGCTGGCATAACTAGAAAATCTTATACACTATAACTCTTCTAGAACGTTATTTGTCCCAAAGACATGGAACTGGATTTTTGTTTTTAAGGACAGAGATCTGCTTCTTAAAAATGTTCACACTTACCCTTTAGGTGTTCGGAGATGTGTTGATTATCAGCGGCAGCATCAATCCAGCCAGGTTATTAGGAAAATGCTCCTGCCAATTTTAAATGCCTCCAGTGGGCATGGAGCAGTCAAAGAAAATTGAATAGGCCGGGCAATAAAGAACTGGTTAAGGAGGCCAAACAGGTAGGGTTTGGGTTTATTTCTGCATCAGAAACAAAACACCATTTGCAACAGGGGGCACAGATATGCCAAATCTCTTGGGAAGGAAAAATGACACAAAATATTTCTGCCACTGGTTGTGGAATTGATACAAGCCACCACACTGTTCAGAACATGCAGATGAACTGTGTGACAGAAGGATGACTATGTGAAGAAGTGCATTCAGCTAATGTGCATCTAACTTTACGTATGCACAGGGATAGCTCTGCTGCTGAACACCAAGGAATGCAATGTGTTCAGAAAAAGCCTCCTTTGCCCATTATATCTAATTCCTTCCTTATTTACCTGAACAAACAGGCTGTGTGCTTACCTCAGTTGGAAAGGTGTTTAAATATCCCAGCCTACCATTAACCCTTTAATATGTGAACATCCCACATACAAGTCAAACAAATTCTTCCCAGCCCTGACAGTTTGCTCCCCATTTCCTTCCCTCTATTTTACTCAATGAAAACCAGGGTACATGTAAGCCCCTTTAGAGTTTTATATTATACAGTATGTGTAGTACAAGACTAATTCCAAAGACAGACCCAGCCAAGACTTGTACTCAGTCACTAAACAACTTTGCTGAGACTGGAGAATGGTCCCACCCGTCTTTCTTACCAACCCCCTTGGGTCCCTCCAGGTACAGGACTATCCAATTTGCTGCTTGTGATGGTGGTAAGTTCCTCAGATAGGGTGGCCACATCTCTTCTTTTATGGAGGTCCTTTTACCATTTGAAGGCCTACCAGAGAGCAATCTTCTTTCTGAAGGTATCCTTCATTAGAAAGGCTATTTGGCCCAAGTCTGAATTAAAAACAAAAAAGCATAAGGAGATGATCAGTGGTCCCTGAAGTTGCCCATCCAAAGTCACCAGCATCTGTCCAGCAGGTTCAGGAGGTACACTTCTATTTATTCTTCTTCTGCCATATCTGAAGCTGAATATAGGTGATCATCATGGTGATCAGCCATGAAGACTGTCGTGAGAATAAAATGTAGTGGCCTTTTATCTTCCATTCACATCGCACCGTGACCAGTGGTGGGATGTCAAAAAATTTACTGCCCAGCCGTGACATCATCACAGTGTGGGTGGAGCTCACATCATGACATTGTGGGCAGGGCCAAAGAAAAAATAATAAAAATAATAAATAATAAAATAAAAATAAACACACACACACACACACCTCAACCCACCCACCCACCCACCCACAACACAAACCCATAAATAAATTAAGTAAATTAAATAAAAAATACATTAAAATACACCCACCCACCCAAACACCCACCCCAAACACAAATCAACCAGAGCTTTTAAACCAGAGTTTAAAGCTTATTCTGGCTAATCTTTCTCACACTAGGTCAGATGGAAGGAACTACAGAATGAACTCACCACAAGGAAAAGGTAAGCCCTGAAGGTGGTATCGGTTCTCCGGGACACTGGGAAAAGTTACTACCGGTTCTGGCAAACTGGTGAGAACCTGTTACATCCCATCACTGAGTGTGACACCTGCACCACTGATTCAATTTCACAAGTCACTTTGTGGTCCTGAGCCCTTTTATTTATTTATTTATTTATTTATTTAAATTTATATCCCGCCCTACTCAGGTGAACCCGACTCTAGGCGGCTTACAAATAAAAAATCATGCATAAACAGGATAACCCAACTATACCCATACAAACTCAGAGATTAAAAACCCAAGAATTCAAAAATAATTTAAAAACTTAGAACTATAAATTTACAAAACTCAAAAATTTAAAAGATTTTAAAAGTTTAAAAGGTTTAAAAGAGTTTAAAAGAGAGAGAGAGAGATGGCTGTCCAATCAAATCAACCACCCAACATGGGACCCTGTATTACTGGAGCCCCACACCTGCCCTGCCAGCCAGGTTTTTAAGCCCTTCTGAAAGGGCAATAACTGTATCTGTAACCGTAACTCAGTTGGCAGGAGGTTCCAAAGGGCCGGGGCGGACACAGAGAAGGTCCTCCTTCTGATGCTAGAGAGATGCGCCTCTCTAGCTGATGGAATGATAAGAGAGCGTCTCTGATCTGCCCTGGTGGGATGGACAGATGTCCTTGGGCTGACGCGGTCTCTTAAGTATCCTGGCCCACTACCATGTAGGGCTTTAAAGGTAATGACCAGCACCTTGAATTGCACCCAGAGACATACTGGCAACCAGTGCAGCTCCCGAAGCAGTGGTGAGGCACGAGCATAGCACCCGCAACCCATCACCACCCGACCAGCCGCATTCTGGACCAGCTGCAGCCTCCAAATGGTCACCAAGGGCAGCCCCATGTAGAGTGCATTACAGTAATCAAGTCACACAAAGTCCTCCTCAGCCTCAAGCCAGTATTGATGAAGCTGCTGCCCTCCATCAAGATGAATTCAGGTGGGATTTAATCCACTTGGGGACCATCAACCTTCCCTGTGGACTTGGTCACCCAAGGCCATTAGTCCTCAGGGTTATCAGGTTAGTTAACCGACAGCTGACACTTGGCATTGAGTTGCTGGCAGTATGGTCTACTCTGTTACCATAACAGGATAACCTGGCCAGACTTGAGGGAGGCACACAGGTCTTCAAATCACACTCTTTCCCATTCAGGCAAGATGTATAGTACAGTATTACAATTCTGTTTAAACTGCAAAAATAACTCCTAATTTGTATTAGAACATACAAGGGAGCATATGGAGTTTGTTTGTGTTTTTTAAAGTATGTCCTCCTCTGGTGGTGTGTCAAGTGCCACCCTATCCTCACCTAGAGTTGTGGTGAATTTGCAAAAGCTCATATATTTGAAGGAATACACAGAATAGCTGAGCAAAAGAAGCAGAGGCATAGCCAGGCCCTGACACATTGCTGCTTAAGGTAACACCAACTGGACAAGATTGTTTCCCCTCCCCACTTCACATACAAAACAATAGACTGACTCTGGAGCTATCTTCAAGTCTAGTAAGTGGATAGCATCTTGCACCACACCTTTGAAGAGTTCTAGAAAGGCCATCTTCATTTGCAATTCATATTTGCCAAAGGGCAGGATACAGGAGGGCTGTGTTGAATATGGATGCGATGGAGGACAAGCCTTTTCAAGATTTTCTAAGTAGAGTACTCAGAAATGGTTTGCCTTCTTCTGGGGGCACCCTGGGACTGTGCAACTTCTTCAGCTTTATAAGCCATGTTTAAAAGCCTCTGTTTAAAAACCTTGATAGTTTTCACATGCTTCCTTTGATCTTTTCCCCCAGAACTGGCTTTGCTATCTTTGACAGTAAACTTCTGGGGGTTGGGCAGAAGAAATGCCTCTCCAGTTGATGGAAGACAACCAGACCTGCATCAAACTGTCATAGAATAATAAGATTAATGCCTGCACCAAACACATTGGTGTGAGGTAACATCTGGTGTGTGACATGATTGAGAAGGGACCATCCAGATGATCTACTGACCAACTGCAGAAATGACAGCAGATATCCTGACAAAACCTCTACCGGAAAATTGCATTGTAAACCTGTGGAGCAAGATAGAACTTGAGGGTTCTTGCAAACTTGAGAAGGCATGTTGGGAAATTAGCAGTCATCAGTGCACTAATACTGGGAGGGGTCTTTTCGGTCTTATGTGATTGTTCATTGCCAATAACTTGATTGGTACAGTTATTTTCCTGCCTCTGGAACTTGAGGCAAACCCCTCATTCCCTCTTCTTGTTTGTTTTCTTGCTTTCATTGTTTTGTTGATAGTCCTTCTCTTCTTTCTTTGACCCCTGACCAAGCAACAAGCATGGGAGGCTCTTCTGCATGGTGGAGACTTCATTCCCCTTTTTTATTCTACTGACCAGAAATACAGTTAGCAACTGTATGTAAAGATTTTTTCTACTTTAAATGCTTCTAGATTATCTTTATCATGTAAAGTCCTAGTTAGTGTAGGGAAAAATGGGAGGGCAAGAACTGAGATTGGCCTGATCTTTCCTAGTTTTCTTTGTTGTTGTTTTTCTACCTCATACTTTGCTAATTTTTTGGTCTGGACATAATGGAGTAGACTGTACAGCCAGTGACTCAACACCAAGTGTCAGGTTAACTAACCTAACTCCCTAAAGGCACCAACAGCTACAGATGGATGAGCCCCTTTAGGTGGGATGATGGTCCCTTTAGTGGAGGAAATGTCACTGGAAACCATCATATTGGGCCCAACAGCAAAATGAATGGAAGAGGAACTTTGATTCCCAATGGTCATGGAGGCAGAAGAGGCCATGCCAGATAGACTGTCTATGAAGGCACACCTTGATAATATCCTCAAGGCTATGGCAGTCCATTGGAGTCCCGGTGTTGAATCATAGTGTGTGGGTCACTTGATGGAAAGCTGGGATCCACCTTAAACAAATTCAGGCTAATGACATTTTTCCTGCTTCGGGGGTGGGGGGGATGCATTCTTGGATACTAGCTGCAGTCAACAACAACTCTGCTAATTTAGAGGAATAACCAATTTCCCCCAAAAATATATTCTATTATATATCATCATTCCTAAACCTATTTTTCTTGTAGTAACACAATGATTATTCCTCAAGTACTCTACTGACCTCAGAGAATAGTGGCACTGAGGAAGAGAAAAGGCAGCTCTGTCAGCAGTGAAGGCTCATCATCTTCTACCTTTATAGATCTAAGGAATGGTTGTTACCCATACCTGATAGGAAGGCCAGACCTGCCTATAAAGAAGTTGATTCATTTCACCAGGGAAAACAACCAGCTATAATGATTGAGATGCAGGTAATATTTGATAAGAAAGAAAAAAAGAAAGGCCTACAATGGGAAAGGAAGTGGAAGACATATAAAACTCTGATTGCTATGGAAAAAGTATTAAAATAAAATATTAATTTAGCACCTTAATCAAAAAACAGAATGAAATAAACTGAAGGATTAGAGCAGAAAGGGTTTAGATTATACAGTATTGCCCAGGGGTACCCAAACTATGGCCCATGGGCTTAATTGCCACCAATACCAGAAGTGCTCTGACATCACCGGAAGTGCCAAAATCAGCGTTTTCATGCCAAAATGCTGCAAAAATACACCTAAATTTTTCTTTAAAAGAGTGAAAATGACCCCCCCCCCCACGCTCCCTCCTCCAAGGGAAGAATTGGAGGAGGGGAAAACTGCCAGAAACATGGCATGGTTTCACACAGTGCCGCCAGGAGGAACCATGTGACTGGCCTGCACAGCTGACTGAGCGGCGTAGTCAGGTCCCTGTCAGGAAAGGTTTGGGCACCCCTAGCATAGCCTTTGAATTTATTGTCACAGAACACTAGGACTGTCTAACAAAAAAACCTTTTTTATTGGGTCCATAAATGGAGAAACACTTACCCGAACTCTGAGCTATTTTTAGCAGCGCAAGAGCTACAGGGAGTAAAGGAGGGGTTAGAGTCAAATGTTAAGGAATTTAGGGCCACAGTTATGTTTAGGTCCCCCCCCCCCAGCACTAGCAATAGTGCACTACACACTTTTTTCAAGTTGCACAAAAGAGAATTTACTACCCTCTTGCATAGCCATAAACTTTATTATTTTCATTGGGAGCTCTCCAGTTTGTGTAAATGCAAGCTGGTGATGAGTGTAGAACAGTGTTTCCTAACCTTTGTTTTTTAAGACTTCAATTTCCAGAAGCCGAAGTCAATTCCCCAAAGAACTGATCAACCAATGTACTGACTTAGGTTTCTGGGAATCGGAATCCCTCTGTGAGGCATGAGCCCCACATTGGGAACCACTAGTGTAGAAGGTCTGACATGTTCTACTTATGAAGCAATTACACTCCACTATTGCTCAAGAATTCTGCCCTAACAATTTATACCGTCATTCTTGTTTTCCTTTATCGTAGTATTCTACCACTCCCTGTATAGCTGACATATGCTTGAGAAGCAAAATAAGATCCCACAGTATCTGTAGGAACAAATTTCCAAAACTACTAAGTCTGCACTTTTTGTAATCAAAAAAGGTGGCAGGTTATCTTTAGCCTTCAAGAAAAGCACATTTGAGGATTTCATTGAAAGAGTCAGCACAGTGCTCCGTAAATTCTGTTTGGTTATCAGAAAGAATACAGCAGTTTGTTTTAAAATGTTAAAGTGCCACTTAGCAGTCCATGATTTCTACAGAAAAAAACTTCCCTCCATCAATAGTTCAGATTGTGGTTAATCCTGGCAGGAAAGTTCCTTTCCACTGGAAAGCCACAAGGTAGATAAGCATACAATCAAAACACTGTTTTGCTACTATAATTAAAGGATGCCTACGCATTAATGTTTCACAAGCACTGGCATAAGCACCCCATGTACATTCCCTTGCTATCGCTAACTTAAAGGGGTTTAAGCCTCTCTTTTGAAAGGCCTCTATGTTATCTTATCAGAGAGACACAATTTTCTTTATATTGCCTCCTTTTGCCACTGTGGGTTGCTTTTTGCTTTTCTCATTTTGAGGAGTGCTTCAAAATTATAATCCAAGTCAGGCTTTACACACGTGGCAGGAGGTAAGAAATGGACTAGGCTTGTATATACTGGAGCCAGCTAACTTTTCATTAATTTGGTGTCTGGAAGGAGAAATAAGATTGTTCTTCCAGTGATGTTCAGTGGAAAACGCGTATCTCATGTCAACTGAAGTCAGCTTTGCCCTGATAGCAACTGCTGCTCCTCTTCGAAGCCCCATCTATCTGTATATAGGAGATAACACAGCATGCCTTCAGTCTCAAATCAATCAAGGTACAGTGCTCATCCATCATCAACAGTGCAATCAGTTTTTCTGTTCCACAGGGAAAAACTGGATATAGTGGAGGATCTTGGCTTAAACCAGTGGTGCCCAAACTAAAGCCCGGGGGTGTGTGGCCCCCAATGCCAATTCACCTGGCCCACGAAGCCCTCATCGCTCCTGGAAGCTGAAGTATAATGCACCCATACGGACACGTTTTACTTACGCTTCCAGGAGTGACAAGGGCTTCATGGGCTGGGTGAATTGGCATCGGGGCCCGCACCCGGCCCCCAGGCTTTAGTGACCGGCTCCCTGAACCACATGATTGGCCCACAGCTCAAAAAATTTGGGCACCCCTGGCTTAAACTATGAAGATTTGGATTTACCTAAACATACTCATCATGCAAACAATATGGAGAGCTAAATTTCTGTTACAGGAGGAGCCAATTCATGTGACACTTTGTGTCAGTACCAACTAAATGGTGTTGATGTCTGAGTATTGAACTAATGAATACATACTAATCCTGAAAAATATTCGGAAAAGCAGGTGGAATTACCCAGCAATGATCGGCAAATGTATTTGTTGAACATTTTCTAGACCACTTCAAGTATGTCTTGAAATGTTTACAGGAAATAGCTTGTAAATTCATTGTACAGTATGTCCCTCTAAAAATAATGTTGCTTTCTGTTGGCAACATCAGCATATCTTGTTGACAGGCAGCAGGATATTAAAGTCCTAAACAAAAATAAAACAACATAATTGTGATCGTCGTCAAGTCAATTTTGACTTATGTTGACCTTTTTTCAGGGTTTCTAGATAGAGAACACTCAGAGGTGGTTTACCACTCCCTTATGAGGACATCTTGGGACTGTTCAGGTTGTCCAAAGCCACACAGACTCGCTCTTCACCCAGGAGGCACAGTGGGGAATCAAACTCCCAACCATATCTAACCCACTGAGCTATCCTAAACAAAACAATAGGTATGTAAAGGTCGCCCTTGCTCGAAAGCCATTTGTATCCAACTCTAGGGTGCAGTGCTCATCTCTGTTTACAGCCAACGAGCCAGTGCTGTCTGCTTCGGCAGACATTTCTGTAGTCGTGGCAGGAATAACTAGACAATGGAGAGCAGGGAACGCTGTTTACCTTCCCACCAAAGTGGTACCTATTTATCTACTTGTAATTTCTTGTTTTTAAGCTGCTAAATTGGCAGGACCTGGGGCAAAGACAGGAGCTTATTCTGTCTTGCAGCACTTGGATCTTGAACGGCAAGTTCAGCATCTTAACCACTTAGCCCTAAACAAAGTAATACAAACAAGCAAATTAAACAACACCATCCTTCAGTTTTCTCAGGAAGCTAAAAAGACCGGGCATTATCTTTGTTCCTTGTCTTTTTTTCCTATGTTGGTATTTTAGTCATTTTTCTTCTCAGTTCTCACAATGTAACAATATTCACACACATGGAGAGAGAGAGAAAAAACTGATTCTAAGAAGCTTATTCAGATGTTCAAATTATTTCCTGTTTTGATTATGTTAATGTTTTGCTCACTGGACTTTCAATCCTTCAATTTACAGTTGTACCTCGCTTAAAGAGCATTATGTGTTTGACAGGATTGCTCTTTAAGCGAGTTTGCTCTTTAAGCGAAACACCATTGTAAGAGACCAGTTGTGGGTGGGATTGCGAACCCCGATTTATTTGTTAAGTGAGTTTTTGGTTGGTTTTATTTGTTAAGCGAAGCAAACATTCAGATAAAATTCTGCTCTTTAAGCAAGTTATTCTTTAAGCAAAACGCTCTTTATGCGAGGTTTGACTGTATATTGTTTCTCAACTAGTCTGCCTTTTTACAAAAATCCTTCATGCTGCAATAAGCTTGCCACTTACACATCACTGCCCTTAATAAAATGCATCATCACAGACTAGGACAAAATATGTTAGAAATTTGATTGAAATGTGTTTGTGCCTGTCAGTACAGTAAAACCCCAGGTTACAACCGCCTTGGTTTATGTTTGCTGCGGTTTACAACTGCAAATCCTATGGAAATGCTGGATACAACTGGCTTTCAAGCAAGGATTACCTTTACCTTTACCTTTACCTTTACCTTTACCTTTACCTTTACCTTTACCTTTACCTTTACCTTTACCATATAGGTTGGGTAAAATAAAATCCCAAATCCGCAGATGGGCAGTATTTTTATTAGAAACAACTGCAAATACACAGAATATGGAAGTTCTCCAATATGGAAGTCTTTCAATCCAGATGCTAATAAATGAAGGAGGGGGACATTAGAGCTCAAATATTGGCCAGGTGAGTTAGCCAAAATGGTACTACAGATGAGATGGAGTTGGAAGGGTATAGAACAATAGATGGACATTCTACAAAACTACTATACTTGTCTATTTTAAAAGCGTTAACATGATTTTTAAACTATTATAAACCCTTGGAGCCATCCTTCCAAAGGTGTGTACTTTTCTTGTCTGGTGCTTTGTTCTGCATCCCATTTTCACACTAAGTGTTCCAAATATGCAAAGGAAGGAAAAAGGAGCAAATGACTACCCCCTAAATGGTTGCAGACTTGTTATTCAGGGCTACTATTATGGTGCTTATCAGTGGTGGGATGTCAAAAATTTTACTACCCCACCGTGATGTCATCACAGTGTGGGCGGAGCTAATGTCATGACATTATGACATTGTGGGTGGGGCCAAAGAAAAATAAAATAATAATAAAATAAAATAAAAATAAGCATACACACACACCCCTCAACCCACCCACCCACCCACAACACAAACCCATAAAATAAATAAATAAATAAATATTACATTAAAATACACACACCCACCCACCCCAAATATAAATCAACCCACCCACACACCCACCATACACAAACCCGTCATTTACCTGTTAGTATAAGTGCCTGGGCAGCACCATGTTGCAAGATAGATATGGTTATTGTACCATTTCTCTAGGATAATATGCCTTAATGTAAAACAGCTGTACCTTCTTAAGGGTTCTCCAATTGGAGCAGCAATTGGAACAGCACAGGTGTAGCTTATTGATGAAGTAACTCCAAGACTTTGCTTAAAAACCCCAAGCCAGGCCTGCCGGCCGCCAGGCCTAACAACTGCCAGGCCTTTTTAGGAACTGTGGTAGTACGTCAATATAGGTAAAGGTATTAAATACACATTAAAATACACACAGACACACCACATCCAAAGGTGAGTCACTTACCCTGGGGAGCAGGCTGTAGGGAGCTTCAGGCTAGCAGCTTCTCTTCCTCCTCCCTGCTTGGGAGGACAGCAAGGAGGGTGTGCATATGCACCAAGCACTGTAGGAGTGCATGCACACCAAGTGCTTGGCGCAGATGCGCAGTGGGGGAACCATTGAAAGTGTAAGCCCCGAAGGTGGTTCCCCCCAAAAGCTACCACCGGTTCTCCAGGACACTGGGGGAAATTACTACCGGTTCTGGGGGACTGGTGAGAACCTGTTACATCCCATCACTGGTGCTTGTCATTTCAGGACAATGGTCCACAAAGAACCAAGAGTGATAGATACATCCTTTCTTTGATACCCTCCAAATGGAAAGGGGGGAAAAACAAAGAGTGCAAGACAGACTAAGAGGAAGATGGAGGGATAACATCAAGGACATACTGTATTACAACAACACCAAATAACATTGGCTGAGCCTGATAGAAGGGTAGGAACAAGAACCTTGTATCACCCTCGACACCCGAAGTGGTGGTGGTGGTGGTGGTGGTGGTGGTGGTGGTGAAGGAGGAGGAGGAGGAAGAAGAAGAAGAAGAAGAAGAAGAAGAAGAAGAAGAAGAAGAAGAAGAAGAAGAAGAAGAAGAAGAAGAAGAAGAAGAAGAAGAAGAAGCGAAACACCATTGTAAATGACCAGTTGTGGGGGGGATTGCGAACCCTGATTTATTTGTTAAGTGGGTTTTTGGTTGGTTTTATTTGTTAAGCGAAGCGAACATTCAGATAAAATCCTGCTCTTTAAGCGAGTTACTCTTTAAGCAAGACACTCTTTATGCGAGGTTTGACAGCATTATAATTATTGTTTCTCTTTTATTGTATCATAATAGAGAACCAGCGCTATTAAATTTTGTTAGAAGCCTGCACAAATGTAGCCTTTTGGCTAGGACAATCTAGTACTGCTGGGAAAGTCTGTGCAAAGCTGTAGAACAAAATCTCAAAAATATTGATTTGAAAGTTACTACTGAAATACCTAACATTCTCAGTGAGTCTCACTATGTATGAACCTGGAAGCAAGACTTTGAGCCAAAGTGCTCAGTTCCTCCAAATGCACCTTGTCTAAGCAAAGATAAGTTTATCATAGTTTATGAACAGAAATGCAGGTGTGTCTTTAAATGTGGAAATTTGAGATATGGTATAATGGAAGAAAGCTGCTCCATAAAATAAACACCTCCTTTCCTGGCTCCCTTTGTAAATTGTTACTTGAATCTTTCCTGCAATAATTACATCGGGCCTGAAGTAAGGAACGTGTTGGGGGGGGGGGGGCTAGACATTCAGAATACTATACAATCTGTGCTTTGGGTTCTTTGAACAGGCACCCTCCTTTACAAACCTCTGTTACAGGCATAATCGGCATGGGTCCCAGGAGCCACATAACTTGGCTTACTGTCATAAACTGACCTGACCTTTCCTTATGTCAATATGCCAGTTATAACTGTTACATAGGAAGGAGAAAGAATCTGCTGTATACTTCAGAATCTGCTTCATTGCTAAACCTCTTACATGGATTGACAGCCTGTTAGGAAGGTATAGGATGCTATTACATATATGTTTGCTATCTTGTCCTAATTGATAATTTTTACCTTATATTCTTGCTACTACAACTTACTGCTACACTATTACATTTCCAGTTTTTCATTTTATAATTCTGTACATTGGGAAATAGATTTTAAAAATCCATGTAGCTTCCCATAATCCAACACCTTGAACTAGATTCTAAATGTAGTCTCATTCAACTGGCCTGTGGAAGAGGACTTCTGAGCCCTTGCTTGGCACCACGACAGTCCTTCCAGCCCAATGAAAATGCTCCAGAGAGGGATAGGAAAGATGATTTGGGCTATGGTGAAAGGAAGGAGAGATTCCCCCAAAGATCAGGCAGATGCACCTTCAATTAGTAGAGCCATTTGGGACATAAAATCAGTGCAACCTACTGTGTTCTTTGTACACCACTATTCATTTATATATATTTACTGGGGCAAGGAGTTCGATTCCCAGGTACTGCATGATGGAGTGAGCTCCCATCTCAGTCCCAGCTCCTGCCAACCTAGCAGGTCGAAAGCAAGAAATTGCAAGTAGATAAATAGGGACCACTTTGGTGGGAAAGGTAAACAGTGTTCCGATGCACTCCAGTGTTGAGGCATGCCTGCCACATGTCCACGGAAATGTCTCCAGACACAGAAGTGCTGGCTCTTTGACTATAAACAGAGATGAGTACTGAACCCTAGAGTTGGATTCAACTGGTTTTCAAGCAAGGGTGGCCTTTAATGTATATTTTGTTGTTCAGTCACACAGTTGATTCCAACCCTTTGCGATCCCATGGACCACTGTCCACCAGGCACTTCTGTCCTCCACCATCCTCAACTCGCTCAGCTCTGTGCCCATTGTGTCTACAATACCATCTAGCCATCTCATTTTTGGTCGCCCCCTTCTTCTTTTGCCCTACACCCTTCCCAGCATCAAGGCTTTCTCAAGCGAATCCTCTCTTCTCATCTGATGTCCAAAGTACTTTAGCTTCATCTTTACTATTTCACCTTCTAAGGAGCAGTCAGGGTTAATTTCTTCTAAGATTGACCTATTTGTTCTTCTCACTGTCCAGGGGACTCTCAAAACTCTCCTCCAACACCACATCTCAAAGGCATCTATTCTTCTGCGCTCAGCTCTCCTAATGGTCCAGCTCTCACAACCATACATTACCACCGGAAATACCATTGCTTTGACTATATGAATTTTTGTTTGCAATGTGATGCCTCTACTTTTCACTATGTTCCCCAGGTTTCTCATCGTTTGCCTTCCAAGAATCAGTCGCCTTTTTATTTCATGGCTGCAATCACCATCTGCAGTGAGCTTTGATCCTAAGAAAGTAAAATCTGTCACTGCTTCTACTTCTTCCCCATCTATTTTCCAGGGACTGATAGGGCCTGTTGCCATGATCTTGGTTTTCTTTATATTATATATATACAGTATATACAGTATATATATTTTTTCTTCAGGTTCTGACCAGTGTCTCTTTCAGACACTCTCGCAATTAATTATGAAATAAAATAAGAAACCAGTTTTTAGTCAGGAGTCATGCTATGTACCTTTTTTTCATTAGCTAAAGCTGCCTAGTTCTGTTCCTTTTGCTGTTCTATGCTGGTCTGACTTGGACCATAATAAAGGTATGATTTGATAAAGCTGCCTCTCTCTGTGGCACGTGATCAAGCAAAGCACCCATGGAACAAAGTGACAGCAGCCATTTTAAGAGGCTGGATTTAACAGACAGCATTCCAACCTGCTCCAAAATCTCCCAATGAAAACATCCCTTCTGTAAACACCCCTGACCCAAAAGGAGACAGAGCAAAAGAATCTTTCTGTGTGAAAAGTACACAGAGCAAATGCTTATTACAATAAGGGTCCTGGGCCAGGTTGTGTAAGGTTTAAAAATATTCAGACCCATCACAATTTAATTAAGCTGAAGGGACTGTTTACTTTCTCTTTCTGCCTGAAGGGGAACTGTAGCAAAAGGGTTTATAGTGCATCAATGCAAATGCTGCTTTTGGGAATTTGCCAACCCTCTGGAACCTCACAGAAAAGCAGGGGGAACTGAATTAGTTCTTAAAATGAAGCTGGAATATAAGGTTGCTGTGAGTTTTCTTGGGTCTGTAGGGCTACAGCAGTTCAACGGAGTTTGGTTTATTAATGTTTAACATATCTGGGATCTTGCACAGAGGCTTTACCTTCTGGATAGCATTGAACCACCTTGGGTAAATGGGTTATTGGCTTCCCTGAGATAGCCAAGTCCCTGTCCTATCAGATGCCAATCTCTGTCACATGCAACTCCCTTAGAGCATACAGTTGTCTTGTCGCCTAAGTAAGAAGCCCACAACACTATGGTGAGATAAGGCTTTGTAGCTTCTACCAGATCATAAAACGTTAGTGTTAGCAAACCAAACAACAAACAAGCTGCTTATACAGTATCATTCAAATGGCTGCCTATGTTAGCTTGTTTCAGCATCTATAGCAACACAAAAACAAAACAGTCTTGTAGGTTGTTATCTTGTGTGCTGGAGAGGATCCAAAGTAAAAGACAGTTGCTGAGTCAGGAATCCAATATCTGAGGACAGAGAAAGAAGAAAATTTGTAAATACATAGCCAGCATCCAGTGCCATCTGCAAATCCATTTTTATTTTTGTTTTAGTTAATTACATGTGCAGGAGAATCAGAGCTTGGAGAGTTATTTTTGAAAACTAATGTGCTCATGTTTTCTCTCCTGTCCCTCAACTTTTTCAGAAGGAGTACATTCTCATTAGTTGTTACTTCCTGGATGAAGAATTAAAACATTTTGTTCCTTGTTGATAGCATTTTGCCACAGTGTTACTTTTTAATTGCCTTAGAATATACCTTAAAATACAAAAAAAAAGTCTTAAAACAAAAACACAAAGAAGGAAACTAAAAGAAACGAGACCTAATGAGTACAGTTTAACATTAACAAACATTTATGCTTGAGTTAAAACATAAAAATGACTATTATCCCCTTGTCCCCAAACAAAAATGTATTCAAATATTGTTTTTATTTGTAAAAATTTACTTCTAGGCCAGGGGTTCACAACCTATGGCCTGTGGGCCGGACCTGGCCCACAGCAGCAAATCATCCAGCCCCTGGTGACAACCATGCCACCACCAGAAATGGAAGTGGATGCATTTTCAACAGCCGTAAATGTGCGTGCACCTGCGCAAATGTGTCCATTGCAGTTTATGGCAGTTTATGGTGGGGACCATGTGTCCAGCCTGCTCAGCAGTCTGAGGGGACGTGGTCTGGTCTGTGGCAGGAAAATGTTGAGAACCCCTGTTCTAGGCTGTCATGAACATTTATCCAGGCAAGGAGCAATAGATTTGAAATCACTTCCCCTCTCTCTTTCCTTTCCTTGTGGAAGAAATCCCTTAGTATGGCAATGGAGACTTAAAGACTAAGCGTGCTGACTCATTAACCCATTATTTCAAGAACACAAAGGAAAGGAGAGATTTCTGGGGAGAAATTAAGGAAATAGAAACATGGCCAGAGAGAAAGGATGATTAAGAACTTCAGTTCATCCATACATGAATGTACCAAATTTTCAAGTTTATTCATAGACAGAAATAATTTGGAATTGAGATTTCCAAATGCCAGAACTCAAAATGAAAAGATCTGTGCATCCAGATCCCAAGCATTTAATGCTTCACACTTAGAAATTTGGGTTTGAATCCTTGCAACATTGAATCATGTGAGAACCTCTTCACATTTAACACCTAATGAGCAGGCAGGTACCACATAGCCTTCTACATCCTTGGAATAGTTGTATTAGATGAGTCTGGTCAACACAAAAGACCAAACATTTCATTTTATGTGGTTATTTTAAAAAGATGGGGCAATTTGGGGAAATGTTCAAATGACAGATTGACTGTAACAAGAGAGTATCCAATAACTGAATTAATATTTCTCTTACCAAACATGAGCCTCTTGGGGTTCCTCTCCCCCACCCATTTCCTTTGTGTTCAGGTTCCTATGCTCCTCACAGTAGACGAAATAGTAGGCTTACATACGCAATTTGCTGACTGAGAAAACCCAGTATTTCACAACCACAAATCTACCAAAACTGCTATTCAAAACAGATCTGATTACGCAGACAAAACAATGGGATTAAAAGGACAGGACACACACCAGGAAAAAACAGCAACACAAAATTAAATGGGAAATGAACAAAAGATGAGATTTCTTTTTTGTTGTGGCGCTGGTCTTTGTCTTCCCTGGAAACATACGGGGTTGCACTCTGGCATGCAGGCCATACTTGTAAGATTGCAATGAAAGATGGTAAGAAAGGAAATAAACTAATCTGAAGGACTCGCCCTTCGTGTTTAGTTATTCTCAGGTTTAACCACAAGAATAATTGTCATGCAACCAATTGATACATGGAGCTGCACATATCATCAAATAAACTACAGACGCAGCATCCTTGAATTACCGGTCTTCAGTGTCAGGTAGAATTTCCTGGTATTAGATTTCGTCTTTTCATAAACCACATTCTGGTTACACCCTTGGGGGTAACTGATTTTAAGAATTCCCTTCCACTTTGCAGGATAAAACCAACAGTTCAGACATACATCAGAAATGAGAAAAGCCAATAGCCATAGCAACAAGGGTTTTCTGGGAGTGCAGTCCAAATAAATAACTTCACACATCTCTAAATATAACCTTAGACAGTGTCTGGGCTGAATCCAAAAACAGGACACATTACTTTTTAGACTGCAACTTCTAGAATCCCAGAACAACAAAGCCACTGGCCTTGTTGCCTGTGGGATTCTGGGAGCACTAATTTTGCACCTTTGCATATAATCCTTAGATTCTGAGTCATAACACTCTGAATGCATGTCTAAAAAGATACATTTCCCAAGCCACAGCTGAATCTAACAAGGAATAAAACTCAAAGGCTCACAAAGAAAATGGAACATAAATGTCCCCCGAGGCATATGTCTCACTATACCTTGCTACCTCTTTCCTTTCCACCTCCTTATTCCCTCTCTAAGTAATGTGTGTCACCTACATCATTATTGTCTTTGTCTACAGTAGCTCTTGGTGAATTCAGACAGCGTTAGTTTTGCCAGGAGATGTTGGTGACTGTGCCTGAAACCTTTGCCTGTAATGTACAGGCTCTGTGACTTAGCTATGCTTCTTCTCCACGAGTCTGTGTATGGGTGTACACCAGGAGTTCTCAACCTTTTAAAGCCAGAGGCTGGGTCACGCTCCCTCAGACAGCTACAGGGGCCAGATGGTCATTTTGCCCTTCCTCCACCTCATGGCATTTCCTGGTGTGGTGGAGGCAGGGGGGGGGGTACATGAAATGGTGCCATGGGCCACATTCGGTCCATGGTCTGCAGGTTGAGAATTGCTGGTTTTACACAAACACCAACGCAAACAGAATTCAGATTTTTCTTTGAGATTCTTTTTCTTCCTGAATTAACTGCAGAGATGAAACTGACAAGGGATTACTTCTGCCACTGCCTCAATACCAATTAGTTTCAGCTCCGTTTGTTGCCAGGGCTTTGATATCTCTGCCAAATGGCTGGTATTTATGTTCCAGCATATCTAGCTCTGTTGCATAGAGAAGCCTGTGTATGTTTGAAGTAGATAGAGATTGTAAGCTGCCTTCAAAAGCACCTAGAAATGCTCAGCAACCTCTTATTAAATGCCTGCACACAGATTAAAGAACTAAATTGCTTATTCATTTATTTTATAACAGACCTCAATTATATTTCCTTACTCATTAAAGACATAATAGAGGCACCAAAATGTTCCCTTCCAAAGCAAGAATGGATGACACTTTAAGAAATGGTGGTGGTTAAAGACATTCTTAGTGCAAATATATGCATTCTAATATTCAGTTGACTTGTCTATTAATCATGTATATACTATCTTAAGTACAGTAAAACACCGTATAACGATTGGATCGGATAACGCTAAAATCGCATAACGTTAAGTAATCTGGGGAGGAGAATTGGATCGAATAACGTTAAGGTCCTATGGGATGGATCGGATAACAACCACTAAAGCCTGTGTGGTTACAATGTATCTCTATGGAGCTTTAACGTTATCTGATCCATCCCATAGGATTTTAACATGGATCGGATATCACTAAAAATCGGATAACACCAAGACTTGTGGAACCAAGTTTTAGCATTATCCGGTGTTTTACTGTATATAATATGTGTTCTTTACAATAAATAATTTACCTGTTCTCAATACCATCCTGCAAGGTAAATAGGTGTAAATAATTATTGCCACTTTATACTTGAACTGAAACTGAATAACCTGAGCTTTCAAAAAGGCAGCAGTTGGTCATGGGAAGAAATAAAACAAGACTTCAACAGATAGTTGAAGTCTTGTTCTATTTCTCAATGTCACCAGGAATGACTGGACAGCATATAGCAGCAACAAGTTTGGAGAATACGCCCTTCTATCAGAATCTCTAGCAAAATTGCACTAAAAATAGCAGAAATTCTGCTCTGCAGCTTACATGAACAGCATAATATTTAGTCATGAATTGCCACAAATTGCAAAATTTCTATAGGTATTGGCTGTTACATACTGAATTATTCATCTTGGCATGCAACAAGTAAGGCTTAAAGACATTTCACAACTTATGTGATTCATATCCAAAAGTTATGCTGTTTGTGTGATTGCACAAGAGGATTACAGCCAATGTGTGAGATAAATCCTTGGTTCTAATTCATGCCAAGTGTGACTCTGAATGAATACCTGCTGACTTTTTAAAATGCATCTTACAGAGTATTAGATATACAGTCAAACCTCGCATAAAGAGCACCTCGCTTAAAGAGTAACTCGCTTAAAGAGCAGAATTTTCTCTGAATGTTCACTTCACTTAACAAATAAAACCAACCAAAAACTCGCTTAACAAATAAATCGGGGTTCGTAATTCCCCCCCCACACACACACACAATTGGTCATTTACAATGGTGTTTCGCTTAAAGAGCAAACTCACTTAAAGAGCAATCCTGTGGAATGCATTATGCTCTTTAAGCAAGGTACAACTGTATTAATAAGGTAGGTTTCTTACACTAGGGCCAAAAAAGGTGCAATTGTGGAATGCAGGTTGCTCCTTTGATGGCACATACTAATCTGCTGTTATCAAAAGCCCCTGATGCTCATCTTTCATATGGGTTTATGGTGGGAGAGAAGTCAAGACTTAACAAAACGAAAACAACTATTTCATACTGTATATGGTATCTTCCTCAGACAAATTTAATTTCCTCAGGAAAACAGGTATGTGTTATGTTTTTACACATGACCAATTACAAAATAGTAAAACTGATAGCAAATAGCTCTAAGAAAAACCTGCACATAAAGCTATGGAAATCTGTACAATTGCCCCAAATTCAGTAAAATTCATGCAATGAAGTGAACACATTAGATGGACATATAAAAGGAACACTTACAGAGAACATATTTGCATTGCTAAGCATGGGGCTGCCCTTGGTGACCATTCGGAGGCTGCAGCTGGTCCAGAATCCGGCTGCTCGAGCGGTGATGGGTTCCGGGCACTATGCTCGTGCCTCACCACTACTTCGGGAGCCGCACTGGTTGGCAATATGTCTCTGGGTGCAATTCAAGGTCCTGGTCATTACCTTTAAATCCCTACATGGTAGTGGGCCAGGATACTTATGAGACCGCGTCACCCTGAAAACATCTGTCAGTCCCATCAGGGTGGATCAGAGACGCTCTCTTATCATTCCATCAGCTAGCACCAGAAGGAAGGCCTTCTCTGTGTCCACTCCAACCCCTTTGGAACCTCCTGCCAACTGAGTTACGCTTACAGACAGAGCTATTGCTCTTTCAGAAGGGCTTAGAAACCTGGCTGGCAGGGCCGGTGTGGGGCTCCAGTAATACAGGGCCCCATGTTGGGTGGTTGATTTGATTGGACAACCACCTCTCTCCCTAAATTCTTTTAAACCTTTTAAACTTTTAAAATTGTTTAAATTTTTGAGTTTTGTAAATTTATAGTTCTAAATTTTTAAATTAATTTTGAATTATCAGGTTTTTAATCTCTGGATTTGTATGGGTATAGTTGGGTTTTCCTGTTTATACTGTATTCATTATGCATGTTTTTTGATTTGTAAGCTGCCTAGAGTAGGGTTCTCCTGAGTAGGGTGGGATATAAATTTAAATAAATAAATAAATAAATGTTACAAAAGAAATGGATGCTTCCCCACTTGTAGAGCTTTGAGTTGTATTTGTTATATGGAACTGCCTACCATGTCACTAAAACTTAAAATTATTTTTATATCATATATTTAGCTTTAGGGTTTTATTTCAAACAGCCACTTCATCAGTAAGACTTTGAAATGTTTTCCCCCTTAGTTTTCCCATAGGAAATTCTGAAATAATTCTGCAGTTGGTAAAATATACATAGTTTTATGTATTTTGCTTTGTAATATATGAGTAGCTTTCTATATTTTGTAAACAGTCTTGAAATGTAAGCCTGCTATTCAGCACCAGAAGTTATAGTTAGTCTTGTGTCTCTACTTCAGAATATTTCAAAGGTGAACCTATTCAGTTTGTAATACAATCATTAGGCAAAGTGAGGGAATTCCCTCAGGTGGCAAACTGGAGGGAGCCTTCCTCTGTGTGGGTCAGGTAGACCACTGCCCTCTAAACTAATCTATCTGATATGGATGCTATCCTACTCAATTTTCTTAAGATTTCACATGGAATGGCTTCTACTCGAATTGGAGGGGATAATGCTATCTTGTTCTTTAAGTCAGACAAAATAATGACTTGCTCCTGGTTTGTTGTTGTTCAGTCACATAGTCGAGTCCAAATCTTTGCGACCCCATGGACCATCGCACGCCAGGCACCCTTACCCTCCACCATCCTCCTTAATCCGCCCAGCTCTGTGCCTACTGCATGTACAATACCATCTAGCCATCTCTTTTTTGGCCACCCCCATCTTCTTTGGCCCTCCACCTTTCCCAGCATCAAGGCCTTCTCAAGTGAGTCCATTCTTCTCATTTGATGTCCAAAGTACTTTAGCTTCATCTTCAATATTTGGCCTTCCAAGGAGCAGTCGAAATTGATTTCTGGCCTATTTGTTCTCTTCACTGTCCAGGGTACTCTTAAAATTCTCCTCCAACACCACATTTCAGAGGTGTCTATTCTCCTGTGCTCAGCCTTCCTTATGGTCCAACTCTCACAACCACACATTACTACCAGAAATACCATTGCTTTCACTAGGTGGTCTTTTGTTTGCAAGGTGATGTCTCTCTTTTTAATTATGTTCCCCAGGTTCAGAAGCGTAGCGTGCCTTGGCGGGGCCCCGTATAAAAATTTGTTTGGGGGCCCTTAGGAAGGGTAAAGATTTCTCACAAAAGAAAAAAATGCATAAAATTACTTAAACGGGGAAATCCCGCAGCCTGCGATAACCGATGTAGGGTGTTGCCAACTTTTGAACGCACGCTTTACAAAGCTGGCTTGAGACTAAATATCAAGAAAACCAAGATCATGGCAACAGGCCCTATCAGTCCCTGGAAAATAGATGGGGAAGAAGTAGAGGCAGTTACAGATTTTACTTTCCTAGGATCAAAGCTCACTGCAGATGGGGATTGCAGCCATGAAATAAAAAGGCGACTGATTCTCGGGAGGCAAGCGATGAGAAACCTGGGGAACATAGTGAAAAGTAGAGACATTAAATTGCAAACAAAGATTCGCATAGTCAGGGCAATGGTATTCCCTGTGGCAATGTATGGTTGTGAGAGCTGGACCATTAGGAAAGCGGAGCGCAGAAAAATAGACGCCTTTGAGATGTGGTGTTGGAGGAGAGTTTTGAGAGTACCCTGGACAGCGAGGAGAACAAATGGGTCAATCTTAGAAGAAATCAAGCCTGACTGCTCCTTAGAAGGTCAAATAATAAAGATGAAGCTAAAGTACTTTGGACATCAAATGAGAAGAGAGGATTCACTTGAGAAAGCCTTGATGCTTGGAAGGGTAGAGGGCAAAAGAAGAAGGGGACGGCCCAAGATGGGATGGCTAGATGGTATTGTGGAGATAATGGGCACAGAGCTGAGTGAGTTGAGGGGGATGGTGGAGGACAGGAGTGCCTGGAGGACAGTGGTCCATGGGGTCGCAGAGGGTCGGAATCGACTGTGCGACTGAACAACAACAACATTTGTTTTGCTTACGCACGTTGGGGGCCCCGTGGCCCTCCTCCCACCTTTGGTCCAACTTTCCTCCCCTTTGCGTTATCTCTTTGCTTCCCGTTAGAAAACCTGTCCAGGGCGGGCAGGCAGGCGCTGAAGAGCAGCGCCACCCTTTTGCGGGTAACGGGCAGGAGGAATTGGGGGTTGGGGGGGCACCAAAGGAGACCGTCCCTTCTCAGGCCTTCCCACAATGACGTTGGCTTCGGCAGAAACAGGAGAGGTGGGAACCGCTGCAACCCGCGCTGCTGGCTGCTGCCCGTGGCCTTTGCCACCATTGGCAGGGCGGGTCCACGGCCGGGGAAGCGGGAGAGACCGTCAAAGCCCTCCCAGCCTCTTCCCGGGCCAGAGTGCCCTCCGCTGCTGTTGCTGCGGTCCCGCCGGAGGCGTCGCCAGCGCTCGGCGGCCTCTCCCCGTGCCGCCCCCTCCCCAGTGAAGGTCCCAGAGCGTCCGGCGGTCCGAGTGTCCCTGGTTCATCAGGGGCCGCGCGCGCACCCCCGCTCTCTCGCGTGAGTGGAGGCGACAGAAGCAGCGGAGAAAGGAGAGCCCTGCCCTCCCTTCTTTGTCCTGGGCAGGTGGGAGGGGGCAGCCCAAGGCCTCCCAGAAAGGCACCCGCCCCCAGCCCGCTTCCGGCGCCCTCTCCCAAGGCTCCCTGGCCGTCGCCTCCCTCCCGCTCTGCATTTGTTTTGCTTACGCACGTTGGGGGCCCCCGTGGCCCGGGGGCCCCGTATAATTGATACGGCTGATACGGCGGTAGCTACGCCCCTGCCCAGGTTTCTCATAGCTTGTCTCTCAAGAATCAGTTGCCTTTTTATTTTATGGCTGCAATCACCATCTGCAGTGATTTTGGGTCTGAAGAATGTAAAGTCTGTCACTGCTTCTACTTCTTCCCCATCTATTTTCCAGGTCCTGTTGCCATTATCTTGGTTTTCTTGATGTTGAGTCTCAAGCCAGCTTTTGCACTTTCTTCTTTCAACCCAAGCAGAAGCTTTTTTAGGTCCTCACTTTCTGCCACCATGGTAGTATCATCTACATATCTCCAATCCGCTCATCTCAAATCCTGGTACATGAGCCTGATTAACCAGACATCTTGAATATTGACAACTGTGAGAAGACTTCATTGGCAAAAACAAAAAACCCTCATAAGCAAAAAAAAATACTAAAGACTCAGAGAAAGGCAAGGCTATATAAACAGAGTTATACAAATGCCAGAGATTAACGTACTACAGGTATTGCTTCCGCACTGTTGCAATTTGTAAATGTCACATGCCTTTTCATTTCCTTGGGGATGGGGTTGGCAAGTCACTGGATATTATCCTGTATAAAGTCAAGATTTGCAGTACTGTTGCAACAGTCTAGACACAAGATCTCATTATACCTTTCTTTTGGCACAGGTGGCAGGAAATTCAGGTCTTGATCTCGTTTGGTCTGAGCATTTATCATGTGACATTCACTTCCTCCAGAATTATTCAGGCTATTAGAGAATCCAACAGAAGCACCCCTCTGTTCCAGAAATACTGTTAATCCTCTATGTATCTACAATCTGAATCAATCAAGAGTAGGGACTTATCTGACTGTGATCTGGTTGTACTTTGCCAGATCAAGATCTCCTATGGCTGAATGTTCAGTTTTAAAAGCAGAATTTGTTCCCGAATAGTCCATATTGGCTTCTAGTTATTACTGCATTGTTTTCAAGATTCTTATAGAGTGACTGCTGATGAGAAAGTATCAGGGCTTCAACCCTACCATTTAACCCCCAGTGCAACATTGCTAGCCAAATTGTAAATGCTGCTTTTGAGCATGGAACACAAGAGGCTACAGGGCACAACTTACTTGATAATTTACTCAGGCTCTGAGGTGTAAAGAGAGTGAGTAATTGGTAGATGAGGCAAGCCACATTTTGGGAAGAGCAAGAAAGTTTATTTTTATCCTGTTGAAATTTATGACCCTTTAAGGAATTGATTACTAAAATTACATGGCCTGCCATATATTTTCCATGTCCACATCTGGCCCTCAGGCCAAACAGGGTGCCAGGAATGGTATTTTCGTGGCAGTAATCTGTTCTTGAGGGACTGCGGTGGCTTAGTGGTTAAGATGCTGAACTTGATTGGAAGGTCAGCAGGTCAGCAGTTCAAAACCTGAGTGCTCCATGACCGAATGTGCTTCTGTCTCTGTCCCAGCTCCTGCCAACTTAGCAGTTTGAAAGGAAGAAATTGCAAGTAGATAAATAGGTACCATTTTGGTGGGAAGGTAAACACTGTTCCATGCACTGCAGCATCTAGTCATGGCTGCCACATGTTTGCAAACACAGACAGCACTGACTCTTTGGCTATAAACAGAAATGAGCACTGAACTCTAGAATCAGATATGACTGGCTTTCGAGCAAGGGCAGGGCCGGATTTACATGAAAAGAGGCCCTAGGCTCCCTGTAATCGCGCATGCACAGAAATTCAATCTCCGCATGCGCAATTCAAAATTGCAGTGCGTATGGGTCAGATTGTTTTCTGTGCATGTTCACTCAATTTTAACAATTTGAATATAGGCCCCTCTTGATCTTGAGGCCCTAGGCTGAAGCCTAGTTAGCCTATAGGAAAATCTGGCCCTGAGCAAGGGTGATCTTTACCTTTACCTAATCCATTCTTGAGAAAGAGCTACAGAAAGTGGTTTTGAGGGACAGCTATTCTCTCCCATGGCCACTGACCTTTGGGGCATTTCAGGGTTGTACCCTGATCCCTATATCTTCTCTACGTCTCAAGACTTTGTAATCTTCTGATTAAATGGGTTCATAAAGCAGCATGACAGCTAGTAACTGGCTCTCAACTAGTACAACATCTATTGAATTAAATAAACAGTAAGTGTTCAGATCATTAATCATACAAAAATCATGTGGCAGAGTTTCAGCACCATGTTACTTTGGCCTCTATTTTAACCAAAAAAATGATGCACAAAATGTGAACTGATAAGGATACACTTGGAGCACAGTGAATGTATATGAAGAGAAGGCCTGAAGTTGCCTGCAAAGTAATTTGCTGCGGAGAATATTTCTCTGTATCTGTGATTCACAAGGCAAGCCCAAGACAATATAGGAGAATGGCTTCACTGCTAGGCTGCAGCCCATCTCCGCTTCTGGCACACATATAAAATCCATAAAAAGCTTTTATGGTAGCATATGGGAGATGGAACTCCAAGTGATAATACATGCATAGGGCCCCTAATCTACCTTTTGCTCCTTTGTCCAGGAAACTGAGATCAAGAAAGCATTTACTGGGACTCGCCTAGTCCACCATCTGGCAGAATCCCAAGTGGATCATTCATTATGAACTATAGAGCCAGGTGTAATCAGTGGCATTTCCAGTTTGTGTAATGAGGTGAGTCAAATTAGACATCATAATCATTCTACTTGGCTTTAGAATCAACAAACTATTTATATTAAACCTGCTAAACCAGCGGTGTCCAAACTACAGCCTGTGGGCTGGATCCAGCCCCCAACACCAATTCATCCAGTCCATGAAGCCCTCATCACTCCCGGAAGTGGAAGCAAAATGTTCCCATATGGGCACATTTTGCTTCCTCTTCCGGGAGTGACAAGGGCTTTGTGGGCCAGATGAATTGGCATCCGGGCCAGATCCAGCCTGCATGGCATAGTGAATGGTCCCCTGAACCATGTGACTGGCCTGCAGCCCAAAAAGTTTGGTCACCCCTGTGATAAATATTCTTGCATTGCTAAAGTTGCAATTCTATACATATTTACTTCCGAGTAAACTCAACTGAACACATTGCAATGTATTTACAAACAGAAAAAATAAATGTGCATAGGATTGGGAGGCATTACTAAACGGAGAGGTACATTTTGACAATTATAGGCTCCAGGATCTTTAAAGTTTTGGCCCCTTTTCCATTTCTTTCCCAATCACTTTGTTTTAACATAATGTGTGGATAGATAGACATTATTTGTTTTCAGTTAGAAGATTTTGAAATTTGCATATTTCTTGTTAGCAGCTCTTGCGTTAGGTGGGAAATAGAAGATCTTTAAACATTAAAGAGACTGAACAGGAAGTGATATTAAATAACAAAACCGTCTAGTTAATACAAGCATTTTCTGGTTTATGTGGCTGCTAAAATTTTTCCTAGAAAAAGAGGAGGAAGAAACCAGAGGAATAGCTTTCCTTGACTTGATTCTAACCAACAGAGATGATTTGGTGGACATGACAGTAGGAGGAACTCTAGGGGAAGCTGACCATGTTCTTCTTGATCTCAAATGAAACAAAAGTGGAGTGTATAAAGGTACAGTCAAACCTTGGATAAAGAGCGTTTCGCATAAAGAGCAACTCGCTTAAAGAGCAGAATTTTCTCTGAATGGTCGCTTCACTTAACAAATAAAACCAATCAAAAACTCGCTTAACAAATAAATTGGGGTTCGCAATCCCCCCCCCCCAAATTGGTCACTTACAATGGTGTTTCGCTTAAAGAGCAAACTCGCTTAAAGAGCAATCTTGTGGAATGCATTATGCTCTTTATGTGAGGTACAACTGTTTTGCCTTCCTCTTGCATTTATTTTGTGCATGGATCACATGGCTATCTTTGTTTGTTTAAGGATCTTGGAATTATTATAGATCACATGTTGAATATAGCAGTGCAATGTGGCTGCAAAAAAAAGGCCAATGCTAGTTTAGGCTACGTTAACAAAAGTATAGTAACCAAAACCTGTAGTAACCCCCCTCTAGTCAGCACTAGTCAGATCACATCTAAAATACTGTGTCATTTTAAGAAGGATGCTAACAAACCAGAACAAGTGGATAGGAGAGCAACAAGGATGATAAGGGGACTGGAACCTAAATTTTACGAGGCAAGACTGAAAGAACAGGACATGTTTATCCTTGAGAAAAGGAGAGTGAGAGGGCCTATGATAGTACTTTTCAATTACTTGAAAGATAATCAAAACAAGGAGGATCAGGATCTGTTCTACATCATTCCAGAGTTCAGGACACATAATAACAGCTTAACTTGTAGAAAGCCAGATATAGGCTGAATATCGGGGGGGGGGGGAGAGAGAAACATCTAAACTGTTTGAGCAGTATGACAATGAAACCAATGAGAAGTGGTGAGTTTCAATACTGGAGGCATTGAACTGAAAATTGGACAATCATCTATCAGATCTGTTTTGATTTGGACTTCTGCACTGAGCAGGCGGTTGGTCCCCTTCCAACTAAATTATTAAATGATTCTATGAAATAATCCCTGGGGGGTGGTTTAAAATAATCTGCATTTCAGCATACCTTTCTTATATTCTTTGGTGCTTTAATTGACTTCTAAGCTGGTAAAGTAAACTCAAATGTAAGACTTTTGGCTAATCAAGGCACATCTGTAATTAGAGAGTCAATATTTATTTATTTTTAAAAGATAAACATTTCTTTCTTTCTTTTTTTCTCCCTGCCCTCAATTGAAATAAGCTGGAAGAGCAGTTTTCAGTGAAAATTGAGATTCTTATTCAAGGATGTCCCTAAAGAAAGATTTATTCTATACTGAATTCCTTTATAAAGTATTCTGTGTGTACTTGGAGATCTTCTATTCTCTTTGTGACTAGTACCTTTGTCTTTGCCTCCTCCCACTGAGTTTGGAAACACTTGCAACCAGATCACTACCCATGCTTCATAAAAACAGGGCTCACACACAATTGCCCTCATCTATTCTGTTCAGCAGAGCATGACCTGGGCCTTTCCCACTACTGGCTTCTCTGCCCTGGGTCGTGTATAAGAGACTGCTGTAGGTGTGGTTCAGCCAGGTAATCCCTCAGCTCACAGCCAGAGGGACAAATAGCTTCCCTACCCACAAGATAAAGAAGGAGATTCTTGGGAAACGCTTTCCACAGCAGGAAAGCAAAAGGCATTTGAGGAGGAAAATATTGTGTTCTCCAACTCTTTCACAGCATCATTTTATGTTGTTTCTGATCTAATCTAACCCCAACATTGGTAACAAAGACTGTGCACACGGAGAGAGCAGTTTCAGCCAAAGGTGGTTTATTTTTTCTTTCTGACCTTTTCCGGAGAAATTAGATGGACAAGAAGTGCTTCACACATACTTTCTATCAGAACTCTGAAACGTTACTTTCTGGACTACAACTCCCATGATCTACCAACCAGCATAGTTAGTTGCCATGATGGCAGGGGGATTCTGAGACTGGGAGCATTAGTAGGGACAAACTATTGTGTTGCATTTAGGACTTGTGTGATTGGTAATCACCAAGTAAAAGAGTAGTCATTGCAGTTAATTCAGAACTTTATTCTGGAACTACATATAGCAGACTACTTAACATCCACTGTTTTTTCTTCCCAGACCCAAATCATTTCCAGTTCTTTGCTTATTCATATTGGGTGGTTCAGCTTCATCCTGGCTACTCCAGTCTCGGGGGTGATTCTTTTCACCCATAGGTCTTTAATTCCCTTGCTGTCTCTCTCATGCTCTTCATTGGCATGGAGGTGTTGCTTGAACTGTTGCAGTCATTTGAATTGTCTTACCCGCTTCCAACATTAGAGTTGTGTTGGAATTAGAGTTGGAGTCAGTAGGGTTGTGATATATGCCGTTGGAACACGTCCAGTCTGACCCACTATAAGTTGAATATTTTGCTTGTGTAGTAACAATTTTGCCAGATTTCAGTGCATTTTAACAGGTGCTGTGACTGAGGAAAAGAAGTTCTGGGCTCACAGTATGTAGCCATAGTATTAGAGGACCACTGGACACCAGAACCTCAAGCTACTCCAACCATTACTCTCTATGTCTTTCCCTTCCCTTTCTTCTCTACTCCCACCCCACCAGCCAGCTATAACATTTCCCTCTTTTACACTGCCTCCCCTGTCCTTCCATTTCCTAAAGTTTCCCTGACTTTCTCCCTCTGAGAGCTTCTGGGTTTTGAGCAACTGTTCCTGAGGCCCACAGTTAAGGATTATCCTGTTTCAGGTAGTGCCCTGGCAAAGGATGCCACACAGAGATATTGAAGGCCTCAAGGCTGACATTTGTTCTGGGCCAATAGTTGTCATTTTGCAGAGTTTCCCCCCTAGTGTACAATAGACCTGTAGAGATTTGTGTTTTGGGCTACAACTCCCAGAGTGCTGCCTGAGGAATTCTGGGAGCTGTAGCTCAAAAACACAAGTAAGCACACCTGTACTTTACAGCATCAGGTCTCTAAAAACAGCTGATTGTAACAGCAATTAAGACTCTTGTCTCTTGTCCAAATCTGATCATTCTAATAATCTCATCCTAATTAAAATGAGTAATATTTCTTGATCTTTTGCTTTCTGTTATGCTAAGCTCTGGTTTCCATTTTGGGATATGAAAATTGCACATCGTTGTGAATCACAAGTAGTGCTTAATTTATTTGACATTTCTTTTTCAGCTCCTAGCAGGAGCAGGTCAGATGGGGTGGGCAGGCTGCCCTCGTTCATCCACACCTCCTCAGCCACAGGCCATTGTCACCTGGTAGTTCCCAGGCATACACACCCAGCCAGGTGAAACCAGAAATGACAAGTGTCAAAGGAAGTCATGTTGTCTTTTCACACAACAGTCTCACTACAGTACAACCTGACTCACTGCTGCTTTGGTTCCCACAGCAGAACCAAAGCAGCAGTGAGAAAATGCAAATTCAACCCCACATGCAAATTATTTTCTCCAACATCATTTGTCCTAGGAGAGATTTTTTCTGAGTAGGTGTGTGTGTGAGAGAGAGAGTGAGAGAAAGAGATGTCAAGGCCCAGGTGTCACATTTTCATTTACAACAAAATTATTTTGTTGTAAAAATAAATAATTCAAGATTATTATTATTATTTCGTGTCCAGAACAAACCCTGGACTGCCGAAATGAAGCCACCTTCTTGGCTTTGTTGTTGGCCAAAATAATTTGAGATTAACACATTTATTTTAGGGCATACTGTATGTATGTACTGAACTGCATACCGTCAAGTTGATTCAAAATTATGACAAGCCTTTCCAAGGCTTTCTAGGTAGAGAATTCACAGGTTTATTGTTCCCTTCTTCTGGGGGCCCTGGGACTGTGCAACTTGCCCATAACTTTTGGTTCTTCTCACAAGAACAGTGGTGGGCTCAAAAAAATTACTACCACACTGTGGGTGTGATATGGTGGGTGTGGCCAGAGGGAAAGCCCTGCGTTGCACCTGAATTAGGACTACTTTATTTCAAAACTTGGGTGGGCAGGGCCAGCCAGAATTTCTGGCGAACTGGTACGAACCTGCTGATGTTCACCACTGCACAAGAGACATAGTGGAGAATTTAAATCCAAGCCACTGAACTATCCAGTTACTATTTCAATGTGAGCTTTCACAAATACAATCTACTTCTTCAGCTGCTGTGTCAAAAGTGTCACAATACTCTTGTTTCTGCTTTCTTTTTACAATTGCTGAAACAGTTTAACTAGCTACATATCTGAATATTTCCATGTATGACCCCTGCAGCTCCTTCTTCCACCTTCCTCCCCTTACTTCAAAAAAGAGGTATGTTCAGAATATAATGACAGAATATCCCTCTGATATTATCCCAACAGAAAGAGGATATGAAGAAAAGTTGGGGAGGGGACAAATTCTTTCTATGCCACTGTCCCCAGATATAAGTCCAAGAGCTTATGATTAGCTCCAATTACATCCAGCTTCCTATAGCTTCAGACACCAAGAAGTACTTTATCTCCCCTTAATATAATATGGATCGCCTCTAAATCCTCAATATATTAAAATGTGTCTAGTATACCTTGGAGAAATGCCACTCAAATACAACATATGAAAAAGAATACAAAAGTTTCACATCAACTATTTGTCACCAGCACCATAGAATTAGTAAAAAAAAATTAAAGGAAAGCAGTTTGTCTTAGTAGATATAGAAAGTAATTGCAGTTCATGGGACCTGATATGGTCAGATGACTAATCAGTTAATAAAGGATACAGATAACTGATAGTGCAGTTCTTGGAAGGGCAATGCGGAGCTAATTTGTTTTACAAGATTGCAACCAGCCAAACAACAATTATTTTCTGGGAAATGGGGCAAATATTAGAAGACCCATCTTCAAAGGCTATTGCAGCCAAATGACATACAGAGGTGCCTTCTGCACTTCATTGCTCAGGCCTCTCCCTGGTTTACTGCTGAGCTCCAAACATTGAAGCAAGCTGAGAAAGGCTAGAGAGCAAATGGAAGAAGGCTCCCTTGGATTAGTTTGGCAGCAGTGAGGAAGATGTCCAGATTAATTCTAAAGCAGTTAAATCTGTGAATATTAAGTTTATTAGTGAGGCCTCAAATAAACAAGCAGAATTCTGCCATGTTGTCCATTGCTTTTCTGATGGTGGACATGGGAGAAGTCAACCCAATGGAGCCATCTGCAATCAATTCATGGCACATTTTAGAACCAAGACTGAAGACATCCAATGAGACCTTGACTCCTTTCATAACTTAGTAGATCAAGTTGAGATGTCCAGTGCACTGCTTAGGGCCGTAGCCAGAGGAGAGCGGGGGGGGGGGAGCTAAAACCCTCCCGAGCTAACAGCCCCCCCAACCCACCCCGGGACGCCAATGTTATATATGTGTTTGTGACATTGCTGCCCCCTGAAAAGTATTTGCCCCTCCTACCCCCCCATCTAGAATCCTGACCATGGCACTGGCTCTGCCTTGTCCTGTTTCATTTGACCAGTTTCAAATTGTAACACCTAAAGTTTGAATGTTGTAGAGCCAATACCAATTCAGTGGATTCTTGTCCAGTCTTCTCCTAAAACCAGTCAGAGAGATAACAATTGAATGGGCCACTCACATATTATTAATTCATCATTGCAGGATGGTTGTGTACCTTCTGGTCTGAGACCATTGTTCTGCCCCTTATGAAAAAAATCTAATGTTCTGGCTGATTACATCATCAAACACCTTGAGATTTACTCCATTTATGAGATAAGTTTTTTCCTTGCTGTATCACACAAATGCTGAATCAAATCCATCCAGCACTTTTTGCTCGTGAAGTATATTTTCCCTCTGTAACTTGGGAATTTCTATTATTATTTTTTTGCTGGAAATATCATTTTCTCCTCTTCAAGTCACTCCTTACATAAGAACAGCAAAGTTGGAGTAAAGTGGAGTTAGGACACTTCTCCATTAATATTTATTTTAATGTACCTAGCTAATACCTGAAGAGATCATATTGTTTCTATAGAGATTCAATGATGTTCTTTGTTTTCCACTAGTTATAGATACAGACTCTAAGGATGTGACATAGCTATTTATCTTATTATGAAACACAGTTAAGGCTTAAAGTCGTTCTGTAACTAAAAGAGTTATCTACTCTTGTGACATTGAGGGAGCTCCACATAGAAACCATCACTGTCATTCACCATGGCACCGTCGAACTCACTCTGCCACATTTAAGACACGTGCAGTCTTTTGCTTAGACCAGAAGTTCTCAACCTTTTAAAGCTGGGGGGCAGGTCATGCTTCCTCAGATGGCTTTGGGGGCTGGACAGCCATTTTGGTCTTCCTCCACCACATGGCACTTCTTGGTTTGGTGGAGGCCACATTAAATGGTGCCATGGGCTGCATCCGGGTCATGGGCCACAGGTTGAGAATCCTTGGCTTGGACAAAGCAAACCGTAGTGTGACAACAGCAGTCATGGCTGAACTGAGTGGCAGGTAGCACGCATGATTTGGAGAAAGTAATAGCTTCTTCAGCACTGAAAGGAAAATGGAAACGGCTTCAGACCGCAGAAGAATCTTTCTATAAGCAACAAGCTAGCATGACCAGTGGCTGAGCTTTATTCTCTGAATTGTACATAAATTTTGCCAGCCCCCATGGTACTCTCCCAAACTTAACTTGCTCCAGTAGCAGCCAACACATTTACTTCCTCTCCAAGTCTTTGGCTTGTTCAGTTTTTCAGTTAAATGTTGGCAGTGCAAAGAAGCTGTAAGGTTTTGTACTTTCATTCCTACTGGTGGAAAGGAGGGCTGTAAAATGTTTGCTCTGTCAACACAAACCTAATCCCAAGCCTACAGACTCATTTAAAATAAAGTGAAAGATGGGAATAGATTGCCCTTTAAATATAGCTTAGCAGTTTCTTATAAAGAAGTCCTTCAAAATAGCAGCTTGGTCTTGTCCATTTGTGGGTTGTCTTAAGATAATGTGAACCTCATATTAGCTGAGTACCTTTGAGATGTGGTGTTGGAGGAGAGTTTTGAGAGACCCCTGGACAGCGAGGAGAACAAATAGGTCAATCTTAGAAGAAATCAAACCTGACTGCTCCTTAGAAGGTCAAATAGTGAAGATGAAGCTAAAGTACTTTGGACATCAAATGAGAAGAGAGGATTCGCTTGAGAAAGCCTTGATGCTGGGAATGGTGGAGGGCAAAAGAACAAGGGGGCAGCCCAAAATGAGATGGCTAGATGGTATTGTAGACATAATGGGCACAGAGCTGAGCGAGTTGAGGAGGATGGTGGAGGACAGAAGTGCCTGGCGGGCAGTGGTCCATGGGGTCGCAGAGGGTCGGAATCGACTCTGCGACTGAACAACAAAAACTCTCAGAGTAGAAGACCTTATTTGGATGATTCTGGAATCTAAATCGCAGAGAACATATTGTTTAGAAATCAACATGGTTACCAAACAAATAAGCACAGAGAGGAACTCTGAAAATGAATTTCCACAGACGTGTACATGAAGAAGTCTGAGGAATTTTTTTAAAAAACTAAAATTGCTGCTGAACTTTCAGTAGATGTTTGGCAATATATTCAGGAGGAAATTAATCTTTAAAAACCTAGAGAGATCTCATTGACTTAAGATAGAGATTGAAAGAATGGGAGGCATCAATCTTAGGTCAAGATCTTGACTATAGTAAAACAGTCTCTGGTAAAATACTTAGTTCATCATGTAACGTAAACACTGAAGCTATAGTGTGCTACCACTGCGGTTGGAATATAGAAATAGTAACAAACTACAGTACAGTACAGGTATTTGGATTGAATTATGGCTCCTTTCAACTATAGCATTTAATTGAAACTATTCTGGCTACAAATGGAATCTTTCTTGAGGAAAGCTCTGGGACACATTTTCATTTGAAAGATAGCTGGTGGTTCTGTGTCATTTAAAGATATTAAAAAAATAAGAAAAATTACAAAGCATGAATGTATCAGGCCTTCAATCTACTTGATAGCTGCTGCTGCTTATTTGAATACTAGAAGCAGCCTTCTAAATGCAAACAGGATCACTGCAAAAGTTTACTTAATGACAGAACATATGTTGGTGTTTTATTATACAGAAATGAGTATTTTTAAAAATCCATGCCAGTTTGTAAATTTTATAATCTGACTCAACAAAAACAAATGCCACAGCAGGAAGGTTTTTTAAAAGTATAGGGTATTTTTAATAAAAAAGGAGAAGCCCAGCAAGCTAGTCACTGGGCAGATTATATTTCCAAGGACCCTTCTGTTCAGCATACAGCGACAATATAAATCTAAATAAATAAAATAAATAAAATACAGGAAAATGTATCCCATATTCCAGAAAGACGAAACTTTACAAGTCAAGAAGCCAAGGCCGTAGCCAGAGGAGCAGGGTGGGGTGGGGGCTTGGCCCACCCTGAGTTAGCATTTTGCCCTCTCTGGCAAGGCATGGTTTCCCATAGAAATGCAGCAAAAAGAGGCTTTGTTGCCCACCCTGAAGAAATATTCGCCCACCCACATCTAGAATCCTGGCTACGACTCTGCCACAAGTCATGAGTATATTTTGCTCAGTGAATGAGAAACTACCATGTTGTCTCTCTCTCTTGTGACAAATCTTTTCTACATTGACCACTGCCCATAACTTTATTCATCACAAGGAGCCAAATGAATGAGAGGATCTGGTACACATAGATTGGTGAAAGAATGAAAGGATGCCCACTTCTCTCTGTATAGCAGTGATGGTGAACCTTGGCACTCCAGGTGTTCTTGGACTTCAATTACCAGAAGCCCAAGTCAGCACTCCTGCTGATCAGGGCTTCTAGGAATTGAAGTCCAAGAACATCTGGAGCATCAAGGTTCACTATCACTACCCTGTAGCATTGCACAATTCTACAGGCTTATCTGAATGCAAGCAAAAGAGAAAGCATGATTGAGAAATGAGAAATTTGTTCCAGCATTGTGATCCCACTTTGTCTACTGCCTTTGTTTCAATTCTTTATCTAGCCATGCCCTTTTGTACCACTACAGTGTGCCAAAGAAGCCTATTTTTCAAAAGCTGGATTATCCTGCCCATTACTTCTAATGTATCGATCACTGTTTTGGGACAAATGTGAGCAATACCTGCTATTACAAAGCATTCTGTGTCGAAACACATTTTAGACCAAACCAAGTTTTAACATACTAATTCAGGGATTCTCAACCTGTGACCTGCAGGCCAGATGTGGCCCATGGCACCATTTCATGTGCCCCCAAAATGCCTCCACCACACCAGGAAGTGTCATGTGGTGGAGGAAGGGCAAAATGGCCATCTGGCCCCGAAGATGTCTGAGGGAGCGTGACCCCAGCTTAAAAAGGTTGAGAACTCCTGTGCTAATTGAATCGTGTGGATATTTCCAGTAGGATTTTTGCCTGCCATTCATTAGGAGCTGCTGCATATCATACTGTTGTTTTCTATTGTATTTTTTAATTTTGTATTACTTAACGTTGTACACTGTCTAGAGTCAATAGACCACCCAGACGGGCAATAAATAAATAAATAAATAAATAATAGAATGCATCTGAAGAAGTTTCCATAAACCAGGTGCCCAGAGAAAAGCTGAGCTTTGCTACAGGCCTAGCTCCAATGAGGGGCACATATAGGACCAAATTAGACGTTTATAAATAATCCACGATTAGTACTCAAATTTTATTGGTATGTAAGCAATATTTCATGACTGAGAAAGAATAAAAGTGTGGTTGGAATAGGAAATACGAAATTAAGCAATGTAATTTGCAAGTTATGTGAGAAGAAAAACTGGGGCAATCACACACAATCAATATCTAAGGATATTTTAAAGATAAGGTTATTACAGATCATCTTATCTCTAAAAGAGATACTCAGTGTAACATCTCTCTGAAAAATCAATATTCTCCAGTCTGATTTACCTGTAAGATAGTAGCTTAATGGTAGCTATGAAATATGGAAGCTAGGAAGAAACCTTCGGTCTGGGTTGCTGCTTAAGATTTTCTCACAAGAATGATAAAAATGTGCATTTTTTAATTCTAGTTGCTTTATTTATTATGGTGCTAACAGGTCAGTAAATCTACTGTGTGTGTTTTGTGTTACTCTGAGTTGAAAGGATTTTTGCAGGGGACATATGACTGAGACTCCTTTCATGTCCCCCATCATGCAGCTCTCAGGGAATTGAGCCCCATCCTTCCAGTCTCCAAACACAGTGCTTTTATCCACTGAGCTACTGGGACATTGCTATAAATTTCATGACAGAAATTACTCTGGGTCGAAATAATTTTTGCTGGAGAAACACCACTCAGGGGATGCCCAAATAAAGCTCCTTTCATGTCCCTAAGATCCGTCATGCAGCACTCAGGTAGCAAACCCGACCTTCCAGTCTTCAAGCTCAGTGTCTTAACCACTAAGCCACCACAGTGCTAGTAAAATCTACTAAGCCAAGTCAATGAGATACTGATCTCAAAGCCCCAATGCTGGCATCCCTTATTATTTCCTTCCTAGTTGTCTGTTTTACTACTACTCCACAGTTGTATAAACAAAGTTACCTAACTTGCCCTTTGGCAAGGAAACGGTTATTTCCTGGATAATGTCATCAAAAGCCATCATTGCTTTCTCTCTGCCTCAGAGGCAAACCCTATTTTGCATGCAAATTCTCCAGCAACAATTCATTGTTTCATCATTTGTACTTTAAAATTAAGCTTCACACCTGTCCATTTGTTCAGTTCTGCTCGATAATTTTGAGCTGATGAAAGGCAGTGGATTGACATACAGTATTTGACAAAGAACCGCCATCTTGTCACAAAATCAGAATAGCTCATTGCTGTTTCCACTGTCCAGTCTGATTTGGGGGCAATGGAAGAGTGTGCCATAAAGTACATGAACAGACTTACACTTGAAAGTTTAATTTACTGGCCAGAATCTTGTGGGTGAATAATAGACATGTGAATTAAATTGTGTAATTCGCAGCAATGAATGGCTGCCAAATAATGAGGCACCATTTGCCTTGCTTGATGAACATACAGTCATACCTTGCATAATGAATTTAATTCGTTCTGCAAGGTTGCTCGCTATGCGAAAAATTCGCTATGCGAGTCTGACTCACATAACAAATTTTTCGCTATGCAAGTTGGACTTTTCCCTATGGAAAAACTCGCATAACGAGCGTTTCTATGGGGAAAACTCGCATAAACAAAGTTAAATAAATGCATAAATAGCAAAAAAAATCGCTATGCGAGTTTTCCCCATAGAAATGCTCATTATGCGAGTTTTTCCATAGGGAAAAGTCTGACTCGCATAGCGAAAAATTCGTTATGCAAGTCAGACTGCTTAGCAAAAAACTTGCTCGTTATGCGAGTTTTTCGCTAAGCGAAAAGCTCGTTATGCAAGGTTTGACTGTATGGGCATGCACAATGTAACACAACAGTCATATGCTACTTAATGGCAATTCACCAAGGTAAGGTACATAGTTTGCCCCCAATCACCAAGACAATTCTGGCCAATGAAATAAAAGCAGTACTCTTTCGGGTTAAGTTAAACTAAAGAAAGTCTATTTGTGGTCTTAATAAAATTTTAACAAAATTAGCCCTGTTGCATTAATCTTCTGAAGTCTGCCCCCCCTGGCCCCGGTATGACATAAGGACATCTCAATTTATTTCCTGAAATATTCTTGTTATGACAATTGTTATTTTACATAATAAGCATATTCAGAAGTTTGGGGGGGGGGACTGTAAAAGAAGTTAATTATTCATTATTATCTGACCAGTTGATGAGCATTCTGGGAACTTCCATTCATGATATTTTGTTGCTACTGTTGCCAGTAATAAGTTCAAGCGTGTCCAGACAGGGCATTTAGCTTTCTATCTGGAACTCTTAAGTCAGTGGTAGCCAACCTTGGCACTCCATCTATTCTTGGACTTCAATTCCCAGAAGCCCAAGTCAGCACTCCCGATGATCAGGACTTCTGAGAATTGAAGTACAAGAACATCTGGAGTGCCAAAGTTGGCCATCACTGTCTTAGGGAGTCACTCAAAGTTATAAAGATCATGTTTTGGACACTGAAATACTACTTTTTGAACCCCCATCAAGGAGTCGTACTATTTGGGGGCATTCACCTTTTGCCCATTTCCAGTGAGTGTGGCTATTAAGGTACAGGCTAAAAATGAATCCTGCAGCTGTTAATGTGGCTGCTTCTGTAGTAAAATTCCAGTATGCTGCACTGAGTTCACTATATTAGAAACTGCACATTTCCCATTTCTGTGAATTGTATGGGGAAGTGGTTTTTTTTAATGTTTGGGAGATCTTAGCTGAAACAATGCATCACATTGTTTACATTAAAACATATTTTTCTTTAAGCATGTGTATTGCTGGTCAAAAGTGCTCAGCACAGGTTGAGGCAAAGGCATGAAATACAGTAAAACATATGCCTTTACTTATGAAAAAATTGACTTATGTAAGGGTTGGGGTTTTTTTTTTTTTTTGCATAAATTGGTGTCCTGATTTACACACAAAAAAATTGACTTATGTAAGGGGTTTCACTGTCTTGTAATTATAAGATGGTGGTGCTGCCATTTTAGAATTACAAATCCCCTTGTGCCACCTGCCCCCACCACCAGAAAACAGAAAACAGTGTAAAAAGCAGGATCACACTTGGAGGAAATTGATTAGTTAGCTGCCCGGAGGAAGGAAAAACAGAACCCTCAACTATGATGTTCTAATAAGAGTGGTGGGAAGATTTGTTGTTGTTGTTTAGTTGCACAGTCACAGCTCCTCTAGTGGCTTAGTAGTAAGATGCTGAGCTGGAGACTGGAAGGTTGGGTTTCAATACCCAAGAGCTGCACCTGGGGACATGAAAGGAGCCTCATTCAGGTGTCCCCTAAAAATCCTTTCAACTCAGAGTAATCTCTAACATGAAAACATACATAGTTGCACAATCGAGTCCGACCTGTTGTGATGGCATGGACTGCCCCATGCCAGGCTCCTCTGTCATCTGCCATCCTCCGTAGTCTACTCAGATTTAGGCACCAACAATGCCATCTAGTCCTTCTCCTTTTGCCTTCAATCTTTCTCAGCATCAGGGCCTTCTCTAGTGAGTCCTCTCTTCTCATTTGGTGGTCAAAGTACTTGAGTTTCAGCTTCAGTATCATTCCTTCCAAGGAGCAGTCATGGTTGATTTCCTTTAGTACTGACTGATTTGATTTTTTTGCAGTCCAGGGGATTCTCAAGAGTCTTCTCCAGTACAATTCAAAGGCATCTATTCTTCTGTGCTCAGCCTTCCTTAGGGTCCAGCTCTCACTGCCATATATTACTACTGGAAATACCATTTCTTTAACTATGCAGACTTTTGTTGGCAGGGTGATAGCTCTACTTTTTGTTATGCTGCCTAGGCTTGCCATAGCTTGCCTCCTAAGAAGCATCTTTTTATTTCATGGCTGCAGTCACCATCTGCAGTGCTGTTAGATCCCAAGAAGGTGAAATCTATCACTGCTTCCATTTCTTCTCCTTGTATTTGCCAGGGAGTGATGGGGCCAGATGCCATGATCTTGGTTTTTTGAATTTTGAGTTTCAGACTAGCTTTTGTACTCTCAATGTCTTGGGCAGTCTTGAGTACATACAGTCTGCAACAATAACTTGCATAATAGCATGTTCATAGATGAGAGCTCTTTGGAGGCTTTTGAACTGGAGTTACCTCTCCTTATCTCAGAGCAACCCGTCTAGTGAACATGAATCACTCTGAAAACATTTATCATCTTTACTGCGATTTTCTCTCAGAGGATCATTTGAGAGTTCCTACCATTCACATTGTACAGTCAAACCTCCCATAAAGAGCGCCTCGCTTAAAGAGCAGAATTTTCTCTGAATGTTCTCTTTCCTTAACAAATAAAACCAACCAAAAACTCGCTTAAGAAATAAATTGGGGTTCACAATCCCCCCCAATGGGTCACTTTCAATGGTGTTTCGCTTAAAGAGCAAACTCACTAAAAGAGCAATCCTGTGGAACGCATTATGCTCTTTAAACAAGGTACAACTGTAGATGTTTATTTCTGTTGGCTAAGGGACCAGGCATGTCTTCTGATTGTTCTACCTTGTCTATTGAAACCCCAGTGCTCATGCCCTTCCCCACTTTCTTTCACAGTGGTTAATGTGTCTGCACCCACACCATTTGAATGTTACACACCACTACATATGTCACAATGTTGTCACTTTATGTCTCTATCTGAGGAAGAGTGGGGAACTAAATTAATTTTTTTTTTTAAAAAAAAAATCATGTTTGTGTCCATTTCTCTTGGGCCTTTCCTGTAGGTGCGCACTCTCGCTTGCTCTCTGTGGTATGTAGGTAGAGGTGTCATAGGTAGAAATGAAAATTAAATGAGAACTCCATAACTTTGAGGTCACCTCCAGACTTGACTATTGCAATACATTCTACATGGGGCTGCCTTTGCTGACCATTTAGAGGCTGCAATTGGTCCAGAATGCAGCTGCCCGGGTGTTGATGGGGTGCAGGCGCTATGCCTGTGCCTTGCTACTGCTTTGGGAGCTGCACTGGTTACTGGTATGCCTCCGGGTGCAATTCAAGGTGCTGGTAATGATCTTTAAAGCCCTGCATGGTAGTGGGCCAGGATACCTAAGAGACCACATCATCCTGAGACATCTGTCCATCCCAACAGAGCAGACCAGAGAGGCTCTCTCATTGTGCCACCTGCTAGGGAGGCTCGTCTCTCTACCACCAGGAGGATCTTCGCTGTGTCTGCTTCGACCCTTTGGAACCTCCTGGCAATTGAGCTGCATCTCAAGATGAAGTTGCCATCCTTCAGGAAAGGGCTAAAAACCTGGCTGCCAAAGCAGGTGTGAGGCACCAGAGATGTGGTGACCCCTGCCTGCTGGCTGATTTAGTAAGAACACTTCCCCTTTTAATCTGTAGAGGTTGCAGTAATTTTTGGTGGCAGTTTTAATGGGGTTTTAAAAATGTGATTGGTTTTATCTTCTGTGAGCCGCCCAGGGTCTTTGGAGTTGGGCGGCAATATAAATAAGAAAAATAAAATAAGTAAGCACTCCAGCTTGTGAATTGTATCCTCTGTCTAGACACACTCTCAGTTTAAAGCTGTTTGTTGAGATGCATGGAACATTTCTTGGGTGAATGGTTGTTTGTTATCCACACCAGCTCAGGTTCTAGGACAGCTATATATGAGCTCATTTCATGAAGATCTACTTTTTCATCCTTCAAAATCATCCTAAGGTGGGCATGTTTCTTTATGGAAAATCTAGCCTCCATGTGTGTATGATTGCATGTGCACACATACATATATTTCTAACATTTGAATTAATTTAAGAATACACAGCCTGATTAGTTTTCATTGGAACAGTTCTTAAACTTAATCATTTTAAGCTTGACGTCACAGCCCAGCCTGCAGCTGTCAGAATTATTGAGGAAGCCAGGTCACAGTAAATACAATTGGAAAGGAAATAAAGTAGATTAGATAACAAGGAAATGTTTTATTGTTGCACTGGAAGATACAAGTCACCTGCAGGTCTTTCAAGCACTGTGGGGAAGATGCTGTGATACTTCTGAACCAAAGCTTACATTTCAGTTATAGTCCCTCATAGCAAAATACCTGCTTTCTGCTAATCTGCAAATGCACCTTTGGGGGGGGGGGGTTGGGTTTGGGTTCAAGGCTCTGTGATTGGATGGAAAGATTGGTTATGAAACCAAGGGCCAAGACTTTGAATCTCCAGTGTACCTCCTGGGAGGGGGTCAGTAATGATCACCCAGACTCTGCGTGGCTGATGGGTTTAAGTGCCCTGCCATTTGTGTTGGCTTGGGCAAGCTGCACTGCCTCATAATATACCCAAAGGAGAATGGCAGAACACCTCTGTGTACTTTATCCCTGCGAACCAAGCTGGGATCTGCTTAATGGCACATTACTGTGAACCACCCAGAGTGCACAAGTGCTGTGGGGTGATATATGGGTGTTATTGCTGATATTACTATGCTAGGTGCACCTTTTGTTCTCAATGGAAACTAAAAATCAAGGCTCACATAAACAGGCAAGGCTTAATTTCTTGGTTTGAGCCCTTAAATGTTTTTTTAAATAAAAGAATTTATTAAGATAGCCATGTTAACTGGATCCTCAGCTAAATTCTTATAGCAGAAAGGACCACCTTCTTCCATACCTATGTTTTGACATCATCTGAGACAACGTAAGGTAGTGGGGACCAATCGTTTTTAATATTTTCACTGTCTCCTGCTTTTAACCCATTTTGGTAGGTTTTACTCACCTTTTTTTTTACATGAGCAAAATTTTCTTTCCCTTGTCACTTGTTGAGTGCTAGGCAACATGTAGCTACCCAGAAGTCATTGCAAGGCAGTCCAGATCATCCCCTTATCTTGGGGTATCCCAACTAGTGCTGCTGGAATTACTGAATAACATATGAGTTGCCCACCGTTCCTGATTGAATCCAATAGACTAAAACATACCTGACATATTGTTCACAATGTACAAAGCCAATCTCCTTCTTTTGCAGAAATACAGAGCAGATTCTTCCAAAGCTTTCTAAGTTCCCAATACCAACATACAGTTCTCTCAATTATACTGGGAAGCAAGATGCAACACACATAGACTAATATTTTATTGGAAGAAGTTAATGTTTTGCTTTCATTCATTTTTTAACGGCTTATACTCTAGACCCATGCAATGTTTAAACAGTAAAGTGGACCCTGGCAGCTTTTCCTTCTTCCCCTGCCATTAACAGATAACATGCATGGGAAATGGAACTGCTGGCAACTGCTACTAACTGGTAATTAGTGATCAAGTGCTGGTTGCTTTACTGGCCAAGCATCAGAAAGCCTGATTTGGCATGTGAGTTAGAAGCATGGCATAACAGTGAATTGACATTGTCTGATGAGCCATCCTCTATTCAAACCAAGGGTGACCACACAAACAAGAAAACAGGCTTCCTGTACATTTAGTAGTTGCTTTGAAGAGATTTCACCAGATAATCTATTAGTGGAAACCACATGTACTGAATTGTACCTCTCCGGACAATTATTAAAGATGTAGAAACCCTGCTATATTTTTCATCCAAGCACCCTATTTGCACATTTGGGCACACTTCACAGAGCAGGAACAGGGAGAATCTAAACCATTGATGAGAGTGCATCAAAGCCCATTGGGTGATGTTGAAAGAATTATGTTCTAACCAAAACCACTATTCTCAACTTCTGCTAATAAAGTGAGACAGAACATTTATTTCACACTTTGTTTTCAAATGATAAGTGAACAAAAATTCAGTTTTCTTTCCTACTAATTAAAGGATGGGCTTTCCATATTTAGAGAACTTCCTAGAACAAGTGATGCTTTGTTTTTGCTGCTGCTGCTGGTGGTGCCCCTAAGGCTGCAATCAGTCAGCTACATATTATGTTGGGTGATGCTCAAAAGAGTTACTTTTACAGTACAATCTTTAAAACAAACCTTCCATCGAAACACAGTCCAGTACTGGTCACTCAAAAAAGTTCCACCACTGGACTAATGAAGTTCTAAACTGAGTATAGAACAAAGTTGGGCTGGTCTGTGATCTTAAATACGTCATCTGGTTGCTGCAAATAGACCCAAACCAGCTGGTACTGTCAGCACACCCAAAAACAATCTAAAGAACTATCTGATAGCACACTAATTCACCTCTAATTCACCTGTCTGTCTGGAAACTGCTACTTTGGTAACTGATTAGTCATGGATTTATCTGTAGTACAGAATAGTTTTTAAAAGAATAGTACAAAGATTTAATACTAATTTATAAGCACCCATTTCCTGCCCCCCCCAAGCAGCAATTACCTCCAGTTAGGCAGGATACAACTAGAGGTGCCAAAAAATAAACAGCTGCTGCTTTTAGAACATAAGGTGGTCAAGAAATTGTCTTGATCTGAGGAAGGAGTAGTGACCTCCCCTCAGCCTTTTTTTGTGTGTGTGTCTAAAAGAACAGGCAAGACAATGGTGAACTGGACCCCAATGCTTCTCTTATACCAGAAAGCTGTACTAAATGTTTGGCTTAAGAATTGCTTTAAAAAGATAACCATTGGGTATGCACAGGTATAGCTGTTGTGTTGCTTAAACATAAACATAGGGATGCCAGAACCAGGCAGATACAATCTGTCTCTAGGTTTCCTCCAATTAAATCAAACAATTTGTAGATTGGTTTCTCAAAAGTTTCTTTTAATGTGCCATTTCCCACAATCAGACCATGTGGGACATGGCACTGTTGAGAGGAAATCTGCAAGTCTTTTGATCCATAACCAATTTGCAAAATGTCTCTGTCTCCCCCTGGTGGTTTTTAAAATACCTGTTCACAGATTCATATCAGAGAATATTCAGGCAGTAGTTGAACAAGATTTTTCCAGCTTCCTGTTAAGAAACAAAAGCAGGGCTGTACATAGTCACATTTAGAAGACTAAATGCCACAACTTCACCCACATGACACAGTGTCTAAGAAGATATCAGACTTTGGGACACTTAAGAAACAACTTTCAAGAAAGACTTTTGAAATGTCGCTAAACTTCAGTTAATGCAAATGCAATATTGTTAGCTTGTTGTATTAGGTAGCAAAGGGTCGGACAGAATCTACTATGCAACTGAACAACAACAACAATTAGGTAGTATAACCATTTCTATTTAAACAATTAGGAATTTATAATACTGGCCTGCCTTATCCCCCATGCCATTTGACACATATGTGAAACAATTGGGAAAGATTGTCCAAAATATCCACCAGGCATGCTGATGGCCACAAGCATTCCCCCATCCTTCCACTTAACTCCAAGGAAGGATTTCATTTCCAAAGCAGTAGCCAATTCAGGAACACATTGTATAAGTGCAAACAATTTCAAATTTAATCTAGAGAATAACAGAGGTGCTCCTGGTTAGTCAAAATGTTGATAAGGAACCAGGTCCTTACCAAACACTGAAAATTCAGGTTTGCACCCTTGGATTCAACCCTGAGCCATGATGTTTATTTTTCAAGGGTAGCTAGAGACATAATTAGTTAAACCTAGGGTCCCAACTGCATTTGTTCTTGGCAATGTCTCATGTGTCTTAGTTCTATCCCATTTGGATTACTGTAATACATTATATATGGGATTGTCTTCAAAAAGTATTCCAAAATTTCAGCTAGTCCGAAGAACTGTGTAAAACTGTTGAGTGGGCTAGATACACCAAGTACATAATTTCCCTTTTACAACATCTTTACTTTCTGCTAGTCAGTTTTGGGAAATTCAAAGCCTTGGGTCCAGGCTATCTGAATTATTCTTTCATGTTTGCCAGAGCTCCGAGAGCCCTGATGGAAGATCTTATGTTAGTCTTACCATCTCACAGGGATGCTTGGTTGAGACCCAAAAGAGAGAAAGATCTTGGTGTCTACACCCAGGTTGCAAAACTCTATTCAAGGGAAGCTGGGCTGGCTCCTTCTCTGACAATAAGGATGCACTGTTTTTAACTTCAGATAACTTTTAAACTTTACGATTTTATATGTTTTATCTTCTACTTTTATTTATCATGATGTAAGCCGCCCAGAGTCGGGTTTTCCCGAGTGGGGCGGGGTAATAAATTCAATAAATAAATAAATATTCAGATCAGCTTTAGACCACCACCTGGATGCTGAAAAAGGAACATCTAACAAATTGGAGCTTTTAAAAAATTAAACCAAACAATGTTTTAACATTACAAATTGACTCTGAGATCATGGAGGCCCTTCTTTCAGTCTTTTCAGGCTCACATGAATATTTAGCTCTTTGTTTGTTTATTTTTAATAGTAACGGTCTGAAAACCATCTCAATGGTTTCAATATTAGTCAAGGGTTTCTGGGACATTATCAAATTTGATACACAGGTTGTTATATGCTGTTATATATGTTGTATGTTATATGTTGTCACATTAAACCACCTTCACACAAACTTTTCTCATTCACAACATAGGCTGTCTCACGGAACAAAGGATGAACTCACACAATTGTCAATAGATGCTGAAGGTTAAACTAATTAGCAAATCTTAATGCCAGGTGTTTGTCTTGTATCATCCTAATATTAACATTTCAGCAGGGCGAAAATTCACAACTAATCCAGGTAATAAGAGATCATCTGCTATTACCAGCTGTAAAAAACCCATATTGATTTGTATACTTATGTTATACTAACCAATCACGCTGAACCTTTTTTTAATGAAATGTACATTGATCAGCTATAGATAAAATGAATTACAGATAAAGAATATTAGACATAATCCCAATTACACTAGAAGTGTCAGAACAAAAACCTTGTATCTCCCTCAACACCCGAGAGGGTAAAAGATTAAGTAAAGAAAAATAATCAAAATTACACCTAAACTGCAGTAATTTAATCAATTCTAAAAGTCCCCAGATTGTACTATTTTAGATTTGTTGAGGTGGTGGAAGAGAATTACACTTAAATATTCTGTCAACAGTGTCCCCCATACAGGGGCTGCTACAGTATCAGAGAAAAGCTAGCAGCTTAACATTCTTCTTTAACTGAAATTTTTTGATAGACATTTTTCATATGCATTTTGTGATGTGGAACAATACAGCTATATCTTCTCCACTAGTCTATGTCGAAATGTTACAATCCTGAGAAAAAAAGCACCACATGCATGCCGAGCTACTTTGATTATGTTACCAAATAGCAGAACTTCAACAATGTTTATTTGGACTCGTAGAAGCAGCACTGATAAAGATTAGCAACTGAAAGTTACCTACATGAATCAAACTGCAAAGTGACTCCAGAAACAAAGCAACATTACAAGAAGTTCCTTCTTGTCTATGGGTCACATTATTGGTCACCTTGCTTAAAGCAGTGTATTAACTATACAGTAATACCTCGGATCACGTTTACCTCGGATAACGCTAAAATCGCATAACATTAAGTAATCTGGGGAGGAGAATTGGATCAAATAACGTTAAGGTCCTGTGGGATGGATCGGATAACAACCACTAAAGCCTGTGTGGTTACAATGTATCTCTATGGAGATTTAACGTTATCCGATCCATCCCATAGGATTTTAACATGGATAGGATAACACTAAAAATCAGATAACATCAAGACTTGTGGAACCAAGTCTTAGTGTTATCCGAGGTATTACTGTATTTTAATATTTTTAATCATTCCTTTGAAGAAGTTCTAATATTGTTCTATTTGGCTTGGACTTTTGTCTCTCGCACCACACCCATGGCATGTACCATGTAAAAGTCATGTCAGATTGCTTCATTTAAAATGTGTGCATCAAAATGATCGCACCATTTATTTGTCTGTGCTGAAAATAGAATTATAACAAAGGTGTGATCTGACTGCTTGGCCTTGATGAGCTTCTGACAGGTTGCAGCCCCAAAGACAAACAACCCTGAAAGCAAACAGGTAAATGTTAAGGGAGGGAAAGAAAGCAAAAATCTTAAAACAATCCAACCATTAAACATGTAAAACACAACTGGGAACATTGTGACCACTAGATATTCATTTATCCACAGACCATTTCTAAGAGCATTCAAAACTGGACATCCAGAGACTGGCCTATCACTCAGGACCAAACAATGGTGATATTACTGAAATTGAAACTTAATGTGAACATACAATCCTTTTCAATCCAATTGCAATCCCATCAATATTGGTCATGAACTCTCAAAAGGCTAGTTGGCCTGTTTTCAAGAGACTGCATAACTTAGCTAAAATGACCTAGTCTGTTTCACAATTCTGTTGGGAAAATCACTTACGCTATAGATAAATGGTGGCAGAACCAAAAATAGAAAAGAACAGAAACCACTAGATTTTTGGACACTCTATGACAGGGGTGCCCAAACTACGGCCCGGGGGCTGGATGAGGCCCCCAATGCCAATTCATCTGGCCCACGAAGCCCTCATCGCTCCTGGAAGCAGAAGTAAAACGCACCCGTAATGGAGTCGGAGGCTGCATCCAGCCCTTAGTAACCGGCTCCCTGAACCATGTGATTGGCCCACGGCCCAAAAAGTTTAGGCACTCCTGCTCTATGAACTCAACATGGCTATTACTGAACAAACTGCAAAGGGAAACAGCTGAAAAAGACCATTTGCTAAGGGGATGTGGGCAGGAATGTATAGTTTACTATTAAAGGTAGCATCTCTAGTCAAGGATTCCTAATGTAAAAAATACATTTCTTTTCTTGAAATATAACTTCTGCTTTAATTTAAATTAATTACAAAATTCAAACTAAGTATGTCAAGAAAATAAAAGTCTAAAAAGATTAGGCCATTATCTAGAGAAATACAATATAGTATTAGCAAGAACAGCCTTGTTACAGAAGAATGGTATAAGTTGGAACATGACTGGAAATGTTTTCAAAGTACTGTCTGCTATCTGCCACACATATAAAAGATGTTTTACATGCTCTTTTGGAAGGATGCATGCCAGATAGTTTATCTGTACAGTAATACCTCGGATAACGCTAAAACTTGGTTCCACAAGTCTTGGTGTTATCCGATTTTTAGTGTTATCCAATGCATGTTAAAATCCTATGGGATGGATCAGATAACGTTAAAGCTCCGTAGAGATACATTGTAACCGTGCAGGCTTTAGCGGTTGTTATCCGATCCATCCCATAGGACCTTAACGTTATTCGAGCCAATTCTCCTCCCCAGATTACTTAACGTTATGTGATTTTAGCGTTATCCGAGGTAAAAGTTATCCGAGGTATTACTGTACTTCTAAAAGCATAATTCTTGGAGTCTGATAAATGTGTTTCCAGATGCATTTTTAAAAAATCTGTGGATATACATACTAGGGCCCCGAGATTGTGTCTCTATAGGTGGCAAAACAACATCAACCCAGAATGCCCTTCCTAGATGTCACCTTGTTAGTCTGTTCAGCAGACATAACAGAAACAAAACAAAAACAAAAGTATAGTGTCATCTTTTAAATTAGCAGATTTATTTTGGTGTGAGTTTTCCTGGATTACAATTCCTTTTCTCAAACACAGGTAATTGTATATACCACAAATCTGAAACAGAAGTGGTGATAGCACAGGTAATGAACTTTCAATGTGCTGATTATAGAAGCTTCCTAGCAAAGCGAGAGTAATCACATCATATGATTTGTCTAAAGGATAAGTACAGTATATGAATTCTATCTTTGAAGTACAGATACTTTTCCTTTCAGGAAGAAGTTCATTTTTCCTGAAACAAATCTCATTTTGAAACCACAGTTTTGCAAAAGTAAAGAAATTTTGGCTATATACAAAAGTTAAGAGTGCATGTCAAAAAGTCCAAGTCTTTATTTAAGCCTCTAGATGCATATAGGAATTTATAGTCATAACCTACTTTAGCAGTCTTCCTCTCAAATTTCCCTTTATAACCTCCATTTTCTAATTTTTGCCCTACACAAAAACTCACACTGAAATAAATCCACTAATTTTTGAGGTGTCACACTACTTCTATGCGTTGTACATATATTATCCTCCACCCTCCCAAACAACAGCAAAAGACAGCCCTTTCCCTTGCAATGTCACTGGCCCATTATTAAATAGACTTCAAGGGCACTAAGAATACTATTTCTTCTTGCAACTGAGACGGAGATATGAGGGCAATGAGAATGAAGAACCTGTCAGTATTCCACAAGAAGTAGCAGAAAGCATCAAACAGGAGAGGTGACTATACCACAGAGAACACAGGTGGCACATATTCTGTTTCAGTGCTCTCTGTCTACCTGATTGAAAAAAGATGACATTGGCTTGCTGCTGCTGTTATTCAGCCTGGTGGCAGTAAATAAATTAAGAATACATCTGGTGCAGGATACTGAGTTCATGTAAATAAAAAAAAAACTAGCTGCACAGAGCATTTGTGGTGGGATTGGCTCAAATTGTTCTAGCTCAGGTGTGTACAGGGCAATACATGTATATAACGGAGACAATCAGAAACATCACTATATAAACAATTCACTGCACATTGTATGTTCCTGGAACAAACATAACAAAAATAAGTGATTTCACTGTGATACTAGACAATCTCATTGGTTTTACAGGCTTTTTAAAAATCATATCAGAAACACACAAAGGTGCTTTCTGGGTTGAAATGATTTTTGCTGGAGGAACTACGCTCAGGGGGCAGCCAAATGAGGCTCCTTTCATGTCCCCAAGATCTTTCCCCACCAAAGTGGTCCCTATTTATCTACTTGCATTTTCTTGCTTTCGAACTGCTAGGTTGGCAGGAGCTGAGACAGACAGGTGCTCATTCCATCATGCAATACTTGGGTCTTGAACTGCTGACTTGCTAACCTTCCAGCTAACAATGTGAGCTTCTTAACCACTGAGCCACTGCAGTCCTGGTTTTACAGGTAAGTGCTGGAAATTTCATTGTATGTATACACTCCATTTCATATGTTCTGAACTGCCTCAGAAGTACACATGTGAATGTTAAGAATATTAAGATAGCACTACTAACCTAATTAGAGACCGCAGTGGGTCAAGTGGTTAAGACGCTAACTGGAAGGCGGCAGGTGGGCAGTTCGATACCCGAATACTGCACAATGGCATGAGATGCCATCTCTGTCCCATCTCCTGCCAACCTAGCAGTTTGAAAGCAAGAAATTGCAAGTACATACATAGGGACCACTTTGGTGGGAAGGTAAATAGCGTTCCATGTACTCTGGTGTCTAGACATGCCCGCCACATGTCCATGGAAATAACTGCAGATGTAGATAGGGCTGGCTCTTCGGCTATGAAACAGAGATGAGCACTGAACCCTAAAGTCGGGTACAACTTTAGCTTTTACTAACCTAATTAGATCACTCTCTCTAGAGGGTTCAGACTGCCCTTAGAGAATTGTAATCTGTTAGTGTCCTGGCTGAAATATGCAACAGATTGGCCCCTGTCAAAATTTAGACCTCTTCTGTCTGCCACTAAGGCATCACAGAAATGCTTCAGTTACTGCTACTGATAGTAATTTCCTATAAAGCTATTCAAGTGAATGTTTTCTGATGTTTACTCACCTACATTTGTCTTTGCTATATAATTATTTAAGAGAGTGAAACATAAGATGTACAATGTTCAGGTTTTGAAGAGGCAACTCACTCTGGACCTCACTTGTTAAAAAACACTTGCTTTTTTAAAAAAAACCTTGATGGGGAGCAAAGAGTTAAACCAGAGTTACAGGAAAGCATTGTAACCAAATAATTATAAAATACTAAATTTTCAGGTAAGTTGGGTTTACACAATCCCAACAAAAGGGAAACAAAGTGAAATGGAAAACACTTTATGAGATGATATTGAAGTCAACTTTTGTACATTCAATAAAAATGCAACTGTAGGGTTGTTTTGTGTTAATTTAATCATACAAATATCATTTATACATTAAGGAAAAAGTATCTTTGTTTTCCCCACAATGTGCTATTACAGATTCTTCCCAGATTCAATGAAGCAACACACCATCCTGCTCTACACATGCACTCCCCCCAGAGAGAATAAAGACAGGCTGCAGAATCAACCACACACTCACACAAGAGAAAAAACTATGGAAACCCAGACATGGGACAGCGTGCATTTCTTAGCGTCAGAGAAATTGATTTATATTTGTAGGTACTGCAATTTAGAATGTGCTTATCTGTAAGCTGGGGGAGGGATGAGCATACACTCACAAATCCCTGAGGCCTCAAGAGAAACTCTTTACCTTCCCTTGCCCCAAATCAACACAAAAGGATAGGCTCTACTTGCCAGTGCTGACCTGATACTCATCTGCAAACAGATAGTTTATTTTCAATCAGTGGGCTTAAAGCCAAACTCTCCCATCTCACACCAAAGTCATATTCTCAGATGCAAAGGTTTACCAGCACATTTTCATCACCATGGGCTACACACTTCATATTTTTAAAAAACATTGCAAATAAAAATTAAATTAACAATAAAAAATTAATAAAAATTAAAATTTCCCTTTGTTAAATGTACAGCTACTTCTTCCCTGCCAGAAATCCACATTTTCTTCCAGAACAAGGATATGAGGAGGCAGAGCCAACTGCTCTGGGTACATGAACCAAAGTTTGAGAGAGCAAAAATTGTCCCATTTCTAAGGTCAGGAACTGGACCCTGGATCGAGCAATATTTAGCCTTTTCCACAACTGAGCATTGTTTAATATAATGGTAAAAGGAGCTAAAGATTATTTTATTAACAGTATTTTCCTACTAATTGTGTTGACCAAAAGTTGAAGCGTGTACACTGTAATGTTAAAAGATGGCAGGACTATCTGTTGTAATTACAACAAAATGATCTGAGAGCCACTCATAACCTTCAAATGTACCCAACAATAGCAATCTAAACACTCTGAGAGCCACTCATAACACTCCAAACAATAGGGTATGTAGTTTTCCCCTATATGACTGTTCTGGAAAAAATGCTGTGCAGTGCCAGCCTAAGAAGGGTTGTAAATGTAGGCACCAGTTCGTATTGCCATCTTTTTCAGACAAAGGGTTTACCTTTAAAATTCTGTGACATGCAGCAATTCTAAAAGTGCAGCCATTCTCCCCCACTATTGCACAACCATGATTTGTAAAGCTACATTTGTTGGGTTTCCACCTGCTGCACAGCTGTTAAACCCACAGACTTTCCACTGGAAGGAGGAAGTGGCATTCAATAGCATTAGCTTCCCTTATGGTTATAAAGACAGGTACTGTGTGTGTCTGAAAAAACTTGTTGTGCCTAATCACAAATATATCCTTACTGTTCACATTTGAAAATGACAACCCTAAGCAGTCAACATGATTTTATCATTGGCTATTTCTGTGGCTCAAAACCCACCATAAAATGGTTTAAAATTAATGAACTGAAATCTGTGTCCTATGAAATGCAGTAAGTAATATATTTTATTGACCTGGGAAGAATATTTAAAAAAGAAACCAGAGGCAGAATAATAAGCAATACTGTATAAACATTTTCCCATTGTCATCACTTTAATCAAAATACCCACAAACTTGAATAAGCCTTTTGTAATTTATAGAGGTCATCCCCCAAGAGAAAAAAAAATAATGCTTATCTTCTGAAACACCCCAGGAACTAGTGACAATAAAAGGATAACTGGTTAATGCAATCCACCTGAGTGCTGATCTACTCTGGGGTGCCTGCTTGATTCACAAGAATCACCAACACTCAAGAGAGATCACAGGATCTATGGTGACTTGCACAAAATACACACCTCCACATGCTGTGAGACAATGACGGGGAACTTGTGGTTCTCCAGATGTTATGGATCAGCAACTTCCATCGTCCCTCACAGTTGGCAGTATTGCCTCAGGTGGATATCAAGCTCCAACCCTACAGCTATGGGAAGTATGATTCTTGTGGGAAAAGTGGGCTGCAGACGCCACAAGAGCTGAAGTTTAAGATGGGTAAAGCCTGAGTAAAGTAATCTACTTATAAAGCTGAAGCTATTTTGACTTGGTTTGGCAGGTGCCAGCTGTCACCACTTTAAAACTGTTAATGTTGCTACCACAAAGCACACTCTCTGACACTCACAAAATCCCATCTGTCCATCCTTTTACTCAGCAAAGAAAAATTAAAATTAAAACCAATAATCGCAAATTATTCTACACGTAATCAGTTTTTATATGTGAATAGTGCTCAAGAAGATTAATGTTGCCAGAACCATGCTGGGGAAAGAGTCAGTAAAGAAAGGAAGTTGATTCTTAAATTTTACACAGTCATGAATTGCCCCTTCAGTATTGGTGCCTTACGTTATTATTTCTCAGGTTCACAACTACATTGTTTTGTTGTTTAATGGAGACTAGTGACACAAAATTAAATTCTACATGCCTTCCAAAACTGAAAACACAAAACCAGATGCTCATTTCAGTATAGAAGACTAAATACCTAACTGCCTGCCCCCAGAGGACACCAGCAACATCTGTCTAGAGTTTACAGGTGCGATCCATATGTTATTGTGATCAGCACAATGTATTAAACTTTATATGAACCAGTAAAACAAGGTACCCTGAAGTATGTTACTATGGGCCCTACTAAATTCTGTATTACTCCCATCATACGACCATTACTTTCTCAAACAAACAGAGTAGGTTGTTTGGTCTTCTGAGTGAGAAGGAAGGAAGGGGGCATTGCATATTGTTCTATCTTTGGCAGATGGCTGATGTGGCCTAGTTCAAGTTTCTGAATTAGACATAACCCCCCTCCTGTACCTCATCTTCTTTCAAACCCTGACGCTGATTCAGAACCCAAGAATTTCAAGAGACCAGGATCTGCTACTTCTTCCAATAAAACTGGACAGCTTGGCCTCAGTTATACATGGCTATCATTCTTCATGGGCTCCACAGAGCTAGACCTTAAAGCAGCTTTGCCTTTTGTACATACACACAAACAGCCTAGACAAGAAAACCAACATTCATAAAACAAAAGAGCTTATAACAGAAAAAAATTATTGTGAGTGACAGCTGACTATTCTTCCTCACATATATGCAAAGCAAATTAGTTTCTTTATCTCTGAAAAAATCAAGCTGGTTATCCTACCATAAAAATGAAAATGTGAAGTTTACATGTAGAGGTGACATGGAAGTTTAATTATCAACATTCTACAATTCTAGAAAGCAAACCTTCTTCTTGGCACAAAACTGACACATACATGCATAACTGTCTCAAAGACTGTTAATGTACATTAATGAACAATTTGCTAAACCACCCAGAGAAAACTGGAAACTTCATAAAAACATGTGCATATTTTAAGCACATGACAAGCCTCAATCATGCGAGTCCTCTTACTCGCTCCATCTACTCATCCCATTTACAAATGGCAAAACTGAGTCTAAGCAACTTTATCAGAGAAAGACAACTAACATATGACTAATGATTTCATGCCCTGAAGAATGATGCCAACAAGAGGTTTTTTTTTAAAAAAGCTAACATTTATCGATCTGGGTATTGATCCTAGAAAAATTAATAATACCAGACACAGAAGCAGCAGCTGCACTAATCAAGAAAATGCTAAGCAAGCTTCCATTTTATAGCAAGCATATCTCTGTAAAAATGCACGCTGTCCCTTTTTGAAAAGTGAACAACAAACAAACAAAAATAACATTTGCTCAGACTACAACCACTCTGTAGGCAAAATAATTTCTTTCTTTTTAAAAAGAGATGGCTTTTTCATTTTAAGTTTTTTCTTAAAATTTCTTTTAAGCTACCTAATTAACTGTGACAATGACTTCTAAACAAAAACATTGGTGTATTTTTCTCTCTCATAGCACTGAACGGCACTCCTGAAATTCAGCATTCACACATGCATACTTTTAGGTGTTTTTTTTTTCTGAAAACAACTAGTCTTAAGTTATTGTTTTCTTCTTATCCCAAGATATGAAGACCAAGAAGGGGGTTCATGCTGTATCTTCTATGAGCCACAGGAACGCCCCTCCCTCTCAAGTCCGTTCTATGCAAATTCTCTTCTTGACGATACCCGTTTTTGTTTTTAAGACTGTCCAAAGGGATAAGGACCATGAAAACCCTGAAAGAGAATTAAAGACAAAAAATTAATTCCATCAGGTAGAATAAGCTAAACAATATTGACTTCTGTATGCTCTCATCTCAACACAAGTTCATAAAATCTGCTATAGCTTGTTCCAAGGCTATTTTGCACTTTTTATGTTGATATGTAATTGCAGACTAACCTATTCATTTCTTCATGTTAATGCTTCACTTCAATATTTGAAAGTGAATTATCTACCACAAATGTTGTTTCCTTAGCAACCATAATACCTAAGTTAGGTGATCTGCTCCGCTCAAACACCTATACTGGCACTGACAAAAGCCTTTGGATCACAGTTCTAGTTGGGAATGTTTTGTACATTCAAGTGTTTTGATACACTGAAGTCTTTGACTATTTTCACAAAGAGTTTTCGTCCCTTAAATGTGACTGAATGTCTTGATAAGTTCATGTTAATAAACTCAAAATAGTCCCAATCCCAGAGGTTTACGCATATGCATATAAAGCTGCTCACTAGGGCATGAAGGCTCATTCTATGTCTCCAGCTAGGCAGAAGACGTTGAGCTGTAGTCTACATGAATATTTTGTGGTAAGCAGACACTGGCATTATTAGCACAGCTAACCCTGTTCAAATAGCAGCAGGAGGAAACAATACATTTCCATAAGCTTTATTTACAATGAGTCAAATTCCCTAATATATGCCAAGGTAAGCAGCATCAGAATAAACCATCTTTCTGTTTTAGTTATTTAAATAAGCTATGAACCAGCTTTCTGTTTTAGTTATTTGGTAACTGCTCACTACGAGTATAAAAATGCAAAAATAAGTCTCTTTAAATGCCTCTCAACATGCCACCATTTTAAACCTGTTTTCATTTCATCAATTCTAGCAGTAGAATGTCTTTCCCTTGGAGGTTTGACAGATGCCAACATGGGCATAATTTCAACACCAACTCAAACACATTCGCCTTTGGGAATAGGGGCTCGTGGCCTACACAGGTTTTATTGCAAGTATTTTAATGTCTGAATGTTTTAAACTGTTTTAAACGTTTTATGTTTTACAGCTACAGGTATTTTATACAGCTCTGTAACTTGATATAGGGTAGACTATAAAAGTTTAAGGAGCTGCAGTGGCTCAGTGGTCAAGATGCTGAGCTTTATGATCAGAAGGTTGGCAATTCAGCAGCTCAAGAAGTGTGTGATGCATGACAGAGTGAGCTCCTGTTCTCTATCCCTGCTCCTGCCAACCTAGACTGCAAGTGGATAAAATAGGTAGCACTTTGGTGGGAAAAGTAACAGTGTCCCGTGCGCTTTGGTGTTTAATTATGGCTGCCACTTGAACATGGAAACACCTGCAAACAATGCTAGCTGGCTCTTTGGCTGAAAACAGAGGTAACCATTGTTCACTAGAGTTGGACACAACTGACTTTCAAGCAAGGGAAATCTTTACCTTTACCATTATAAATGTTTACTTAAACCAGGGTTGCCCAAACTATGGCCCGTGGGCCTGATCTGGCCAATGCCAAGTCATCTAGCCCACGCACTCTCGTCGCTCTCAGAAGTGGAACTAAAACGCTAGCATTGGGGCCCGGATCTGGCCCACGAGCTGTAGTTTGGGCACCCCTGGTTTAAGCAGAGAAAATGGCAGCTTAAAATCTATCTCATCCTGTTACAAAACAGATTGCAAGGTGCATTTTAATTCCGCTTCCGGTGGGAGGAACCATGTGACCGGCCTGCTGAACCATGTGACTGGCCCGCTGAACCACATGACCGGCCCGCTGAAACACATGATCGGCCTGCAGCCTGAAATGTTTGGGCACCCCTGACTTAATGAATAAACAAATACTTTTTACTAAATCATTGTAAAACTGTATGTTCTCAAAATAAATCTCTTCTACAATATAACAGCATCGTGCTGGTTTTTTGCTTTAACTCATCTCACATGCTCTGGCATGAATAAAAGCTTTAAAAGATTTCTAATTTGGGGGTTTTAATTTTGGGGAGTTATAGCACAAAAGAAATGTACAAACATATGTTTAGGCACCCAAGTAAACAAACACTTTATAGATCTTCTTCCCACTAACTGTAATTTAGTAATAGCAACTACTGAATGAACATAATTTTAACTACAAATTCCAAATAATAAATCCCCATGAATACAAGGAAAGAATGTATGGAAACCTTTAAAAATGGGACACAACATATATTCTAGCTTAATCATACTGGTCCTAACACACAGTCAGCTATTCATCACATTATACAGAATAATAAAATCTGGGAATCATTTTGCTTCTATGTTAAAAACAATACATTTGCAAGAGATAAAAAATGACAATAACAGAGACAATGGCATGTGTATTGTACTGTACATTTCAAATATAATTTCATTTGCTCTAAGATATAACTTCTAGAAGTCTTAAGGAAATATGTGCTTTCGATGGTAATAGTATATGAAAATAACTGCTCTTGAACCACTGCTCTTTTGCTTGTTATTGTAACATGCATATCCTGGTACGGACAAAGTGTTTTCGTGCTAGTAAAAAATTATTTCATCGAAATAGAAATTATCCCAGGAGTTTTCTATCTGACTCAGATCCCCCCCCCCTTTGTCTACATAAAATACTACTTCTAGCCAATAAAGTAAAATAAACTTTCATGCAACAAACCAAATTTTCACATTATGCCCAATTTTTAAGAAAAAGCATCAATACTTTTGTTAGAAGTATTCTTAAAATCATGACACCAAAATTGTAATTCAGACTGAAGGCAACTGTACCTAAACGTGCCTGGGAGAGTAAGATCTACTTAACACAAGGAAGCATTATTTCAAGGCATACTGAAGTAACATACACAGATGAGTCTGTGTTAGTTTCCAATACCACTGAGTTGATAATTAATACTTGATGTTCAAGCCTTTGAAAGGGGCAGGATTCCCATCTGACCTCGGTTTTTGTTGTTCAGTCGCACAGTCAATTACAACCCTTTGTGACCCTATGGACCATTGCCTACCAGGCACCTGTGTCTCCCACCATCCTCCTCAGCCCGCCCAGCTTTGTGCCCATTGCATCTACAATACCATCTAGCCATTTCATTTTTGGTCGCTCCCTTCTGTAACTGTTGGTAGTGTTACTGGTATTAACTCTGAAGCATACATGCAGCAGATGTTTGCTCTCCTATCCTATCTAACAGTTACCTTCCCAATGTAAGTGTCACCACTGAAAACAGAAAGGATTGGGGAGGAACAACAGCACTGGCTTTATTTCACATTTGTTTGTCGAGGAGCTTGAACAAACAATTATTATTTTATTATTTTTAAAAAGACATTAGCTTTTGACGCACGGCTGCAAAACAAAACAAAACATCTCCCAGATTACACTGATGGTAACTCAGATAGTACTACTCAATCACTCTCCTTTTTCTCATCACTTCCTGGGCTGTTCCTGGTCAATGCTTCTCTACACTACCTTAGGCCCTTTTCAATCACTTATGTAAACTGAACACAAACAGAACAGAGCATCTTGTACTATTTTCCTTCCAAGGAAATTACAGAAGTATAATGGAGTACTTCTAAGCAGTCTCCCACAATTCATCTGTTCATTCTATTTAGTGCAGTATGGTCTACTCTACAATATCAAGGGGGAAATGGTACTGGCTTCTTACTATTACCATTTAAGAATATGAGGAAGAGGAACACATTATATATTTAAAAAATTTTTTTTTAAAAAAGTGATCCTATAAGGGTATCACTTTCCTCCTGCATTTATTTTGTAGATCACACGGCTGTCTTTGTTTATGGAACTACTCAGAAGTCAGGGCAAACTGTGCTGGGGGGAGGGAGGAAGTGCTCCCATTAGGCTGCTGGGCAGAGGGGCAGGGTGAACTCTGTGCTGAGGAGACTGCACGGGTGCCCATAGAGAGGACTCTGAGTGCTCATTCTGGCACGCATGTCAAAGGTTTGCCACAACTGCCCTAGGTAATATTCCTAATTGACTTTGATTTGGCTACAATTGGCACACCTAGTGGGTAAGCCAAATTTGTTCCTCAATTCCTTGATGGCAGGCTCTGGGTTTTTGACTGCCCCTTCTTCTGGCCACAAAGGGAACTTCAGCTTCAAAATAAGGTCATCTGGGAAGGTAATGTGCAGGTGGCTGGCTTCCTGTGTTTGTTGAATGGGGGTAGTAAAAGAAACCACTTGCTGTTTCTCTCCGCCGCCGCCGCCCACCCCACCCCCCAACACATCTAAAAGAAAAAGCCTGGCTGAACATCATGTCATGAACTTTTGGAATTTTCCTTTATAATGTTGCTATCCTGGCTACAAGAAATTGATGCATACCTGAAGAAGTGATCTTGAATCACAAAAGCTCACACAATGTTTGATTTTTAAAGTGATCCTATTTACTAGGGGAATAGGGGGATAAGTAGAAAACACTTCATCCTCTACTTTTGGTCCTGACATCCTCAACAGAATTCTTTTGAAGAGAAAACACCCAATGACAGAAAATAACTCCGGAATCAATTCAGTATTTTAAGCAGAGATAAGGCAAATTCAGGCAGTCCAAGTGCTAATTTCTAATGCGGTTTCTTCCCAGGTTAATTATTGATTGGAAACCAGGAACTAATAATTTTAAGTGAAGACACTTGAAATAAAGCAATTAAACCACAGAAATACAATTTTACATACAAAGAAAAGCTCTAGGAATTGATTCCTTACTGTAACTATAGGTCTCCAAATAGTTATCTGTGAATTCACTCAAATAGGTTTTGCACCTGTACAGAACAGAACATGGATCATTCTAGAGCTAACTAGCCTGAAGAGAAAAACTCTCTCTCTCACACACACCTAGCACACAAACTCTAACTATCACTAAGAATTCTCTCCATTACCTAGCACCTTCTTCTTTCATGTCCAGATCAAACTTGAACTGCCAAAAATGAAGCCATTTTCTTGGCTCTGTCACTGGCCAAAATTAAATCTTCATCAGTGCATGTTTCTGGTAATAATTGGCAGACCAGTAAATGAGCTGGATTCTGTATTACCTAGCAGCCAACCACTATGGCATGACAGACAAATGGGGGTTGGGCTGACCATGCTGCAGAAATATTGTGCTCTATGGTTGGGCTGACTATGGGGGTTGGGCTGACAATGCTGCAGAAATATTGTGCTTCCCAATCTTTCATGCAGACAAAGATGTTTGAAGAAATCTGAAAGGGTATCACATCATCAAGTTGGTAAGAATGAGTACCAATGAAATTAGTAAATTATCACTTCTGTCAAGGTTAATTTAACGTGACAATCCTGTCTTGAGTTGTTGTATGTGATTTGAAACCAATTCCACAGTGGTCTTCTTTTTAGTCCTGCATAAAAAAATCACTGATGGTGTTCAGTTCATAAGACCTGTACTGTAGCACTGTACTGTATTTTTCAGGCTGATAATATAATGTTCTGAATTTTTTATACATGTTCTTGCTATATTGGAATATAGGAACACTCCCATGTATTGAAGAGTTCTTGTAGGGTTGAGATAGTATTTTGGTTTTGTAAACACTGTTGGATCCAAAGATAACTCTGGTTCTAGAAGTGCTGACAGAGCCAAAAGTGGACTTGGCTCCATGAGAGCCATCAAAGCTGAGGATGACCTCAGCTTCAGAACTCTGTCGAAGACACACTTTATTATTCTTTTTGCTTTCTGTGAGTCTGGGGAACCAGATTATGTTGCTAAAGCATAACAGAGGTGATTCCAATGAGTTGACAGAATCAGTGTGCATGATCTAGTTAACCTTTTTAACTTTTAATTCTTGTTGTAAGTAATGTGTTTTAGCTGTTTTAAATTGTAAGCCGCCCTGAGTCCTTGGATGAGGGTGGGGTATAAATGTAATAAATTAAATCTCAATTTTAGGAATTCCTTCTCACTGTAATCATTACAGTGATCTTGGTATGACCTGCACTCTCCACATGTGGAACCAGAAGATTGCATATTGCAATTTTGTGGCAGAACATAGGACAAAAATATATTATTATTATTATTATTATTATTATTATTATTATTATTATTATTATTATTATTATTATTATTATTATTATTATTATTATTATTATTATTATTATTATTATTATTTATTTAATTAATTTAGATTTATATCGCTACCCACTCGCCATGGTGACTCGGGGCGGCTTACAATCAGAAAAAACAACACAGCACAAACAGCTGAAGTCCATTCCTCTTCCCAGCCAGAGGATGTTAGTCTTATCCTTCTCTGGGCAGGTAGAGCCCAGAATTAGGAAATGGAAGCTTCTGTCTAAAAACCTTAAAACTGTTAAAATTTAAAATTAAAATCTAAAAAAGATTAAAAACAGATTAAAAACATAACAAATGCTACAACTTACTAATTAAAAAAGTAGAGAGAGAGAAGAGCTCAGATCATCCAGTGTGCTGGGGTCCTTATACCTTCCGCACCCTTTATCTTCCCCGCCAGCTATGTTTTTAGATTCTTCCTAAAGGGCAGCAACTCCATCTGGAGACGTAGCTCCATTGGCAGGAGGTTCCATAGGGCTGAAGCAGACACAGAGAAGGCCCTCCTTCTGGTGCCAGAGAGATGTGCCTCTCTAGCCTATGGGATAACTAGAGAACCTCTCTGGTCCGCTCTGGTGGGACGGACAGATGTTCTTGGGGTGAGGCGGTCTCTTAAGTATCCTGGCCCACTACCATGTAGGGCTTTAAAGGTAATAACTAGCACCTTGAATTACATCCGGAGACATACTGGCAACCAGTGCAACTCTCGAAGCAGCATACCGCCCACACCCCATCACAACCCGGGCAGCCGTATTCTGGACCAGTTGAAGCCTCCAAATGGTTGTCAAGGGCAGCCCCATATAGAGCGCATTACAGTAATCAAGTCTGGAGGTGACCAGAGCGTGTGTGATCATGAGCAAGGAGTCCCGATCTAGGAGCGGGCGTAACTGGTGAATCACACAAAGTTGTGCAAAAGCCCTCCTAGCCACGACTGCCACCTGCTCTTCGAGCAGTATTCGCGAGTCCAGGAGGATCCCCACCAGGTCTGTATGTTGGCATGACAATCTCCTTCATATCCCAGATATCTCTGCAGTGTCTTCTAATACTGACATGCAGGGATGTGGAGGCGGTAGATAAATGTTCCGACTCCGACTCCTCAGTGTTGTCTACTTCTGACTCCAAGTGCCTGAAATTCACTCCGACTCTGACTCCTCGACTCCAACTCCACAGCACTGGTTCAGTAGCTGTGACAGGGCTGTGGAGTCGGTAGATAAATGTTCCGACTCTGACTCCTCAGTTTTGTGTACTTCTGACTCTGACTCCGACTCTAGGTACCCGAAATTTCCTCTGACTCGGACTCTTCGACTCCGACTCCACAGCCCTGAGTATGGGCTTCCCCAATGGGGATCCTTGGAACCAATGTTGATTCTGAAGAAGGCTGGTCCTGCTTTCAACAGACTTCTCTGAAGATGGTGATGGTTTGCAGGACCCAGACTCTAATGAGTACTATAACTACAGAATCCAAAGAACCATGAGTTCCACCTTCTTGAAACTGAATGTTGTATAAGTCTCAGAGGCAAAGTGATTGATTCTGTTGGCCTCAACATGTTCAACTTCAAAATCAAGCCAGCTTAATCCAACTGCGAAAGATGATATCAAATGTTATCTGAGGCCACAACTGATATTTCTTTTCTTTGTGAGTTTTCCTTTTTTTAGAAGATCAATTCTGATTGTTACTCAAAGAATCCATTGCCTTCACTGGTTTTTCCTAAAGACAGGACTTCAGTCTTGTTTAACAGTTCCTTCTTTTTCAATGCTACTTTCTGCAAATCTCATACAAACAAGACATCTCTGTGACTAACAAAGAAAAAATATTGCAAATGTCCATCTGAGTCAAGTATTTCAGCATTGCAAACTGAACACTTTGTAAACAGCCCAACAGAAGCCACAAACCTGAGGAAATATTAAGCTTTTTTTTCATGGAAGAGAAGAATAAGGTAGGCCATTTATTTTTTAAAAAAACCAAAGAACATAACATTTTCCTTGAGCAACAAAAAGAAGACAGAAGGAGCCATTAGCAATAGTTGGAGCTTGTGTTCTAGGATTGAAGAGGCGAGTTCTTCTCTCAGGGCTATTCAGCTCTGGAAGGGGAATTACAGAATGAACTCACCCCAAGGTGGCTTTGTTTTGGCAGTTTAGAATCTGACCTAGATCTTAAAGAAGCAGCAGCTTTGGAAGGATTCATCTGGTGTTCTGTGCAGGTGTAAAACCCATGTGTGTGAATCATAGGGACTATGAACAAGAAAGGATTCTTGTAGATTGTTCTATGTTTTAACCTTGATGTAAGCCGCTCAGAGTCGGGTTCACCCGATTGGGGCGGGGTAGCAAATGTAATAAATAATAATAATAATAAAAAAGCTGAAATTACCATAAAAGAGAAACAGGGAAACAATGAAAGTGGCAGAGAAGCAACATTGACGATTCCAATATCAAATACCATATATACTCAAGTATAAGCCAATTTTTCAGCACCAAAAATGTGCTAAAAAAAGCAGACTCAGCTTATACTTGAGTCATCTGCTCTATTTTCCTGGCTACATGAGGGATCTGCACATTTCGTGTAGAAGTGATCTGGGTGGCTTAAGAGCCGGCCTTGATGATTTTATTGGAAAAACTCGCATAGCGAAAAATTTTCGTTATGCGAGTTTTCCCCATAGAAATGCTCATTATGCGAGTTTTTCCATTGGGAAAGTCCAACTCGCATAGTGAAAATTTTTGTTATGTGAGTCGGATCACTTTTTGAAAAATCCACTCGTTATGCGAGTTTTTCACTAAGCAAAACGCTTGTTAAGCGAAGTTTGACTGTATTTTATTTTCGGTTTCATTAAAAAAAAACCTGTTAACAATGAATTGGCTTTGATGACAGCTGTAGCACACAAAAATATTGCCTTCAAATGAGCTTTTCAATTGAACTATAAGCTCTCTTAAATAATAACAGGCAATTTAGATCCCATCAATAAATCTACAATGCTCACATATAAGATTTCACCAACTTGTTTTCCAGAATTATAACTTAACAATTTACATCATTAAGTACTCACACAAATTCTCAGTTGCCATTTTCTTGAACATTCTCTTTCTGGAACTCTTCATGCTGTTTAATATTTCATCATCTTCAACTATCATCATCCAATCCACTGTTCATTTATGCTCAAGTAAAGTAGCACCAATCTCAATGCAAATATTTGGGAAATACTGGGAGATTCACTTCCTTGTTGTGAAAAGTGCGAGTTTAGTCTTAACCATTTGCCTCTTTTTATGTTTTGTCTAACTTTCAGTCCTTAATTGTCTCTTTCCCTTTTAAAAGATTTTCAAGCTACTTCAGGAGATTTTGCTGAGGGAATTTATCAAAAGCTTTATGTAAGTTCACTTAACCAGCCATACCTATATACTTACTGACAGTCTCTCAGAATTCTGAGAGTTACAGAAACACTACTTAGTTTGGAAAAACAATGTTTATTTTCCACTTTAAAAAACTCTATTTTAAACATTCTAATTTTAATTTATCCTGCACTATTACTGGCATTTTAATCTTTCCTCCAAATGCAGATTTTGAAGAACAGCTACATATTCTATTTAGATTATTTAACACTTGAAGTTTTTAAGCATTCCTCAGCGAATTCTATCCCTATCTTGTAACCATTTAGGTTATAATCGATCCTTCAATTATATATAAGCATTCTGTCTCTGGTGGATGACAGTGGTTTTAACCAAACTCCTTTCCATAACACCTAAGCTGCATGAGCAGGTTTGACCTTCTGACAGCATTCAAACTTCCTCATACCCAATGAAGCATTTTTCTCATGTGAAATTAAATACATTGGAGCTTTTGGGACATTTTTCCATTGAGGTTGAGACACGTAATGGTGACAACAGTATTTTGGTAGTACTTAAATCTTCTAAAGCCTAGCATTCAGCATCTAGAGACTATTAATTTAGCAAAATGTTTAAAGCATTTGAATGTAATGTTTTCACTTGCTTTTAAGTAAATGAGAGGACCTGAAAAGCTGAATAGTGAGTTGCAAGCCACTTCAAATGAATCAGACAAAAATATCAAGGAGAGGGGTGTATAAGGAGTACACAAATTGTAGAGAACGGCTGCTACAGTAAAGACCATGGGCTCATGATCTCCTGGTTCTCCTGTATCCCCAAAACACCTACCTTACTATATGTCACTACTGATAAGTTGTTCGAGTGACTGCTGGGGGAGATATTTACAGAGTTTTGTGACAGTTCAGTCTGATCTTGTTCAATTTGGTCAGGAGCAGACCCCCACGTGTTTTTGCTGATTGTGTCTAGCTCGGAACCCCCAGGGTCTTTTAAGTTGTTTTCATCTGGTTGCCTGTTCTTCTGTGGAGAGGCGAACGGGTTAAAATTTCCTTCTACCTTGCGATGTGGTTGCGTGTTGAACTCTGTTTCAAATGATGACAGCTGCTGTGTTACTCCTAAAAGTCCTCCAACTTCCACACTGAGAATCACCCAGATGATGTCTATGAGAGAGAACCTTGGGTTAGCAGAATGGATAATCCCAGTACCACTCAGAAGTCAGCATGCTACTTATAAACAAGTGTGTGCAACAACAGAGAATTCCCTATCTACAATTCCGTTCAATACTAATCTGATTTAGCATCCAAACTGATACTGAAAGGCACTGAAACAAGGTGACAAAAATATACTAAATGACTTGGCATTTTGAAGCTAGTAAAATACTGCCATCTGCTGTTATTAATAGTATTTATATGCAAGTCCTTCTTTGGTATGCTATGGAATTATACCAAGAACCTTTAGCTAAGCAGTCAGCACCTATTAAAATACCTGCCTAATGTTCCAACTTTTGTGTGTGAGAGAAAGATAATATGGTTTGGGTGTAAATGTTACTGAATGTACCAGTCAATTAGTCATAGAAACAAACTGGAAAATGGGCAATCAAATTCCATCAGAATCTGAAACTAAGTACAGTATTGTTATACAAACTGCTCCTATTCAGTGCTCTTGATATTCTACTCCAACATTTACCACAGCTGGTCTTTTTTTTAACACCTCGGCAATCAGATAACATTCTATAGGAACTGTGTATCTTATTCTTGGGTATGGGTGGCAATATTTTGGCTATATAAAGACTGACAAAAGGGGAACTGAATCTGTACATGTTGGTGGTGTATGTCCACTAACTCACAAGAATTAGAAAAAGCAATGTACAGTAGGCCCACCATATTCTCAGGGAATACCTATTGCAAATGCCTGAAACTAATGACCTAATCTAGTGGTGGCAAACCTTGGTACTCCAGGTGTTCTTGGACCTCAATTCCCAGAAGACCAAGTCTCTGTGAATTTACGTGCAATAAACCCATTCATATGGATTCACAGAGACTTGGGCTTCTGGGAAGTGAAGTCCAAGAACACCTGGAGTCTCAAGGTTTGCCACCACTGACCTAATCTCTGTTTCTCTTTAGTGGTCATTACTAGTAATGCATCTTGGACATACATATGCATTATATAGTTCTGGAATTTTTCATTTACGAATTTCAGGTCGTGGATAATTGAAACCATGGATACCAACTTGGTGAGTGTAGCAACCTACTGTAATGCTCAACAATACAGTGGAGAGATTGTGAGAAAATCTGTATTTCTAATGAGGAAAATTTACTATGAGGAGCAGTTAGCAACCTGCCAAAAGAAAGCAGCATAGTAATATTATAGTTCACTTCAAATGATATCTGAATAAAATTGTATTTTGTAATATTCTCAACAGATGTACTTTTACAAAAGGATTGTTTTATACTATTTGTGTGCATGTGATATGAAAAAGCTGGCTAAACTGCAATCCAGCTATTTTATGTGTATTCCAGGTATAACATTAAGTCCCATACTGTATTTTCAAAGACACACAGTGAACACTCATATGTACTCCAAGTGACCTTAGAACCAACGTTAAAAAGCAGTATAAATGGAAACCTAAAACTATTATTGTAACAACTGTTATATTGATTTATCCACTCCTTAACAAATATTTAATGTTGAAATGTTATTCTGAAGTACAGTACATGAAATGCCTCTGCCTGGATCTCAATTGTACATAAGTAGGTTTTGTGAGGCTTTTTGGATGGGAGGGTAGTGAAATGTAACTTAATGGAACATTCAAATTCTTATCCAACAGACAATAATTCCTCAAGGAAGATGTTACTGTTACAATTACTCTTACTCTCTTATGGAACAGGATTTGACAAGAGAAGGAAAATATTCACACTAGAAACTACTTGCCATGAATTAATGGCAACAGCCTAAGAAAAGGAAATAATCATCAAAAACTGCTCCGCAAGATCCTTTGTTTTATACTTTGACTAAGGGAGAAAAAGACTGTGCTATGTCTGTGGTGGCAAATCTATGGCACACGTGCCAGAGGGGACATTCGGAGCCCTCTCTGTGGGCACATGCGCTGTCGTCCCAGCAGAGAGTTCACACATCCTCTCTGCCCAGGAGCCCAATGGGAGCACTTCCTCCCTTCTCCCAGCAGAGTTCGCTCCACCCCTTTGCCCAGCAGCCCAATGGGAGCGCTTCCTCCATCACCTTAGCAAGGAGGCAGTTTTGGGCTGCAGTTTGGACACTCGGTCTCTAAAAGGTTCACCATCAGTGTGCTGTGTGTACTGCAAACAAACTTCTTTTTAAAGTGGCAGCTGCTACAGGTTCATTCATTTGTGTTCCAGCTTAAAAATAAATATAACAGGCAGCATTTTTTTGAGAAGATGAAAAGAATTACGTGAACAAAGACATTTATTTCAACTCGTGTTTTATATGCTTTTATCAAGTGTAGTTGTAATTGTTTGGAAATATTATTTTGACATGACCTAACATAGTCCTAGAAGCACTGGAGGCTGCTCAAAGTTAATGAGAAAGTAGAATTTACCTCCATAGTAGAGTCCTGTGGCAGTGCACATTCGCCATTGTCCTTGATACATTCCAGCAGTACTGGGGCTGCACATCTGCACACTGACATCTGCAATTTCCTGAGGCTCCAGCGACCGGACCATCACCATGTTCACATGGCCAAACTGGTCTCCCCCAACGTACTTAAGACAAACACCTGGAGGCCATGCTTCTGTCCCTGAGATTCAGCAAAGACTGCATTAAAGCATTTGTCAGTGGAGAGGCTACATTTATTCAAAACTTTCAAAAATGGATTATACAATTTTTAACATGTATACAGCCGAGGAAATCTTAGTAAATGCCTGTCTTGTGTGTACTTGTGTATGCATATAAGACAATTTTGTCTAGTAGGCTCTTAAGTTAGAAATCTAGACAATTTTTCTTACACATTTAAACTCATCAGGGAGTTCATGTGTTTAAAATCAGCTAAATCCAGTTTTTTTATATCTTGTGTGTTTTATCTATGTATATAGGAGTGACTCCTGGTTTGACACATAAATCCAAACAAATGCTTCTCTGACAAATCAGAGAATGGTGCTTTTTGACAACACATTTCAGAATCCTATATCCACTACTGACATCACCCATGAAATACACAGTAATGGGATATAATCTTAAAAATGACAGAATGATCTCAGTCAGAATACAGGGAAAACCTTTCAATATAACTGTAATCCAAGTACACGCACCAACCATAGGTGCAGATGAGGCCACAATTTACCAGTTCTATGAGGAATTGCAACATCTCATAGAAATGACACCAAAAACTGATGTCTGTATTATTATAGGAGATTGGAAATCAAAAAATAAGTAGAATAACAGGCAAGTTTGGTCTTGGAACACAGAATGAAGCAGGGCAAAGGCTAATAGATTTCTGCCAAGAGAATGCACTGGTCCTAACAAACACCCTCTTCCAGCAACACAAGAGGAGACTTTACACCTGGACATCACCAGACGGCCAACTTCGAAACCAGATTGACTACATACTCTGCAGCCAAAGATGGAGAACTTCCATACAGTCAGCAAAAACAAGATCTAGAGCAGACTGTGGCTCTCAGAGGGATGGACGAACGCAGGGATGGACGAATCACAAGTTGGGATCAAAATTGCTGGGAGAAACATCAGTAATTTGAGATACGCAGATGATACTACTCTAATGGCAGAAAGTGATGACCTTAAAAAATCCTGCTTAGTTTGAAAGAGGAAAGTGCAAAAGCTGGTTTAAGACTCAACATCAAGAAAACCAAGATAAAGGCAACAGTCCCTGGAAAATAGATGGGGAAGTAGAAGCAGTGACAGACTTTACATTTCTAGGATCAAAGATCACTGCAGATGGTGATTGCAGCCATGAAATAAAAAGGAGACTGATACTGGGGAGACAAGCTATGAGAAACCTGGGGAACATAGTCAAAGTAGAGACATCTTGCAAAAAAAAATTAACATAGTCAAGGCAATGGTATTTCCGGTGGTAATGTATGGTTGTGAGAGCTGGACCATAAAGAAAGCTGAGTGCAGAAGAATAGACTCCTTTGAAATGTGGTGTTCTGGAGGAGAGTTTTTTGAGTCCCCTGGACAGCGAGGAGAACCAATAGGACAATCGTAGAAGAAATCAACCCTGGGTGCTCCCTAGAAGGTCAAATAGTAAAGATGAAGCTAAAATACTTTGGATATCAAATGAGAAGAGAGGATTCACTTGAGAAAGCCTTGATGCTGGGAAAGGCAGAGGGCAAAATAAGAAGGGGGCAGCCAAAAATGAGATGGCTAGATTGCATTGTAGATGCAATGAGGACAGAGCTGGGCGGATTGAGGAGGATGGTGGAGGAGTGGTCCAAAGGGTCGGAATTGACTGTGCGACTAAACAACATCAACATTTAGGATTAAACTGAAAGCAAAAACTGAGGAGAGTTCTAGTCCCATTCTCTATCTTTTACACTTTTTCCACCTGAAAAAAGACAGTCTGAAGAGCTCCATGCAACTGAGGATGCTGAAAAATCAGGGTTTCAATCATGTTCAATGTATGGGAGAGTCAGAACTCTCCCTGATTTTATCAAATTAGTCCTTTGTGAATACCTAAATGAAATGTTTGTAGTGCTTCACTTAGGCTTCACTGAGCCAAAAGGATTACCTCTGAAAAAACATGTATAGCAGCGAAGGTCTCCACATTGAGCTATTTAAAATAGTCACCAATCGTGGAGAATTCTGATTTAAAAATTAGCATTCCAGCTCAACCCAGATTACTTTTTGATTTTTTAGTTTGGAGAAAATGCTCATGACAATTTGGGGATTATCAGCATAGTATAAAACCATGATTTGGTAACTATAATTTTAGAGGCAATTCTTGTCCACTGTAATGATCATCTGATACTGCCTAAAAATTGCATGTTATGAGAAACTGTGACCAGGAGAAGCTAAGAAAGCAGAAAATTCAAATATGCAGAAAAGTTATCTAACATATGCATCTGAACTAAGCCTATGAAGCAAAGGATTACAAATCTGCACAAGTATTATAATAATAATTTAGTATCAGAAATTATTCAGGGTTGAACAGATTTTTGTGGAAGAAACTTTGCTCAGGGAACACTCAAATGAGGCTCCTTTCATGTCCCCAAGAACTGGGATTAATTCTGCATTTTCCTTAATTTCAGTTTAGCCAACAATTGTTGGTTAAAGACTCTACTTTAAAGAAAAAATACACAAGAAAATGATATACCAATACCTAGATGTTAAATTCACAGTAGTATTCATACAATACCATTCATAACTATAAAACTGAAAATGACTAAGCTAATTTTGACAGTGGCTTTAACAAAGTTATAAAAAGGGCTCTAACAAAGGATAGGATTATGTCAGCACAACACCAAACCACTAGCAGTCCTTAACCTCACCCTTGGTACAAAACACAGTAGAGATTTAAAACAAAGAAAAACAACCTGGGTTACTGGAAGTTATGTTAATCTATAAATTCTACTAGGCTAGTGAGAAATAATGTACAGTAAAACCCCGGCGTATGACTGCCCTGGGTTACGTTTGCCACGGTTTATGACGGCAAATTAAATTAAAATAATTCCCTGGGTTATGATGGATTTTCTGTTTACGACCAAAAATTGTGCTATTTTAAACTCTAAAATGGTGGCAGCTGCAATTTTAGAGGTTAAAATGGCACCCACCCCCTCCACCGGAACTCACAATACAGTGCTTACCACTGAGTAGCTGTCTGCAGCATTTGTGCCGCTATTTCCAGGCGGTCCGCCGTCCCTGCTGGCACCAGGAGTCTGAGGACCTTATCCGCTCAGTTCCCACCTTCCTCTGAGCTCTCTGGGCAGTGCTACAATCGAAAATGCACGTCTCTCCCAGGGGCGGAAAATGGGCTCAATGCCGTCAGGGGCGGAAAATGGGCTCAATGTGTGCCTCCTCCAGGTTGGAACCAAGCGGATAAGGTCCCCAAACAACATTGAAAAGGTAGGGAGATTGCTTCATAATTTTTGTGGGGGACGATTACGTCTGGCTTTTTTTTGGGGGGGGGGTTTGGTGGTATTTTGTATTATTATTACTACAGTCAAACCTCACATAACAAGCGTTTTGCTTAGCGAAAAACTTGCATAATGGGCAAGTTTTTCGCTAAGCAGTCCGACTCACATAACAAATTTTTCGCTATGCGAGTCAGACTTTTCCCTATGGATAAACTCGCATAATGAGTGTTTTTATGGGGAAAACTCGCATAGTGAAAATTCGTTATGCAAGTCTGACTCGCATAGTAAAAAACACGCATAGCGAGCAGCCTCGCAGAACGAATTAAATTCGTTATGTGTGGTATGACTGTATTTTTGTTCGGTCAGGACTGTTTCCCTTTTGGGGTGTGTGTGGAATGATTGTGTCTGGCATTTTTTGGATGTTTTGGTGTTTGTTTGTTTTTTGGTATTTTAAAAATTATTTTTGGCCCAGTCAGGACTTTTTTTCTTTTTTTTACAATTTTTTCATGTTACGACGGAGGCTGTTGGAATGGACCTCTGTCGTAACCTGAGGTTTTACTGTATATTCAAGAAATTTCTTATAACTGATGTGCTTTTAGGTCCTTAACTCCAGGTATCACCAAGTATGAGACAGGTAACATGAATGTTTCACAATGTTCATTCAAAACAGTTCTATGGAAGTAGTAGCTATTTATTCCTCTATATCTAGATTTCAAGGATGAGAAATAAAGAAGGAAAAGAGAAGTAATTTATGCTTTTGGTATTTAGTATGATAAGGCAGGAAAATATAATGTGAAACTCTTTACATGAATGAGTTCCTGGTATATTTTAAATAAGCTATGAGTTATTTTGTTTATACATCCATCATATTTTCAGAGCAAGTAGCAGAACATATTTCAAATTCAGGGAGGTTCCCCCCCCCCCCCAAACACAAGGGCAACTATTTCATGTTTCCTTAGAAACCAGTCTCCTGGGTTCAGTGGAGCTTACTCCGTGGCAAGTGTATTTAGGACTATAGATTAAGAATTTTTTTTTACTCTGAGCACCATTCTCTCTAGGAAGACAATTACTGCTTGTAAAACATGCAAGACAAGATATTTTCTACTATAACCATAATAAAAGAACAATACTGTATATAACTAGATACAGTAAAACACTGGATAACACTAAAACTTGGGTCCACAAGTCTTGATGTTATCCGATTTTTAGTGTTGTCCGATCCATGTTAAAATCCTATGGGATGGATCAGATAACATTAAAGCTCCATAGAGATACATTGTAACCGCACAGGCTTCAGCGGTTGTTATCCGATCCATCCCATAGGACCTTAACGTTATTTGATCCAATTCTCCTCCCCAGATTACTTAACATTATGCAATTTTAGCGTTATCCGATCCAATCGTTATCCGGTGTTTTACTGTACTCTAATAATATATTTAGTTCACCTTAAGAACCAAAGAAAGTATTAGAAGTATGTTCTTCTATCATTATAAATGACTTGATCATCAACTGGTTGAAACATATAATGCTTGCTCGTTAAGTGATCAGGAAGCTTCAAAATAACCTTTGAATTAATTCACACCCAGAAACAGACTTACTCAATCAAAAGGTCATTGATTTATTCCTCCATTTCAGTACAGTCAAACCTTGCATAAAGAGTGCCTCGCTTAAAGAGCAGAATTTTCTCTGAATGTTCGCTTCGCTTAACAAATAAAACCAACCAAAAACTCGCTTAACAAATAAATCGGGGTTCGCAATCCCCCCACAATTGGTCATTTACAATGGTGTTTTGCTTAAAGAGCAAACTCGCTTAAAGAGCAATCCTGTGGAACGCATTATGCTCTTTAAGCGAGGTACAACTGTATTTACCTAAAGACTTAATTCCTTTGATATACTGTATTCAGTTAACCAACAATAAAATTTTGACATCCACTGAAAAAGTTCCAGCTTGAATAAATTTTCTATCAAAGGGATTTACATGTTGGCAATTTTTGAAAAAAGTCTGTGAATATATCTAAATACCTCTGAGATATGAGTATACATCATCTATATTCAATTTAAACACAAATACGGACATCTTGAGGTAATAGTTTATTTGAAGTAGAAAAGTACCTTTTTTAATCTTCTTGCAATTTCTTTGCACACTTATGAAAGCAAAAACAGAGATCCTCCTAACAGAGTTATTTCACTTGCATCAGATCTCATTTCCCCTCTCTTAATTACATCCCAGCAGATTAGTGCTAATTAGTGAGTGTTCACCTCACCTCATTTCATTCCTTCTCCAAGTTTCATCATGGCATTCATTACCTCCAGACTTTCAAACAAAAGGAATAATTACTAAAGCACAATGGCTATTTACGCGTACGTTTTTAAAGAATCATTTCTCACACTTTTTGAGTTTTTCCTCATTCTCGAAACATCATCATATATTTATATAGCTAGACACATGCTAGAACTGCCAAACTACTTAGTACAGTGAGAGTAAAAAACTCCAGGCACACAGATAATGAAAGCTCAAAAATCAAGAATTAGCTATAGTCATAGAAAATTTGCATTTAACAGTGACCTGTTAGTTTGGGAAAGTACCTCTACATCTAAGGTTTAACTTTGTACCAACTCAGATGTAACATGCCATGGTTTGTTGTTTACATCTAAGAGGATCTTTGTGCTTTGTTCTTCTGTCTCGTGTCACATAGGACTGTTTTGAATAGGTTACAAGGAGAAATAGGGAGCTTCTAAAAAGAAGGATGAAACATGGAGGCCAATTTATATCCATCTTGGCTGCCTGGGTAAAACAGCATACAAATGTACATCTGGTAATATATCTGATACCAGGCATATGAACTGATAAAGAATTAGTATAGGAATCCACAAGATTGACTACGTTAGACCAGTCAAGATGTATGGTCATAATTACTTGCATCTCTGCTAATTCAGCACTAGGATAAGGCCAATGCTAGCCACTTTGGATGAACTTTGAATAGCTCCAAGGGTTAACAAATGAGTCTAAGGATGAATCCCAACTCCAATCTATCCTCAAGCTCAGAAAAAACATATTAACTTGCCTATGTCACATTCCACTGTGCAAGAAGATATCTGAAATGCAGCATAACTATTATGAGAAAGGTAGATCTGAGCCCAGGAAGGGAGGTCATGCAGGGAATCATTGTGCTTTCTAGAGCCTGCATTGGCACAGAAATCAAAGAAAATATTCTCATTATGTATGGAAGGAGTCCTTTTCCTATAACCGCCTTTGACACTGTACTGACTTATAAAATATGAAAACTGCTGTTCTAATAATAGATAAAAATAGCCTTCAATGTAACCAACTGACTTTGAACAAATATTCCACTAAATCAGGAATAGAATCCTCTAAATTCGTGATTCCCAACATGGGGCACACACCACACAATAAGGCAATTTGATTTTTAAGGGGGGCAATTTAAGAAGGCGTTACTAACAGTGAATGGCCTTTTAGGCTTCCTTCACGTGAATAGGAACTCACTTTTTGAACAACAACAATTATATGTGATCAGGGTGTGTGTGTCATGATTTTAGAGATGTTTAGGTGGGGCATTCCCAAAAAAGGGTTGTAAACGACTGCTCTAAATTCTAGCCTTTGGTGTTTCAGATGTTCTAAACTTCAGTTCTCAGAATTCTTGACCAAAGGCCACATTAGCAGACATGTCTAAAACATGAAATTGTGACATTTAGATTACCACTGCTCTATATAATCTATCAAAAACCAAATAAATTATTTATATGGAATGGAGGCTCAGAAACCTGTATGAAGAAAGGGACAAGTATGAAGACAGAAACCAGTAAACATTTCACCATGTACCTGTATTCTGTATCCTCCACGTTTTTGTAAACTGGGTATCCGGAGGGATGGACTCTCCTTCTCCTATGGTCACATCCTCTACAAAGGACATGGAGGGCACATTGATATTTGGACTCTCAAAATCATAATAAGCTCCAATGGCTGCCTGCAAATTCCTGGAAGAAAAAATTGATTTGTTCAGCTACAACGGCTGTAAAAGAATTAATTTTTGAGGTACAGTATCTAAGTAACACATTTAAATGAAGCAGTATTATCACTCAGGTCTCAATATTACTTTAAAAAATAAGTGGTTTCATTTGTTAGGCTGCAATTATAGAACTTTCTTCTTCCAGAATATGGAATTCCCAAGAATGCAAATATGCATACTCTCAGATGCTATTATAATTGTTTGAAAATGAGCAACAGCTTCTAGCTATTTGTACAGGACACCTTGTGGTGTAGTGCTGAGGCTCTTGCCCTAATATAACTGTCAGCAACAGAAAATTTATTTATTTATTTATTTATTGCTCACATTTGGTATCCCGCCCCAATCGGGTAGACCCGACTCTGGGCGGCTTACAGCGTAAATTACCGTCATAGGTAATCTATAGTCATAATAATATCTAAAACCTTAAAAATTCATAAAAATTTAAAAACATTAAAACAGCAAAGCAGATAAAAACAGATACAGATACAAAGGGGGGGATGGCTGCCTTTAAATCAGCCATCCTAGGTGGGAACCTGCGTTCCTGGGTCCCCACACTTGCCCCGCCAGCCAGGTCTTTAAGCCCTTCCGAAAGGGCAGGAGCTCCGTCTGCAGGCGCAGCTCTGTCGGGAGGAGGTTCCAAAGGGCCGGGGCGAACACAGAGAAGGCCCTTTTCCTAGTGCTAGTGAGGCGAGCCTCCCTAGCCGATGGAGTAACCAGAGAGCCCCTCCGATCCGCCCTGGTGGGACGGGCAGACGTTCTTAGGGTGATGCGGTCTCTTAGGTATCCTGGCCCACTACCATATAGGGCTTTAAAGGTAATGACCAGCACCTTGAATTGCACCCGGAGACATACTGGCAACCAGTGCAGCTCCCGGAGCAGTGGTGAGGCCCGAGCATAACGCCCGCACCCCATCACTACCCGAGCTGCCGCATTCTGGACCAGCTGCAGCCTCCGAATGGTCACTAAGGGCAGCCCCATGTAGAGCGCATTACAGTAATCAAGTCTGGAGGTGACCAAAGCATGTGTGACCATGAGCAAGGCGTCCCAGTCTAGGAGGGGGCATAACTGGCATATTACACGAAGTTGTGCAAAAGCCCTCCTGGCCACGGCTGCCACCTGCTCTTCGAACAGTAGCCGTGAGTCTAGGAGGACCCCCAGATTACGCACCGGGTCCATTTGGGGCAGAACTGCCCCATCTAGAACCAAAGCTGGTAGCTCCCGTAATAACACAGGGCCCCTCACCCATAGGCACTCAGTCTTGCCGAGATTCAGCTGTAGCCCGTTGTCCCCCATCCAGACCTTGACAGCCTCCAGGCACCTGGAGAGGACTTCCACTGCACCGCTTGGGTCCCCAGGGGCCGAGATGTACAACTGGGTATCATCTGCATATTGATGATACCTCACCCCATGGGAACGGATGATCTCACCCAGTGGCTTCATGTAGATGTTAAATAGGAGAGAAGAGAGCACCGAGCCCTGAGGCACCCCATATTGAAGGGGCCTAGGGCTGGACTTCTCGTTCTCCAGCCACACCGACTGGGTCCTGCCCCTCAGAAATGAGGGAAACCAGGACAACACAGTGCCCTTGGAGCCTCCCCAGAAGGATATTATGATCGACTGTATCGAAGGCCGCTGTGAGGTCGAGAAGAGCTAGAATGGACGGATGACCTCCATCCCGCTCTCTCCAGAGATCATCCACCATGCTGTACTTTGTGTAAGTCAAATTGTCTGGTAGATTTTAGAATAGAAAGAGAACTTGAATATCAAATAAAGTGTGAAATGCTTTTGTAAGAAGGAAAGAATAACTGACCAGATGACTATAGCTATCTTAACAAGGTTCTGTTGTATAGCAAGCTTTGGATCTGCTGAGCATCCAATGCCACTTCAAGCAAACAACCAGCACCTTACTAATTTGGTACCCTAATTTATATGCTTTCACTTATTTCAGAGTAAAATCTCAACAGGATTCTGGCTTCGACTAATAATCCAAGAAAGTACTGCACCATCAAATCAGAGTATCGTATATACTGTACTCAAGAGTATTGTATATACAGGATATAGCAAACAAATACAGTACAGTCAAACCTTGCATAAAGAGCACCTCGCTTAAAGAGCAGAATTTTCTTTGAATGTTCGCTTAACAAAACCAACCAAAAACTCAATTGGGGTTCACAATCCCCCACACACACCAGAAGTCACAATTGGTCACTTACAATGGTGTTTCGCTTAAAGAGCAAACTCACTTAAAGAGCAAACCTGTGGAACAGATTATGCTCTTTAAGCGAGGTACAACTGTACAGTACAGGATAGACTCAGAAAACAACTGAGCTCAAAGAAAGTGTGTATCTGAGCCTCTGGCTCATCTCCTCTTTTCTGCTCTGAACTGGAGTTGATGGGATATGATTATGTGGTTGATCTGCTATTTGTTGCAACTATCTGCATTCCAGTTGTGGTTTAGACCTCACCACTGCACCAAAACCACGCTAATCAAACTGCAAGATAACCTCTAAGAAACAGATAGGAAGGCCACGTTTCTCCTGGTGCTTCTGGATCTCTTGGCAGCTTTTGATAACATCGATCATGTTATCCTCCTAGGACATCTGTCAGGGTTAGGAACTGGAGGCAAAGTTTTACAGTGGTTCCAATCCTTCCTTGGTGTCAAGACCTAGATAATTCAGTTCTGGGAGTTTGTTTCAGCTCCATGGGAGCCCCCTATTGGGGGTGATCCACAGGGATCAATCATTTCCCAGATGTTATTTAACATCTATATCAGTGTTTCCCAACCTTTGGTTTTTGGACTTCAATTCCCAGAAGTCTAAGTCAATTCCCCAAAACACTGATCTGCCAATGTACTGACTTAAGCTTCTTGAATTTGAAGTTTCACTGTGGTGCATGGGCCACATGTTGAGAACCACTGATCTTTATGAAATCATGGGGAGGAGCCATCTGGAGATTTGGAATTTAGTGTCACCAATTAGTGGTTGACACCCAACTTTATCTCTCCTTTTCAACTTCTGCAGTGAAAGCGGTCCTGTCAGCTTGATTACTCCATGGCTTCAATAATGGAATGGACAAAAACAAACAACTTGAAGCTTAACCCTGACAAGGCAGAGGGCTAGGTGTTGGAGGACCATCTGCCTGACTAGGTAGTCTGGTCCCAAATTTGGGTGGTGTGGCTCTTATCCCTAGGGGACAGGTACACAGCTTGGGGGTCATCATGGATCCAACCCTGACCCTCAATTTACAAAATACAGCAGTCCATATGGCTGCCTTCTTCCAACTCCAGCAAATTGCTGACCTGCATCACTACTTGGAGAGACATTCCTTTACAACTTTATTTTATTCATTGGTAATCTCATAAATTTACTACTACCACTACTACCACCACTGTATTTGTATTGCCACCTCCCTCGCCGAAGCAACTCCAGGAGGCTCAAAAGTTCAAAATACAAAATGACCTCATCATATAGTTTTGTTGTTGTTCAGTCACACAGTCGATTCCGACCCTCTGCAACCCCATGGACCACTGTCCGCCAGGCACCCGTCCTCCACCATCCTCCTCAACTCGCTCAGCTCTGTGCCCATTGTGTCTACAATGCCATCCAACCATCTCATTTTTGGCCACCCCCTTTTTCTTTTCCCCTCCACCTTTCCCAGCATCAAGGCTTTCTCAAGCGAATCCTCTCTTCTCATTTGATGTCCAAAGTACCTTAGCTTCATCTTTACTATTTGACCTTCCAAGGAACAGTCAGGGTTGATTTCTTCTAAGACTGACCTATTTGTTCTCCTCGCTGTCCAGGGGACTCTCAAAACTCTCCTCCAACACCACATCTCAAAGGCATCTATTCTTCTGAACAATTAAAACTTTAAAAAACCATTAAAACCAGATTAAAACACCTTCCCTATAAAATTGAAAAACCCAGATGGCCTTATATAAGCCAGCTCTCTACATGAGACTGTCCTTGTCCCTGATACAGAAACTTCAATGTGTCCAGAATCCAGCACAGGCTAGTAACAGGAACAAAGACATCTGAGCATATTTCCCCTGCCTTGACAAATCTGCACTGGCTTCCATTCATTTCCATATCAGGTACAGTATTAGGTGCTATCTCTAACATACAAAGCCCTATGAACTTAGGACCCTATTTTCTGCAGGAACTTCTCTCCACAATTGCTGCCCGCATCACTTGTTCATCAGTTTGAGCAATTCCAGGTGCTGACCCTGAGAACAGGAAAGAAGGTTACAACAAGGAGAAGCACCTTCCCCGTGATGGCACCCAAATTGTGGAATTCTTTACTAACAGAGTTGTGCCAAGACCCATCCCTGGGCATATTTTAAAAACCAATTAAATAATCTACTCTTTAAAGAGGCATTTCAGGACATCCCCGTAATGCCAGTTAGTAGTTTAGTTTGAATTTAATTTATTGTTTGCCTTAGATGTCGCCGGTGGAGATTGGGTTGTTGTTGTCTTCTTGTATTTATAAACATTTTAAATGTTATATGACCCACAGAGTAGGAATAGGCTGTATATAAATCTAATAAATAAGCAATCATATAAATACATATCTGCAACTATGACTTGTGAGCATTAGATTTTAACGAATGTTCCATACACCTTAAGTATGTACTTTACATTATCCCACTGGAGAAAATCCACATTTCTCATTTATTTATTTATTTATATTGCCGCCCACTCGCCGAGGTGACTCAGGGCGGCTTACATTCAAAACAACAACAGTACAATAAAAATTATAAAATGCAACCACATAAAACAACCAAACCAGAACACAAACTTTTCAGCTCTGACATACTATTAACAGCCACACCAATGAAGTCTTAGTGATATCTGAGCAATCAAGCGGCAAGGCTTTTAGTTATATTACAGCAATTACAAAACATGCCAATTTTCTAGACAAAGAGAAAACTATATAAAACTTCCAGTTCAGTCAAATACTATGGGACAGGCATACATCACATTAGCTGCTAAGCAGAGATAAATGTTTTATGTCACCAGTTCCTTGTTGCTTCTCAGAAACCTAGGTCATTGGGCAGTTCAGAAATATAATAAAAAAATCAGCAGACAGAATAAAAGTTATACAATGCAATATGGATGTTATCAAGAATTCCGTTTCTAATGAGTCAGTTGATATGATAATCTGTTTCACTGGAAAATATTGATTTTTGACTGGAACTAGAAACTGGGAAAAGGTGATTGCATTAAATAACAGCATCAGTCTTTCCCAACCAACCCTTGCCACTTTTGTATAGCCTATTAAAAATTCAGCAGTTTGCAGAGCCATCATATGATGAATGGGGTTCACAGTAAACAATAAAACTCCATCTTGATATCAAAATAGCAACCATACAATATACATTAAGGAATGTATCTGTGAAACAAATCACAAAAGTAAACACCACTGGTAAAACAGTTTTTATTTTTCATTCTGTAAATATGCTTCAGGGGGCAACGGGCTATTTGTGCATCAGGGCTCCCTGCCAATTCTCTTTCTCTCTATGTTTCATATTTCATCACCCAGCTTTCGCACTTGGAATGGTTTCAGAGCTTGTTCCAGTTAAAGTCTAATTGAAGGGAACACAAGATGAAAAGCAGATTTGCTAACTCATTCACTAGAATGAAAATTAGTAAAGTAGAATTTTTTGGTAACTAATTTATGAGGTTATAGAAACAAAACAAAAAAAGGGAAGTAGTGTACTAAAGGAAAGAGAGGAGAAAGATACCAGCAGAGTCAGGATGACTAAGCAAATGTTGACTTATGTTCGACGGAGAAAGTGCTATTTGCCATTGAATTGTTTGAAGGAGACAACCACAGTCTGCACATTTGAAAATAGCAATTCCTATTGGAAAACATGCTTTGGTTTATTATTTTTCTGGGTTACGACGAAGGTTGTCAGAATGGACCAAAGTCATAAACCAGGGTTTTACCATACTTCAAAGAGACTCATAGAGAGGAATGTTTCTGAGCAATCTGGGATGCAGGACACATAATAGCGTTCCATGGGAGAAAGTCAAAAGCACTTTGGGTGCTTTGGCAGCTTCTCCTAAAGTGATTTGGACTTTTCCCCACGGAACAGAATGGAGCCTGGTGAGGGGAAGCAAAGGGGGACCTGCTAAGGTGCTGTTTCCCTTTAAAATATGGGCTCTGAGCAGAGGTACATGGCTGCCCGTCCCGGTAAATTATTTCACCAGCATGGGGCTAGTTCTTCTTCTTCTGCCGTATCCGAATATTGGCGATCCTCATGGCAATCAGCCATGAAGATTGTCCTGAGGATATAATGCAGTGGCTTTTCCTCGGCCTTTTGCATCGCAGCATGACCCCCATACCACTGATCCAGTTCCATGAGTCACTTTCTGGTCCTGAGCTCTTTTGGCACGCAAAGTCCTCATCAGCCCCAGACCAGTATTGATGAAGCTGCTGCCCTCCATCAAGATGGATTCAAGCAGGATTTAATCGACTTGGGGACCATCACCCTGTGGACTTTAGCACCCAAGGCCGTTAGTCTTCAGGGTGGTCAGATTAGTTGATCACCACTTGACACTCGGTGTTTGAGTCGGTGGCAGTATGGTCTACTCTATTACGATAGAAGGATAACATGGCCAGACTTATAATTGCAGTTAGAAGACTAAAATAATTTCTTAAGCCTTCTTAACCCAAATCTCCAGAAGATAATTCCATAACATATAAATATAAATACAACAACAACACCAGTACTCTGGCAATATTGTAAACATTATTTAAATAACTTAATTATCATAAGAAACTTAAGTTCTACTCTGAAAATGGAAAAAATAAAGCATCAGGATTGGATACCTATACCAGACACCGAGACTAAATCTGTCAAAATCTTGATAAGAATATGCCAATAAATTTGGAAAACAAAACAGTGGTCCATCGACTGGAAACATTAAACATCCATTCCAATCTTCAAGAAAGAAGATGCCAAGTAGTTCAGTAACTATAGGACCACTGCTTTAATTTCACAAGCAAACAAGCTGATGCGTAAGGTGCTGCAACAAAGGCTATAACCTTATGCAGGATAAGAAATACAGTACCTAATGTTCAAGCTAGATTCAGAAGAAGCACTAGAAATCATACTACAAACATTCCAAAGATAGTGGACATGCCAAAGAATTTCAAAAGAGTTGTCTATGCTTTATATACTATAGCAAAACCTTTGACTGTGTGGAAATGATGGATTGCTCTGAAACAAGTCGGGTGCCTCAACACTTGATTGTCCTGATGCATAACTTACATTATTGATGATAATTTACCATTTGTACAGAATATGGAGAGACTGGATGATTTTCTATAGGCAAGAGTGTCAGATAAGGGCACATTTTATCCCATTATCTGTTTAATCTGTATGTGAAAGATATCATACAGAAAGCAGGATTAGATTCACATGGAGGAGTAAAAAATTGGCAGAAGCAGCATCCATAATTTAAGATATGAAGATGACACCATCTTACTGGCAGAAAACAGCAGTGACTTGAAATAGCTTTTAATGAAACTGAAGGCAGAAACTGCCAAAGCAGGAATGTACTCAAAATCAAGACTACAGAAGAACTACACAACTTAAATGTTGACAATGAAGAAACTGAGATAGTGAAATAATTTGTATACAGGCTGACTGACTGCATTTATCCATTGGTCCACCTGTAACTAATAGCAACCTGAAATTATTAGTTAGTAGATAAATTTTTCACACAATCATATAAAATAAAGACACACATTCTGCTAATATATCAAGCAGGAGAAATATTGTAACATTTCATTAATAAAAACAGATTTATGGAATAATTTATCTGACAGGATTGGTTATGGAATAAATTTTGGTATAAAAACAACACAAACAAGATCTAGACCAGGGCTTCCCAAACTACCACCTCCACCACACCACCTCTACCACCTCCACCACACCAGGAAGTGCCATGTGATGGAGGAAGGGGAAAATGGCCATCCGGCCCCCAAACCTGTCTGAGGGAGTGTGACCCGGCCCCCGGATTAAAAAGGTTGAGAACTCCTTTTGTATCTGAACAAAAGAACAAATTTTCTGAAATAAAACCTTTCTAGTTATTTGAGCAACATGAATAGTCGAAAACATATGACACTTTCCATAACCACTGCAGTTTTGAGTCCTTAACAACTAGTAAGCTTTACTGCATGGATACCCTGTGTGGTGTAGTGCAGGGATCCCCACCTCTTTTTGCACCACAGACCAGTTTCATGCTAAACAATTTTCCCATGGACCAGTCGTAGTTAAGCAACGTGGAGGAGGGGCCCGGTCACCTGCCTATCTGCTGTGTCTGAAGCCTGTGCTCTCAGGAACATGTTGAGGGCAGAAGGCTACGTAGGATCAGGGCTCCCAGCACCACCCACCCCCATGGCCAGGTTCAGGACAGCCTGTGGCCCGGTGCCAGTTCCAGTCCATGGCCCAGTGTTTGGGGACCCCTGGTGTAGTGAATAGATCAATGGACAAAGACTCAGGAGGCCTGGGTATGAATCCCCATTCAGCCATGGAGGCTCACTGGGAATGTAGAACTGGTAAAACTACTCATTAAATAGTTACCTTGAAAGGCCTATTAAGGTCTCTATAAATCAGTTCTAACTTAGTAGCAAATTACAAAGCTTCACTGCAGGTTTGATTTGTTCCCATCCACCCCCAAATCCATGCATGTGCATACAGAAATGTAATCCGTTGAAATGAATTAAAATTGCAGTACTGTACCTACTGATTCCCTCTTTAGAGTGAACTATGAATTGCGCTTAAAAGGAAGCAAATCTCCCATTCAGCTTTGCTATTAAATAAACTAGAATATGCCCAGTCATGTTCATGAACATATTTTAGGAGTCAAAAAATGATGAACAATAAATTGGTCAAAGACACTTCACTAATCTTGCTACTGTATATGAATATAAGGTACTAGATACATTTTAAAGGCGGCAGGCTTTCTAGATTACAATTGATGGGGAAGAACATGTAGTATATACTCAACACTAGTTAAGCATGATATTTTGTGAATGACATAATGTATCTACTGTACCATAATACAGCAGTACTTCAGCAGTATTTTAAGAGGAGGCTGTGGCGGCTGCAACTCGTATCCAAGAATGAATTTTTTTTCCTGAAGCAGGAAAAATGCCATTGGTGTTAATTTGTTTAAGGTAGACCACAGCTTGCCCTGAAGTAACCCACACTATGATTATGGAGCCATCTCTTTCAGCACAGATTAAATGAAACATGCAGGATTTAACACCAGGACTGCAATGGACTGCCACAACCTTCAGAATATGGACAAGGTGTGCCTTCATAGCCAGTCCATCTGGCATGGCCTCTTTTGCCTCCATGACTGTTGGGAATCAGAGTTCCTTCTTCGCTCATTTTGCCATTGGGCCCAATATCATGGTTTCCAGTGGCATTTCCTCCACTGAGGGGCCATCACCTCATCTGCCCATAGCCATTGGCCCCTTTAGGGAATCAGGTTATTTACCACCACTGCCAAACACTCGGCGTTGAGTTGCTGGCTGTATGATCTACTCCATTACCATAGCGAGATACTGCATTATGTAGTAAAAAAGGGAATGCACATCATAGCAGCTTTCTGAGACAACCATTATCTGAATACAGTGGAACCTCATACAACAGTCATCCCGTATAGCAACGAAATCGTATAACAATTAGGTTTTGGGGGGAAATGGCATCCCACATAACAATTTTCCCTATGGAAAAAATTTGTAGAACAATTTTTCAATGGGAAAAACCACTTGGTGGGGGAGTTATATGATGCATCCCATAGGGAAAATTGCTATACAGTAATACCTCGGATAACGTTTACCTCGGATAACGTTTACCTCGGATAACGCTAAAATCGCATAACGTTAAGTAATCTGGGGAGGAGAATTGGATCGAATAACGTTAAGGTCTTATGGGATGGATCAGATAACAACTGCTAAAGCCTGTGCGGTTACAATGTATCTCTATGGAGCTTTAACGTTATCTGATCCATCCCATAGGATTTTAACATGCATCGGATGACACCAAGACTTGTGGAACCAAGTCTTAGCGTTATCCGAGGTATTACTGTACAGTCAAACCTTACTTAATGAATGCCTCGCTTAGCAAAAAAATTCGCATAACAAGTGGGCATTTGAAAAGCGATCCGACTTGCGTAACGAAAATTTTCACTATGCGAGTTGGACTTTTCTTATGGAAAAACTCGCATAACAAGGATTTCTATGGGGAAAACTTGCATAATGAAAAATTTTTGCTATGCAAGTTTTTCCATAGGAATTTTTGCTATGCAAAAAACCTCACATAGAGAAAAACTTGCATAGCGAGCAGCCTCTCAGAACGAATTATTTTCGTTATGTGAGGTTTGACTGTACGATGCATACATTGTATAGCAATTGTTTTGTACAACAAAGAGCCCCATGGAATGGATTAAAATCGTTGTATGAGGTACCACTGTACAACCTTATTAAGGCACTCTGCTAGTCATACGGTAGTAACTGTGATCCTTTGAAAAGCAAACAGGAAACTAGCCTAGACTACAAGTATGGGTTTCTTCAACAACTAGGGTTAGCCATGGTGGCTCAATGATTATAAACTGCTGTACTGCAGCCAAAATGTTGTGAGTTCAATCTTGATGGGAAACAAGGCTGACTCAGCTTTCCTGGGTTGGTAAAATGAGTACCCAGAATTTTGGGGAAAAATACTAATTACCCCGTGAACTGCCCAGATAGTGCACTAAGCACTATGCGGTGGTATATAAGTGGAATTGTTATTGCTAATTACTATTAAGTTCAGTCCTGTGCATAGAACTATATCATGGTTCCTTGCCACACCAAATCTCAACTTCTATGAAATACAGCAGTATTGATGTGAGAGGAAATTGCAATATGATCCCTCTTACACTGGCCAATAGCCAATGTTCACAAATGTTTTTTGCCATGCTTCTGTGCTAGCATTATTCCAGTCTGCTGTAGGAATGATAGTGGTGAGCTGAGTAGCTGCACCAGGAACCTCTCATAAAAATTTGAAACTCATCTTAATACGAGGGAAGGTGTGTGCATGCCACTAAACATACTGGAAGGGGGTGTAGTGAAGACTACACAGTACATCAGCTAAACTAAACTGGCCACAAAAGCTTTTTGAAGGTGAGATGTCATGAGAACAAAAAGTGAGGCCACTCTGAATTCTGTTTACTTTCAGTAGAAAAGAGGAACCTGATGCCCACCAGTTACAGTTAACACTACAACCATAATCCTTTGCTATTGTCCATACAGGCTTGGGTTGATAAGAGCTAGAATATGATAATATTCAAAGAATCATTCCTAGCCTATGTACTGCCAGTACTGCTTCTGGAATCAGAGTTTAAAAAAAAAAGAAGAACTCCCCAGAACACCAGTGATTTGAGGTGAAAACCAGGTGCTATGATTTCAACAATAACATCACACAGTACAAACAAGCACAGTTGGAGGCTTAGATAGACAAATATGGCAAAAGGAATACATGTACCTGTATTTTACATTTATGAGAAGATCTGAAAAAGCCATGTAGAAAGGGCTATGGAAATTAAACACTTTTATCAATTATAGCTGCTGCTGAAACACTCACCCATGCCCAAACACAGCTAAGAAATAAGTAAATTGCGAACAGGTTTAGAATCACAAGCCCTGTTGGACAAAGCACAGTGTCTACTTTTCAACAGAAGATCTTTCAAATGAAGGTTAAGTTGAGTACCTACTCTTTGAAAAGATGAATCTTATGCTGTAATTTCAAAGATACTTCAACTTTTATATGTAAATTATCATGCATAATGCATTGTTCCCACTTCACAGGGAGAAAACAGAAACATATTTATGTGTGATACTGTCATAACACACATAGCAACATAGATCAAGGAAGGTTCTAAATCAGGAGTAGGCAACCTATAGCCCCCATGCCCTTGCTCCCACAGCTACCACCACCAGAAGTGGCGTAAATAGCCGTAACGTAAGTTCACAATTGTTGTAAATACATTTACGACAGTCATGGACACATTTGTGGCAGTCATAAATGTGTTTATGAGTCACAGACACATTTACGGCTGTCATAAATGCATTTATGAGTCATGGACACGTTTATGGCTGTCGTTTACACCAGTCCAGCCCCGTCAAATGTCTGAGGGACCATTCCCCGGCCCCAATGTAAAAAGGTTGGCAACCCCTGTTCTAAATAATCAATCAACATTTTTTGGTCTGAATACAGGAGGTCCTTCCTAACTCGATTTGCAGAATGTATCTTAGTTTACTAACAATGAGATATATGACCTGTCCATGAGAAGATCAACACTGTGTTCTCACTTCATCAATTATTAACCTCTAGCCAAGGAATCCCTGTTCGCAAAAACAAAATAAAATCAAACCATAGCTTATGATTCCAGTTTGTTCACTTACCAATTTTACTAGCATTCCTAAACTGGAAATTTTGGTTAGTACTAAATGGAAAGTGAAAGGTTTTTTTTAATCTCCTGTTCTAAAACAAGACAAATACATTCCAGTATCCAATATTTTGAATAAGAAAACAAGTCTATTTCACCAGCTACATAGACTGGCATCTCAAACACGGGCTCCTTCCAAAGGCAATTACAGTAATACCTCAGATAACGCTAAGACTTGGTTCCACAAGTCTTAGTGTTATCCGATTTTTAGTGTTATCCGATGCATGTAAAAATCCTATGGGATGGATCAGATGTTAAAGCTCCATAGAGATACATTGTAATGGCACAGGCTTTAGCGGTTGTTATCCGATCCATCCCATAGGACCTTAACGTTATTCGATCCAATTCTCCTCCCCAGATTACTTAACGTCATGCGATTTTAGCGTTATCTGAGGTAAACGTTATCCGAGGTATTACTGTACTTTGAATTGTTTAGCTGGAAGTATAAAAATGAAACATGAGAATTTAGACATATCTGTGGGCAGTACTTTCTAAACCGAGGGTGCCCTAACTTTTAAGCCCGTGTGCCGGTCATGTGGTTCAGGGGTGTATAAACTACAGCCTGGGGGCTGGATCTGGGCCCCAATGCCAATTCATCTGGCTCACGACACCCTTGTCACTCCCCGAAGCGGAAGTAAAATGCACCTGTAGTTTGGGCACCCCATTCTAAACAATGCACTCAAGATAGGAGGTCTGAAAACGTGTCCATAGTCCTACCGCTGCTAACAAAGCTACAGTTCAGTAATGAGTTTTTCAAACTGTTCTGGTGAAAGGTTATTATGTCTATTATACAATCATTGAAAACCGGCGACACAAATAAATTTATCTTGAAAGAACAGGAAGGGGGCTTGAGCACTGGCAACAGTACTAGGTTACACAAACCAAAGGCACGTTAAGCTGAATACTGTGGTGAAATGCATAGTGAAAATATCCCTCTTCTTTACCTTGACTTCATAATAAAATAACCCAAAATCCCCTCCTCTCATAAAACTACTTTCCCCATGAACATTTTATATAATCTTATTATTGTCACTTATGTAACATACAGTACTAAGATAAAATTAATAAATTCTACAAATCTGTTTATGTATATGATCATATTATACTATTCACACAGGGCTCTGAAAAATTACTCTTCTAGATAGCAACATCCAGAATGCCAGATCCATGGGATTCCGGAACTTATCACCCCATGCTGTCACATGAACACTCTGCTGATGTCCCCAAAGATGTTAACTCCTATGTATCAACTTTATAAGTAGATAAATTACAGAATCCATGGTACACAACAGCACCGAGCTGACATATAATGCTGTTTTTCAAAAGTACCAAGTCTTTCATACCAACAAATCTATTCATTTGCCATTGAGTGAAGAAATCTATGGACAATGCACATTTCATGGAAAGCACACATTGCTAAAGAAAAATATATAGTCTGGTGGCTGGAACAATAAAAATACTGTATATGTAAGAAATCCAGATTCAAATAAGCACTTGGTTCTAAAACTCAGAGATTAACCTTGGGCATGGTGTCATGCTAGGATATTTACAAGACATAGAAAAGGAAGTAAAATTCCCTCTGGAATATACAACTTCAGATTACAAGTGAAGGCACAAACAAAACAACAATGCTGTTCTGTGCCAAACTAAATCCCACCTTACACCAAAGTAGGTATTCAGGATAAAAACTCTCTCACATTGCAAACTTTCTATCTATAGAAATCCTTTCCATGAGAAACAAACAGTTGAGTACCCACTTACATTCTGAAGACACATTCTCTATTATTCAAGTTTACCACATTGCTCTTTTTAAGAACGAAACTAAAACCTGACAATACCTACCTATTGTTGTTGGAGATAAATCACAAACCTCTTTTGAACCTGGCACCCTCAAGAAAAGATGGAATAGAAACTTGACAGAAAATAAAATAAAGAGCAATTACATACTGTAATAGACTAGACACTGATTTTTTAACAGTGTAACCTTAATTACATTTATGTAGAAGCAGTATCACTGAATGGATCTATTTCTAAGTAGGTAAAAATGGTATTTGAACTGTTGTTCAGTCGCACAGTCGATTCTGACCCTGTGCGACCCCATGGACCACTGTCCGCCAGGCACTCCTGTCCTCCACCATCCTCCTCAACTTGCTCAACTCTGTGCCCATTGTGTCCACAATACCATCTAGCCCTCTCATTTTTGGCTGCCCCCTTCTTCTTTTGCCCTCAACCTTTCCAAGCATCAAGGCTTTCTCAAGTGAGTCTTCTCTTCTCATTTGATGTCCAAAGTACTTTAGCTTCATCTTTACTATTTGCCCTTCTAAGGAGCAGTCAGGGTTGATTTCTTCTAAGATTGACCTATTAGTTCTCCTTGATGTCCAGGGGACTCTCAATTTTAAATCAAAATAAGTCTATGAGCATAATAAAGACACACATATCTGATTATTTTATCTTGCTCTAGTTACAATATTTTCCAGATTTGTGGTTTTTAAAAGATCAAGTTCATAGGAGAAGCAACGGGACAATTTAAGCATACAGTCACTAAGGTTGGAGGAACAGAAGGGGCTTAGGTTTCTGGGAATTAAAGTCCAAAAACCAAAGGTTCATGAAACACTGGATTAAACAAATCACTATCATCAGATTTATATGTATACCATATTCATAACTTTTTAAAAAAAGCTTTTGTTTATTAATCCAGTGACTAGACACCCTTTAACAGGTATTAATTAAGCTGAAATTCTCATGATGCCAAACTTTTGACTGTATACAGTTGTGATAAGCCCAACCCATGGTTCAGAACTGCACATTAATTTTCAGATATCTGACAGCACACTCCCACTAACAATGAAACAGGCTTAGGCATGGGCTTCGTGCCCCACATCTAACATGGAATCATCGCACAACGAAGAGAAAATGCTGTTTCACTATCTCCCAGCTTCAAATTCCCTTCAGAAATATGAAAATAGCTGTTCATGTGACAACTGCTTTGTGAAGTGAAATAAAAACACTGAAAAGTATTTTGCAAATTCAACAGTAAGTGAACCAAAGTTAGAAGATTATTAAGTCCATGACAGTTAAACTACTGTATTCAGATCTTGTCAACTTTCAACTAGTCTTCTGAGAGGAAGATCTTGATAAAATTCTTGGAAGCAATAACAGGCAAAGACTATCCCAATGTTATCTCTCCAAACAGGGAAAGAGGAAAATAATTCATATGTTCAGTTCATAACTACTGCCTCTGTGCACAAATAAGAGCCAATTGTTTATAAGCTACTTTCATACACTCCACTCAGCTTCTCACAATGGAAAAGCCCATTCTAGTCTTAAATAAACATCTTTACACTTTGAACTGCATGCATAACTTTGTCCCTGAGGCTGAACAGAAAAACAAAAGGTGTGTGTGGGAAAACCCCAGTGTGACATAACTGGCTACAAAGTTCAGGCTTTAGGATATGCAGCAAAATTTTGGAATTTGTTTATTAAACCTTTATTAACAAAGAGAAGAATTAACAAAATATACAAAGTCATTCCAACCATTCCAAACTGGGTTCCTGCTTCTTCTTCTGTGTTTAAGTCCGACACGAAACTACCAAAATGAAGCCACCTTTGGGTGAGTTCATTTTGCAGTTACTTTGCACAACATGTTGTTAAGAATTACAGTTGCCATGTCTGTTAAATACTTTATCTAAAACTTGAGCAACTATTTGTGAAGTTTCAGACAGAATCACTTAATAGGTATTGGTAAGACAGCACAGAGCCATTGTTGGGAAATTATCTCTTAAAGGGTTTCAAATACAGTAATACCTCAGATAACATTAGTATCGGATAACACTAAAATCGCATAACATTAAGCAATCTGGGGGGGGGAGAATTGCATTGGATAACAATATGATCCTATGGGATGCATCGGATAACAACCGCTAAAGCCTGTGTGGTTACAATGTATCTCTATGGATCCCATAGGATTTTAACATGCATCGGATAACACTAAAAATCGGATAACACCAAGACTTGTGGAACCAGGTTTTACTGTTCATTCTTGGTTGGTTGGTCGGTTGATAGGTAGGTAGGGGCCGCAGTGGCTTAGTGGTTAATGACAGGTCAGCAGTTTGAAATCAGAGTGCTACATGACAGAGTAAACACCTGTCATCTGTCTCAGCTCCTGCCAACCTAGAAGTTCAAAGGCAAGAAACTGCAAGTAGATAAATAGGTACCACTTCGGCAGGGAAGGTAACAAGCGTCCTGTGTCTAACCATGCCTGCCACATGACCACGGAAATGCCTGCAGACGCAGACAGTGGTGGCTTTTTAGCTGTAAATGGAGATAAGCACTGCAAGAGTTGGATACTAGCTTTCGAGCAAAGGTGACATTTACCTAGTTAGGTAGGTAGGTAGGTAGGTAGGTAGGTAGGTAAGGTGAGTAAATAAATAAATAAAGTAAGTAAGTAAAGGTAAAGGTTTCCCTTGCTCGAAAGCCAGTCGTATCGGACTCTAGGGGTCAGTGCTCATCTCTGTTTCAAAGCCGAAGAGCCAGCGCTGTCTGCTTCTGCAGACGTTTCCATGGTCATGTGGCAGGCACGACTAGACACCGGAGCGCACGGAACGCTGTTACCTTCCCACCGAAGTGGTCCCTATTTATCTACTTGCAATCTCTTGCTTTCGAACTGCTAGGTTGGCAGGAGCTGGGACAGAGACGGGAGCTCATTTCCGTCCTGCAGTACTCGGGAATCGAACTGCAGACCTCCCGCCTCCCAGTCAGCGTCTTGAACCCAAGAGGAAGTCCGCCCTCAAGAGCGCATCATGACAACCACCACCGCCACGGTTGAGAAGAGAAATGAAAGCAGCCTTGGCTGCTGCTCCTGGGCGACACTGGAAGGACTCGTCCCGCAAGTGGAGAAGCGTCACCCGCAGGTTGTTTACACACAGGACGTGGGCGACCCACCTCCCTGAGGAACGCGGCCCGACTTCCCCCTCCGCCCTCGGCTTTTTCCGAGACCCGACTCTTAACCGGGAACTCCTTCCGCGGGCCCAAAGTCCCCGCAGCCCGTCGTGGGGCCTGCCTCAGTCAGGAGGGAGCCCCTCCGGGGGCCTAAAAACCCAGCCTTCCAGGCTTCACTCCGCCTTCCTTCCTCCCCTCCCTCCCTCCTTCCCCCCCACAAGGGCTGTACCAGTTCGTCATGTCCAGGAAGAAGGCGCAGCCGGCCGGGCTGAGCTGGAAGCCGAGCAGCCGCTGGAACTCGCCGATGAGCACATCCTTGTCGGTGGTGCCCAGGCAGCTAAACTTCTGCATCAACTCGGCGTCGAGGTCCACGTCCATCCCCTCCATGGCGACCCGACCCGCGCCAGCCCGGCCCCTTCCACTCCTACTACTAGGCCCAGGGCTGCCCCTCAGCCGCCGCCGCCACGGCCGCCGCCGCCGCCGCCTCAAAGCTGCAGGGGGGGGGGGAGGGGGGAAAGCGAGCGAGAGAGCGAACGAAAAGAGAGGGAGCGAACGAGCGAGTGGCACGCAAGGGCACGCCGACGTCGCCCTTGCGTCCCCACGCACCTTGACCTCACAGGCGTAGTGACGTCACAGCAGGGGAGCCCCAAATATAAGCACGCCGGAGCAGGGAGGGAGGAGCGAGGGGAGGCTGCTGTTGATAGGGCGCACGTGGATTACGTCAATGGAGGAGGCGGGGTTTATTTGTTTTTGTTGTTTTTTTCCATGTGTAAAGGTCAAGGTCTCCCTCCCTGGCTTAATAGAATACGCACAGGGCAATGATAATACAGTAAAACCTCATATAACACTAAAACCTGGTTCCACAAGTCTTGGTGTTATATGATTTTTAGTGTTATCTGATCCTCTATGGGATCCATAGAGATACATTGTAACCACACAGGCTTTAGCGGTTGTTATCTGAAGCATCCCATAGGATCTTAATGTTATCCGATGCAATTCTTCCCCCCAGATTCCTTAATGTTATGCGATTTTAGTGTTATTCGATACTAATGTTATATGAGGTATTACTGTATGTTCTTTCTCATCCGGGTTTGGGATTTTCTACGAAAAGTGAATAAATCTCATCCTCTTACACTGTTCCACAGGAGTCATCATGTGGCTCGACTATTCAACACACATACAATTCTCTGGCATGTTCTCTACAAGCTTGGAATGATAGTGTCAGGATCCCTGACCCAAACAGTGGTCCACCACAGGGTGTCCCAAAAGTCACCATATATAATAACAGATATCTTGGAATACCTTGACTAAAAATCAAATTAGACCACCTTCATGTAGTTGTTTTCTTTCAGCTGTGTAGAAAGAGCACCTGCTGTAGATTTAACACTGATAAATCAATCTTGTATGCCCTTTATTCTTTATTCTAAAGAAGCTCCTGATTAGGTTAAAAGAAGAGAGTGAAAAAGCTGGCTTGAGACTAAATATCAAGAAAACCAAGATCATGGCAACAGTCCCTGGAAAATAGATGGGGAAGAAGTAGAGGCAGTTACAGATTTTACTTTCCTAGGATCAAAGCTCACTGCAGATGGTGATTGCAGCCATGAAATAAAAAGGCGACATTCTCGGGAGGCAAGAGATGAGAAACCTGGGGAGCATAGTGAAAAGTAGAGACATTAAATTGCAAACAAAGATTCGCATAGTCAGGGCAATGGTATTCCCTGTGGCAATGTATGGTTGTGAGAGCTGGACCATTAGGAAAGCGGAGCGCAGAAAAATAGACGCCTTTGAGATGTGGTGTTGGAGGAGAGTTTTGAGAGTACCCTGGACAGCGAGGAGAACAAATGGGTCAATCTTAGAAGAAATCAAGCCTGACTGCTCCTTAGAAGGTCAAATAATAAAGATGAAGCTAAAGTACTTTGGACATCAAATGAGAAGAGAGGATTCACTTGAGAAAGCCTTGATGCTTGGAAGGGTAGAGGGCAAAAGAAGAAGGGGACGGCCCAAAATGAGATGGCTAGATGGTATTGTGGAGATAATGGACACAGAGCTGAGCGAGTTGAGGGGGATGGTGGAGGACAGGAGTGCCTGGAGGACAGTGGTCCATGGGGTCGCAGAGGGTCAGAATCGACTGTGCGACTGAACAACAACAAATGCTCTTTATTACATGAAGCATTGCAGGCATAATGATGAACTTTCAACTGGTCGTCTGAGCATTAGATTTTGATAAATTCTTGGAAGCAATAGCGGGCAAAGACTATGCAAATGTTATCCCTTCAGTTCATAACTACTGCCATCTGTAAACAAATAACAGCCAACTGTTTATTATATGCTACTTTCATACACTCCACTCAGCTTCTCACAATGGAAAAGCCCATTCTAGTCTTGAATAAACATCTTCACACTGAACTGCATGCATAACTTTGTCCCTGAGGCTGAACAGAAAACAAAAGGTGGTGGTGGGGAACCCCAATGTGACATAACTTGCTACAAAGTGCAGGCTTTAGGATATGAGGATATGGTCACAAAGTGCATGCACTTGTTTAAATTATGACCAATGGGAGACTGAGGTTAGTGCACACCTGTCTCCTATGGGGCCTTCAGTATGCCTCAAGATCAGGCTGCTCTTGGAGTAAACTGTTAGGAACTGGAATACTGTACTCCTGTGTTTTTAATACAAAGCTGATAAGCTTTTTTAAAAAAACCATGAGATGAAAAACTGATGCTTGATTACAACATCTTTGAATATTTGTATAGTAAATATTACAAAACATATACAAGATAAAACTGGGGATTGTTGAAAGATAGCAAATATTGTACGTGAAATCTGGGAAAGGATCTTGTTGCCTTTGAGTACTGTACTAAATATTCCAACAGTTTGAAACTGTTGTCTCTGATTTAAGAATTATCCAATGAGCCAAAAATAGACCAGCCATATAATAATTGGTAAGATAAAAAAAAAGTAACTGGAGTTTTTGGAGGTAAACCATAATGTTAATCATGCATGTTTTTCCATAATGTATAACCATACTTTTGGTATTTCATCTAAAGTCTATTCATTTCTTCATATTTGTATCATGTATAAATCTAACCATCAATCAAATCTATGCTCCAACTACCAATGTTGAAGGAGAGGAAAATGAAAGTTATGCAAACATCCAAAGGAAATTGATCACACACCAAAACAAAACGTATTTATAATCAGAGATGACTGGTATACATAAGTAGGGAACAGAGTCAAACCAAATGTTGTTGAAAAAATTAGCCTGGGGAGCAGAATGTAAGCAGAATGACTCAGGGTTCTGCAAATGCAACAATCTGTTTATTCAAAAACATGCTTTAAGCAACTGAACAGATGGTTGTACATTTTAATATCACCAGATAGTCAACAGAGGAATTTAATAGAGAAGCTGTACTCTTTCTGTAAAAATAAGACCAGAAATGGTTTGTAGTACTGTACTGATCATGAGATGTTTATATCCAACATTAGAGAAAGCTGATAAAATAACACTAAAAGGGTTATAGAGCCAAAATATAATTCAAACAAAATTTCTGATTAATTCAAAAGTTCATATAAGGAGTAGATTTGCATTACTAAGTTCAACTAACAATGAAGTGGAAGAACTATATATTGAAACCAGAGATAGCATTGGGAAAGAATGGAAAAAGATAATCCCTACAGTAGAAATTAAAAATAAACCTAAATGGATGATGGAAGAAATTTTTAAAATTTTAAGACAGGTCAGAAGAAAGAGTAAAAGGTAAAAAAAAATAGGGTCAGAATCCCTAATGCAATATTTCAGAGATTGTCACAAAGAAAAGTATTACATTAACCACTCAAAGAAATAGAGAACAAAACATCCAGTAAAACAAAGGAAATGTTTAGCCAAGATTAGGGATGCTGTGATCAACAGTGAAACTGTTAATCCTGATTGGGTTTTTTTTAAATGTAGAAAGTGTATGACAAATATACAAGAGATAAAAAGAATGTGACTCCAAAAGGAATGTAAAGAGGATGTTCTAGAAAACAAAGTGAAAAGTGCTTTGAAAACACTCGAAATAAATAAATCACCAGAGCTAGATGGAATACTAGAATTATTTCAAGCCACAAAGACTGAATCTGTCAAAATCCTAACAAGACAGAGTGTTCTAATACAGAAAACTGACTCGTTTCAAATATATGTTACAGCTACCGTTGCAATACTGAGTAACCTTGTGATACTTCTGTCTCTGTTCAGTCCAAAGGAGACAGAATTAAGCACTTGATTATTAGACAAAAACTCTCAATTAGTCATGTGCTAATGTACATATCTGTGCTTGATTGTACAGTACTTGTCATCAACCAATGATCTTTGATTTATTTTGATTTATTCCCCTTGGGGGAGGGGGCGAGAAACGACCTGGAGTTTTCCTCACGATAGACATCGCACAACCCTAGAGCGTCGCTTCCCCATCATCTCGTTTTTTTGGCGGAAGTCCGTGTAGCGTCTGTTTTGGATCTCCATGGTAGAAAAAAGGGAGGAAGTCCCTTCTATACATCATTTCCTTTAGGGTTTTTGCGCGAGCTGCGGAGACCTGGTCAAGTGCAGCATGCCGAAGTGAGCAAATGGGGAATTTTGAGGTGTAAAAGTGCTTGGATTCCTGGTGAAATAGAAGATAGTTATAGAATCGGGGGTGGTGGAGACTGAGTGGATCGATATGGGGTGCCCAAATTACGGCCCGTGGGCCGGATTCGGGAGCCCCCCCCCGATGCCAATTTATCCGGCCCACGAAGCCCTCGTTGCCCCTAAAACACACCCATATGGGCGCATTTTACTTCCACTTCTGGGAGTGACGAGGGCATCGTGGGCTAAGAGAATTGACATTGGGGGCCGGATGTGGCCTCCGGGCCATAGTGACTAGTCCCCTAAACCACATGACTGGCCTGAAGCCTGAAAAGTTTGGGCACTCCTGGGGTATATTAATTGTGTTGTGGAAGGAGCTGGGATGGGGAGAGGCTCAAGATTAAGCAGTCTGGTGTATCCATTTTTTTCTTTCCTATCGTTTCTGTTTTTCCACCTTTTTGAGTTTGCAGAGATCTTCACTAGTGAGAATCGGGTCTATGATTAATTGGCTGACAATGTCTATTGTCTTTACCTCCTTGGGATCCAAGATCACTGCAGACTGTGACCGCAAACATGAAATAAAAAGATGCTTACTGTTTGGGAGGCAAGCTATAGCAAACCTAGGCAGCATAATAAAAAGTAGAGCTATCACTCTAGCAACAAAAGTCCGCATAGTTAAAGCAATGGTCTTCTCGCTAGTAATGCATGGTTGTGAGAACTGGACTATAAGGAAGGCTGAACACAGAAGAATAGATGCCTTTGAACTTTGGTGCTGGAGAAGACTCTTGAAAGTCTCCTGGACTGCAAGGAGATCAAATCAGTCAATTCTCAAGGAAATCAACTCTGAGTGCTCATTGGAAGGACAAATATTGAAGCTGAAGCTCAAATAATTTAGCCTCCAAATGAGAAGACAGGACTCACTGGATAAAGTCCTGATGCTGGGAAAGATCAAAGGCAAAAGGAGAAGGGGTGGCAGAGAATGAGGTGGCTGGACAGCATTGTTGATTCAGTGGGTATAGATCTGGGCAGACTCCAGATGATGATAGAAGAACCTCGTGTGCTGTGGTCCATGGGGTTATAAAGGGTCAGACTCGACTGTGGAGCTGAACAAAAATGTCTATATTGATTTGCTCTGTTTTGATCATGAACGTCCTCTCCCACCTCACTCTTTTTATGGAGGCTTTAAGGCTCCCTTTCTGTAAATCCTTACCTGTCACCTAAGTCCCAGTGATTTATCAGTTACTTGACAGGTTGGCTGGCTTCAGGTGTGAGAGCCCCTCTCCCCCAACAGTTGCTTGGAGGGAGATTGTTTCATATCCACCGTGTGTCTTTAAAATAGTGGGCATTTCATAGGGGTTAGTTGTTTGTCACACAGATGTCAAGACCTGCCTGGCAGAGGTATTCATGTATTATTATTTTAATAAGCATCTTGTTATACATTAATTCTCAATGTTTCTTTTCTCAGTCTTAATCATTAAGAAACCATTTGCAGTAGTGTTCGGGTCTATTAACAGAAGCAAAAAATTGGTTCACCATACCACAGATGAAAGTTCAATATTACATAGAAATAGCTTCTTGTAGATGTGAGAGAACTGAAGTAATTGTTATTCTCTACTAGGCTAACGGAAATGCATGTTATTCATTTTTATATCTGTTAGATGTTACAAAACAAGTAGTCATTACTCTCATTAATGCATATTTGCCTTGCCTCCTAGGTTTTATTGTGACTACTGTGATACTTACCTTACCCATGACTCTGTAAGTAGCAAATTATACAGTGTTGCAGTAGGAAAGTTATAACTTCTTTCTTTTAAGGACCATTGTTAAAAAAACTTTCCTACCTGAAAGTTAACATGTGAACTGTTCTTCCCATATGTCTTAAAAACAGGGTGAAAGTGAAACTGGGTGATGCATTTGATCATTTAAACCACACTTTCCAAAATGCTTCCCTCCAGGCTGCTGGACTACAACATTTACCCACTGACATCATCTCAATAAGCCTACTAGACAGAAATATGTTATTTGTAATCAGATTTTAGAGGAAATCAAGTTGGGAATGGCTGGTTTAAATACTCTTGTTACAGAACAGTGTGTATAGACAAGTATGTGTGCATATATGCTTCATTTCATTACTATTAAAACAATGAATAAGTAGAAGCTAAGGATGTATGCACACAAAACCACACAAAATGTGCATATTATCAAGAGTTCCTTTGGAAAGTCTGTAGCAGCTAACAGTGAGTTTGACAAAATTATTTTGTTGAGATAGTAGCTATCTGTTGCATCTACTTTTTATTACAGACTAAAATGGCTATCCCTATATAGAGAGGGGGGGGGAGAGAGAGGGATAGCCATTTTAGTCTGTAACCTACTTTTGTAATATTGAGTAGCCTTGTGGTACTTCTGTCTCTGCTCAAGCCAAAGGATACAGAATTAAATACTTGTGTTAGGCCAAAAATCTCTATCATTCATATGCTAATATGTTACCTATGTTTGTTTATATTTGTCCTCAACCAATGATCTTTGATTTATTCTTAACCAGTATTAAGATACATATTTGTAATCTTTTGAGAACTATTAATTAATATTTAATGACAACAGTGAAGACCATCACTGTGCTGACTTTTTGCTACTTTTTTGGTTACATTTTACTTCTGCTACCCTGCATGCATATAAATGTTCATGAGGATGTACTATGTGCATCTAAATAAGAGAACTACAGTAAAACCTCTACATACAATTTTTTTCGTGTTCCACAAGGCTATTTGTATGTTGAAAAAAATTGTATGTCAAAAACACATTGGATTATCAGAAGAGGCCTTTTTTGTCAAATTTTTCCTATTAAAAATTTGTATGCAATTTTATTTTAGCCAGGATTTCTATTTGTATGTCAAATTTTTTGTAAGTCGAACTGTTTGTATGTCGTGGTTCCTCTGTATAGACCATGAATATCTAGGCCAGTGATGGCTAACCTTGGCACTCCAGCTGTTCTGGAACTTCAGCTCCCAGAAGCCCTGATCAGCAGGAGGGCTGACTTAGGCTTCTGGTAATTGAAGTCAGAGAACAGCTGGAATGCCAAGGTTAGCCACCAGATTCTAGGCCAAACTAAATATAGCGATAGCAGTTACTGACCCATAGCATTTAGTGCATTCTCTCGCCAGTTCATAAGGGAATTAGCATTTTTTCCTCAATGCTGAGAACTTATTTTGCTGACTTTGGAAGGATAGAAGTCTGAACCAACCTTAAGGTCTCACCACAATCAAATTCATATCAGCAGTTATGGCTGCAGTACAGCAGTTTAACCACTGTCCTGGCAGGGCTCGGTAAGATGTCAGAATACTATTACAGTAGTTGCTATTTCTTTAAATCATGTGTATCTAGTGCAGTGGTGCCCATTTTTCCCCCCAGGCCGGTCTCACGTCCAACACACAGCTGCGGGGGCCAGAGGCAGACTGCTCCCACTGCTGACAGTTTTGATGTCAGCAGCGTTGGCATCGTCGTTGACGATCATGCTTTGTCCGGGCTGCTCTGAGCAGCCTCTGGGTCAGTCCCATATCCTCTGCAGCCTATCCCAAAATCGATCGCTGCATTGAGGAAATCTTTGGAGCCTCTTCTGTTTCAAAATTCATGGTGCTGGAAGGGTAAACCTGGCACGCTGCAGTGACATCATCTCAGGTGCACGGGGGGGGGGCTCTCCTAGTGCCACAGATTTTGAAACAGAGGAGGCTCTGAAGATTTCCCCAATGCAGCAGTTGTTTTTGCCAAAGGCTGCAGAGGGGATGGGACCAAGCAAGAGGCAGCTTGGAGCAACCATGGACAAAGCACGATCGTTGCTGATGTCAGGCGGGGGTGGGGGTGGTCCGCAGTGAGCTCACCCGCAGGCCGCATTAATGATATACAGGGGCCTAATTGGGCCTGCGGGCTGTAGTTTGGGGGCGCCCCTGATCTAATGGCTCAAGTGGCTAAGATGCTGACTGGAAGGTGGGAGATAAGCAGTTCAATTCCCAATACTGCAGGACGGAATAAGCTCCCATCTCTGTCCCAGCTCCTGGCAACCTAGCAGTTCGAAAGCAAGAAATTGCAAGTAGTTAAATAGGGACCACTTCGGTGGGAAGGCAAATAGCGTTCCGTGCACTCCAGTGTCTAGTCATGCCTGCCACATGACCACGGAAGCATCTGCAGAAGCAGACAGCGTGGCTCTTTGGCTTTGAAACAGAGATGAGCATTGAACCTTAGAGTCAGATATCACTGGCTTTCGAGCAAGGGAAACCTTTACCTTTAATAAGGTTGCACATATGCACTCAGAAGCATTTGAAATTTTAATGGGGCTTACTCCCAAGTAAGCATGTGGGATTGCAGTCTGCTTTACATATTGCAGTTCTTGCAGTCTTGGGTATGGTTAGTTGTTGGACAACAGAGTTCTTTGCCTTACAGCCATCTGTGAGAAAAACACATTGCAGTGGTAGAAAACATAAAGAGAATGTAAAAGACTACTATCAAAAATGGATGGAAGAACAAGCTCAGAGCTTGATTGATAAAACAAGTAAGTCATAACAGTGCAATGATGTTTCACCTACAACTCTTATTAACCCAAATTCTAATTACTGTAATGTATTTCACTTTGGTCAAAATCCACTAAGGGTGTATCTTTACAGTTCATGCAAATTGCCAAATGTGTATTATGTCTTAATAGGAGAAACAGAAATGTTTGGAATTCGTTCTAACAGTCTTCGCTGTTTCAGTTAGCAAGAGCAATCCATATTTACTTTCACTTTTCTAAAGCTTGTCTTAATTTACTGCACTCTGAAGCCATATTGACTTTTGCTTGGTTACTTTGACTACACAGCTAGAGTGACCCTTCGATACAAGTTAGGCGATATTGATGTATTTAGAATGTTCTTAAATATGTCATGTTCACATTGTTATTTCTATTGTTTCACTCAATGTCATTAATGTAAGCTAAGCAACTTTGTCATTTATATGAAACCCTATGCTTTCCCAAGTAGTCATGCTACATCAGAAGTTCCCAACCTATGGCAAATGGCACCATTCCATCCGGCACATCACCACTGCGCCCAGAAGTGGAAGCAGGCGCATTTATGTCAGCTGTAAATGCGCCCGTGGCCATAGTAAACATGGAGGTGGACACATTTATGACAGCTGTACATGTACCTGCTTCTGCTTTCGGGATGTGTTGTCCAGCCCACTCAGCTGTCAGGGGGGGAGGGGCTTGGTCAGGTCTACAGAGAAAAAAGGTTGACCACCCCTGTGCTACATATTCATGTTAAATAAATTTTAAAGAAGGATTTTTGAGATGTTTATTGTCTCCTAATATTGTAAAGGGATGCCTATTGGCTACCTCATTTACAAAGGTACTGGGAATCCAACGTCTCAGAATTACCTTTTCTTCTCCCCATCCCCTTTGGGGACTTTACTTATCAAAAAGTCCTAGCTTTTGAGGGGTTAGAGAACTGTGCTATGCATTTTGAACAGGGAAATTTTTTCTTCTTGATCAATTGAAACCTTGGTGTTCTCAGTACTCAGTGGGATATATTAATGGAAAATGGGATTTACATATGGAAAATATCTTAGCCTGTTAAAAGGCTGTTCTATGCTGACTTGAAGATATAGTCCAATTAAACTGTTAAAATTTGGCACCTTATAAGTTTAGGCATGTTGTCTGGGCAAACATTTACAAAGTTAGAAAAACTGTCACTAGACAACTTAGAAAGTGTTTTTAAAATGTGAATTTAGCGGATGAGTGGAAAAGAATATTGCCATGCTTCTTTGGATTAATTCCTATCACTTCCTTTTGCATTGATGTAGCTGCTGCATTTCAACAAGGAAAAATCCCACCTACTCCATTCTCTGCTCCACCTCCAGGAGGAGCTATGATACCACCACCACCTAACATTCGTAAGTATGAATTGGAAACCATCTCTCCAACTGATAGAGGAATGTGATCTATGGCTTAATAGATGTGATATAGAAAGAATCTATGTGAAGTGTATTTCATAGGACAGTGCTACAAATATAACAGCAGCTGCTTATCAGGTAAGACGAAATTACTTCTGTTCCACTAGAGTGCACTAGTGCAGTACTTTATCTTAGGATGCATAGAAATAGCTTCTTGTCAAGAACAACGAGGTAGTTGCAAAAATGTATGATGGCAATATTTAACAAAAGCATTCATATTTGTATACGTCTCTTATGATTACTGAGTTGATATACAGTGGAACCTCATACAACAATTAGGTTATGGGGGAAATGGTGTCCCGCATAACAATTTTCTCTATGGAAAAAAATCATACAATTTTTCAATGGGAAAAACCACTTAGCAAAAAAAAAATCATTGTACGATGCATCCCACAGGGGAAATCGCTATACGATGCATGTATTGTATTGCACTTGTTTTGTACAACAAAGAGCTCTATGGAATGGATTTAAATCGTTGTATGAGGTACCACTGTATCATGAAAATATAGTCCAATGAAATTGATAAAACTGTTTTTGACATACTTGACTCTCCCTGTTGTACATTAGCTGGTCCTCCACGACCTGGCATGATGCCAGCACCTCATATGGGTGGACCTCCAATGATGCCAATGATGGGCCCACCTCCACCAGGAATGATGCCAGTTGGACCAGGTAAGCTTTTATTCATTTAAATACTTCCTTTCTACTTTAATCTTATCTGCATGTAGCCATTTCTTTCTTCCTCAGTTGACAGAACTGCTTTATGTAGACCTAGCTTCTACTCTCTACAGAGTATACACTGTGTTCCCAAGACCACAGATGCCACTATAAATACAGGGACATTTATCTAAATTACCAATATGAAGTTGTCAGTAATACAATAAGGATAGTGGCACCAAAATATCCCTAGTATATTCTGAGATACTGCGTTTTCACCTGTGTAAAGCCGAAATATTTTGCAGCAAGTTGTCCCCCACTCCATCTCTCTTGCCCCGAAATACTTCTATCTGTTGGATCTCATTATCTCTTTTGTGTTTCATGGTAATGATGGCAGGTTCCAGGGTGTGCAGAATTTCTTCCACTGCTAATTGGTTTTTAAATGGCACTAAATCTGATACTAGGCTCAAGACATGCTTGCTTAATCAGAAGTAAAATACAGTACACAGCCATATGGCACTGGCATATTGAATTATGGTGGCTAAAACATGATTTGATGAGCATGGGCTTTCTTTAGACTCATGCACTCCTTCATCTTTTGAAAGTCATTGCTCTTTTCTTAATTTTTGTGTATTGTGCCTACCAAAGTGTTACCAATCACTGCCTCCTTATTTTGAAGAGTACTAACAAATCATGGTTAGTAGGCTTTTTTGGTTAACCATAACTTTATTGCAGAAGTTAGGCCAGTCAAGCAGTAAACATTGCCTAACTATTTGCTGATTAGCTAAAGAGTGTTCCTTAATTCACATAGTGTACACTGAGAAAAGGGACTGCCATGGCTTAGTGATTAAGATACTGAACTTGACAACTGGAAGGTTGGGAGTTTGAGACCTGAGTACACTAGTACCTCGGATAACGATGAGACTTGGTTCCACAAGTCTCATCGTTTTCCGGTTTTTAACGTTGTGTGATGCATTGATTGCACAATGTTAAAAAAAAGCCCTATTCCTTTTTGGAAGAGGAAAGGGAACAGGGGGGCAATCCGCCTGCCTCTCTGGAAAAGGCAGTGGGGATTCTATGAGTGGAATCCCTACTGCCCTTTCCAAAGAGGCAGGCAGATCGCAGCGTGGGATTGATGCTTGGGTTGGGGATTGAACCAGGGCGCGCACCCGTTCAGCCCCCCAACCCAAGCGCCGATCATGCGCTGTGATTGCAGCGCCCAGGTAGGTCTGGGGACTTCAGAAACAGTGTGGATCGGGTCCCCTGACCTCCCCAGAGACAGCAGGAGAGGCGGAGAGGCCGAAATGGGTGGAAAATGGGAGTTTATTTCGCCCATTTTTGGCTGTCTGCCACCCCTACCACCTCTTGGGAAGTTGGGGGACCCTATCCACGCTGTTCCCGATATCCCCAGGCCTGCCCAGGCGATGCTGCAAAGCAAAACACCAGGGAAAAAAAACCCTGCATTTTGCCTAACATCACCGCCCGGGTAGGTTTGCAGATGTCGGAAACTGAATTCCCTTTGCAAGCAAAGGGCTATCCGATGCTGGGATAGTCCTTTGCTTGCAAAGGGAACTCCTCCGCCTGCAGCTGTGAGGTGATTGGGAAGCCGACAGGGGAGTTCCCCATTGGCTTTCTAGCCACCCCGCCCCTGTGACTGCAGCTGTGGGGTGGCTGGGAAGTTGAACGGGGAGCTCCCATTCAGCTTCCCAGCCAACCCGCCTCTATGATCGATTACCTTGGATAACGCTAATAGATCATTATCCGATGCAATTTTTTTTTACAAAATTTTGCATCGTTATCCAATTTTAGCGTTATCCGATGTAATCATTATCCAAGGTATTACTGTACTACACAGTGGAGTGAGCTCCTGTCTCTGTCCCAGCTCCGGCCAACCTGGCAGTTTGAAAGCAAGAAATTGCAAGTAGATAAATAGATACCACTTTGGTAGAAAGGTAAATGGTGTTCTGTGCACTCCGGTGTCGTCATGGCTGCCACATGTCCATGGAAACATCTGCAAATGCAGACAGCGCTGGCTCTTTGGGTATAGACAGTGATGAGTACTGAACCCTAGAGTCAGATATGATTGGCTTTCGAGCAAGGTTGACCTTTACCTTACAGTGATAAAATAAATGTAGTTGATCATTTTGCTTATTCTAGTACTGCTGACCAACAATAACTTGATTTTGATGCTAAAACCAAGTCATTAATTGAAAATTTTTCCTTCCCTTGAGTGCCCAACCACCAAGGTTTGATCTAACTTTTACAAAAACCAGGAATATAGGAGAGGAATCCCGAAGGAAGAAAGGCTGTGATCACCATATTTTGGCCATTATATCTCAATAATGGCCAGTAGAGTACTATGCACTCCTTCCGCATGTCTGTGAAATCTGCACCTACAGTCTCTTATTTGGCCGGCATTAACTCTCCACAAGAATTTTAATTACTAGCAAATGACGAATTAAATAAGATAACACAGCACCAAACCTATCCACTTCATGAACACCAATCCTATAGACCAGTAATGGCAAACCTTTTAGAGACCGAGTGGCCAAACTCAGCAGGTTGCCATCCATGCCACAGAGGGGCAGGGTGAACTATGTGCTGGGGCGACTGTACGCATGACCACAGAGAGGGTTCGGAGTGCCCCCTCTGACTCGCATGTCATAGGTTCACCACCACTGCCATAGAACATTAATAAAATCAGGGAAATGTTTTCTGTACACCTCTCAGGCATTAAATATTAAATCAGAAGTGCCTGGGCTAAATTTAGAGTGAAAACAACACACCTTGCTGAATGGATAACTACCAAAGGGTGTCTCCCACCAGGACAAAATTTTGGTTGGACCATCTGGATGTCACTTTATAGAATTTGAAGGGAAGTAGGAAGATCAAAGCATAATTAAGTAAACTGGTTCTGCTTGAATGCAGGCTTTTTGTGTGTGAATGTGGAGAAATGCCCCAGCATGTCTACAAAAGAAGAACTGATAAAGGGATAAGATAAAGCCATTAAAGTAGCCTGCTTCTAGTCAAAATATTCTAATTGTGCATTGCTCTGATATGAACAAAGAAAAAAAGCCTGTCACCTTGCAGTCAACTGGAACATTTTCTTTATGTTTTGGTCTGAATGAAATTATTGTGCCTCCCTTTTGAAATATAAGACCTATAGTGGGAATTTGAAATGGCTATATATGAAAGAAAAAGATCAGGTAGTGGGTTGCATAGTCCAGTTCTGGGATGGCATTATCAGTTTCTGCAGGCCACCTGATCTAGAACTTGCTTTAGCAGGAAACGCTGTCATCGTTTCTGTAAATAACTTTAAAATGGTTTGAGTCTTATCTTCTTTCCCACAAACAGTTCTTTTATGACATAGGGCAGTGGCAGTGAACCTATGGCACACATGCCAGTGGGGGCACTCAGAACCCTCTCTGTGGGCACACATGGTGTCACCACAGCAGAGTTGGCCTCTGCCCAGCAGCCCAATGGGGGTCGCTTTGTCCCTCCCCCCCTCAGTACTGAGTTTGTCCCGCCCCTCTGCCCAGCAGCCTAATGGGAGTGCTTCCTCCCTCCCTCCAGCACAGAGTTCACCCCGCCCCTCTGCCCAGCAGCTCAATGGCAGCACTTCCTCCCCCTAGCCCAGAGTGGGTTTTGGGTGGCAGTTTAGGCACTTGGTCTCTAAACGGTTTGCCATTACTAGCATAGGGGTTTCAGTACTTGTGAAACAATTTGTAACCCCTAAAATCTGCTCCTGAGAAGTGGGAGTAACTTGGGAACAGCAAGGGATATGGGGAAATTATAGATGTAAAGTGAGTTGTGTGAACTCCTTCATCCTACTGGTCTGATGAAGTGGACTTGATCCACGAAAGCTAACAATAAAAATATAGCAGTTAGTCTTTAAAGTGCTACAGTGTTTTTTATTTTATTTTGTTTATTTTGTTTTGTTTATTTTGTTTTGTTTATTTTGTTTTGTTTATTTTGTTTTGTTTTCTGAGATGCCTTCATCCTACTGTGTGAGTGTCAGAGTGCAGCATCCAAGACAATAACGACAGAAACTTGAGCTGTTCCAAGTCACAGGGCACCTAGCAAGGTTTCTTGCTTGAGTTTTCCCCAAAGCAGTGGAGTTTGTCTTTTTGTAATATGTTTTGTAATGTTGACGTATTTATCTAGAAATTGACGGGTACATTCTTTATTCTTCAAATTTGCTCTGCTTATTGGATCACCAGGAATGAGGCCGCCCATGGGAGGACATATGCCAATGATGCCAGGGCCACCAATGATGAGGCCTCCTTCCAGACCCATGATGGTGCCAACCAGACCAGGAATGGCTCGTCCAGACAGATAGAGTGGAAGTGAGCCTACCGTCCCATCTTGAATTTAATCTGTGCCCTTCTGTGACAGAGAATCCTAGGAGATACCTTTGCCAAAACATCAACTAAATGTTTTTCAGTTCATGAGCTTCAACCGGGGGGTTGGGGGGGGGGGTTGGGGGGTTGGATTAATGCACTATAGTAGCGTTCAAATACATTTTCTTGTGCATTGTTGGAATAAAATATTGATACTTGTTTCACACACTTTCTATGTCGCATTCTTTCTCCGTATAAAGAGCAGCAGGACAAACCATGAAAGAGTTCCATGCTATGTATTCCATGGTTTTACAATCCCAGTTTGTACTTTTCAAGCAAAACCCTGTTCTTGTAATATTAGCAATAGCAATCACACTTCTATACCGCCCCATAATGTTTAGTGCTCGGGTGCCCAAACTAAGCCCTAGGGGCTGAATCTGGCCCCCAATGCCAATTCATCCGGCCTGCGCCACCCTCATTGCTCCTACAAACGGAAGTAAAATGTCCCCGTATGAGTGCGTTTTACTTCTGCTTCTGGGAGAGACGAGGGTGGTGTGGGCCAGATCCGACCCACAGGCCATAGTTTGGGCACCCTTGGTTTAGTGCAATTTCTGGGCAGTTCACATTGTGAGTTCGATCCTGATAGGGATCAAGGTTAATTCAGCCTTCCAAGGTTGGTAAAATGAGTATTCAACATATTGGAGGCAAAATGCTAATTAACTTGTAATTAGCATTTTGCCTCCAATATGTTGAATACTCATTTTACCAACCTTGGAAGGTTGAATTAACCTTGATCCCTATCAGGATCGAACTCACAATGTTTTAGCTTCAGTACAGCAGCTTAACCACTGCACCACCAGGGCTCTTCCAATACCAAATATTAGAATTTATTTTCCTTTCCTTCTCAACTGCTTTACACTGCTCCTTTTCTCTCCCTTTTTGTTTTTCCTCCCAGCCTATCTTAGAGATTCTAACAGGAATACTGTTAGATACTTGGTGTTCTTACAAATGTAGACATTATTTCTACTGTTCTACTGCCTTGGAGGTTCCCTTCAATTAGGAAGTATTCCTAGGGTTTTTTTAATTTTCTTTCATACAATTGCCTTTCTATGGATTATATTGAAAGTGGCTTTTGGCATGGAGTAAAGTGACACAGGTAGTGAAATGGGTTTCCTCTTCCTACTATAGCTTTCCATTGAGTACCCCATATCTGCTCTGGAGGATTGCTGAATGCTCCAGAAATAATATGGTGACATGTGTACAGAATGGGGGAGAGAAGGTTACATTGTAATGAGTGCAGAAATGAATAGTGTTGCAAAACAATGTTTTTGGCCGAGACATTACAGGAGGCAGGATTAAGTTTTCTAGAAACAGATTTCCTTAAGAGAACACTGCCAGAGAGTTGCATTTTTGAGTACTGTATAGGGTAGTGTCAGTGACACACTATGTTGGGTAGCATAAAAATGTCTTATTTTCTCTCATAAGCTCACTGTCAGGTAACATGTAAAAACATGTTTTGAATAAATATATATCCTGACTTCCGGCAAACCAGAAAAGGCAAATAAAAAAAATTGCCACAGCGAGTGGGCGGCAATATAAATTTGAACTAAAAAATAATAAATAATAATAATTCAATTAAAACAGCATAAAACTGAAAATATTTTTAAAAGAAGGAACTAAAATGTCAAGCTAGCTTTTACTATTCATAATCTGTTTCTGTCACTTAAAGGGATGCATTACTATGAAGACATTTTCATAAATTGGCTGCAACTATGGTGTTTCTGGGAAGGTGAAAAGCCATGCAGTCTGTATTGGGACTGGATGTTTTATGACTGTTGCAAAACCTCTGACTAGAAAAGGTAGAAAGCACAGCTACTGCTTATCCTTATACAGTACATGGACAGATGCCATCAGCTTGGGACACTCTTGATCTTTGACCTGACATACACATAATTGCTTGTGTTCATTGTGGAGGCTTAGTCATGGATAATGGCTATCTTTTACTTTGATGAAAGTAGCATGTGATGTATCTAACTTGGTTCCTATCAGCGTTGAAGTATGTGGTCAGAAATGTAACTGTCAGCACTTCCTAAAGAATTCCTTCCATGCTTGCCTAATTTAAAATGCAACTGTTGGTTACTTGTGTAAGAAAATACTGGTTTAAACAAGCGTCTGTGTGATCTGATGTAGTACAGCACTGTACTTCTGTTAATTGGCTAAGGGAGCACAATTACATATTTCTACTCATTGTTATTTATATAATTGCTGATGAGTGATGCTGTTTTATAGCAATTACTGGCAACCTATGTGATTTTCTAGCTGGCACACATTTGTAAAAAAGCATGGTTTCATTAGATTTATTAATATGGAAGAAATCTGAAGACCATGTATTCAAGCCCTTGCTCAGGCTTCAGATACAATGTTGGTAAGTGGATGTGTGTAGGGAGGAGAAATCTTTGGTCTAGTTTCAAATTCATGCTGCAAGTTCAAATCTCTGGCAAGACTTTACTCTCCCAACCCACCAAGTGAGATAGAAAAGGAGAGAGATATAGAGAAAAGAACCTACTCAGGTCCGTCCTTTCCATCATTGACATTTAGATTCTGAAGGAAAAACAGCTCCATTCTTCAGCAACCTTGAACGATGGTCATCAAGGCTTTGTTTAAATACAGTAATACCTCATATAACATTAGTATCGAATAACACTAAAATCGCATAACATTAAGGAATCTGGGGGGAAGAATTGCATCAGATAACATTAAGATCCTATGGGATGCTTCAGATAACAACCGCTAAAGCCTGTGTGGTTACAATGTATCTCTATGGATCCCATAGAGGATCAGATAACACTAAAAATCATATAACACCAAGACTTGTGGAACCAGGTTTTAGTGTTATATGAGGTTTTACTGTACCTCAATTGAAGAAAAGCCTATGATCTACCAAGGCAGCTTGTTTTGCCCTTACTGTTAGGAAGCTTTGGCTAATGTTTAGCCAAAATCATCCTGGCAATTTCCACTAATGAGTTCTAGTTCAACTGTCTAAAAGCAACCAACGTGCTAGTCATTTATTCAAAAAAAAAATTGCTCGCATGTCTTTCCTTAATTTTTCATCCTTCAGTCTAGCAGTATCCAAACCTGCTGGCATTTTGCCACTCGTTCTCCCCTTCTTTGGATTGCTAAAATGAAGCCACTTTCTTGGTTTTGTCATTGGCCAAAATTAAATCTTCCATCAGTACATGTTTCTGGTAGAAATGAGCTGGATTCTGTATCCCTTCCTTTCTATCTAGGTGGCAATAGGTAGCAGAGTTCCTCCACCAAGAGCTGTTTCATCCCAGAGTAATTTCTTACATGAAATTTATTTAGATCAGGGGTGCCCAAACTACGGCCTGGGGGCTGGATCCAGCCACCGATGGCAATTCATTCGGCCCATGAAGCCCTTGTTGCTCCTGGAAGCGGAAGTAAAACACGCCCGTACGGGCGTGTTTTACTTCCGCTTCCAGGAGCAACAAGGGCTTCATGGGCCGAATGAATTGCCATCGGTGGCTGGATCCGGCCCGCAGGCCAGAAGTGACCGGCTGCCTGAACCATGTGACCGACCCGCGGCTGGAAAAGTTTGGGCACCCCTGATTTTGACAGATAAGAGATGATAAGACATCCACCCATCAGCTTCTGTGGCAACCGGGCAGAGGAAGTTGCCGCGGCCGCTGTTCCCGCTATGAGCCAACAGAAGGCGCCGGCGGCCCAGCTCCGTCTTCGTCCCGCCTCTGCTCCGTCCCGAGGGCGGGGGCGGCAGGTCGGTTCGCCAGGCAGGCTGCGCCGCGGGGGTGGCCGGGATTCTGGCGTCGGCGGAGCGGCTGGGAGGCAGGCGAGGGGGGCTCGGAGATGGCCAGAGGCGGCAGGAGAAGCCCCTGGCTGGAGCGGCGGTCGTGATGGGCCCCGGTGGGCGATAGATAGATAGAAGACCCGCCGCCGCACCCCCTTCCCCAGCCCCGGCATGGCTGGTCTCATCAAGAAGCAGATCCTGAAGCATCTCTCCAGGTGAGCCTCGCCGGCCGTGGTCGCTTGGGTTGGAGGGTCCCTCCGTGGAGGGCAAGGGAAGACCAGGCAGCCGAGAGGGGTAGAGGAGAGCCAGCCCTCCCAGCCAGCCAACTACCTACCTACCTTCCCACTGGGAAGGACTCTGCGGCAGAAAAAAGTCACCAATGGAGGAGAGATCTGGTTCAAGGGACCCACTCTCTCCCCCCCTCCCTTTCTTCACATGTTTGCCTTGCCTTCCCTTGTTTGGTTCCTCTCCTCCTTCCAGATTTCTTACTCTTCCATCGTCTAGACTAGTTCTGTCACTCCTTTAATTTTTCTGCTCTGCCAGCTTTGTGCCTCCTCCGATTCATCTCTCTGCTCTTTCTTTCTCCTTTGACCCCAGAGGAGAGTCTGTTGTTGATGTTACAATCAATCAATCAATCAATCAATCAATCAATCTATCTATCTATCTATCTATCTATCTTTGTTGTTTAGTTGCACAGTCAATTCCGACTCCCTGCAACCCCATGGACTGTAGCATACCAGGCATCCGTCTACCTACCTACCTACCTACCTACCTACCTACCTACTTACCTACCTACCTACCTACCTACCTACCTACCTACCTACCTACCTACTTACCTATCTATCTATCTATCTATCTATCTATCTATCTATCTATCTATCTATCTATCTATCTATCTATCTATCTACCTACCTACCTACCTACCTACCTATCTATCTATCTATCTATCTATCTATCTATCTATCTATCTATCTATCTATCTATCTATCTATCTATCTATCTATCTATCTATCTATCTATCTATCTATCTATCTACCTACCTACCTACCTACCTACCTACCTACCTATCTATCTATCTATCTATCTATCTATCTATCTACAGTAATACCTCAGATAACATTAGTATCGAATAACACTAAAATCGCATAACATTAAGCAATCTGGGGGGAAGAATTGCATCGGATAACATTAAGATCCTATGGGATGCATCAGATAACAACCGCTAAAGCCTGTGTGGTTACAGTGTATCTCTATGGATCCCATAGGATTTTAACATGCATCGGATAACACTAAAAATCGTATAACACCAAGGCTTGTGGAACCAGGTTTTAGTGTTATCTGAGGTTTTACTGTACTCTATTTCACATTTATACTCCTCCCTTTTGATGCGAGCTCCACTCCAGGCGCCTTTTTCTTTTTACAATGCATTTAAAAAAACTAGTAATAACCAATAAAACCCAAGAGACAAAACCAGAGGGCATCAGAAAATCTTAAAACTATTAACAATACTCATAGTGAAAACAATCAGCAGCAGTAAGTGAAGGGTAATGATTTTTTTTTAAAAAAAAATCCAGGGCCACCACTACACTGCAATGAGAATGTGTAATTTTCCACTTCTGATTGATCTATAGGCAACATTGTTATTTTCTCACAGTGTTGTCTTGAGTGCGTTTCTATTTTATTCCTTAGTTGCTCTTCCTCTTACTCCTTCACAATTGGTTTTAATTTTTGAAGAATAAATGAAGTTTGTTTTTCAGCCAAGATTGGCCTGAGATTCTTTCATATCTGAAGCTTGCCTTCTTCTGCCTTTGTTTTTTGTAGTCCTCTTGGTGCTCAGAGCCTATTAACAATGTTGAGTATGTGTACTTTTCCCCCTTGAGTTTTTAGAATAAGTAACATGACATGAAAGAACTCTTTCCAATGTAATTTGCTGTGCAGCATATAGACAGAGCAAGCTCGTGAGCAATTCATAATATGGAGAAAACAAACTATTATACCAAATGTAATTTTTTTCTACTTTAACAGAGAAAAATACAATGAGTGTAAGGAAATAATATTCCAAGATAATCAGTGAGTGCATCATACATATCTTGGGAGGGTAAGAGCAATAACAGAGACCAATTTGTAAGGAAAAATTGTTGCAAGTATGAAATGCAATGTGTTCAGATCTTAAGTCCCCAGACCAGTAGAATATTACCCTTTGTTTATGATGCTAAGGGAAAAAACAGTGAGCATGCAAAAAGTATTTGCTAAGGTAAGACTTTTCCATCTGATTAGTTAACATGTGCCTTGATGACATCATTTCCCCCTGTTCCCCTTGTTCCTATACTCCCTCCACTCAAGCGCTTAGTAACGTGATGCCGAGATGCAAATTGTAGGAATGGATGGTTTTGGTGCAGAGAAACAACTATGCTTCTGTTCCTTCTGCAAAAAGATGACAAATACTGTACATTACTTCTATGGCTGAGCCTTTTGATGCAGGAGAAAGGAAATGCAAAGCTCTTTGTGGAAGCAAATATGGAGGGTTTGGTCATGGGTGTTTGACTCAGACAACTGATTCTGAAGAGTAAGGGAGCAGTAGTGTGGAACAAGACAGCCTATAACTAACTGAGAATGTCTCATTTATCCTTCATTGCAATATATTTATCGAGGAATGATCCCTTTTGTTACTGTAAAGCAAAACAAGCACGCTTATCTACCACCCCATAACACTTACTATAAAGCAGAAATGGGACCCATATCATACTTCAGTTATTGCTGAATTGCAGCTCCTATTATATCCCTAGCCTGCATATCCCATAGTAAGAGAAGATGTGAGTGGCAGTCGGATAATCTTTTAAAGGGTCACATGTTCCCTATTTGTACTCTGCAGCTTGGAGCTCTCATACAGCTGCTGATTTCTAACATCTGGATGAGGGCCAGAATAGCCTAGATGTATAAATAGAATAACCAAAGCTGTCACCATCAGTCATTCTAGGTCAGTGATGATGAACCTTGGATCCAGGTGTTCTTGGACTTCAATTACCAGAAGCTCAAGTCAGTACTCCTGCTGATCAGTGCTTCTGGGAATTGAAGTTCCAGAACACCTGGAGTCCCAAGGTTCACCATCGCTGGTCTAGTTGCACATTTTAGTAAATTTATTTTTTTTCCTTTTTACCCTAACAAAGACACCAAAGACAACTAGCATCAGAACATTTAAAATTTAGTGTAAAGAATTCCAACCTTAAAGAGCCTAAGTAAGATCTATTAGAGGAAGCAGTCTTATTCCATTTACTGTATTCATATGTGGTGCTTGTAATTTTGCTTGTGGAAGATCAAAGATCTTTTCCCAGCTACCCTTTGCTGGGGAGATGTAGTCTAAACTACTTGTAACATAAATTATGATGTAATTTTTACAATTGTGTGGGAGAATGTTTAAGATACATTTATTATGTGAAAGGAATAGCAGTCTGGAAAGACACTTGATAAATGAAGTCTTTTTGACTACTGTCCTAGGACTGGAGGAAAGGTAGGTAAAATCTGAACTGTAGTTTTGAGCTTTGGCTGAAATAATATTGAATAACATTGAAGGAGAAAACTAGGGTGACAAAAGAAAAGCACCCTCTATTTCTTCTTGAATGTATTCCCTTCTCAAAGTGGGTTTTAATGTGTGTTGTGTTGTTTGGCTCCAAGTTTGAAAACAGAGTAGTACTCTAAGTAGGCTAAACACTGTCAACCATTCCTCTGCCAGTCAACCATATACAGTAATACCTCATATAACATTAGTATCGAATAACACTAAAATCGCATAACATTAAGGAATCTGGGGGGAAGAATTGCATCAGATAACATTAAGATCCTATGGGATGCTTCAGATAACAACTGCTAAAGCCTGTGTGGTTACAATGTATCTCTATGGATCCCATAGGATTTTAACATGCATCAGATAACACTAAAAATCATATAACACCAAGACTTGTGGAACCAGGTTTTAGTGTTATATGAGGTTTTACTGTACATGACTTCTCAGACTAATTGCATGCCATTGATGATGAGAGGGGCAGCTGATTTATTTGTGATACAGAGGACACTAGGAAATAAAGGGAAGGAAAGAAACACAGCTGACATTGGAAGCCAGATGGAAAGTTGGAAAAGCTGCAGAGGCTTTGAAGGTTATGCATGGTACACCCTGTCATTTTTGAAGAAAATGTTATACATGCTACATGTGGTGGGAACTGCATTTGGTTGTGATAACTTTGACGTGCACACTGTGGAGCAGCCATCTGTGCCAGATTTCATGACAGATCACACTCTTGGTGTATGGTGTGACATGGGTGGCATATGTGTGTCTTCGGGGGAGGGAATAGTATGGATGTTTGTAAACTAGAGCTATGAAATATTTACACATTTTTAGGTGCCAGCATTTCATCTTTATGTGCCAGCTGTATAAGAAGGAAAGTGGCATCATACTTCACAGCTATCAGTATTGGGTGATTATGATGACAAGATGTTTCAGGCCTAGCTTTAGTACAGAAATCCTCTTTCGAAAGTTACTATAGAAACACAGATTGTTACATATGGGCTTTCCCCCATTTTATTTTTAAATCTTCAGGCTCCTAGGCTGTTTCTTTTCTCTCTCTTCGGAGGGATTTTGCTGTTTAATTGTACAACCACTTTGTTTTGTATTTGTTTTGCATTGCAATTTTCAAGTATAGTAAGTAACTACTTTTTCTACTTGTTCTCTCTCACACTGATCTATAGCCTTTTTGCAATATCAAAGGATTCCTGAGTTTGTGGTAATTTGGATGCAGCATTTGACTTAAAGCAGGAATTCTCAACCTGTGGCCCTGGACTGAATGTGGCCCGTGGTGCCATTTTTATGTGGTCCACCTCCACCTCCACCACACCAGGAAGTACCGTATGTGGTGGAGGAAGAGCAAAATTGCTGTCTGGACCCCAAAACTATCTGAGGGTGTGTGACCTGACCCCCAACTTTAAAAGGTTGAGAACTTCTGGCTTAAAGAGTTAAAACAGTGTAGTAAAGATGAAGCTAAAGTGCTTTGGACATCAAATGAGAAGAGAGGATTCACTTGAGAAAGCCTTGATGCTTGGAAAGGTCGAGGGCAAAAGAAGAAGGGGGCGGCCCAAAATGAGTTGGCTAGATGGTATTATAGACACAATGGGCACAGAGCTGAATGAGTTGAGGAGGATGGTGGAGGACAGAAGTGCCAGGCGAACAGTGGTCCATGGGGGTCGCAAAGTGTCGGAATCGACTGTGCGACTGAACAACAAAAAGATATATTATCTGTTCTTTCAGGGTTAACACAATACTTTGATGTTCTGAGTCATGCTGCTACAACATCTTTCTATTCAAATTCTGTTTGGAATTAACTTACCTGGTGTGGCTTAAAAAGTCTCTTAAGGTGTGGTCTCTTGAATTTTGTGAACTAACCCTACAGAATGCTGCATTAAGATATTGAGACATTTCATTGAGGAGTGATATTCCACTTGGAATTCTGCTGTAGTAGGAGTAGGAGTAGGAGTAGGAGTAGGAGTAGGAGTAGTATTTCAGCTTGTATGCCGCCCCACTCGCAATGCAACTCTGGGCGGCTAACAAAGAAATAGAGTATCACAAATTACAGTTACAATATATCACATTAACACAATATAAAAAACATTTCAAGATCAATACAGTACATATTTCAAGATACCTACATAGTTGTTCTCTTTTCTAAAGTATGAAGACTAAAATTTCCTTAGAATAAACCAGGAGTTCTCAACCTTTTTAAGCTGGAGGCTGCATCCGGGCTGCATCATGGGCCGCAGATTGATAATCCCTGGAACAAATGGTTGGTTGTTAAACTCCATCCATATGTTTCTGTCCTGTAACACAAATTTATTTCCCAAAATGAGGTATGATTCTGGAGAAAAATTATTCAGAAGTGTTTTGGAAGTACAGTATTCTATGGGTATAGTTTTGTCTACTTATAAATGTAATGTGTTCTTCTTCTACTTCCTTAACCTATTAACATATGTATTGCAGTTATGGGAAATCTAATTGAATAACTGTTTTGTAGGTCATCTGTAATAATGTGATAAATTGATAAAGCAATTTTTATTTTCAAAGACAAAATGATCATGGCTTTTTTTTTTTTGTTATAGTAAAGGTCACCCTTGCTCAAAAGCCAGTCATATCCAACTCTTGGGTTCAGTGCTCATCTCTGTTTCATAGCCAAAGAGCCAGCACTATCTGCTTCTGCAGACAATTCCATGGTCATGTGGCAGGCATGACTAGACACTGGAGCACACAGAGCGTTTACCTTCCCACCAAAGTGGTCCCTATTTATGTACAGTACAGTACTTGCAATTTCTTGCTTTCAAACTGCTGGGTTGGCAGGAGCTAGGACAAAGACAGGAGCTCCTGAGCTTTCTTCTTTCTGATATCTGTTCCATGATGTTAGGCTCTAACAGTTAGAGCCTTTCATAGACCTTCTGACACAGTTCACTGATAAAGAGACATACAGGTGAAAGTAGTTGAAGAAATCTACCAGAACTGGTACAGCTGTCTCTCCTACTTCTTCTAACCCAGATACAAACTGTCTCCAAGTCTAATTGTATGATATAGATAATATATTGTTACAAGCTGGAAGCATGTTAATGTTCCAGTGATACAATTTGCATCAGACTGACAAATGAATCCATGTTTCCCTGCTGATGACCAGTCACAAAACAAGCTCATTTGGCAACTGTGATGGAATGAGAAAAGCTTTGGCTCTGCAAACAGAAGTCATCTAACACTTAAGGAATTGCTATTTCTAATGATGTGCTACCTCTGTTATGTGAGGTGATCTGTTTCTCAGATAAATACAAAGCTAACTAGAATGGTGCAGTTTGTATATAGAGGGAAAGTGAAATCAAAGGATGACTCTTTTTTGTGCTCAATCTTTTCAATCAGAAATGTATGGCTAAAACACATTTATTTATTTATACTTACATACATACATAAAAAACCTCTTTTAAAAGGAACTATTAAAATATAGGCAGAAATGGAACCTGGCACAGTTTAACTGGAAGAGAGTTCCAGAAAGTTGGTGCTGCCACCAAGAAGGCTTATCTTCCAGTCACAGCCTTCTTGCTAATCTGAGGGGTCTGCACCATCTGGGAGGAGTGAGTGATGCAGGCTGAAATTCTGATGGGAAGATGATCCACCATTAAGACCTTGAGCAGTTTTATTAGTGCGCCCTTTCCTAAGTCAGTGCTCTCTCTCAGTCAATCAGTTAATCTTTATTACAATCACCGAAGAGCCACATTGGTGCCATTATTATGAGCACAACTGCCGTAACTCTTCACTATCAGCTGTGCTATTGCAGGGAAGATGGGAGGTACTTATTTTGGGTCCAGCTTTGGTGGCACTAGGTTGTGGAAGGCTGCCATCATAATTCAAGAAGCAAAAAATGCTTGTTCTGAGTACAGTACCAATGTACTCATCTCTGATTAGGTTATTTTATTGGTAACCTAATATCTCATTAACAGTGAAAATGTAAATAGAAATATTTCATTGCCAGATGAGACCTGTGTCTCTCGAGTTCAGCTTTGTTTTCTATCAATTGCACATCCCATGCCTTGGGAAGTTCACAGGCTAAGTATGATGTTGTAGCTGCTCCTGTTTTTGGCAGCCTAATAGTAGCCTTTCATAAATCCTCCACGAATTGGAAAAAGCAGACTGCAGGACAACAAAAGCACTACATTTCTATTCTGCCCCATAGTGCTTAGTGCACTCTCTGGGAGGTCTACAGGTAATTACCATTTTACCCCCAGCATTCTGGGTACTCATTTTATTGACCTTGGAAGGATGGTAGGCTGAGTCAACATTGGTCCTATCGGGATCAAACTCACAATGTTGTGGCTGCAGTGCAGGAGTTTAATCAGTATGGCACAATATTATTGTATACTGTACTCTGTGAAGAATATTTTGGTCAGGGCTGTCTTTCTGCTGGTCATTTCCCATGAATATGCAAAGTAGAATAAAACTTATTTATGACAGTGTTTTATAGTTGCTGATGATTTTATGAAGATTTATCATGCGACCTCTTATCTAAAGTTAAAAGGCACCTTTACATTTTACATTTTTTTTGTTCAAAAAGGCTCCAATCTTTTAAACATTTCTGGGCAAGAGCCTTATGAACAAGTACTGTATTTGAAAGTCTCATTGAACAAAATTGGGATCTGCTTCCGAATAAACATGTTTAGGCTCCAGCTGCAAATTTCCATTTTGTACCTTTCTGAGGTGGGGGAACATACAGGCCTTTTCTACTCCTTGGAAAAGAAAGAAAAGAGTTGAAGAAATGCATTGTAGCTGCATTTTCTGTTTTTTGTTTTGCTGTGCTAGCTGTAGTGTGTAAAAGGATATTTGGGGACTGAAATTCATCATCTCAGTTGTCTAATATATCTGTCAAAGTTGTGCAGAATGTAATATCAGTGAATTTGGATTGTAAATCAGAATCCTTCTCCAGTAAAATAATATATTCTTTATACCAGACTCATAGGAGTAACAATTATATTCAAGGAAGTAACATACATATTCTGTGTCTGTATAACATATATTTGAACTCTAGTTGAAAGTTAGCTGAATTTATTTCCAAACCTTTTAAAAAGCTATCTTACTTCAATAGGATGTTTATTTGGTTCTCATAAAGGTATTATGGTAAGGGGCTACTTGGCTATTTTACAACAGAGTGAAACACTGTCTTGTGCTATTAATTTTTTCTCCAATCTCTCTGTCTTTATGTTTGTGTGTATAGGAAACTGTGACTCTTGAGTCAGTGATCTTTGCTCATGTGACAATTTCGAAGCCCAAAAAAGTAGTTGGAAATAGAATTTGTGGGTAAAAAGAAAAAGGAAGTGGTCAAGCAAATTTCAGAAGTATGATATAATTTGTGGGGGTGTTCTCTTCTTTTTTAGTCCACCTGCAGGTTTCCATTACTGTGAAACTAGGAATGGACACAGCCAAGTTAGGTGAAGCAGTGGAAATTAATCTATTAGGGAAGCTGGGTATGCTTCTCCACAGGCTTTCCCTAGGGAAGGGCAGCCGGGTTTTGTCTGTTTATCTCCTGAACTCCCAGTTTCTCATTCTTTGTGTGTGAGAGAAAGAGTGAAATAAAATGAGAAAGAGGGATTGAAAGCTGGGGGAAAGGAGAGGAAGAAAGAAGTAACAGGAAATAGGGGAAATATCTGATTTTATATTTTTTGCTCCCATCTCTGTCCCAGCTCCTACCAACCTAGCAGTTCAAAAGCAAGAAATTTCAAGTAGATAAATAGGTACCACTTCAGTGGGAAAGGTAATAGCGTTCTGTGTGCTCCGACATCTAGTCATGCCTGCCACATGACCACGGACATGTCTGCAGACACAGACAGTGCTGGCTTTTTGCCTATAATTGGAGATAATCACTGGCCCCTAAAGTCAAATACAACAGGCTTTCTAGCAAGGGTGACTCTTGCCTATTTTACTGCTAAGTTATAGAGTGAATGAATGAGGTGGAGTTGGGAGTGTTAGGGTGAATATGAAAATTAACTGTCTCTCTCTCTCTCTGTGTGTGTGAATTATCTGACATTCCTAGCTTCACTCATCTTTGGCTGTTGAGCATTCTACCTAGGGAACCACAGTGGGCATGAACTACTGCTGTAAGTTAGGGTGTTTATTTAAGTGGCAGGATGGGCAGTCCATGCCTCACTCAGGTAGTCAGTTCTCCCTTCTCTCAGTTTTGAGATAGGAAGGCTTATGTACCTCAAAAGAATGTAATAATAGTTAGTTGCCTCATAAGCATTTTGCATCTACTCCCTTTGCCACCTGTCTTTTGTCCTTTCCTTGGCTTTGACTCAACAAATTCTAAGTCCTTGGAATTGTCCTTTTATGGATTCCTCACTGTCAATCTAATCTAATTAAAGGCACAGTTCACCTTTAGAATGGCTTGAATCTGTTCTCAGTTGGGTGAGGCATTAGAGATCTTTTTCTCTGCCTGTTTTGAAAACATGGGAATTCATATATTTGACTGTCTTTTTAAAAGATAGATAAAACAGTGCACTGCTCTGTAACGATATAGTTGCTATGAGACTGGCTAGATTAAGAGACTGATAATTGGACTTGAGGGTACTTTATTTTCTAGAAACAATAGGCCTTCATGCCTGCAGGCACAAGCAATGCATCAAAGTCCTTTTCATCCATAATTTAATCTTCTAAGAGGATGGAGCCCCCAGTGGTACAGCGGTTAAATTGCTGTCCTGCAGCCAAAATGTTGTGAGTTTGAACTTGATAGGAATCAAAGTAGACTCAGCCTTCCATCTTTCTGACGTCAGTAAAATGAGTACCCTGTGTGTTGGGGGCAAAATTCTAATTATCTTGTCAACTGCCCAGAGAGTGTACTTAGAGCTATGGGTGGTATACAAGTGTAATTGGTATTGCTATTTGAGAAAGGCTATAAACCAGATTCAATCGTTGGCAAAAAATAATAATAATCCCTGCCTGGAACAGCTGCTTTCAGTTATTGTTGACAGCAGACCCAATATCATGCAGAAGTAGAACCAATTTGCTAATTCAGTGTAAGGATGCCTTCTTTGTTCTGAATATGTTGGTAAAGTAAAGGTAAAGGTTTCCCTTGCTCGAAAGTCAGTTGTATCCGACTCTAGGGGTCAGTGCTCATCTCTGTTTCAAAGCCGAAGAGCCAGCGTTGTCTGCTTCTGCAGACGTTTCTGTGGTCATGTGGCAGGCATGACTAGACACCAGAGTGCATGGAACGCTGTTACCTTCCCACTGAAGTGGTACCTATTTATCTACTTGCAATTTCTTGCTTTCAAACTGCTAGGTTGGCAGGAGCTGGGACAAAGACGGGAGCATATTCTGTCCTGCAGTACTCGGGAATCGAACTGCTGACCTTCCGCTTCCCAGTTATCATCTTAGCCACTTGAGCCACTGCAGTCCCCATTTTCTACTTTCCTGGGAGATTACTAATTTCACAAGAAGAACTTTATCTCAGATAGTTTTGTACAAAAATATACCATATTTGCCTGTGTATAAGACGCATTGGAGAATAAGGCACACCCTGTTTTTTGGACACATTTTAAAGGTAAAAATAATTTCCTATGTTTTTCATGAATTTCCTCCTCTCTCTATGTACCTGTTTTTGAAGCCGCCCTTCACCTGGCTCCAGCCGCCACTGGGAGCTGAGAGAGGTAGGCTGACTGAATTTTCAACATTATAATTTTGATTACCGGCACACAAGACACACTCCATTTTCCCAATGTATTTTAAAGGGCAGGGGAGTGGTTCTTATATGCTGGCAAATACGGTGATTGCTGGAAATTTATGAGGTTTAAAAAATATATTATTTATTTTTGCATGGACTGCTAGAATCAGGAAATCCACTGACTCTTCACTGATCTGCTGAGATTCATCTCCACATTGCAGAAAGCTTTGAGCAGTCCAGAGCATAGTATTCTGCACCTCCCTCTTTGCTGGCTCTCAAACTACAGGTTTTCCTGTTTTTCATTGTTATAATTATAAAACTTGTTTCACTTGTTCTGTCCATGGAAGGGCGGAGGTGTTGTGTGCTTCCAATTTACATCCAACTTGGAACAACCTTATTTAAGAAGTGGTTTTACCAGTGCCATTCCCCACCTCCACCCTGTGAGGTTATGTGTCTCATCATAGATTCAGAGCTGAGTCTCATTTACAAGTACTTTATCCACTATAATGTACTGGGAATAGTAGATTACAATAAGAATGTGTTGATATGGTGTTGATGTGATATTTTGTAACTAATTTGTAGCTAATACTTGGATACTTTGTTTCTTTGTTAGCCACCTAGAGTCGCATTGCGAGTGGGACGGCATAGAAGTTTAATAATGATAATGATGATAATACATCATCCTTACTTAGTATGGGTTGGGAAAGTACATTATCTTGCTATAACAGTTCTATACAAGTGTCATATTGTTGTACTGTATTGAGTTGTTAGAGGATATAGAAATTCAGTGTCTTCTAAAGAAACTAGAAAGAAAAAAGTCTGATGTTTTACTTTCCAGCTATGATATTCTCAGCCTTAGCTCCCTAGAATGGTTCTTTTCTAGTCTTGGATTATCCCCAACTGTTATGTCCATCAAATACTCCTATGCACTGCTATTAAAGACAGCACTCCTTGGCCAAAATCTTCCTAACAGGTAAATTGCACTAGAGTAGGCTCACTAAATCAGTGTGATCTTAGTGAGTCAACTTCTCTAAGTTCCATTGATTCAAATAGATTATTCTAACTACACAGTTAGACTATGGTTACTATGCTAATATAAGTCACAGCTAGAGTTAGCCCACTTGAATCAATGAAACGTATGAAAGAATTGACTCACCAAATTCCCATTGACTCAGTAGCCCCACTCTAGTATGATTTACTATGCTAAGCAACAGTATTTTGGCCAATTTATACAAAGAACAGCTGTACTTTCAGAACCGTTTATGCTATAACTTTCCTCAAACAGCTGGAATATTTGCAACATCTAGTAAACCAGATAACAGTACTTCTTTTGCTTAAAACCATCTGTCACAGCTGAAAGGAAGTGATAAAAACCATAAAACTCTGCAAAGTTAAAATGGATGTTGGTAAAATTTTATAGGAAAGGAACTTTAACACTCTGAGAAACTTGAAGCAGTGCTTTGAGTCTTAAATTAGTCTGCCATTGATACCCTAAAATGTACCTATGTGATTGGTAGAGTCAAAAGCGTTGTGTCTAGAATCAGATGCATAAACTCAAAGATGAGAAAAAAGCAAAGCTGAAAACCTTGTGTTAGCTTCCCTGGCAAGAAGGCCTGAAAACCAAAGTACTGTATCAGAGAACATCTTTTTGTAGTTATGATATATGATCAGATGAAATTGCTGGAGCTTAAAGTGATGCTTGATTGCTCCCCCCCCCCCGCAAAAATTTTCTCTCCTCCCCCGCCGGTTCCTTAGGAGGCTTAAGAAAGATGTATTGGTTTAGTTTAGCCTTCAGTCAAGATGTTCTGTGGCAGTGGTTCTATGTACAGTTGTACATAGGTTTGTATTCCTGTTTCTTCCATTTTTATTTATTTACTTAAAATGTTTCTTTATCATCCAAATGGCAAATCTGGCAGTGCAGTATAGATATAAAAACAAAAGTAGTAAATAAAATCCAGATATAATCGCTAATACAGTAATACCTCGGATAACGCCAAGACTTGGTTCCACAAGTCTTGGTGTTATCCGATTTTTCGTGTTATCCGATGCATGTAAAAATCCTATGGGATGGATCGAATAACGTTAAGGCTCCACAGAGATACATTGTAACCGCACAGGCTTTAGCAGTGGTTATCCGATCCATCCCATAGGACCTTAACATTATTCAATCCAATTCTCCACCCCAGATTGCTTAACGTTATGCGATTTTAGCGTTATCCGAGGTAAACATTATCCAAGGTATTACTTTATAATAATTAAAACAAGTTAGACAGTCTGACTTTCAATGGAATAAGATGTCAAAATAATAGAAAATCAAGGATATTCAAATTATCTTAAGAGCCAGCAGCCACCTAAACAAAAATAGCAGTGGTAGAAAAAAGCCTGAATGCAGTGGTTCCCAGATTTTCCTGGGCTACAGCTCAGAGAAATCATAGCCAGAACAGCCCATAGTGAATAACTCTGTTTTAGTCCTAGAACATAGGACTCATAATGTGGAACCCCTGGCCTACAGGAGGAGGAAAAGTGTAGCATGGCATCTAAAAGCTAACAATGAGGGATCTCTTTAGGAGGCCATTCCACAGGTAAGGTGGCATCTTTTAAATTGAGACTATGCTGTCCTTGGTGGACATCCTCTGAGGATATTGTTAGTAATTAGACAGCAGTATGGTATTCGGTGTTGTATTTGGAAAGCTAATCCCAGACTAATAAAAACCTGATGACTGCTTCCTTAGTGCTGGTGGGATATGACGTTTATAAGGCAAATGATAGGAGCCTCTGGTCCTTCAGATATTGCTGAACTTAATTGCCCATTATTTCTGACTATTATGTATGATATGTATGGCCGTTGGGAGTCACAGCCAACATCTGGATATTCCTCTAGGTTATTTGCTATAACAAATGAAATGGATATAAAGAATGCTTCTTTTAAGCTTAGGGAAGGAAGGAGTGCAGGTTATGACTATCAGCATTATTTGGTAAGGTTTGGTGATTCAAAGAATAGTTTATGTAGAATTCACTCAGTCTGCCACCTATCTGCTCTTTCCTCTTCCTTGGTTCTTATGCATCATTAGTTGATTGTCTTACATTTCATTATGATGGCTGTCAAAAGAATGTCCACTATGCACACTTTATTAATTGGCTAATTGTATTTCTTGAACAGTATTTTGCTTGACCAATGAAGTATAATAATAGCACTTAGTATGCTTAGTGGTTAAGATGCTGAGCGTGGAGACTGGAAGGTCGGGTTTCAGTACCTGAGACCTGCACTTGGGGACAGGGATGAAGCTTCATTCAGTCATCCCCTGAACAGAGTTTCTCCAGCAAAAATCCTTTCAACCCAGAGTAATGTTTGACACGAAGTTATTATACAGTACATTGAGGTCATAATATATTACTGTGTAAAAAATGTTCAAGAAGCTTTTGTATGTTCATAACATTCAAATACATCTGCATATGGGGAAAAAGATTGTTAAATCATTGCCAATGTCTTGCTATTTTGTTCTAGCATGGAGAATTGTGGTCTCTGTCATACTGTAATAGTTTCCATATTTATTTATTTAGTGTATGGCAATTGGTTTCAGTATTTTCATATTAGTACAATCTGATTGTTCTTAGTCTTTTTTTTACAAAAATTGATTGCCCTTGTTTCCTGCTTTCCCTTCTCCTTCTCTCCCCTCCCAAGTGGACTTGGGGCAGCTTATGATGTAATTAAAAACATGTACAATTAAAAATACATTATAAATATGAAAGGATAGTTGAATTGGTTATACTAAAAAAAATGTGCTTAAAAACCATTTGAAAACATTGCAGCTAAAATAATAGTTATCGCTAACAGTGGAAGAAGAGTGCAGCACATTCTTTAAAGCCACTGTCCTTAACATTCAGTCAATTTGCCAAAGGTCAGCCCAGATAAGAAGTCATTTTTGTCAATAGACATCTGGGAGGTGACATCACTAGCTTTCTTTCTTTTTTGGAAATGGCCACCAAAAAGCCTCTCATACCTCCCTGTTATCAGTACTGGTAGTGCAGCTTACCCAGTGGCTTAGTGGTAAGATGCTGAGCTGGAGACGGGAAGGTCAGGGTTCAATGCCCGAGAGCTGCACTTGGGGACATGAAAGGAGCGTCCCCTAAATATCTTTTCAACCCAGAGTAATCTCTGACACGAACAAGCAAGCAAGTACTGGTGATGTTTCCTAACTGGTCCAGTTGCTCTACAGTTAGATTAACAACATAATTTCTGGCTATGCCTTTTCCCTTTAAATTATGCAGTTGCAGTCCTCATGTGCGCCTACTGAGATGTTAACCAGGCTGCTGACTTTTCCCTCTTCGTAAATGTTTGGTATCTGGCCCAGTTCTATTTGTTTCTCGGGCAGATCTATTTTTAGTCCTCTACTCAGATGTGTGCCAGAGATTGGTTTGCTACTGAATCTGAACCTGTTTTTATACTTTTCCTGTCTGTGTTGAGAAATAATTGATTTCTTCCTCCGCATCCATTGATTTTTGAGTGAAGCGAAGCAATTTTTTTTTATCTGTGAAGAATAATGGTTTCTGTGAGGAAAGAATGATAACAATGTGGTTTATGAACTTGTCACACAGATTCCCAGGAGGGCACTATACAAACAAATACTTGAAGGAATAAGTCAAGAAAATTAATAGGTACTTGACATAAAAATACTGTACAGTGGTATCAAGCTTAAAGCGCATAATGCATTCCACGGGGTTGTTCTTTAAGCGAGTTGCTCTTTAAGCAAAATACAGTACTTGGAAAAAACACCACCGCTGCCATTGTAAGTGACCGATTGTGACTTCTGGCAGGGAGTGGGGTGTTGCCAACCCTGATTTAGTTGTTAAGTGAGTTTTTGGTTGTTTTTAGTTATTAGCGAAACACTCTTTATACGAGTGTTTTTCTATACAGTACTATAATCACTTCCAGTACAGGTATTTGTTTTATTGAAAAAGAAAGGCCTTTCATACTTTAGTACAGTCAAACCTCGCATAAAGAGCGTTTCGCTTAAAGAGTAACTAGCTTAAAGAGCAGAATTTTCTCTGAATGTTCGCTTCGCTTAACAAATAAAACCAACCAAAAACTCGCTTAACAAATAAATCAGGGTTTGCAATCCCCCCCCCACACAATTGGTCACTTACAATGGTGTTTCACTTAAAGAGCAAACTCGCTTAAAGAGCAATCCCATGGAACGCATTATGCTCTTTAAGCGAGGTACAACTGTATACAGTATAGTATAATAATCACATAGATCCCCCTTCCTATTCTCTAAAGAGCTTAGGATGCCAGCAGTGGTATTTCTGTTAGGCCATGGCATCGCATGGCCTAAAAAGAAATGAAAAATGTATTCTCTGCACACCAGACCATACTATCAGAAGCTGGTTTTCTGGATAAACAAGATAAGCTCACACAACAAACAAAAGTTCATTGTTTGAGTAACTGTCATGCTTTATGTGTGTTTGGATACATTAACCAGGTATTGAAATATTATACAGGGGCCAAAAACACTGCATGCTCATATTATGATCACTTTAGGTATATCAGTAACCATTTAAATAGGGATTCTCAACCTGTGGGCTGGATATGGCCCATGGCACCATTTCATGTGCCCCCACTGCCTCCACCACACCAGGAAGTGCATGTGGTGGAGGAAGGGTAAAATGGCCCCCAGCCCCCCGAAGCTGTCTGAGGTAGTATAACCTGGATCCTGGCTTAAAAGGGTTGAGAACTCCTGCTCTAAAAGTTCATTTTTGCAAATCCTTTTCCAAATCTATGAATGCAAAACCACCTCTCAATATCATATGCGGATATGTTTTGGCATAATTATTGTGGGCATCTGGACAGAACATTTCTTCACAACTGGATCATTAAGTGTACTTGCCAGACCAAATACTGCTTGCAATCCAGTCTCATCTACTCATCTTCTCATCTTGGTTGAAATAGCTCCAATTAGAAGAAAAACAAATGTTCTTTGGAGAGGCCACTCCTTTTGCTCTAATCTGCTAGAACAGTGGTTCCCAGCAAGGGATACACAGCCCACTAGTGGACTTCAATTCCCAGAAACCTCAGTCAGTACATTGGCTGATTAGTGCTTTGGGGAAATGACTTAGGCTTCTGGGAATTGAAGTCCAAAAACCAGCATTTGCCACACTGCCAGTGAAGAATCGAAGTTAATGCTGCAAGAATGATTCCAGCTGCTTTACTCACCTTAGGCGTCTCCCCTAAATATATCAGATGTTAGGAGACTACATAAGACTTAAACATTTGTTTGATTTTAATAAGCGTTTGATTAGCCAGAGAAAAGGTTGTAATGGATGATTACAAATAAAGTGCAGGTTACTGAGACATCATCTTACATTTTATTTAAAAGGATATTTTAAAATGCAAATTCCTTCATACAAGACATCAAACAGGAACGTCAAGGAAACATTGGAAACAGGCCCAACATTTTAAAAATTTGCACAATATAGTTTGAATATAAAGTCCAAGAGGGAAGCCCAGAATGAGCCAAAATATATTGGCTTGGGTTCAGACAAATATTGACAGGAGAGTGGTGATGGGAATGAGTTCTTAACCCTGAGAATCCTCTGAAAATCCATCCCTAAACATTGGGAGACCTTCCTAAAGGACTGCGCTAGAGGAGGATTTGAGGAAAGGAACAGTTGCTGAAAGCCCTCTGCCCAATTTTCAATTATTCTTTCCCTTTCCCTCAGTTCTATGCAGCCATGTGCTGGGCCACCGGAACATAGGGATCCATCCTGGTGCGCCCTCCTGTCTGGCTCCTGGGGCGCCCATAATAATTTTTAATTATTTTTAATTCTCACCCCCCCACACACACACATTTTTTTTTAATTGGCCAAGGTGCAGGCCTGAGGAGCATCCGGACTTAGCACCACCCGGAGCCGGCCATTCCCTGCCTCCATTATCCCCTATGAGGAGGCAAGCTCTTGCGCTCCTGGGAGTGAGGCCACCTTCCCCCTCCTCCTGCCTCCACGTGTGGGATAAAGGAGGCAGGGAAGGGCTGGCTCCAACTGACTGCTCCTTCATTCTGAGGGAAGGGAACTGAATGGTGAGCTGCCCCCGTGGGGCCCTCCCTCCCCCTGGTCATAACCACAGCTCCCTTCCAAAAGGTGCAGGAGTAAGAGTGAGGCCTTAACCTCTCTGGCTCTTCAACCAGGAGTGTTTGGGGGCTCCCAGTGGGGGTGGGGTGGGGTCCCAGCAAGGGGAGCTCCCTGGCCACATGCAGGGCACCCCCCTCCATGCATAATGCTTTGTGGGGGAGACAGACCCAGACCCAGGGCAAGGCGTGCCTGGAGCCTGACCCTCTGGTGCCATCAGCCTGAGCCCAGGACCACCACTCCCAATTCCCCCACTCCATAGGTACCCTCATCATCCCTGTCCAGCACCCTTTCAATGTGGCCTGCACACTGCTGGTTCTATGTACCAATAGCCACCAGAATCAGAAATATATTTTGACCCTCAGGAGTAATATTAGGGATGTCCAGTGGGAAGGACACATTCTACCAGGTCTTGTGTGGTAATCACATATTCAGAACAGACTGTAGTGGCTTAGTGGCTCAGTGGTTAAGAAGTTCACCTTGTTAACTGAGGGGTTGGCAAGTTCGAGATCCTACGTGATGGAGTGAGCTTCCGTCTTGTCCCAGCTCCTGCCAACCTAGCAGATCGAAAGCAAGAAATTGCAAGTAGATAAATAGGGACTACTTTGGTGGGAAAATATATTGGGGACGCAAAAGGAGCCTCATTCAGGCGTCCCCTAAGCGGAGTTTCTCCAGCAAAAGCCCTTTCAACCCAGAATTTTGACACAGTATTATTATAGAATAGAATCATGTAGTTTATTGTTTAGGTACAATACACTCCATGCTGTTCATTTTTAATTAAATGTCACCAGCTGTGATTTAGATTAGTTCTTACTAATTTGGCCACTGTTGTGATAAAACTTAGTAACAGTATTGCAAGATAGATGATGAAAGAGAGAGGATGCTAGGTTTGCTTACCTGCTTCAGTTTCTTGATCTGTCTGTCTCTTGAATAATTTGTTGCTGAGGCTGACTAGGTGGTGTCAGAATAAGAATGTGATGCTAAATAATGGCAATATGGACGTCCTATTCCATAGATCTTCTTTACAGCATCACCCTTTTCCATGATCAGTTATCTTTGAATAATTCTTGTATCATTTTCAAGGCTTAGGGAAAACAGATCCTTAAGAGGGTCATATATATAGTAAAAGACTATCCTGCTGAGGCTAATTACCATATTTTACGGACCATAAGGCACACCCAGAAAAAAATATTCTGAACCAAATAGTACCAGTATTCTGAAATATTTATGAAAATAAAGCAAAATATGGATTCCCTGTTCGCCTCCCCAGACATGCCACGCCACCCCTGCGCCTGCAGTGGTGGTGTGGCTGGGAAGGCAGATGGGGAGTCCCCAGTCGGCATCCCAGCCATGCCGCCCCTCCATTACGCCGCCTCTTCAGACCATAAGACGTACCCTCATTTACCTCCCACTTTTTTGGGGGGAAGTGTGTCTTATGGTCAAAAAAATACGGTAAGTCAAGGTGATCTAAACAGAAGTGGAAATTCAGTGCTATCGAATTTGGAGAACTTAGGCTGGGTTTAAAGCTCTTAAATGTACCTCAGAAATCAAGACTAATTGAAGATCCTTGTAAGGCACCTGTAGGAGTATTTGATTTAGTAGCACAATTGGCTTGCTTCCAATGTCTGAAAGTCTATTAATGGGAATTCTAGTACAAATATTGACCAAGAAGTGGTTTGCCCACTTTGCTGGATTGATACATTCTTTGTTCAATTAGCGGGAGAGCCATTCTGATGCAGTAGATAGTATCGTACTAGAATCAAGAGAGCTACGTTCATATCCCTGCTTGACCCTTGAAACTCACTCAAGGTTGGCAATGATAAATATCTCAAGTACCCTACTAAGGTCACTGTATATTGGAAGTGGTTTAGTAGCACTTAATAACACATGTAGGATACTAGTGAAATGTAATGTCTCTTGTACCCATTATATCACATCATGCCTGAAATTAGATGTTACATTTGGTTGGGCAACTTCATTGTGTTGAAGGGCCAATCAATTCTAATGACTTCGTGCAGGCTGCACACATACACTTATCTGCATTTGAGTTCACACTGGAATAAATCTTAAAACCAAACAGAAAATGCTCTGTTGGTACAAAATGTTGATAAGAATACCAAAGACCCCTTTAATGCATTTATGGTTTAAAGTGCTTTTAATGGTTTGTTGCCAGAATAAGAAGGTGCAGGTTGTCACTATGTGTTGGTGGTGTGCTTTATTTAGAGGCCTTGGTGTCATAGAAAATACCTCTGGGCCTAGTAATGTGCAAATATCTGCTAGTTTATTTATTTATTTATTTTTATACCGCCCTACTCGGTTGGACCGACTCAGGGCGATTCACAGACACAGAAAAATAGCAAATTCATAAGCACAACATATAAATATCAAAAATAATCAGTGTCAATATCACAAAACATCTCAACATAATTACAGCATCATTACAGCATCAAAAAAATTCAATAGGCATCAGTTTCAAACAACAATCAAAAAATACAAAACTCATCAAATTTACAGAGCGATTACAAATATTACCAAAAGTCCTGCTGCTGCTGCGGCTTTTAAGCCCCAGCCAGGCGGAGCCTCCGGGAGCAGGTGGGGAGAATCCCAGGTCTGGACGCGATGGTGGCCTCTTCCCCAAGCCACAGGTGTTGTTAGCAGCGGCGCAAAAGTCCTGCCGCCGCTGCGGATTTTAATGCCCCAGCCGGGCAGAGCCTCTGGGAGCAGGTGGAGAGAGTCCCGGGGCTGGACGCGGTGGTGGCCTCTTCCCAAAGCCAAAACTTCCCAAATGTAACTTCCCAAAGTTACATTGTTTTACAAATTAAGAAGATACCGTATGTGCTTTACAATTTGCATTCCTAAAGTGTGCTGGCATCTCAAAATTCATGTTAGTCAAAATTATTACAGCAGATTCCCAAATAAGTCAGATCACAATATGTCACTGAAGATAAATTAAAGTTAAGTTTACTGTAGAAATACTGTAGAAAATCTATTGACTTCATATCCTGCATGAGAGCTTTCAGAGGCTTCCAAACTACTAGACTCAATGGATCTTGTATGTGCTATCAACCTGCAATGATAGAAAGCAAAACAGAACTGCATATTTCGGCTATACCTTGGAGTCGGTATTCAACAAGGTGTCCACCCACCAGTAGACATCTCTTTGATGACATTCCACACATGCAAATGAACTTGAGAAATCAAGTTCACTTGCATGTGGTTTTGACGTGAATTCGATGAACATCTTACGTTTCGGTTGGGTGGTCTGGCAGCTTTTGCGATGTAATGAAAATCATGTACTTTTGATGAGCTGCCACCACAAAACTAAAGCACCCACAAAAATAATGGTTACATCAACTGAAAGCTCATCTTGGCGATTTTCAGAAGTGTAAAGAGCCATCAGCCAAAAGTACAAAGCGATGATGCCATTGTTTCTGAAAGTGGCCTTGAAAAAATGCAATCTTCGCTGGGGGGTTGGTTTTCAGCAGCCCAGCAACCAAGCCACACAACCAATTTAGGTGACCCAAAGTGCATTTGAAAGAGGAAAGAATAACCTTTATGGTGACACTATTACATTTGAAATTGGACTTCGGGGGGGGGGGAACTATGAAGTGTTTTACAAAAAAAACCCCACTCAAATGAAGTCACAAAAATGCAAAAATAAAAGGGGAAAATGTGTGAGAAACTGAATATGACAACTTCCCGAGGTGGATACAGTTCGAATACAACATGTGGAGAAGAATGACACCGAAGCAGAATCAACAACAAAGATATTAAGGAAAAACGTGACTCATAAAAATGACATTTTCAGAGGGTGTCAGTTGGCAGTGAGCCAGTGACCAAGCCAATCAACCGATCGAAGTGATCCAAAGTGCAATTGATAGAGAACATAATGACCTTTCTTGTGACACTTATACCATTTGGATTGGACTTCAGAAACATTTTTTATGAAGATTTAAAACAAAAAAACTTTCTTTCTGACCTTTCTTCCTTCAAAAAAAGTCTCTCTCCAACTCTCGCCTTCTCGCTGGATGTGGAAGTAAACAGGCTGTCAACGTGTTCGTTTCGTGAAGGAAGGAAGGTAAGAGAGAAAGTAGGGGGGGTGATCAGGATCTACTTGCGTCTCACTTGCGTCTGCTGCTTCTGGCTTGCCTCTTTGCTGCTGGGTGGGTCCTGATGCCGCACCACACACACTTTCTTTCTAACCTTCCTTCCTTCAAAAAAAAAAAAAAAAGCTGCAGGTAGAGTATAAGGACACTACCATCAGGGATTTAGTTTGTGAATTCGATGTGTTGAATTATGCTCATTAGTTCATTTATTTCTTTTGATCTGAATGAAATAAAAGAAATAACTGAACTATTGAGCATAATTCAACTCATAGAATTCACAAACTAAAACCCTGACGGTAGTGTCCTTATACTCTACCTGCCACTTTTTTTTTTCATTTGGATATCACATATCCTGCTGGATAGACAGACCATGATGTGTGCCCCCAACTTTCACTTTGCTCAAGGGATTTGATGGAGGACGCTTCGGTGAGTTTTAGTCCTGGTCTAACATCATTGACAAGAAGTCCAAGTCAGTACACCTGCTGATCAAGGCTTCTGGGAATTGAATTTGAAGAACATCTGGAGAACTAGGTTTGCTGGCCGCCGCATTAGATGATAGATGATGTCTGTCATTTGACCTAGAATGTTGTTCTTATGTAAATACAGTAATACCTCGGCTAACGCTAAGACTTGGTTCCACAAGTCTTGGTGTTATCCGATTTTTAGTATTATCTGATGCATGTTAAAATCCTATGGGATGGATTGGATAACGTTAAAGCTCCATAGAGATACATTGTAACCACACAGGCTTTAGCGGTTGTTATCCGATCCATCCCATAGGACCTTAACGTTATTCGATCCAATTCTCCTCCCCAGATTACTTAACGTTATGCAATTTTAGCGTTATCCGAGGTAAACGTTATCTGAGATATTACTGTATGCCAAACCCCCTTTTAGAACTGAAGATTGTCTAATACAGTAATACCTCGGATAACGTTTGCATCAGATAACACTGAAACTATATAACATTAAGCAATCTGGAAAAAATTGAATCACATAACGTTAAATCCTGTGGGACGCATCGGATAATGTTCGCTAAAGCCTGTGCCAGTTACAATTTATCTCTATAGAGTTTTAACATTATCCAATGCATCCCATGGGATTTTAACATTATCCGATGCATGCATAGGATAACATTAAAAACCAGATAACACTAAGACTTGTGGAACCAAATTTTAGCGTTATCCGAGGTTTTACTGTAAAGTATATTGTTATTTATTACTCTGTAAAATGGTATTAAAGTCCTGATTAAAGTGATATGCATAGGTGCATTGACTTACCTGTGACATATCCCAAAGTGAATATTATCTCACAATAGAAAGTAGAGGATTTCAAGATGGACACTTCTCCCATAGCTGGGAATACAAGAAAGTGCTTATGCTTCTTCAAGTGATTCCATTCCTGTCTAACGTTGTATTTCTACTGTTCGCGATCAGGGAGATCAATAGTGTTCTTGTGGGGAAAATACCTACAGACACTTGAAAAGCCAATTTCTTTATCGACATCTTATTTCTGCATTTAGATAGAAGTTTAAATAACAAATCTGGTTGTTGTTGTTGTTTTGGACCAACGTAATGTAAAATATGGCAATTTGTGCTCTAGTAAAGCATTGACTTTTATGCAGTCTATTTTCTAGTTTTCATATTCATAGAAATTCCTGCCATTCTCTAGTCTAGTGAGTCTGTTCATCTGAAACACTATCCTGTTCACATGATCAAGCCATTAGCACATAATCTTAACTGCACACCCAGTGTCCCATGGAGTGTATCAATTGGCTTAAAAGTGTTCTTCATCTGCTTCTTAGTTTCCTATTTAGCTGTTTTTTCTAGCAACAAAACTGGGATTCATTCTGTTCCAAATGCATACTGGAAGATAATAGTTCCTGTTTGCTCATCTTTCCTATACTGAATTCCTGGCAGGGGTTTGCAGGGATGTGTGTGCTTTTCACAATGGAGAATCACCCGGCGTAATTAACACAGAAATCTAATCTTACTCTTGGCTAAAATGGAGCCTCCCCACTCCCTCTTCTCTACTTGCTGTGCTGCTGTGAAGAATCAGAACTAGGATACTGTATATACTCGAGTATAAGTCTAATTTTTTAGCCTCCAAAATGAGATCCAAAAAAAGGGACTCAATTTATACTCTGGTCAATGAACTCAACTTATACTGGACTTATACTCGGGTCCCAAAACCGTGGTGGTGCAAATTCAAATATACATTTTTTTAAAGCACTAATAATACCATAAAAATTTGAAAACATACCCACACAAATGTCTGAATACATTAATTGTGCCGCATTTTCATGTATTTTAATTGCTGAAACTCACTAGCAGCTGCTGCATTTTCCACCCCTGACATACTTGGGTCAATCTATTTTCCTAGTTTTAGAGGTCCAAATTAGGTACCTCGATTTATATTCGGGACAACTTATAGTCAAGTATATATGGTAGATAAATGTGTGTGGAAAGCTTCTTGGTTTTCAGTCATTATAATCACCGCTTCTTCTGGGTCCCAGGTTGCTTAATTATATTATTAGGCAATTTTAGTACTGTGCAGGAATTTTTTTCTGGTTAAGAGATTTTGTTTGTTTAGTAACATTAGGCGCTGCTTAGAGGCAGAATCAGCAGTTCGAAGAATATATCTGTTTTCTCTCTGCTGTCCCTATGATACTCTGAAAGACCTTGTTACAGCTTTACAATACCACCACAACATGATGTTGAAACATATTTATGTTACGTGCTATAAATATATTTTTATTTTTTGGTAGAGTGATCTTGCACTCTGATGTTTGCAGAGTGGTTAGGGACTAAACCTTCATATGACTAAGGGAAAATAAAGGCTTAGATTGTTCTTTAGTGACCCTTGTTCACATTTTTATGGAATGCTTAGGAGCAGTAATCAGATTGGTTGTCAAAGGCAACCAATTAAGTCTGGCAATCCAAATCAGTGAATGTTTCAAACGCTCCAGATTAGATTCTAATTTATCTCATGGTTCGTTCTTTGAATCTCTAGTTATAACAGAGAGAACCAATTCATGTGTGTGGTAGATTCAATCTGTTTCTTCTTCTGCCTTTAAATGTGGAAGGAAGGACTGTAGCTTAGTTGTAAAGCATGTGGAAATGTACTATGTTCATCCGCAGCATGTCTGAATGGGTTGGGAAGATTCTGCTGTCAGGAACCCTAGAGAGCAGAACGCAATCATTGTTGGCAGTACTGATTTAGATAACTTGTGTGTGTGACAGAGAACGGGAAAAATTTTTATGACATAGAATGCATGATGGTGGGCTTGTTCCATCCCTCCCTATCATGGTTTACATTAACCATGCTGTGATGTTACAACTAAAACAATATTAACAATGTCTGGTGCTAGTCAAGATTACCCTTTCAACTGGAGAGTTTGCACAGCTGCTTCTCACAGTGATTTTAACCATAGTTATAAGATCAGTCCTGGCTAGTGGTAATCTTAGTTAGTATGAATGCAGACATAATAATATACATTCTTTGTGACGTTTTGGGGAATTTGCTTGCCAGATTGAGTTTGTGTAGTTCTCTCATTACTATATTTAAAATAAAACAAAATAAAAGAAAATAAAGAAAATGTCATATCCTCTTTATCACTCTTATTATAACCCTGAAAAGGAGGGGCAGTAGAAGAGGAACATTGTTTTTCATGTCAAACAAGAAACAAAGCAAAATTAAAAACAAAAGTTAAAGGGAAAAGTGCTAAGGTACCTTAAATTTCTATAGTTTAATGTGAGCTTTTGTGGATCAAGTCCACTTCCTCAAGAAATTGATATAATTCTTAGTTGAGAACTTAACTGGAGCTGGCATGCAGGTTTGCAACAGGACGCATCTTCGGTCCATAGCTGAGATTTGAACCTTCATTTGTCAGGTCTTAATCCACTATTCTATCCAATGGTGCATATAAAGTTTCAACTGTTTTCCCAGCATATACAGTATGTACATATTTATTTATATCCCCTCAGGTTTACAAAGAACCTATCTCCTGACAAAATCAACTTGAGCACACTCAAAGGGCAGGGGCAGCTGACTAACCTTGAACTAGATGAAGAAGTTCTACAGAATGTACTGGATTTGCCCACCTGGCTTGCCATTAATAGAGTCTTTTGTAACAAAGCTTCCATCAGGGTGAGTAAGGCCCCTTGAATATAACATAAATATTTGGTATATATTTAGGACATTTCCTTTTTTAAAACATTTTCCCATCTGTTTTACTCTTGCTCTAAACAAGCTTGCTCTTGCCAGCTGCTCTGGCTTTATATCCAAACTGCTGTCAGTGGCATAGATGGGTCAAATTTTGAATCCCAGATGTTGTAGAAATTACAGGATTTTAATTGGGTTGGTGATACCTTGTCAGACTGCAAATATAAAATTGTCCTGTATAAAGGGATAATTACAGGGATTGGGTTAAATACAGTTGCACATTAATAGTCATGGTGGTACCTTTATATTAGAGTACTGTATAACATTTCTTGAAAATATTTCTCATTTTTTAGCAGGAAATTGATTTTTCAGTTGATGTAAGTGAGTAATCTTTTAAGCTCCATGAAGATTAGGTATAGTAGCACAAAACCTCATACATAACACTTAGCCTTAGGAGATTGTTAAATAAAAAAACGCAGCTGTATTTGTTGTATTGCCGCAGCTGTGACACTATCAGGTCTGTTGTAATTGATACAGCTTTTCTTATTTAGCTGGACAATCCAGACATCCTGCTTTGATATGGATTCTTGCATTGAACTGGGAGTTGAACTTCATGGTCTCTTAAGACCTCTTCCAACTCAATTGTTCTATGATTCTAACTGCTTTTTGACATGATTGTTATTCCTTTCCACATTGGTATATTGTAATATGTTGGCCTAGTAATCTCTGTAAAGTATATAAAATACACATTTTAATAGCAGAAGTACTGTACAGTTGTACCTCGCTTAAAGAGCGTAATGTGTTCCACAGGATTGCTCTTTAAGCGAGTTTGCTCTTTAAGCGAATTGCTTAAAGAGTAAACTCGCTTAAAGAGCAATCCTGTGGAACACATTACACTCTTTAAGTGAGGTACAACTTGTAAGTGACCAATTGTGACCTCTGGGGGGGGATTGCGACCCCCGATTTATTTGTTAAGTGAGTTTTTGGTTGGTTTTATTTGTTAAGCGAAGCGAAGATTCTGAGAAAATTCTGCTCTTTACGTGAGTTACTCTTTAAGTGAGGCGCTCTTTATGGGAGGTTTGGCTATACTGTATGTTTTCCTTGGGTAAATTCACAGAGAAACTATTTTATAATAACTAATTTTCTTTTTTGCTTTTCTGGTATTCAATGTTTACATGTTTTTCACTTTCCTTATTTCTGATGTGGCTGTTAATATCTTTTTTGGTAAATTAATAAAGTTATTGTGACCTTTGTTAAAACATAGCAAACACAATAAGGGAGTACACTGTTTGCTATATTGTATTCCAGCTTCAAGACTATGTAACTAGTACAAATAACAAACATTATTTGTATGTAACATGAGTCATGATTTAGACTGCATTAGTATGTTTGTTTGGGAAAGGAATAGACAGCTCCATCTTCATGCAACAAAAGTTTATACAGTATACTGAATAGAAATCACTAAGACAACTGGAGGTGAAGGTTAACTTTTTGTTGTCTCTAGAAGTGCCATTTCTGTCTTTGATATCTTACTACTTAGCAACCATTTCAAAGGTAACTAGAATGGCAAACTTCATATTAGTTCATTAACAAAGTTAGTAGTTTTCTAGGGATCAAATAAAGATTATAAAGGTGGTTCTCATTACAGTAAATAAATTGGCTTGGGTCCAAAGATCCCATTGGATATTTGTGAGGCGAAAGGGCTCCACTCATTTAAGGAGCCAGCTTTCAGGAACATAGGAATTTTCAGGCTTAAACTGGTAGATTGATGACCCTCATGTACAATCAGGAGTGCCTTTATTTCCTAGAAGTACAGTTATTAGATGAAAGCTTTTGTCTCTCACATAGCTGCTTATTAGATCTATGCATGCAATGAAATAGGGAAAGTTGCCTTTGTCATTCAGCAAATTTCTTTACTTGAGTTCAGAGGACATTTGACAATAGATCACATTGTCAGTAAATCTGTGTTCCCATTAAGCTACTTTTACACTGCCACTTTCAGAGCAGGAATTTGCTGGAATCAGTCTTATTAACATCACCCTGAATCTGTTTAGCCTTTGCAGCACTTCCTGTTTGTTTAACAACACTTTTCTTGTTTCAGATCCAGTGGACAAAGTTGAAGACTCATCCAATCTGTCTGGTAATAGCCTTGCTTGTGTTGTCTCTGTTGGTCAGAATTAGTGTCTGTGGATTGTTTCCAAAAAGAGAGCCTTTTTTTCTATTCTTGGAGCATGAGGGTGTGTAATCCTTTTCATGTTGATCAAATTGCTCTCAGCCTCTGGGTGGTTTCAATGTACAGGTGTGGTTCTTTGTAATTCCTGTGCTGAAAATTAGAATGTGGGGAGATAAAAATGAAACTTAACTACTTGCAAAGTGTGGTGGTCTGCTCTATGTTTCAGGTATTTCTCGTTTCCTGAGACCCTCCTTGTGCTATATCACTATCTTCACTTACCAGGATAATAACTTCTATACTCTTTAGCACTGGCTGGCTTAATAATGTCCAACGGCAGCCTCTTGTTTGCAACAAAGTGACAAGACATATTAGGCACCTCTGTGGCTTAGTAGTTAAGATGCTGAGCTCAATGACCGGAAGGTTGGCAGGTCAGCAGTTCAAGACCCCTAGTCGTCTGTCCCAGTTCCTGGCAACTTAGCAGTTCAAAAGCAAGAAATGTGAGGTAGATAAAATAAGTACCACTTTGGTGGGAAAGGTAACAGCATCCCATGTGCTTGCCACATGACCACGAATGCAGATCTTGCTGGTTGTAAAAGAAGATGAGACTATCCCTAGAGTGGGAAACAACTGGCTTTTGAGCAAGGGAGACCTTTACCTTTAAGAGGACATATTAGGAATGTTTAACTATACTTTGAAGTCAAAATATGAATGATTTTGTTTGCAATGTTTGAAATGTATAGAGCGCTAGAGGTCTCTGATGAACATTCACATTTAGAGTTCTTCCACAAAGAAAGGTATGCTGGGGGAGGCATGCAAATGATCACAGCTTCCTTTTTTAAAAAAAATTAAGGCTGTTATTACTTAAAATGTAAGCTTCTAAAAGCATGCCAGACTAAATTATCCAGAAGCCCCTAGTTTGCAGTTGCGTGACTGCCCCATAAAGGTCGTATGGCACGAAATTTGATCTCTGTGATCTGAATAGCCATGCAGAAGTGCAAATGTAAAAACTGAGGCAGCTTAGACCTGTCCTTTCAGCAGTAGTTTCTGCACTGTTAAGTTGAAGAGGTTTATGTGAAAATGGATCAAAGAAATATTAACTCTGTGTAGAGAGGTGGTTTCTCAACTTAGGACCTAAATAGGTAAATGTAAAGGTTTCCCTTGCTCAAAAGCCAGTCATATCTGACTCTAGAGTTCATTTCTCATCTCTATTTCATAGCCAAAGAGCCAGCACTGTCTGCTTCTGCAGATGTTTCCATGGTCATGTGGCAGGCATGACTAGACACCGGAGCACATGGAATGCTGTTTACCCTCACACTGAAGTGGTTCCTGTTTATCTACTTGCAATTTCTTGCTTTCAAATTGCTAGGTTGGCAGGTGCTTGGACAAAGACGGGAGCTCATTCCACCTTGCTGTACTTGGGAATTGACCTGCTGAGCTCCCTTCTCCCAGTCAGTATCTTAGCCACTTGAAGTCTTGCGTTAAAATTTTGAGAAGCCCAGGCTACATTGTGCTTTTAGAGATAGTGGTAAGGTCTAATTTGAAGTAATCTCAGCAGAAAGAATTCTTCATAAAGGAGCAAGAGGTTAGGAAATGTTGTTGTTGTTCAGTCGCACAGTCGATTTCGACTCTTTGCAACCCTATGGACTGTTGCCTGCCCGGCATCTCTGTCTTCCACTATCCTCCTCAACCCGTCAGCTCTGTGCCCATTGCATCTGTAATACCATCTAGCCATGTCATTTTGGGCCGCCCCCTTCTTCTTTTGACTTCCACCTTTCCCATCATCAAGGCTTTCTCAAGTGAATCCTCTCTTCATATTTGATGTCCAAAGTACTTTAGCTTCAACCTAAATATTTGACCTTCCAAGGAGCAGTCAGGGTTGATTTCTTCTAAGATTCACCTATTTGTTCTCCTCACTGTCCAGGGGACTCTCAAAACTCTCCTCCAACACCACATTAGTCTTGTGAATTAAATACTTAGCTATTCTTACCTAGGACAGATAATGAGTGTTTTCTTTTCAGACAACAATAACTTCTTCATGCTTCTCATCTTTGTTCCATTGATAGTATTTGGATAAAGTTGAAGTGGAGATGCGAACATGTGAAGAACCCCGGCCACCCAACGGACAGTCTCCAATTGCACTTGCTTCGGGACAAAGGTTGATATTGCCTGTAATTATTTTTTGTCACTATATGGTGTTTGGGGTTACTCAGGTTGGGTTTGATTTAAATTGGCATGCATTTTGATTTAGAGCTCAGCTTAAATCACAACTCTGGACGAATGGATACAATCATCTTATTCTGTATTCATGAAAATGTACTGTTGTATACCCTAAAATATATTTTTCTTACTCCCCTTGGTAGACCAACTCCACTGTCCATAGTTCTCTCTCTGTTTAATGGGGTCTGAAAGTATGAAATTATGCACTTTCAGGGAAAGAGTTAGAGCTTTACTTTGTCTACATAAAGTTGGAAAGGGACAGTAGCAAGGGTTGCTACTCTAAAGGAGTCAGTATTACTTAGGGGAGCTATTGAAAACTATCCTGGATTCTAAGAATTTCCAATATAATATTATATTGAGGTAAAAATTAAGTTTCAGGGATAAGTTGAGTCAGAGATGGAAAATAGAGTTTATGTGATCTGTTATTTCTCATTGCTGTACATTGCTGTTAAGAAGTATGTGTCATTGGTGATATCTAGACTCGGATGATATAATGGGGTGTGGGCGTTATGCTCGTGCTTCACCATTGCTCTGGGAGCTGCACTGGTTGCCAGTTTGCCTCCGAGTGCAATTCAAGGTGCTGGTCATTACCTTTAAAGCCTTACATGATAGTGGGGCAGGATACTTAAGAGACAGCGTCACTCCAAGAACATCTGCCCATCCCACCAGAGCGGACCAGAGAGGCTCTCTGGTTGTGCCATCGGCTAGAGAGGCACATCTCTCTAGCACCAGAAGGAGGGCCTTCTCTGTGTCCGCTCCAGCCCTATGGAACCTCATGCCAATTGAGTTGCGCCTCCAGACGGAGCTGCTGCCCTTCAGAAAGGGCGTTAAGACCTGGCTGGCAGGGCAGGTATGGGGTACGGGTCAGATGGTCACCCTGGCCTGCTGTCTTATTTGATTCCCTCTCTCCATGAATCTTTTTTTTAAATTAAATTTTAATTTTAATTTTTTTTCTTGAGATTTGTTTTATCATATTGATAGGTTTTTATTGATGTACTGTGTTATTGCTGTTTTAAGGTCATGCTAATCACCCTGGGTCATTTGTGAGGAGGGCGGTGTAGAAATATGATTAAATAAATAAATAAATAATCTAAAACTGGGTTCTAGAGAGAGCAGGCAAGGATAAATAATATTAACCTAAATAATCTCTCCAAAAGCTGTTTTTTAAAATTGGGTGCCATCAAGTCAATTCAGAGTTATGGTGAACCTTTTCAGGGTTTTCTGGATAAAGAATACTCAGAAGTAGTTTCCTGTTTCCTTCTCCTGTCAGCAGGCCATCCTGGGTATGTGCAGTTTGCCAATGGCCTGACAGGCTGATCCTTCTGTGGGCTGGATTCAGCCCATGCCACCACCTCCAAAATCAGCCATGGACTAATTTACGACTGCTGTAAACATGTTTACGACAGCTGCGGATGCGTTTATGGCAGCTGTAAGTTGTGGGGGAACCACTAGTCCAGCCTCCTCAACTGTCTGACTTTAAAAGGTTGGTGACCCCTGCTATAGACTCTAAAAAAAAAACTAGTCCCAATCCAAGAACGGTTGAATCTCTATTTTAAAAACTAAGCATATTATATGAACATGTTGTTTCATAATAAAGTTGGATCTTATTCTGTAATGAGATCTCTGAGTTTTAAATTGAAACTATCATGTTTCTCTACTTGAGACTTCCCTGAAAAACATCCTGGCTTGGTGTCTTAACATTGAACCCACTGGCTCATGGCTTTTTGTCTGTTTGTTTAGAATCAAAAACAATGTGACCTGTTATAGTTGCCCTGTTTTTCTGACAGAGAGCAAACATTAAGAGTACCAATATCTCCTTATTTATTATTTTATTTAATATACATTCATATATCCCCTTTAGGAATAGACTACATATGATGCTAAATTAGTTGTTTTCCCCCTCCTTTTAATTAGGGCTCCTCCCAGGATTTTGTTGCGTGTTTGCACCAACCGGACTTGCCGGTCCATGGAAAGGTTATTTGGCCTGAAACTGGTCTGTGGTGTGGGAAAGGGACCCTGGGTTAGAGTTTTTCTTTTGTATGAAACCTGCAAAACTTTGGAGGAGGAAAGGGTAAGAAGCACTGCTAATCTGTGGCTGCATTTTATAAAAAGAAAAGAAGAAAAATAAGTTTCAGTTATCACAAGGCATTTTGGTCTGCAGTACATGCCGTTCCACATGTTATATCCAAATATAACATAGGAAATAGGTTATACTATAATTATACTTGAATATGTAATGAGCTTGAGGGAACAAGGGAAGGGACATGTACCTTCCTTTTCTGTTCCAGCCCTTCTAATTTATGATCACACACAAATATTCTGGACCAAGGGCCCAATTAGTTAGGTATATTAGCTGTACTAAAATAGCTGGCTGGATAGTTCTGTGATTTAGGTATTTGGCTGTGAAGCCAGAGATTTGGTGTTCAATTCCCCACTGTATCTCTCAGAACGGCCAGCTTCTATAGTCATGGACAAACTACATAGTCCCAGGGTGCCCCTAGAAGACGGGAATGGTAAACTACTTCTGTGTATTCTCTACCTTAAAAATCTTGGAAATAATTACCATAAGTCAGAATTGACTTGATGGTGCATGATTATTACCTATACTAACATTTTTGTGCCTTTACTGATGGATTTAGCTATGAAAGGCATCATTTTATGATATATCAAGTATTGAAATAATGTATTATGGGATAAAACAGGAATATAATGTGTTAGAAATGTCTACGGCTGGGTTGCACATAGGATCAGGATTTTATCATGTCCACAAGAGCTATACAACTGAGAGTAAGCTTCATGAGAAACTTTTTGAAGATCATATGAGACAATTGGCTTTTCTTTTTGCCCATTTGATTATTATGATTGAAGGATCAAATCAGGACTTGTATTCAGAAAGATGGTAGCTTAACTTTAATGTTCTTCTGTCTTTCAATCTGTTCTGGAGGGTTTGCCAGATGTTTGAAGTAGATTTTGAAGGCATGTGGCAGCAGGAGAGAAGATTACCCTCTCTCACTTTTGTTAACAAAACTGGTTTCAGTAGCAACTCTGAATGGTTTTAACCTAATGCTTCTTTCTCTGTATATTTTAGGGGTCTTTCAAATACCATATGACCATTGGGGGGGGTCAACCAAAAGTCATGGAAAGTCACGGGGGAGGGGGTTCAGTGTGAAGTCACGTGACTCCAAAATTTTAACACCCCCCCCCCCCGGGCAGGTGGAAGTCCAGGGGTGGGGTGGCAGGCGTCCTAAGGCTCCGGGCGCTGCTCAAGCTGACATGGCTTTTAGCCCCCTGGCCAGGTGGGAGTCCAGGGGTGGGGTGGCAGGCATCCTCAGGCTCCGGGTCGGCCATTCTTCTGCCTTTTTCATTCAAATCAGGGAAAACTGAGAAACTACATGATTTGGGGGGGGGGGGTAGTCAAAGGTTGTGGAAAGTCACAGGGGGCAGGGGGTCAAAAAGTGGCCTATTTTAGGCCATGTGGTATTTGAAAGGCCCCTTACCCAGTAGTAAATTTAACCTAAAGAAAAATTCCATACACAATTCATAGGAAGCACTTTGAATGTTCAAAGCATTAATTCTGCCAGTCAAACTAGCATAATTAATCTTCTGTTTTAGATTGTTGCTTAGTTCTCTGGGAAGAATTATTTAAAGTACTTAGATCAGGGGTACCCAAACATTTTGGGCCACGGGCCAGTCATGTGGTTCAGCAGCCCATTCATGTGGTTTAACAGGCTGATCATGTGGTTACTCCCACTGGAAGCAGAAGTAAAACATGTCTTGCAGTCTGTTTTGCAACAGGATGAGATAGATTTTAAGCTGCAGTTTTCTCTGCTTAAACCAGGGGTGTCCAAACTACAGCTTGTGGGTCAGATGTGGCCCCCAACACCAATTCATCCAGCCCGCACCACCTTCGTTGCTCCTGGAAGTGGAAGTAAAACTTCCAGGAGCGATGAGGGCAGTGTGGGCTGGATGAATTGGTGTCAGGGGCCACATCTGGCCCATGGGCCATTGTTTGGGCATCCCTGACTTAGATTTTTCAGTCATTCTGGTAGGGCAGACCTTTTTTTGTGTTGGTGACATGTTTTATTGTGGAATATGTGAGCCAATATTTATATAACTGAAGTGCAGTCAATCCTTCCTGAGGATATTTTGCTACGTATTTTGTCTCCCTGGCCTTTTCCAGCATCAATGTATTATTATACTATTTGTGACATTTGAGAGTCCCTTCCAGTTCAGTGGATATTTGTTCTGCTTTGGGCACCAGGGAAAGTGAACTGCTTACCTCTGTTGCTGCTGAAATGTCATTGCTTATAAACATTTGAAGCACAGTTAATATTAAGTAATATATTCCAATATGCTGAGGCTACACAATTTCAACTAATTCAAGGATAGGATGGGGAGAAATTAGACATTACTTGATGTTTCAACAGGATTGGAGTAGTAATCTTTTGGTTTGCCCTTCGTTTACAAATCTTGGTTTAATGCCTGATTCTATTATGCTTAACATAAATCTTTCACAGAACAGTGTTATATACCGAAACAAACTAAAGCTTTCTGCTTCATTAAAAGAAGTTTTCTCTCCATACAGTGAATATGGCTTTGCCGAGAAGGTAGTAGAGGGCATGTTTATTGTTGTTAATTCAATCACCATCAAGATCCACTCCAAAGCCTTCCATGCTTCTTTTGAACTGTGGCAGCTACAAGGATACAGCGTCAATCCAAGCTGGCAGCAAAGTGATCTGCGTTTCACTCGTATCACTGATTCACACAGAGGGGAGGTAAGACATAACCTCTTCTTTGGTCTTTTCAAGAATTTGGTATTCGCTATACATTTTTGTGGAATTACGGTGTGACAACCTATCTCCCTCATCCTCTGCAATGCCACTAAATCCCACTAAAGTGCGAGTTAATCAGTGTTTTAATGCTGATATTTAACCATGTTTCCTTTTGAAACAAGTCATGAAGTGTTGGCATTTGGTTCTTTTTTTTACCTTTTAGGGTCCTTTTAGAGTCCAAACATTTATGCTTTCTTATTTCAGAAGAAAATCTGAATACTTTCAATCCAACAGTAGAATTAAGGAATGTATCTTTTTTTCTTTCTCTACTTCTTTTCCCCTTATTCTTTTATTCTTTCTTTTTTAATCTGTGTGTCACCTCTTTCCTCCTAAATGTAGGTTCTTACATTTAAAGAACTCACCTGGCAGACTCTACGGATAGAGGCAGACGCTACAGAAAATGGAGATCAAGATCCTATCGCCACTCCGCTAAGACTTATTACTAACCAGGGCAGAATCCAAATATCTCTTAAGAGAAAGGTATATATTTATCTTCTCTGTGAAAATGTTTTTGATAGAATTCTTAATTTGTTTGACTTAGGTAAAGGTAAAGGTCACCCTTGCTTGAAAGCCAGTCATACCCGACTCTAGGTTTCAGTGCTCATCTCTGTTTATAGCCAAAGAGCCAGTGCTGTCTTGTGTCTACAGACGTTTCTGTGGACATATGGCAGGCATAACTAAACACTGGAGTGCATGGAACACATCTACCTTCCCACCAAAGTGGTCCCTATTTATATACTTGCAATTTCTTGCTTTTGAACTGTTTGGTTGGCAGGAGCTGCGACAGAAATGGGAGGTCATTCTGTCATGCAGCACCCGGGTCTCATACTGTTGTCCTGCCTACCTTCCAGTCCTCAAGTTCCATGTCTTAACCACTAGTTTGACTTACGGACCACTTAAAACAAACATGCAATATACTTCATCTTCTGCTAAAAATCAGAGGGGAAGTTCTTTTGAGATCATTCCAAATTCTGTCACACAAAAGCCTACCTGATATATACCTGTGTGTGAATGTGTAGTCAGGGCAGTTCTGACATTTTGGCAACCCTAGTAAGTTTCCAAGGTATGTAAGTTATTTAAGGAATAGTTTACCTTTTTTTTTACTACCACACAGTGAGTTTCCGTTTTGGATTTGGTTTTCTGAGTCCTATTAATAGTCCATCCACTTTACTAAAATGGCTCTCCTACCATCTGTAACTGGAATAAATTATTGCTACAGTGGAACCCTGTACAAAGAATGCTTCGTATAATGAAAAATTAGTACAATAAAATGTTTGTGCACTATTTGCGATACCCCACATAACGATTTTTTTTCATTGTATGATTTTTTGTTAAGCGGGGTATGCCTCACTTAGCGAAACCCTGTATAACGAACATTTTTTTTGTTATTTAGGGTATTGCCCATTTGATCTGCATAGCGGAAAAAACCACATAGCAAAGAGCTCCATGGAATGGAGTTTTTTCATTATGCGGGGTTCTACTGTAATTGAATTGACGTTTTAAAAACTATTAATTTTTCCTCTCTGAAAAGAATATGTTTGGGTATCTCAACATGCATAAGACATAAAATGCATCCAAAATTAAGGTTAGAGAGTCAGTGGATGGATTTATAAACCATTAACAGGAGTTTTAGGTGTGTTGAAGCAGAAGATCAGGAATAAATAACAACCTGTGCTCAGCAGGATCATCTTACAGAGCATTTTGCCATTTACCTTTGCTGGGGCCTTTCCATAAATGATGAGCTCTGAGCTTGTTGGCAAAAAATAGGCCTCCCAAGTTACACAGTTAGTGAAAGAATGACCAGTTCTGTTTGCCTTCAGACCATTTATTGGTGTTAAACATTTTCTGTTCATGAGACAGACAAAGGATTGCAATGTGGTGGCCTCCAAACTGATGTTCCTCCTTGATGACTTGTTGTGGGTGCTGACTGATTCTCAGCTGAAGGCAATGATGAAATATGCAGAATCCTTAAGCGAAGCCATGGAGAAATCAGCCCAGCAGAGGAAGAGTTTGGCTCCTGAACCTGTCCATGTAAGCTGCTCTTGTACACGTGCCTTCTGTGACAATGAGCGATTCCAACATACCAGAAGTAGAGAAGAATTTTATATTGTATTTTATATTCTTGCATCTGTTGGACTGCAGACTTTTGGTCTTCATGCAGTTTACATTTCTCCCTTGCAAATAATTTTTCATTAAAATAGATGCTATCCTTCTGTCATGCTTGCTCTCTCCCATACAAATTCAAATTTAAACCACAATGAAAATTATACAGACCTCCTTTTAAATCCTGTAAAAGTGTTGCCAATATGGTGCATATATTTGGCTGTTCATGCTGTGTGCTTTTTAATGTTCCCTAGTGTTTTTCAAGCAGCTTACACAAACATTTATGAAGGTTTTGCCACAACTGATGGTCATCAGTATCACCTATATTTATTTCACTCACAGTTCTTTTGCTCAGACTGTTTTATGCTTCAAATATTAGTCTTAAAGTACTTTTCTCCCAAGTAGAAGAGTTTGGGAACCATATTTTCTTAATGTAGATCATGTTGACAAAATAGAAACAGTTAGTTCAAGATCCTTATGTTCCACCCATATTCTCTTTCCGAGTCAGAGTCATTGTCTGGTTTAAATATTGCAGTGTATGTTTATTGATTCTCAAAGCCTTTGCATTTTAGTTATCTAATGTCTTTCTTTGCAGAGCACCATGTAGGGCCTTTTTGTGAATTCTGTGTTCTCTTGCCTCATAAAATATATCCATTGTGTTCTTTTGATTCTATGCAGATACAGCCAGACTTAATTTCTCTGTATTCTATAGATCACATCCCCTGCTCCATGTGCACATCAGTCCTGGCCTCAATCATTTGGGAGCAGCCACAAAGCAATCAGCCAGTATTTTGAGAAGCATGATATGAAAGAGTCTTCTTATCACCTTCTTATTTCCCGTCTGGATCTTCATATCTGTGATGATAGTCACACTAGAGAAACAGGTACCTTATAAGCTGAAAATGAAAGAAAAGGTTGTGGAAGAAACAAATTCTGTATTGTTTTTCAGATTTTAAAAAGTTCTGCTATTCGATGTGTCCTTCTACTTCTCTTTCACAGCTTTTATGCTTATTTCTTCCAGGATTTTGACTTTTTAAAAAAGTTGTGAAGATTTACAAAAATAGTTGTTGCACCTTATGAGTTTGGTGAGCTGGTTTGGCCAGTCAAGTGAGAGGGGGTAAATACACATTTTAAAAATAGTTGATGGATTTCTTGTGGTGGTTAACACTGTTCATGTACTTGGTCTTTAAAACTAAAGAAAAAATTAAGCTGCTCAGATTTAATACCAGGAATGTATAGCTGGAGTACCTATGTTTCATACTCATGGTGGAACTATGGATTGTAAAGAAACAAAAGATCAGTTTCAAGACTGTAATGTTGGAGGGGGAGATTTCCCTAATCATCTCACAGGGAACATTTTGTCACCCTAACTTTCGTGTTTTCTAGAGTTTTCATATCAATGAATTCAATATTATGGCGGTGGTTGTTTATTTTTTAATTAAAAGCCCTTTTGATGAGAAATGGTGGGCAGATTTAGTTCTTAACCCTTTCTCAAACCACTGCTGCTCTTGCTCACATTCCCTCCACCCCCATTCATTTTAAATCATTTTTCGCTCACGTTTGGTCTTTGATTGAATGAAAGGGAGGCATTGTTGGGGATTTTTTCCTTCTATTCACCTGCTTTTTGTCCCTTACAAATCATCCTCTGGCCCCATATTTGTGTTTTCAGCAAATGTAGTTTTGGGAATCTGGAAAGTAGTTAATAGTTCTATTCTAAACTTCCTTTTGCTTTGAAGTGATCAGACTGGTTTGTATGATATTTTAAAAAAGGATATTCATGGAAGTTAAAAAGTAGTTTACTTAAGCAAATAGACCACCTTTTTAAATTGGACCATTTCTAATTTCTTGGTCACTAAGATGTTTGGAAATCAGCCTGTAAAAATCTGGAGTAAATGAACTATATAATTTATGCTGCTGCTTCTATGGAAAAAATTTCTCTACATTATCTGGTGACATTTCCTTCCTCTTCTTGAAATGCTTTGAGGCAACTGGAGTTTAGCCCTCTGGGAAGACCATCTTGCAACTGAAGGGGTTTTCCCTGCTAATTTTGAATTTGCATTCTTCATAGTATTACTCCTACTTCTGTGTCAATGGTATTTCTACCTTGTTCTCATTATATACCAGTAATGCTGTGTTGTGTAACATGGACATATTAATGTAGCCTGATGCTAATCAAAGAGTAAAGGATACTTTGGATTCTAGTGTGTTAATTTTGCCACTCAGTTTTATTGTACTAGGAACTCCTCATCTGAAGTCATCTAAATTTTAGATTTGGATGCCAGGGGCTTATGGTATTGTTGGATCATATTTGATGAAAACAGTTCTTTTTTTTCTTTGAAAGGGGTAAAAGAGAATTGCTTTATGCTTGTTATGTAGAAGGGACAGCAGTGGCTTAGTGGTTAAGATGCTGAACTTGACAACTGGAAGGTCGGCAGGTCAGCAATTTGAGACCTGAGTACTGCATGATGGAATGAGCTCCTATCTCTGTCCCAGCTCCTGCCAACCTAGCAGTTTGAAAGCAAGAAATTGCAAGTGGATAAATAGGTAAATTAGTGGTGGGAAGGTAAACAGCATTCTGTGCACTCTGGTGTCTAGTCATGCCTGCCACATGTCCACGGAAACGTCTGCAAACGCAGATGGCGCTGGCTCTTTGGCTATAAACAGAAATGAGCACTGAACCCTAGAGTCAGATATGACTAGCTTTCGAGCAAGGGCAACCTTTACCTGTTATGTAGAATCAGTCAGGATGGAAATGCTGAATTCAGTCATGTTCAAAGAATGCCTTCCAATTATACTGTTCTTCATACTATAAACAAAATGTGTGGTAATTCAATTTTGAAATTCTGTATTCCATTTTACCATAGGTGCTTCCAAACATGGAATAAAAGGAGGTGCAATGCAATTAACATTTAGGAAGATGGCCTTTGACTATTATCCTTTCCACTGGGCAGGTACGGACATACTGTTTCTCATTTGTGAAATACATTGAACAACTCCTGCTGGTGTAGCTTTGTGCTCAAATAACTCGGATTGGGCACCAGAAATATTTTGTTGACACTCATAGAAGTTCTGTATCTGCCTTTTGGGAGCTTGAGAACCACAAGGAAAGAACCATTTAATAGTAAATCACTGGTGGTAGTCCTTTTCCCAGAGGTGGCAATCTGACTGTGACTTTTTGTTTTGTTTTGAAGGCTCTGAAGTTCTAAGGCTCCCAAAGGCTTTCCCAGTACAAAAGGGAGCTGTAAGAAGCCTTGGAACATGAAAGAAGGTGGGATAGGAATCCTTCCATGAGTTTAAGTTAAATGTTTGTGGTGTCTCATCTGAGTTACGCAAGCAGAAAGTTATACAATAGAATTTGGCTATTGTGTCTCATCTGAAAAAAGCATTTTAATGGTTAAGGAACGGTTATTATTATTAGTCATACATATCAACCACCCTCCTCACTGAGGTGACCCAGGGCGGCTCACAATTCATTAAAAAACAAACAAACAATAAAACACTCTTTAAAACATTCCTAAAAAACCCTCAATTTAAAACTTTAAAATCAAAATCTAAAAACTAATTGAGGGCAAGCAGGGCTTAAATCAACCAGTGGACTGAGGTCACAGTCCCTTCCACACCCCAAACCTGCCCTGCCAGCCATGTTTTTAATTTTTTTCTAAAGAGCAGCAACTCCGTCTGGAGACATAACTCCGTTGGCAGGAGGTTCCATAGGGCCGGGGCGGACACCAAGAAGGCCCTCTGTCTTGTGCCAGAGAGACGCGTCTCTCTGGCCGATGGAACAACTAGAGAGCCTCTCCAATCTGCTCTAATTATTAATTATTGTTAATTATTGTTACTGAATGTTGCTAGTAAGCTATGATCTGATACCAACAGTCTTCTATCCCCACCAAGTGGACTGGATGACAAAGGTGTATAAAAAGAGTAGGTGGGAAAAGATAGTCTTTGTGTTTGAAGTTACGTATTTTTTAAAAGTAGAACTTGTGTGTATTGTCCACTGTAGAGGTTACCCTAGCTGAAATGTGCAGACGACCAGATTATTCATTTAAGGTCAACATCTGAAAGACAATTTATTTAGGGTATGACGGGGCATCCATTTCCCCCCAACAGTGGCAATAAACTTTAGATAGCTCTGATCATTGTGAAATGATCATTGTGAAATGATAGCTCTGATCATTGTGAAAGCCATCAAGGAGGAACATCATTGTATTCTGTTCATTGTTAGTACAGTGTTATGGTTATATGGAATATGTTGCCTCCTAAGCAGTGCAACAGAAATCAACAGGGCTGAACACAATCAGTTAGTAAAGAAAGGTAAATGTGTTTTACATAGATTCTCTAAGATGCAGTGATAAGAGAAAATTGGGTTGTTGGGTTTTGTTGTTGTTGTTTTTGTTTTGTAGGGAAAACACTTCAGGCTTAAACCCCAAATGACGAGATTTGCTCAGCTTTGAGATGGGCAGTACTGAAGGGAGAAACCAACTCTCCTATCTTAGCTATGCAATTAACAAGGAAAACAATATTTAGTTTGCTTGTTTGAGAAAGGGGTTCCAAGCTAAAGAAGAATGTTTCGTTGAAAAGTTGCTCAGAGATAGATTGGGAGAGAACATTCTTGTCAGTATAAAGTCATTGTTTTATTCAGGAGACAGCTGCAAACACTGGGTGCGATATTGTGATGGCATGGAGGCCCGGGAGGAGTGGGCAAAGAAACTGGTGGAAGAATTCCAAAACAAGATGAGAAACCCTGATGAAGAAACTGGCCCTGCCACTTCTAAAACTGCAGGAAAGGAATCTCCTTTCAAAAAGAGACCAGGTAACACATAAGTGGGACTGCGATGGCTTAGTGGTTAAGATGTTGAACTTGACAACTGGAAGGTGGGCAGGTCAGCAGTTTGAGATCTGGGTGTTGCATAACGGAATGAGCTCCCATCTCTGTCCTAGCTCCTGCCAAGCTAGCAGCTTGAAAGCAAGAAATTGCAAGTAGATAAATAGGTATCACTTCTGTGCGAAGGTAAACAGTGTTCTGTGCACTCCAGTGTCTAGTTATGCCTGCCACACGTCCACAGAAACATCTGCAGATGCAGACAGCACTTGCTCTTTGGCTATAAACAGAGATGATCACTGAACCCTGGAGACAGATACAACTGGCTTTTGAGCAAGGACGACCTTTACCTAACATATAAGCAAGCATGGAATATGCCTCTTAATCAAGAATTAACAAACTTTTGGAGACATCTAGGATAAATGTATTATGAAAACTGCTGTGGAAGCCTCTCCCTTACATCATGCCAGAGTCACACATGTGTTACGTCGGGGAAATATGAGTATGGGGGGGGGGGGACATTATGACATTGTTTGAGTTCTGCTTCTATTTTTTCTGTGCTGCACATCTTACTGCAAAGCATCATGGCTTATACTGCAGACCGCAATCATCCCTTGATTTTTACTGTCAGCAGAAATGTCGTAGTTGGGTAAACCATGGAATCTGCCTTGGGGCCTTACTGGATCTTAACTGTGTCAATCTCCTATACAGTAATACCTCAGATAACGCTAAGACTTGGTTCCACAAGTCTTGGTGTTATCCGATTTTTAGCGTTATCTGATCCATGTTAAAATCCTATGGGATGGATCGGATAACGTTAAAGCTCCATAGAGATACATTGTAACCGCACAGGCTTTAGCGATTGTTATCCGATCCATCCCATAGGACCTTAACGTTATTTGATCCAATTCTCCTCCCCAGATTAGTTAATGTTATGCAATTTTAGCGTTATCCGAGGTAAACGTTATCTGAGGCATTACTGTACTGTACATTTGCTGAAATGGATGAACGTTTGCAGCTGTGGTTAGATGGGAAAGAGAGTTGGGATTGAACAGATCCATTTGCCAGATCAGCCATATGAACAGCACTTCTTCTTCTGTAACCAACAAGTCCAATAAGAGGCAAAATTAGTGGCAGCATGAGTTTGTAAGTGTCCAGGAGTTTGCTGCTGTTGCTTTCACCACACTGTAAACTTTCTTCTGCTCTTCTTAGTTCCATATGTGTGTTAAGCTTTGAGCCTGAGGAGCATGCGTCATCATTTTACTCAGTGGCTGAAATCCAGTAGTACGTCTCAACTGGACTGGGCCCACTGAGTCAATGGGGATTTGCTGGGTAAACTCCTGTGTAAGTTCCATTAGATCAATAAGCTTACTTGGGTTGAGACCTATGACTACATTATAAGGGACTGTGGTGGCTTAGTGGTTAAGATGCTGAACTTGATGACTGGAAGGTCGGCAGGTCAGCAGTTTGAGACCTAAATGGTGCGCAATGGAGTGAGCTCTCATCTCTATCCCAGCTCCTGCCAACCTAGAAGTTCGAAAGAAAGAAATTGTAGGTAGATAAATAGGTACCACTTTTGTTGGAAAGGTAACAGTGTTCTGTGTGCTCTGGTGTCTCGTCATGCCTGCCACATGACCATGGAAACATCTGCAGATGCAGACAGCACTGGGTCCTTGGCTGTAAAAGGAGATGAGCACCACAACCTTGAGTCAAATATGGCTGGCTTTTGAGCAAGGGAGACCTTTACCTTTCTGCATTATAGTCTGATTCTGGGAAAAGCTAAGAGGCCATCCATTGCTATTGAATGATCTCCTGGAAAATTATTCAACTACTATGGTCCCTAAAACCTTCTCCTGCTTTTCCATATGTGCTAACTGCAGAATCGGCTAGCTTGTGCTTTTGCTGAGTTCACTGGCTGTGTTTTTTTCACTTCAGCCAACAATCCCACTAAATGGGAGCATAAGAGATCCATTTACAGTACTGAGGTTTTATTGCATAAGGTAGAGAAGCAGCTCTTGAAAAGCACAGCCCTTCCTTCTGTCTTATCTTCTAGCTGGCAAATAGAACTACAGGGAGTGAGTGTAGAAGAAGGTAGCTAACGTGATGAGAAATGCACTTCCCTTTTTAGGCTCTGTTTGCATAATTAGCAAATGTTGTGAGAGTGAAAAGTACATTTTCCTTTCCTATATTAGACATGTATAAAAACCCAAAAGTTTGGCTCTGACTTCTATCTCAACCTGAAGGGAAGAAGCTGGTATCCTGTGCTGGGTTATAACCACAAAATAAACAAGTTTATAATCCATCATTTTTTATTTTGTTTTGTTTCAGAATTATTAGGGAGAAAGTGCTTTCCAGTCTCACTCTGTGTTCCATAGGTCTTGGAACTGAAAAGGTTTTGGGCAGAAAGTATATTGTTGCAAACTTTCTGCCTGAATACTGTATTTTTGCCCAAGCAGCATCTTTCTCTCTCACCTCACTAGTGCAGACACTTTTAAATACAGTACTTTGCTGCGTTGCATGCATATTACCGCCTACTTTCATTCAGCACCTTCCTTCTGCTGCACAGCTAGATTGTCCCTAAGGGGAAAGATTAATAGCAAACATGAATAATAGCAGGACTATAAGCCAAGCCATTGAGGAACACTAAGTATTCCTATGTAGTTTTATCCCCTTACAATTTATTGTTTCATATTGTTTCACAGAGAGAGAAACACAGTGCTATCATATAAGTGTTGCTGAAAGATAAGTATTTGTCTATTCTGATGCTTAAAATGTTGTTTAAGATTCCTCTAGTTCTCAAAAAAGCTCCCCAGAGAAAGGGGTACCTCTGGCAAACACACCACCTCCTGCGCTGGATGGGTTGCATCGGCCTGCATGGAATAGACTTAGGTCAAGCTGTCTGGTGGTCCGAGTCGATGATTTGGATATTCATCAGGTAACATTTTAAGTTATTGGTAAAAATTACCACCACATGGAAGCTGTCATTGTTTAAATCCCATTTCCTTTGCCCTCTCCTGTGAACACGATTACATCCTGTCATTTTTGCAAAAACCTGGAATGGTATTGTATTAATAGGAGTCATGTGTTTTATCTTTATACTTAACATGTACAGTAATACCTCATATAACATTAGTATCAAATAACACTAAAATCGCATAACATTAAGGAATCTGGGGGGAAGAATTGCATCAGATAACATTAAGATCCTATGGGATGCTTCAGATAACAACCGCTAAAGCCTGTGTGGTTACAATGTATCTCTATGGATCCCATAGGATTTTAACATGCATCAGATAACACTAAAAATCAGATAACACCAAGACTTGTGGAACCAGGTTTTAGTGTTATATGAGGTTTTACTGTACATTGTTGCTTGCTTATTCTTCCTGCCTTATAAGCAGTGGTGGGCAGCAAAAAAATTTGCTACCATACCATGGCTGGAGCCTATGTAGTCGGCAGACCCTATGTAGTGGATGGAGACTATGTAGTGAGTGGAGCCTATGTCGTGGGCGATCTAGTCATGCCAGCCATATGGCCATGTATACATCTACAAACACAGGCAGCACTGGCTCTTTGGCTGTAAATGGAGATGAGCACTACACCCTAGAGTCAGATATAACTGGCTTTTGAGCAAGGGAGACCTTGAACCACTTGTAGGGACAAAACCTGACATCAAATTTGAATACCAATCAGGGATCTTCTGTTATTAGGTAAAGGTTGCCCTTGCTCAAAAGCCAGTCGTTACCAACTCTAGGGTTCAGTGCTCATCTCTGTTTATAGCCAAAGAGCCAGTGGACTTGATCCACAAAAGCTCACATTAAAATACAGCAGTTAGTCTTTCAGGTGCCACAACGTTTTTGTCTTTTTGTTTTGTTTACTTTCTGATATGCTTGCACAGAATAAAACTTTTTAAATGGTAGCTGTGTTAGTCTGGGCAGTGCAGGGAGGTGGGCGTGGCCACCCAATTTTTCTCCCCCCTTGCCTAAAGACCACCCAATTTTGCCACTCCCATGCCCAAAGGCCACCCAATTTTGCTAAACCCTCTTGCTGGGGTGTGTGTGTGCGCGCGCAAACCTGTTGCTGCCCACCACTGCTTGTAAACCAAAGCATAAATAGCTGCTAATTTTTTTCTGCTTTTCAAAAGTACAACATGTTCTGTTATATTTGTCTAAAGTGGATTTTAAGAAATCTTACCCAAAATGTTGTTTTATAACTTAAAGTGGGTCTCTTTGGTGAATATTTTCCATTCCCAAATTACTGTGTTTCTTATTAAATATTCCACACTGGGCTTTTCTACACATGGAACTAAATGAATGATAGTTTCACCATACAAGATTAAGTGACTATGGAACCTAAGTTAACAAATGGCTCGATTAACATAAAAATTGCATAACAAAAGGAAATTATTGAAAACAGTGGCTTGGTTTACAGAATTTTTTCCTGGAACAGATTGATTGGTTTTCAATGCATTCCCATGGGAAACAACGTTTTGGTTAAAATATTTTGGTTTTCAATGCATTTCAATGGGAAGTTACATTCAGTGCATTCCTATGTGAAATTCAGTTAAAGTAAGAAATGTCCTGGAGAATGCATTAATTACATTAACTGAGGTGCCACTATATTTGGATAGCAGTAACAGTAATAGTCACCAGAGTTTTGCCTTATGCTTTTGTTTATAAGGCTTTATCTGCCTTTTTGATTAGAGTTCTTTTTTCTTAATCCTAGACTCAATTAGTGCATTAGTACTATAAAAACAAACAAAATCAGAGCCTTCCACCTTATTTGTAGAATTATGTTTCTTCAGCTATGCATGATTTATTGTTTTTCAGGTTTCCACAGCTGGGCAGCACAGTAAGAAACCTTCAACACTGTTGTCATGTAGGCGGAAATCCCTGAATCTTCCTGACCAGATTTCAGCCATCCATATAGAATTCACTGAATACTACCTCCCAGACAACCCAGATTTTCCAGGTAGCTTATCTGCTGTTTCTTGGGAGTCTACATCTTTCATTAGCCTTTTGTAACTGCCCCCCTCCCATTTTTATTGTCATTTTAGGGAGGTTTATGCTGTATCTCAGTTATTTGGAACCAATGGTGCACATCTCATTGGTGGGGTACAGTACATGATGATGAAAAATTCATTCTGCCCCAATCCTCATGCCTTCCTGTAAATGTAACATGACATCACCTGCTTGCTACAAGATTTCCCATTCTTTTAGCACGTTGGTAGTACCTCGGACACTCCATGTTTCTCTTGATCCTCTTTTCCCTCTGCCCAGTGGCCACCAACTTACTGGCAGTGTTGAATATAGTAAGAATGCATTTGCTCATGTAAACAACCCAGCAAAATTTGGGCTTTGTGTCATTGTGGGACTCAGCTTCTTTGCTCTAGTGATTGCTAGGATGTAAGATATGAGACTCAATATAAAGAAAACCAAGATCATGGCAACAGGCCCTATTAGTCCCTGGAAAATAGATGGGGAAGAAGTAGAAGCAGTGACAGATTTTACTTTCTTAGAATCAAAGCTCACTGCAGATGGTGATTGCAGCCATGAAATAAAAAGGTGACTGATTCTTGGGAGGCAAGCGATGAGAAACCTGGGGAACATAGTGAAAAGTAGAGACATCAAATTGCAAACAAAAATTTGTATAGTCAAAGCAATGGTATTCCCTGTGGCAATGTATGGTTGTGAGAGCTGGACCATTAGGAAAGCTGAGCGCAGAAGAATAGATGCCTTTGAGATGTGGTGTTCGAGGAGAATTTTGAGAGTACCCTGGACAGCAAGGAGAACAAATAGGTCAATCTTAGAAGAAATCAACCCTGACTGCTCCTTAAAAGGTCAAATTGTAAAGCTGAAGCTAAGGTACTTTGGACATCAAATGAGAATAGAGGGTTCACTTGAGAAGGCTTTGATGCTGGGAAAGGTGGAGGGCAAAAGAAAAAGGGGGTGGCCAAAAATGAGATGGCTAGATGGTATTGTGGACGCAATGGGCACAGAGCTGAGCGAGTTGAGGAGGATGGTGGAAGACAGAAGTGTCTGGCAGACAGTGGTCCATGGGGTCACAGAGGGTCGGAATCGACTATGCCACTGAACAACGACAAAAGATATGAAAAGTTGAGGACTACTGCTTATATCTTTCTGTGAGTTTTGAAATTTGCCCTGAAGTGGCCTTTAGGTGCATGATGTGTTATGTTTTTGGTTAAGACTTCCGAGACTAAAGAAGTTTTTCTAACAGTTCTTCTTTCTTCACCACAAGAAGATGCAATGTTACTTTTTTTCCCCTTCAAGCCACTCTGGCCTTTGGGAAGTAGCGAGCTGAAAGGTAGAAATGAACTGTGAAAGATGTTATCTTGAAATAGATGAGATAAAATAGACTGTCAGATTGTTTGGCTGTTAGAAGATTTTTTTTTCATGCTTCCCTGCAGTGTTGTAAATCCCCTTGACAACGTAGAATCAAAATCTCCACTGTGTTGCATTGGATTAGAATTTATCTTTTTTTTTTCTTTTGGTGCATTTCACATATCTCTCACAATCTGTATAATATCTGATGTTTCTTTTAAAAAATAAATTAAAACATTTTTGGTGGGGCTGTGCAAGTGCTGTGTAGAGTTTTAACTACAGTAAGGTTACTGAGAAACAAATCTTTCTTTTTCAGGTACCATATCCATTCCGGATATTGGCTATCATCCTGGCGATAGTCTTCCTATTCTTAACTCCTCAGAACAGTTCTTCTGAGTACATGCCACACCAGTCTCTCAGGTTCTTCAGTCACAATGTCCATCTATGTCCAGGGCCTCTCTTCCCAGGGATATTTCCTTGCAGAGTGAGTTGGAGTAGTCTATACTTTATGTTGTTCCTTATGATATGGCCAATGCATTGGAGCTTTCTTTGCTTAATGGTCTTAAAGAATTCTTGTTCTTTATCCATCTAGTGCAACACTTCTACATTAGTCGCGTGGTGAACCCATGATATCCTTAGCAGCCATCTGTAGATCCACATTTCAAAAGTTTTAATCAATTCACATACCACTTCTGTCAGAAGCTGTGCCTATTCTTGTCAGGAAATGGGTTTACTCATGAGTAGGCAGTCTTGTCCACCAGTGGTTGCTTCCTGCTTCCAAGCTGCTGCCTCCTAGCTAAGCAACCCAGGTTTCTAGATTAGTGTAGATAAGCTAGCACTGAGCCAAGTAAACACTCCAGGTATCTTCAGGTATTTTAAAAGTACAGTATATTGTAATCGGAGTAAGTTACAGAAGAAAGTTTATCAAAACTTCAGAAAACACATTCAAAATAAAGCTGCTCAAATGGAAAAGCCCAGACGTCCCCCTTATTGCGTAAGCAATGCTCAAAGCATCATGTCAAGAGAGCATCTTGGGCCCCACCTTCTGGGTTATATCTCCTACCTCAGGGTCCACCTCCTTGCCATCTCCCTAAAGGAATCCAGCCAATGATCATACAGCATAGCATGTCCATCGCACATTAGGTTCTATTTCTTCCAACCCCTGGGGCCAACATGTTTGCGCATTCCAATCCCTCTGGTATGTTCTAAAGGGTCTCCCAAGCATTGAAATCTCCATCTTGGATGAGGCTAAAACTAGAGCATAAATCCTCCCCTGACAATTCTCACCTTTTTGTGTATCATGGAAGACACTACCATGATTAGAAAAAGAAAGTGCCAGGCCTGCGTTGGTAACCTTACCTCTTCTTGGGCCTTCAGGAGTGTAAGAATGAGATGGGGAATTGCCACTACTGTTCCCAGTGCAGAAACTGGGTAGTTATGTATAGAAGGCTTGGAAAAGAATTGGTTCTGCACTGCCTTCTTCTATTCATTCTACTCTTCAAACAGCTGCTAGTTGTGAATGTGTATATGATTCTTAAAAAAACACATTGTAATGTATTGCTCTTTTTTCTGTAACTCTTGAGGTGCTTTCAGGAGGCTGAGGAAGGACACTGGCTCTTCCATGAGATTTTTGCTTGCAATGCCTAAGTCACTCAAGGTCAGGGTAATGGGGGAGGTAGTAATCCCCCTTGTTACATTATCCTCAAGTACAATACAGTGGTACCTCATACAACTATTTAAATCCGTTCCATGGGGCTCGTTGTTGTATGAAACAATTGCTATACAATGCATGCATCATATAGCGATTTTCCCTATGGGATGCATCGTACAACGATTTTTTTTGCTAAGTGGTTTTTCCCATTGAAAAATTGTTGTACAATTTTTTTCCTTAGGGAAAATAGTTATGCGGGACACTATTTCCCCCCAAAACCTAATTGTTATGCAATTTCGCTGCTATATGGGGCGATTGTTGTATGAGGTTCCACTGTGCTTTACTTTTCTCATTGCATAGGAATGAATGACAGCCATTCACATATGAATGGAAACAAATTCATGTGCTCAAAGATATAAGCTGGATGTAGGCTAAACCTTTTCCCCCATGCCAGGAGCGGGTTTTGTCTCCTCTCTGCCGTGTTTGAGGTTACATTCCATTCACCCTGTCTTTGTGATCTCAGTGGGATGTTAGCAGCCCTTTTCTAGGCACAGTTTCTTGCAGAGCTGTGCTTTTCCAGTTAAAGAAAAGATCTTTATTTTGTAACTTAAATCCCCCCCAAAAAATCTTACTTTGACTTAAATCCTCCCATGTTATGTAGCATATCTGGCAGCAAGGTCCAGTATCTCCAATGGTTTTGGTTTTGAGTGAGTACTTCGGCATCTTTGCATGTCATCTTCAGGGTCTTTAAATCTGCCATGAAAGTTCGTCACCATGTATTTCAAGGGCATCGTTGTTTGGCATTAGGAGGGATCCAGCTTATTGTCACCTTTGGGATCCAGTTTTTCTCTAGATGAAAAATATAACCTGCCATTTGGAGTCTTCTTCATGCAACAATGTTATGGAATTTGCACAAGCTACTCCTTCAAAGACCTCCTCCTCATTGGTAATGTGGTCAAAATAGCAAATCTGTAAAATTCAGCAGAGTCACCTCTGTTGCAAGACGTCAAGTCTCTTGTTGATGTTTGCGGATCGAGTTCTGTATATCTTCGGGTCATTTTCTTTGCTTCTTCCTAATCTTTGGCCTGGTCCCATTTTAAGTTTGTGATTTTTCTTTCATCAGTCAGCTTCCATGTTTTATCCTGAATCCACTGTTCCTTCAGTCTGCTTCATCTTCTCCCAGTTCTATTTGGGCACATTCTATGATGGGGTTCCTAAAGTTGTTCCAGAGGCCTTCCACATCTGTCACATCCTCAGACATGTCAAAATGATTTTGCAGCTCTAAAGCAAAGGAGCTGGCGATGGTATAGTCTTTGAGCTTTGCTGTTTCAAATGGTCTTTTTGGTATAGATTTTCTTTGATTTCTGAGGTTAACCTTGATTTCTGTTCTAACAAGGTAATTATCCAATCCAATATCTGCCCTTCTGTATGGCCTTGCATCTCACAGTGATTATTTCATTGAAAGTAAACAAACAGAAACATTTTCACATGGTGGACAACTGCTCTGTGGTTTAGACATGGGATGGGAAATGTGTACCAATCCAGCTGCTTCAGGTAAGCTACAGTTCTCATGAGCCTTAACTTCCATAGGTGATGGGAATTGCAGCTTTTCGTGATCTGAAAAGCTACATGTTCCCCATCTCTAGTCCACACTGTCATAGGGTGTTGCTAAAAGCTACTAATGTGACTGGCTTCAAAAAGGTAAAGTCAATTTAATTGTAAGAAGTAAGAAATAATAAAGATGAGTAACATTCTCAAAGAGAACTAGAATGGTGAATATAAAATAACAAAAAAATGTAGAGGTAAGCTTTCGTTATTGTATCCATCTAATTTTTTTTAATGCTACTTGCTCTTGAAGGCAAGACACTGAGATCAAGGCATCACATATGGAGAGTATGTGGCTGTTCCCAATGTCTTATCCAAACACTGTTTCCCTCCCTTTACCTCATGTTGTCAACCAGTGGAATGCTAACCATACTTTTCTCCCCTTCTCCAGTCCCTTGCCCAAATCTGTATCTGCAGCTGCATGGTTTGATTTTCACCTTGGACACAGGGAGCATGCTTTGGGTGAACTTGTTCTGCCTTGATCTCTATCGCAGCCTACAACATTTCAAAGCTATATACAAGCTGGAGAACTCTAGCAAGCGAGATGAGCACATCGATGTCAGACTGGACGGCTTCATGCTGAAGGTATTTTTGTACTCTAGTGTTCTGATATACACAAACCAAAAGGATATCCATGAGATAATGGGGAGAGAGGCAGTGTCTACCTTTCTAAAACAACCATTTTGTTTTTGAACTGCATCATTGCAGCTTGCAGAAAATTGACAGCTTTTCCCAGGTCCATATTAGAACAAATTGTAAAAGTTGCTAATTTATGATTGGTAATATGAATATATACTACTATTATTGATCCATATTATTATATTGTAAACCAGGAGTTCTCATCCTTTTTACGCCAAACAGCTTTGGGGTTGGATGACCATTTTGCCGTTTCTCCACCACATGGCATTTGCTGGTGTGGTGGAGGTAGTGGTGGGGCCACATGAAATGGAGCCATGGGCCACAGGTTGAGAATCCCTGTTGTAAACATTTGGTCTAATAATTTCTTTATTTAGTCTGTTTGATCATATGGCATTTGACAAAGGAAAAGAAGGCTTCATGATAGCAGCTAAATTGTATTATATCACATCAGCAACTGGGGCTCATCATTATACGCCAGTGAAGTAGGGTAGGAGGCCATAACAAAACAGGGTTTTATTGAGGATCTAAGCTGTGAAAAGTACTTCAGAGGAAGATCTGTTAGCTATTTCATCAGTGGCTCATGGAGAACCAAAAACTATCAGCAGGCATTTGATGTTGCTTGAGCTGATTCTGTTGGTAAAATGTCTTTCTGTTTTTACTGTAATCTGCTGGTGCATGTCAGTTCTGCTATCACTGTTGTCACAATGCCATCTGTAGGCAGTGATGCAGATTGGACAGTTATGAGCAGGCTCTGTGAAAGTTTCTTCTGGATCAATGCGTATAGAACAGGCTGTCACAAAAAATGCTTGATTTTCAAGAATATTCATCAACAGCCTTCTCATAGGCTACCATGGCATTATTTTGTCAATCACTGTGATTTTATCTGTATGTTTTTAATTACTGTATGCCACCTTTTCTTCCTTTATAAAAATAAAAATGGAATATAAATAAAGTAAATAATATTTCCTGTAGTTTAGCATGAACTATTGTTGTCTTGTTGGATAGTGTGCTGAATTTTAAAAATCTTGTCCAGTTGTCTATTCAGCCATGAAGTTGTTGTATGGCATTAGATAAATCACAGCCTGCCAGACTCAATTCTTTCTTATTAATATGAATAATCTGTCCTCATATGACTGTTGAGAGAATAAGTTAGAAATGTGTTATGCACTCATATAAGTGGAATTTGCTTTTTCCCCAATTGAGGATATATTGCATTGTTTACATTTATAGAAGTGATTTTATGTTCTTTCTCCTGTTTTCCCTGTATTGCTATAGCTAAACATCCCAGTAGAGAAGAAGGTATTTGATCATCAGGACCGTCCTCGTTGTCTGTCCATTCGCACATCAGAAATGACAGCTACTAACACAAGGCATGCTCCCCATTGCAGCTGTTTGGCCCTCCAGAACTTGTTCCGTAGATTTGCCTCTTCAGAATTCTTCCACGCTAGCTATACCCAATTCCCTAAACTCGAGGACAATTTCAGCCTCCTCCATACTCTTTTCTTACGTCATGCATATCAAGTGGACTCTAGAAGCCAGAAACTTACAGACTTTCGCTATTCCTCTGGCAGGTCCTCAGCTTCTGAAGACCTCTGGTCGGTTAATTTCATCCAGATCTCCCTGGACTTTGAGGGGACCAAAAGTTCAAAAGGCAAAGCCCTTAACTTCATATACCCCTTCCCGCTCTGTGTGTGGGCCTGCCTGCCAAAGAGATGGGAGGAAGCCCAGATATCAATTCAGCAGTTGTCCTCTGCCTCAAAAGTTAAAGTCCGGCCTTCTGCTAGCTTTAATGACCATGCCCGAGATCTGGTCATTTCCAGAGAAGAGCAGGTCTGCCAAAGATCTAAGAGTGAGCAGGACTTGAAAAGTATCTCTCTCATCCCTGATGCAAAGGGTGCCTTGGAAGAAGGTAACTTTGAGATCAACGGTAAAGAGAGTGATCAAGATGTGGAAGTATCTGCTGATGTTCATGTTCTTCTCTATTCAAGTGCACATGTGAGAGTGCGACTCAACCACTACCAGTATTTGATGCTACTTAGAATGAGGGAGGTCCTGCAGACGTTTCAAGAACAATTGACTCAAGACACTCAGGAAATGATGGGGTCCCCTCTAGATCCTATAACTACATGTATGGGCATCATGTTTAACAGTGCTGAGCTGGCCTTGCTAATGCATCCTATTCCAGGGTCTGCATTGGAACCTAGATCTGCTGATTCAGATACCACAAGTTTAATAGAATCTGAACTTTCCCCTTCAGACAGTAGGGAAGTATTAGTTGCTGAAGGCAGAGAGATGAAATCAGATGCTAGTTCAGAGAAGGAAGATGGTAGTCCCACAAAAGTACTAGAGGATAGTGGAATTGAAAACACAGACACAAGTGTGAGTGCATTACAGGATAGTATGCTTAGTATGCTGAAATCTCAGAGTGATGGATCTCTGGCAGGAGAAGAGTTTCCTGGCCAAAGAATTAAGGAAAGAGGCCCTATAGAAGAAGCATGTGAAGCAGAAGAAATCCTTGGTTCTGAGAGACAGCATGAGCTTGGCAGCCATCCTCAAGTTCTTCCTTCTAGCCCATCATCTATTGTAGATCCATTAGGCGGTATAAAGATCTCCCTCAATGGCCAAGAAGAGGTAATCCCATTGAAAAACATGGATATGGAATTATCCTCTGCGTTGCATATAACGAAAGGTGCCACCAAGGAAGCATTGCATGCTACCATGGATCTCACCAAAGAGGCCATGTCTATGACAAAGGATGCTTTGAGCTTGAGCAAGGAAAAGATGGCATCTACTGTGCAGAAGATGCTGTTTCATCCCCAAACCAAGTGAGTAATTTAAAAAATATTTTTGTAGCAGGACTATAAATAGAAGATGTTGGCTACAGAACAGTTTTGACCCCCGAAATCTAGAAAAATACGAGGGATGGATTATGATGATGAAAGATGTGGCTCTGACCACAGTGGCTTCCTGTTTACTTTGAAAAGTAAACATTGCATGTAACAATTTGGGATGCAACTGAAAGGTGATTCTGGGTCACTGATGCAGGTTTAGCCTCTATCAGTTGGCGTTCTGAAGTTAAACCTGTACAATTAGAAACCATGTGTAAAGCTCTACGGGAGGGTTCTGAATGTGTTCCTCACTCCTAACACTGTGGTCAGAGCCAGTGTTGTGTGGGAATGGGGTGTTATACTAAAACTAAAAAGATCTGGGTTCATATCCCTGCTTGACCACGGAAACTCATGAGTCTGTGTATGGGCTGGCAATGGTAAGCCACTCCTTGAGCATCTCATGTACCTTGAAAACCCAGTTAGAGTTGCTCTAATTGGAAGCAATCTGCACATAACAATAGAGCACCATATATCTGTCAGTAGCAGAGAAGTGGTGGTGGTATCAGTAACAAGGACTTCAATATATGTAGAGGAACCAAAACAAACCCCAGTTTTCATGCGCCCACAGTTCTCAGAATGCACAGCCCTTCACTGTCTGCCACTCCTTGTAATGATGGGTGTTTTTGTAATTGAGATGATCGGCATGCAGGTTTTTATGCTTGTTGGTAGGGACCCTGGACCAATGGCTGAAGAGGGAGCACCGACTTCGGGAAGAGGTGGTAGTGGACGGTTGCGTTTCTTCTCCGTGAAGAGGACCGCCTCACAGCATTCATTTGATACCAGCTCCTTAGATGGCAGTGGTCCTGAAGACAGGCTGTCAGTGGACAGTGATGGTAGTGATGGTTTTGTGATGCTTATGGACTCTGGTAATAAGAATAAATGTTTATGCATCCTTCCCTTGTATAAATTGCATGCATAGACTGTCATGTCCTTCGCTAAGCACGGAAGAGTAACAGAGGTGCTGTTTGCTTTGTGCAAAGTAGGGAGAGGTACAGTGGTGCCTCGCTTAAAGAGCATAATGCGTTCCACGGGATTGCTCTTTAAGCGAGTTTGCTCTTTAAGTGAAACACCATTGTAAATGACCAGTTGTGGAGGGGATTGCAAACCCCGATTTATTTGTTAAGCGAGTTTTTGGTTGGTTTTATTTGTTAAGCGAAACGAACATTCAGAGAAAATGCTGCTCTTTAAGCGAGTTACTCTTTAAGCGAAATGCTCTTTATGCAAGGTTTGACTGTACTTGGTTGGGATGAAAAGTAAAGAGCTGGTAAGCAAAAAGAAGAGGGGGGAGGAAAAATAAACTAAGAGTGAAGATGCCTTGAAATTGAAAGGGCATGCTTAGTTTTATGGGAACTAGAAATCAGAAACTTGAAGGTAAATAGGATGGAATAAGAAAAGGAGAGGGGATGGGGAATCTCACATAGGATTCAGGGTAGTGAACTGCTGTGGAAGATTTGCAGTGAGAAATGGATCTGTGTCACATGTTGGATGTGTTGTAATCAGTCTGTCTTGGGTAGTAGGTCTCTAGTAATATTTTCATGCTAAACATTATTTTCACATGAATAAGCCTGAAGCCAGGCATTCCCTAATGTAAAGGTTCTGAAATATTTATGTATAGCTTTCTCTTTGTGACAAAAATTCAGCAACCACATTTCAGGCTTCTCCATTGCAGGGGCCTAGTTCTGTTCCTGGGACCCTCTTCTTCTAGAACAGAGGTTCCCAACATGGGACATAGACCCTACAGGGAAACATCAATTCCCAGAAGCCTAAGTCAGTACATTGGCTGATCAGTGCTTTGGGGAATTGACTTAGGCTTCTGGGAACTGAAGTCCAAAAACCAAAGTTTGGGCAACACTGTTCTAGAAAGTGATTACCATGATATATGGTACTGGTGATGATCTTTCTAATTATGTGGATGAAATAGTTTTTAGATAGGGATTGAATTCAGTCTCATAGCTTGCTATGCTAAACAATTAGTTTTGACATATTCAGGTATCTTCTGACTATCCTTATAGTTTAGTTCTCAATTTCATTATGGGTAGATAAGTTTCTTTGTTATTCTGGATCTATTCATCTTGTTGCTTTGCCAAAGAATGTGAAACAGAAAGTAGATGGGTGTTAAAATATGGACCTATGGAAAAATCTGTTTCTTCCACTCTTAGTTCTCTGTTCCATTCAGTGCAACAGTGGTAATAAATAAGAATTGTGTTTAGTAGGCTATGTTCTTTAAATAACGTAACTCATACCCTTGAGTAATTTGGCAAAGTTAACAGAAAAATCATTAGTACCCTCCCATGAGAAATATGTGTAGAAATATTATCACTGCTGTTCTGATGTTTCTACTTAGTTCTAGACTCAGCTGATTTTTATACAGAATGCCTAAACTTTGGAGTACATTTCAGTTTGTAAATATTTGAATGTCTTTAAAAACTGTTTTCTTGGTGGCAAAACCTGAAGGGTTTAATGAAATATGCTTTCTGGGCCACAAGATGAAGTGAGGGAATCTTGGGAATTTACTAAGATTTATTCTAAAACATTCTAGTATAGGACTCCTAAGACAGGTAAAATGTTTTCCTAAAAGCTTTAACTCAGAAATAACAGTCCTCTTTGGACTAAACTATCTGTTAGTTTAAACTGCGGTAGCTCAAGTGGTTAAGATGCTGAAATCGATGACTGGAAGTTTGGAGTTTGATTCTCGAGTATTGCATGATGGAATGAGCTCCTGTCAATGTCCCAGCTCCTGCCAACCCCTAGCAGTTCAAAAGCAAAGAATTGCAAGTAGATAAATAGGTACCAATTTGGTGGGAAGGTAAACAGCATTCTGTGGACTCCCGTTGAGACATGCCTGCCACGTATCCACAGAAACATCTGCAGACACAGACAGCACTGGATCTTTGGCTGTAATCAGAGATGAGTACTGAGCCCTAGAGTCGGATACGACTGGCTTCTGAGCAAGGGCGAACTTTACCTGAACGTCTCCCTTGCTCGAAAACCAGTTGTATCCGACTCTAGGAGGTAGTGCTCATTTCTGTTTCCAGCCAAAGAGCCATCGCTGTCTGTGTCTGCAGCCGTGTCCATGGTCATGGGGAGGCATGACTAGGCACCGAAGTGCACAGAACACTGTTATTTTTGCTGCCAAAGTGGTACCTATTTATCTACTTGCAATTTCTTGCTTTCAAACTGCTAGGTTGGCATGATCTGTTAGTTTAGACTCATTTTAAAAATCCTTGCCCACCCGAGCATGTAACAGATAAGTTTCAGAATTCAGAGAATTCTGTCTCAGCTAGAAGAATGTTACAGATGTAGAGATCAGAATTCATAATATAAATGAAGGACCATCCTGTGATGACATAATCTTTTTTCAGAGCCTAGCCTGGATCCTCTTCCACCAGGACGTCTAACCCCAGTCCTTGATGATGCTGCAAATATCAGAGCGTGTTCTCCAGCAGATGAAGGAGGAGGATCAACATACATTAACAGCTCGGCTTCTCTAAGTGGAGAGGAGCCCATTCCCCAGCAGGTCAGCCCTCACCTCTGTTGTTTTAGCCAATATTTTTGCCTGAAGAGTTTGGGAAGGAGCAGCAACATTGCAGCTCCCCTATGTTGATTAGATTTATTTTCTTTTAGGTGTCTGTCCTGGTGCTGAAAATGAGTGAGATTAACTGTGTGATAGAAACCAAAGGAGAGGACGTGGCACTTGCCCTTCAGGTTATGGAGCTCACCCCTGAAGACCTCGGAAATATGAGTATGTGGCACTATCTGCAAAGTGACTCCACGGGTATGTTGTTAGCCAGTGGAATATTGGGCTACAGTTTAACACACCACCACATGTATGGAGATTTGTAGGTGCAAAGACTGCCATGAGTGTAGGCCGTAGAGTCTCAACTTGCGGCCAGCAGGCTGAATGCAGCCTGTGGCACCATTTCATGTGGCCTCCCACTGCCGCCATCACATCAGGAATTGCCATGTGGTGGAGGAAGGGCAAAATGGCCACCTGGCCCCCAAAACTTTTGAGGGAGTGTGACCCAGCTCCTGGCTTTAAAAGGTTGAGAACTCCTGGTGTAGGCAGTCAGGAGCCTGCATACGTGGGAAGTTTGTCCTCAGCTTTTACCCATGGGTTTTGGGGGAGGGAAGCCAGTCTCTCTCTCCTTGCATACTCTCAGAATCTGTGTAAAACATCTGCAGGGCACAGGAGACAAGGAGAAAGCCCTTTTGCAAGGACAGATCTTTTGCTCCCATATTTCTTTCCTTACAAACTTCTACAGTATGGGTTACAGACTCTTAATTTGAGAAGGTTTTTTTTTTAAGTTGACTGTGATGAATTAACATAAATGACACTTGCTGAAACAGGTTTTGCTCCTCAGTTGCTGCTTGCTTCCTCCAACGGCACGCAGCAATTGAGTGGTGGTCTAAAAACAAAAGGTTTGACAAGTGTAGGACACAGGATTGGGAGAAAGTAGTAGATAATTGTTTAAAAAGATGCTGCAGCCTACGTTGGTTGGCAGCCTTGATTCCCTAACTCTGTATCAGTCAGCTTGAGTGTTCCTTAGTGAGAGCTGAGGAAATTGCCTTCTCTAAATACTCTGTCCACTGTTAGGTTGTTCCACATTTATTGAACTAAGTACTGTTTTAAACAAGAAAAAGAGACCAAGTTGGACACATAAGCCAACTGAAGAGACCTTGTGGACTGACTCTGATCAAGAGCTTCACTGACCTGATCCACTGCAGATACATGTCAATGGTCCCATTACAGTGTTTACTCCCCAGTGTTGCTTGACTGTGACTCCCATCATCTCTCGACATTGGCTATATAGAACTACAGCTGATGGAAGTTGCAGTCTAGTAACATTGGAAGGGCCATACATTTCCTGCCTTTGTAGTTCAAAACTGCCCCTTTGCTGCTGTGCATAAACAAGTCTTATTTCAACTACTTATATTGTATTTGCATTTTGAATCCTAAATTGTATTATGGATACCTTATGGTAAGCAGATAAAATTAGGTTTCAGAATTAGATGTGGGCATATGCTGGCTGGATAGTTCAATGAGCTAGGGACAGTATCTGGCTTTAGAGTTAGATGTTGGCAAGTTTCCCACTGGAAGAGCAGCCTTGGGCAAGTGGCATAGTTGTAGGGTGTATCAGAGAATAAACAAACAAATGTTGCAGCTCTTTAAAGACTAACTGCTATATTTTTAATACAGTAATACCTCGGATAACGCTAAGACTTGGTTCCACAAGTCTTGGTGTTATCCGATTTTAGTGTTATCCGATGCATGTTAAAATCCTATGGGATGGATCGGATAACGTTAAAGCTCCATAGAGATACATTGTAACCGCACAGGATTTAGCGGTTGTTATCCGATCCATCCCATAGGACCTTAACGTTATTCGATCCAATTCTCCTCCCCAGATTACTTAACGTTATGCGATTTTAGCGCTATCCGAGGTAAACGTTTTCCGAGGTATTACTGTATGAGCTTTCGTGGATCAAATCCACTTCATCAGACTTGATCCACGGAAGCTCGCATTAAAAATATAGCAGTTAGTTTTTAAAGCGCTGCAGTGTTTTTGTTTTATTTTTACTATTATTTTGTTTCTTCTGATAGATCTGAAACACAGACTAACACGGCTACTATTCCAAACTTTTCAGTCCTAGGGTGCTCTCAGATGGTGGGATGGATAAACCACTTCTCAGTACACTCTAACTCAAAAACCCTAAAAGGGTCACCATAAGTCTGAATTGACTCGATGGCACACAAGTTGTTGTTGTTGTTGGTGGTGGTGGTTGTGTGTGTGTGTGTGCGTGCGTGTGCATGTGTTAGGTTATATTATCAGCAAAAGTTTCCATCTAATCCAGTTGTTCCCAACATGGAGCACAGGCCTCACAGAGGAACTTCAATTCCGAGAAGCCTAAGTCAGTACATTGACTAATCAGTTCTTTGGGGACCTGACTTAGGCTTCTGGGAACTGAAGTCCAAAAACCAAAGGTTGGGAAACACTGGTCTAATGTCTTTTAAACGTGAAAGTTGTAAGTTTCTGTCGTACATTTCTTGGCCACTAGATGACACAAGACCAAAACAGGATGGCATTACTGTATCGCTAATGTAAAATATTTATGTTTCTTAGTACCAAAAAGCCTTCGTTTAAAAACAGCTACAGTTTTAAAAGTCAGTTTTAGGAAAGGCTAATGGCTATTTCATGAGAAAAAAGGCATGATTATTTAGTGAATTGGTAGTAAAATGCATTTCCGGTAAAAAATTTTTTGAAGTGGTAGCTGTGTTAGCCTGTGCAAGCATATCAGAGAGTAAACAAAACAGCAACAAAAAGACAAAAAAATGTTATGGCACCTTAAAGACTAAGTCCTGTATTTAAATGTGAGCTTCGCCAGGCTGGTAAAGTAAGAGAGAAAATAAACAGTAGTTGCGGTTTCTGTTGGTGAAACAGATGGCCCAAAACTGAATTAAATCAATCTGCAAGAAGCTTTCAGCAGCTAATACAATTAACTGTGTAAACAAGTTTGGTAACAAAAAAGATAAAATATTGATGAACCTCCCAGAGAGTACACTAAGCACTGTGGGGCAGTATATAAATGTGATTGCTTTGCTATAAAATTAGCAATGTTGTAAGCTAGAATGTCTTTCCATTATGGATGTTTTGTGCTTCTAGGAGACCAAGATTCAGAGAGGCCTGAAGCCCCTGAAACTAGCCAGACAGAGCCTCACATATGTTTGCGATATGAAATAGGACCAAGTGCTACAGTGCACTCACCTCTGGCTGTCCAAAATGGATTTTTCCACTTGCTGGTCCATAGCTATCGTGCAGAGCTGCTGACATCCTCTCTTTCCAGCCTTGCATCCTTCATTGAGGATGAGGTGATCCCCGAAGTGATCCCCATGAAAATTGAAATTGTGGATACCAAGGTTGTGCTGAAGGTGAGTGGGTGTGTATTTTTAGAATTAGTAACAAATGGAAGGTTATATAGATCCAAATTTTCAAGCCTACAGGAGAACAGATGCTGAAGAAGAATGGAAAATGGTTTCTTCAAAGGTATGCTGCCGCTTGACTAGCATTTTAGAGTTCAGCAAACACATGGATGATCTAGTGTAGATACAGTGCTACCTTGCTTGAAGAGCATAATGCATTCCACGGGGTTGCTCTTTAAGCGAGTTTGCTCTTCAGGAGAAACAACATTGTAAGTGACCAATTGTGACTTCTGGTGGGGTGGGGGAGATTGTGAACCTTGATTTAGTTGTTAAGTGAGTTTTTGCTTGGTTTTAGTTGTTAAACGAGGCAACCATTCAAAGAAAATTCTGCTCTTTAAGTGAGGTTTTACTGTACTGAGTGGACTTGGAGTTTCAAAGAGGTTTGACGTAGGCTCCTCCCTAAAAATCCTCTTTAAAGCAGGGGTGCCCAAACTTTTCAAGCTGTGGGCCAGTTGTGTGGTTCAGGGGGTCGGTCACTATGGCCCATGGATCAGATCTGGCCCCCAATGCTTCATCCGGCCCACAAAGCCCTTATCATTCCCAGAAGCGGAAGTAAAACGTGCCTGTACAGGTGTGTTTTACTTCTGCTTTCAGGAGTGATGAGGGCTTCATGGGCTAGATGAATTGGCATTGGGGGCTGGATCCGGCCCATGGGCTGTAGTTTGGGCAGTCCTGCTTTAAAGATTCTCAAGTAACTTTGCAGTTATGGGTCATCTTCTATATTGGCAACTATTTTAAAAATAGTATACAAAGTAGTGAAGGGTCTATGATTGGGCCTTGGATCTGCATTAGAAATGTTATTTTTTTTAAAAAAAAACTATTTGTAAATGATTTGAATGGTTAGATGGCAAATTAGAAAGTAGCACCTAATTATTCAAGTTAAAAAAAAGGTTTGAAAGCTGTAGAAAGATTTGTCAACACTGGAGGAAGAAACAAATGTCACTTTCTCAGGGGTTATACCCGAGGCACCAAGGCATCTGGTCACACCTAGAGAGGCAAAAAAAGCAGTAACCACACCCTCTGGAATGAATTGCCCTGGAGATAAGAACTGTTCCTATTCAATTAACATTTCATAAGTCATTAAAGACTTACTTTTGTCAGCAAACTTTTAAAGTCTTATAAGATCAGGAGAACTGCATAATGTTGGTCCTAGATTTATTATTTTTATCATTAAACTTCCACTTACTTTATTACCATAGCAAGATAACCTAGCCAGACTTAGCAGGGCAGTTTACAATATCATAAATACATAGCATAAACACACATGTACATGCACATGCACAAGTGTGTGTTTTTATGCTATGTGTTTATGATATTGTAAACTGCTCTGCTAAGACTGGCCAGCTTATCCTGCTATGGTAATAGAGCAGACCAGTGATGGCAAACTGTGGCACTCTAGCTGTTCCTGAACTTTAATTCCCAGAAACACTGATCAGCAGGTGTGCTGACATCTGGTAGTTGATATTAAAGAACACCTGGAGTGCCAAGGTTCACTATCTTGGGAGTAGACCATGCTGCCAGCGACTCAATGCCAAGTATCAGGCAGCAGTTAACTAAGCTGCCAACCCTGAGGACTAACAGCCTTGGCAAAGTCCACAGGGAAAGGTGATGGTCCCCAAGTGAATTAAATCCCACTTGAATCCATCTTGATTCAAGGTCGCAATTTCATCAATACTGGCCTGGGGCCGAGGAGGGCTTTGTGTGCCCAAAGTACTCAGGATCAGAAGTGACTTGTGGAACTGGATGAGTGGTATGGATGTCATGCTGTGGTGCAGAAGGCAAATGGAAGTGCACTGCATTATATTGTTGCCAGCACAATCTTAATGGCTGAATTGCCATGAGGATGGCCAATATTTGGAATCTGATACGGCACTTCAAGAAGGTGAATGCCCAAGGGAAGGGAAGGCACAAAAACTGCTCCCAAAACAAGGATTAAAATTGCCTTTCATTGCAATAAATGTTAGAGCATCTCTTCTTTTTGAAAATTGTTCTTCTAAGGAAATGGTGCATAGAAGCATTGTTGTAGATACAACAAATAAATCATCTTTGTTTGTTTTTTCAGGATGACAGTCCTCGCGTGTATCCGACGTCACCTGGTGCCATCCCTATAATCTTGGTGATGGACCACGTTGCTGTTTGTTGTAATGATGATGGAGAGTTTGTTGTGAGAGGTCAGTCCTACCTTTTCCAGTGGCATTAACTAAAAAAGATTGAGACTGTTAACATCTAAGCATCTCCTAGAAACCACTAACATGTCTTAGCTTTTGTTTTCTTGCTACTGTTAACCTGTAATAATGAATATAATGCTTACGTTAGATGTTCTGCAAAAGAGTTTAGAGGGACTGCGGTGGCTCAGGGGTTAAGACATTGAACTTGATGACTGGAAGGCCAGCAAGTTGTCAGTTCGAGACCCAGGTACTGCACGACGGACTGAGACCCTGTCTCTGTCCCAGCTCCTGTCAACCTAGCAGTTCCAAAGCAAGAAACTGCAAGTAGATAAATAGGTACCACTTCGATGGGAAGATAATCAGCATTCTGTACACTCCAGTGTCGAGTCATGCCTGCCACATGTCCATGGAAACATCTGCAGACTGAGACAGGCTGTAAACAGAGATGAGCACTGGACTCTAGAGTTGGATACGAGTGGCTTTCAAACAAGGGTGACATAAAATAGTTTAAAAGAAGGCTAAATCTGCTTGCTGGCATTTTATGTCACTGCTCCTCTATTGCCTTTCCTTATCAGTTTCTCAACTGGAAAAATGTAGAAAAGGGAGGGTTTTTAAAAGCTTTCTGTGATAAGACTGTTCCTGTCTATCTCCTGGTAATATATGTGTTACTTTCCAGCTTCACAAGAAGAGGGATCGTCTGTGCAGAAAGTGCCTCAGAAAGTCTTGAAGAAGCAGAGGTTCCCAGTAGAGAAAAATTCTGTTGTTTCTACAGGAATGGCTGATGAGTTACAGGTAGGCTGGATGTCCTTATGGTGAAACTCACAGGCTGCAATTGATGAAGAAAGCGGGATAAAGAAAACCCCACTTCTTTATTTGTGTCAGAGGCACCACAAGCATATAATAAACTACAAAGCTAAAATTAATTATCTAACACAAACAGGAATTAGTTGACATCCGCCCAATATCCACCACATCAACAGCATTTCCTCTTGCCAACATAAGGTACTCAGTACACGTTGAGGGGCATTGTGCGCATTTCATCATATGGGTGATTCACGCAGGCTGTTGTCTACAGGGAAACCCCTTTCTCAGATTAGCCCTTGATCTTCCTGCCTCTGCACGCAGTCTATTTAATGCTTTCCACACAGGCCATGCTTGTTCTTGGGCAGGGAGTAGAGTCATGTGGGTCTGCCCAGTTATCTGGTAGCTCCTTGCTCACCTTCTGTAGTTTTAAGGCCGTCTGTGGGGGCTGGTTGTTCAGAGGGGCAAAAGTTGTGAGGAAGGTATGCTTTGTTTTCAGTCTCTGCTTTGGTTTACTTGCAATGTCCTGCTAGGTTGACAGGAGCTCACTCCATCACTCAGCACTTGACTCTCAAACTGCTGACCTGCTGACCTTCAAGCTCAGCATCTTAACCACTTTTTTGAAAATTAGAAATATGAAAAAACAAACATTGGGGAGCTCAGAGAGAGTCTTTAGGATGTCCCTAGAACCTTCCTTTATTACTTATTTATTGCATGTATTACTTGTCATTTGTGTGGGGGAAGGCTCTGGTTGGCTTACAATATAGATACTAACTCAGCTCTGCTGTCAGGCAGTGGAACCCCATATAACGAATGCTTCGTATAACGAAAAATTCGTACGGTGAAGCATTTTTGCACTATTGACGATGCACCGTATAATGGAAAAATGTTTGTTATGTGAAGCGCTATTGACATTACCCTTTACAATGGGGGGGATTCATTGTATGGGGTATCGCCAATAGCGCTTCGTATAACAAACCTTTTTTGTTATATGGTTTATCGCCAATAGCAATTTGTATAACAAAAAAAACCATATAGCAAATTGCTCTGCAGAACAGAGTTTTTTCGTTATACGAGGTTCTACTGTACATTGCAAAAAGAATAAGAGATGTGGCAGGTCTATGTATGTGTGAGAGAGGGAATATTTTGTGAACCAGGCCAGTGTACTTTTGCATTTTCATATATCAAAAGGAAAGAAAAGAGATGTGTGCTCTTCAGACAAAGATATTTTGTACTATTGTTATCTTTTGTTATTACTGTTGTTTTTGAGAAAAGGTGGCGTGTGCCCTGAATATTTAAGATACAGTAAAACCTCATATAACACTAAAACCTGGTTCCACAAGTCTTGGTGTTATATGATTTTTAGTGTTATCTGATCCTCTATGGCAAGGGTGCCCAAACTTTTCGGCCCGGGGGCCGGATAACATTTTATCAGATGCTCCGAGGGCCGAACTATCTCTCCATGGTACATCAATCCACCCAGCCTTGCCGCCGCCACCACCACCACTAACGCTTTTGCCGCCGGCTCCTCTTTCGCCGGCTCCTCCTTTGCCGCCTTCGCGGTGTCCTTTAAAAGTGTCCTTTTAAAAAAATATGACAGATCCTAGAAACTCACATCCAGCTTGGTCATTGTGGCATCCAAGGAGCTGTTGTTGTGTTCCAAAGCTTCAGGTAGGTGGGATTTTAATTAGCAATGAAAAGTCATTAGCCTTAGAAAAGATCTGCTTCCTGACATCATGTCAGGAAGCAGATCTTTTCTAAGGCTAGTGACTTTTCATTGCTAATTAAAACCCCACCTACCTGAAACTTTGGATTTTAATTAGCAATGAAAAGTCATTAGCCTTAGAAAAGATCTGCTTCCTGACATGATGTCAGGAAGCAGATCTTTTATAAGGCTAGTGACTTTTCATTGCTAATTAAAACCCCACGTACCTGGAACTTTGGATTTTAATTAGCAATGAAAAGTCATTAGCCTTAGAAAAGATCTGCTTCCTGACATCATGTCAGGAAGCAGATCTTTTCTAAGGCTAATGACTTTTCATTGCCAATTAAAACCCCACCTACCTGAAACTTTGGAATTTAATTAGCAATGAAAAGTCATTAGCCTTAGAAAAGACCCGCTTCCTGACATCATGTCAGGAAGCAGATCTTTTATAAGGCTAATGACTTTTCATTGCCAATTAAAACCCCACCTACCTGAAACTTTGGAATTTAGCCTTAGAAAAGATCTGCTTCCTGACATCATGTCCTGCCTGGCTTGCTGCAGCCTCAGAGGGTGGGGGAACTTCAAAATTAGCGCGCATTGGGTCTCCCAATCAATTTAAAATCAGGAATTACACAATGCACAGCCATAATACTGTAAATCAATTTTGACTTCCAACTTATACCAATACTTGAATCAGTGTAAAATAAATCACTTCAGACCAGTGATGGTGAACCTTGGCACTCCAGGTGTTCTTGGACTTCAATTACCAGAAGCCTAAATCAGCACTTCTGGTTATCAGGACATCTGAGAATTGAAGTTCCATAACACCTGAACTACCAAGGTTTGCCATCACTGGTTTAGACTTTGTGCCCACTCCTGTTAATGTTTACCTGGGAAAGCCCAGATAAACTTGCAGCAGGAGGTGACATAGATTACAGCTGATTGGCAGAGGCAGCATTAACAGATCTGCTGCATCTCTCTACAGCTGCAGATCAGCTGACACCAGTTACTACCAATCAGTGGGAGCCCCTCTACTGCTATAGTGCATTGTTTTTTCAAAAAATATTTATTCAAAGTGTCATAGCACTAGGACTCTTCAAATAAACATTTTTTTAAAAAGAATTACTGGTGGGTGATTAGCTAGGAATAGCAGTTAGTCTTTAAAGTGCTACTGTGTATTTTATTTTATTTGTTTTGTTTTCTGAGATAGCTAGGAATGGTCTCCCTTGATCAGCTGTAGTCTGTTTTCACTGATCAGTGGCTTTGATCTGCCCTGGTAGTGCAGACAGATTTCCAGCTGATGAAGGAGAACATAACCATTTGGTCCACAGCATCTCTGATGCCATCGTGACTGCCAATCGGCTTACCTGGGACATCTCTATACCGCCAGTCAGCTGATCAATGGGAAATCTCATGCCGGCAGCGGAGATGCCACTGATTAGCTGGGGACAGTTTGCCCCATCAACTGGAGCTACCTCTGCTGCCAGAGTAGAGTGCAGCCACTATAGACATACAGTGTATCTAAATAGCTTTACAGTACTGCATATATACATATGGGACTGCAGTGGCTCAAGTCACTAAGACACTGACTGGGAGGTGGAAGGTCAGCAGTTCGATTCCCGAGTACTGCAGGACGGAATGAGCTCCCGTCTCTGTCCCAGCTCCTGCCAACCTAGCAGTTCAAAACCAAGAAATTGCAAGTAGATAAATAGGGACCAGTTCAGTGGGAAAGTAACAAGTGTTCTGTGGGCTGCAGTGTCTAGTCATGCTTGCCATAAGACCACAGAAATGCCTGCAGAAGCAGACAGCACTAGCTCTTTGGATTTGAAACAGATGAGCACTGACCCCTAGAGTCGGATACGACTGGCTTTCGAGGAAGAGAAACCTTTACCTTTATATATACATATAACCTAGCAGTTCAAAAGCAAGACATTGCAAGTAGATAAATAGGGACCAGTTCGGTGGGAAGGTAACAAGTGTTCTGTGGGCTGCAGTGTCTAGTCATGCCTGCCACATGACCATGGAAACGTCTGCAGAAGCAGACAGCACTAGCTCTTTGGATTTGAAACAGAGATAAGCATTGACCCCTAGAGTCGGATACGACTGGCTTTCGAGCAAGGGAAACCTTTACCTTTACTATTGCAAGTAGATAAATAGGGACCAGTTCGGTGGGAACGTAACAAGTGTTCTGTGGGCTGCAGTGTCTAGTCATGCCTGCCACATGACCATGGAAACGTCTGCAGAAGCAGACAGCGCTAGCTCTTTGGATTTGAAACAGAGATAAGCATTGACCCCTAGAGTCGGATACGACTGGCTTTCGAGCAAGGGAAACCTTTACCTTTACGATTGCAAGTAGATAAATAGGGACCAGTTCGGTGGGAAGGTAACAAGTGTTCTGTGGGCTGCAGTGTCTAGTCATGCCTGCCACATGACCACAGAAATGCCTGCAGAAGCAGACAGCACTAGCTCTTTGGATTTGAAACAGATGAGCACTGACCCCTAGAGTCGGATACGACTGGCTTTCGAGGAAGAGAAACCTTTACCTTTATATATACTTATAACCTAGCAGTTCAAAAGCAAGAGATTGCAAGTAGATAAATAGGGACCAGTTCGGTGGGAAGGTAACAAGTGTTCTGTGGGCTGCAGTGTCTAGTCATGCCTGCCACATGACCATGGAAACGTCTGCAGAAGCAGACAGCGCTAGCTCTTTGGATTTGAAACAGAGATGAGCACTGACCCCTAGAGTCGGATACGACTGGCTTTCGAGCAAGGGAAACCTTTACATTTACGACTGCAAGTAGATAAATAGGGACCAGTTCGGTGGGAAGGTAACAAGTGTTCTCTGGGCTGCAGTGTCTAGTCATGCCTGCCACATGACCATGGAAACGTCTGCAGAAGCAGACAGCGCTAGCTCTTTGGATTTGAAACAGAGATGAGCACTGACCCCTAGAGTCGGATACGACTGGCTTTCGAGCAACGGAAACCTTTACTTTTACGATTGCAAGTAGATAAATAGGGACCGGTTCAGTGGGAAGGTAACAAGTGTTCTGTGGGCTGCAGTGTCTAGTCATGCCTGCCACATGACCATGGAAACGTCTGCAGAAGCAGACAGCACTAGCTCTTTGGATTTGAAACAGATGAGCACTGACCCCTAGAGTCAGATACGACTGGCTTTCGAGCAAGAGAAACCTTTACCAAATTTAATGCATTCTCCAGGGCCGTTTGTAGACTAACTCCTGTATTTAAATTTGAGCTTTTGTAGACTAACTCCTGTATTTAAATTTGAGCTGTACAGTATTTAAATTTGAGGTGGATTTGAGATCAAATCCACCACATCAGGCAGAAGAGCAAAGCTTCGTGGGTTGAATTTGTAAGAGCACATCAACTCCACAGGCACACAATGACAGGGCAAGCCTAAAGGTAAAGTAACGTCTCTTTTTGCAACTGATGAAAAATCCCAGGTTATTTAAACCTTTGCAATTGCAAAAGGTTGCAGAGCAAACTTCTTTGCACAAGCGAGCTGAAAAGCAACATTTGTTGCTTCTGACAGTAAGGGAACATCCCGGGGGTCTTATTCAAACCTCCTACAAAGGGCTGCAAAACAAACTTCTTTTGCCCAGCCAATGGATGGGTGGATGCATTATGCATTGTGGCACCTGATAAGTTGTGAACTTTTTTTGCTTCTCTTCTGATATCTTAAGTTTGCAATACACGGAGCCTGACAAAGAGATCTGAAGAACTCTAAACCTCGCTTCCCTCCCCCTCCCCCCTGCTCCTGGCTTTCTTTTTTAATTGCTTTAAATCAGGCATGCCCAACCTACTTACTTTTAGCTCCGACTGAGGTCCCTCTCTCCACTCTGGCGTATTGATTCAGCCATTCTAAAGTAGATCCGGCTGAACTCCTAGTACTAAGCAGGAGGAGGAAGGAACTAGGCAAATCACTCTTTCACTGACTTGTGATCCCTCCGCCCAAAAAAAAAGTTCGCCCAAAATTTTTTTTAAAAAAAATAAAATAAAATTATAAGAGTTCTTATACCATGTCGGGGGCCGGATGAAATGGCCTGGCGGGCCGGATCCGGCCCGCGGGCCGTAGTTTGGGCATGCCTGCTCTATGGGATCCATAGAGATACATTGTAACCACACAGGCTTTAGCGGTTGTTATCTGAAGCATCCCATAGGATCTTAATGTTATCTGATGCAATTCTTCCCCCCAGATTCCTTAATGTTATGCGATTTTAGTGTTATTCGATACTAATGTTATATGAGGTATTACTGTACTTATCTGTCCCACTGACGTTTGGCTTGATGTTTGTTGTATAATTTTTACATGCTTTTGTTTTCAGTTGTTATAGCTGAGAACACATAAATGCAGACACTGGTCATAAAAATCACGGATTGTCTAGAATGTGCCTCATTTTCAGCATAGTATCTAAGAGTCTCTGGTAGAAATCTATTGCTATCTTAAGACCTCCCATTTCATCCCACAATATATGCTGGAGGATGAAATTGGTAATCTAAACTCTTTTCTAATCTGATGTAAACATTTGGAACCCAGATTATTTTCTGTTTTGAAGAACATTTGAGACCAGTTTCTCCATTCGATAGCTCTGCCTCAGTATGAGTGAGTAGTCCTGCTGTAAATTTCTTTAGATCTCGAGTTCCCAGCCTAAGGGCCATGGGCTGGATCCGGCCCACAGCGCCATTTCATGTGGCCCCCCACCCCTCCAAGGGCATTTGAGAACAAAAATGGCTGCCTCCTTTGAAGCTATTGGGACAAAATGGCTACTCCCAGGCAGGGCAAAATGGTTGTCCAGCCCTCGAAGCTGGCCAAGAACATGCCCTGGCCCCTGGCTTGAAAAGGTTGGGAACACCTGCTTTAGATATGCTTACTTGTTGCTTCCTGTTTTGTCTATTGTAGATTAAAGAAATGCCAGCTTTGGAGAAAGAACTACAGGTCACCAAAGAAGCCCTTGCAGAAGCTAAACTGGACAAAGTCCGCCTACTACAGGAAATTAGGAAATATGATCCTCTCTTCCAGCTTTGACAGCAGAGGCCTGGGCTATAAATGCTCAGGGTAATCAGAGGTCACTACCAGCATTGAAAAAGCTTACTTGTTGCAAAGCAGTTGTCTAGGCTATATTCGGTGCAAAACTATAGCCATATGAATAGAAATGGGCTTCCATTGTAGCAAATGGAAGTGGGAAGACAGCGGAATAACATCTAGGGGGGAATCATCAGGCGTGTTGGATTTTGCAACTACTGTATGTACCTATGAGTACTCCATCCAGAGCATAGGGGCGCTGAATCTAAAGGCTGCCAAGCCCCATGAAGAAATATCACGTCCAGGTTTTCTAAAAGTGGTGCTGACAAACTCTGACTCTTTCTACTGTAGACCGATGTCATGATTAGCTTCTGCTGGAGGAGGTGGATGACTGTTGGGGTCTTGCCGTATCCTGATGCAGTACGTTCGTTCTCCTTATTTGAGGCCTTTTTTAGGCATTGAAAATAAAATTATTGGAATTTTGGTGCAGAAGTCTGAGGCGTTGAAGATGAGCGAAGAGTTGTAAACCCAGTGTAGAAATAGGTTGCTAGAAGCAGGAATATGAAGACCTGTCAACTATCATGGTATTCAAAAGAGAGCTTGAGCAGCTGTAATTTCCCACTAAACAGTTTCCTATTTGTTTACAGTAATGCTGTGTTAGTGGAGTGGTTCTTACCAGCCTGCCTCATGCTCCTTGAGAAGCACTATCCACATACTCTTCTATTGCCTTTGGGCATCATAACCCTTTCTGGGTATGATTTGTCGAGAAGCTACCTGTTTAACAAATGTCCTGTTCAAAGTTACTAGAAACATCTCACTTCCTGTAGCATTACACTAACACTGGTAAGATTGAATAGGCACAGAGGAAGTGAAGTTCCATCTGTCATGTACTACATTTAAGAGTTCCATTTCATAAATGATGAACCATGAACTGTATCCAAGGATATGTAGTCCAGATTAATGCTAGTATAAAATTACAGCACGTAATTATAAAGCAGCTGAACACTTGATCCTGCCCCACCATTCTTGCCTTCATGTGGATATACTATTTATCTGATTGTTTCAGATGAATGAAAAAGAGGTTAAGCTGTGGAATATGCTGGGCCAATGTTAACTTTCTTAGGCTGTTTGTGTAAAGAAGGTGATAGGTCTCAAAATAATAAAGAGGATCTTTTTTTTTTAAAGCAGAATCTAGAAGATGGGTGTACAATAGAAAAATAAAGATGCAGTAACACCTGGGGAAAGGGAGATACTAATAACATTGCAGAAAAATGTTAAAAACTAATTTAAGGAAGCCATCACTATATTAATGACCAGAATCCAATTGACAACTTATGCTTCTGTAAGTGAAATGGCTTATCTTACAGCAGCCAATTGGCTCTAATTCACAAGGCACTTGATTATGTTCCTAGGAATGTAGGAATGCAACAAACATCCTTATTATTTATGGGCAATTTTTTGTTGTTGTGACTTACTCCTTTTTATTTATGCAAGTGTAGAGTTGCCATATGTCCTGGTTTTCCAGGTTTTTCCCCGGATTCAAGCTGTCCCGGCCAGTTCAAGAAAAAAACATGTATAAGTCCTGGATTTTAAGTTTGAACAAAGGAAGCAAGCTCACCCCTCACCAAGGGATTTTTGCAAAGAGTTAATTCACTGCCTCCCTGTCTTTATTTCAATTATACTGCTTGAAAGTGGCAAAGGCAAAGCAGTACCCTGAGAAGCTCACCGGAGATGGAAGACACTTGCAAGTGAGATAATTGAAAGAAAGGCACAGAGGCAGTGAAATAACTTTTTGCAAAAATTCCTTGGCACACCTTGAAATTTGGGGGACAAGGAGTTATCCTCAGTCCTTTTCCTCAAAAGCCAGGAGAGAGCAAGAAATACCCATATCTAAGAAGCCAAACCTCCACCATACACTGGGACAGAAGATTCCTTCTTCACATGATTGCAAAGGGTTAACTGCATAGGGTTGTTATTCCTAGAGAGGAAGGGAACAGGATGGACAGAAAGTGAAGAGTCCTCCATCGCGAAGGTCCTCATCCAAAATAAGTCCCTTCCTGTCTCCTGCTTTTCTGCTTCCGGAGAGAAACAGAAGCACCATGGACTGCATTGCCGTTCCAAAGGATCCTTTCTTCCAATGGATCCTCATGTGGGGTTTGAGTGTAAGTTTATTTCAGTGGGATGTGTGTGTGTGTGTGTGTGTGTGAAGGGAAGGGTTGGGTGACCTCGGGAGGAGGAAGGGTGGTTTCAAAAGTGGCCCAAGACATTTTATTCAAAAATATAAAAACAAAAATGGAACTATCAAGAATAGTCTTTTGCAAGAAGAATCACACGGGGAAAAACCTCTTGACTACAGTTTATTTTAAACTGAAGAAGTCTGTCTGCCTTGGACAGGGATTCCATGGGGTCTTAGAGTCTCCATCTCCCTGACAGCCCCATCTGATACATGCACAGTTTGAAGAATGCAATGATGTCACATGGCTGTCCCAGTTTGGCAGGAGAGAATTATGGCAACCCTATGGCAAGAGTACACAGAGGAACTTTACAAAAAGGAACTCACCACCCCTGATAATCACAATGATCAGAACATTCAACTTGAACCAGGCATCCTAGAGAGTGATGTCAGAAAAGCCCTAAAAAGCACTGCAAACAACAAAGCTAGTGGAGATGATGGTATCCCAGTTGAATTTTTCAAAGCCCTAAAAGATGATGGAATCAAATTATTGCATTCTATATGCCAGCAGATTTGGAAAACAAAACAGTGGCCACAGGATTGAAAAAGATCGGTATACATTCCAATGCCTAAAAAGGGTAATGCCAAAGAATGTTCAAATTATTGAATGATTGTACTCATCCCACATGCTAGCAAGGTTATGCTCAAGATAATATAGGATAGACTGCAGCAACATGTGGAGAGAGAATTACCAGAAGTGCAGGCTGGGTTCTGAAGAGGCAGGGGAACTGGAGACCACATTGCCAACATACGGTGGATAATGGAGAAAACAAAGGAATATCAGAAATAAGTCTACTTCTGTTTCATTGACTACATCAAGGCCTTGGACTGTGTGTACCACAACAAAATATGGCAAGTAATTAAAGAGATGGGAATACCAGAACACCTTATATGCCTCATGAGAAATCTGTACATGAATCAAGAAGCAACAGTTAGGACAGAATACGAAATGATGGAGTGGTTTGGAATAGGAAAAGGAGTAAGACAAGGCTGCGTTTTATCACCCTGATTATCCAATTCACACACAGAGAACATAATGTGCAGTGCAGGGATGGAGGAATCACAATTTGGAATTAAAATTGCTGGGAGAAACATCAACAATTTGAGATACGCAGATGATACCACCCCAATGGCAGAAAGTGACGAAGACCTAAAGAATCTCCTGCTTAGGGTGAAAGAAGAGAGTGCAAAAGCTGACTTGAGACTCAACATGAAGAAAACCAAGATAATAGCAACAGGCCCTATCAATCCCTGGAAAATTATTTATTTATATTTATATAACCGCCCACCAGTGGCGTCGCGCAGAGTTCAGCCGCCGGGGGCGAAGAACAAATTCGCTCCCCCCCCCCGCTCGCCGCTGCTTCCCCCCCCCCGGACCCAGGCAGAAGGCGGCCCCCCTGCTGACGTGCCGCCTGCCCCTGGCTCTGCCTCCGTTGCGAGTTCGATCCTGGTGGGATACCAGATTGCCTAATAGCCATTCATCCTTCCGAGGGCGGTTAAATGAGTACCCAAGCCAATGGGACGGAGGCGAGCAGCGCTCGCCAGCAAAAGGGTCGCCCTCCGCCTCGGAAGTCCTGCACGCGCGCGCGCGCGCTGCCCACCTCCTCCCCCCCAGCCACCCAGCCAGCTTGCCGTCAGACGGGGCGCTCGTCGGGGGTGGGTGGCGCCGTAGCGGGGAGCCCCTGGCTGCTGGCTGTGCAGGAGTGCTGACTTGGGCTTCTGGTAATTGAAGTCCAAGAACACCTAGAGTGCCAAGGTTCACCATCACGGTGCTAGAAGCATTTTTAAATGACCTCTCTCTCTGTGTGTGTCCGTGTGTGTGTGTCCGTGTCCAGCAGAAACTATAAAGGTAGCTGCATTGCCCATAAGAAAATGATCTACATTAGGATATTTACTAAGACAGTGCAAATCTTCAGTGTGCACGCGTTCTTGTGTTCTTCAGAACATAAAATATCCATCTTAGTGAGGATGGACTAGAGAACAGAAGCTGGCCAGCAATGTAATCTTGTTGTATACACTTAGTCATAGCCCTAAGATATAACAGGGAAGAGTCTGCTGTGCCAGTTTTTTGAACAAAAGACTCTATCTTGTCATAATATTTAACACTGTCAGGATATATTTGTTGTGTAGCAACCTTACAAAATCATAGAGGGCACTAAGATGTAAATGACAAAATGGGTCACAGATGAGAGCATTAGGCTTTAATTTAATAAACACCAATTTTACTTGAAATTATAAATCCTTTGTTACTAAAATGCCTGAATGGGGTTTTGCTCATCTTCCTCTAGTACTTATTAAATAGTTTGTAGCTGATAGCAGCGCAAGCTCTCCACTAGTGGCAAAATGGATTTTTTGTCTCTTGACATCTGTTTGTTTGCCTTGATCTGACTGCCTTGGAGCAGTCACTCTGTGACCTTCACTCTGTGAATCAGATAAAGCCTCTTGGAAATAATTTTGTTCTGAAGGAAGGGGAAGAAATCTTTGTTCAACTCCATCACTTAATTCACTAACCCCTGAGGCAAGCATGAGGATGCTGAACTCCAGAGAGCTTTGCAACGGTGCCGCTGCATTGTCACTTTCATTAATTCAACAGTGGTGGCTTCTGCATATCAGATTGCATGTGCTGTGTTTTCTGCTTGTTCATTTTCTGTGCAATGAACTGTTTTTGCTTCTGCCTTTTTCCTGTGACATCCTTTTTGCAACATTGTGCAAATTCAGTCCATGCACTAGAGAAAAACAAGATTTACTCTCTCCATATTGGAAAATGCCCCACAGGGGGCAGCTCTTCTTTAATGCAGTGGCAGAAGACTCTTGATCCAAAGAGTATAGTGTGTGTTTACAGTTTGGCCTTATGTATAGAACCAATTTTGCCTAACCAGACAGACCAGGGTGTGAGTGTTGGGTTTGAAGTCTGGAAGCTCTGGAAGCCCAACAGCGCTCTTGCAATATGAAATGGTACAGTAGTTCCCACATATCTGTGAATACAGTTTCAGTTATCCATAGATTACATATATAGGATTTATTTATATATTCTAGAGCATTTATATCCCACCTCACTGGTCAAACACCACTTAGGGTGGTTTGCAAGCAATAAAATCACTGACACTCAAACACCATAAAACCTTATAAACAACAGACAATAAAACAGACTTCACAAGGATCAGACTCATCATTAAAACAGCTTGGATGGGTCCCCAATCTCCTCATATTACACACACAATGATCTATCAATTGCTACTCACACACACCACTCACACACTATAGATAAGGTTTGCTACTATTCATGGTTGGTCTTGACATGGATCACCCTCAGATGTGGGGGGACTACCGTACTAAGATGGAAGATAATGGATACATCTTAAGTGTAATGTGCTTTCTGTGAGTTTGATTAATAAGCAGCCCATGCAAACAAGTGTTCTGCAAACCTAGAGCTTTTGAACAGAATCCAACATTATTCGATGTTCATAAGCATCCTGGCTTTTTTTTAAAATTGCAATCCCTGATCAATTGCTCAGAGACTTAACTTCCATGTGAACAAAACATGGGATCTGACATGTGTTGATTTCTTCTTCATGCGTAAGGTAGAAGATAGTCTTACTCACATTGGTACATTTCATACAGGCACCCATGTTTTAATATTAAACATATAGTGGAGTTGCTAATGTGAAAAGATCATACTAGAAATATACCCCGAGTGAGTATTTAACTGCATTAATGCAGTGCTTGCCCTTTTGTACGACAGAATATTTTCTAGCATTTTCCAACTCAATGAATTGGCTTAAAATAGGGCAAAATGTAGAAAGCAAATAGTATGGTATAGTTTTGTTGTAATTATCAGTAGCAGAAAGACCTTGCTTATCAGCCTGTTGTGGTATTTATGATCCAGATGCTTCCCCTTTGCTGAGAACTTTTATTTCTCTTACATGTCGGACTGGAATAAAAAGGAGATCCACTGAAGCTGGGATAGATATGTTGGTGGCTAAATTATATTAGTGTGGTTCTAGACATAAAAACACTCCCCCTTTTTTGTGCTATATTTACATTAAAAGAGAAGTCAACTGGGGGGGGGGAACCCCCTTGTGAAATGCCATAAGTGAAATGAAAAGGAGTTCCTGTAAAATGCTCCCTGGTTTCTCCTAAGTGCTGCTAAGAATGCTGAGAGAACAGGCTGAGCATTAGCTGGATTTGATACCAAGCCGTATTGGATTTGTATTTGTTACAGTGTGTCATTTTCTTCTATCATTGTATTGGTTCTATGAACCACTTTTAAAATTATAAATTAAACTTATTAACCTCTGCTTCTGTTGGTTTATTTCTGAAACAAAATTTCCTAATTCCATCAAGATTTTCAGTAACTGATCATTATAGCAAACATAAGAGCATTCCAGAGTACAGGTCTTATCTAATCCAACATTCTGATTTAGCTGTGCCCAACTAGAGCCCTATGGAAATGTCATGAATGCAATGGCATGCATATACCTGACGCTGTCCAAAAACTGATAAAGGTTCACCATGTCTGACAATGAAGGATGTTTCCATCAAATTTAATAGCCCCAACATCTATGACATATTACCATGCACTTTTCTTTTAGTAGGCAATGTATACAAGAACATATTTACTAATGTATCATTCATTTCATATTTTTAGAATCATATCCACGTTACTACTAGGAGTATGTACAGTGGGTATTTACACACACAAAAAACCCTCAAAACACATTTCACACAATATTACCTTTAGATGAGTGTATGCTAGTGCTGATAATTGTTTTACTTCTAAGTTTGAGCTCTTAAATTTGCCTTCCAAGAACAGTTTACAAATTATAGTCCTTTTGTTATGGATCACTGTAAGTTTAATTCCTACTGCTCTGTCAGCAATTGTGTATTTCTTTCGTTTCCTTTTAAAACAAATCTTAAATCATGCCCACAAGCTCGACATTGTATTATAACACGTTTAAAGCTTGTTACTTCCAAATATTTAGAAGGTACTGTACTTCCATATTCAGCTTAAAGAATTTAAGTATAATTCAGTGGTGGATTTCAGAGCCAGGAAACTTCCTTTGAAAATACCTTCATTATGGGATTGCTTTAAGCAGCAGAAAACACCATTAGCAAAATATTTTTTTTTAAATCAATCCATCCTGAAAAGTCTCCTTTCCACTTGAAGATACCACTCTCAGTTCTTTAATGAAAGAGAATTTTCTTGTATTTTGAGTTAGGAATTTGTCCTCGTGATTTCAGCCGTCTGACTGCTTCACGCATGTGTTTAGGCTGCAGCGGTGGCAATTCTCCCCACTTCTCACATACATCTAGTGCTGGATAAAAAACACACAAAAATAAACCTTTTGTATAGCTATTTCAGTTCACAACTGGGCCATATGCAAAGACTATAAAATAAGTTATATTTCTATGAACAAAAAGGTTGCTCGCTTATATACATATCCCATATTTAAGTAGACATCTGTAATTTACATCCAAGAATAAAAAGTACCCTAGCTGTATTCTTTACCATACATATCTTAGAAAACTGAGGATATAAACAAGGCAATCTTGACACTTTGACTGGATAAACTGTTTGTATAAATGATAACTCTCCAGGTGGAAGAAACAGATTAAAAGTCTCCTCTTCAATAGCCCAATTTCATACTGCCATTCCAATAAATAAAAAGTGACAAACAATAACTCTGGGTTGTTTTTCTGTTGTTTACCTTCTTCTACTACTTCTCCAACAAAGACTTTGGAGATTCCTGACATGGCGATAACCACATTCTGTGAGACAGATGTGCCAGTAATTGACTGGATCAACTGAGAAGAAGAGAAAAGTTTTAATATTCAGTTTCATAGATGTACATTTTAAATTTCTAATGTTGAATATTACTGTACAGTAACATTTGGAACAACCGATTTTTAACACTCTTTGTGGCAGATAAAACAATATAATCTTTCTAATAAAATACTTGCCTATTGTCTCTATTAATACATAATAATAAGTTAAATAGATACGTTTGAAGGTGATCTGGAGCACAGCCTTACCCTTTTAATAGCAGCCTTAGGAAATGCGGACCGGCGATACATCTCATAACGATTTAGTTGTTCTTCAGAAAAAGAAGAAACTAGTATTCTAGAGAAAACAAGTTACAACATAGATTTAGCAGCATTATTTTAATACTAATATTTTAAACCTGCATAGATTTATTTATTTAATTGCATTTATACCCCACCCTCATCCGAAGACTCAGGGCGGCTTACAAAATTAAAAACAATTAAAAACACCTTAATTACATTTTTAAAAAATTAAAAGATTAAAAGATTAAGAAGTAAAAAGTTAAAAATATCAGGAAGATTGAAAAATAAAAATGGAGCTTTTGAAGTCTGGGGACATAATAGCATCCCAATAGATTAGGGCTTCGCAACCTATGGTCCACAGGCCAGGTCCAGCCCCTGACCTCACTCCAGCTGCAGCCATCACCGCCACCACTGGAACTGGTCATGGACTCATTTACTGCTGTGTAAACACACTTATTACAGCCTTCATAAATGTGTTTATTACAGCTATAAAGGAGTCTGCAGCTGTCAAATGCATTTACAACAGTGTTTTATGGCACCAGTCCAGCTGCCCGAGGAGGGCGTGTTCCAGCCCACTGCTGAAAAACATTGAGAACCTCTGCAATGGATAAACAATAGTTTGGATCCATTGCTTGCTTCTATAACATAAACATAAATTACAGAACATTTCACATTTTTAATTACAATGTAACTATTACTAAGGTAAGGAGAATATATGAGGATTGTATGACAGATATGTAATGTTTGGTGGATAGTGAATTTACATATGGATGATGATCAGGCTGAGAGTGCAGAGGTGCTGTCTGAATAATACAATGAGAGGAAGCTGGGCTGAATCAACAACCATGTAATTACAAAGGCAGAGAGATACATCTGATTTCTGAGAAGAACAGATGAGAATGTGAAGAAATACTGTGTTTGTATAGTTAAGCCATATAATGACTGAAATTCTATAAATCACAATTAGCCAGTAGACATTACTGAAGAGTGAATTTACCAAACCCTCATTTATTTATTGGGCAATTGTAGATATGAGTTCAGCCAATATATGTTGTAATGCTGGAAGGTGATACAGTGAATAATAATACATAACAATATTAATTTATATTCAGAAACATTTTTATAGTTTGTATCCATAACTACTGTGCCATTGCTAGAAGTATAGCAAAGTTGAGCCTAAACAATGCTTATACAAATACAATAGAAGAAGTTGATTTAATAATGATCTTGACAGCAGCAACTCTAAAAAAGCATTTACCTTTGCCTGTATATGGGACAAGGAGCTTCTAAAGCAGAGATTCTCAACCTGTGGCCCATGGACTGGATGCAGCCCACAGCACCATTTCATGTGCCTCCCGCTTCCACCACACCAGGAAGTGCTATGTGGTGGAGGAAGGGCAAAATGGCCCCCTGGCCCCAAAAGCTATCTGAGGGAGTGTGACCTGGCCCCCAGCTTTAAAAGGTTGAAAACTCCTGTTCTAAGGTAATAATTCAAAGTGGGATCAGCCAGAGTTCCACCATCAGGAGTATTCTCTCAGCCATGTTCTATTCAGGAACCACTTTGAAAATAGAACACCAGTAATTTCACCAATTCTTCCCCTTGTAACCACACAAGTGGTATCTCCCATATGTTCTAGAGCAGTATTTCCCAACCTTTGGTTTTTGGACTTCAATTCCCAGAAGCCGAAATCAAATCCCCAAAGCACTGATCAGCTAATGTACTGACTTAGGCTTCTGAGAATTGAACCCCCCTGTGGTGCGAGGGCCCCAAGTTGGGAACCACTGTTCTAGATAGATCAACACATGGATGGGGCTGAAAGGAGCAGAAGAACAGACCAACATTGACTTTGTGAATCAATAAAAATAGTCTAACAGGGAGAGGATAATGTATTGCCACTTAATCATTACCTCCTATTTTAGAATATTCATGATTTCTTTGAAAATACATACTGGGATTTACAGCTTGATTTCCTACACATGTTACAAAATGGTTTTTATCTTACATTGTGTTGTTTGCCACCCAGTCAATTTCAACTTATAGCAACCCTTTCCAAAGTTTTCTAGATAGAGAATACAGTATACAGAAGTGGTTTACCATTTTCCCTTCTTCTAGGAGGGCCTTGGGACTGTGCAGCTTGCAATTACTACACAGCCTGGCTTTTCCCAGGAAATAAAGTGGGTAAGGTAATTTTTTCCAGCAAGTTTGCACCGGACTGAAGGCTAACATCATCCTCTTTTTTGCTGCTGTCAAATCAAAATTGTTAAAGAAAATATATCTTACTAAATATCCAGTAGCAAGCTTAGCATTTTTCACAAATCATTTAGCATATTAACACAAGCTACATACATAAATGGAAAACTACTCACTGCATTTTTTGTATCTCATCTTCATCTACTTTATGTTTTTTCTCTTTCTTCTCCTTTATCTCTATTTTAATTTTTTTGGCTGCACAAGACTGTGATGTAGACTCTTCCATTTCTCCAAGGAGTAGCTCAGAAGGCTCACCGATTTTGATCTAGTTAAAAAAAAAAGATCAGCTAGGTTTTGTTTCTATTCCTACTTTGTCATTGATCTGAAATATTCACCAGATTGCTTTTATAAATTTTACTCACTACATACATAAATTTGTACTATCATTCTAATGCCTTCAATGGTCAATATTCAATTACTATGTTTGAATAGTTGGAGGGTAAGATCCACTCTTATGAGAGGAAGAGTAATCTATTCCAACCAGCCTTTGTGGACTTAGAACCTCTCTGAATTTGGTTTTCACATGAGGCAAAGGGGAAAAAATCCTGCAATCATTAGTAGAATGCTGACTTAATCCACTGTTGCCACATGTATTATCTGAATTGTCAGTCTGCTTTTACAAAAGGCTTGCAGAGAAATAAGGCCTCTCAATACTTAATGATTACCCCTCTCATTAATACTGGTGTGTTTATTATTCTTTTTCCTGTTCTGGATACATTCTGCTCATGTTTAAGCATGGAAGGATGGGAGAGTCAGAAACAGACATATTTTAATCACAAACGAAAATATTGATGCTTGTGTCCTTGTACTAAAATGACAAAAGAGTAAAAATGTATATGCAATTGTAGCATATAAACAATTAAAGTCCATATTCAAAAGCCATCTCCTCTTTTTTGCATATTGCCAAAGGTTCAACTTATTCTACAATTCTACTTTCCAAAGCAGAATGTTAGTAAATTGGCAAAAAAGAAGATACAATCAAACTTTCCAATACATAGTTCACAATAATCCTAACTCAAATGCCATCCAAAACCTGTAATGTGTAGCTATAAAGGTTTTACAGAATCATAGAATCACTGAGTTGGAAGGGGCATTTTAGGACATCAGGTCCCACTCCCTGCTCAATACAGGAATTCAAATCAAAGCAGATCTGACAGATGGTTATCCAATTTTCTCTTGAATGTTTCCAGTGGTGGAATGCTCACCACCTCTGAAGGCAGTTGGTTTCACTGTCATACTGCTTTAATGGTTAAGATGTTTTTCCTAATATTCAACCTGTATCTGGTTTCCTGTAGTTTCAGCCCATAATAACACATCCTGCACTCTGGGATAATAGAGAATAGATCCTTCCCTTCCTCTTTATGATTATCTTTCATGTATTTGAAGAAGTGCTATCATATCACCCCTCAGGCTCCCAGGGCTAAAAATGTCCAGTTCCTTCACTATTTTTCTCATAGGACTTGTTTTCCATTCCTCTGATCATTCATGTTGCCCTTCTCTGTACCTGCTTGAGTTTGTGTGCATCTTTCTTTAAGTGTGGTGCCCAGAATTGGACACAGTACTCTAGATGTGGTCTAACAGATCCTATCAGCACCTGGAAAATAGATGAGGAAGAGGTAGAAACAGTGACAGACTTTACATTCTTAGGATCCAATATCACTGCAGATGGTATGATCAACCTGTTTCTTCTCACTGTCCAGGGTACCCTCAAAACTCTCCTCCAACACCACATCTCAAAGGCATCTACTCTTCTGTGCTCAGCTTTTCTTATGATCCAACTCTCACAGCCATACATTACTACTGGAAATACCATTGCTCTGACTATGCAGACTTTTGTTTGCAAGGTAATATCTCTACTTTTAACTATGTTCCCCAGATTTCTCATAGCTTGCCTCCCAAGAATTAGTTGCCTTTTTATTTCATGGCTGCAGATGGTATTTCAGATAGTGGTGTTGTCCACCAGCAGCCCCCCACTTGAGCATGTTGGTCTTGCATTTAGGGACTCCAGCTCTCAGCCTATTCAGGGCCCTCCAAGTGACATAGAGATGGTTGAGTTTCTCAGCTGTATCCTCCTTTAATGTTGTTCCTTGTCCAGTGAGCTCCTTCCCCACCTTCTAATTTAGTTTTGCTCTTGTGTACCCTCCAGAGTGTTTGTTCCTGCCATAAAGCTCTTCCTGGATATAAGCTGGCAGTTCTGTCAGCATCAGATACTAATTTGCTCCTTATCTTAGGCGAAGCGATAACAACACAATACTTTTGCACCCTCATCACATTGTTGACTCACTCATATTTAGCCTGTGATCTACAGGGTGGCTTGTAAGTCACTACCCATCCATATATTTTATGTATCCAGTGTATCTGTGTGCTGTGTGGGTAGGGACTTATAGGCCACCCTGTACAATTCCAAGATCCTTCTCACTTGTAGTATTACTGAGCCAAGTATCCCCCATCTTGTAACTGTGCATCTGGTTTTGGTTCCCTAGATGCAAAACTTTGCACTTATCCCTGTTAAATTTTCTTCTGTTGGTTTCAGCCCAGTGTTTGCTTGTGAAAAAACAGGACGGGAACAATGCCGTGATATTTGGTGTTCAGCTGTGTGTATTTAGACGACCTATGTTCAACCATCATCCAAACAAGGAGAAAACTGCTTGGAAGAAGGCATGTGTTTTGCATAGTTAAGAATACTTGCCCTACTACAGTCGAGCACTTGAAGAGAATAAAAAGCCACCCTAAGTCTAGTACTATCACGAGGTCAGGATTTCCCCCCCCCCCCCTAGTAAAGGTCACCCTTGCTCGAAAGCCAATCGTATCCTACTCTGGGGTTCAGTGCTCATCTGTTTATAGTCAAAGAGCCAGCGCTGTCTGCGTCTGCAGACGGTTCCGTGGACATGTGGCAGGCACGCCTCAACACCGGAATGGACTGAACACTGTTTACCTTCCCACCGAAGTGGTCCCTATTTAGCTACTTGCAATGTCTTGCTTTCGAACGGAGCAGCTAGCCCGGCTGGGCGGACAGGGGGAAAGAAAAGAGGCGCGTCCTTTGCCGACCCACCTCGACCACCTGCGCTTCCTCCTTCACTTCTGGCTCTTTTTCCTGCCCTTCGGGTTTTGCCGCATGAACGAAACAAGGCTCCTCGGGAGACGACGGGGAAGACGCAACGGGAGGACGAGCGGCATCTTCCCGGCAAGACTCTCCCGGTTCCGCCATTGTAGGCACAAAAAACCTCTCGTCGCGTCCTGATGACATCATCAAGGAGGTCCCAGGCCGCCCTGTTACCATGGCAACGCCCCACGCCCAAGGAAAGGAAAAACAAAAGGCTCTTGTTTTGAATAAAGGCAGCATTGCCACTGAACAAGGAGATTTAAATTGGCGCTGGAACGTTTTAAACATATGTTTTATTAATGGCCAGTACATACATCCTCATTTGGGGCAGTAAATCTTATATGTGGCAACTACTATCTGCATAAACCGACATCCCGAGACAGTAAACCAGAGAGTAAACAAAACATTGTAGCACCTTAAAGACTAACTGCTTTATTTTAATGTTCGCTTTTGTGGATCAAGTCCACTTCGTCAGACAAAAGAGTGAGACTTCATTGCATTAATTTATACATATCAGGTACAAAGGTACACAATAGTTGGTTAACATAACAGATAATAAGTATACATATCAATGTGGCTTTTTTACAAGCAGTAATAACAGAAGGTCCCTGATTGGGGTTTTTTAGCTTCATTACTGTGAAGTTTGAATCTGTTGAGTTGTAAATTGTTAGTAGATGGATGCAAAACTGAAATAAGTGTGACAGTGATGGAAAATCTATAACAGGACTAATCAAACATGGACTAATAGAGCCTATTCACATGGAAATGATTTTATCCCATCGGTAGACTGCCTTTGCTCAAAATCAAATCGTATCTGACTCTAGGGTTCAGTGCTTATCTCTGTTTATAGCCAAAGAGCCAGCGCTGACCTGTCTGTGTCTGCAGATGTTTCCACGGACATGTGGCAGGCATGCCTAGAGACACCAGAGTGCACAGAACACAGTTTACCTTTCCACCAAAGTGGTCCCTATTTATCTACAGTATTTGCAAGTTCTTGCTTTCAAACTGCTAGGTTGGCAGGAGCTGGGACAAAGATGGGAGCTCACTCTGTCATGCAGTACCTGGGAATCGAACTCTGAAGTCTTAACCACTTGAGCCACCACAGTCTCTCTCCCACCAATACATCTGTAAAAAGTCTTTCAGTGGATTTTTCTTGAGTGATGAAGGACCTCATATACTCTAACTCATAGGAGGAAAGACAAAATTGGTCAGATCCACTCTCACTTGGATGCTCCAGTTTATATAGATCCGGTGGATGTAATACTGTTCGTTGTTTGTCTAATGATAATGGTTATGTTTCAATGTGTGTAGCCTGAGGATACCAACAGGATATTTGTAGAGATTATGCCACATAGGGCTAGGATTTGTAGCATTCAAGGACTCTCTGTCCCATAATTTAACAGGACTCCCCCACACCCCACCCAGGCTAAATTATAGGACTGGAAGCCCTCAAACAGGAAGGAGAGAGGGCAGCCCCTTCACCTCCATGCAATTACTATGCTGCTGCTTCAAAACATTAGAAAAGTGCCCTGCTACACTGTGGGAGTTGTGAGAATTCCTTACAATTCACAAAGGTGCATGGAGGAACTAGTTCTCATTCAGGTTGCCTCCATATATGGTTTATGTCCCTTATCAGTGGATGACATGACAAGGGTGACATGAAAAGCAGAGGATAAGCTCAAGCCAGAGATCTTGAGCCAGAGATTCCCCAACAGCATACTGGGTATCCTGGAAAACTTTTGTTCTGTATTAAAGGTTGTCCTTGCTCAAAAGCCAGTCATATCCAACTCTAGGGTTCAGTGCTCATCTCTGTTTACAGCCAAAGAGCCAGCACTGTCTGCATCTGCAGATGTTTCTGTGGACATGTGGCAGGCAAGACTAGACACCAGAGTGCATGAAAAGCTGCACTATATACTGTCATATTTAATATTTCAAAGTTCTAATACTGTCTTGCTAGAAAGAGATATTGTATATCAATGCCTTAAATAAAATCAATTTTTAATCAGTAAGCAAACACAGATGTGTTTGTGATAACAAATTTGTGAAATGTCTCCTTACTGGTTTAGTACTACTGTAGAAACATCCGCAGAAGCAGACAGCACTGGCTCCTCAGCTTTGAGACAGAGATGAGCACTGAGCCCTAGAGTCGGATAAGAGTGGCTTTCAAGCAAGGGTGACCTTTATCCTTACTTTATAAGGCAAATAAATTTGCAAACAGAACTCAAAACAAGGCTTCTGTAAAAAAAATTGAGTTCCTTATCTTTAGACAGATGGGTACATTTGCCATTGTCTCCCTTATAATGCCATCTACACAGATGATCTAATAGTCTAACTAAGGTCAACTATGTTTGGTGTATGCAGCTGATTTGTCAAATTATATTTAGAGAGAGGGAAGAAAAAAATGTGGTAGGACACAAAGTGACAGGATCATATAGAGCTTGAGATGTCAGGGGAACCATTCAATCCAGCTGCAAATTAGGATAGTCACTATTTTGGTGGACCCAAGGTTTCAGGGGTCAGTACTTTTAAGATTCTTCATTTGGAGCCATACAAACAGGAAAGCAGCACTCTCAGCAGCAATATAAGCAACAACAAAGTATGGAATAACCTGAAAAGCCTTTATGATAGTGTCATAATTTACCCAGCATTCACAGCATTAAAAGAATAGGTGCAATTATGCCTCTCTTCCTATACTAGAAATCACATCTTCCCTTGTTGCTTCATTTAGGAAACAGCCCTTTGTTCCAGTAGAATACACTCCCAATGCAAAGGGAGAAATTAATGCTGGGTGCCTTCCTACTTTGTATATTGGTAAGGCTCAATATCAGGGGTTCGCAACCTATGGTCCATGGGCCAGATCTGGCCCATGGCACAAAATAATCTGGCCCCCAACCTTGCTCCAGTTGCCACCGCCACAATCAGATGCAGGCTCATTTACAGCCACATAAACACATTTACAACAGTTGTAAATGAGTCTGTGGCTATCGTAAATGCGTTTATGACAGCCATGGACACGCACCAGTCCAGCCTGCTCAACTGTCTGAGGGTACATGGTCCAGCTCGTGGCTGACAAACATTGAGAGCCCCTGCTCAATATTATCCCTAACAAGAGATACAGACATACAGTTGTATCTCGCTTAAAGAGCATAAGGCGTTCCACAGGATTGCTCTTTAACTGAGTTTGCTCTTTAAGCGAAACACCATTGTAAGTGACCAATTGTGACTTCTTGTGGTGGTAGGGGGATTGTGAACCCCGATTTATTTGTTACGCGAGGTTTGGTTGGTTTTATTTGTTAAGCGAAGCAAACATTCAGAGAAAATTCTGCTCTATATAAGCAAGTTATTCTCTAAGTGAGGTGCTCTTTATGCAAAGTTTTACTTGTACATTAATCTGAGGCAAGATATTTCAGTGGGGGAGGGAGAGTAAGTCAAGAACTCATATCCTGCTGTTGGATGTTTTCAGGCCAGAGAGAGATAGGTTGCTATAAAGTCATGCTTTTTGCTACCTGCATATACTCCCCTTAAGTGCTTCTGTTGCCTTGAGTTAATCAGACTTTACAAGTCTTTTCAATGCCTTGAAAACCTGAAAAAGCTGTTTGACCAGAAATGTAGGAGGCGAGGAAGAAGAACAATGGCCCTATCACGCAATTTTAGAATCATGTTCTGTTCTCTCCAGTGTTTTTAAAATTAAAAGCATTAATTGTGACATTCTTTTTATACTACTTAACTACAGGAATATTAGAACGTTGTTCCTATGTCATACATTTTTAAACTATGTGGTGTAAAAGTTCAAGTGTCTCTATCTTCTGAAAGTATCAGACATCTGGTTAATGTTTGAAGTAGTACATAGATACTCAGAAAAATAATCATGTCTATGGTTTATATTTTTCTTCAAGGTTATGCTGTCTGATAACTTTATCCCTCCAACATTGTATATTATACACCAGGAGTTCTCAACCTTTTAAAGCTGGGGGCCGGGTCACGCTTCCTCAGACAGCTTCAGGGACCAGATGGCCATTTTGCCCTTCCTCTACCACATGGCACTTCCTGATGTGGCAGAGGAAGCGGGGGACCACATGAAATGGGTCCATGGGGTGCATCTGGCCCATGGGCCACAGGTTGAGAATCCTTGTTATGCACACTGCTGCAATTCATATGAAATATAATCCATACCACATGTTTAAAATCTGGGAATCTAATTCAGAAGTCCACTTTGGAAGGGACAAGTAGTCTCCATGTCTCTTTGAGAACTATTAACCATATACTAATATAAAGCACATGGAATAATTTAATGCATGTGCAGTTAGATCCATATCGGAGATCCAAATGGTAGTCCAAATTAAAGTATATCTGATGAATCAATTGTTGAACAGTGAGTCAACATTTATATAGGTCCCAGTAATGCAGTGGGTCTATGCTGGGTTGGTAGTTTCAACTAAAGAAGGTTTCCCTATGATTGTGATGATGGTGAACCTTTTAGTGACTGAGTGAACAAACAGAGGGGTGGGGTGAACTCTGTGCTGGGGGGGGGAAGGAAGCACTCCCATTGGGCTGCTGGGAAGAGGGGCAAGGAGGAAGTGCTCCCATTGGGCTGCTAGCTAGGTACGCAGAGGGGCAGGGCAAACTCTGTGCTGTGATGATGGAGGAAACACTCCCATTGGGTTGCTGGGCAGAGGGGTGGGGCAAATTGAGCTGGGGGATGGAGGAAGTGACAGCATGTGTGTCAACAGAAAGGGCTGGAAGTGCCACATTTAGCATGCATGCCATAGATTCTCCATCACTACCCTGAAAACACAAAAATAGATTAGAGACTTCGGGATGGGAGCTGCCTTCCTACTTTCCAGTATCCAATATACTAAAGCAGTGATGACAAACCTTGGCACTCCAGTTATTCTTGAACTTCAATTCTCAGAAGCCCTGATCAGGAGTGCTGACTTGGGCTTCTGGGAATTGAAGTCCAAGAACACCTGGAGTGCCAAGGTTTGCCATCATAGTACTAAAGGTTTTTAGGTCTCTACTAATTGTTTTATTATATGGTATATTGCCAGCAGCTCAATGCCGATCACCAGGCAGCAGTAAACTAACTTGACCACCCTGAGAATTAATTGACTTGGGTGCCCAATTCCACAGGGAAGGGTGATGGTCCCCAAGTGGATTAAATCCCTCTTGAATCCATCTTGATGGAGGGCAGCAGCTTCATCAATACTGGACTGGGCTGATGAAGGCTTAGTGTGCCAAAAGAGCTCAGAACCAGAAAGTGACTCGTGGAACTGGATCGATGGTATGGGGGTCATGCTGAGATACAGAAGGCAAATGGAAGACCACTGCATGATATTCTCAGGACAGTCTTTGTCATGGGAAGACCCCTTTCTTTCACTAATGTGTGCAAGATGAAGTAGGCCTGGTGTGTTGCAACTCTAAGGTTGTGAGGAGAACAGTGAGGGTGTCTGATTGGTTGTATGCAAATTGACTAGTGAGGAGAGACCCCTCTTGGTATAAAAAGGAACATCGCTGGAGGGTTTTAGCAATTCTATGGGGAAGAATTAGGGAACACAGTTCAGAGATGGTTCTGTGGTAAAAGGAGGACTGAGGAAAAGAGGTCTGAGAGATTTCTGTGATAAAAAGAGAAGTCTAAGAGAGTTCAGAGTTTTTCTGAGGAAAAAAAAGTTCTGAGGGTTCTGAGATAAAGAGCTCTGAGGAAAAGATAGTTTTGAGGGAACAGTTCTGAGGTAAAAGATGACAGAATCTTTAAGAAGAAGAAGGGAATCTTGACAGAACTTACTCTACGTTTTTTAAAACTATATTATGAACCAATAAATCAATGTTGTTTTTTTAAAGTCTCTTTATTGGGTAAGAGTTAAAGTGCACACAAGCCTCTGAATACGCTACCTATTAAACCGCCTGACAGAAGAAAAGCAGCTAAGGGCTGTATAGCTGCATTGCCGGCCAGCTCACCCTCTGGGAGCTTTGGTTGAAGGAGGTCCAGAGCATAGGGGGCCGGCTGGTTTCGTGACAGTCTTCCTGGTTGATTGTCATTGAGGATTGCCAATATTTGGATTACGATACAGTGGCAGAAGAAATAAGTAATATTTGTTTAACAACAAATGCTTTCAACTCTGTCATATTGTACTTTAATTAGAAAAAAGAGGTAGGAGACCTTGACTAAATGAATCCTATCCTATATTAATGATTTAAGTGCCTCTCAATTTGCTGCAAAATTCATAGACCAGAGATGTATTGCACAGACTTTCTGGATAGGAAGAGCTCTGCCGGACACCATCTTTTACTATGTCTAAATGAAGCAAAATGTGTTTGATTGCTAGACAATGAATGTGGAAACAACTTTCTTATTCTTATGTGATATACACTACCTTCTGTCAGCAGTGACCCTCTGCATTCTACATAGGGTAAACAGGACACTTTCAGCAGGGATATAAATAAGAATTAAACTGACACCAGAAATGGCAAATCCACAAAAGCCAGTACCAGATCATGTTCATTTCTTGGATACTTTGCCATTGATCTTACTGTGCAGCAAAGTAACTATAAGGGAAAGTTTATGAATTAGGATACATTCACCAGTTTATTGGAAGAACTTCTGCTACTAGCGACTTGGCATTCAACCTGTTCACCTAGAATTTTTACCCTTTATATCAACCTGCAGCCTCCTGCACTGTTTCATGTGGCCCCTCACCGCCTCTACCACACCAGGAAGTGTCATGTGGTGGAGGAAAGGCAAAATGGTCATCCAGACCCCAAAGCTGTCTGAGGAAGCATGACCCGGCCCATGGCTTTAAAAGGTTGAGAACTCCTGCTTTATATTTTTAATGGACATCATTACCATGTGTTTTTTCTGTCTGAAGATCAAACAACTGTGTTCTATTTTGCTTTGAGAAAGCCTCTTGTGAAACTGGAGGGGCTCTTCCTATTTTGCCAATTTTGGAAGTAAAAGAGGAAGATCGACAGTGAGATGTATTGACTCCCTAAAGGAGACCAAAAGCTTGAGTTTACAAGAGCTGAACAGGGCTGTTGAGGACAGAACATTGTGGAGATTGCCTATTCATAGGGTCACCATAAGTCACAAGCAATTTGACAGTCGCAAAGGGTCGGACTCAACTATGCAACTGAACAACAACAAACTAAGCAGAAGGCCATTGCTACCAACAGAAAAGGTGCATTCTTAACATTGCTTTTACCTCTGTACCTGAACCCCAATCAGGGATCTTCTCTTATTACCAGTTGTATAAAGCCATGCTGACCTGTTAATGTATCTGTTATGCTAGCCAACCATGGTGTATTTATGTACCTGATGTGTATAAATTAATGCCATGAAATCTCACTCTTATTTCTGATGAAGTGGACTTGATCCACAAAAGCTAGTATTAAAATATAGGTGTTTTTAAACTTCCACAACATTTTTTGTCTTTTTGTTTTGATTACTCTTTGATATCCTACTTTGCCAAGTCGCTCGAGAGAGCTGTGATGCGCTCTGTTCTTCCAACAGGCAATGCACAGGCTGGCCAGCCAGCCACGTTAACTTGCTTCATTTTTTTCAGTGAAAGAGCCGCTAAATAATTAGCAGCATGCATGCAGTATCCTTTATTAACCAATTAGACATCTGGCTATATCAGGTTAAAATGTAATATACATTTGAGAAAATATGATTACACAGAACAGAATAAAACAATAAAAAGTGGAATGATACAATCACCATAAAATGAGATTTAAAATTTACCCAATTGAAATAATTCATGTAACCCCTAACTGATCAATAAAACACCATCTCTTTTTAATAGCCTCCAAGTATCAACTGGGCAGTCCTAATGTTTACATATTTATTCTTGCCCTTTTGGCTTCTTCTTCCTCCGTGTCCCAATCAAACCCTGGACTGCCAAAACCAAGCCACTTTCTTCACTTTGCCGTTGGTGGCCACACTTAAGTCCTTATTGGTGCATGTCTTTGGCAGTAATCGGCAGGCCAGCAAACGAGCCGGACCCTGTATCTCTTCGCATGCACAACGCGTGTTGTTGTCTACCCCCAGCAGCCCCCACTTGAGCGTTGTTGGTCTTGCATTTAGCAAGTCCGACCTTCAGCCTATTCAGGGGTCCTCCAAGTCAGTGACATGGGGGAGGTTGAGTCCCCCCAGCCAGGTCCACCTTTAATGTTGTTCCTTGCTTGCCCAGGGAGCTCCTTCCTCCCTGGGCAAGCCGGGTGCACTTCTCAGAGGAAGAAACACCAGGCCCCAGCTGATTCCAGCACCATCCTCCTCCGGCCATTCTGACTCTTATGTTTGCTAGACTTTTTCTAGGCTGGGGTTTTGTGGCAGCACCTACATGTCAGATGGACACATTGCCTTTCTCCTTTCCCTTGGACAGAAGGAAGGGGAGTAGTCTGTTGGTGGCCACCAGCTTAATGGGTAGGATCCAGAGTGAGTGGGGTGGGGATGCCTTTTTGTAACTTTTTTCTTTGTAAGATTGTGTAATGTTCCTATGGGTTCTGTAATATTTTTGTAATATTTTTGTAACTTTATGACGTATTTTGGGGTTTTATCTTAGTGTACTGTATTTTATGATATTCTATTGTTTGAATTATTGATGTATGATATTTCATTGTCTTGTGACATTTTATTGTTCTACTGAATTGTTGCATTGTAGTTGATTGTGTTGTGAGCCGCCCTGAGTCGGTTTTCGCTGAGTAGGGCGGCATATAAGTTTAATCAGAAGCGTAGCGTGCCTTGGTGGGGCCCTGTATAAAAATTTGTTTGGGGGCCCTTAGGAAGGGTAAAGATTTCTCACAAAAGAAAAAAAACTGCATAAAATTAAAAGAAATATTTTTGCTTACACACGTTGGGGGCCCCCGTGGCCCCCGTATAATTGATACGGCAGATACGGCGGTAGTTGCGCCCCTGAGTTTAATAATAATAATAATAATAATAATAATAATAATAATAATAATAATAATAATAATAATCATCATCTTCTTCTTCTTCTTCTAATTTGGCTAAAATCAAGCGTAGTGGCCGCGTGCACTGCAACGCCAACCCTGTGCTGAGTTCCTGGGTTCTTCTTACTAGTTGCGACAGCGCTCGTGTGAAGTGGTGTGTGTGTGTGTGTGTGTATTGGGGGTGTGTGGGGGAGTTTCAGGCAAGGGGTGTGGCCTTCTTGGCCCCGCCCCGGAAGGACGCGCCGGCTGGGCTAAGGCAGGAGCAGCCGCCGAAGACAAGGAGGGGGTAGCAGGAGAGTGGAAGGGGGGGGACGGGGACTGGTTTTCCCTGGCCGGGCCCGGGCCATGGGGAAAGAGCAGGAGCTGCTGGAGGCCGCCCGCACGGGGAACCTTCCCGCCGTGGAGAAGTTGCTGTCGGGCAAGCGCCTGAGCTCCGGGTTCGGTTCCAGCGGCAGCTCCGGGTCCTCGGGAGGTGGTGGTGGCGGTGGCGGCGGCGGTGGGGGACACCCACTCTCCAGCCTGCTCAGGTAGGCGCTTGCCAGGGGTGTGGCTGGCGGCGGAGCCGTGCGGAGGGGCGGCTGTGCCAGGCGGGCTGGGCTGCTCCCCGGCAGCCGGGGGTGTGTCGCGGGGGGGGGGGCGACTGCCTGGAGGCTGCCCTTCTCCGTGGGTCCGGTTTCCGCCCCCTCGTCTTGTGCTCGCGGGCATGAGAACGGATGGTGGTGGGGCTTGGATTTGCTCCCTATTGTGGGACTAGGTGGAGGGGGTGCCCGTGCTCCCCAGGGTGCAAGCCGTGTGTGTGTGTGTGTGTGTGTGTGTAAAAGGTGGTGATGAGATCGGGGCCGGAGTGGCTTTCAAGCTTCCGGGTTCCCAGGAGAAAGTGACTTCCAGCTGGTGGATGATGGTTCTCGTAATTTTATTCAAAAATCGTGTCAGACGCACACAAAGGTGGTTTCTGGGTTTTGAAAGGATTTTTTTTACCGGAGGGACTCCGCTCAGAGGACGCCCGAATGAGGCTCCTTTCGTGTCCCCAAGATCTTTCCCCCCCCTGCCCCCCGAAGTGGTCCCTATTGATCGACTTGCAATTTCTTGCTTTCAAACTGCTAGGTTGGCAGGAGCTGGGACAGACGACGGGCACTCCTTCCGTCATGCAGTACTCGGGCCTTGAACTGCTGACTTGTCCGCCTTCCAACTAACAGTGGCTTAGTGGTTAGCTCAGTACCTGGTTATCGCAATGAGGTGGTGGAAGCTTTAAGGCAGAGGTGCCCAAACTTTTCAGGCTGTGGGCTGGTCACATGGCCCAAGGGCCGGATCCGGCCCTGATGCCAATTCATCTGGTCAGCGAACGTCGCTCCTGGAAGCGGAAGTAAAATGCACTTGTACAGGTGCGTTTTACTTCCACTTCCAGGAGTGACAAGGGCTTTGCAGGCCTGATGAATTGGCGTCGCGGGCTGCATCTGGCCTCTGGGCTGTAATTTGGGCACCCCTGCTTTAGGTGGTGGTGGTGGGGAAAGCCTCCACTAAACTTTGTTTTGGAAGATGCAGGAAAGCAGTATTTCAAATTGGGGCTCATGGTTGACATGGATCGCTCAAGAGTTTGTGTGTGGGGGGGAGAAAGCTTTTCATACACCTGCCCTGTTGCAGTGAATCAGTGCAACTGCATTCTTCTTTTCTTTAATGAAATGACCTGTGTTAATTATTTCAGAGATCAAACAAAACAAAAAGACAAAAAATGTTGTAGTGCTTTAAAGGCTGTCCAGTATTTTAATATTAGCTTTCGTGAATCAAGTCCGCTTCTCAGACATAAGAGTAAGACTCCATGGCATCAATTTATCTACATCAATTACAGAGGCACACAATGGTTGGTTAGCATAACAGATAAGTTTACAAATCAATGTGGCTTTTTATAATTGGCAATCGCAGAATGTCCCTGGTTGTTATTCAGATTTGCTATGAAGTTTAGCCCTGTTGAGTTTATAGTAGACGGATACAAGTCAAACATTGTGGCATTACACATTTAATAATGAGTTTACCCTTCTGGCCTAGCATCTATTGAGAATGATGTGAGTGGTCCAGGTAAAGCATGAAGTTCTTCCTTTTTTGTTTTGTTTTGTTTACTCTCTGATATACAGTACTTGAAACACAGACTGACACTGCCACCATTTAAAAAAAGTTAATTTGTAACTGTCCATATGGTTATGTTTCCTGTTGCCTTTTTCAAGATAGATGTTGCAAGTCCACATTGGATACTTGTTCTGTTATGTACAAAAAGATATTTGATTAATCAAAGAGTTATTTTTGGATCTAAAATGAGTTCCACAATTAGCACAGCCATAATTTCCCCCGCCCTTTTCTTTTAGATTAAAACCTTTCTGTTTGGTTTTACTGTGGATCAAGTGTAGAACAGGAATGGAATGAGAGAATTGGAATGTGTATGCAAAGAAGGCCAAAATGCTTAGTGTAACCTAAGTGGGTATCGGGGAGGCTTTTATGCTTTTCTCAGTTCTTCTATAGAACTTGTGTCATTCTTCTCATGCATCATCTTCCTTTCCCAATTTCAGATACTGTAGTTGGTTTGCTGTTCGGTTTCCCCCCAAAGTTTATTTTGTACTATATCTACTTAAAGAAAGTGATGATATGAACCCTAATATTTGTTTCTTATTGTGGCTGGGATGGAAAAAGATATATCTGACATTTCCTTAATTTCAAGGTAGTCTTTCTCATTTCTTGATTTTGACTAGTAATACTTAAAGATTCTTAGCCTGCTTTCTTAACTTTCCCAGATAAATGTATTATTTTAGAACAGTGGTGCCCAAACTAAGGACCAGGAGCCGGGTGCGGCCCCCAACACCAATTCATCTGGCCCACGAAGCCCTCGTCACTCCTGGAAGCGGAAGTAAAATGTGCCTGTATGAATTGGCGTCGGGGGCTGCACCTGGCCCCCGGGCCTTAGTGACGGGGTCCTTGAACCGCTTGATCAGCCCACAGCCCAAAAAGGTTGGGCGCCCCTGTTTTAGAACATAATAACACTAGCGAGTCAAAGAGAAGTGAGGTGATGAGTTATTACTATGATAGAAATAGCAGGGTGCAGCTGAGAGTTACCGTATCTTAAATCAGTGGTTTGCAGCCCATGGCACCATTTCATGTGCCCCCCCACTGCCTCCACCACACATGGAAGTGTCATATGTGGTTTCTTTTTAATGTACAGCCTCCCCCCATCATGCAGGCAGGGCAAAATGGCAGTCCGGCCCCCAAAGCTGTCTGAGGGAGCATGAGCCAGCCCTTGGCTTGAGAAGGTTGAGAACCCCGGTCTTAAATGAATTGTAGAGTCATTTTGCAAATTAGGTGGCTACTTTATTTTTGAAAATAATTAGAGGTGTTTGATCTGTTTCAAGCACTATATGTTAAACATGTAATCCATTAGAAAAGTTACTTTCAGGGAGGAGTGGAAAAATTCCAATATTAGAATGACTCAAATTAGTGTATTTTTTGAAGGGTTGTTTAAATCCATGTTAGATTGTGCAAGTGAATAAACAAGAAACAAACAAAAAAGACAAAAATATTGTGACCCTTGCCCTGGTGGCGCAGTGGTTAAACTGCTGTCCTGTGACCAAAAGGTTGTGAGTTTGATTTTGACCAGGGTTCAAGGTTGACTCAGTCTTCCATCCTTCTGAGCTCAGTAAAATGAGTACAAAGCATGTTGGGGGCAAAATGCTAATTAACTTGTGAACTCCTCAGAGAGTGCACTAAGTGCTATGGGGCAGTATATAAGTGTGAAGTGTGATTAAAGACTGTTATATTTTAATGTGAGCTTTCATTGACAAGTCCAATTCCTCAGATGTGTAACTCTCTCATATAGCCTCATTCTTAGGTCTGAGGAAGCAAATTTAATGCACAAAAGCTCAGAGATAGAATATAGTGGACTTTAAAGTGCCACAATGTTTTATTTTTGTCAAATTAGTATAGAAGCCTTTAGATCAGTTCTCAATCTTTTTAAGCCATGGCACCATGGCCAGGTCATGCTGCCTCTGACAGCTTTGGGGGTTGGATGGTCATTTTGCCCTTCCTCCACCACATGGCACTTCCTGGTGTGGTGGAGGTGGTGGTGGTGCTACATGAAATGGTGCTGTGGGCCACATCTGGCCTATAGGCAGCAGGTTGAGAATCCCTGCTTTAGTTTAACTTGAAGTAACCTGTAGGCTATAATGGCTGATATGTAAAAGGGCTGGGAGAATGGGAAGAAATGTTGTGCCTTAACATGATGGGAACTCCAGTTTGCAGTGCAGGAAGCATTTAAGTTTCTTCCCGTTGCTGGGTAGTAGCCCTCACATTTTAATTTATTTTAAATATATATCTAAAATATATATGGGAAACATACAACCTTTTTTGGACTGCACTTGTCATGATCCCTCACTGTTGGCTATGGTCGCATATTCACCACCCCAATCTACAGCACCATCTAAAATCAACCATATTGCTAATGTTTTCCCACCCCAGCTATCATGTTTTTTGTGCTGTCTGCTATGCAGAAATTCTGTTGACAGTGAAATTTGAATATTTTAATGTAACATATTCCTGATCTTCAACATAAATCTATATTCCCAGAGCAGTTAAAAAATAGAAAAGCCATCGAAGTATGACCATGATTGATCTTCTTCCATGACTAGGCCAGACGTGAAACTGGCAAAATGAAGGCACCTTTTGGCAAGTTTATCTGCAGTTCCTCAATAGCATTTCTAAAAACTATGTGTTTTAAGTCAACAAACTGAAATAGTTAATTCAAACAGACAGTGAAAAAGAGAATTCTTCTAATTTAAAGATAGGTATACTGCATTGGTAGTCCTTGAAAAAGTGGAAAAATTTCATGGTGTGTAAAAGTAGTTCCCCAGGAAAGTTCTTACAGAATCAAGGTGCCACCATTGAGTGACTCTCTTGTCCAGGAGTTCTCAACCTTTTAAAGCCAGGAGACGGATCATGCCCCCTCAGACTGTTGGTGGGCCAGACTGGTGTCCCCCCTGCCACCGCCTTTGGCAGCAGTTGTGGGGCCACTAGTCCAGCCCGCCAACATTCCCCCCCAACGCCACCACCACCACCAGTTTCTCCATGACACCAGTTTGACCCACCAACACCCACGCCACTTCCCTGCTTATCAGTCTGCTGTGGGTGAAGGAGGGGTTCTGACTGTCCTTGCCTGTGCTTGGCCAGAGTGGCCCCTGGTAAAGACATGGGTGGCAACATCTGCTGCTTCTGCCACTACCGCTGCCACCTCAATCCTTGTCTCATCTGCCTGGCTTGGCAGGTCCCTAATGCCTCCATAGCAGGACAGATGTTGTAAGCCTTCTTACAACATCCGCCCTGCTATGGAGTGGCATTAGGGAAACACCAAGCTAAGTGGAGGGGACAAGGACAGTGGTGGCATGGGCCAGATGGAATGGTGCCATCGGCTGGATTTGGCCCATGGGCCGTAGGTTTAGAACCCCTGCTCTAGTCACTGGTCATCTCCTGTAACATTATGGTAACATAAGAAAAGGGGGTTAGTTTATGGTAATTGTGGTGATGCTAAGAAAAAGGCCTCAGATGATCTTGGACTAAAACTCTCAGAAGCTTTCACCATTGGTTGTGCTCGCCAAGATTTCTAGGAACTGACCAGGAACAATTGAGGCCCCAAGGTTGGAAACTACTGGCTAGGTGAATGGGAGCATTGTACAGAAGGCTGTCCAACATGTATTTATGTCCTAAGGAGCAGAGAGCTCTAATAATTAAGACCAACAATTTGAATAAAACAAATACTGTATAGTATATTAAAGTCAATAGATATTTTCTTTATACCCACTTCCTTTTAACAGCATAGCTGCAGTATTCTGGACTTGATAAAGTTTCTAAACTGTTTTCTAAACTGGACATGGTAAAGTTTCTAAACTGTTTAAGTGTGTTGCAGTATCCAAAGTGCATGTTTTCTGGGCATAAAGAACCGAGGATAGACTATCTGTCCAGAATGAGTCACAGTATGTCAGCTATGATTGTTAAGATATCCTTTGAGCCACTTGATACTGTTCAAACTACAGGTAAAAATGATGAGTCTAATAACACTCTCTAATTGTGGATCTAATTGTTTTATAAGGTTCTGCTATGCAAATGAACTATCCACCAAGGTGCTTTTCCAGAAGTATGTCATGGCAAACGGAAAGAATCATCCCAGAGTGCAGGACAGACATTAACAGGCTCAAACTACAGGAAAACAGCTATAGGCTGAGTATTGGGAAAAACTTCTTAATTGTTAGAGCAGTATGACGATAGAACCAATTACCTTCAAAGGTGATAAGTACTCCTGTACTGGAGGCATTCAAGAGAAAATTGGACGTCTGTCTGTCACATCTGCTTTGGTAGAGATTTCTGCATTGAGCAGGGGGTTAGACTTTATGACCTGATAGGCCCGTTCCAACTCAATTATTCTATGATTCCGTCTTTAAATAATCCAAATGAATGAAGAAGTTTGCATTTCCCTGGGTTGTTGTTGGTATGTTTGTTTGTTTTTGCAGCTCACCAGGATGACCAGTTGCATGTTTCCTTTATATGAAATCTTTCCACAGATACAAGTGAAACTAATTATGAATGCAGAATGATTCTTTAGTTTTTCAAAAGATTGTTACAGAGAGTGATTTGGAATTGCCATTACAGTATGTGCAAAGTACTGTATTTTATCTCACAATTTTCCCCTCCATATGAACTATAGCTGAAAAAAAGTGTGTCATCTGAAAATTGACATTGATTGGGGGTTTCTTTGGATGTTCCCATTAGAATGTTGTGTTACTACCACCATATGGAATTTAAGGGGAAATGGCACAGTATGTGTAAATAATTTTTTGCCTAAAATGTAAAGTTGGTATGTAAAAATATTTCAATCTACTTTAGTTTGCGTATATAGCTTATTGATTTTCATAAATAAAAAAACCTACCGATGTTCTGTTTAAAATGTATTAGGACAATTCTTTGCCTTGCTACATTCCTAGATCAGTGTCTTGAATCTAAATTACAGAGACAGACAGATACAAGAATATTTAAGCCTTTTTCATACAGCACTCTTTCCATACTGACCCCTTGGCAGTTGGTTGTAATCCTATTTGTGAGACATTTGGTTCTTATACCAGGAAGAGTATGGTGTGAGAATTCACACATGTGAACACAGTATAGTTGTAGCAAAGTTCTATTCATCCTTATTAAATTAGATTCCTAAATGCTTTAGTACTTCTTAAAGTATTTTGGTTCCCTCCCCTTAAATGATAATTACAGTATCTGAAGGTCTTAACAGATGCTTCTCCACCTATGACTTTCCTAGGTTTCCAATACCCTTAAGCAGTTTTCTGGTCATCCTAAACTCCAGCCCTACATTTAATGTGAGTAAATCATTGGACTCTTCAGGAGATCTTGTGTGTTTTTGAACTGAAATGCATGCTTCTTTGAATTGTTCAGAGCCTGTAACTTGGCATGTGGCACATCCTGTTCTGAAAGCATGGCTTGAGTCTGTGGAAAGTAGGAACTGCTTGAAGTCACTGGGATAAATGTATTTGTATCAGATAGAATTAAAGTTTTGTGTGTTTGGAAGTGTAGTGTGGGCCTTATAGGTAATGAATTAACTTCCTGAACTTTCTAATGTAGATCTGGAAATTTTTTACAGTAGGGCTATTATACATGTACACTTTCCATGAAATGCCAGATTGCTCTTAGGAAAATGCTGAACGGCTCCAAAATGTGTACTGTTTCCTCCTTGCTCTAAACATTGCTAAGGAAAAAAATTTTTTCCAGTAAACATTGCCTTTCTTAAGAGCAAATGAGCTTTAATAATCTTGGTTAGAGAAAGAGTGGGGTAAGAATATTCTTTTTTTGCCTTTCATAATTATAAAATTGTTGTCATCCTTTAGTTAGAAAGGGTATGAATCTTGATCCACTTTCTTTAGTTGAGATAGAGATGAGAGCTTCTAGACCTCAGGGCTTTGAAGGGCAATGCATGCATGACTGCTGTGCAATTCTGTTTCCTTCTAAGCTCTGTCTGCCCTGTAGCATGTGATATTAATGTTAGTCCTGGTTGAAAAGGCATATTACTATAACAACTGGCTAACTCGTTTAATGTTTTATAGTTCAGAGTAGTCTCCAGACTTCCTCTGTTACCCCTTGACTTCTTATAGTTGTGTGTTGAAACTGTCAATTGCAATGGAAAAGTGATTGAAGTTATGTTACTCTGATTTAGAACATGACCAATATAATAAAGAATGAGATCTGGAATAAATCTGCTTTAAGAGGAGACTTGCAGTGGTTTAGCAGTAAGTCCTTTGAAAATGGAGAAATGAGAGTTACCGCTATTTAGAAGTAGTGAAATGATTTTAAATAACTTTGTATTATTCTATAGAACTTTATAAACATGCTGGTCAACGCTGCTTGTTTCTAAATGAGAACAAGGGATCATGAAGAAGAATCTTGTAGGTTAAACTGCAACTTTGCACAGTGTAGTAGGTACTGAGGAGGAAATACAAGCTCTGAAGAACACAAACGTGATTCAAAAGATCTACATTTGTATATGAGAATTTGAGAATTTGATCTAATTTTTCTTAGACAACATCCTATGTTATTGGACCTGATCCCCCCATCTTGGAACCAATGTATCTCACTGGATTCAGAATATGGTCCAAAGAATGTCACAAAATCAGTACATTTCATAGGTATCTTGTACCTTACTGGTTAACAGAGCCTTGTTCTCAGTTTTCTGTCTTTGTTGCTATGAGGAGCTTGCTTTGTTAATTAGGGTTTGGTCGATCAGTTATTGGTGAGGAATCAATAATTGGCTATAAATGATGAAGAAGAGTACAGGTACTGTAGACTGGTTGGATAGCCTATTTATTTAGATATCTGGCTGCAGAGCCAGATGTTGGGGAATTTGATTCCCCACTGTGCTTTCTGGGAGAAGAACCAGTCTGTATAGCCTTGGGCAAGCTGCACAATACCAAGGTGTGCCCACAAGAAGGGAATGATAAACCAGTTCTATGTATTCTGTAGCTAGAAAACCTTAGGAAAGGTCACCCTAAGTTAGAATTGACTTGATGACATGCAATTATTATAAGAGCATATTAAACATTATTTTTTTAATTTTTTTATCATATTCATTTCCTGTTATGACAGCTAGCTTTACTTATTTACCAAAGGCAGGAGATGAAAAATGCTGTTCTAGTGACTAAACGTGGTGTTATGGCAGTGGTGGGATGTCAAAATTTTTACTACCCCACCGTGATGTCATCACAGTGTGGGCGGAGCTAATATCATGATGTCATTGCATCGCGGGCGGAGCCGACGTCATGACGTTGTGGGCGGGGCCAAAGAAAAATAAATAAATAAAATAAAAATAAGCACACACACACACCTCAACCCCCCCACAACACAAACCTGTAAATAAATAAAATAAAAAATACATTAAAATGCACCCACCCACCCACCCAAAACACAAATCAACCAGAGCTTTTAAACCAGAGCTTAAAGCTTATTCTGGCTAATCTTTCTCACACTAGGTCAGATGGAAGGAACTACAGAATGAACTCACCACAAGATGGCTTCATTTTGGTACTTTTCAACTTTTCAACAGTTAAAGAAATTAGGTACTAAGTCTTTGCCTAACCAGTTCTCTAGGATAATATGCCTTAATGTAAATGTAAAACAGCTGTACCTCCTTAAGGGGTCTCCATTGGTACAGCACAGGTGTAGCTTATTGATGAGGTAAATCCAAGACTTTGCTTAAAAATCCCAAGCCAGGCCACCAGGCCTTTTTAGGAACTGTGGTAGTACTTCAATATAGGTAAAGGTATTAAATAGATATTAAAATACACACAGACACACCACATCCAAAGGTGAGTCACTTACCCTGGGGAGCAGGCTATAGGGAGCTTCAGACTAGCAGCTTCTCTTCCTCCTCCTCGCTTGGGAGGACAGCAAGGAGGCCTTGCATATGCGCCTAGCACTGTAGGCATAGATGCACACCAAGTGCTTGGCGCGCATGCGCCGTGGGGGAACCAGTGAAAAGGTAAGCCCCGAAGGTGGGTCCCCCCCAAAACTGCTACCGGTTCTACGGAACACTGGGGAAAGTTAGTACCGGTTCTGGCGAACTGGTGCGAACATGTTGCATCCCATCACTGTGTTATGGTATGTATGATCCAAGACACTAACTGTCAGTTACTATATCAGACATCTCTGGGTTAGACTGTATTCAAACTGTTTTTCATGCGATTGCAGTTTTCAGAGGAATAACCCTTTCTTTGTTGGTCAAGATCCAAGGTGTCCAAAATGGTATAGACTAGAACAGCATTTCCCAAACTATGTTATGTGGAACTCGGTGGCTTTTTTTCCCCAGAAGCCTAAGTCAGTACATTGGCTGATCAGTGATTTGGGGAATTGACTTAGGCTTCTGAGAATTGAAGTCCAAGAACCAAAGATTGGGAAACCCTGGACTAGAGCATCTTTCACTAGCTGAAGCTAGTGTGCTTGCTGTGATCTCTTACAGGCAGAAATAATTGTACAGTATTTTGGTAGTTTCTAGGCCAGGCGGTTGCAGTGTGATTTACATAGGGCTCCCTTTGAAGATTACTTTGAAATAATAGTTGCAAAATATTGCAGCTTGATTGTAATACAGGCAGGTTAAAGGGAAGACGTTCTTTAAAGAATTATGATCTTGCTGGGGAAAGCAGTGGAGGAATGGCTTATGTCTTAGCAACTTTCCTAGCTCCCCTTGGACAATTATGTAGTACAAAAGTTATTTGTGCTAGCAAATAACTTCTCACGTATTCCTTAGGTTTTTAATAGCTTCTTCTGCTTCTTTTTCCGTGTGATAGGCCAGACATGAAACTGCCAAAATGAAGGCACCTTTTGGCGAGTTCCTTTCGCAAGAAATTTGGTGTTTCTCTCTCTCTCTCTGTTTTTTTAACCAATATTTTCAGTTTCTATCATTATATATCTTCTGTAGTAAACCATCCTAATGTTTTTGTTAAGGAAAGTATAGCCACTTAATTAAATTAAATAAACTATTAATTATTCAGATTAATTTAATTATTTCCTGTAAAGTATCTAACAATAGTGTTACTTAGATTCAGACATGGACACAAGACACCAAGATGCCATCCTGAGACAACAGTATTTAGGTGACTTTATCTGATCCCTGTAACATTTACCAGAAAGATCTGGAGCTGTCTTATACTGAATCAAACCATTGGTCAATTTAGCTCGGTATCATTCACACTGTCATCAGCTGCCCAGGATGTCAGGTAGGAATCTGCCAGCTCGCACCCCCCAACACTTGAGACTGAACTTGTGATTTTCTGTAAACAAATTGTGTGTTCTACATCTAAGCAATGATGATCCTGTCTTCCCTTCCTTACTACTTATGCACAATAAAACTTCACTTTTAAAGTCCTTATTGTTATATGTGTTTCATTGTTAGGCGACATCACCCCATTTTTGCAAAGCTGTGTAAAAGGCCATTTTGAAATGTTTATATTGAAACTTCTATTACACACTGCTTGGAATGTTTTCCTTAGATATATGGTATGTGGAAAACATATTGTATTATATTGTTTCAATCAAATGCTGTTTTTGAATTATTTCAGAATGTGTCAACACCAAATGTTCAGTAAAAGAAAACCTATGGTTTCTAATTGGAAGATAGATTTAGGCTGTGGGATTTATATCAGCAGACGTTCAGGTTGATAAAAGGATTGGCCAATTCCTGCACCAATTCCCCACTGTAGCCTAATTTTGCCTTACCAGATTTTTCATATGGTTCATGTAGCAAAGGGTAAGCAATTTTGTCTGAAACCTGACGGAACTGTGTTCAAACATGATTTTCACTGCACAGACTCATATTTTGCCAATGAGAGATCTTCTGGATCATCTTCTCCGATACTTTTGTAGCAAACATGATGCTTCACCAAGGAGGTGGGGGACTCACAGGGAAGTTTATCTTAGCAGCTGAGCCTAAGATAAGGTTATTGGTGAGTATTTTTTTTAAACTCCTGGAATGATATTTAAAACTATAGCTCCATATTGAATATTAGGTATTCTCATTTTATTTTTATTTTACACAGTCTGCTTTGGATATTTGACTTAGCTGTGAAAAAGCTAGCCTGCTGATCACCTAGGATGGTGAAGAAAATCCCAGTTTTAGACTCCAAGGCCAGTGGGCTACTTGTGATCTTACATATTGTTGCTCCTTTCTGTTATTTAACACAACAGAAATGTAAATTTCTGTACAGTAAGCATTTATAGATTCTCAATCTCATTAGCATATTGGCCAGAGTTCCACTATCAGGAGTATTCTCTCAGTAATTTCATCAATTCTTCCCCTTGTAACCACATAAGTGGTATCTCCCATATGTTCTAGAAGAGCAGTGTTTCCCAACCTTTGGTTTTTGGACTTCAATTCCCAGAAGCCTAAGTCAATTCCCCAAAGCACTGATCAGCCAATGTACTGACTTAGGCTTCTAGGAATTGAAGTCCCCCTGTGAGGCATGCTCCCCACCCCTTGGGAAACACTGCATTACCAGATGAATTATTACTTCCCTCACAGGTTGACAAATGTATTGTGAGAAGAATGAAGGGTCTCTACAGCATTTGCTTTAAGGATATCATTACTGACATGGAGTCTGATCAATGTCATAGTGGCATGGAGGCCAACCTAGTAGTTAAAAGACCAGTCCAACAGATTCTCATTCAGTTTCAAGGTTTAGACTTCCTATCATAGGCAATCCTGAATGTTGTGTTATGAAAATTCTGTGAAACAAGCCCCATATCATCTAGACGTTGTCTTCCCTAAGATACAGTACTGTAAATTTGTGTGTAATGCTGCACTATAAAAAATGCTTTGAAAAGTTATGGTCTTGCAAAACATGGCTCTCATTGCAACAGGACCAGATCTGTGCTGGAAATGAAAGTGAGTCTGTGCAAAAGTTACAAAAAAGAAAAAGGAGATAAAAACAGAGGAGTTTATTTTGAATACTCATCACATTGCTTTTATTTGTGGTATTCAAAGTGGAAATGACAAGAAAATTATTTTTGGAAAGTTAGCATTCATAAGCAAAAGTCTAAACTGAAGAATTCCATACAGTTTTATTACTTGGGTGGGAGGAGTCTGTAACTTCTGCTTTCTTGTGGAGCAGTGTGTGTATGTGGGTATTCACTTGCAAAATTATAAAAGTCTAAGTAGGGAAATGATGTTGCATTTTCCTAAAATATTTTCAGTTGAATTCAGCAAATTGTATCATATTTGGCTGATCAGTGCTTTGGAGAATTGACTTAGGCTTCTGGGAATTGAAGTCCAAAAACCAAAGGTTGGAAAACACTTGTCTAGAATCTTTTAAAATGCTGGTTCCTATATGCAAAATTGTACTTTGATGAGGTACATTTTAGGAAAGGTTTATGTTGGATGGCTGAATAAGTAAAGTTATTGTATCCTTGTTTACCAAGATCATATGCCTATGAACCATTTTTAACAGAAGAGAAGAAAGCTGAAGAGTAAATAACATGGCTTATAAATTCTGTCATTCATCAGACCAGTTGTCCAGCTAATATCATGGCATGGCCTCTAGTTGTCATTTGTCCATCAGTATAATGCTCTCATTAAAGTGATTTTCTAATCATCTGTAGTCTAAACCTTTTAAGTAAAGGTAAAGGTAAAGGTTTCCCTTGCTCAAAAGTGACTTGTATCCGACTCTAGGGTTCAGTGCTCATTTCTGTTTCAAAGCCAAAGAACCAACACTGTCTACTTCTGCAGATGTTTCCGTGGTCACGTGGCAGGCATGACTAGACATCGGAACACACAGAACATTGTTTACCTTTCCACCAAAGTGGTCCCTATTTATCTACTTGCAGGGACAAAGACAGGCACTCTTTCCATCCTGCAGTACTCGGGAATCGAACTGCTGACATCCTGCCTTCCAGTCAGCATCTTAGCCACTTGAGGCAATAAAAGAAAGAAAGAAAAAGATACCAATAAATACAAATCATGATTCTAGGATACTTACACTTTGTTGTAAAGAATGGTTTTGAAAATAGGTGATAGTGGTATAGTATAAAAGTCTTGAGTAGGGTATTGATTACTAAAATGCTGAGCAGGACCATTTGACACTATAAGTGTTTGTTTGTTGCTAATTCTCTTTGTAAAGTTCATTATGGAAATCAAGTTTGGCTTTAACTTGTGTTTTGTACAATAATGATGACTTGTCACCTAGTTGAACTGGGATGTTCCACACCCTATGTAGCAAACAACTGTTAATTGGCACAGGTGTTGCTAACTGAGAAATAACATAGACATTAGATACAGACTGATTTTCCTTTCTGCTTTGTTTAATCACTCTCTTCTTTTCTATTGAGTATATCTCTTGGCCCTTATTGGCTTATGGCAGGGTTCTCAACCTTTTTTCCAGATAGGGCTGGTCCTACCCCCAACATGCAGCTATGGGGGCTGGAGGTGGGTTGCTCCCTATACCTACTTTGCCAGTGGCAGTGGTGATGGCGGTGGTTTTGCTGGTGTTTCCACAGTCTCTGTTGCTTATCCTGGCAGCGGGAGACTGTGGGGAACATATCCTCTCTGTTCTGTCGCTTGTCTGAGGTCCCTTGGTGGTGTTGCGGCAGGGAAAGCACGCTGTTCTGGAACTTCTTTGTGTTGTGCTGGTGACACAGGCAGTGTTGCGCTGGTGGTGCAGGCGGTATTGGTGGCACAGGTCACCAGTGCCTGTGTCACCAGTGCGATACCAGAAAGTTCCAGAATGGCATGCTTTCCCTGCTGCAGCACCACTGAGGGACCTCAGGCAAACACGGGAACAGAGCGGATATGTTCCCTACTGTCTCCCGCTACCAAGATAAGCGATGGAGACTGTGGAAACACCAGCAAAAATACTGCACTTGCCATAACCGTGGTAAGTGACTTATCACGATTTCTGGTTGTGTGTGTGGTGTGTGTGTCTAGAAGTGCCTGGGTTCTCACCACGGGCCGGATTAATGATATGCATGGGCCCAATTAGGCCCACGGGTCGGAGGTTGTGAATGCCTGGCTTATGGTATAGTTTCAGTGTTAGGAATAACCAGAACCCTTCTGAATCATTTTGATCAAAGAGAAAATGGCAGGCAGAAAGAGCCCCCTTGAAGGCTGTGGTATTTTTGGCTGTGGTATTATTACATTGGTCAGCATGGGCTGGATGATTTGGTGCTGTGGGCCGGATCCAGTCCATGGGCCATAGATTGAGGATCCCTGATCTAGCAGGATGACCAATGCTGCCTTGGTCCCTGAAGCTGGACTGCACTTGATTGTAATTTTTATAATCTTTGTGTGAACTTGATTATGATTTGGATTTTTGATTATTCCTTGTTATTGATGCCTATAGAATTTTCGATGCTGTAATGATATTGTGATTTTTAATGTTTTGTGGTATTGAAGCTGATTATTTGTGATATTTACATGTTGTGTTTATGAATCTGTAACTTTATATGTGTTGTGAACCGCCCTGAGTCAGTCCAACCAAGGAGGGCGGTATAGAAATAATAATAATAATAATAATAATAATAATAATAATAATAATAATAATAATAATAATAATAATAATAATAAAAATAAAAATAAAAATAAAAATAAAAATAAAAATAAAAATAATAAAAATAAAAATAAAAATAAAAATAAAAATAAAAAAATTGATGTATTCAGAAGTTTCCAGGAATGCACCCGGCCGATCAGCCACCATCTTCTCAAACAGCTTCCCCAGAAGGGATATTGGTGACCGGTTGGTAGTTATTATGATAATTGGCCACCAAGTTTGTTTTTTTCAAGACAGGGCGGATAATCATCTTCTTTAAACAGGTTGGTAAAACAACTTCCTGCAAGGATGCATTGACAATCTCCTGAACCCATCCTAGAATGCCCTCTTTGACAGATTTAATTAACCAAGAATGGCAAAGTTCAAGCAGAAAGGTAGTAGCTCTACAGCTGACAAGCATCCTGGAAAGCTCCTGCAATGTTACTTGCTGAAACTGATCCTGCAATAGTGGACCAAACACTGCACTGGACATCTCCATTAGATTCACTGCATTAAATTTGGAGTCTAGGTCCGTTCAGATGACATCAGCCTTGGATATAAAATGGGCTGCCAAGAGATTGCAATTCATTGTATTTGGTTCAATTCCAACAAATTGCTCTGGACCAATTAATTCTTTGGTGATCTTTGATGACTACTAGAGCTCATAATCCGACTGATGTTATATTGCTTCCTTGCCAATTTTACAGCATTAGAGTATCACTGGAGCAATTCCTCACAGCCTCAAGGTTGTCATACATGGGGGCCTTCCTCCCATTTACTTAGCCTCCTCGTCAAATACTTCAGGGTTCATGGTTCATTGGTAAACCAACGGGCAGGATGAACCCTGAGCTAGATTTTATGACTGTCAGAATATGATTTGGTCTTGAACTCCCAGCTGCTCGGAGGAAAAAACAAACAAGTAATTTTTAAAAAGAAGACAAAAGTACTCTGCCACCTTAGAGATTAATTGCTATATTCTTATTGCAATTTAGGCTGATGCACTCTCATGAAGCACTGCACCTCTTGTGTCCTGTCCCAAAAACTTTTATGATTAGCATAAAAATTCCTATACAGTAATACTTCGGATGACGCTAAGACTTGGTTCCACAAGTCTTGGTGTTATCCGATTTTTAGTGTTCTCCGATGCATGTTAAAATCCTGTGGGATGGATCGGATAACGTTAAAGCTCCGTAGATATACATTGTATCCGCACAGGCTTTAGTGGTTGTTATCTGATCCATCCCATAGGACCTTAGAGTTATTCGACCCAATTCTCCCCAGATTACTTAACATTATGCGATTTTAGTGTTATCTGAGGTAAACGTTATCCGAGGTATTACTGTATAGATGTTTCCTAAATGTCTCTGCAGTAAACACTTACCTCTATGAGCCTTTGACCAGCTGTTGTGTTCTGTTGTATGTTCACAGCTTATTTTTACCATACTGAGCAAACAGTATTTTCTCCTTCATCTTCTTGGCTTGATTTAATTTAGCTGGCTTACTCCTGATAGCTTTCCCCAAGGTTCATTCTAAAATGATGCCTGGGGAAGATTGTGCCCCTTCCTGATTTTAAACAACGTCAGTATGGTTCAGATAGATTTGGTCCATTTTGTGTGCATCTGTCTTGTTGTAAAACATTCTGAAATGCAAAGAATAGAAGTGTCCCAAATGTTAAACCCATTTTCCATATACAGCAGTCCAATGTACATAAATGCTCCCAGATTTCAAATCTCTAGCTGGCATAGTATGTGGAACAAGTAGCATTTCATACAAAGCTGCCTTTGAGTTCCTGGTTTTGACTATTTATATCTAACAACTTAAATTTGGTTTCTAGAACCACTCAACTATGCTACTCTACACCATCAGTGTCAATATGCATCCTAACCAATGTCTTCAGCCCAGTGCTTATCAATGTATGACACCTATAAATGTACATAGTTATCAATTTGTCACCTGAAAAGTTAAGGTGCTATGTTGTTCACCTGCCCAACACAGATAAAATGTTTATACCACCCAGAACTATGAGTATTCTGTGCTCTAAAGGCATACACTCTGCATGAGAGGGTGTCTGTTCCATCTCCCAAGGCATGCATTTTTAAGGGCAGTCTTTAGCTCTTCCTTGAAGTGATGGCCTTTTTTCTCCCTGAACAGCCATGACAATAGTCTCCCCAGGAATGGAGTGGCACTATCACACCCCCAAGTGCCTTGTCTACTAGCCTCTTCTTTGTTCAGGAGGTCAGCAAACCAGTCTCAAGAGAAAAAATACAGTGCAGTGGGACCTCAGTTAACAAAAGGCTTGGTTAACATAAAAATCACACAACAAAAGGAAATCCATCATGGCTTGGTTTATAGAATTTCCCCCCAGAATACATTCATTGGTTTTCAATGCATTCCTATGGGAAAAAGCATTTCAGTTAAAGTATTTTTGCTTTTCAATTCATTCCTATGGGAAACTACATTCAATGCATTCCTATGGAAAATTAAAGTAATTTTCGCTGTAAGAAATGTCCCGGAGAACACATTGATTACGTTAACCGAGGTTTCACTATACTGTATGTTCCTTCCAGAAGTGGTTTGGACTGCGCATATACTGTACTCACAACCTGTGATGGGATTCAGCAGGTTTGCACCAGTTCGCGAGAACTGGTAGCAGAAATTCTGGCTACCCCTGCCCATCCAAGTTTTGAAATAAAGTAGTCCAAATTTGGGTGCAACGTAGGGCTTTCTCCCTGGCCACGCCCACCATACTACACCCACAATGTGGTAGTAAAATAATTTTTTAGTGCCACCACTGCTCACAATCTCTGTCTAGCAGGCAGTAACCCTACATTGTGGCCTTGTGAGAGCCCCTGTCCTGGAAAGAACTAGGAGTATCTATGCTGTAATAATGTATATTAAATTGATTGCATTCCCCCCCCCCCATTTTTTTTAACATGGCTATAATCTTCTTTAGATTAAATAAGCAATTTTTAAAAAAATACATTTTATTAAGTTTTTTCACTTTAAAAAAATAGTTACATAGTAATGAAAAAAAAACCCAATAGTATGGAATTTTTAAAATACAAATTGATCATTTCAATGGATCCATGTCTTCTATTAGCCTATTTATTCTTCCAGAAACTCATTACCTCTGGTACAGGTTTGTCTCCGTTATTTTTTTTCCAATGTGTGTTGCATAAATCCCAAAAACTGTTTTGTTTTAAAATAAGCAATTTGGCTCAAGTATATTTTTTGCTGTATTTATGTAAGAGGTACAAATTAATTTAAATTCACTTTCTACTTTTATGTGGTAGATGGTTTCAGCAGAACTGTGTCATAATGGCTCCGCTCTGTAAGCAGCTAATTAACTTCTTTGTTTCAAAAATGATTGGCATCTGTTTTATTTTAACTGCTAAGTAAATCTTGAGATCTTAGAAGCCTCTTTTCTACTAGAAAAACCATTATTATTAGAATATTACATGCATCAAATATTTTTGTTCAAGCCTAGAATGTTAAGTGATAACATAACAGCCTTAATGTGTGTAGCAGTATAATTGGCAGTGAAGATTTATTAAATGGTCACATAGTTTGATATGCTGCATCTGAATTAGCTTTCTAATTAGGAGCTTAAAGTGTCATGTTGCTTTGCTTCAGGGGTCACTGTTAAGACTACTGAAAATGTATTTTTTCCCCTGCTGCCCTAGTGCTTGTAAGAGGAGCTTCATTTTTAAGAGGCCCTTGATTTCTATCTTAATTTTAATAAATGAATCAAGTTTATGCCATGTACACAATCTGATGTCATGGATGGGCAATATACTTTGACTGATTTTTGACATAGCATTCTGAGAATTTTATTTGAAACCACTGTAGACTTTTAACAAACGTAATGTTAATTTTAGTAGGAATGTCTTTTCACTTTTATAGCCAAGAATGTGAAAGATTGGGTATGTGCTCAATAGCATGCTAGTTTGAGAGAGAGAGAGAGAGAGAATATAGAACAGGTTATTGTTTCCTTTAAGATTTGTTCTAAGTGTTGCTGAGAGATTAAGCAAATGCGGGGAGAGAGAGAGAGAGAGAGGTGATCTCCTGAAAAGGACTCAGTGAACATAGCTAATCCACTGTCATTAATCAAGATGTTTTGCTAATGAATCCCATAGTTGGAAACACACAAAAGTAAAGATAGTGATTTGTTTTGAATCAGACATTGCTGGATGGTATGGCTCCAGTGGTGTAGCATGCCCCCCCCCCGTTCCGAGCAGCACTTTTTGGGGATGGCAAAATTTCACAATAAATAGGACTTCGCTGCCACCCTGGACTTCCTAGAGCAGCGGTGCCCAAACTAAGGCCTGGGGGCCAGATGTGGCCCCCGATGCCAATTCATCTGGCCCACGAAGCCCTCGTCCGCTCCTCGAAGCTGAAGTAAAACGTGTTGGCACTTTGCAATAAATAAGTGAGTTTGGGGCAGTTTGGGCACTCATTCTCTAAAAGTTGCACCATCACTGCTCTATGTGATTATGTTTCTGTAAAATGTGTGGTCTTCGCAGCCTATACAGTCAAACCTTGCATAAAGAGCACCTCGTTTAAAGACTGATTCGCTTAAAGAGCAGAATTTTCTCTGAATGTTCGCTTCGCTTAACATATAAAACCAACAAAAAACTTGCTTAACAAATCAATCGGGGTTCACAACCCCTCGACCAGAAGTCACAATTGGTCACTTACAATGGTGTTTCACTTAAAGAGCAATCCTGTGGAACACATTATGCTCTTTAAGAGAGGTACAACTGTACTTGAGGAATCTAATCTATTTTTCTCTACTTCTTATTTCTACCCTAGCTATACATGTAGTCCTTGTGAGACTATTTATTAGGCAGATGGAAGAGCTCAATCGTAAATATCAAATTCTCTAATTTTCTGTCAGATTAATTTACTGTATTTTATTATGTTTAACTGTTAATTTTTTGAGGTTGACATCTTCACTTTCAGATTGGCTTTTATGTAAGGTGATAGTGAAGTCCTGGAAATGGTTACCACTAAAATAGAACATGAAGCCTACTTATGAGTAGACTGTTAAGAGGAATTAATGTTTTAGTGAGATTCATTCTACCTATGTATCACTTTGATGCTTGTTTTGACTGCTTAAGGTTCAAAATTGTTACATAAGACTTGGTTATTGGAACCTCACGTGCAATAGATTCTAAAGATGAATTTTACATCTACAGTAGTTTCATCTTTGTTGTTTGAAATGTTTATAGTTTCAATTTCTTTTTAATATGTGTATAATTGGCTAATACAGCTTGTGGCACTGACTTTTAACAGTGCATTTCTCTTGGTTTTTCCATTTGCCATAAATCTGTATCAAACAGTGTTCTCTGGAAGAACCATTCTTTTAACTACTGTTTTAAATGTTACACAGTCAAAATGTTAACAGCTCAAAAAACTTTTGTTTTTTTAGATTGAGCCACAGTGAGGAAACACTGTGTAAAAAAAATAAGATTGCCAGACTTTCTTTGTTAACAACATTTGATACTTATTTTAGAAAGAAAGATTGGAAAGGATAGAAAAGTACAAAGTACCACATCAGAGAGATAAAAAACCCTTTCTGTGTTTGCTGAGAGATTACGTTCAAAGAAAACTCAGAAACAATGGCTGTTAAATGAAAAATATAGACAATTTTCAAGACTTCTCCCCTCCCTGCCTCCCTGAAGTTTAAGAGTAGTAATTTGCTTCATATGTTAGTTCAAGGATGGTAAGATATGAGAATTTTTGTAAATGTTTTTCAACCTATTTCTAGAATAAATGCTTAATACATAGTGAAAAGGAAGACTGAATTTCAATGGTCTCTCTACTGGGATTAGTAATAATGAAAGGCAGTTGGGACTTGGAAAATGACCAAGCACACTTGTTTTACATGCATCAGGGACAGCTGGGAAGGAAATGAAGAGTGGTCAGAAATTATGATGATTTCATGATTACCATACCGATAATTAAGAGCTTTTCTGGTGGTTTGGATCATGAGCTGGCCAGTTTATATGCGGTTTTATGCTACTGCTTAGTTTTTGAATTAACATGGAAAAGAGGGTCTGGTGGGAAATGCAAACAGAATAGATCTTTACTTTATTAGATCAGCTCCTTGCTTTAAGATAACCAATAAACTGATTTTGATTACACCATATTTGTGCCTTACTGTACTCTGTAGTGGATGGTATAGAAACCTTTCACTAGTCTGGCTCTACATCTGTTTTTGCTTGTCCTGAATATATTCTGTGTCTTAACATATTGATATATTTTATTTTACAGTATATGGAGAGGACCAAATGTGAACTGTGTTGACAATACTGGATACACTCCATTGCATCATGCGGCTTTGAATGGTCACAAGTAAGCTTTGCTGTATTTGAAATTATGTATCATCCTATTCCAATTACAGTTACTTTAGCATTCTGCAGTACTTCCATATTGATTTGAATCAGGGATGCCCAAACTTTTTGGGCCATGGTCCGGTCACGTGGTTCAGCGAGGCGGTCACGATGGCCTGGGAACCGGATGCAGCCCCCGACACCAATTCATCCGGCCTGCAAAACCCTAATCGCTCCTGGAAGCAGAAGTAAAACGTGCCCATATGGGTGTGTTTTACTTCCGCTTCCAGGAGCGATGAGGGCTTTGTGGGCCAGATGAATTGGCATTGGGGGCTGGACCGGCTGTAGATTGGTCACCCCTGTTTTGAATAAACATAATATCTGTTAGCAATTCAGCAAAATTAGTTTTCTTTCATGATGAGTGTGCTGTTAAGTGCTGTTAAGTATTCAAATACAATCATGATTGTCACTATGGCCTAAAAGTGGTTTACAGTAATTTTAAATATTTTAAAATGTCAAAATAAAATTTAAAACTGGGCAGTAAATCAAGCTGACAGGGAAAAAATGATTAATTTCAAATATGATGCTGGAGGAGAGCTTTGTGAATTCCCGGGACTGCAAGAAACATTAACAAGTGGATCTTTCTAGAATAAATCACGACTGAACAACCTCTGGAGGCAAATATAATGAAACTGAGGCACATCAGGAGAAGCCAAGATTCTCTGGAAAAGACAGCATTGCTGGGAAAGATGGAAGTAGGAGAAGAGGAGGACCAAATATGAGATGGACTGACTCCCTAAAACTGTGATGGTGAACCTTTGGACTTCAGGTGTCCTTGGACTTCAGTTCCCAGAAGCCCAAGTCTCTACGAATCCACACGAATGTGTTTGCTGAGCAGTAAACACATTCATGTGGATTCACATAAACTTGGGCTTCTGGGAATTGAAGTCCAAGGATACCTGGAGTGCTAAGATTTGCCATCACTGCCCATATGCCAAAGAAATTCAATGTATGCACAGTCTCCATCACCCTCTGAATGATTTACTTTTCAGATGTTTTATCAACCAACTTCAATCCCTGATACTTTTGTCCTTGCTTGTGTCTTTCTCTACATTCAGCATACTGTACCAACCCCTTCTTAGTGCTCTCCACACCTCAAGGCACATAGGATATTTATGTTTCTTAGAGAAAGAAAGTGACTGTTTCCCCTTTTTTTGCTCTCTAGATTTCATACTGTCGAATTTGATGATTCCTTTTTAATTAGCAGAATATAAACAACACTTACTTGGAGAAAAAAATGCAAGAAGAGTAACACAAATGTTCAGTACTGCTCCATCTCCTAACTCCCCTTTTAACTTCTTTCTTAAGATGATGTACTATTTCTTTATAATCCTGTTCCCTTTGAATGGCTACAGTTAGGTTGTCAGCATAGACAAGAATACTAGTTAAATGCCCACTTCTGCTTCTGGTATACAAATCTGCTTCACCTTACTTGAAACCTTGTTGAAGCTACATCTTTAGTTTCTCATTTCCGGCCTGCTTTTGTCTATACCTGTGGTTCCCAAAATGGGGCACAGGCCCCACAGGGGGACTTCAATTCCCAGAAGCCTAGGTCAGTACATTGTTTGACCAGTGCTTTGGGGAAATTGACTTAGGCTTCTGGGATTGAAGTCCAAAAACCAAAGGTTGGGAAACACTGGTGTCTACACACCTTAGAAAGAAGTCTTTTGTGTATGTGTAGAATGATTGGTACTTCCTGAATCGATGATCCATTATCAGATTTTGATTCAGAAATTTTAATTCAGCCGTGCATGCTCTCTATTTGAAAGTCTCGCCAGTTTTCTCCTTTTTGTCTCTCATAGACTCAGCCTTCTCATGCTTCCTTTGTTCTTTCCTTTCAGAATGTATAGAGCCTGCATCTGTGAAATAGTACTGTTTCAACTGTCTCAATGTAGGGTGATTATGAACCATTGTGGGGAATTTTTCCATCCTCCACTTTGTTTTCTTCAAAGAAGCTTTGTTCAGCAAGCATAGCCTGGCCATTTGTCTGTTTATAGAGGACCACCCTTGATTTGAAAATGTCTTCTATTTGAAGAGACAGAAGTGAAGCAGAACAAACTAGAAGAAAAGATGTAACTTGCATCAAATTAGTGGGAAGGACAATCCCGCTAGGTCCTAAAATCACCTGCCACTACTACCCAGTGTTAAAAATACAAGATTGTTTTTCTCAGCACATATAGACAAAAGTGAGCAGAAGATTTGCTCTTCACCAGTTGAGAGAGATGACAGAAACTTTGATGTGTTAGGCTGATGTTTTTAAACCTCAGCATCCCTGTATCTGTGGCCATGTATCAGCAGTTTCCCTGGGAAATGCTTGAGGCTTTTCTTTATTATTTGCTGGTAAACCAGAAAAATGGTACCTTCTCCTTTCAAGCTGAATCTCATGTGGCTGGATATCAGATTAATGCGGCATGTCATGGCCTGAGCCTCAAGGCCATCTCAGGTCCTGCTATCTATTTCTTCCCTTCCCTTTATCTCTTTGAGTCATTGCTAGGGTTGGATAGGATAGTGTTCACATCGTTCTGATTATGCTGTGCTGTCCCAGCTCTGCCTAATCTAGTCCTAGCTCTTTTGTAGTTACCATGCTACCAGTATTATCAGCATGCTTTGGTGTTGTTGTTCAGTTGCATAGTCGAGTCCAACCCATTGTGACCCCATGGACCACCGCACACCAGGCCCCCTTATCCTACACCATCCCCCACAGCCCACTCAGCTCTCCACCCATTGTGTCAACAATGCCATCTAGCCATCTCATTGTCTGCCGCCCCCTTGTCCTTTTGCCCTCAATCTTTCCCAGCATTAAGGCCTTCTCAAGTGAGTCCTCTCTTCTCATTTGGTGTCCAAAGTACTTTAGCTTCATCTTTAATATTTGTCCTTCCAAGGAGCAGTCAGGGACGATTTCCCTCAGGATCAACTTACTCAATCTCTTTGCTGTCCAGGGTACTGTCAAAATTCTCTTCCAGCACCACATTTCAAAGGCATCTATTTTTCTACACTCAGCCTTCCTTATGGTCCAGCTCTTCCAACCATGCATTACTGCTGGGAATACCATTGCTTTGACTATGCAGACTTTTGTTGGCAGGGTGATATCTGTACTTTTTATTATGTTCCCTAGGTTTCTCATAGCTTGTCTCTCAAGTATTAATCGTCTTTTAATTTCATGGCTGCAGTCACCAACTGCAGTGATCTTGGATCACTTGGAAGGTAAAGTCTGTCAATGCTTCCATTTCTTCCCCTTCTATTTGCTAGGGAGTGAGATAGGGCCAGTTGCCATTATCTTGGTGTTTTTTTTTAATGTTGTGTCTCAGGCCAGCTTGTGCACTCTCTTCTTTCACCTTAATCAAGAGGTTCAATATTCAGCAGAAGAGTTTAGAAAGAACCCAGCACTTAGCACAGGGGTGCCCAAACTACGGCCCATAGGCTGTATCTGGCCTCCAATGCCAATTCATCTGGCCTACGAAGCCCTTGTTGCTCCCAGAAGCGGAAGTAAAATGCACCCATACAGGTGTGTTTACTTCCACTTCCTGGAGCAACAAGGGTTTGTGGCCCAGATGAATTGGAATTGGGGGCTGGATCCGGCCTATGGGCCATAGTGACTAGCCCCCTGAACCACATGACCGGCCCATGGCCTGAATGGTTTGGGCACCCCTGACTTAGCAGCTTGGGGACTTCTGCCTTGACTGCATTCCTTCTTCTTTTATAGAGTAATGAACTTTTTTACTGACTCTTCTTATGAAAGAAAATAAGATATTTTCCACCAACAAAGTTATTTTCACTGGATTCATGAATGTCTCCCAGGTCTTTCAGCTCTTGCTGTTCTTAAAGAAGTATATTCTTGTTCTGTCCTCAAATAAGGCTTGCCTTGTTTCAGTTTCAGTCTACTATGTGTCATCTTTGCAGTGTTTTGCACTCTTCCTGGGTCATACAGTGAAGAGGTTTCTTAATGGACTTTAGGAACCCATAGACAATTGACCCAATAATATAGTTTGATAACTGTCTTTATCCTTCGCCAGCTTATCTACAGGTTCTTTGAGCTGATGACATCCTGTGATATTTGTTGTCTTTCATGAAAGACAGAATTCCTGGTGTCTGTACTATCAGTACAATGTGCATGTGAGTTTTATGCACTGTGAGTTGACTTTTTCCTCAATTCAGGCTTTTCTTGATTAAGGTAGTACTCCATCAATTTATCATGTTCCTGTTAAAGATAGTTTCATCTGTCCAACTGCATTAGAATATCATATTGGCTACCTTATACAGTATGTATGTATGGTTGTGAGAGCTGGACCATTAGGAAAGCTGAGCGCAGAAGAATAGATGCCTTTGAGATGTGGTGTTGGAGGAGAGTTTTGAGAGTCCCCTGGACAGCAAGGAGAAAAAATAGGTCAATCTTAGAAGAAATCAACCCTGATTGCTCCTTAGAAGGGCAAATAGTAAAGATGAAGCTAAAGTACTTTGGACATCAAATGAGAAGAGAGGATTCGCTTGAGAAAGCCTTGATGATGGGAAGGGTGGAGGGCAAAAGAAGAAGGGGGCAGCAAAAAATGAGATGGCTAGATGGTATTGTAGATGTAATGGGCACAAAGCTGAGCGAGTTGAGGAGGATGGTGGAGGACAGAGGTGCCTGGCGGACAGTGGTCCATGGGGTCGCAAAGGGTCGGAATCGACTGTGCGACTGAACAACAACAAAACCTTGTATCAGAATTTTTGGTTTTTTTTGGAGTGTTCACTGTACTGCCTGGATGCTTGTACAGTATACTAGGGTTTTTTCTACATCTCATGAACAACTTTTTATCATTGTTCCCATCTGTTCTTTGGCTTGTTGCCAGGATTCTCCCATGCTACCACAACATTTGGTGCATTGGGTAGTTGGTTGCATCATCCTAGTTTATCAGATATCTCATCTCCTAATGCATTTCTAGATAAGTGACTGTATCCGTGGTGGCATTATAGAAAATTCCTCCACGAGAGGTACACCAATTTGCCATATAGTCCAAACCATTCACTTTTTTGTTCCAGCAGTATTGTTTGGACCTATAGGCCCTTGGGATAGAATTTTTGGAATGCTAGGACTTTTATTTCCAAATGTTGCCTGTAATCCCCTAGGCAGACTTCTAAGTGCATGGGTGGGTGGGTGGATGGGAAGGAGCAGTGTCATTGTCTAGTTTATTTCATGTGCGTTGCCTGGGGAGAAGAAGGAAACACCACTTCAGTTCCACTGCTTGTCTGAAAATTGCTCTTGTGCACCATGGAGAAGATAAGTTCCAAATGCTAGATTATGTAATATTTTCAATATTGTCACACATCTCGAAATACTTGAACCTTAACTGGTTGTTTCAGTAACGATGAAACATGAAGAACTATCCTCCTCCTTCAGCATCCTTCATCCTACTCTTTAATTTGAGCAACAGCCCTCTAGTTAATTATTTACTGTTAATTTGTTGTTTAGTACTGGATTGCCTGCATTTGAGTTTCTGTTTTTGGTATGCATAACTACTGTAGAAATAAAGCACAAAATTTGCAGAAGGTGTGATTGTCCACAAATTCAGTATAGTCTTATGCAAACTTGGTGTTCAGCTCTTGGGTGATCCTTAATTCATTGTTACGAATTAGTACAAAATGACCTTTTTGTTGACATGTAATTTGACTGATTTAAAGGGATGTATGCCACTTGAAATAAACTGTGTTGTACATTTCTCCACCAGGAGTTAATTCCCAGTAACTTTGTTTCAGATTAACATCCATGTTCAACAGGGAAAGATAGGTATAATTTACTTTTGTTTTCCTAGTTCATAGTTGAATATTTGGATTCACAAATATATTTATTTAGAAATATGTTTAAATAGTAATAATCGTATATTCCAGCCTTTCAATTCTGTATTGAATTCAGTGGTCCCTTATTTCCTCATCCTTCTACCCTAAACTTAACTGTAAGAACTCAGTGTCATTTCCCCCCTTCCTACAGGGATGTTGTGGAAGCTCTTTTGAGGAATGATGCATTAACGAATGTGGCTGACTGCAAAGGGTGTTATCCTCTACATTTGGCTGCTTGGAAAGGAGATGCTGAGATAGTGAAACTGCTAATACACCAGGGACCATCCCATACGAAAGTGAATGAGCAGGTCTGATTATATTCCTATTCTTCATTTCCCCAATAACTTGTTATTCTTAGCAGGATCTGTGAGAGCCTGTTTACATAGGATTTAGGATGAATTGCTTTAAAAAGAATAAATGCTTAATATTTTCTCCACGATGAAATATACCTATCTTGAAAGTTGTAGCTCTAGCTTGCCACATTATTAGGAACTGTGTAAGTGAACAAAAATGAGCTGCAATATGTGCAGAGTAGTGGAAAGTTAACCACTGGTCTCCCCCCCCCCCCAATTTTCTGTGTAATTTGAAACATGGCATACCAATTCCTTTCTGTGTTGAAGCCAGTTGAAGAACCCATAGTCTTCTTTACAAATGTTTTATGGCTGCTATTGGTTTGTTCAAGAATTTAAGCTAGCAAGTTCACTACAGCATGGCTTTTGCATAACTTACAGTTAATTTATTAAAGAGCAACATTTTTATTCATGCGAGGGAAACATGCCTAATTATTCATGCTAAAATGCATGCCACTTATCTTGTATCTGTTTTGTATGGCTTGCATAAATGCGGAGACTAACACACAAAACCTGATTTAAAATTTCAGGTGTCTTTTGTGCTTCCAATGTATGCACAGTGAAAGTGAAATCCATGCTGATCAATTCAATCCTGCTTGTTTTGTTTGCTTCTTGTGTTGTGTAATCAGTAAACAGCCACTGATTTTTGGGTGTTTGTCTCTGTGTTCTAATACAGCTGAATTTTTATTTTTCTGGCACACTTAGTTCAAGAAATCATATATTCGGTGTATTTCCAAATTAGTAGTATTAATGTTGAAAGGAGTTATAGTAGAAACTACTGATATGGTTTCTGGACAGTAGCATGCCAACAAAATGAACAATAGGCATATTTTCTGAGCATGAGAATTATGTTACGTGAGCATATATAATTTGTAACTGACTGGATGGATTAATGAGCTGGGGCAGGGTTGGGAGTTTGATTCTCTGCTGTTTTTCATGGGATAATGGCAACCCCTGTATGTGGTCTTGTGCAAACTACACAGTCCCATAGCACCCCCACAAGAAGAGAATGGTAAACCACTTCTCTGCAGTTTATACCTAGAAAAACTTGGCATGGATAGCCAAAAGCCAGAAGTTATCTGGAACCTTGTTACTTTTACTATATATTTTGCACCTCTCTATTCTTCTAGTAACAATTATAATCCATGCTAAACCAGAAAGGGACTGCTTGAGATTATATGGGTTAAATTGCACCCAGGATGTTGAGAGGGCAATACAACTTTGTTTATCATTCAAATTTAAATTCCATTTCTGTTCTATATTTTTGACTTTTGGGCTTAACATCTGTGAAATTGTATATTCCAGCAGAGTTTTTCATAAATAGGCTATTTTAAGAACAAAAATTCTAACTGAAGAGAAACTCAAAATGTTGTTCAATTAATAATTAGTAACATTCTTCAAGTTAAATTAGCCAAATGTGCATGTTAAAATGGCCCTTGATTGCAAATCCTCTTTGCCACATTCTACTCATTGTGCATTGAAATGCAGCTGTGATCATTTAGTTTATTCTAGTTAACAACATATGGATGATATAACACTGCTTTACCCCACTCTCTTGATAAGTGGCCATATGAAAGTGAGTACAGTATTCTTAAATCAGTGTTTAGGATGGGGCCAAATGCACACAAAATGTTATTGGAATGTTAAGAAGTAAACTGTTTAGTTAAAGTTTGCATGTTGTCTTTAAAATGATGTGCATGATGCAGTAATTGACAGCTGGAATGGCCACTATGATTAATTGCTCTTCATTGGAATGAAATATTGTCATGTTCTGTCATTCCCTCCCTCAGAGTCACTCACTGCTTCGTTGCTGTATCTTGCCCATTTCATCATCACATTTTCTTTTCCTCTCCTTTTTGTAGAATGCTCTTGAGATCAAAGAACTCAAAAAGTACGGCCCCTTTGACCCCTATATCAATGCCAAGGTGTGTACTTCGCTGCCAGGATTTCACTATCATTACTCCAAGCTGTAATTTTTGTGGTTACAGGTGCATTATCAATCCATTGGTTGATGATGTCTGTTGGGGAATGAAAGGGTGGGAACTGGAAACTGATGTTCATTTACTATGGAATTTACATTAAGCCACAGTTGACTCCTTGGGTGAATGTTACTTGCTATTTAGTGAGATTCTCTAATGCTGTGACTTGCTTATTTTTTTATGTTGATCAGTTCCCAGCTAGATGTAGGTTTGAAAAAATCATTTTGAACTGTTAAGGCATTGTTTCTCATGCTTGATAAGAAAGGGGAAATATGGTGTTTGCTGTATGATTCAAACCCACTCTAAATTAGAAGAAACTTTTGTTAATGAAGGCAATTCTCTAAAATGGTAAAATACATCTTGTAGACGTTGCATATATGTATACACATTCTTTCTTCTCTAGCTGCGCTTTGGCACCTGAATGTTTCTTTGCCTGGATCTTGCCTTTATTCTTCTCCTGGTTTCAGCAATTCTTTATTTAGAGATAAAGTACCAAAATAATTTACCAAAACAAATCTTTTTTACAGGAAGAGATTATCAGATTTTTAACATATATATGTCATCATATACAAGAACTGGATCTTAAAGTCCAATTTAAATTTTACTAGTTAGAATCTTATTGACCATTTACACATGGATAATTGCATAAATCATTGTGGTAAATTGCTGCTAATTGATGGAATGCCAACAGTATACCTGGTTTTATGCATGCCGCAGCACCAGGAATGCACCCAATACCTTATTAATTAGCAGGACTGTCATAATTTCAAATATGCACACACAATTGTAACTAAAGTTCTTGTCAATGTGCTTTAGCCAGATTACCTCAAAACACATAAAATGCAGCTAATAAAATGTTTTGCTATGGTAAACTCATGGTACATAAGTTGGAATTCCATCAACAATCAACCTCAAAGGTACAGAAAAATTGCAAACTCCCAAACATTCAGAAAAAAGAAAAGAAAATGGAAACATGATCAGGTTATTCTTCTCCCCATAATAATTTCAGCAGTGAAGGTTGTTCTGAAATCTTTAGTTACCAATTTTAAAAAAATCACCAGTAGCTGCTAATATACTTCCTGAAATTCATAGATCAGTGATTTTGTAAGTGTGTCATCTCATGGAAATATTTAGCAACCTTGTTTTCCAAGACTTTGTTCTAGACTAAGATCCAAGTTTGCCTCCAGAATCAGGAGTTCCAAAGAAGTTCATTTTAGTGCTTGGACAAGAAATACATAAAAAACAGAGTGGACAAGAAATTAATGAAGATAATGTAGGGATTTTGCATTTACTCTAAAATGTTAACCACTGTCAAGACCTGGAAGGACTGTGATGGAGGCAAAAACTACTTGCAATTTATACCATTGCACACTAAGAATACACTGTTTCAGACAGTGGTGCCCAAACTAAGCCCGGGGGGCCGTGTGTGGCCCCCGATGCCAATTCATCCGGCCAGCAAAGCCCTCATCGCTCCTGGAAGCGGAAGTAAAACGCCCCCATAAGGGCGCATTTTACTTCCGCTTCCAGGAGTGATGAGGGCTTCATGGGCCGGATGAATTGGGGTCAGGGGCCGCACCTGGCCCCCAGGCCTTAGTAACTGGCTCCCTGAACCACATGATCGGCCCACGACCCAAAAAGTTTGGGCACCCCTGGTTTCAGATCACTATAGACTGTAAGCACATGGAAAAATAATTATGTGACACAACTGGAAAGAGAACACATAAAGAAGTTTGGAAAATGTTTATTTGACCAAGATTATTTCCCAGAAGAATGTGGCATCTCTTTAAACCAGTGTAAAAGGCATCCTGAAGTCAGTACAAGAGAAATCCCTGAGATATTTGGTAGTCCACCAGAAGCAACAGAGAGAAACAAATTTTGTAGGAAGTAGGAGTATAGCACCCTTGTGAAATCTGATGGAACCTCTACAGCCCACAGACCATTTCTCCCTAAAATAAATACAGTACTAACAATCATGTTTATACTGTAATATATTTTCAGATCTAAATTAGATTGTGACAATTTTCTGTATGAAAGCTGCTTGCTTGTTAGGTAACTACCTTTATACTTATCTAACTACCGTAAAGGAACCAAAGCAGTTTGGGATAATCAACATCATATAATAAAATAATTCAATTCATCTGCTAATTCACTAAATGATGACCAGTGTTTCTGAATTGTTACACATTCTAATAAGACTTTTTTGGACCTGATTCCTAATTTTTAGGCTTTGGTTGTCTAAACACCAACAGTGCTAAGAACTATGAGGTATTATAATGATATTAACACAGACTTTTTTCATTATGGATAATGTTCAGCTGTGCAAGTATTGCTTATTGATGAAAAGTGAGTGTGTTGTATAATCACCTGTACATTTTTGTTTTCAGAATTAGATTGCTAGAACAGATTCTGAAATTAATTGTATTCCAGAGACTGGCAGTGGTTTTAGTGGCTTTCTTGGAAGGGAGAATTGGTTGAATATATATAAAGATTGCTTTTCTAAACCAGAGCATTCTTATTTATATTATTTAGGATAATTTCAAACCATCCAAAAGTGGTTAGACCTAATATGTTAAAAGCAAGTGTCATTTTAAGCCTCATGTGGTTGCCTTTAATAAGATGATTTAGCTACTTGTGTGAGAGACGAGAATGTGGTGACTCCCTTTCTTACTGTTTAACATATTTGCATGTTGCAAAATAGGAAGAATAATTATTACCCATGTATATTTGTTCCAAAAAACAATACAAAGGGCCATGTGATCCTTACACAAAAGCAAGGCAATGCTTTTACTGCATTTCAGAAAAATCAGAAAGTTGTTGTAATGGTTTATTTCATACACTTCATTTGAATGCAGCCATATCCAAATTACATTAGAGTATTTCCTCGATATATTCATAGGTATTTGTAGTTTTCATTACAGATAGAAGCATAAACAGATTGAAGGGAAAGCACATTGACGATGAAATGTAAATTATATTACAGTTCACCAGTTGCATCTTGAATTGGTGAAGAGAAACAGGAAAGAAAATAGGTGGTAGATAATCATTAGGTTTTGGCATTCCTAATTAGAGTAAAATATGACAAGTCAAGGCTTGATTTCTTTCTTTCCAAGCATCTAGGTAATTAAAAAAATCATAAATAGAAAGGGAAAGGTTTTTGATCTGGGTATCCTTATAAAGTCTGTCCTTGCTGCTAGAAATGTACATACAGTAACACTTCGCATAACAAATTTAATTCGTTCTGCGAGGCTGCTTGCTATGTGAGTTTTTCGCTATGCGAGTCAGACTTACATAGTGAAAATTCCAATGGAAAAACTCGCATAACGAGCTTTTTTAGGGGGAAAACTCCCATAGCGATTTTTTTTCGTTATGTGAGTTTCCCTCATAGAAACGCTCATTATGTGAGTTTTCTATAGCGAAAGTCCAACTCGCATAGCAATTTTTTTTTCATTATGCAAGTTTTCCCCCATAGCGAGCGTTTCCATAGGGGAAGTCTGACTCGCATAGCAAAAATATTCATTATGTGAGTCGAATCGCTTTTTGAAAAACCTGCTCATTATGCAAGTTTTTCACAAAGCGAAACACTCGCTAAGCGAGGTTTAACTGTATGTGTCTTTCAAAATCCAAAGATTTAGGATTAGAAAATTCAGAGATCTATAAAATTTTAAATCCTGGAATATTCTCTGTTGATTGTTGCTAAGAATTTGGGACCATTTTCCCACCCATATCACATTTATAAGTTGCAATTATTGAGAAAACATTCAAATGGAAAACATTCCTTAATTAAAATTAATTAAGCAGATGTGGGCAGCTTTGATAGATCTGGAGGACCACATCCCACCCACCCCTAGCATTTTATGTGGACTGTAACATGCTTGGAGAAAAAATTGGAGGGGGAGGAGCAAAACAGGAAGCAACATACCAGTGATTGGTTTTGATTTTGGATGAGGACATTTGGAGACTGGAAGGCTGTGCCCATCCCAGTGTAAAAGCTGCTCCCTGGATGCCTCCAGGAACAGAAAAGAGACTTTTAAAGCAGTAAAGTAAAATGGCTAGAATCCTACTCTTGTTTGTGTAGGTTTTGCACAAGTGGCAGCTGCTCCTCCTTCTTTTGTGTCCAGATCAAACTCTGGACTGTCAAAACTAAGCCACTTTCTTGACTTTGTAATTGGTCATATTTCATTGGTGCATGTTTCTGGCAGTAATTGGAAGACCAGTAAATGAGCCAGATTCTGTGTCTCTCCACATTCACAGTGCGTGTTGTTGTCTGCCAGCATCCCACACTTGAGCATTTTGGTCTTACATTTAGGCATTCCAACCCTCATCCTATTCAGAGTCCTCCAAGTGACATAAGGGAGGTTGAGTTTCCCAGCTATATCCTCCTTTAATGTTCCTTGTCCAGTTAGCGCCTTCCTCCATCTTCCTAATTTGTTTTTGCAGTTGCTAAATTACCCAATTGGTGAAGTACCAGAGCATGTCTTGGTTGTTGTTGTTGTTGTTGTTGTTGTTGTTGTTGTTAGTTCAAATTTATATTGCCGCCCACTCGCCGTGGCAACTCAGAGTGGCTTACAAACAATACATTACATTACAATGCAATAAGTTGCTGTGGGCACAGGGGGAAGGGCAGCAAGGTCTTCTTCTTCCCCTGGTTGCACGCTTGGTCATATACTTTATTGAATATCCATTCTTCTTCTTTCGTGTCTAGGTCAGACTATAAACTACCAAAATGAAGCCATCTTTTTTGTTACTAGAAGTTACAAAATATGAAGTAGGGCAAATCCAGAACCCTTGACTTATTTTCCTGATGATGGCTCTTTTGTTATATACGAGTCTTATGCAATGTCCTGTCAAAGACATTGTGATTTTTTTTGTATTTTTCACTTAAATACTATACTAGCTTTTATTTATGCATTCTGAGCCATGTGCTCATTTGCTTTATTCCATGCACATTTCTGTGCAATGTGAATATCCTTTTATTACTTGTTGATTAATGTTGCATTACCTCATCTAGGTTCACATTTGGTATACGTCTATTTTTCCCTAGCAACTGTTTGATTTGGGCTATTACTGTGTCATATTCAAACTGTAATGTTTTCCCATCATTTTCAAATGTGCTACATATACATACATATTACTATTCACAACAGTTTCCTTTTTGTTTGTGCCAGGTTCTTGAAAAATGCACTTCTGGATGGAAGCTTTGTTCTGTTTCATCCATGTTGGCTTCTAGCATGGTTTAATTATGTGGTCGATAGAGCAAAATAAATAGCACACTGGATTAAAAATGTAGCTGTTTTATAGTGTTATACAGTGTGAAATAATAACTAAAATTGTTGTATCTCTCCTAGCAACAGGCTGTTGCATGTACATGCTGATCATAATAATGGTGACATGCATAGTTTATGTTTTTGAACACTTAGTTTCAATAAACCTTGTACATTTACCTGCACTTTCCTTAAGTAATGAAGAGCTTCATAGGCTTGTGCCAAGAGGCTTGACTAAGTCTGCTGGATGTTTTGACTTTGGTTCATAACTTTGTATTACCATATTACAAACTGCATACCATACCATACCATACCATACCATACCATACCATACCATACCATACCATACCATACCATATCATATCATATCATATCATATCATATCATCATCATATCATCATCATCATCATCATTGGGGGGAAGCTATTTTGTGGCATGCAGGGTGCTGCTGCTTAAAGGAAACATTTAAGTTCTCATTTAAGATTACAGAACTAGTTGCACAGTTCTTTGGACCTCAGGAGCTTAAAAGTGCAAAGAATAAGAGGCAAAGTCTGTAATATTTACAAACAAAAACAAGGGGACTCATAGCATTTATGCAGAAATACGATTCAGTACTGTAGTCATCAGAAGATTAAACAAAACTGTTGGTATGCTCTGTATTTATGAAGCAGGCGCTAATGTAAGGTAAGTTATAAAGGGTGAAGCAATTACATCAGTATTGAAGAGGCATTAATATTGCTTTGACAGATGAAATGTGTGGTTCTTTATAGCTATAACATATTTTCCTTCAGGTGCCGTATCTGTTCTGGATATTGGCCATCATAACATGATGATAGCCAATATCCAGAACGGATACAGCACCAGAAGGAAGAGGAGGAGAAGGAGGAGATATTTTGTAATGTTGACGTCAAACATGTCTAAAGTAACTGTATACTGTATAATTGATTGTGTATGTAATTGTATTTGATGGATGGATGGATTCCTCGATGCAGGTGCTCTTACGTGGATGATGGTTCTTCATGGTCCCTGTGAATAAACACAAATGGGTTAATTTCCTGCGCAGGCGCAGACCAATTGGAATATTCCAGAGATAACAAAGAGCTCTAAGCTCCTTCCAATCCCCTCTCTTTGCATGTTTCCCGCCTTACAGCCCTCAATTCTTTCTTTTACCACTGCAGCACCCATACCTCCTCAATGTTAGTTTAGGTTGTATATAGTTGTGCGGACTATTGCCATTTTATGTCCTTTTTGGTTTTATATTCCACTGATTCTGAAGAAAGAGGCTCTGCAGACTCACCTTCAATGCCATTGTCTACACCACCTTCTGAAGTGGGCGAGTTGAACTCACCATTGCCTTCAGAGGACTATTGTTTCTTCTCTCGTATGGCTAAGTCCCTTGATTTAGAAGTAAAGAGACCAAAACTTTAAAAGACTGATAAACTTTATGATGCAATTACTAAAGAATCATTGGCACCAGTTCATATTTTTATGTTGCCCTTGCTGCTAGAATAGTCAGCTATCAGGGAGGCATGAGTTTCCTCTGGGAGAAAATTTTGCCACTTCTCAACAGTCTGCTAGAAGATAAACATGTGCTAGCTCTTACCTTCTATCAAGAGGCTGTGGCACTTGCCACCAAACAAATGTCTGTTTGGCATGCACTCAACCATTTGGCAAGGAAGCTTAGGCATGCACTTCCCTAAGAAGGTATGCCTGGTTTTGCACTACCAAAATCCTTGATGACTCCAAGTCCCTCATTGAAGATATGGCCTTCAGTGGCAAAGGACTATTTAACTCAAAGCCCAGTGGGATCCTAGACAATCTCTATAATAAATGTACCACTTGTAAAAGAATGTCTGTGTCTCCTCAATCATACAATTTGAGATTGTCCCACTCTTCCTGAAGAAAACTGACTTTCTATTATCAGTTAAAGCAACAGTTGACTTACTGGCTTGCTCCATACTTGACATCACAGATCCACCAGCAATCATATCAAGATTGATTCAAGGGTTCTCATGATGATTGAATGAGAATACACCACAGAGTTCAAATCATTCTTCCTCTGGGACAGCTCTGATTTACCACACAATCAGTTGCTCTTCAGGGAGATGTCCTAACTCTACTTCAGAAAGGGGTTGTAAGACTAGTTCCACTTTGTGACTTATAGCATGACTTATAATGTTTCAGGAGTGAGTGCAAGCCATTCTAATCTCTTCATGATGGGCAAAACAACCATGGTACTCCATTCTCTTTCACATGTCTCCCCACCACATACATCTACCCAGATCTAGCGACCTACTTACACTGCACGATATTTGGTCTATTTGGTCTAGGTTTAGCTGGATAAGACTAAGCCTAGAGTGGTTTTGAAGTATTTGTCCCGGTCTCTCTTTGAACTGATGGCTGTCCATGTCAGATCTCCATTTGCTGACTTTTAAAACTGTGTTTTTAGTGATGATCACATTGGCCAGATGGGCCAGTGAGCTGGTAGTGCTTCGGAGTGGTCCTCCATACTTGTGTTTTATCCAGAACAAAGTAGCACATTACATGCTGATATTTCTTTTCCTCCAAATGTAGTGTCAAATTTTCATATTAATGAATCTTTAGTGCTCTCAATTCTCTTTCCAAATCCAGTCACTGTCTAGACACTTGCCGAGCTCTAGTTTTCTTATTTGGAACGTACTAGGAATTTCAGGGAAACTTCCAGACTATTTGTATCCTATGGGGGAAATAGGAAAAGCTTTTTCCCAAAGGCTTTCCAAATGTTCAGTAAGCACCATTCTACTAGCCTGTGAACTAGCTGGACAGACTCTCCCTGGACGCTTGATGGCACATTCCATTAGCTCTGTGTTGACATTGTCTGGTGGAATCATCATCTTTTATCAGGCACTATAGACTGGATGTCAGGGAGAAGATGGATGCTGCCTTCGGTTATAGGCAGTGGTGGGCAGTAATAGGTTCTAACCCCCGGCAGGGGTGTGTGTAATTGGGTGGCCACGCCCATCTCCCTGCCCTGCCCAGATTAACATAGCTACCATTTAAAAAGTTTTATTCTGTGCAAGCATATCAGAGAGTAAACAAAACAAAAAGACAAAAACATTGTGGCACCTTAAAGACTAACTGCTGTATTTTAATGTGAGCTTTTGTGGATCAAGTCCACTGGCTCTTTGGCTATAAACAGAGATGAGCACTGAACCCTAGAGTTGGTTTTGTTGTTCAGTCGCACAGTCGATTCCGACCCTCTGCGACCCCATGGACCATTGCCCGCCAGACACTCCTGTTCTCCACCATCCTCCTCAACTCGCTGAGCTCTGTGCCCATTGTCTCCACAATACCATCCAACCATCTCATTTTTGGCCGCCCCCTTTTTCTTTTGCCCTCCACCTTTCCCAGCATCAAGGCTTTCTCAAGCGAATCCTCTCTTCTCATTTGATGTCCAAAGTACCTTAGCTTCATCTTTACAATTTGACTTTCTAAGGAGCATTCTGGGTTAATTTCTTCTAAGATTGACTTATTTGTTCTCCTTGCTGTCCATGGGACTCTCAAAACACTCCTCCAACACCACATCTCAAAGGCATCTATTCTTCTGCGCTCAGCTTTCCTAATGGTCCAGCTCTCACAACCATACATTGCCACAGGGAATACCATTGCTTTGACAATACGAATTTTTGTTTTCAATATGATGTCTCTACTTTTCATTATGCTCCCCAGGTTTCTCATTGCTTGCCTCCCAAGAATCAATCACCTTTTTATTTCATGGCTGCAATCCCCATCTGCAGTGAGTTTCGATCCCAAGAAAGTAAAATCTGTCACTGCTTCTACTTCTTCCCCATCTATTTTCCAGGGACTGATAGGGCCTGTTGCCATTATCTTGGTTTTCTTGATATTGAGTCTCAAGCCAGCTTTTTCACTTTCTTCTTTCAACCTAACCAGGAGCTTCTTTAGGTCCTCCTCACTTTCAGCCATTAGTGTGGTATCATCTGCATATCTCAAATTGTTGATGTTTCTCCCAGCAATTTTGATCCCAAATTGTGATTCCTCCATCCCTACATTGCGCATTATGTGCTCTGTGTACAAGTTGAATAAGCAGGGTGACAATATGCAGCCTTGTCTTACTCCTTTTCCTATTCCAAACCACTCTGTCATTCCGTATTCTGTCCTAACTGTTGCTTCTTGCTTCATGTATAAATTTCTCATGAGACATACAAGGTGTTCTGGGATTCCCATCTCTTTAATTACTTGCCACATTTTGTTGTGGTCTACACAATCAAAGGCCTTAGTGTAGTCAATGAAACAGAAGTATACTTGTTTCTGATATTCCTTTGTTTTTTCCATGATCCATCTTATGTTGGCGATGTGGTCTCTGGTCCCCCTGCCTCTTCTGAACCCCGCCTGCACTTCTGGTAATTCTCTCTCCACGTGCTGTTGCAGTCTATCCTGTATTATCTTAAGCATCACCTTGCTAGTGTGTGAGATGAGCGCAATTGTTCGATAATTTGAACAGTTGGTAACAAGTGGCTTTTGAGCAAGGGCAACCTTTACCTAATAACAGAAGATCCCTGATTGGTATTCAAATTTGACGTCAGGTTTTGTCTCTGCAAGTGGTTCAAGATCTCCCTTGCTCAAAAGTCAGTCATATCTGACTCTAGGGTGCAGTGCTCATCTCCATTTACAGCCAAAGACCCAGTGCTGCCTTTGTTTGAAGATGTATACATGGCCATATGGCAGGCATGACTAGATCGCCCATGATGCAGGCTCCGCCCATGACATAGGCTCCATCCATGATGTAGGCTCCGCCCACAACATAGGCTTTACCTATGTAGCGAGAAATTTTGCTGCCCACCACTGGTTATAGGGTCTTATCTTCTGTTCTCCTGTAAGTTTTCACTTACCTATTGGTGTACATTCACAGGGACCACAAAGAAGAAGGACAGGTTGCTTACCAGTAATTAGTTCTTTGAAAGGTCACCTGTGAATTTACACATCCCACCCTACATCCCATCATTCGTCATGTTGCTAATGTTTTTATGCAGCAGCGGAGCAATAAGAACTGAGGCTCTGTATGGTGAGGAACATGCAAATAGTGGGGACTGGGAGGAGTTTAGAGCTCCTTGTCAGTTCTGGAACATTCTAGTTGGTCTGTGCATGCACAGGAAATAAATTTGTGTGCATTCTCAAGTGACCTCTTGAAGAACTACATTTACAGGTGAGCAACCTGTCCTTTTTTGTCCTTTAGTATCACATAAATAGCAAGAAGTTTGAGTTTAGGTTTTGTTTTATTTATATGTACATAAGCAGTTTCATTTGTCACAACTACCTGTGAGAATTGTGTATGAAAGAGGTGATAACATTGTCCCTCATTCTGAATCTTAATATATGTATATCTATTTTTGCATTTATGTAATCTCAGAATAACGACAATGAAACTGCACTGCACTGCGCAGCTCAGTATGGACATACAGAAGTGGTGAAAGTTCTGCTGGAGGAGCTGACTGACCCAACAATGCGTAATAACAAGTTTGAGACTCCTCTTGATTTGGCTGCACTCTATGGGAGATTGGAAGTGGTGAAGATGTTGCTTAATGCTCATCCCAACCTATTAAGCTGCAACACTAAGAAACACACACCCTTACATCTGGCAGCTAGGAATGGCCATAAAGCGGTAGTTCGTGTTCTCTTGGAAGCTGGCATGGATAATAATTATCAGGTACTGTATTTGTTTATTTGATCACTTCAGTGTTAACATTGAGGAGATGTTCTAGATAACAGATTGTGTAGAAGGTTATTTGAGGCATTTTGATTGCTTTAACTAGGTATATTCAATGCTAATTCCAGGTTTTGGGGACCTTTGAACAAGATGCTCTATCACCCCCCTCATTTATTGCATCTGCCATCTTATTCCCATAATCATTGATGTAGATTTACTTGCTGCTTCTTCAGGCCTCAGTACAAATGGGATTCTGAAGTTCTTGCTCCCTTAGTCACTTATTCATCATCTTTATACCCTGCCTTTATCTAATAAAGGGGCCTAAGGCAGCTTATAGCATACTTAGAAGAGAAAATGTTTTTTCCTTCCATCCAAAGGACAGCAGGGAGAGGGGCAGCCTGGCATTTGGGTAGATGGATTAATGGGCAGATGTGGGCCTTCAGATATGTTGGATCCAAGACCTTCAAGTTAGTGCTCTTTGGTTTCTTTGCTGTGGGGGCTGTGGGGGCTCAGAGGATAAGAAGCTTGCCTTGTTGACTGGAAGGCTGGTAAGTCGGGAGGTTGAGGCCCGGGTCCTGCGTAGCAGATTGAGCACCAGTCTCTGTCCCAGCTCTTGGGGACATGAAAGGAGCCTCATTTGGGCATTCCCTGAGCAGAGTTTCTTCCACAAAAATTCTTTCAACGAAGAATAATTTCTGACATGAAATTATTATTAGTTTCATTGCTGTTCATTGTGGTTGCTCAAAGGAAGCAAGTTAAGAGAGAACAATAGCAAGTAAGAGACCAAACAGGTTTTTCAACAAATACAGTAAAACCTTGCATAAAGAGTGCCTTGCTTAGAGAGTAATTCGGTTAAAGAGCAGAATTTTCTCTGAATGGTCGCTTCATTTAACAACTAAAACCAACAAAAACTCGCTTAACAAATAAATTGGGGTTCACAATCTCCCCCGCCAGAAGTCACAATTGATCACTTACAATGGTTTTTCGCTTAAAGAGCAAAATTGCTTAAAGAGCAATCCTGTGGAACGCATTATGCTCTTTAAGTGAGGTACAACTGTACTCAGCCATGCCAATCCCAACACTAACTCTGCTATCACTTTCAGAGTTTTTCAAGAAAATTATTTAATTTTCATAGAATGTGTGATATTTATTCACAAATCCAAGCATGTACAGTAATACCTCAGATAATGCTAAGACTTGGTTCCACAAGTCTTGGTGTTATCCGATTTTTAGTGTTATTCGATCCATGTTAAAATCCTATGGGATGGATCGGATAACGTTAAAGCTCCATAGAGATACATTGTAACCACACAGGCTTTAGCAGTTGTTATCCGATCCATCCCATAGGACCTTAACATTATTTGATCCAATTCTCCTCCCCAGATTACTTAACGTTATGCGATTTTAGTGTTATCTGAGGTAAAGGTTATCCAAGGTATTACGGTATCTTTTGATATTCATGTACCGTATATACTCGGTATAAACTGACCTGAATATAAACCGAGGTACCAAATTTTGACCTGAGAAACCAGGAAAATAGATTGACCCGAATATAAACCGAGGGTGGCAAATGCAGCAGCTGCTTAGTGAGTTTTAATAATCAAAATATGGTACATGAAAATAAGATGCAGCAGAAAGGAGTTTTCTCCATGTCAGTTGAGATGCGCTGATGACAGGACAGGAGAAGTGGGTGGTGAAGGCTATTAGCCACCACCGCCTTTTTCCATCACACCTGAGTATAAGCCGAGTCCACTTTTTTGACCTCATTTTTAGGACTGAAAAACTAGGCTTATACTTGAGTATATACAGTAATACTATTAGAAATTGTATGCTTTTTGTTAAGGTCTGAAACAAAATATTAAAAATATTGTATATTAAATTACCTACAAATTTTCTGTGTTGCTACTATCACTGTGCTATAAAAGATTAGGGTCATAATTGTTGTAATCAAAAAGGAACTATAAAGAGTAGGGTTTTAGGTAAAGAACTTTGTCATTTGGGGATGATCTGTAGCAGGTTGGCTCTTTTTTTAGAATGTGTCCCTTAATATGTGCTGTAAGTATGTTTTCTGACTTCTTTCTTGGTTTGGTCTTGTCCTGTTTTTGATATGCAGACAGAAAAAGGCAGTGCTTTGCATGAGGCTGCTTTATTTGGCAAAACAGATGTGGTCCAAATTTTGCTAGATGCAGGTAAGAATCTTTGCCCACTTTTTATGTAGTCCTTTTTTATGCTGTAAGCCTCCAAATGCCTCACTTATTTCCCTAGAACAAATAGTTGGATTATCATCTCTAGAGTAAGTAATTTCTTGAGGTCCTCTCACTACTATCAGACTTTCTTTTTTAAACTTCTACAGCTCACCAAGCTTGATGAACTTTTCAGGATTGAAAAGGTAATTTTGACCAGAATTCCGAGGATTTACACCTGTGTAAATGTATTTGGATAAATTATTGTGGTACATTGCCTCTAATTAACCAATTGTTGCTGGCCACATTCCTTGTCATGTTCCAGGCATTTGACTGGAAATCTAATGAGCAATTTGTTAGTTAAAGGCAATTTGTTCCCGCAATTTAGGCAATTAACAAATATGCCAGCATAATTACAAAATAGGATTCTGGCCATTATAAATAAATTGCTAGAAGGTAGCTTTATTAACAGTACATTGTATCAAAAAAGTGCTAAATCTGCAAAGTCTATGTCAAATAAAACTTGTTAATATTTTACAACATCTTTATTGTTAATAAAAGCTAAACATACCAGAGACACATCTTACATTAAAAAAGGAAACATGCATCAGTTGAAACAGAATGGTCTCGCAGTGGACATTGATAAATACCTTTATTCTGTGTGGTCCTTGAAGAGCACATTTTCCATACCTGTGTCTGAATGTTATTCAGGATAGTTTTTTCAGCACATGCATTAACTTTATTTATATTTATTTATTTATTTTATTTATTACACTTGATACCCCGCCCCAATCGGGAGAACCCGACTCTGAGCGGCTTACAAGACACTAAAAATAAAAGTAAAAACATAAAAACAATTTACACCAATAAAAGCATCAAAGTTAAAAGGTCATCAAAATTTGTTATAAGGTATGAATTACCTGTTCCTGATGGATAGTGATAATCATGTCATACCAAAAGAGGTGAATGTTTTTATTATACTGTAAGTTTATTTCACAATGAGTTGATTTTCATGGTGCTACAAGTTTCTGCATTCTGTTGGATTATTTATGTACGAACAACACTTAATCTGATGGAGTCATAATGCTTCTAAACTCAAAATAGTGATTTGGTGGTCAGGTTTGTATGTTGCAGGCTTCCACGGTTATTATTCCCCCCCTCCCCCCATCTCTTATCACCATAGTGATTGAGAATACAAGAGTGTAGATGATTTTGGTCTTGGCTTCTAGTCACACATTATTACATTTTATGATTTTTGCTCATTCCTTCATTGCTGCCCTTCCGAGTTTCAGTCGTCTTCTGATCTCCTGACTTTTATGATAGTTGAGTGCTGTGTTTACAACCAACTTTAGCTCCAAGGAAGAGCTGTTAGTTATGTAAATGTTGTTTATTTGCATAACACATTTTGTATGTCATGCTCTGTAAAAATACATCGCTGTATAGCTAATAATAAGCACTTACAATAAAATATAAATAGATCATTAAAATATTACCGACATACTGTATTAATATACTAGTAGTTTCCAAATGTCAACATGGTATTGGAAATTAAAGATCTTCACATGGCTTAAGGAGTCTTGGATAGCCTTAATGATAATTGTATACATCAGTGCAATGATGCCAAACTGTGGCTCAAATTCTCTTGTGTAGTGACACTGGCAATGGTGCAACTTGCAATTTCTGGTCACATGCCAAGTTACCTAATTGATGTGCAATGAAGAATTGAGGTGGAGAGTCACTATTCAACAGCAATTTGCTGCTGTCAGGTATGCCATTTCTCTTCCTCTGGTGTAGCCACATAAGAGGATTTGGGCCTATGGCTGAAGTAAACTATAAAGGGTGGCCCATAAGTCACTACCTGGCCTGTAAATCCCTACCTGTCCTCTCCATGGGCATGTGTGCCATCTCCCCAAGATTCGCCCCGCCCTCTGCCTAGCAGTCCAATGAGAACACTTCCTCCTCTAAGCATAGCCTGACTCTCTTTGTGTCTAAACATTAAAGGCAGCTGTTACCACGGCGTTTGGAACAATAAACCCTGCTATATTGAGGGAAATGTCTCACAGAACGTGGTGTCGCATAATATTATGCAGTGAGAATGAGGGACAACACACAGATATAATAGATATATAAGATATACGGATGGTTAGGGACTTATGGGCCAGGTAGGGACTTACAGGCTACCTTGCAGTGGGGAAAGGGAAGTGCATGAATAAGAAGGGAGAACATTCAAATTCAGGAATATACTTGAATTCTGTATCGATTTTAAGTTTGAGATTGTTATCTCTGTACTTTACCTCTGACATAGGCTTGTGTATGATATCTTATTATGCTCCTGTATTACACGCTGGCCATGTTTTGAATGATAAATTGTGTATAAAACCAAATATTGTTTATGCATACCAGTAAATATTTCCATATATATTTTTATGTAAAAGGCATTGATGTGAATATAAAGGATAACAGAGGCTTGACTGCTTTGGAAATAGTCAGGGACCTTCCTTCTCAGAAAAGTCAACAGATAGCTGCTTTCATTGAAGGTAAATAATGTGGAAGGTAAATGGATGAAGGACTGTGTTGCATGTCTTACACAAGTATGATGTACAGTGGTACCTTGAGGTACAAATTTAATGTGTTTCCCAGAACATTACATATTATGAAAAATTCATAACTCGAAACATAGTTTCCCGTAGGAATGCATTGAAAACAATTTTTCTGACTTCTGGAACGGATTAGTTGGTTTTTAATGCATTCCTATTTGAAACTGCATTTTGAGTTACAAATTTAAATTTGTAACTTGAGGCATTATTTTCAATGGATTTTCATTCGCATCACGAAAATTTCACAACACGAGGCATTTGTAGCTCATGGTATTGTATTACTTTCTGATTTGTACTCTATCTGATTATTTTTTCCTCAGTTTTTATTATCTGGTGTAAGTTGAGTAAGAGTATAATATATCTTTATTTTTCAGTTTATTAATTGCATTTATCAGCTACTTTTTAGGAGCTGCCTAAAGCAATAAGTATTATAAGAACAGTAAAGTACAAGATAACATTATGTAGATTACCAGTGGAAGAAGGCTTTTCTTTGATGTATGAGTCATTTGCAGTTTAATCAAAAATCATATAAAGAAAGGCTTTTAATGTTCATTTAGATTATTAACTATTGGAGGAAAGGGGTAAATCTATTACTGTGCAGTTATGTTCCAGACCTGAAATCACGAAGAAAGACTTGTTCTGATAACCATTATAATACTATTGAGGGAGTGATCATTATTAGCAATAGCCATCAGTGAGGGAACAGATATGTAACATTTTCACGTGAAACAGGTAGTAATGTTCTTTAATTCTTTTTTGGTATGTGGCAATATACTGTAGTGCACTAATGAGCATCTGTGAGGAATTTCCCCTCACTTTCCCTATGACTTCTAAATTTCCTCTACAAATTCTGCATATTGTATTGTTGGATGAGGTTATTTCTCTTAACTGGGAAGGAAAAGTCAAGCAGAGATCCCCAAAGATCAAGTGAAAGCATCTGCCATCAGAAGAATCTCTGCCTGCAAATGTAATAATACCATTTGATACAGTAGACTTCAGAAGTGTTAGGAAGTGTTAGGAGTTCATTTGTTAAATCTGAAATGATGAATTCAAACAATGAATTCAAAGGCAGCTTTGTTCTTTGTAAGGCCTCTATTATAGTGCTGCTCCCACATATTGATTGAAATCCTGTACTGGAGCTACATGGGCATCACTCAGTATTATACCTGCAGCAGTTTGAATGACATCAAGGAGAAAGTGCTGTCTAGGAAGCATTTTTACTGGCTCATTGAGCAGCAGTTACAATGAGAATTGTGTGGCTAATTATGCAGTTGAACTGCATGATTCTCTGTTGTCTCAGTGTAACACCCAGCACATTTATTCAGACATAACATTTATATTATGTTATGGAGAGGATTTCACCATTATTTGTTTTTATTACTGACTTGCTATTTTTATGAGTTCAGACTGTACAATAGGAAAGAAGACAACAAAGGCAGAAGAGAAGATACCACCAACATCAGTTACTTCTGCCGAAGCTTCTATTCAGTTAACCCAAGGTAAGAAATTGTTGGAAAGGAAAGCCATAGATTAGTGATGGCGAACGTTAGAACTCCAGATGTCCTTGAACTTCAGTCCCCCAAAGCCCTGATCAGCAGGCATGCTGACTTGGGCTTCTGGTAATTGAAGGCCAAGAACACCTGGAGTGCCAAGGTTTGCCATCACTGCCCCCTTTCAGCAGCTTTGGAGATCTCTGCTTGAGAGGAGGGCCTTCTTTTGGTATATTTGGTGTAGAAAAAAGTTAGGGCATTATGAGTGGCTGCTTCTAGGGAACTTTGTCCCAAGTGAAACTAGGTTGGCTCCTACTCTGTTGTCCTTCCTCCAAGAGGCAAAAGCCTTCCCCTTCAAGAAAGCTTTTGGAAGTTGAATACAGTGGAACCTTGGTTAACGTAATTAATGCCTTCTCCGGGACATTTCTTACAGCAAAAATTACTTTAATTGAATTTCCAGTAGGAATGCATTGAAAACCAAAATACATTAACCAAAATGCAGTTTCCTATAGGAATGCATTGAAAACCAATTAATCTGTTCGGGGGGGGGGATCTGTAAACTGAGCCAGTGTTTTCTATGGATTTCCTTTTGTTATGCGATTTGTAAATGAGTCCATGGCTGTTTTGGACGGCAGCGGTGGCAGGGCAGGAGCAAGGGTGGGGACTGGATGATTTGGTACTGCAGGCCCAAAGGTAGCCTACCCCTGTTTTAGGTTATGTAAGAAGCAGTTGTAATGAATAAATATTTGTATTGAATTGTGGTACTTTATAGACTTCCATAATTTCTGGAATATCAGACTTCATTGTTCTCATATTTGGGGGATAATATCCATAAATCCAAAAAGGATGCTTTTAAAATTATTTTTGTGCTCAATAACAATATAGCTTCATTGGGTAAAAGGGTAGTCAAGATGAGTCTGTGGTAGCCTGATTATGGCATTGGAATTATAGTGCAGTACCAAAATGTCATTGTAATTTAAAATAATTTTATAAAGTTTAATGAGAATATGTTGAGGTCCTAATATGATTCTCCTTTTGGAACTGTGATCTTTGGAACCTTCTCCCAACTGAGCTGCGCCTACAGACAGAGCTCCTGCCTTTTCGGAGGGGCTTAAAGACCTGGCTGGCGGAGCAAGTGTGGGGACCCAGGAACGTGGGATCCCATGTAGGTTGGCTAATCTAAGGGACAGCCACCCCTCCCTGCTTCTGTCTTTATCTGTTGCGCTGTTTTAATTTTTATGAATTTTTAAGGTTTTAAATATCACTATTATAATAGACTTAATCTATGATTGTAATTTATGCTGTAAGCCGCCCAGAGTCGGGTCTACCTGATTGGGGCGGGATAGTAAATATGAGCAAATAAATAAATAAATAAATCTTTGACACTGTGGTGGAATAAAATTTGTTATTTCAATGTATGTAACATAATGTTATAAGCAGTCTCAGAGTACTTCTCCAAGTGTTATTTGGCGAAGTGGTGAAACTGCTTACTCCACAAATAAGATAGAGAAGCAGTTATTTGGACTTTCCTGCCAATACCTCTTGCCATCAGTGTGAGGGTAGAATGGAAGAGGTTGTGGTCCCTGTTCACTACAGTAGACTGGCTGCAAGTTTTGATGGTTTATCAATGTTTGTTTCCCTCTAGGCAATGTGGAAAAGGCAGTGACAGAATTGATGATTGATTTTGATGGGAAACCAGAGGAGTGTCCTTATGAAGTCTTGTACAATGCAACATCCTGCCATTCTTTGGACAGCTTGGCTAGTGGAAGATCTTCAGACAGAGACTCAGGGAATCGGGAATCGGAGACCAGTGTTAGAGTGAGGCCTGTAAGTAAACTGATGTGTGTTGACGTTTCCTTTTTATGGAAGTTCGTCCGTGATATATCACCAGGCCTGTGAAGTCACCACAGTTGCACTAGGCCTAGCCCTATCATTTGATAATAATAAATAATTTCAAAAGGCTTTGATTGCTGACCAGTTAGAAGTCACTCCCTTCTACATGTACTATGTGTGATGCTCTGTCAGAACTCCTTATGCATTATAGCTTCATGATGTAGTGGGTATCTGAATTTCAATGAAAATCTGGAAGGATATTTTTAGTTGTGGAATATGTTAACTGCATTTAATCTCTTTATGTTGCTAAAACTAATGAGGTTATTCAGGTAGTTTTGACAAAAAGACTTATTTAGACCATATCAGAATAAATAAAAACACTGTAGTACTTTGAAGACTAACTGCTATATTTTAATGTTTCCTTTCTTGGATCAAGTCCATTTGTTTTTGTTTATTCTCTGGTATGCTTGAAACACAGACTAACATGGCTACTGTTTAAAAAAAATCAACTATTTAGACCAGTGGTTCTTAACTGATTTAGACCATGAAATTCATTTAATTTTATTTTCATTCAGCCTTCTTCCATCAAAGAACAAATTTCTGTACTGCAAACATTTTTAATGTCAATTACTGGTTTGTCACTATGACATTGTATAACAGGAGTGCCCAAACATTTTTGAGCCATGGGCCAATCATGTGGTTCAGGGAGCCGGTCACTAAGGCCCGGGGGATGGGTGCGGCCGCTGAAGCCAATTCATCTAGCCCCCGAAGCCCTTGTCACTCCTGGAAGCAGAAGTAAAATTCGCCCGTATGGGCGCATTTTACTTCCGCTTCCAGGAGCGACGAGGGCTTCAGGGCCCAGATGAATTGGCATCGGGGGCCGCACCCGGCCCCCGGCCCTTAGTTTGGGCACCACTGGTTTATCATTTCGGTTTGTGAACAAATAATTTTCTCATGTAACTTGCAACTGAAATCCAGTAGGGGGAGCTTGGAGGCTTTTCAAAACAACTACATAATCTCAGCAAAAATTCCATGTAAAAGAAGAGTCTTGTTCACAAGTATCTTCATTTGTCAAATCTAGTAACTTGCAGTCTGTATGTACTGTGGGAGAAGTAAAACTGTTATTTGAAAGCACGCTAATTTAGCTTCAGTGTTTCTGGCTGAGTAGTTCCATAGAAAACATATTGAAGCCACATTTCAAACACTGAAGCAAAATTGAAACAAAAGAGCTAATTAGCAAGAACAGTGCTGTACTGTTGCACAGTAGAGTATGAAAAACTCTGACATACCAATCACTAAAGCAAAGAATTTATGCCTACCCTCTATTATAAAGATACAAAACAGCTGAAAAGGCTGTCATCTGCTAAAGTTGAAACTTATTTGCATCTGTAAGGATGAGCTGTGTTTGTGTCAGGCTTACTTTATATCTGGGATTCAGGCAAATATTAAAATGAGATGAAGTAAAGAAAAATGAAGAATAAGTAATAAGTGAAATAGGTCTAAAGCAGGAGAAAGTGGGCCTAAAGCAGTGATGGTGAACCTTTTAGAGAAGAGACCAAGTGCTCAAGGAGGTGGAGGAGGTGTACGGACAGGAACCATATGTTTGCCGATGACATAACATGGGTGCATGCACTATTCGAGGTATGCTGGTGATGTCACATGGGTCTGTGCACCCCTCAAGGTGTGCTGGCGACGTCACGTGAGTGCATGTATACGTGCTGCACCTGTCCGTGCACCGCCACCACCTCCTTTGCCACTCACACCTTACCTTGTCATGTGTGCCCACAGAGAGGGCTGTGCGTGCCACCTCTGGCATACGTGCCACAGGTTTGCCACCGCTGACCTAAAGCATCATCTCTCTTTTTCTCAAACCAATGACTAAGTCTGATTTGGACACTATTTATATGGCCAGGAAAGAATTACATAATTTTGCTTTGTTCTATCAAGAGGATATTTTGCTGGTCAGTTATTTTTCTCAAGAAAGTCTGAAAACATGCATTTTAATTAAAATTAGTACATTTATACTTTAAACAATGCTTTGTCAGTAATGTGTCTCCACTCTGAGAAGTTGTGACAGGAAACTGACACATACAGTATCTTCTTTTGTTAAGTCTATGACATGTGTGCTGAATAAAACTGGATGTGTTTTTTAGGCAGTCTAGCAGATGAAGAAGAATTGGTGGACTTGCAAAAATCATATGTTTTTGTTTTTAATTAGGGTCTAGTAAAAAATCTTGTCAAGGCCAGCTAACAAAAAGATAAAGGATCTGCTTAAAGGCAGTACCAAAATGAGAAAAGATGCAGAGTCCTTTTTTGTGGTCATTATAATCCTTGCACAGTGTTCACTTTGAGTTTCTACAGTATTGCTTCCTGCACAACAGGTAACTTAGGTGCTAGAAATGTTCAGAGACACTGTCTCAATGCTAGAATTAGGAAAGATATAGAATTGTACAGCTGGAAGGTATTTTGGAAACTAATTAATTCCATCCTCTAAGTAATGTAGCATCTGCAGTGTAGTTACATCATCCCTGATAAATGGCCATCAAGCCTTTGGTTATATACAATCAACAAATGGGAAACTGCCAAACAGCTTTCTCTGCTTATGTTAATCTGAAGTCAACTTCAGATTATTTACATCTATCTTTTGCACTAGACTGTAGTTACTGGATAATTATGTTCTAATCTAGGTGTAATATTCTGAAATTCTGAATCCTGCCTACCTCTGAAGTAAATTATTATTTCTATAATCTTTGAGTCTGTCAAAGATTTAAATGCCCATTTCTTGAAATGGTGTCAACATCATTGATGTAAGAATCAAGAACATTTCTAGTACAGTCAGAACAGGAGTATTGGTACAAGGAATGAGATTTACTGAAGTTAGTATTCAAAGTAATTGATAATTTAGAATGCTCCTACAGTGAAGTCTTGCAAAGCACTCACTAGTAATCCAAATTGATCCAGCATTAAGATACCATAATGAGGTTTCGTTAAAAAAAAAACAGTTTGCTTGGGTGCAAACAAATTCTTTGCCATTGCTTCTAAAAATGTTTGAAATTTGAAGTGAATTTTACCCAAGACATTGATAGTGGTTTTCTGTATGGTAGAGAGAGCGTCCACCACCTCCTACGAAACCACCCCCTGATGAAGAGGACGAACATGTTGAAAAAAAGCAGAGTGCATCCTCTAAAGTGAGTGTTTTATTCCCATGCTATGAAGTTGTGTTATGGTAGGAGAAATATTTTAAATTATTTAAATAAATTCAGAAGACACATTTCTATGGTTATGCAAATAAGGCTCATTCAGTTATGTAGCCTGCAAGCAATTCCACCTAAGGGGACTGTGGTGGCTCAGTGGTTAAGAAGCTTGCTTTGTTAGCTGGAAGACTGGTAAGTTGGCAGTTCGAGACCTGGGTACTGCATGATAGATTGAGCACCTGTCTCTGTCCCATCTCCTGCCAACCTAGCAGTTCTAAAGCAAGAAATTGCAAGTTGATAAATAGGGAATACTTTGGTGGGAAAAGATCTTGGGGACATGAAAGGAGCCTCGTTTGGTTGTCCCCTTTCAACCCAGAATAATTTCTGACCTGAAATTATTATTATTATTATTAATTCCACCCACATTCTTGTTTAGAGCATATAAACATTTTATTCTACATGTGACATTCCATTGTATAATGCAGTTCAAGTACATGCTGTACTGTTTAAAGTATTCTTTGTATCTTTGTTATCAGTTTTTCTCTTCTGAAGAAAAAGTTACTTGAAGTGCTGAATGCTGAAGTTCAGATATAATAAGAAACCATAATTTTCTCTTATGAGAAAGAGTTGTCCATAGTCTTTTCCTCATTGTTGTTCATGTCCTTGAGGATTTTTTTTCATATATTGAAGCATAGTTCCCCTTGATATCAGAACTTATGAACTGTGGTTTTGTTTTGACTTTGACTAGAGCAAACACCCAAGGATTAATCATGGGTTTTGACCCTGCTTTGTTTTCCAGTGATAATTTGAACAAATTATAGTTTCCTAAGGTTTAGCATAATAAGGCATTTGGGCTGGTTTGAAATTAAAGCTCACTTCTTGTGAACATAATAATGGAAAAGGAAAAACATAACTCCAAGGCTCATAACAGTTCATTTTCAAAACAAGAAACTGTTCATTACAATTGAGTCAGGTAACTGCTTACGCCTTTGCTGTGAAATGTCACAGGGTGGGGAAAGAGAGAGTAGCCAGTTGTTATTGGCTGTCATCCCTTGTTATTAGACATGGTAGGGCTGATGAGAATTGTATTCTGACACCTGGAGAGAATTACTTTGTGAACTCTAGAATTCAGTGTACTGCGAGAGAGAAGAAAAGTGTTTGTAGGCACCTGATGTTTGCTAGCATATCTTGTCCAGCTTTAGCAGGAATGGGAGTGGGGAGGAGCTCAGAAACCATGCTGGTACAGTACATTTAAGTTCATATGGAATGATAAGGAGGTTTGGGGCTGGCTTCGGATGGATGGACATTAGCATGAAGAGTAGGCAGTGGGTTAGCTGGATGTTCAGGAGGGGAAATTGTGCTTTTTCTTTGTTCTTTATTATTTTGTCATCATCTGCTTACATATAAATCTGGCCCCTTTCCCCACACTTTTAGCATGAAACTCCTTAAATGGAATTTTCTTCAACCATAGGTACTCCCTGAGAATGTTACATCTTGTGATTTGTGGCCAACGTGATGGTGCAAGATACTTATCATTTTCCCTATCCCATGTCTATATATCTTAATACTTAGTAAGGGACTCCAGAGTTACCATGAAGTATGTTCCCATTTGGAGTAGTATGATAGGAGATTATTAAGGAAGGGTGGATGGTGTGGAAGTTGGTCTGGGTCTTTTAGAATGGGATAGAAATAGCAGGGGAAGACTTGTAGGCACTGTAGTGAACAGAATAATCTTGATAGGAAGGCAGAAGGTATTGGGAAGGGGTAAAAGATGAAGTAGTAGTAGTAATATATGAGGCAGTAATCTCATAAACACAGATTATGGATGATGTGAGGAAGTGAATAATACTTTTAGCTGATAGTTATATGGTGACGTCTGCTGTATGAATTAATATCTTTGTGTCTGGTTAGGGTTTGGTCACCAAGAGGAAAAGTAGGGGAAGCACAGCTGATGATGAAGAGGAGCACCCTTACGAACTGCTACTAACAGCAGAAACTAAAAAGCATGCTGCCCTGGACAAAAAATCAAAGGGTAAGAGAACTTGCCTTGTAAGCAATACAAATCCCTAGTCAACACTTAGGCCATATACAGTACATTGTAATGCAGAGAGCATTTGTGAGAGTCTTTGCAGTTCAAAGTGTAGAACCCTGAAGCCTGAAAGCCTGGACCATGTTGATTTGCAAACAAGCCCCATTTTGTTCAGTTGTTCAGACGTTAACGACTGGGTTTTTTCTGAGTAACCATATGCCAAAAATGTATTTTCCTGAAAGCCTCTTTTCACCATTGTATTATACTTGGTAAGTAAGGCAAACATTAAAATATATTAGTATGCTCTATGTTTCTCTTTAATATCTTCCCAGGAAGGGACATATTGTACTCAGTTACCTTATAGTTCATTGTCTTCAGTTTAGAAGTATCTTCAGTGTTAACATCTGTAAATGGATCTAGCACTGATTATGTTTTGCAAGTGATGAGAATTTTGCTGACCTCTTGACTGATTAATAGAAACCTTTTTTGTTGCCTCATAAAACAACTCTCACTTTCTGAGCCATGTACTCTTGTGTATTAAAATGAATAATATATCACGTTTAAGGAAATCATGTTTGAAGACTTCACACCTAAAAGCAAATCATGGATAATATTATGAGATGATGCCACAGCAAGTCTCATACTTGTGTGCTCCCTGTCCCCACAGCTACCATTTTAGATTTGCTAGAGCTTAGTGTTTCCAGACTTTGCAGTGTGACCAACTTTAACAATGGTTTGTTCAGACAAACCAACTCTGTAACCATGTTTTGATGTCAGTCTTATATTAGAGTACTGTATCTGTAATTTCTACAATTTGGATATGCTGGAGGGGAAAGGTGGAAGGAAATATGCAAGCTTAAGGCATTTTGTCTCCATGATGCTAAATCAGGGGTGCCCAAACTACAGCCCACAGTGCCAAATCATCTGCCTCATGCTGCCCAGAAGTAAAATGTGCATGCACATAACACTGCCATAAATGACCCATGGCTGTTGTAAAAGCATTTACGGCGGCATTATGCGCATGCACATTTTACTTCTGTTTCTGGTGGGAGTAACCACATGACTGGCATGCTCAACCACATGACCAGCCCGCAGCCTGAAAAGTTTGGGCACCCCTGTGCTAAATTGTGAATTAGGTTTGGGTTAAATTCATTACATCATGGGGTTTTGCTTCCACATAATATGTTATAGGACTTGGATATGTATTTCTCAGCCATTCAGCAATTCTTCTGCTTAACCAGATGAAATTAAATATCAGTTACATTTGCTCAGGAAATCAGCACATTGCAACAGTATATAGTTTACTCAGAATGTCTTTAACTGGAGCAGAAAATACAGAAGTAATAAAATAAAAGGTATTTGACCATGTGAAGCACAGAGATAGTTGGCTGAAATGTTCCGGATTGGAGAAGATTTAGCTGAATTTATCTGTTGAGTAGAAGAGCTGGTACAGTTTTGTATAACAAAAATAGAAAGTGACAGAAATTTGGAAGAAAAGTTTTTCTTAAGCAAAAAGGTTTACCCGTATATGCCGGCGTATAAGACGACTGGGCATATAAGACGACTCCCCAACATTTCCACTCAAAATATAGCGTTTGTTATATACTCGCTGTATAAGACTACCCCTCTTCCACACACCTTCCACACACCAAATAAAACATAAAAGAACATCACGTTTGATTTCAACATCTCCCTGTGGCCAGCACTAGTGCGCATGTGCGAGCTCTGCGTAGACAAGGGGCGGGGCGGAGCACCGCTGCTCCCCGCTGAGCAGAACGGGCCGGTCACGGCGAAAAGGCTGGCACCCCTGTCTTGCTGCTGATGCTCGCCGCAGCCACGCTGGATACCACGCAATACTAGATGGCATGTAGAATGAGGCGGGTGGGCATCGGGAGGCCACTATGGACACCGGGCGAGTATCAGGAGGCCACTATGGGCAGCTATGTCTGTGCCAACTGAAGTGCACCCGGCATATAAGACGACCCCCCCCCCCCACTTGGAGGCATATTTTTCAGGGGAAAAAAGTAGTCTTATACGCCAGCATATACTGTATTTCAGATAATAGAATGTGAAATACAGTACTTTTAGTCAGCTAAGATCGAACCATTGTATGATAGATTGTAATTGGGTGTTGTAACTTTAAAAACTGTGTAGTTATAATTTAAAATGTTTTTTTCTGTGCATGGCTCATTTCTTGAGGCAATATGTTAATTGATCATGGGATGCAGTAAAAATTGAGCCACTGTTCTGTGGAGAATGGGGATAGAACTGCAAATTATACACTGTGGAAGTTTGAAAACAGTACAACAGTGGACTTAGATCAATGTTTTTTTCAGTATTGTTCATCTTCATCTTTACTCTGATTGGAAGATACATGTAGTGTAAATGTTGAGTATTTTTTTTTAAACTTCCTAGGTGAATTGTCTTCAGGTGCTATCAGCAATCTCCAGCCACAGGTACATCAGATTTTTAAAATTTTATACAAATTAAATAGACTAGAAATAAACATCTGGAGAGAGATCTTTTAGTTATCAGTACTTCAAAACTACTTGTAGCTTCAGTACTAACGAGACCCACTTTAAAATATTATACAGCGTGCTTGATTTTATTTAAAATTGGATTTAATGGCAGAGAGACTGTATAGGATAAAGAATAATAAAAATGCCTGTGAATTCTGTTTGTGTCATATTGGCATAGTGGAAAAAGAAGTAATATAAGCCATGATGTAGGTTACTTGAGCTTTAATGGGTTATTTGGTAGATAAATTGAGAAAAGATTGTGGATTAGCTACAGCTATTGAAATAAAGGTTACTGTAAATACATATTCTAACAGACATCTAGCAAAAAGTTAAAACGATTGATGGGCAGGAGAGAACAAATGTGAAGAAGGAGTTTTTAATGGCTTGGCAATGTGTATAATGTTCATATAGTACTGATTTAAGAATTTAGTATAAACATTGTAGTAAATCTGTATTCTTTGTTATAGGAAATATGTGAGACTACATTTTTATTTTTATTTACCATTCTATGGAAATAACTGTAGTAAAAGAATTGTGCAGACAGCCTCTGAACATTCAAAGTACAGTCATACCTCGCATAACAAATTTAATTCGTTCTGCGAGGCAGTTAGCTATGCGAGTTTTTCACTATGCGAAACAAACTCGCATAGCGAAAATTCCTATGGAAAAACTTGCAAAATGAGTGTTTCTATGGGGAAAACTCACATAGCAAATTTTTTTCATTATGCACAGTTTCCCTGTAGAAACACTTGTTATGCGAGTTTTCCATAGGGAAAGTCTGACTCGCATAGCGAAAATATTCGCTATGTGAGTTGGACCGTTTAACAAAAAACCTATTCGTTATGCGAGTTTTTCACTATGCGAGTTGCTCGTTAAGCGAGGTTTGACTATAAAGGAGAAAGCATTATCAACTGCTATAGCAGGGGTGCCCAAACTTTTTGGGTCCCAGGCCAGTCACATGGTTCAGGGAGCTGGTCACTATGACCTGGGGGCCAGATCTGGCCCCTGATGCAAATTCATCTGGCCCATGAAGCCCTTGTCATTCCTGGAAGTGGAAGTAAAATGTGCCTGTATGGGTGCATTTTACTTCCGCTTCCAGAAGTGATGAGGGTTTCATGGGCCAGATGAATTGGTGTCAGGGGCCGGATATGGCCCCTGGACCATAGTTTGGGCACCCCTGTGCTATAGCTTCACTGTTTCCCACCACTGTTTCTTTTCCTCTAATCTTTTTTGTTATTGAACTCATTGCTAATCCTCTTTATTCTTCTGTGCAATTTTTCAAAAAATAAATAAATCACTGTTTGAAATTCCAGGAAGCAGAGTTTATAACATAATGAGGAAATATGCAATAAATCTACATCCTTTATTCTGGTGATGAACTTTGAATGGTGACAGATGCTGTTCTGATAATGACATTGAAATTTAAATAATGCAACATTCCTCTACAGGCCTGGCCACGAAAAGGTCCATCCTCCCAGGATGGACAGTGGTCACTGAATTGCCAGGTTTCTTCTGATTTTTCTTCTGGCCATTCTGAGCAATATCCAAGTCCTGAGTCACATTTGATAGAGACGTCAGAAGGTAAGTGTGCATTCTACATTGCTTTAACTTCATTGTAATGTACATAAAAAAATGTGTTTCGCTCCCCCCTACCTCAATTCAAAGTGTCATTTGGACTTTTAAACATGACTGCAGTGGCTCAATGGTTAAGAAGCTTGCCTTGTTAGCTGGAAGGTCACCAAGTCGGCAGTTTCAGACCTGGGTACTGTATGACAGAGTGAGCTCCTGTTTCTGTCCCAGCTCCTGTCAACCTAGCAGTTCAAAAGCAAAAAATTGCAAGTACCATATATACTTGAGTATAAGCTGAGTTTTTTAGCCCCCAAAATGAGCCCACAAAAGGGAATACGGCTTTTACTCAAGACCATGCCAGATTGAGAAGCACCAACAATTTAATTAATTTTACCATATTTTCATGTATTTTGATTATTGAAACTCACTAGCAGCTGCTGCATTTCCCTCTCAGCTTATACTTGGATCAATCTATTTTCCTGTGTTTTCAGGTCAAAATTAGGTACCTTGGCTTATATTCGGGTTGGCTTATACTCGCTTGTATAAGGTAGATAAATAGGGACCACTTTGGTGGAAAAATATCTTGGGGACATGAAAGGAGCCTCATTCAGGTGTCCTCTGAGCAGAGTTCTCCCGCAAAAATCCTTTCAACCCAGAATAATTTTTGACATGAAATTATTATTATTAACATGACTAAAATAATGGTAGTGAGTATGACTCATAAGATATTGCTGATATGCCAGAAGATATTTTTATGAGCCACTTGCTTAGAGAAGAAGGGAGAGCAGAACCACTGTTTCATTTCAACAGTAGCCCCATTGTTGAGCTTAGTTGCTGGCTTTGGGACAGTCAAATGTTCCACCCTGCAACATGGAGCATCAGCTGCTTCCTCTACCAGTGATAGCCTTCTTTTAAATGTTAGCACTGTGTTCAGATGTGTGCACGCACACACACACACAAAATAAGGTGAAGTGAGGCAAGAAGAAGAGCAGACTTTTCTGTGAACATATTTTATCACAGCAGATCCATTCTTGTTGAAGTGGGTTGGGCTGTATTATTTGTAGACAAGAATTGCTCAGAAATAAATATAGAATTTCCCACAAGAGGATCCTTATTCAGTTTATCTGATTCCTGTAAATTTCTTTTCTTACTACAGAGCTGAATTTAAGTCTTTTTTTATTTTGAAACTGTAGTTTCATATGATCCTATTGGGACAAAGATGTTTCACCAGTTAATTTGAGAAGGTTCCAAGAAACATTTCTCAATGTCAATTTTATGGTCCATAACGCAGAGTTCCTGTTCTGCTTTCTCAGGGACTGTCCCATGTTTAGCTGTTAAGGAACATTTTGAGTAATGACTAATTGGATGAGAATGCTGTATGGTCCAGAGACTTGCAGTCTCACTGATTTCACTATTCTTGGATTATGTAGCCTTGATGTTTACCTATAGAAAATGTATTTATGACAGTAGCTGAAAATGATTTTTTGCTACAAGCTTTTGAATAACACTGCATCACAAAAAAATAAATATTATCTGCTACTCGGTCTATTCTATCTGTCCCATACTAAATCAAGTGCACTGAATCCAAATCTGATGTCCAGTTCTGCCTAGGGCATCCGGGTCTTAAGTTAGCAAATCTCACCCTCTTGGTTAGGTTCTTGCGTTGATCACGCAGGGTAGATTTGAAAATATAGCAAAAATTGTCTGGTTTATTAACACACTTGTGCCTACTCATCTTTAGCTCAAAACAGACTCACTGTGGCCTAGCTATACTATCCAATAAGATGGTTTTGCACTAGAGACAAGCCCTTGGTCCATCTTGCCTTATATACCTATTTCTGATGTCAGCTCACTGACTTGCCCTGACATGCCCAGCTGCTGTTGGACATACATGCCACCAGGAAACGTGATTCGCCTGAGGCAGCAGCAAGCATAGTGGTAACTGCAACTGTTACAATGCTCTCATGTAAAAATACATTACCCAATTACCGACCATTTGAACAGCTATAGCACGCCTTAAAATCTGTACATGATAGGCAAATTCTGAGTTCAGATTTGGAATCAGCACACTTGATATCATGTAAATCACATGTGTTATTCCCAGTAGCAAAATCATTGTTGTGCAGTGTAATTTGTGTTGGTCAATTACACATGCTTTAACCGGAGCCTGGTATTTGATACATCATATTAAAAGAAAAATCTGTGAAAGGTATTGTATTTCAGGAGATAACTGTAGTAGTAGGCTATTTTATATAGATAAATTGTTTAATGAGAAGCAAGGTTGTGGTAGAGTTAAAGTTGCTGTGAAGCCTTCTTTCTCTTGCATAAAGAGGTGAGTTCATGCCACAAGGGAATGGAGCAGCTGTAGGGAGGAGGGAGAATGTTTTCAAACTTGCAGGTTGTTTGCAGCTCTTTCTCCCCCCACCCAGTACTCTGTGCCAAGGGTAGGGAGTGTTGCTCTAAATAACACTTTGGCCTTTATGGAAATATCTTGTGTTCCAGGAGTCTTAGCCTGCCTCTCCCTCTGCAGAGTATAGTTAGCACTTCTCCAAACCTTATATAGCAAGGGCTGATTGTTAGTGTTAACAGGAATAAAATGAAACGGGGCGGGCTGCCAGATTGCATAAATCAGGCCAGTGTTTGGAATTTCATAAATGCTTTGACTTTGGGTACAGTCTGAGCTCTCCAAACAATACGGAACTGTTCTTTCTTATTTCTTTCTGTATCTGGGGTGGGTGGGTGGAGATCTTGAGACCTACTCATCTTGATTTTTATGCTTTTGTGTTTTGTTCTCTCTCTCTGTGTGTTTTTTTTAAATTTTTGGGGTGGTTGCTTGGTTGCTTTTTGTCCTTTTGAAGACCAAAGGAAAAGCAGCAGTAACCACAGCCAAGCAGATGGTGAGGATGCCCAAGTGCTGGATCAGTTCTCAGGTCTGCTGCATGGTTCTTCTCCAGTGTGTGAAGTAAATGAGGACCCTTTCCGATTCATTACTGCTGTGGGCAAAGGAAGTGCAGAGGAGACTGTTATGCCACTGGAAGATGTTGAGGCATCTGGATCGGGACAGACTAGCACTGCAGACCAAAATAAAGTGGTTTATTCAACTATATGCCATACGAGTGACAAAAAGTTGGACCCTGCAACTTTAGCTCATCTTCACTTGACACAGCACCCTGGTGGTGTCCGAGAAGGAGAGAAGAGCAGTGTTTTGGGCAGAGTTCACCCAGGAGGCAAGCCCAAAGCAGAGCTCAAACTTAGCCGCAGCTTATCAAAATCAGACTCTGACCTTTTGACCACCTCGCCAACAGAGGACGAGACCATGGGAAGCAGAAGTGAATCCCTTTCCAATTGTAGTGCTGGGAAAAAAAGGCTGGAGAAGTCACCTTCGTTTGCTTCGGAATGGGATGAGGTGAGCCTAGCCTTAACTTCCTAAAACTTTTTTTAGTGAAATAGATATTGTTGTATCAGTCGAAGCTATCAGAGCATTTCAGGGGCGGAAAGACTAGAAATAATGTTATTTGTCTTATCATTGCTTTAAGGTCAGTTAATGGTTAAAATTAACCTCCATAAATTGAACTCAGAGCTTTAAGCACAGTTACAGACAATTGAGAGGTTTTAAGAGGCTGAAATATTCTTATTAGGATTCAGGGTGTCAGTTCTTCTGGCTTCTCTATAATTTTGTGGCATGAATTCTGTTCTGTTGGGGAGTTGATAGCAGGAAGGGGGGTGGAAAACACTGGAGAATCAGTTGTCACTGTAAAATAAGTTTTCACAGCTAATTGTTACAAGAATAGCTTGCACAAAAGAGTGGGTCAATTATCTAGATCACCACTGTCTGCTTTGTGTAATGAGAAGGCACCATTAAAGAAGGGGATACATCAGTAGTATTTCACAGGATTAGCAGAATGGTCTATTTAGGGAGTAGTTATAACTTAACAAAACCCAGTGAACAATTTAAGGGGCTTCGATGTGTCCCAAGCCTTGTTAGTGTTCTTTCACTATGCTTCAACCAAGGCCTCTTTACGTTGAGGTCATGGTCAGGAGCTGAATAAGCTCCATGGTGGCTTGCTGAGTCTTGGATGGGGAATCTGAGATCAGATCTTCTTTGAGTATAGAATACCATTTTAAAACTTGGAATAAGATTTATAATTTACACCCACAAGGCTGTATAATTGCAGTTTAAATATGTGAAAGATCTTTAACTGGTTAAATATTTCCTGATAGAAAGTTGACTTTGTGAACAAGTTGGCTGAGATTAAGTGTCCCTCTTGAAACTGCACCACGGCATTAGTGAAGTGTTATTTGCTGATTTTGCATTGAGTTAAAATGGAGTTACATGAAAGATAAGACTAAACATTTTGTATTCACTAAGGGGAGTAATTATAACAGAGAGGAGGATAAATTTACAAGAGCTGCAAGCCGAGCTTAAATAGCCTGTAAAGAGGCATTCATTATCTGGCAAATGATAATAGCTGAGGGTTAAAATAATGGCATCATTATTTATTTAGAGTTTGGTTACAAAGGGGTAGTGATCTGGAATTAGCTGGGTGTGTAGCTGAGATTCTAATATTTTTATTTGGGGAAGTGAAGGCAAATATTCTCTTACTGATTCCTTGCTAATGATAAGAATTCATCAATACAAAATGTTTATAGATTTTAATGAAAAATGTGATACTTGCTCCTATTTTCTTTCTCATAATGGATAGTTACAGTTGACTTCTCTGGAACTTCCTTGGAAGAGCAAGTCTCTTTCAGCAGCAATTGCATACATTCTCCCAGATCAGAGTAGCTAATGGACTAAGCTACAACTAAGGAAAGATACCAAAAGGCAAGATGCCTGGAATAAAGATTGTTAGAAAAGAAGAGAAGGTAAAGGAAATGGTCTAGGCTAGGTGGACCTCCAGAGATAAAATCCAGAGTAGGTAAAATAACCCAGGTCAGCTAAAAAGATGTGTTAAAATATAAACTAATTCAGCAGCTGAGTTGAGCTGTTTGGCCCTTGCAGTCCTATTTAAATTTGAGTAACATGCATAGTATTAAAATACAGTAATACCTCGCATAACAAGCAAAATGCGTTCTACGCAGTTACTCGTTATGCAAGTTACTCGTTCAGCGAAACACTTCCCATAGGGAAATGTGCTACGCTTCGCTGCATCAGCAGGGCATTTGGGAAGAGTGGGTGGACCTTTCCCATACCCTTCACTAACGCCCCACATGCATGCACTTGTTAGTGGGGTGTTTGCAAAGGGTACTGGAAAGGTCCCCTACCCTTCACAAGTGCCCCGCTGATGCATGCTCCGCAGCAGCAGGGTGCTTGCGAGGAGTGGGGGGACCTTTCCAGTACCCTTTGCAAGCGCACTGCTGATGGGCGCATGCATGCGGGGCGTTAGTGAAGGGTACAGAAAAGGTCCCCCCACTCTTCCCAAACGCCCTGCACATTGGGAGCACTGGTTTGTTTGGAAGGAGGTTGGTTTGTCTGATCTCCTCCAAAACAAACCTGCACTCCCATCTGTGAGTGAACGTTTGTCTGGGGGGAGGTGGGCAGCCCAATCCCCCCCCCACACACAAACCTGCGCTCACACATTGAGAGCACTGGTTTGTTTGGAAGGAGGTCGGGTTGTCCAATCTCCTCCAAAATAAACGTGCGCTCACATCTGGGGGGACCTTTCCAGTACCCTTCGCAAGCTCCCCGCTGACATGCACGTGCATGTGGGGTGCTTGCAAAGGGTACTGGAAAGGTCCCCCCACCCTTCGCAAACGCCCTGCTGCTATGGAGTGTGCGTCAGCAGAGCGCTTGCGAACGGTGGGGGGACTTTTCTAGTACCCTTCCCAAACGCTCTGCTGACATGTATGTGCGTATGGGGGATTTGGAAGGGTATGGGGAAGATCCCCACACCCTTCCCAAATGCCTCGTTGACGTGCACCATACATCTACGGAGAGTTTCGGAATGCGGCGAGGGCTGCACATTTTGGAACATGGACAGGGGAGTCCCCCGCCGTGTTCCAAAACACCCTGCAGACACAGACGGGGTTTTTTGGAATGCAGCAGGAGTCCCCAACCTACGTTCCAAAACATCCTCAGATGTGAAGCTTCTCGTTAAGCGAGTTTTTGCTCATTCAACGAAGCAGACCTTTTGGGGAAAGGTCTGCTCGTTAAGCGAGTTACTCGCTATGCGAGGTATTACTGTATAGAAAACTGTTAATCTTTCTGTTAGATTATGACTCACTTCATCACTTGGGCTGTAGTATCGTGGTATTTTCCAGAATATGCAATCATGAAGTCATTCTGAAAAACTGCCCTTTAGAACTGGTGCTATGTGAAGTCTGTCTTCTTTCTGTGTACCCTATAGTATTACTAAAACTGAAATAAAAATTAGCCATAATACTAAGTATCAGAAACAAATAATAAGACAGTTAATAGTTGTGTTGGCAGCATGTTTCACTGTCATTATTATGAAACATAACTGTTAGTTAAAACTTGTTTAGAAATATAATGTAAGATTCATATTTGTTAGGAATAAGAGTTATTGTCCATATGACATTTTTTTAACTGAAAACCAGTGTATTGCATAATATTGACCTCTGTGATTTTGATCTTATTACTATTCCCTATTTAAAATTACTACTCTCCAGAATACAGATGTTTACAAATGCTGTCAAAACTGTCTTTAAATGTCTTTGACACTGAAAGGTATTTTTCTTTAAGGCATTTGAGTACGTTGACGATATTTCACCCATGATATTTTAATGCTCAGTCCATTTCTTAGAGAACTATGATCAAGTTTAGTTGTATAAAGATGATAGAGAGCTGCTGGAAAAGTTACTCATTCTGATGCTCTATGCCATACATTTCTTGTGCCATCTGTGTTAAACAGCACACAGCCATTTTTGTGGAGATTTATGCTGCATTGAGAATTTAAGGGGGAAACGCCCAGCATTTGTCTCTTTGCTGTATGTGTTTGATAGACATTTAGCAGAAAGCTAATCCCTATTAAGACTATTCTATGCAAACCTATGGCCTAGGTAAAATATAGACTCTTCTTTTCATAGAACATCATGTTTGTCTCCCTTTTGTAAGTAAATCAGTAAGTAACTAAATAAATAAATATTTTTCCCCCCAAAAAATTCTTTGTCATAATGAGCTAGGATTTTATCAGCTGGATCCAAATTGAGGCTTATTTGTGATCAGAATTGATGGATACAAGTTAGTTATGACTAACTTTACAGTGACTTCAGTAAAACTTTAGAGCAGGGATTCTAAACCTGCAGCCTGTGTCACCATTTCATGTGGCCCCTTCTGCCTCCACCTCACCAGGAAGTGCCATGTGGTGGAGAAAGGGCAAAATGGCCCTGCGGCCCCCGAAGCTATCTGAAGGAGTGTGACCTGGCACCCTGCTTAGAAAGTTTAAGAACTCCTGCTTTAGAGTGACTGATGGCGCAGCTCTATGAATAGTTATGCAGCCAGTTAACTGGGGCTTACTCTGATGTTGGTGTATAGGACGGCAGCCTGACCTGATCTGAATCCTAGCCTCTCCTGTATCTATATTATTTATAACCATCAAATGAGGTTGGCTAAATAAATATAAAGATCACCAGTGGCCTTAAGGAGAGATATACACTAGTTATTGTTAAGTTCCTGATTAGGTTGAAAGAAGAAAGTGAAAAGGCTGGCTTGAGACTCAATATCAAGAAAACCAAGATAATGGCAACAGGCCCTATCAGTCCCTGGAAAATAGATGGGGAAGAAGTAGAAGCAGTGACAAATTTTACTTTCCTAGGATCAAAGTTCACTGCAGATGGTGATTGCAGCCATGAAATAAAAAGGTGATTGATTCTTGGGAGGCAAGCAATGAGAAACCTGGGGAGCATAGTGAAAAGTAGAGACATCACATTGCAGACAAAAATTTGCATAGTCAAAGCAATGGTATTCCCTATGGCAATGTATGGTTGTGAGAGCTGGACCATTAGGAAAGCTGAGCGCAGAAGAATAGACGCCTTTGAGATGTGGTGTTGGAGGAGAGTTTTGAGAGTCCCCTGGACAGCGAGGAGAACAAATAGGTCAATCTTAGAAGAAACCAACCCTGACTGCTCCTTAGAAGGTCAAATAATAAAGATGAAGCTAATGTACTTTGGACATCAAATGAGAAGAGAGGATTCACTTGAGAACGCCTTGATGCTTGGAAGGGTTGAGGGCAAAAGAAGAAGGGGTCGGCCCAAGATGCGATGGCTAGATGGTATTGTAGAGACAATGGGCACAGAGCTGAGCGAGTTGAGGGGGATGGTGGAGGACAGGAGTGCCTGGCGGACAGTGGTCCATGAGGTCCCAGAGGGTCGGAATCGACTGTGCGACTGAACAACAACAACAACAACAAATTGTTAAGTTTATAATATAAATATATAAATACCAGTGGTGCCAAATTAGTAATAAAATGGTAATAAAATACCTGGGCGACCGGGCGAGACTTTCCATCTCGCCTGGAAACAGACCAGCGGTGAGGTTTTACTCCCGCCCTCCTCCCCGTTCAGCCGGAGAGTGAGCCCAGCTGTAGCGCGGCACGGGCGGGCGGCTATAAGACCTGCCGCCGCCCCCAACGAACTTTTCTGCCGCCGCCGACTAAGGACGCCAGTCCCGCTACCACCGTCACAGCTGAACCACAGCCAGCCACTCCTCCAGATAAATGTATATTTACTAATTGAAATATTTATAAGGGATGAGGACTTTCCCTATTGCTTTGTACTGTTTATCCATGATTGTTTTTTGTATTTCTTTGACTGTACTGTATTTATATATTTTTTATTATTTTTGTGAAGGTCTTGTCGACCACATTGATTGTATTATACTTGTTATATTATTATTATTATTATTATTTGTATGTATATTATGTTTTCTATTGTAACATTGTTAGCCGCTCTGGGTTGCTTCGGCAAGGAGAGCGGCATATAAATTTGAATTTAATAATAATAATAAAATCATTCATTTTTGTCAGTTCCTTATGTAAGATGTCAATTTAATCTTTTACTAGAAAATTCTATATGTTTGCTATCTATTCTAGAATTCTTCTGTTTGGTGTATACCAGTGGTTCCCAATATACTCCCCACAGGGGGACGTAAATTCCCAGAAGCCTCAGTCAGTACATTGGCTGATCAGTGCTTTGGGGGATTGACTTAGGCTTCTGGGAATTGAAGTCCAAAAACCAAAGGTTGGGAAACAGTGGTGTGTACTAATCCATTACACAATACTAAGTTCACTATGCTGTAATATAAAAGAATAATCAGCTGTCATTTTATGACCAGATAATCACATGAGTATATATGTTCACCCAAGTAAAATAAAAAAGACTTTGGCTATATACTTCTGGTTAAGGGGTATGTATTTCATACGTAAAGATATGTGTCATACTGACAGCAGACATGCCCCAACTTTTTTTTAAATATATAACTTTTGAGTTCTCATCCAATCTGAATGTTAACTTTGAAATCCATTTTATCATATACAGTAATACCTCGGATAACGCTAAGACTTGGTTCCACAAGTCTTGGTGTTATCCGATTTTTAGTGTTATCCGATGCATGTTAAAATCCTATGGGATGGATCGGATAATGTTAAAGCTCTATAGAGATACATTGTAACCGCACAGGCTTTAGCGGTTGTTATCTGATCCATCCCATAGGACCTTAACGTTATTCGATCCAATTCTCCTCCCCAGATTACTTAACATTATGCGATTTTAGCGTTATCCGAGGTAAACGTTATCCGAGGTATTACTGTATTCTATTACCTGTCCTGTTTAACATATTCACATTGTGTTGTATCTATCTGTGTGTCTGTCTAGTGGCAATCTTTCTTCTGTATCTGTTTTTACCTTTTTTAATATCTCAAACTTCAGATGTCATGTACATTGACTAAAAAATGCTTTGATTTAAAGCAGTGGTGGGCCAAAATGACTTATTGTCTACTGCCCGGCTCAACTCCTGCAAGCTGTTTCCCTTCGGGCAGGGATTCTCAACCTGCGGCCCAGGACACCATTTCATGTGGCCGCCGACTGCCTCCACCACACCAGGAAGTGCCTTGTGGTGGAGGAACGTCAAAATGGCCGTCCGAACCCTGAAGCTGTCTGAAGGAGCGTGATCCAGCCCCTGGTTTAAAAGGGTTGAGAACTCCTGCCTTAGGGAATCAATCCATCTCACATCTCTTGCTGCTTTCCACCTTTCCTGGCATTATTGTCTTTTCCAGAGGGTCTTGCCTTCTCATGATATGGGATCAGCTATCAGCATGACTAAATCTATATTCAATCCACTAGGGTAGATCCAATTTTGTGCTAGTGCTCACAGCAGAAATTTCCTCCCCTTCCTCCAGCAGCCTTCAGTGTTGCCCCCAAACTATCTTTAGCTTGGGGAACATAAGGAGAGTTTGGAGAGCAAACATACAGTAATACTTTGGATAACATTTACCTCGGATAACGCTAAAATCACATAACGTTAAGTAATCTGGGGGGGGGGAATTGCATCGAATAACGTTAAGATCTTATGGGATGCATTGGTTAACAACCACTAAAGCCTGTGCGGTTACAATGTATCTCTATGGAGCTTTAACGTTATCCGATGCATCCCATAGGATTTTAACATGCATCGGATAACACTAAAAATCGGATAACACCAAAACTTGTGGAACCAAGCTTTAGCGTTATCCGAGGTTTTACTGTACATCCACTTGGTCTCACTGGATATCACCAATCTATCATCAGAAAACCACAATTGGGTTCTTTTATGAGAAAAGACTGCATGGGGAAAACCAATAATACTGAGAAGAATCAAAGGCAGTAGGAAAACAGGAAATCTTAAAGTGACATGGATTGACTCAGGAAAGGAAGCTGTGGCTTTTCATTTGCAAGAGTTTGAGAGGGTTGTTAGTGATAGAACCTTTCAAAGGTTATTAAATCATAGGGCTGCCTAGTTTGGAATTATCTTGATGACACATAACAATGGAAACTTGACTAGTTTTCAGTATGGACTGTTTAGAACCAGCATTGGGCTGTTTCTCGGTGTCTGTGGTTTTGTTGATGGGCAAAAGTTGAAGTACAAATTCTGGCAAATGCTTAGAAGCAAGGTGTAGGAATATCAAAGTAAAAAGCAGCACATCAGCTAAAAGAATTTTGTTTAATGCCTCACTTTGTTGGAGAATAAATTAGAAGGAATGGACTTATGTAAGACGTAGACTGTAGTTAGCATAAATATTTGAATACATTTAAACTTAGCTGAAAGCTAAAGTGATAAATTTGTTTTTGTAATCTGCTCATAAATATTCAGCAGTCATGAAATCAATGTGCAGCAGTCAGAGCACACTAAATTTTACATAAAACAAACAATTTGTGTTTCTTGAAGGCTAGAGTGGAATGTTTCACTCAGAATATGTCAGAATATGGTACTCTGGCATCCCAGTTTTAGAGATATGATTAACTTGTATTCTTTCATTTTCTGCAGAATGTCAGACCTATTTTTTCATGGCGGGAGGCTTATCTGTTTTAAAGAACCCTGTATTCCATGCGAGCAAGTGAACAAAGCTGTACTTTAATACCCTTACTTCCTGTTGCTGAAGAACTAAATAAATTTTATTCAGAGATGGTGTAACATAAATTACATTAAAGAGACTTCACTCACTTCTGAAGCCTGATTATTGTGAATTTAAGCCATTGTAGGAAGTGCTGAACTAGAGCAGCATAAAATACAAAGAAGCAACATATTTTACAAGCAATGGAATATTTAAGAAATAAGAAATCCCAAACTGATTTTGCAGGATCTGTATGCACAGTTTGGCTGGTTCCGATTGTACTTTAAATTCTAATTCTATCTTATTTTAATAACCCCATCTGGTTATCATTATTTCCATTTATCTAGAGTTAATCTGATTGCTTCTTAAATATTGGAGGATAGTTGAATCATAATTTTTTAAACAAATATAAACTGCTTGTATCAGTTTTGTGAGGTAGGTTGTATATATAGTGATTCTTTTATCAGGACACAGTTTGCCTTTGGTCCTATCATAGTTTTACACACTGAGGAGCTGTGCAGCTTCCAGAAAGGTATTGTGAGGCCATGTTCAGATTCCCATGCATTTCCCCTGATGGAAGTAATAAGAGGAAAATGAGGTATGATCTGTGTATGAGCACCTAGGATTTGATGTGTATACACTTCCTAAATTGTTGGAAATCAGTGTTAGCTGTAGTTTAATCACATGCAGAATTGGAAATATTGTCAACCTCAACGATAAAGGAGAAGTGTCGTCCTTGTACTTGGGATTCTTATAAAGAAAGTGCTTTTAGTACTAGAGACTGATACTGAGACTTGAGCCAAATTTCCCTATGCCTAATCTGTGCCATGCAGCTATGATGATATCATCAGTTGTGGCTGCACCACTTCCATTTTGAGATGATTAGGAATTTCCTGTCCACCACTACCCCAGGTTCCAGGGATTACTTGGGATCTCCTATAAGCTGCGGAAGCGTTTTGGAACCATGGAATGAGATAGGAAATTATTTAAGGCCCTAAAATCTCTGCCACCAGACCTGATACACCACAGGACTACCACCAGCAATGTTTGGGCTTTAAATCATTCCCTACTTTGTTCCCTAATTTCTGAAAGCTTCATCAGGATGAAGGGGATTCCTAGGAACCTGGGGGCTGGTATGTTTTTAACTGCTCTAAAGTAGCCATGGCATATCCAGGGCTGATGACATCATCCTAGTTGTGCAACAGGACTTCACCCATGGTTTAATATCATATCCTGCCAGATCTCATTTGTGTAGGACTCAAATACCACACAAAGTATCTCTTATTTCCTTGCATTTTGCTTTGCCTTTCATTTTGTTCCCGGCCATTTGTTAGAACATAGTTGTCATAATTTGACAAGTTGACTTGAGACACTAATGCTGGGAATCGTGGAAGACAGCAGGAATAGATGAAGACCAAATATGAGATGCATTGACTACCTAAAGCAGGGGTTCTCAACCTATGGCCCACGGGCTGGACCCAGCCCACAGCACCATTTCATGTGGCCCACGTCGCCACCGCCACCGGAAGTGGATGCTTTATGACAGTTGAAAATGCACTCGTGGCTGTCAAACGCATTTACAACAGCCATGGACATGTTTTACACCAGTGTTTACCATGGGGCGAAGCACCAGTCTGGGCCACTCCGCTGCCTGAGGGGGCATGGTTTGGCCCACGGCTTGAAAAGGTTGAGACTCCCTGACCTAGAGGTTGAGTTTGCAAGAGCTGAGCACTATAAGTTAGAGGCAATGTGATAGCACATAACAACAAACTGCATTTTCCCTCCCTGAGTGTCTGGCTACATTGGATTTTAGCCTGCCGCTTGGACCCTTTCTTCGTTCTTGAATATAGATAGATAGATAGATATAGATATAGATATAGATATGAGATAAATGATAATTTCTTACAAAACTAAATATTTTATGATTTCAGGAAAGAGTGCATAAATTTACTTTCCATAGTTATAAAGCATCTTGCTGTGTAAGCAATAAAATGTGACCACCTGTTCACCTGAGGCAATTTTTTGTCAGCCTCAGTACAAGAATGCCAGCAAAATTCCTTGATCTTATGTTCTTAGATTTCTGTCAGGCAACTGGTTTTTCTTGACCTTAACTCAGATACAGAGTCTCTCATTATAATGTCACATGAAAAGTAATTAAGTTTTTAATCTTAAATTGTAAAAAAGCAGAATAATATATAGTCAAACCTTGCTTAGCGTGCGACTCACTTAGCAAAAAACTCGCATAATGAGCGGGTTTTTCCAAAGGCGATCCAACTTGCATAACAAATATTTTTGCTATGCGAGTCTGACTCGCATAGCAAAAATGCAAGTCAGACTTTCCCTATGGGAACGCTCGCATAACAAACGTTTCTATGAGGAAAACTTGCATAACTAAAAAAATTGCTATGTGAGTTTTCCCCCTAAAAATGCTTGTTATGCAATTTTTTCCATAGGAATTTTCTCTATGCGAGTCCGACTCGCATAGCGAAAAACTCGCATAGCGAGCAGCTTGCATAACGAATTAAATTCATTGTGTGAGGTATGACTGTACAAGTGGAGATTTACAAATGGCAGATGTGATATTTTTTCTTATTTGTTGGGTGCAGAGCTGTTTATAATTAAAAGATCTGAATTACATGACAAATTTTAAGAAGATGGGACATGCTTAGACAATGGTCTGTTGATACAGTGTAAGAGGGAATGAAGCTATCAGAAAATATATTATGGTTCCTACCAGAACCTGCTTTATCGGTCCACATTTTTGAAATGGTAGCCATATTTGTCTGTTTCAAGCATATCAGAGAGTAAACAAAACAAAAATACAAAAATACATTGTAGTACTTTAAAAACTAAGGGCTTAGTGGCTTAGTGGTTAAGACACTGAACTTGATGACTGGAATGTTGGCAGGTCAGCAGTTTGAGACCTGAGTGCTGCACGACAGGAGTGAGCTTCCATCTCTGTCCCAGCTCATAACTTAGCAGTTTTTGTTGTTGTTCAGTCACACAGTCGATTCCGACTTAGCAATTAGAAAGCAGGAAAGTGCAAGTAGATAAATAGGTATCTCTTTAGTGGGAAGGTAAACAGTGTTCCATGAGCTCTGGTGTCTAGTCATGTCTGGCACATGTTCACAGAAATGTCTGCAGATGCATACAGTGCTGGCTCTTTGGCTATAAACAGAAATGAGACTCAATCCTAGAGTAGGATATGACAGGCTTTCAAGCAAGGGCTACATTTACCTTTATCTTACTTTAAAAACTAACTACTAAGTGGACTTGATTAAAATACAGCAGTTAGTCTTTAAAGTGCCACAACTTTTTTGTCTTTTTGTTTTGTTTACTCTCTAATATGCTTTATTAGTCCAGTATCTCACATATAGGTTGTCTCCCTAGACTTTTTCAACTATGACTATTCAAAACATTTCTATGAAAACACTCCAATAAGTTCTGTTTTTCAATATAACCATTAACTAGATACCAGTATATAACAAAGATCATTGACTACAAATCAAATGTGATGCACCAGTCAATCATTACTGGAGTTACAAGTGAAAGACAGAGTTTTGTCAAAAAAGGAGAAACACAGAATCATTGGGTTTTTTTTACACAAATCTGAGGTCAGATATCTAATAAAGTAATACCTCAGATAACATTTGCACAGTGGTGGGATGTCAAAAATTTTACTACCCCACCGTGACATCATCACAGTGTGGGCGGAGCTAACATCATGACATCATGATGTCATGGGTTGGGCCAAATAAAAAAAATAAAAAAGTACAAAATAATAAAAAATAATAAAATAAAAATAAGCATACACACACACACACACAGTCAACCCGCCCACCCACCCACAACACAAACCCATAAACGAATTAAATAAATAAATAAATAAAAATACATAAATACACCCACCCACCCACCCACCCCAAACACAAATCAACCAGAGCTTTTAAACCAGAGCCTAAAGCTTATTTTGGCTAATCTTTTTCACACTAGGTCAGATGGAAAGAACTACAGAATGAACTCACCATAAGATGGCTTCATTTTGGCACTTTTCAACTTTTCAACAGTTAAAGAAGTTAGGTACTAAGTCTTTGCCTAACCAGTTCTCTAGGATAATATGCCTTAATGTAAATGTAAAACAGCTGTACCTCCTTAAGGGTTCTCCAATTGGAACAGCACAGGTGTAGCTTATTAATGAGGTAACTCCAATACTTTGCTTAAAAACCCCAAGCCAGGCTGCCAGGCCTTTTTAGGAACTGTGATAGTACGTCAATATAGGTAAAGGTATTAAATACACATTAAAATACACACAGACACACCACCTCCACACAGACACACCACATCCAAAGGACAGCGAGGAGGCCGTGCATATGTGCCAAGCACTGTTGGTGTGCATGCACACCAAGTGCTTGGCACGCATGCGCAGTGGGGGAAACAGTGAAAAGGCAAGCCCTGAAGGTAGTTCCCCCCAAAAGCTGCTACTGGTTCTCCGGGACATTGGGAAAAGTTACTACCGGTTCTAGCAAACTGGTGAGAACCTGTTACATCCCATCAATGCGTTTGCATCAGATAAAGCTAAAACCGCATAACGTTATGCGGCTGGCTCAGTGATTAAGAAGCTCATTTTGTTAGCTGGAAGGCTGGCAAGTTTGCAGTGCAAGACCCGAGTACTGGATGACCATTTGAATGCCCACCTCTGTCCCAGCTTCTGCCAACCTAGCAGTTCGAAAGCAAGAAATTGCAAGTAGATAAATAGGGACCACTTCGATGGAAAAAGATCTTGGGGACATAAAAGGAGCCTCACTCGGGTGTCCCCTGAGCAGTGTTTCTCCAGAAAAAATCCTTTCAACCCAAAATAATTTCTGACACAAAAATTATTATTATTATAGGGGCTGCAGTTGCTCAGTGGCTAAGAAGCTCACCTTGTTAGCTGGAAGGCTGGCAAGTTGGCAGTTCAAGACCTGGGTATTGTATGTCGGATTGAGCGCCTGTCTCTGTCCCATCTCTTGGGAACATGAAAGGAGCCTCATTTGAGTGTTCCCTGAACAGTTTCTTCCGCAAAAATCCTTTCAACCCAGAATAATTCCTGACACGAAATTGTATTATTATTATTTTGGCTGCATGTTTACTTACTAGATGTATTAATACATAATAAAACAAACACATTTATAGCAGTTGTACAAAATGAAACAACAGTTCTAGACATCAACAGACTCTTGTCAGATCAGTTTCAAACTCTGCTGGTAAATACTGCCATCTTACGATTGAAGATGAAATTACATTTTCATTTAAAAATAGTTATTTTATGTTATGTTGTCAAACAACTGTTTTCCAATATAAAAATATTGATGTTTGAAGGGGGAAATGGGTTTAGATACCTTTCTAACACAATTTAATTTTTTTCTCAACCATTTTTGATGTCTTTTTATACTTATTTTGGTTCACATTCTTCTGTGGGCTCCTACGTTTTAAAACAATTAATTCCACTCTTATCATTTTCATTGTTTTTCCTTCTTTGTTAGTATCAGGCCTCATGTTTATGTGTGAGAGCTGCTCTTAGCATTTTGAGCCCGGAGAGCAGCAGATGTGTAACCTTGTTTTGTAGTTTTTCTCCTAGTTTTTATTCCTTCCACCACAGTCTTGAATACACAAAGATTATGTATCAATAGGGACAGTTTGGTATTTTCTCCCTGGCATGTTTATTTTCTATGTAACGAAAGATGGAAATTAAGTTCAGCCCTTTGTTATTTATCTTATTCCTACCCAAGCAGGAGAGCAGATGATAACAGGCATAATTGGTTAAAAAAGGGGAGGGGAGCTGTTGGACAACATCTTTAATTTTTTGAAGTTTAAGTTATGTCATAGCAATTAAAACTTTCTAAATTTATAAAAGTGTCTACCTTTTGATCCATATTGCTGGCCTTACTTTTGTGTTCCATGTGAGATGAAAGTGAACTCTCTGCTCTCTCTCTTTTTAAAGTCATGGAAATAAGGAATCTTAGCGCATTGAAAGTCCTGTGTCTCTAGTTCATTTCCTGAAAGTACTCCCGTCGTGAAGAAAGGCACAGTCTTAGCACATGTGTATACTTAGGTTATTTATGTGGCATGCAACTTCATTTTATTACTCTCACTGCAGATTAATAAGAGCAACATTAAATTTTCAAGCCTTCAATATTAGTGTTGCCAAGCTTGTAATTATCAAGGCTTCTATATTATGTAGATCTGAAACAACATAACTGTGACTTAGAGGCCTATAATTCTGTAGTGTGACACTGCTGACAAAATTAGCCGGGCATCATAAACCCTGGCCCTCCTCTATGTTTAAGTTGGAATTACGTTTTGTAGAATGGTGGTTTGGGATTATAGAAAAGATAGCAACAAGCAACATTTCTTTTAATTATGCATTGGTGTTTGGTTCTGTGAAGCTTTTGGTTCGGTCTGGTCATGTAATTCATAAACATAATCATAGGATTTTAATAACTTGTTTACTGAGAAGAATACAGCTGTATAGTTCTCCTTTAATATATTCCCAGGCTGTCTTTAATTGGTAGACTTTTTGTATGACATGGTCATGATTGTGAATTTTAATATTTTAAGGCAATATTAGCACCAGCATTTTTTCAGCAGACTGGCCCACACAATCCTTTATGCCTTTAAATATCTGGCATCATATGTAGATACAGCCATTAGTATTCTACATTGAGAATATTTTGCTGTTTTGTGGTTAAAGATTTGAAATTTTTTAAAAACAAATTATTTGAAGTAATGGTGGTGTGAAATAGTGTTGTGCTACTGTTGTTACGTTGTACTGTCAAGTTGGTGTCTACCTGCGACATTGCCATGGATTATTGAAATTGAGAGTTCTGAGCATTAGCAGTTCTGCTCAGGTCATTGTATCCCGGTGCCCTCTTTTAAAAGTCAGTTTTGCAAATACAATACCGTACATTACATCATAGAAGATGCAATACAAAATAAAAGAAGCTGCAATATACTGAGCCAAATCTCTGGTCCATGTAACCTAACATTGTTACCACTAGCTGGCAATATATTTTCAGCCCAGCCTTATCTTTAATCAGAGGGAGGTGGCTAACTTAAACACCAGATCCTGTGAAGGGCAGAATTGATATGACTGAATATGCAATCTGACCGGTTCTGTGTTCTCTAAGCTTTCCTCAGATGCAGTGGAATAAACCCTCAAGCCATGTGGAAAATAAGCTTTGATTTTCCATTTCATTCTGTTTATATACATGGAGTTGGCTGGGGGAAGAAGGACACAATTGACTCCAACAGAAAAAAATATGGGACCTTTCCTGGCATCTCTTAGGCCAGTGATGGCAAACCTTGGCACTCCAGGTGTTCGTGGACTTCAGTCCCCAGAAACCCAAGTCTCTGTGAATCCACACGAATGAGTTTATTGCGTGTGTTCTTGGACTTTAATTCCCAGAAGCTCAAGTCTCTGTAAATCCACATGAATAACTTTATTGTCTGTATGTGCAGTAAACCCATTTATGTGGATTCACAGAGACTTGGGCTTCTGGGAATTGAAGTCCAAGAACTGCTGGAGCGCAAACGTTAACCATCACAGTTATAGACTATTTTAGACTGGATTTTCACAGCCTAACTTCAAAATACACATGACTGGACTCAATATGCCCGATTCTTTTTTTTTAGTTAATGACTCATAATTCAGCTAAAACAAGAGTAAAAATGCTGACTTACATGACATTGTGAGCCTCTCCCCACTTTACGCAACAGTCTATCTATGCTAGTGAATTATAGTTTACTTTTTTTACACTCTTATTTATAGTTGTGTAAATACATTTATGGTGATTGAGTTACAATTGTAATTTTTTTTATAAGCATGACTTCAGTCCCAGTTTTAATGAGCTGCATTTAAATGACAATATACAGTCTCACAGTTTTAGGACCTAATTTACAATTACTTTTCAACTAAAGCAGTGGTGCCCAAACTAAGGCCCAGGGGCCAGGTGCGGCCCTTGATGCCAATTCATCTGGTCCGGGAAGCCCTCGTTGTTTCTGGAAGCGGAAGTATAACGCGCCCATATGGGTGCGTTTTACTTCCACTTCCAGGAGCGATGAGGGCTTCACAGGCCGGATGAATTGGCATTGGGGGCAGCACCCGGCTCCCGGGCCTTACTAACCGGCTCCCTGAACCACATAATCGGCCCGCGGCCCAAAAAGCTTGGGCACCCCTGAACTAAAGTCTCATGTTCTGTGCACAATGGAGGAAAACTCTCCATTATGTCTTCTTCTCATCAACAAATCAAGTGATTTTTAAAACATCTGATAGCTCTGTCATCTCATGTAGAACATGACACAAATAGTTATATCTGCCACTCCAAAGCCAGTCAGCAGGCTTTGCATAGAACAGGGATTCTCAACCTGCAGCACCATTTCATGTGGCCCCCCACTGCCTCCACCACATCCCAAAGTGCCATGTGGTAGAGGAAGGGCAAAATGGTTGTCTGCCCCCCGAAGCTGTCTGAGGGAGCGTGACCCGGGCCCTGGCTTTAAAAGGTTGAGAACTCCTGGCATAGAGAGAGAACTCACTCACCCTCACTGTACTGTTTCAGGGACAATGTCAGGGTCGAGAGCAGGGGTCGGCAAACGATGGCCCATGGGTCGGCAAACGATGACCTGCTGATCAAATATGACCCATGGGACCAAATAATCAAGCCGCCACTTTCACTCAAACTACTGCCGCTGCTGGAGAGCATTACAGTAGTAAATTTTTTAGATTGCCAGTGAATGGACCAGTTATTATGAACCTCCCATCTAGGTATGGATGTAGCTGACAATATGCTTGTGAGGTAATAAAAGGTGGAATGGACCGCAGTGGTTACCTGGTGTTCCATCAATTTATTCACTTTTTCAGGCTACCTTTCTCCCTTTTTCTGTTTCTCTCTCCTCCAAAAGGAAAATTGTAAGCATCACATACAGTATATAGCATGGACCAACAGCATGTGTTTTCCTAAACTTAATTTCTGTGCCAAGAGTAAAAGGATTGTGTGGAATCCTCCTGCATAGCAGTTAAGCTTGGAAGAAAAGTTTCATTTATATTGGTAAGATGGTTTTTTGTATACAGTTGTATCTCGCTTAAAGAGCATACAGTAATGTGTCCCACGGGATTGCTCTTTAAGCAAGTTTGATCTTTAAGCGAAACACCATTGTAAGTGACCAATTGTGACTTCGGTGTGTGTGTGTGAACCCTGATTTATTTGTTAAACAAGTTCTTGGTTGGTTTTATTTGTTAAGCGAAGCGAACATTCAGAGAAAATTCTGCTCTTTAAGCGAGTTTCTCTTTAAGTGAGGCGCTCTTTATGCGAGGTGTTACTGTATTTAATTGCCCAGTGGGAATACCACATGTATGTCCATCCTATATGAGATCTTTTTGGAGGGTGGGGTGGGAGGTGGGGAATCACTCCCTTAGTTGAAGTTAAGATTTGCACCAGTAGACAAGAAGAGCTGTGGAATATTGTATCTGAGGACACTTTGGATCCTGAGAAGTGGTTTTGGGGGTGGGACCCTATGCTCCTAGGTTTAACAATGGCAGGGCTTTACAGAAGAAATTGCTATAGTGGGGATTCTGCGACAACTCATTTTTACATTCTTTTCCATTTTAATTTGACTAGAATCCTGGAGGGACTGGGGTAAAATAGCCAATGTTAGTGTGATGCTCATCTCAATTACCAAATTGAAATAAAAAGGATGTCTGTATATTTTTCCTGAAGTTCACAGTGCCCATTTTTTATCTTTAAAACACTCTTGAACTAAATTGACAGAGATTTGGAAATGCAAAGTGGGTTGCCTTGAAGGATCCCTGCAGGCACTTACTTTTTTATGTGCAAGAGTTTTCTGCATGAGGTGCTATTGATGAGGCGAAACATATTAACAGACATACTAGCTTTGTTTGTTTTCCAGCAAAGATTATGTCAAGCTGCTTTTGCTTGGTATGAACAAAAGCTTTTTGGCAAGTATCCATATTTCTACTAGGGAGGAACACAGCTGTTCTAAATGGAGGGGCCTTTGTTGGCCATAAATGCTGCAGAGCTTGCAGGTTGGGTATGCTTAATAGGATTTGTTGGTGGAGCCATGGAAGAGCAGGGCCAGTTACTGTTAACAAAATGGAGTGTTTGCTTAGGCAGTTCTGCTATCAAAAGGAGTTGGGGGGAAGTTCCATAAATACAGTTGAATAACAAAGCCTTAAGCATATATAGACTTGTATAAATTGTATATAAATCTTTGGTATTTCAAAATACTGTACAGCTGTTTTTCCAGAAGCAGCCGTATAGTGTCATTTTAAAATTATGGGTGATGCATACATAATTACCATTTGACTGGGTAGCTAGGTATCTAGCTGAAGAACCAGAGTTTATGAATTCAGTTCTCTACTGAGTATCCCAGAAGAGCCAGCCTATGTGGGTTTAGGCAGGCAAGCTACATACGGTAGTCACTGGATGTCCACAGAAGAAGGAGAATGATAGATCACTTCTGAATGTTCTCTACCTAAAAAACCCTGAAAGGGGTTGCCAAAATCAGAATTATTATTTATTAAGCACATTACTGAACAAGGTAATTATTGACAAGTTGGCCATGGAGTTGGTATTTTTCTTACTTAAAAAACTGTGATCTAGCTTGGTTACAACTCGTAGATTTCATCCACCCATCACGTCACATACAGTAGTTTTTCATATACTGTACTGTATAGTGAAACCCCATTTTATGGATGCCTCTTTTTATGGAAAAATTGTTTTACGGAAGGAAATTCTGGGGAAATCACATCCTGATTTATGGAAAAAGTCAATTTAGGGAACAGATTTTCCCAGAGTTCATTCTGTCTGGGAGGGTTTAAAATGGGAGCCCTGTGCTATTTTAGAGTGTGGATGGCATGAAGAGAGGAGGAGGAGTTTGAGTGGGAGATGTTGTTTAAAGAGCCCAGGATGTCTGGCCATGAAGAGTCCTCCTGAAGAGAGGTAAAGAAGTGAGGTGAGACGAGTCACTGCCACCCATTTTCTGCATGAGCCTCTGTGGCCTCTTACCCTCCAGGACTCCGGAGGGTGAGCAGGTGTCTGCAGCGGGGGACACCAGGAGGTGGCTGGACAAGTGGCTTCTAGTTTTGTTCATCCCAGACTTTAGCAGAAGCTGGGCAAAGGGGCAGTTCCCCTTGCCCCATGGGTGATCCCAGCTGAAGTGCCACGGACGAAGACCGAAATGGAGTGGATATGTGAATGGTTCCCTTCGCCCAGCAGTGGCACCTGCAGTGGCTGAGCCTGGGTTAGTATATTCACACTTGGTGAACATATCCATCCCTGCTCAGGAAGAAGAAGGTAGGGAGAATTTTTGTCATTCTGTTTGTTCTTGCTCTGCTCCCGCCTTTTTTATCCTGCACCCCCACACCTTGGTCAATCAATCAATTGATATCTCCTGATGGGGTTGGCTGGGGGAGAAGCAGGGGGAGTTCTTAGGGGGTTCCCCTCTCACCTGCACCTCAAGAACACCCCTCTTCTCCACCCCAGCCACTAACCAGGTGGAGAGTTTGATTGATCGAGGTGCAGAGGAGCAGGATAAAAAGGGTAATCGTCTAAGAACACTCCCTTCTCTCCATCCCAGCCCCATACCATCTGATGGGCTTGACCAGGGTGTGGGAGAGGATCATGTCTGGTATTTTTTTGGCTTTTTAAGGGTTGTATATTTTTGACTATTTTTTGTTCAGTCGGGCCTGTTTTTTATTTTTCAATACATTCCTATGAGAAATTGTGCTTTGTTTTATGGAAAAACTATTTTACGGTAAATGTTACGGAACTGACTTTCTCCATAAAATGGAGTTTTACTGTATAAGATATTTTTTGATCAACTAGAACCTGAAATAGCTCACTTGAACACTGAATAATTTTATAGCCAAAATACTGCTCATTGTATTTGAGATGGAATAGCAGTATCTTTTGTTGTTGTTCAGTCTCATAGTTGATTCTGATCTGACCCTTTGTGACCCCATGGACCATTGCCCTCCAGCCACCCCTGTCCTCCACCATCCTCCTCAACCTGCCCAGATCTATGCCCATTGTGTCTACAATACCATCTAGCCATCTCATTTTTGGCCGCCCCCTTTTTCTTTTGCCCTCCACCTTTCCCAGCATCAGAGGCGTAGCTACCGCCGTATCTGCCGTATCAATTATACGGGGGGCCCGGGCCACAGGGGCCCTCAACGTGCGTAAGCAAAACAAATCTTTACCCTTCCTAAGGGCCCCCAAACAAATTTTTATACGGGGCCTCGCCAAGGCACGCTACTCTTCTGCCCAGCATCAAGGCTTTCTCAAGTGAATCCTCTCTTCTCATTTGATGTTCAAAGTACTTTAGCTTCATCTTTACTGTTTGACCTTCTAAGGAGCAGTCAGGGTTAATTTCTTCCAAGATTGACCTATTTGTTCTCCTCGCTGTCCAGGGCACTCTCAAAACTCTCCTCCAACACCACATTTCAAAGGTGTCTATTCTTCTGCGCTCAGCTTTCCTAATGGTCCAGCTCTCACAACCATACATTACCACTGGGAGTCGTAAAGCTTCACTTATGATGTAAAGTAAGATTATTGCAAGTGTGTGAAATAGGAAACCTGCCCTCTCTGAATATAATTAAACATACAGATGGAATTAAAAGGTGCCTGAATGAAAAGGCATATTGGCTTATAAGAGTGTGTGTATGTTATTCAACCTTCTCAATATTTTGTTGCCTTTAAAGGATAAGTAACCTAGTGCCCACCAGCTCCTCTTATTCCAAAACAAGGTCCATGTTGACATGGACTTAAGAAAACTGTAGTCCAGGACACCTGCACAGCACTGAGTTGCCTTCCCTACTCTACATCCCACAAGATCATCAAGGAGATGGTCAACCAAGAAAGACTTGTTCTAAAAGCCCAATGCATCTTGCAGGTCATGGGATCTGGATCATAGTACACTAGTACCCCGGATAATGTTATGACTTGGTTCCACAAGTCTCGTTATCCGGTTTTTAACGTTGTGCGATACATTGATCACACAATGTTAAAAAAAGCCCTGTTTCCCTGGAGATTGCAGCAAGCCAGAACGTCGGGATTTGAATCCTGACATTTTGGCTTGCTGCAGCCTCCAGGGAGGTGGGGGAACTTTGGAAACAGCTTGGATCGGGTCTCCCCACCTCCCTGGACCTGGTGGGGGGGGTCAGAGACCCCAAAACTGGTAAAAAAAAGTCCATTTTTTTAACCAATTTTGGGGTCTCTGACCCCCCCGGGCCGGGTCCAGGGAGGTGGGGAGACCCAATCCTAGCTGTTTCTGGGCTACCCCGACGTCCTCAGCCAGTGCAGCAAGCCAAAATGTCAGGGTTCGAATCCCGACATTCTGGCTTGCTGCAGCCTCAAAGAGGGTGGGGGAACTTCAAAATTAGTGCGCATCGGGTCTCCCGACCTCCCTAGAGCCAACGCGCCCTATTTTTGAAGTTCCCCCACCCTCTTTGAGGCTGCAGCAAGCCAGAATGTCGGGATTCGAACCCTGACGTTTTGGCTTGCTGCACTGGCTAAGGACGTCGGGGAAGCCCAGAAACAGCTTGGATCATGTCCCCTGCCTGTTCCAGAGAGATCAGAGGACCCGATCTACAGCTGCAGGGTGGCTGGGGAAGCTGCCGGGGACTCCCTGTCGGCTTCCCTAGCCACCCGCCCTTGCCTCCGCAGCTGTGGGGTGGCTGGGGAAGCCGACGGGGGAGCCCCCCGTCAGCTTTCCAGCCTCCCCACCCCTGCCTCTGTAGCTGCACGGTGGCTGGGAAGCTGAACGTAGAACCCCGTTCAGCTTTCCAGCCACCCTGCTGCTAAGAACGACTGTATCGGATAACGTTAAAAATTGCATTATTCGATACAAGATTTTTCCGAAAATCTTGTAACGTTATGCGGTTTTCACGCTATCCGGTCTCGCGTTATCTGCGGTATTACTGTATATAACAATGTGTATTTTCTGATGTCTTGCAAGCTCTCTGCTCTTTTGCAATGAATTTTGTGACAAAACAATATAAGACTTCTGTCTACCTGTAAAAACAAATCACAACTAATGTTTGTTTCCCTTGTTTCTATTGACCTTTACAAACTGTTTTAATCCTCCCTTTGCGGTGTGCGTGCTCTCAGTACATGGGAAGAAAAACATAGGTAGTGTTCTCATCCCTATACAAAGTTGCCATCTGAGAAAGTGCCTTCTAGGATATCATCATCACAGTTTTAAATCAATGTTTCTTCTCTTTTTCTGTCTAGGTAATTTCTAGATAAAGAAATCTAAAACAGATAACTTACCGTATTTGCCAGTGTATAAGACATACTTTGTTATTACCAAAATAGCCCACTATAAGCCACTATATACAGTACAAGATGCACTCCACTTTCCAATGTATTTTTTTTTGGGGGGAGTGGGTCTTACACACCAGCAAATGTGGTAAGTACAGTACTAAGTCCTTGAAAGTATGAATTGGCTTTTTAAATATTTGTTGCACTAAATATGGAAAAGCTTCACTCCATATCTGCTTTCAGGTATTGCACTGCCATCATCCTGTGGTTGTTTGTGATGTGAATCCCAGAAATGTGAAAAACTTTAAATATAAGGACCAAAGGGCAAATGAGAGTAAAATGAAGGAAATGTGTCCCATTACAAACACTTGTTCTGGTTCTTGTGGTTTATATACTAAATTGTGTTAAACTGAATGGACCAAATTGCCCATGGAAAAACATGTTCTGCTCTTTCTCAGCAGTTTCAGCTGCAAGTGCCTGGTGCCTCCGAAGTTCATTCTTTCTCTAATGTAAGAAATCTGAAAAGCTTTGCCTGTGCTAAGAAGCATTCTGACTGCTGAGGTTGCTTAACTGTGCAGCTATTCTGGGCTTACTTTGTGTTTGTGCTTTTTATTTGCTGGTTATGGGAATTTTTTTGTGTTGATCCTTGTTCATGTTGACGTGCTAAGTGAATTGTTTTGTAATTCAAATAATTATTAGGCAAAACAGGCATTTTATCTGAAAAAATCCAGTCTATTTAGACTTCATGCTAAACATTTATCAGTACTAGCTCTGCAAATCAAATCTATTGAAATGTTTAAGTTAATTGTTCAGCACCAAAAGTATGCAAGATGCTTTCCAAAGTTCAGGATGGTATGTTGTAGCAAAGATGAGGAGAGAAGCAAACATGGATATGTGATTTGTTATACTGTACAGTATATGCTTAGACATTTATCAGGGATGACACCTTCATATTTGCTCTTAGTAAGTTTCTGCATCATTTATTTTGGTACTATAAGATTGCAAACCTAAGGGAGAAAAATAACTCTTTAGCCTTCACTGCTGCCAGGCTCCATCTGAACATGGATAAGGTGAATGAAATAAGCAGTGAATGTAGTAAACCTTTGGGTTAAAATACAGCATAGTTGTTGTTTTCTTCTTGCAGGAATTGGGCATATATCAAATTGACATTTTAATTTATTCATGCCCTACTAAACAGAAAACATGGCTATGTTTCTAGAATACATGCTAACCAATAGTGCTTTGATTATTTGTAGGACTGATTGAAAAGTAGCTGGACTTACAGCTGTGTAGGTGTTGTTTATATTCTGGCATTGTACTGCTATCTCTGGAAGTATTTTCAATATTATTAGGGCCTTTTGAATGTGATCTCATTAAAGCATTTCCTGTAACTTCTGTTTTATTTCTTTGAATTGTAGATGCTTGGGACCGGTAGATGACTCTTCAGCTTAGTTTACCCTTGTACTGATTTGTCTTTATCTTTTTAGCTGTTGCAGCGCTACCCACGGTTGCTTCTGCTTTTGGCATATATTTACAATTTATGTTAATGTTTTTGTAGTCATTCAATGGAAGTAACTCAGTATGAGTAACTTGAATGTTCTCTTTAATTGGATGTGTGTGCATTCTTCATTGACAGAAAACACTTGGGGATTGAAAGGGGGATCAGTAGTATGAAACATTCTTCCATTCAAATATGCAAACTTAAAATGACACATACATATCTACAGAGTGAACAAATGTTACCATTCCTTTCTGCTTGTTACCTTTGTCCTCTCCTACACTGGCCAAGAATTTGTGACATTTAGACTACAGTATATAAATGCAGGATCTTTTGAAATACAAATGTGGCATGGTTAAGAAGCTCTTCACTTATCCTCTATACATTTATGAGTACAATCTCACTAATATTTCTTGTATTTTTCAGATTGAGAAAATCATGAGCTCCATTGGTGAAGGCATTGACTTTTCTCAGGAGCAGCAGAAGATGTCAGGTACCATATTGAATGGCTGAGAGGTGTGAGTGAATTCTGCTTTGAACAGGCATCTCAGACTGCATTTATGTCTCAATGAGGGACAGTGCAGCTGGTGCCCATATTGGGATTTGAGATTGGAGCCTTAAATTTATCAAGTCATGGTTTAAGATTCTTCTGCCCAGTAAGGGTTTTCCTTAAGTCCTGGCATCTAGCTAAAAGAACCAGTTGGCACATTTTGCAGTTCTTGATTGGAATAAACACAATGCTTAATGTCATGGATTGCTCATGGGCAAAGGCAGCTACTAGTTTTCCTTGTTGTTACTTCTCACACACTAGCCAAAGTCCTCTTGTGTAGTTACACAAAAGGCATAATTTTTGGAGGCACATTTCCCCAAGTTAAAAACATTCAGACATTACCACAGTTGCACAACTTGGCATGCTGCAGGTAGTGCTCATGGTGATTTCTTCACTGAGACAGTTCACTTCCAATAGTTACACTGTTTGTGCTAATGCCAGCATAATTAGGTAAGAAGATTTTGGCTCATATATACAACTTCTTTACAGCCATTTTTGTGGTAGGTCTCTCAGAAATGAGTCACCAGACAGAGAGCTTAACAGTCGAAAACAGGGGTTCACAACTTACAGCCCATGCACCAGTCCCGGCCTGGGGCACCACTTCATGTGGCCCTCACTCCTGTCGCTACCAGAAATGCTGGAAGTGGCAAAAACAGCCTAAAATGCACCACCCTTGCTTCCACTGCCACCAGAAGTGGCAGAAGCAATGAAAACAGCTGAAAATGTACTGTACATGCACCAACGGCTATCGTAAATGTGTTTACAACAGCCGGGGACATGTTTTATGGCAGCATTTATGGTGGGGGGACCATGTGTCCTACCCACTCAGCTGTTTGATGGGATGTAGTCTGGCCCATTGCAGGAAAACTTTGAGAACCCCTGTCTAAGACAATGCTAAGCACCAGGTGAATGAAGAAAGAAAAGGAAAACCAAGGCTTAGTAATGATACAGTGAGTGTGAGGGCAATCGTGCCTTTCTTGTAATTTTCATTTTGCCTTTCATTTCTTTAAACCCAATGGACATTTGATTCTTGTATTTATCTCAATTCGAGTTCCACTTACCTTTAGAAGAGATGCTTTCTAAGACTTTCTCAGCTTTTTGTTCTAGTATTTGCCCAACATGACTGTGGGTCTTCTTTCTCATAACTGGATTCTGATAATTTAAAACCAAATAACTAGATTTCTTTCCCTTCTTGCATTTAGCAACAATTTGTAGCAAAAGAAACTCTTGAGAATGGTAGCCTTGGTCATTGTATGCCGGTCTTCACCAAAGTGAGGCTGTTTCAGAGTTAGATGGCAGAGAAAATTCCTTAATTTTTCAGTTGCAGTTTGGCTGTTCAGGATATTTATTTATTTTATCACATTTATACCCCACCCTCATTAAAAACACAGTTAAAAACATATTGATTGCATTTAAAATTTTAAAAGTTAAAAGGGTTAAAAAGTTCACAATATCAGGGAGAGAGGTGGGGATTATTCAAAAGAGCTAGCCGGCTGAACTGACTGTCCGGCCCGCACCCCACACATGCCCCGCCAGCCAGGTCTTTACCCCCTTTCTGAAGGGCAGCAGCTCTGTCTGGAGACACAACTCACTTGGCATATTGTTTTAATTATACAGAAAAGCTTGCAGAAGATGAGAAGTACCACAAGGAAGATTCTCATTATTTGATTACAAAAATCATTTTTAGTAGGCTGTTCCAAGGTGTGTGTAATCTGAGTTTCAGATTAACCATTTTATGATGTAATCTAATACTGTCTCTTTAAATGTCTGTCCAAAATGACAGTCTGTGATAAATAGAAAAGGAGTATTTGAATAATAAAAATGAATAAAGTTGTTTTGGAATAAATGAAATGTAAGAAAGGCATTGTATAGAATCTATTTATTATATTTCTTTTATTCCAAAAACTATAGATAATCATGAAGATTCAAGTAAAATTATACTACATTGTAAGCAGCAAAGTAAGCAGAGTCGCTATATTTACTGATCTTGCCTGGCAAAATTGCTCTTCCAAGCTTTTCCTATAGTTTGGTTGCTGCAGAAAAATGTTCTTTTGTATGAACCAGTTAAGCCTAAATGGATCAGAGGTGCATTTGCCTGCCAAGAGCAGTTTGCCTTCTGTCTGTATTCTTGGCTGCTTGCTTCATACTGTTCACTTAATTTGTTTGTTTTAAAATGTCAGTTTATCACCAGCCTTCTCTTCTTTTGCTGTTAAAATTTATTTTTCGTATAGGTTGTTACAAAACTTATAACTTTAGCTATCTCTCTGTGAATTAATCTGTTTTGACTACATGACTGCAAAATTAGATTACATGTGGAATTTAATGGGGCTGAATGGCTAGATTCAGATTTATCCAGTTTTAGAATTAGGAATCACTCAGGTTAAGTGCTGTGCAACACTGTCTGAAATGCTTACTGTTCCTATCTCAAAGAAATCACAAATTTATTTAGGCACATTTTCTCTTTCACTTTCATACACTGGCCATATTACAGTTTTATGGTCAGCTCTTGTTTCCATTCACAGAGGTATTGCAAACAGTTGTCTATTCACTGTTACCTGGCTGGAGTATTTATTCCTTAAGTTTCCTGTTAGTTTTACACTTCAGAAATATTTATGCCACTTTTAAAATATTGCTTAGGTAATCTTAGGATGAATCTCATTTATGATAATTGAGTTTAAAGATGTTTTGCTGCAATTGGATACTCTTCTTTGGGTTCTAGGTCATTGTGTTACATCCAAAAACTGTTTCAACTAGATTGTGTATTTTTTAGTATGGGTGTCTAATTTGTCAACTCTTTTCTATCATTTTTGAAGATAATATTTTAAGTTAGAAAATGGCAACTCAGGCTTTCCTGAATCTCTCTCTCTCTCTCTCTCACTCTCTCTCACTCACACACACACACACACACACACACACACACACTTGTAATAAACATAATTACTGTGTGATCACTACCATCTCATTCCAGACAGTCATTCTGTTCAAATGGTCTGTTGTATATGTGGCATGTCCTACCATTAACAGCATAATTCTCCATTATCTGCTTCAAAGTAAGACTCATGAAATTCAGTGGGGCTGTGCCTAAATTACATTCCAAGTGCAATTGTGTAGTAATCCTTGAATTTGTTTGTCATCTTAAGAAGCATGTGATATGCTTTGCATGCTTTTCCAATCTAGAAATATTGTATAGCTGTCATTGAACTGAAATTAAGTGGTTGTTCTTTCTGATTTTGGTACACATGATCTTAATATTTTTTTTTGGGGAGGGGACTAGATGGGGGAATGAAACAAAGTCTACAGTTCTTTAATATCTTTATTAACTATAACCAAAATGCTATAAAAGATGTACATTTTGAAGCTGTGTAATTCTTAATCAGCTTGGGTAGTAATGAAAAGTAAGAGATTGAGGAAGAAATAAAGTAGACCAAAAGGTTAAATCAGATACTGTGGCCAAAAATTCTGCAGTCAGATGCACTCTCAAGATGAAGATTTGCAGGCTAATTGAATCACTGGGAGATGTGCAGTTAACAGATTATTCCAACCAGTGCATAAGTGGGACCAAGAAGTAAGGGTTTTTACTGATGAACTGGCTTATGAATGACCAGTGTGTGGATGCTCATGCTTTGCAAAAGATATGGTCCCTTCTGACAAGCAGGTGTATACCTTTCTCTCTATTTTCAGGGATCTTAGCCCTCTTTATTTTCCAGAATTTTGCTTTGTTAGCATTTCTCTCTTGCAAGAGAATTTGATTGATTTTCATCATTAGAAAGCCTAATGGTGAGAGAAGAGAATTGATTGGCTTTCATTCCATCAGGGTGACTACTATAAAGTTAAAGTTTAATTCAGTAAAACATTTTCATACCTGAATTAGACATTAAGTTGAATTTGCATTTTTGCATAGGGCAAAATGAACCACTTATTTCCTTCTTCAACTTTTCTTCTGGAGAACTGCTAGACTCCTGTCCTGTTTCTAATCTGTTTATACCTTCCATTTCTTCCTTTCGAGATGATGAATCAGAGTTGTATGCAACATACACACATGCCCCTCTGTCATCACTGCTTTTCCGAAGTGTTTACAAGACGTATCACATACTTATTCATGTGTTTGTACCTATACTCAAATTTTTATACTGCTATCCCGAATTGTATTTATAGAGTGTCATAAGCATTACTTTATATCATGTACAGTAATACCTCAGATAATGCTAAGACTTGGTTCCACAAGTCTTAGTGTTATCCGATTTTTAGTGTTATCCGATCCATGTTAAAATCCTATGGGATGGATCAGATAATGTTAAAGCTCCATAGAGATACATTGTAACTGCACAGGCTTTAGCGGTTGTTATCCGATCCATCCCATAGGACCTTAACGTTATTCGATCGAATTCTCCTCCCCAGATTAGTTAACGTTACGCGATTTTAGCATTATCTGAGGTAATCGTTATCCGAGGTATTACTGTATTCATATTTGCTTCAAATGTAAGAAACTGTTGGCATCCTAGACGTTTGCCAACCTAACTTTAAAGGCTTTAACATATTTAGGGTATTAATTCATCATTATCATCTTTTCTTTTGATCCTTGCTTTATTTCCCCCCAAATGATGACTTTTTATGAGGGGAACATTTTTAATTCTAAATGGCTTGTTGAGTTTATGGATCTTATTTTCTTTTACATTATATGGGTGATTCCTTGTGCTTCTGCCGGTGCTAAATCTCCTGCTTAGCTGGACTCTAAAGCTTTAGGTAGATTCTGCCTAGAGACCAGTATGTTCTTTGACTCTTGCACATGGAAGGGCACTTTCATGAATTTCTGTTAAGGCAATATACCCTTAACAACAGATCTTTCAAAGGAGGCTGCAGCTTGCGAACTAAAGGCTATGTCTGGCAATAGCTACTTCCTTATGTGCTAGCAATAAAACTAGTTTGTATATACTGTACATGTAGTTTCATATTACAGTTGTACCTCACTTAAAGAGCATAATGTGTTCCACAGGATTGCTCTTTAAGCTAGTTTGCTCTTTATGCAAAACACCATTGTAAATGACCAGTTGTGACTTCTGGCGGTGGGGATTGCAAACCCCGATTTATTTGCTAAGCAAGTTTTTGATTGGCTTTATTTGTTAAGCGAAGCAACCATTCAGAGAAAATTCTGCTCTTTAAGCGAGGCACTCTTTATGCAAGGCACTCATTATGCGAGGTTTGACTTACTTCAGTATAGTTTGACTATGGTGCTTCTACTTACCTATTTGAACATCTCGAACTTCTCCCTGAAAAACTAAAATGTGGAAGAGGGATGACTTTGTGACAGAAATTGGCCTTTGCTGTCTTGCAGTTTTCTAACACATGATAGCTCTACTTGAGTAGACAGATTATGTGCTGCTTTTATGGTGCTATCATATACCAGTGTGTTAGCTAAGTCAGAAAAGAACGAGTAGCCTCTGGAATATCAGTAAGCTTAAATGGCTTTTGTTACATTATAGAGCATTTGTAGCAGACTACAAATAAGTTCTGCATCTAGATAAATACCACAGCTTTAAAAAGTTTTACATTTTACAAGAAAAATGCTCATTGTAACTTACATTTATTGCATTACAGTACAGTACTTTGAATTCCACAAGTGTTGATCAGATTTATTGTTTTCAATTAATAGCTATCTTTCTGAGGATTAACAAAATGTGACAATGTTCTTGCTTTGATACAGATTGAATCTAATTAATATCCACCTCTTATGGGCCTTAACACCACTGTCTTCCTAAATTGTATTCTCTCTCCTAAAAATAAAAAGCAAAGATGAAGCTTCATTATATACAGTAAAAAGTAAAACGTTGCATAAAGAGCGCTTCGCTTAGAGAGTAACTTGCTTAAAGAGCAGAATTTTCTCTGAATGGTCACTTTGCTTAACCAACCCCCCCCCCCCAAAAAAAAAAAAAAAAGCTCACTTAACAAAGAAATCGGCTTTCACAATCCCACCTCCCTGCCAGAAGTCACAATTGGTCACTTACAATGGTGTTTCGCTTAAAGAGCAAACTCACTTAAAGAGCAATGCTGTTGAACACATTATGCTCTTTAAGCGAGGTACAACTGTATTGGTAAATGCCAGAGAAAAATGAGTGTGTTCTGTCATAGCCCTGGTGATGCACAGCTCCAGTTAGATAGACTTGCTGAATCATTCAGATTAGCCCACAGTAGTACAATTATAGTAGCATCCTGCCCTGTGCTTGTCAAGGTCATTATGCTGTTCATCCAGCCAAATGCAACTCTGTTACAGAAAACTGCTTGCCAAACCAGAGAGGCAGAGTATTGAATTGATGCAGCTGACACTGTGGTAGGCAGAATGTGTTGGTGTTGCCAGTGTGAGATGTTCCTAGTTTCACATCCTATGTATACAACAGTTGTGCCGTCTGCTTGTTGGCAACAGTGACTGTTAACAGTGTAATAGAAATGGAATTTTCATGCTTTGACGTACCTGCTCATTGCATCTGATCTACATCTCTGGATTGTAACATCAGTTATTATGATGTGTGTAGGAGAAAGCTGGTGGTATTGCACTTGATCAACACTTCAATTGCATTAAGATAAGGTAGTTATCATTTTGGTCAGTGGCTGAGGAGCATGAAGATTTATCACCTTCTGCCATATACTAATCTAAACATAGGCAATCATCATGGCGATCAGTCACGAAGACTGTCCTGAGAATATAATGCAGTGGCCTTTCATCTGCCATTCGCATTGCAGCATGACACCCATACCACTGAGCCAGTTCTGTGAGTCACTATCTGGTCCTGAGCCCTTTTGGCATGCAAAGTCCTTATCTATCTATCTATCTATCTATCTATCTATCTATCTATCTATCTACCTATCTACCTATCTACCTACCTACCTACCTACCTACCTACCTACCTACCTACCTATCTATCTATCTATCTATCATATTTCTATGCCGCCCTCCTTATGAATGACTCAGGGCGGCTAACAACAGTCAAAAAAACCCCACAACCCTCAATAAAACCAACAATAAAATACCCACCCATCTAAGAAGAGTTAAAAGTTACAATTTAAAGCCCCAGGCCAGTATTGATGAAGCTGTTGCCCTCCATCAAGATGAATTCAAGTGGGATTTAATCCACTTGGGGGCCAACACTTTTCCCTGTGGACTTTGGCACGCATGGTTGCCAGGTTAGTGAACCATCGCTTGACACTTGGCTTTGAGTTGCTTGCAGTATAGTCTATTAACATAGTGGGATATTGTTGTTGTTGTTGTTGATGATGATGATGATGATGATGATGATGACACACACACATTTACAGTTACACTTATAATTACAAAATATTAAGTTATCATGATACAAAATGTACTTAAAAAACAATACCGGGGGGGGGCATAATAAACTCAACCCCTATGTCTGAGGGAGAGTCCGGTGGTGGTGGTGGTGGTGGTGGAGTTCTTGTGGCCAGCTGGCCTGGCTGCTCAGCTTTTCCTCCTTCCCTCAGCTGGGCTAGCCGAGGGAAACCAGTGGTGATGGCGGCGGAGTTTTTGTGGCTGGCCAGCCGGACCACTGAGCTGTTCCTCTTTCCCTCAGCCAGGCAGGCTGCGGGAAACCGGTTGTGATGGTGGCGGCGGCATTCTTGTAGCCAGCTGGTTGGCCAGGCCACTCAGCTGTTCCTCCTTCCCTCAGTCAGGAAGGATAACCTGGCCGGACTAGTATTTATCACCTAGTACTTTAAAATCCTGTTTTGTTTCTTGCATTCCTAGTATTCATATTTAAAGTATACTGTAAACCACAGTGGTTCTTAAATGTGAATTATAAATTTGTTCAGAATCTATCATGGTTTCCTTTGTAGGTCATACACTCATATTTCTACTCTGGACTTTTTGAACTATTAGAGCTGTTACTTTGTGGCTCTGTTTTAATAATATTTGACATACAACATCTGAATGGGTCATCCTACTTTTCTTCAGCCAAAACATTCTGGTAGACTTCAGTACTAGTAACTATAGTGATAAGTTGAGTTTCCCCCAGTTTCTCATTGAGTGCCTTCAGTTTTTATTATTGCTGTATCACAACTGATTTATTAGAGACAGAGCATCTTAAAAAATTCCCAGGCACAGCAAATGTTACATGCAAGTAAAGAGATACTTCCAGTGAGAAAAGACAACATATGTTTCTTTTCAATTACTCTGCCTGCTTTCAGCCACTTACCTTTGAGCATTTGAAAGTCACCTTGATTCACTCCTGATAAATGAATCCTAGCCAATTGCCTGTTTCACAGCATAAAACTGGAACATGTGATTCAGATAGTTTTAATTTTATCATGGATATTGTAAAGCTGCTATTGTATCCCTGTCTCTTTTGCAAGCCTCTGTTCTGAAATCTGATCATTGCTTCTGCTGGAAAGGGGTGTGAGTGTGAGGAAAGGGGAGGGAACAGCCAGCTAGAGAGGAAGAGACGCAACAGCAAGTGTGAGGCTCACTGTCTTTAGACAAAGCAGTCTGCTGCAGCTCTCTGAAAGGGAAACACGAGTGCCAGGGAAAAGACCACAGTCTCTTTGCCTGCTTATGAAATGGATGTAACATTATCCTGGACAATGGAAGAGCTTCTGGCCAAGCAAGAACCTGCTTCTTGAATTATGGATATTAATGCCGTCCCTTTGCCCAGGCTTTGTTTGAAAAGGGAGGAGAAAATCTATGAGTGCTGCTGCATCCCTGATGCTGCAGTTTGCATTAAGAAGGCTGACCAGCTTCTGAGCGCTCATTCACCCTGACTTATTCAACAGAGGATCTTTTCTTCAGGCCGGCACAGCAAGATTTCCCACCCTGCCTCTGACTGTTCAGATAACCAACGCTGCATCTTGTAGGCATTCCAGAAAAGTCGTGCAAGGGCTTGTTTAGTATGTGCAGAACTTCCAGATAACCACAGGGTTCAAGGGCTGCAACCTGGGTGTCTTCTTTGGCATTTTGCAAATGCCCTTCAAAGACGGACAGGCTGGGAAGGCTGAGAAAATACTGCGTGACTTGCATAGCAATTCCTTTGATGATTGCAAGGAAGGACATGAGGTCTGAACTTTTCCTTGCTACATCCATTATCTCCAGTTCTGCACAAGGGAAGTGGCAAGTTCCGAGATGCTCTTCTTAAGTGTTGAGGAAAGAAGAGCTTCTCCATAGAGCTTCTCCAGGGTCCCTGAGGAATTTTTTTCTGAATAGCAGGTTGAAAGGAGGTGCCAAGACATATCTAACTCTATCTGCAACACAGGAAAGGGGGAGGGGGCATATTTATTTTACTTGTCTTCTTTTCTCTTACACCAAGGAGTTGAAATGCTTTGCTCTGAAAGCTGCTTATTATCTGAGTGATGAATGCAAAAGTATTACTTGCCTTTAGTGGAAGAACTTGAAGGACTGATTAAGAAAAGTCAACAAAGGACTGTCAGGAACAGCGGAGTTGGGTGGGAAGTGAGCTGATCGCTTACTTTTTTTTCTCTCCAACTGGATGCTGTTGTTTGTTCCAGTCTAGATATTGGCACTGGTTCTCAGCACAGTTCAGTCAATGCAAGCTGTCAAGATGCTCTGCATCTGGATAGGTGGTAAAATGACAGTGGCAGGACTTTTAAGCCTAAGCTCATTTTCACTCATGCCTCTGCTTCTTGTAATAAAATAACAAAGAAAAGCCTTTGCCATGGTTTGCCTGTTTCGGGACTGTTGGGGGAAAAAAAGTATAACCTTTATTCTTCTACTCCAGTTTGTGTGTGTTTTTTTATTTGTTTTGCATGTCTTCCTTTGGACAGCTGTTCACTAATCTGGCTGCTGCTGCTTTTCTGAACACCCATCGTGTCTGTTTGTCTCTCTCAGCTGCATGAAGATGTATTTTCTCTCTAACTGCTTTGCACCTCCAGTGCTAACAGCCTTCCTTACTGGCCTGTTGTACAAGGTAATGCATCTGAAGTTGCATGGATGCAAGCATCTGCTGGGCTATATGTATTTGTGAGCTGCCCCTTTCTGTCTCTCATGCTTGTAGCTCTGGCTTGGAATGATGCCTTGGAAAGCCCCCTCAGATGAAACAAGGAGCTGACCACAATTCTTGTGAGGTTTGGGCTGCTTATGTCTGGCAAGGAGCACACATACATGCCTTGGTCCCAGGAATGGTTCTGAACAGCTTGGATTCAGAGTTTGCTTGTGTATAACTGGGAAACCAATTAACACTCTAGTTTGAACAGGAAAGAAGCTTATTGTTCATGGTTTGTGTGCAGAAGAGGAGCTGCCTGTCAGCTAATAGTTGCACTCTGGGCCTGCCTTGGCTTCTTTATGGTAATGACTATGATGTGGCAATGCCACTTGTCTTCCTCAGAGTGCCGCTGCTACCGCCTTAATGGGTTTTCCTTTTTCAAGCGTCTGCCGATTCCTCTCTCGTCAGGTTCACGGATGCTGGAACAGAGTGTTGGGGAGTGGCTGGAGTCCATCGGCTTACAGCAGTATGAGAGTAAGCTGCTTCTCAATGGCTTTGATGATGTCCACTTCCTGGTAAGTACCTGTATAGCAATCTGATAAAGATTTTTCCAGGATTTGTATGATCATATTTGGAAAATAAATTGAGACTCACACAATAAAGCATACCACAGATTGATTTGTTTTGTTTGCACTATCTAATTCTCACATGAAACAATTTGTGTAGTACACCTGGATTCATCTATGTAAGTGAAGGGTGAGATTGAATTCTCCCGCCTCTCTCAATAATTACAGGCATTTTAAAGTCCTTTTGAAAGTTTGGTTCTCCTGTGAATCTATAAAAATCCCAAACTTACATAGGAGATCTCAATACAGCTCTTCTAAATAAGGTTAGAACTGGAGTTGTGTTGAGTCCTATATAAAAATAGATTAAACTGTTTTAGAGAGTTTAAGTATTAACATCAGGTTGAAATTATGGACAGGATGATGATTCAGTTAATTTTATTCACATTGTACTAACATCCTTGAGCATTGGTTCATACTTTTGAGCATTTTTTGCAATTTTGCATAGACTCAAGGTTATGTCATCAGAATGATGATGCATGAAGGTTTATATTGTTACTAGAAAATATTTGAAAATGTTTCGCCTTGTTGATAGGAGTATTCTGTGCTAACAACAGGAGAAGTAAATCCCATAACTTAATACAGACAACTATTCTTCATTTTAAAAGAACTCTTGTTCCACTGTGATCCCTCCTGTGCCTGTCTCTAAGAACAGAATGGTTCTAAAAAGAATACGTTTTGACCATCCTTGTTAAGGATAATAATAAGAGTAATGTGCTAGCTTTTATATTCATGTTTTCTAGTCTCAAAGCACAGCATTGTACTACTGAGAAGTGCTTGTCCTTGACGTATATTACGTTCAATCATTCTTTGACACATGGTAGAAATTGATGTTTATGGTGCAATCTTTGCTACATTCAGGTAATAACCTGTCTAACCTCATGGGATGGATAAGTTTAGGGACAAAGCAAGAAGTCGACAGATTGAGGGGTTATTATACTTTATTTGAAATGCACATTTGCAAATGCTTCAATACAGTAGACTTTTAGTCAACATTTATTTTCTTCAACTTGGGTGCAGAGTCTTTGAACTACTTAGTAAAGAATGTTTGACTACATAGCTTTCCTCTTTCAGTAAATTTTACAGGAAAGTCCACAGATTCACAAGGTTGGATTTCCTTTGCTGAACACATGTTAAACCTTAATTTCATACAACAATAAAAGGGATCTGAAATGGTAACAACTCAAATCTAGGCTTTAATCTTTCACATTAGTACAGGTTTTAATGCTAACTTCTTACAAGAATAGTTCTCTTCTTAAAATTACAGTTTTAGAACAGAAGTGACAAAAGAATTGGTAAACTCTTCCTGCTGTTGTTTTCCATAGGCTAAAATCATGTACCATAACTGTGTAGGTGTAACATTGTGTTGTACCTGAGATAGTTGGAATAATTCCAAGGCAAAGTATGATCTGCAAAGCCCATTTAGGATCTGCAAAACCCAAAGTATGATCTGTTGGCCCATTGTGCAAAGTTCAAAATGTTATATATGTAATGTGTATCATACAACCGATTGTGCAACTGAATTGCACAATTCCATGTTGCCTCAATGTAAAGCCTAGCAAATTTAGATAGTCAGCACAAGATTGTGGAACCATCTCTATCATCTTCTTAATTACCCTATATAAAATAATACTGTACAGTTATGTTAATAAAGGCTGGTAAATCTAACAGCATTTATTTTAATAAAGAGCATACAAAGTTGTACCCACAATTAAACCTACTTACTTAATTGCCCCCTCTTCTACCTTACAGTGTAGAGGATTCCACAAAGGATCTTCATTGGGATCTCTCCTTAGACAGCTCCATGACTCACCTTGGGTCATTCCCATGAAGTCATGATCCATATTGCTTGCCTGGCCGTCATCAATGAAATCAGTCCGGTTTTTCTTTGTGTGTTTCTTTTAATCAGTTAAATTCAGTGTGCATGTGATTGGCCCACAGCACCCTAGCACAGTGAAGGGGCTGCCTTCTTAGGACCTCTGTGCAGGTGCTGCCGCTGTTTCACTGATCTTCATGTTCCTTACTCCCTGAGACAAAGACTATTGCTTCCTCAGGATCTGCAGCTGTTAGGATTATACCACCCATGCTTGGTCCCCAGCAGAACTTAGCTACCACCATAGTGACAGTGCCTTCCCACCCCCAGGACAAGGACCCACCTGCGGAGATTTGCCTGGGTGTGAACAGTTACAGCCAAAGCTCTTTGTTCACCCCAGGCGGGGGTGGTGGTGGTGGTTAAACCAACAATACATCTAATTTTGTCAGTTTAAGTGGCACCTCTAACTTTTGGCTGCATGTGCAGGTTATGTCCATGCTGTATCTTTAATATTAAACAGTGCTGCAAAACATTTGTGCCTCAAAGATTTTCTTTTCTAAGATTATATTTGAAGTAGAAAATTATGAATAAAAATTCTTTTTATACCTTTTTAACTGTATAGCCACAGAAAAGATTTCCAAGCTATTGTAGATGAATTCATAGTATCTTACTTTATTGGAGCAGATTTTAGATCAGGGATTCTCAACCTGTGACCTGCGGGTCAGATGTGGACCTCGTAACCATTTCATGTGGCACCCCAATGCCTCCACCACACCAGGAAGTGCCATGTGGTGGAGAAAGGGCAAAATGGCCATCTGCCCCCCGAAGCTGCCTGAGGGAGTGTGACCTAGCCCCCGGCTTAAAAAGGTTGAGAACTCCTGTTTTAGATGCACATAGAGGAGCTCAAGTTAAAAGGGGAGATAATTTTTTTACTGCTTCCACAAGATTCTGCTGTTCTGCCAAATGAAATTGAGGGTCTTATAAGAAAAAGAAGTCAGAAATATTTTTGGGACCCATGCTCTTAGTTGCCTAATTTCTAATTAGCTTTTTCTAATGGAAGAATGAATTTTAAAATTGAAAACAGGGACATCTTTCCTAAGCCTTTTCATTTTCATACTCACTTTCAATACCTTGGACAGCTCCAATGTAGCAAGTTGTATACAGGGCCTTTGCTGTATTTTGGGCATGTCAGGGAAGATGGGTTTCTTTACACAAACATTTTCTTTTTGGTTTTGCAAGATGTATAAAAACTACAACCACTTTTATTTGCTACAATAATAACATGGTTATGTTTTTGTACTTAAAAAAAAATCTCTTAATGAATTGTAAGGATTAATTTTGTAGTAAGATCCCCTATGCAGGTTAATCTTTGAGTATATTAGATGGCACCGAAGATAGTAGTAGGAAGTGATAACTCTCTCTTCAGAGTTTTGGTTGTGAACTCTAGCATTGGATATTTATATTGAAGCTTGTGTTTGAATGAAAATTCAGTTTATTCTTTTTCCTCTAGTACAGATGGTTTGATGTCATTGTAGCTGTATTGAGTTTAGAACTGTAAACCATGCTATTGTGTTGCATCTAATCTATTGACCCAGGTTTTTTAGCCAGAAAAATGTCATTTCATGATTAATGTTATTTACAATAAACAATTGCAGTACCACTTCTACAGTTGATTCACCCAGTTGCTTTTCACTTTCATAGCAATACTTGTAAGAGGAGAATAGCTTTTCTCTAACTTCCAGAAATCATGTAGTTCTTCATTCTTCTATTTTCTGTGAAAAATATCTGCTTGCTCAGATATTTAAGTTGAAGTCCAACAAAAGAGTAAAGAAACAACAATTTTCAATGCATAATAATTTGTGCTCTGATTTAGACATATCTGCCACTATAGTAATCAAAATGATAGTCCAAAGCTTTTCTAGTTCATAGATGTTTCAAATGTCTAGATGGATTTTCTCCTAAAACCAGTCTAGGTAGAATATTCTAGAAGGATCTGCTCCTTCATCTCATATTTTGCCAGCCCAGTTTACAATAATTTCTTTTTTAAACCAAACAGTGGATTTTGTGAACCTGTGTGCACTGGCACAAATCAAGAGTTGCATTAAATCTCAATGACAAGCTAGCAAAGTATGTAGAGTGCTGGTCTATATTTTGCCAGCTAGGCTATTATTCTAATTGCTTTAGCAATAATGAAAATTAAATTTGGACCTTGCAACAGAACCTAGCCCATTCTGTGCTAAATTCTGAATTGCATTACCAATAATATGTTACAGTGATTATTATTAATACTCAGAAATCCCCAACTACACCAACAGTTCATAAATAGGACGGGATGTTTGGGGAAGGTTGTATACTCGTTTTGCTGTGTGTGCACAAGAGGAAGCAAATCAAGTGTTATAGATAGTTTCCATCTCACCATAGATAGTTTCCATCTCCTCAGTAGTGTCCAATAATATTTTTATAAACTGGGAGTCAAATTAGAAATAACCAGTGTCCCTCCTGTTGATCACTCAGCTCTACCAGTCTGGATGAGCTCCAGTTGCCACTGACATATATGATGATATCATCAAGATCAATATTTGGGCCAAAAGGATCATATAAAGTCTGTTTTGCATAGAACTGTGTACAGTAATACCCCGGATAACGATTGCACCGGATAATGCTAAAACCGCATAACGACGACAAATTTGGGGGGAAGATTTGCACCGGAGAACGTTCTTTTTAGCATTATCCGACGCATTGTAATAAAGAAGTAAAGGAGGCCAAAGCTCCTCTCCCTGCCACTACCCTCCCCCCCAGCAGTTTGGGGACTTGCCACCCTCAACCCCCACCGCTGTGACTGCAGTAGGATTGGGGAAAGCGCCTTTCCCCTGACGCTACTGCAGTCTTCCCTCCCTATATTTACCAGTCTTCCCTCCCTGTGTATTTAAACTACAGGGAGGGGGGAAATAGAGAGATGTGATTGGTTCTCTAGAGAACCAATCACCTCTCTCTTTTTTCCTCTCCCTGTAGTTTCAATGCAGGAAGGGAACGAAAAAACACAAGCCTCCGTCTTTTTTCCTCTACAGAGGGAGAGAGGCTTGAATACATGAAGGGAAGAAAAAAAGCCTCTCTCTCCCTGTAGAGGAAAAAGGACGGAGGCTTGTGTTTTTTTCGTTCCCTTCCTGCATTGAAACTACAGGGAGGGGGAAAGAGAGAGAGGTGATTGGTTCTCTAGAGAACCAATCACATCTCTCTATTTTCCCCTTCCCTGTAGTTTAAATACACAGGGAGGGAAGACTGGTAAATATAGGGAGGGAAGACTGCAGTAGCGTCGGGGGAAAGGCGCTTTCCCTGATCCTACTGCAGTCACAGTGGTGGGGGTGGCTTTAAAGGCAGGGAGGTCTCTTTCTTTCCCTGCCTGCCTTTAAAGCAGTTTGTCCCTGAAGTCAGGGCTTTTTTTTTTAGCGTTCGATGCATGCATCGGACAACGCTAAAAATCGGATAACATCATGACTTGTGGAACCAAGTCATAACGTTATCCGGGGTATTACTGTGTATAGTATTTCTATGCAGGACACAGCATTTAATGACACTATCTCAGCTTTTTGATGGCTCTGTTAAAACTTAGTGTGGTTCTTCTGTGGCTGTTAATGTTTTCTAAAACAAGCATTGATGTGGTGGTTGGAGAAAGTAACATGCAAAGTGGTCCTTTTCCAATCTAGGAAACTGCCTTAGATCACTTATAAAGGTAAAAGTTGCCCTTGCTCAAAAGCCAGTTGTGTCTAGCTCTAGGGGGGGGTGCTCAACTCCATTTACAGCCAAAGAGCCAATGCTATCTGCATCTATAGTCATTATCTGTGGTCTTGTGGCAGGCATGACTAGACACTAGAGCACACACAATGCTGTTACCTTTCCCACCATAGCAGTACCTATTTATCTACTTGCAATTTCTTGCTTTTGAACTGCTAAGTTGGCAGGAGCTGGGGCAGATGACAAGAGTTCACTCTGTTGCACAGCACTCGGGTCTCAAACTTTCAGTCATCAAGCTCAGTGTCTTAACTATTAAACCCCAGATCACTTATAGCCCATTTTTAATTAGATTGCTAGGTTTAGACTAAAGGAGCCTGGTAGCAATTCCTGGCAGACGTAGTACTGAAAGAGAGAGAAAAGTGCATATGCGAGGGCAGAGAAGAGCATTGTTACCCCTTGCCTCTCCCTCTTTGGAATAAGTATAATTATGAAGCTTCTTTAAAATTGAAACTTATGTTCAATTTGCTTCCTGTGAGCCTCTTTGCACTAACAGTTAAGGAGACTAAGTTCCTGCATAGTGACTTCTACTGCCTGGGATCTTCGATAGCTGAAAAATGTTTCAAAGGGAAAAATTGAGGTTTTAGCTGACATAATAAGGCTATTCAGATGGAAAAGCTTTCTCTTCAGACTGTTATTTTCAGTGTTGAAAGTGACACCAAAGGAAAGTGAAACTAGCATTTCCCCTTCAATGCAACTGAGCTCCATATATTCATGTTACCGTAAAACTAGATAGGGCTAAAGGATGTTATATGGCATGAGTACCAATTACATCATTGCTTAGCAGTGAAATATCTTGGTGTGACGCTTGACAAGAAACATTTAAGCAGCATGCCTGAAGCCAAAGTTAGTACAAGAAACAACGTCATCAAGAAACTCACAAAATATAAATGGAAAACTCAACCATTCACTCAGCATAGATCAGCTTTGGCCCTGAGCATCTCTGCAGCAGAGTATGCTGTCCCAGTATGGAGCACATCAACATATGCAAAACAAGTTGACATTGCTGTTAATGAAGCCATGCGTATAGTGACGGAATGCCTCAAACCCACACTAGTTGGGAAAAAAACATTCTCTTGTTATCACTCCACCTACGATAAGGAAAGAAGCAGAGATGGACACCAAAAGAACTAAGCAAGAGAATAACTCTCGACAGCCTCTGGATGGATATGAGCCTCAAGTCTTCTAGCTCAGATCAGGAAGAGCTTTTTGGCAAGAACAAACATTCCTGAGGGCGTGCAAGAGCAAAACCAAATTATAATCTGGAGAAAGGAGCTCCCTGGACAAGAAACAACATTAAAGGAGGATATAGCTGAGGAACTCAACCTCCCCTATGTCACTTGGAGGACTCTGAATAGGCTGAGGGTTGAAGTGCCTAAGTGTAAGACCAACATGCTCAGGTGGAGCTGGTGGTGGACAACAACACATGGTGTTAATGTAGAGAGATACAGAATTTGGCTTATTTACTGGTCTGCCGATCACTGCCAGAAACATGCACCATTGAGGACTTAAATTTAGCCAACAAAGCCAATAAATTGGCTTCATTTTAGCAGTCCAGGGTTTGATTGGGACATGAAAAAGGAAGGGCTAAAAGGAGGCATACATGTTTAAAATAATAATGAGCATGGAAAAATGCAGCTTCAGATTTCTCAAGTTCAATCCAACTCAGCAGTCAGTGAAACAAAGTTACTTGCTGAAAAACATCAGCATCAATTTGAACAGTCAGTAGTAAAAAATAGATTCCTTACTTCTCCAGTGTAGTGTCTTATTTTTTTTAACATAACAACACTGCATCTACTTATTTGATTCCAACCAAGTGGCAAAATTTGTCTAATCTGATCCAATTAAATATCAGTGCAAAGTAATATCTTCACAACTTAAATATCTGAGGTCTCGTTGTGGTTACAGTTTTTACATCAGTGGCAACTGGTCTAGATTGGTAGGGCCAGATGATCAGTTGACTGAAGTCAACTGTTGATGAGGCTAACTAATAATGGCCATAATCCTGTTGATTACTTATGAATGCTTAAATGAAATTGTATATGTCACAGCAGCTAATTGATAAGCTACAAGTTGCTTTCCTGGTTGCATGGCTATCATGTGACTGCTGTGATACTAGGAACCCAATTAACACCCTGTTAATGAGTGGGAATTTGCTGCCACAACCTAAATGTTTTCAATTATGCACACATAAATTGCTAATATGATTCTATCCAATGTTTTTGTTTTCTTCCTGCAATATAGCTCTTTAATGTGAAATAGCTAACTGAGCTGCAGAATTGCCTCCTGGTTCTGTAGGCTTTCCCATTATTTTACTTAAATTTTTGATGGGGAATTTTAATTTTCTTATCTCATGGCCTCTACAACCATTTCTAACTATCAGGTACAAAGGCCCTGCTTGCTAAGATGGACCAAATTAGATTTATAATATTGGGTTGACATTATTATAGTATTAGTGGTAGGAGGAACAGTACACTCTTTAAGCAGCTGCACACACTATTCTATGAAAAAGTGTACAAAAACACAAAACTGAAAGATTTGAGAACATGTTCTACAATACACTATATGAGACAAGTTGTGAAATACTGAGGATCCAAAGTAATAAACCAACAATGATTTCATCTGATCCTGGCAATACTGTTGTACCTTGAAAAAGCAGCCTTTTGAGGGGCACATAGAAGAGTGTTGAGGATGAAGTTTTAGTGGTAGAAAAATATAAACTATTTGCTTAGGGGGGGAAGCAATGTAGGATACAATTAACATGTGATATTTCTGATGCCCAACATAGTCCCAGCACTCCCTCCTTCTGTGTCATCATTGCTTCCATGACTAATTTTACATGGGGCAGCCAAGACAACGAGATTATTACCCTGTTCTTCCCTTCTAGAGGAGCCAGCGGTGAACTGGTCAAACCAACTCATATAATCATGGAGACAAGGATGACACAGAAAAGAATACTGAAACTATATCCGTCAAGTCAGATAAATCACACATTGATTAACTCAGATTCAGGGATGGAAGCCATTAAAGAAAAACTTCCAATGGAAGAATAGAAGTACTTTTTTCATGAGACATTATCTGCTCTTGTATCTCATGGGTCCAGTTTTCTAATTCATGTGTAGCAGTTGGAAAAATAGCAGAATATACAAAGGTAGTCCGTAAGTCCCTACCCGGCCCAAGTCCTGTCCTCTCCGTGGGCACACACCCTGCCCCTCTGCTCAGCAGTCCAATGGGAACACTTCCTCTCTCCTCCAAACATAGAGTTTGTCCCATCCCTCTGCCTGGCAGCCCAGTGGGAGTGCCTCCTCCCTCCCCTAGCAGAGCCCTACTCACTTTCTGGTCAGGTAGGTACTCACAGGCCACCCTGTATGAATTGGGGGCGAATTATATATTCTTTGCACCCAGTTATCCTCTTGAGAAGTGAAAATGGATGATATTTGTCCAGTACATAGTAAGACCAAAAAGCTTGTGGAAAGGAGGATATCTGGATTCTCTTTACTTTTCTGGAGGAAGAGATTGTTATTTTTAAAGAACTCTTCTATAAGCACCATACTTAAATGTTTCTTCTGTTGCTGCTTTCTTAATTTGACACACGTGTATGTATTTAACAAATGCTGATCTTTGTATAATGAAGTACTGTAGTAGCTTTTCTTTCCCATAAACCCTTTTTACTGATAGAGATGTTGGTACACTACAGCCAATATTAGCAGCTCATGACATTTTGCCCTACTTACTAGAAACATTGATTTGTTGCTGTTGTACAGTTCATTATGACAATATCGATTGCCTTATGTAAAATGTGTGTTGCAATTTCCAAATAAATGAGAAGATCGGAAAGGATGAGAATGGATTTGTTGTTTTTAAAAGAACTACCACATTAGGAGGAGGTGTAGTCTTGTCCTATGATAACATTACTTTTATCCCTAAAGCAAGCACATACCCAGAGAGACAGTAATATCTCATGATTACAACATCCAAGCTTTTTGCTGTCATCACCTGCTATTTATGGACATTATGGGAGCAAATGAGGTTTATATCAGATATTTCCCTGTCTCCCGAACCTTACTCAAAATTCAGATCATCTGAGTACTTCAGGAGAATAAATTAATATGAGGATGATGAAAGCCTTTATTTGAAGGCTTTGAAGTACAGAATTTGATACCTCGGTTTTGGAATATTGTGTAGAAGAACACAGTGTGCCCTTAATTACATTTGTCTGTTGAATCAGATTTATCGGTTAGCAAAATAGATTTTATTTTTCAGTGCAACTATGGGAATATTCTTACTAAATGGGATATTTAGGTATGGCCGTTAGCTTACTCCAGTAACAAATTTTAAAGTTTGAACTCTGGACCAACCCAATTTTTTAGTGTCCTTTTCTGTGTTGTCAGTCAATTCTGACTTATGGGTTTTCTATGTAGAGAATTCTCAGAAGTGGTTTACCATTCCCTTTTGGGGGGAGGGGGTGTCCTTGAACTCTTCAACTTGCTCATGGGTACATTGCTGATTCTTTGGAGGCAGATGGGGTATTGAACTCCAAACCTCTGGCTCCAAGGCTACATATCTAAACTATTGAGCTATCCAGCCAGCTTCTATTTCCCTACTGTGTATTGTTTATTTTGAGACTAGATCCTCAAGCTTCTGAATGGAATTTCTCACAGGAAATCTTAACTACATTCAAACCTTGCATAAAGAGCGCCTCACTTAAAAAGTAACTCGCTTAAAGAGCAGAATTTTCTCTGAATGTTTGCTTTGCTTAACAAATAAAACTAACCAAAAACTCACTTAACAAATGAATCCGGGTTTGCAATCCCCCCCCCCCCCACAATTGGTCAGTTACAATGGTGTTTCGCTTAAATAGCAAATCCTGTGGAACGCATTATGCTCTCCACAATCCTGTGAAACGCATTATGCTCTTTAAGGGAGGTACAACTGTATTTTCATATAACTAAGAAGGAGGTCATCTTTCTGTCTATACTTTTGTGTTTTCTGGATCTGCTGTTCAACATCTATTGAAAATATTTTCCTAATTAATGGTCTGTCTTTTTAGTTTTTGAAAGGAGAAAATTTTTCTTCTGTAAATACTGTGATTTTGGAATGGAGATGTTTCATGTCAGAACCTACATATAGCAACTCTAATAGGGTTTTAAAGGTATCTAAGATATTTAAGAAGTTACATACCCTAAGTGAGCTTCCATGGTTGAGCAGGAATTTGAATCAAGGCCTCTTGAGTCCCAATCTGTCATTCCCTCCATTATACCACACTAGGTAACTAGTATTATATGCATTTTTATTTGCAGTGATGTAACATACTAAGACATGAACAGAAGGTGCATGAAGATTAGAATCCACTTTGATAGTAAAGTAAAGCAGATTCAGATCTACCATCCCCTGCAGATAGAACACATGGCCTAGACTCTAACTTGGATTTAATTATCCATCTGGAGACTAAAGGCTTTCTGAGAAAGTCATTCCAAGGGAAATTATTTTTAAGTTGTAAATCAGTTGCGTAATAGTGTAGGTGATACAAGTTTCTGTAATTACAAAAGCATCTAGTCTCTAGAATCATATGTTTGTGGTGTGTTGTTGCTATATGTGAAATGGTGATCCTGTTAAGACTCCCAAATAGCAAAGTAATTTTTGACAAATTAGGGTAAATTTGATCCTGCATCAATATGATTAACTATAAAAAAATCTGCATGCCACTTTTCCACTTACACTTTTTTCTGTATGTTCATTGAAAGTCACCAAAAAGAGAACATGTGACAGCTTTATCTGATGGACTCGGCTTAATTTCTTGAATCATTTCATTTTGTTACTTTTGTTATCCATCTCAAATCTTTACAGTGCATTAAGCTAAATTACCTAAACCTACTTCCTAAGGTTGTTTTGAGCATAACGTGAAGACAAGGACTACTAAGTATACTACAGTTGTACCTCGCTTAAAGAGCATAATGTGTTCCACAAGATTGCTCTTTAAGCAAGTTTGTTCTTTAGGTGAAACACCATTGTAAGTGACCAATTGTGGAGGGGATTGTGAACCCTGATTTATTTGTTAAGCGAGTTTTTGGTTGGTTTTATTTGTTAAGCGAAGCAAACATTCAGAGAAAATTCTGCTCTTTAAGCGAGTTACTCTTTAAGCAAAGCGCTCTTTATGCGAGGTTTGACTGTACTTTAATCTCCTTGGAATTTGGGTAGGATATAATGTATTTTTGATGAATGTACTGAATAAAGGTGATGAATGTATTTGTATCATCAACTGATATGAATGCACCATTTTTATACTAATTCATTTGAAATAAAATTAACACCAAAGCTAGAGTTTGGAATTCAGTTTAAATAAAATAGACTGAGACATGAACAGAAGGTGAATGAAGATTATAATCTACTCTTGGCTATATTATAAATTTTCTTGATATTACCCTAACATGAATTTACTTGGGAAATAAAAATGCACATGAATCTCCTGGGCTCATTTAATTAATTGTCCCTTGGAGGGTTATGTAAGAAAATAAACAAAAATATGGTTGATGTTTCCCATTTCTGCCTCCTTCAAATGCGAAACAATTTCTTCCTGAATTACTACTGAATTATTTAGCAGTGTCCCTAGCCCTATTCCCTAGAACCTAGATAGATGCTTTATTTTCTTATCCCTTCTGTCTTGATAAGTCGCTAACCAGTACTGTATGATATGTTCGCTAGTTTGCTCTTTTCTTTACAGATTGAATCATAGTCTGAAATGAGAAATGACATAAATGATATCCAATGGGAAAATATACTGCACTGTTATTCAACAACAACCAATTGTCTTTTCAAAGAGGATTGATTGTAATATTCACTATGTCTCAAATAAAAATCCTGATTAGTAATTAATCTCCTGGGGATGAGAGAGATAGTCTTGATTGAGCTTGCAGATACTAATAGGCCACCCAATTAATGTATGTTCTAGACAGAGAACAGAAAAGAACAGACCCAATTTTTAAAAAAGGGTCACCAGCATATTAGAAATCTGTTCTTCAGTTAATGTCTGATAAACCAGCAGAAATTACAGGAAAATGTTTTTAAATGAACATGTAAACAAAGCAAAGAATAATCAGTGTAAATGTTTGTAATAATAAAAATTTTGCATTCACAAAACTTTTAAAAGAGTGTCAGTAAGAATGATGGATGGCCAGACTGATTGGATTTAATTGGATTTTCAAAAGCCTTCAGCAAAACATCTCATTGAAATATCATTAAAAAGTAGTCATGGCTTGAAAAGGAATATCTACCTATGTGGCTTAGTTGATGATTAAGACACAGAATACATGCTATGGCTAAACGGTGTAGTAATCTACATTACATATTTAAATTACCTCTTCTTCCATTGCTGGACACAAAATTATCCATTACTATTAGGGTTTTAGATCAATCTGTTTTAAAAGTGGTTATGTTTTATTATCTGTACCACAACCTTTGAACTCTGGAGATGGGCAGGCATATAAATATTGAAATTAATAAGACAGAATAAACAGCAAGGCATTTTGAAATAAATGAAATCTGAATAGCTCAGTCAGTAAAATTAAGCCATGTGACCCATCCATATAACCAAACAACTGCAGAACGGAGGTGATACCTTTTATAGGGTCACTTAAAAAAAAAAAACCAATGCAAGCTTTTGTAACTCACAGATCACTTCTTCGGGCAAATGTACATGGCATGGTATAAAAGCCAGGCTGGCTAGTTTAGATGTTGAATGAGAGAAAGACAGCAAGTTGTATCTTTTTAAATCCAAAGGTAGGAAGCCAGGGACCTACATGTTTCCCACCCTGAATTGCCTTCTTTGAAGTGAATAGCCACACCTTATCCTGTAACCCACCCTCCATGCTTTTAAACTAAAAAACCCTCTTGTGTCCTCTATTGGCCAATAGTTCCTTCAAAAAACCAAAACCAAAAATGAAGTGTGTGGAGGAACAAAGGTACTGGGAAAATCTCAAGACATGGCAAAATTGACCTCATAAAGGGTGCAGAAGGACTTGAGCTAATGTTTTAAAAATGGAGGAATATAAAAGTACTGGGCTGCATTTGTCATATATTAATCTAGGCCAGGTTTCCTCAAACCTGGCCCGCCAGGTGTTCTTGGACTTTCAATTACCAGAAGCCCAAGTCAGCACACCTGCTGATCCAGGGTTTCTGGGAATAGAAGTCCAAGAACATCTGGAGAGCCAAGTTTGAAGAACCCTGATCTAGACACTGGACATCTGTGGATGAATGCTGGTTGAAGTACTGTCCATAGCAAGATACCTATCTTCACCCTATCGTAACAGTGGAGCAGATCCTGGGAGTACATGCAACCAGTACATACAGCATGTTAAAGGCATTTAGAAACTGATGTCATTTTCTCAGCAAATAGGGAATTACTGGAAATGCAGAGGTTATTTGATGTCCTAGCAATTTGCAGCCTACAATTAAATCTCTCAAGTTTACATATTAGGTACCTCATTTGTTACCTCATTTCTTCTGAGTTTTGAAAAAAACTGTCTTCTGTTCCTGATGACAGTGAAATTTCCTTGACCTATGCCAGTATTTGTTCCACTATATTCCACATGAGCTGCATTAATTATAACAGCACCTGCCATTAGGACAAAATAGACATGTATATCTCATTTGCTGTATTCTCTGTGTGATTTCTTAGTAGACATAGACTTTTACAATCAAAATTTAACTATAAACTGTTTCCTCTGTCTGTCAAATGTTGTCTTTGCTTGTATGATTTCTTGCCTTGCCAAGCAACCCATCTGAACAATATGAATGCTAGTTTCTGGCAACTAGAAAGTTGAATGCATAAAAAGCAATGAGTGGCACAAATCAGAGAGTTGAAAACAATTTACAGTTGATTTATTAGCTGCTTCAAGGCTAACAAGAATTTAAAAAGGGACAGTTCATTTTGTAACACTTCATTTAGTTCACTGTTGTTTGATAACCATGACTGATTTACTTTAACACTACTATAATGGAGAGATAAATTGCTCTGAGAAAAATAGACTGCCTATAGTACTAATTTTGGATTGTGGGAATATGTATTTTATATTCCCCAAAGTTCTTAACAACTACAGTTTAATAAATTATTTTGAAAACATGAATCAAAGTTTTTCCCGTGTTAATGAAAACACTTAAGCTACCTATAACAAGAACAGCATGAAGCAGAAAACATTTCTTACCCGCCTTAGGATATCATGCACTAAGGAGACTTAATTACAGACATCCCTTTTTGCACCCACAAAAATAATTCATACTTCTATAAAACTATTTCACAGAAGCAGCCATCTCACAGGTATGAGAGCCAGTGTAGTGGGGAATGGGCTGCGCTGTAGCCAGGGGGTGGCCAGGGGGAGGGGATCAGCCCCTCCTGAGCTAACAGCTCACCCCCACCCCTGGATGCCAATGGTGTGTGTGTGTGTGTGTGTGTGTGTGTGTGTGTGAGAGAGAGAGAGAGAGAGAGAGAGAGAGAGAGAGAGAGAGAGATTGTTGCCCCTCCTGAAAAAATATCCCCCCCCCCCATCTAGAATCCTGGCTACGGCCCTGGTAGTGTGTTTAATGAGACTTCAGTCATAGAAACTTCCTGGAGGGGGTTGTGGCACTGGTAAAACTACCCCTTAAATTTCTCATACATCTTGAAAATCCTACTCTGATCATCATAATTTGGAATTGAATTGACAGTGGATAACTCATCAAACTATTTCAAAGAATAGCCATGTAGATCGATCAGGGGTGCTCAAACTATGGTTCGTGGCCTGGATCTGGCCTGTACCATCTAATAATCCGGCCTGTGCCACCCGTGCCACTCCTGGAAGTGGAAGTTAAACACGCCCGTGCATACACAAAACACTGCAGTAAAAACACCCGTGGCTGTCACAAATATGTTTATGACAGCTGTGGGTGCATTTATGGCAGCATTTTGTGCATGCGTGCTTTACTTCCATTTCCAGTGAGAAGAACCATGTGACCGGCCCACTCAACCATGTGAATAGCCCATGGCTTGAAACATTTGAGCACCCCAATCTAGATTCTCACAGTTTGCATCATCATTTACCTTGAATGAGATGTATTGTAAAATAAACACTCCGTATTAAAACAGTGTCTTTGTGAAGAAACCTGTGAAATGAAGTACTGTTTTCGCTGACAAAAAGTGCATAGAGTTATGGTTTCAGCATGGTACACTATATTTTTTAAGCAGCATTTTAAATTGTGCTCCATTCTGATTTAAATAAACTATTTTTCTGTTGCTGCAAGGATAGTGAAGAATGAAAGGAAATATGAAATATATGTAAAAGCAGCATGCAGAAACATCTCAAAACCAACATTCTGCTGTATAAGATGAGAGCTAAAACCTAGCTTCCTTTCTATGTTAATTATCTTTTCAGTTATTGATTTGCTCAGAGAATTCAAGGAAAAATAAATGCATTGGCTGGAATGCAAAGATTTATTTAGACATGCTCAAGGTTTGGACCATGACATCCTCATTTCAAGCTGCTTTTGAAACACAGTTGAGTTTTAAAACCAGCTTATTAGATAATATGGGGTTTGCATTGTGGCTGCTTTTGGAAATTAAAAAACCTTAAGTGGTGATTTGCTCATGGGAACAACTAATCACTGCAGGCAGAATGCATATTGCCCTGAATCATATAAGGTGAATTATTCCGTTGCCGATTAGCTGTGACATCAGGTTATGAGAAGACAATTGATGTATAGTCATATGTGAACATGGCCTAAGAAAAGTCAAGGCACAGTATAGGTTCTGTGCAGATGTAAGGTCAAATGTTGGCACAAATTACTTCTGAAAAAATATGAATGTAGAATGTCATAGACCCGCGATGGTGAACCTTGGCACTCCATATGTTCTTGGACTTCAATTCCCAGAACCCCAGGCCCTCGTGAATCCACATGAAAGGGTTTGCTGTGAATCATCTGGCCCATGCTGCCCTCATACAGGCACATTTTACTTCCACTTCCAGGAGCAACGAAGGCAACGTGGGGCAGATGAATTGCAGCAAACCCATTCGTGTGGATTCACGGGGGCTTGGGCTTCTGGGAATTGAAGTCCAAGAACATCTGGAGTGCCAAGGTTCACCATCATGGTCATAGACTGATTGGCAAGCATATTTATGTTGCTTAGTTGTTACTTGGATGCATTATGTTTCATCTCTGGAGACCTGTGGAAATTAGAGGGTGCATTTTAACCTTAAGGACAAAGTAGATATGACAGTGAAGATGATTGAAATCATCTCTAGCCTCAAAATCATGGAATAGCTGCTGGAGTAGGAAGTGATCTAGAGCAGTTATGGTGAACCTTGGCGCTCCAGCTGTTCTTGAACTTCAGTTCCCAGAAGCCCTGATCAGCAGGAGTGCTGACTTGGGCTTCTGGGAATAGAAGTCTAAGAACAGCTGGAGTGCCAAGGTTCACCATCACTGATCTAGAGAGAGTACATTAAATATTAAACCTTTCCCTTCATGCCTGTGCCAGCTACATCGTTTCATAATACCTGAAAAGAAGCTTCAAGGTGAATGTTGTTTTCTTTACAGGAGAGAGGATGGGAGAAGCTTGAATGTCTTGTCTGCCCCTAATTTTGGATGTAAAAAAAGACATAATATGTCAGATATGACATACCTCTCAAAGGAGAAGTATGCATGCTACTTAAGCTAGGAATGCAAATAGAAATTAATTCATATCCTCTATACATGAAATTGCTGTTTACTTTCTTTGGTATTAAACAGGTAGTCTAAACTTGCACATTTAACTGAACAAGATGGGGCTGGCTTTAATTAATCCAACACTCTAATGTACCAAAGGTTCCTGGGGCTCAACACTCTAACCTTGTACATAGAAGATGAGGGGTGGGGAGAACAAGCCTGATAATGGAGATCACTGCAGGCAAGTCTGACTTGACACTAAATTACTTTTAGTTACATTACTGTCAGAATTCCAAATTATTTATGAACATCCTGTACTTCAGTTCCCAGAAATGTTTACATCATTCTTCCAATTAAAAAAAATGAAGGTAGAAGGGCTCAGGGCACTTTGTAAAAAAAAAAAAAGTTACAATTCCAGCAGCCCAGTTATTACTTTCCATGTCTTTTAATGAAAAATTTAGCAATGGAAAGAAGGAGATGCAAAAACAAACAAACAAATAGTTTAGAAAAAGAGATTCACTTTCCATTCTTAAGGATACCTGATAGAAATCTAAAATAGCTACAAGATGCTTATATATAATAGAAAGGTGCATTGGCTTAGGGCAGGGGTGCCCAAATGTTTTGGGCCGTGGGCCGATCATGTGGTTCAGGGAGCCAGTCACCGGGGGCCGGGGGCGGCCCCAACGCCAATTTACCCGGCCCGCGAAGCCCTTGTCGCTCTTGGAAGCGGAAGTAAAACATGCCCATACGGGCGCATTTTACTTCCGCTTCCAGGAGCGACAAGGGCTTCGCGGGCCGGGTAAATTGGCATCAGGGGCCGCACCCAACCCCCAGGCCTTAGTTTGGGCACCACTGCCTTAGGGTATTCTAAGTATTTTCCCCAACCAGCAATATAAGAGGATGGGTAAAATATAGATTCTTCCCTGTTTCCCCGAAAATACGACCTCGTCCTATAGTAAGGCACCCCCCCAATTTCCCCCACCTCGGAAATATAAGCCCCCCCCCCCCGAAAATAAGGCACTCACCTAAATCTTGCTGGCTATCCGCTGTATCAGCAATAAATGTGTACTGTATTCTTCTTCATCATGGAAAAATAAGACATCCCCTGAAAATAAGACCTTGTGCATATTTTGGAGTTTTTAAAAATTTAAGACAGTGTCTTATTTTCGGGAAAACACGGTTGTAATTTCAGAATAGCAGTTACTTTGTTTCTAAAAGGCAAGAATATTGCTAAAGAGTTATTCTCTACCAGCAAAAACTGTATATTTTTCAGAAGGATTAAAGACTGTCATAGTGTACAGAACTGGAAGAAAGTTATAAATAAATATTTTCTTACTGATTCATGACCTGTTTTCTCTGTAAGAAGCATGCTTATAATTTAATAAAGATTTAACTTTTGTTTCTGTGATAAAAACTTTGCCTGTAAGTTAATAAAGCAGACATGGAGACAGTGTTATACAGGATTAATTATGTTTTTACTGCCAACCCAGGTCTCTCTCTCTCTCTCTCTCTCTCTCTCTCTCTCTCTCTCTCTCTCTCTCTCTCTCTCTCTCTCTCTCTCTCTCTCTCTCTCTCTCTCTCTCTCTCTCTCTCTCTCTCTCTCTCTCACACACACACACACACACACACACACAGAGAGAGAGAGAGAGAGAGATAGAGAGAGAGATACTGTATTAGAAACAAACTAAGATTTTTTAAAAAACAATTAGACGTTTTAAAATTCTGTCATATCTTATTCCCTGCCCTTTCTTATTTAAAATATATAAGAGCTTTCCAATAAATGAATATAGAAACTAGAATGCTACTAGCTCCCACTGGCTTTATTAAAGTGTAGTAATTTCTTTTAAAGGAATGAAGGGAAGGATTCTCCTTTGTTGAGTTACATCACACCAGTCACAATTGGTATGTGATTAGACATATCAGATGTCTTAACTAGTGGGAATTTTCTGCAATAATTTGCATTGTTTAAGATATAGTATGCATAAGAAGTAAGATTCTGGCAAATGATTTTAAGGCTTAGTGTTTTGCAGTCATACTTTGTGTTGTGGCTAGTATACTAAATAGCTGACATCTTTGTTGATTGATGGAGCAGTAATCTTTTAACTAGCATTAGAATAATTCTGCGAAAGTACAATATTCCTACAGGAGCAGAAATATGTTCTGCATTCAATTAATTCTAATCCCCAACTTTCTACATATTGCATTGCAGCAAGACAGATGAGCTACTGCTGTTGCAGTAATTTAGGATAGGAGTTCTCAACCTTTTAAAGCCGTGGACCAGGTCACTTTCCCTCAGACAGCTTCAGGGCCAGATGGCCATTTTGCCCTTCTTCCACCCCATGGCACTACCTGGTGTGGTGGAGGCAGTGGTGGCCCACATGAAATGGTGCTGTGGGGCGCAGGTTGAGAATCTCTGATTTAGGATATAATATTCTTCAAATACAGTACATTCTATTAGTTTGGTACTAGTCCTTGCATAGTTTTATAGCCATATTCCTTCAAGCATATATTTTAACTTAATTGAGCAGTTATAACAAAAATGTTCTGAACAATAATTTTGTTGTTCATTTCCACAGTTGATTCTGACCCTTTGCAACCGCGTTGACCATTTCCTGCCAGGCACCTCTGTACTCCATCATATTCCTCAATCCACCCAACTCTGTGCCCATTGTGTCTACAATATCATCTAGCCATCTCATTTTTGGCCGCCCCCTTTTTCTTTTGCCCTCCACCTTTCCCAACATCAAGGCTTTCTCAAGCCTCCTTCTCATTTGAATCCTCTCTTCTCATTTGATGTCCAAAGTACTTTAGCTTCATTTTTACTACTCAACCTTCTAGAGAGCAGTCAGAGTTTGTTCTCCTCACTGTCCAGGGTATTCTCAAAACTCTCCTCCAACACCACATTTCAAAGGCATCTATGTTTAGCAGAGGTCTTCACTGCCAACAGTTGATCAATTTCCATTGTTGCAGTCTTTCTATTTCAGTATAGTATTGCATACAGGTCTCTCCTATATCCATGAGGGATATATTCCATGACCTACTGCAGATACATTGAAACTACAGATAAGAGCAAACCCTATATTTTACATTGCAGACAATGGCCTTTAATGGCCATAGAAATACACATATATTGTGTATTTCAAGATTGTTATTTTAAAAAATTAAACTGCAGAAAATTGAAACCATGGATACTGAATCTACAGATATAGGGAGTGAACTGTATAATAGGCTATAAACAGTATAGCAATTACATTTATCTACTGCCCCGTAGTGCTTAGTACTCTCTGGGTGGTCCACAAGGCAATTAGCATTCTGCCCCCAACATGTTGGGTACTCATTTTACTGACCTCTGAAGGATGAAAGGCTGAGTTACCCTTGATGCCTGTCAGAAATCAGCAGTTTTGGCTGGAGTGCAGCAGTTTAACCACTATGCCATGAGGGTTCCTCAGATGAGGTTATACTTGTGCTTCCTCAGTTCGCACACTGAATTTGGAAATCCAAATTCTCTTGTTTTTTGTGGGACACTGTTTAGCAGTCATTATGTGTATAGTAAATTCTCAGAAATGAGTCTATGGTAACAAGGGCTATGCGTTTAATAAAATATAGGTGATTTTTTTTCTAAACACTTTGAAAGGAAGAAAATAGGAAATCAGAGATAATGGGTGCTGGGGTGAATGGCAGAGGTACTGCCATATGCCCTCTTATTATTGAATCTGAAAAATGTATCTGAATGAAATGGTATGATAGTATTGTCAAGTAGAAGTGCTAGATCTCCCTTGGATTGAGTTACAGTAATGTCTCTTTAAAAGTCTTTAAAATAGCAGGCACCTAGGCAGAACAGCCCCTTAAACCTTTTGTAACAGTTTGATTCATATGATTGCATTAAGAAATGTCCTGCCAACTTTTGTCTCTCCAATCATCTTGTTTTATAAGAAAAAACTCACCTGCCAAAGGCTTCCTGCTGCTTTAAAATGCACTTTTCCTCTCAGAAGCAATTAAACTAAAATGCTCTTATCTCCCCTAGGAATTTTCTACCTGCCTACTCAGTTCTGTCTGCTTTTTTTTTAACGAAACTAGTCTTTGCCATTTCATCCTAGAGAGCCAAATTAGCTCTGGAAAGAACATATTCTATATTTATGTTCTGTCAACGTATGTAGAACTGCAGGTGTAAAAGGGATTTTAGTGCATATCTTAAGAATGGTTTGTTACCAAATGATACTTTGTATTGAACATTAACTTTGTGCTTTAAGGAGGGGAAGGAAGATTCTTACAAGATAGCTACCCTTTTCTGAAGAAATAATGCAAAATAATATGTTAATTGCCTTGCATTTTCATATAGATGTGTATATATATCTATATGAGAAGTTTGCCTTGTTCAGCTAAATCAAATGTTAATATTTAGTTATTATAAGTACAGTACAGTATGTGTATAATGGAAAGCAGGAAGTTCCACTGGGGTGTGCCAAATCCTACCTATTTTTTTTAAAAAAATTAAGATACAATAAACGTAACAAAAAAGAATTATTATAATTAATTTATACATCTTAACAACTTAACTATACTCAGATAAATTTTTTAAAAAGTGTCCTCTCCTCCAGGACTAATAGAGATGCCTTCCTCTCTCTCTCTCTCCCTCTCTCTCTCTCTCGGCCACCCCCCCCCCATTTTTTTTTTTTTTAGGGTCCCATATCCTCTCCAGAATTGCAGTGTTTCTTGTACAGGAAAATGATCTTTCTCTTTAGTTAATACATATTCTATAAAATCTCCCCAAATATCGTTAAAGATAGCTTTCAACATTCCCTTTTTTATTTCAATATCAAATGTCAATTTATCATTAATAGCTATATTTCAAATTTTGTTATAAGCAGCTTTAAACACAATTTAACAGAAAAGCTCGATGTACATTTAGTACATTCTAGTGTAGCACAGATGCTAGCCAGAAGGTGCTTAAGACATCTCCTTTAGAATACATAAAGAAGTATCTAAAAAATAAACCTGGAGTTTATGAACTAGCTACCAAACTGTAAAATTTTAATCTAATTTCCCATATTGCTCCCCATTCACAAACCAGGTTTTAGCTGTGATCAAGCAGTTGTTTCTGTATTAATGTAACCCACATTCTGTGCCATGAAAAACTGGATTCTGATCCCTGTACATTTTATGTAAATATCACTGTTTGCCAAACTCTACTGCTTTGTAGAAAAGGCTAATTTTACTCCTAGAAACAAAGATGCTCAAGTTTCATTGGGTTTTCCACATATCTTTAGGTCTGGCTTGCTTTATAGCCATAAACTAGAAAACTGAAAAAAAAATTAAAGCTGAATTTTTCTCAGGGTGTTCAATTCTGAGCTGAGTACAAAAATCTACCTTTGATTGTGCTTATGCATAACCAAAGGGCGCGTATAGATTTTATTAGTACACAAAATACTGTACTTAATTACTTTGTCACTGCCGTGCCTTTCTTCTATACCTGCCTCTTGTCTTCCTGCAGGGATGCAATGTCATGGAAGAACAGGACCTTCGAGAGATTGGTATTAGTGACCCACAGCATCGCAGGAAACTTCTCCAAGCTGCACGCTCCCTTCCTAAGGTTAAAATCATTTATAGTTCCATATGCAAATACAGTTAAAACATGTACCTTTAGTTTTGTAATTATGAATGGGCTAGTCATTTTAGAGGAGAACAAGCCAACAACCATGTTTTGCCATTATAAATATGAGTTGGAAACAACAGGCTCAAAAAGAGATGGTAACTACTGTATTTGCATTAGAACGTTCTAAGTAGTGGGTCTTTACGAATTTTGCAAAAAAAAAAAATCCTGTTAATTTGAATAGTTAAGTAAATACAGTACTGAGTTTGCAGACTAGAGCACCGTTTCCAAACTATGTTCTACAGAACACTGATCAACTTCAATTCCCAGAAGCCTAAGTCAGCACATTGGCTGATCAGTGTTTTGGGGAATTGACTTAGGCTTCTGGAAATTGAAGTCCAAAAAATAAACATTGAGAAACACTGGAGTAGAGGATTGAACCAAAAAAGAGCCAAACTGAAGAAATTTGCATTGGTCAGCCGATCCTTTGATAAACCATGATTAAGGTAATAGCATTCTGTGCGCTTTGGTGTCTAGTCGTGCCTTCCACATGACCACGGAAATGTCTGCAGAAGCAGACAGTGCTGGCTCTTCGGCTTTGAAACAGATGAGCACTGAACCATAGAGTCAGGTACGACTGGCTTTCGTGCAAGGGAATTGACTTGTCATTCAAATTCAAAATTTGAAGTGAATACAGTTTTCTGTTTGAATTTCTGATTATCTTTAGGTAAATGAAACATTTATTTGACTATAATGCAGATATATCTGAGGCAGAATAAAACTTCTTGGTAATAATAAAAAACATTAATAATTGTTACATAAACCATTGCAGATTCCAAGTGATCTAAATGTGGCTAAGGGGGTCAACAGAAAATGATTACCGGTAATTCAAAATCTGTAACAGAATATGAAATAAACTATAATTAAATAAAACAATCAATTGCATAATGATTCACAAATCACATTTCCAGAGCTGATAGAAACAGAGTGATTACTAATACTGTACAGTATATGCAAAATAAATATTCCAAATTTCTCCTTCTTAAAATCCTTGTTAAAAACCATTTGATACTCTAATTTACCAATTCATTTTTCACAGAGTGCAATTGACCAGACCTGATTAACTTGGTCTATTTAACTCAGAAGAAGTTAAATGCCAATGGTCTATTAATTTACTACATTATCACCAAAGTGAGCTTAGATTTATTTAAAGGGAAACACTGATCATGTCTATTCCCATTTGGAATCCTATATAGATAAATAAAGATCTGTTTTCCATATTCCTTTTAATCCTTTGTGTATACATGTCTATTAGCTTTCTAGTTGTTGGCTAACTTACAGAACAGATGGTTCTTACATAAATAGAAGACTAGGTACCCCTTTCTCTGCTTCTGTATTCCAAAAACCTGTGCCCAGTCCTCACAGATTTTTCCCTGTGAAAAGCTATTGGGATTTAGTTACATGTATTATATAGTCCAGTGATGGTGAACCTATGGCACACATCCCAGAGGTGGGACTCTGAGCCCTCTCTTTGGGCACCCATGCAGTCACCCCAGCACAGAGTTCACCTGCCCTTCTGCGCAGCAGCCGAATGAAAGTGCTTTCTCCCTCCCCCCAGAACAGAGTTCATCCACCCTTCTGCGCAGCAGCTGAATTGGAGTGCTTTTTGCCTCCCCCCAGCACAGAGTTCACCTGCCCCTCTGCCCAGCAGCCCAATGGGAGCATTTCCTTCCTCCCCTGTTGCTATGTTGTCACTTTGCAATAAATAAGTGGGTTTTGGGTTGCAATTTGGGCTCTCGGTCTCTAAAAGGTTCGTCATCACTGCTATAGTCAGCATCAGTGACTTAGTTCCACTTAATGGGAAAACGTTTTCTCTTGACATGTCGTTCATAGTTTTTGCAAGCAAACATATTCCTGAGTTATATAATTGGTCTTTAAAAGTCCATCCCCTTGTTAACATCTACAACTTGATCTCATGCCCCTTCTCTCTCTTGCACTGTCTACAGGTGAAATCCCTGGGATATGATGGGACTCAGCCTTCTGTTCCTGCCTGGCTGGACTCCCTGGGGCTACAGGATTACATCCAGTCATTTTTGTCAAGTGGCTACAGCTCTATTGACTCTGTAAAAAACCTCTGGGAACTCGAATTAGTAAATGTAAGTTGCTCACAGCACTGAGCTCTAGTTAACCTCAAAATTCAGATCCTTTAGTATTAAAGCTCTGTTCTTAAGTTGAGAATCCATAAAGCAGCAAGCTTTGTAAATATTAAAATTATGTCACCTTCCTTTGTTGCAGGTGCTAAAGATAAACCTTCTTGGCCATCGCAAGCGTATAATTGCTTCCTTGGCAGACAGACCGTATGAGGAGCCTCCACAAAAGCCACCACGATTTTCTCAGCTAAGGGTGAGCCACTGTTTATATTTTATACACTGCCGTGGCCCAACAGGGGCACAGAGAACACTGGCCTGATTTCCATTGTTCTTCAGCATGCATTTCAGTAAGAAAAGAAAGGAAGGCACTGAGCACGTTAAAAATCACTATATTGTTAATACTATGAGAATATTTAAAAAGTGGGGGGGAATACATTTCATCAGCTATATTTTTGAGTTTTTGTCCAGGTTTCTTTTTTGGAGAAATGGAAATACATTTCTAAGTTCCAGTTGTAGGGAAAGTATGATGTTTTTTCATAGTTATAATTGAACAACTGCTTTTTTCCAAAACTGGAGGTGACTGAAAATATACGTATAACTTTATAAAAATAATATACTGCCACTTGTACATATTAATGCAAGTGGTTCCCATCGTGGGGCCTAAGCCCCACAGGGGGACTTTTGTTCCCAGAAGCCTAAGCCAGCACATTGGCTGATCAGTGCTTTGGGGAATTGACTTAGGCTTCTGGGAACTGAAGTCAAAAAAACAAAGTTTGGGAAACACTGCTTTACAGGAAACAGCATTTTCTCGGAACTGCAGTTCTTTTGTTCCCCCTTTTAGCAGAAAAAAAATGAGGGGACCAATTCAGAGGAGCCCTCCTGGCAAAGAAATCCCTATCCTGCTAGTAAGCACAGGCAAACACTTGGTAATATTTAACAAAACAGAATTTGCTGCACGGGAAGGAGTTGAGCACATCCCCAGGAACTTGACTGTGCCTGCTTGGTCACCTCTTGTGTTTAGAAAATGTTTACTTTGTTTTCAGCAAAAGTTGGAGGAAGGTAACTTGCAGATTTAAAAAAATCAGACTATAATTGAATGAATACAAGTTAACACAGGCTAGCTGTAAGCATTTCTTCTTCCACACGTGCTAAATAGTTTGTATGTGACCCATGTGGTTCAACCTTTGTGATACTTCCTGTTGGAAAGAAAAGCTTGTAACAAGAAAGAGCAACTTGTTTCACATACATACATATAATTGTTGTTATGTGCCATCAAGTCAGTACTAAATAAACCCAGAAAGGATTTTTGTTGGAGAAACTCTGCCCAGGGGATGCCTGAATGAAGCTCCTTTCATGTCCCAAAGATCCGTCATGCAGCATTCGGGTATCAAAACCCGACCTTCCAGTCTGCAAGCTTAGCTTCTTAACCACTAAGCCACTGCAGTGCTGCTAAGTCAGTACTGATTTATAGTGACCCTAGTAGGGCTTTCAAGGTGAAAGTCAGATATTTAAGAAGTGGCTTTACCAGTTCCACACATCTAGTGAGTTACCATGGCAGAGCAGGGATTTGAACTCAGGCAAGCCTAGGCACTCTATCCACTACACCACACTGAGTATCCTGTGCATATAATACTTTATACATAATTGTGTCCATAGCATTGATATGCAGAAGCAATGCTGCAGAATGGTGACACAATTTCTAACAATTATATGCAACTGATCCTAGATAAGTGCTAGAAATATTACATATTGAAGCAATGAAGAAAATGCTCATGTAACTTTTAAAATACATACAAGTGTAGTCAAAGCACACTTTTGTTTTGTCTTTTGACAAGATGTACAACAGAATGATAGTAACAATAGCAGGGATGACGTAGATGAGGCCTTTTACTCACAGACAGCAAATGACATAAAACCTACTTCAGGAGCTCAATCTGAGGATACACGTGGCTGAACGATTATCCTTTGAAAACTCCTTTCATGTGTAAAAGTAGATGCCAAGGAGACTTTTGAATCTTATGCTAGTTCCCACTGTATAAAGAATATTTTGTAATTGAACCCAGGATGTTGGCTTCACAGGCAGGGCTTCAACCAAATTAAACTGCCAAAGGGGTCACACCTATAAGGAGATAAGCTTGTTTTGAGAGCCAGCCATTGCAAGAACATCAGGGAAGCTAGTTGTCAAGAATTCCTGGATCTGAAGTCATAGTCTCTTCCTAGCATGCCCACTTCAAGATCATGTGAAACACTGCACTCTCTGTACATTTTATTGCTTGAGAGATCACTAATGCTCTATTAGTTATCAGTTCCCCTCATATACCGGTAAATCTTTGTCTTAGTAAGAAAATTCTACACCTAAATAAACAGGGAGCTAACTGCAGTATCAACAAACTCTTTTTGTTTCGTTAGCGGTGTTTATTGAATAGTCATTTGGAAATGGACATACCATATTTGCTGGTGTATAAGATGACTTTTTCACCCTGAAAAACATGCCTCCAAGTGGGGGGGGGGTCGTCTTATATACCGGGTGCACTTCAGTTGGGATAGACATAGCTGCCCATAGTGGCCTCCTGATGCTCGCCCACCTCATTCTACATACCATCCAGATGAAGAAAGAAGCTCTACATTATAATTGTGTCTCCCTTTCAAACTGGTGGGGAAATGCATCTGCGGCCACATCTGCGGACCTTGCCGCCCCTCCCCTTGTGCCTATACCAACTGCCAGGGGAAGAAGAAGCCAGGGCAGGATGAGGACCATGCCGCCCCTCCCCCTGTGCCCACACCAACATATTGCAATGTAATGTATTGTCTGTAAGCTGCCCTGAGTTGCCACGGCGAGTGGGTGGCAATATAAATTTGAACTAATAAATAAATAAATAAAATAAAAGAAAGGGTTTCTTTTACTGGTATCTTCTGCCTTTATCTCTGCTAGGCCCAAAATGGAGGAAAAAGCCATGCTTGCAGGGGAAGCAAGAGGCTAGGCTAGGCTGCATGTCATAAGCATTTGAATATAAATTAACATGTTGAAATCAAATCTGATGTTCTTTTACATTTTATTTGGTGTGTGGAAGGTGTGCGGCAGAGGGGGTAGTCTTATACAGCGAGTATATAACAAACTATATTTTGAGTGGAAATGTTGGGGGGTCGTCTTATACACCCAGTCGTCTTGTACACCGGCATATACGGTAGTCTTCTGCATGAACATGGTGTGGCATGTTAATTTCCTCTCTCTACCTCCGAGTGTAAGAGAAATCCAGTAGATTGCAAAATATTCAGATAGAGTTAGGACCCATTGTCTTCCCTCTTCCTTGCAGAGACAAAGTTGTATCACATTCTTTATCTGCATTTCTTTATCATGGAACAATAAGTGAAAATGTGCAGCACAAATTGCCCCTTTATCCTGCAATGGGAAAAACAGGTATAAACTTCAAGAGAGGAAGTAAGCTAGTTATTCCTTGACCATTCTCTCTGGCATTGGCATAACAGTAGAAAAATGAGTCTAACTCTCACTGTTTGTTGTAATTTATAAATAAAAATCCTTATTACGCACACATTACACACTATTTTGCTTCTTTATGTGTGTGCATACTAGACATATGACTGATGCATTTGCAAATAGATATGTCATCCATCCATCAAGGAACTTGAACTGACTGTGGCTACCTGCATAATGTAAACACACATTATTTGCCACTTGATTTTTGTACCCTTGATAGCTCAGTGGTTTGGGGCATCTGATTATTGAGCCTTTGGAGCAGGGAATTCAGTTCCTCACTATGCTGAAAAGCCATCTATCCCAGTTTTGAGCAAGCTATGAGAAGTAGATACTGGCAAACTATTTCTGAGTACTTTATAGCTAGAAAATGCCAAGAAGGTCCCAATAAGTCAGAATTAATGACACATAAATTGAGCCAGTGTGGTATAGTGGATAGTGTTGGACTGGACTCAGGATACTACAATTCAAATTTCCACTTGACTATGGAAACACACTAGCCCAGTGGTGGCAAACCTAGAGGGGGCACTCGCAGCCCTCTCTGTTGGCACATGTGCCATCACCCCAGCACAGAGTTCACCCCGTCCCTCTGCCCAGCACCCCAATGGGAGCACTTCCTCCTCATCCCCTCCAGCACAGAGTTCGCACTGCCCCTCTGTTTCGGCACTCAGTCATGTACCTTGAAAACCCCTTTGGGATTGTTTTAAGTCAGAAACAATGTGATGACAAGTAACAACATTTTTTTATAGTGGGCTATTGTTGGCATGAAAAAGAAATGTTCATCGTTATTGGTGATAACTTAACAATTTGTATACATTAAGGCTGATGAGCAATTCCTTGCAGAAAGAATCCTGTCTTTCTTGTCATTGTAGTTATGAAAGCATTTTTTTTCACATGATGACCTTAAAATATTGTAAGAAATTAGCTGGCTGCACATCCATCATAGACCTTCAGCTGCAAATGCTTTGTAGCTAACTGCTACCCTGAATTGGGCACAGTCCAAGCGTGATTCATACATTGTGACAGACTTACATAATATCCAATGCATCACCAAATCAGTATACGATGTGCTACTGATCAAGCCCTCAGCCTGCGATTTCAGAAAAGAAGCTTTTTCTGTTGTTGTTTATGACTGTCTAAAAGCAGATTTCTTCAGAATGGTTATTAACTAGGTGATCAACATTTTTGTATTCTTCAAACCAGGGGTGTCCAAAATTTTTGGCCTGTGGGGTGGTCACGTGGTTCGGGGGACTGGTCACTATGGCCCGAAGGCCATAGTTTGGGCAACCCTGCTTTAAACAGTCATGCTAGTAAAAGATTGTCCACTATTCTTTCTTCATATCTTGCAAGACAAAAAGTTCTGAATTTGTCCAACAACCAGTAAATGATGAATCTGATTTTACAGTGCCAGGATTTGATATCCCAGACTTCTTCACCACTGAGCCAGAGTGACTCTTGCACAGGGAGGTCTGCAGAGCTCTTGTTACCTTTGGGAGATGCTGGGAAGAGGAGGCACGAGAGCAGCCATGATACTGCATCTTACCCTAGAACAGAGAGACTCAAGGCACAGGTCAGGCAACCCACGTCTTTGAAACACTTTGTCTTTCATTATTATCACTCTGAAAAGGGGATGCACAATCCACTGGCATCCCCTCAAGACCACGTGAAGGTTTTGTGATACTACAAATATTTGAATAAATGTCTTGAGAAGGATGCTATGTAACAAGTATCCTCAAAACGCTCATAAAGTTGTGTTCTGTGATTGATTGTACTTTAATCTGTGACTTGTGTTTTAAGGAGGAACGTCGAGAATCAAAACTTACACTCAGACCTCCAAGCTTAGCTGCTCCTTATGCCCCAGTTCAACACTGGCAGCACCAACCAGAAAAACTTATATTTGAGTCCTGTGGATATGAAGCCAATGTAAGTGCACTTTGGACTCTTAAACAAATTAATGTTCTGTATAATCGTGGTTGTCTCTGGAAAATATGGTCTGCTTCCAAAACATTATCATATTTTAGTTTTTGCTGGTTGACTTGCCAAGTAGGAGTAAAACTCAAAAAGTGACCTTTAAAAAATAATAATTACTTAATAGTTATGTTGGCACAAATTGCCATCTATCCCCAGTAAGTTACTATTATAATGGCACCGCTATTGAAGTCATTGTTTTGCTTCCGTCTTTTTTAAAAGCTAAAAAACTAGATAGTTTAGCTCAGGGGTCTGCAACCTTTTAAAGTCAGGGGCCAGGGCATGTTCCCTCAGACAGTTGAGGGGGCCAGACTGGTGGTACCCCTACTGTAAACACTGTCGTAAATGTATCTGTGGCTGTCATAAATGCGTTTACGGCAGCTGTAAACACGTCTGCAGCCTCTGTAAATGCATCTGTGGCCACTTCTGGCAGCAGCAATGGTTGGTGCGAGGGTGGGGTCCTGATGATTTGGTATAGTGGGTCAGATTTGGCCCACAGGCCATAGGTTGCTGACCCCTGGTTTAATTGTCTGCTTTTTAAAAAGGGGGGAGAATCTTATTGCCAGTTTACACTTGGGTGAAATCATAGCAGCATATTACTCCTAATTAACAATGCAGTAAAACCTCACTTAAAGACTAACTCGCTTAAAGAGCAGACCTTTCTCTGAATGGTCACCTTGCTTAACAACTAAAACCAACCAAAAACTCGCTTAACAGCTAAATCGGGGTTCGCAATCCCCCCCCACCAGAAGTCACAATTGGTCACTTACAATGGTGTTTCGTTTAAAGACCAAACTTGCTTAAAGAGCAATCCCGTGGAACACATTATGCTCTTTAAGCGCGGTACCACTGTATGATGATTGTGTTCCTGGGCACTCAGTCAGTACTTAGCTAATTGGTGGTGATATGCCATTGTACTTACTGATTTTGCTTACATAAATGTAAATTATCATTGTATTCTGGCCTTTGAATGCTATAAACCTCTGCCCTGTGGTAGAAAAAACACAACTCTTGCTCTCATTGTTGCCACAATGGAACATGAGGCGGCAACACAAAGCATAGTGCTTGAACCATAGGGGTTTTCTTCTCCCATTTAGTGAGGCCACACTGTCATAACTTTCATGTTAACTAAACAGTTACTGTTAGAACAGAAAAGAAAAGAAGTTACCCCTTGCTAAGTTACAGCTGTAATATAATACTTCTATTGTTAAAATATCAGGTAATTCCAAAGGCAAAGGTAAAAGGTAACCCTTGCTCGAAAGCAAATCGTATCCAACTCTAGGGTTTAGTGCTCATCTCTGTTTACAACCAAAGAACCAGTACTGTCTGTGTCTGCAGAAATTTCTGTCGACATGTGGTAGGCATGACTAAACATCGGAGTGCATGGAACGCTGTTTACCTTCCCACCAAAGTGGTACCTATTTATCTACTTGCAGTTTCTTGCTTTCAAATGGCTAGGTTGGCAGGAGCTGGGACAGAGACAGGTGTTCACTCCATCGTGCAGCACTCTAGTCTTGAACTGCTGACCTGCTGACCTACCAGTCATCAAGTTGAGCATCTTAACCACTTAGCCACCACAGTCCCAAGTAATTCCATAGTAGTTACTTAATTACACCAAGCTATGAAACAAAGCCAGTATTGGGGAGCTATTGCAAGACATTTTCAAGGGTAATATGATTACTGTATTCTGAAAGTGTGACTGTTTTTTCTGTGTTTGGAGGAATACTGCGTACAGATAAGAATAAATTGCTACTGCTTCTTTGTTTTAATCAGTATTTAGGATCAATGTTAATCAAGGATCTTCGAGGGACAGAATCTACACAGGACGCCTGTGCAAAGATGAGGGTAGGTGTGCATTTTATAAATGAAAACCACTACTTACTAGAACTGTTAAGTTTCTGAAAAACAAAATGTATTGCGTAACTACAATTTGGGGTTTCTCTTCAGAACCACAGGTCATACTAACTACAGTCGAGCTATAAACAGATTTCAGCTACATAATTATCTTATTTATATTTCACTGACTGAGCTGTTCATCAAATTTGTTTTTAGCAAACATGTAGTAGTTCAGGAGGATTGCTAAGTTTTTATTTAATACTTTGTATTTCTTTGCTTCCTTTATTTATTTCTGGGGTGCACAGAATTCATTTTTTCTAAAAAGAAAAATCCAAATTTGTAACTGTCCAAAATAACTTTAAAAAAGTCATTCTCTCAAAATGTCATGTGGGAGACTATAATTCTTGGCTGCACAGGCCCCCACTTATGTCTTTTTAATGCATTTTTCTTTTATAAAGAAGTCTACAGAGAATATGAAGAAGATCCCAACTATAATTTTATCTATCACTTACAAAGGGGTGAAGTTTATAGATGCATCTAACAAGGTAAGAGAAAGCAAGCATATGGCTAGTAGTTTAAGTTTTGAATGACAGGTAATAGTGAGATAGTAGGCGTAACTGGGCATTTATTCAATCAGCAGCTTCTCACTCCTCAGTACCACCATAGGGGATAAAGGAAGAGAATGATTTCAACTGTTCACAAGGCTTGTTTCCATTCGGATTTTGCTGCAGCCAGTGGTAGGATTCAGCCGGTATGCCCCGGTAACCCCGTACCGGTAGTAGAAATTCCATCTGGCTCCACCCATCCAGTTGCTGAAGCCTCGGGTCTAGGCCTGCACCTGCCTCCCCAATTACCACCACCAAACATACCAACCTTCTCTATCATCTTCCGGAAGAGGGAGAAAATTATGGACTGGAATGTATGCTTTTTGAAAAGGGACAATTTCCTGTTCTGCACCCTCATCTGGTCTCCTTCCCTTCTAGGAATCATCAGTTTGGTGCCTTTAACCCCTTCTGTGCCTCGCAGAATTTCTTTTAAGCCTCCTGGTGGTCTTTCTCCCCCCCCCCACCCGTCCAAACCCTCCACATTTGAAAAATCACTGAAAGAGGAGGAGGAGCAAGTCACATGGTCACCTGGCCCACCCAGTCACATAGCTAGCTGGCCATGCCCATATGCCACGCTCACAGAGTAGGTAGTAAAAAAAATTGAATCCCACCACTGGCTGCAGCTGTTGATTAAAAAGAGAGGAGAATTTCAATCCATCTGTGAGGGGACATGTCTATGTAATTCACATACTGTACAGTCTTGACCTGTACATAATTGTATTGTGACAGCTGCTTGTAAATGGCACATAGAGAGGAACACAGACGATTCTGCTTCAGTGTTGCAGTACATGGTTTACTTGATTCAGTCACTGGTGTCTCTAGATAAAAGTGAGAAAGACCTTATCTGTAATCCTGATCGAATGTTTCTGGTTATCAGAGATAACAGATTTAAAGTCCAAGAAGGTGTTGTGTGGAAGTGAGCTATTCATCTCTGTTTTCTTTTCCCCACCTACTTCAATGTCCTTCTCATCTTTGCATCTATCCACAACCTAGCTTGATAATATGTCAGCAAAAGTTCATCCACATAAGACTTCGGGAGCAAATTACAGCTTGTCTTGTCATAAGCTTGCAACACGAAATGTAACCACCAACTTTTTAACTAGTGGCAATTCATTGCTGATATTTATGCAAAGGGTTTATGGTAGGTTTTAATAACAGGATTCTGGTTACTATACCGTCAGAACACATATCGAAAGAATGGAAATAATAATCCCATGGCAATACTGAAAATGGAGGGGAGGCAAAAATATTGAGTAGTGAAACAATTAGATTATATTTTAGGGGTGGATTGACTTCCAGAGTCATGAGTGACTTAGAGAAGGTGACTCTTTGAGTTTAACTATTGTGAAACCTGTTTCAAATAAGGATGGGTAAACTGTGACCCTAAAGATGTCATGGGGCTGCAGCCCTCATCAGCTCTACCCAATATACTAATACTAAGAGACAAGAAGAGTTGTTGATCAACAACATGTGAAAAGTCAAAAATTGTTTACTCACATTCAAAAGATCAACTTAGATTACAAGGTAGCTCCTACAACTGGACAGAAGTATTAATTGAAATATCTGGAGCTACTTGATAGTAACGAGTGATTTATTTAAAGCTATAGATAAACAAAATGAAACTTTATTTTTATTGTGAATACTGTCACCATGCAATAACCATACGGTATAATATTGTGAAAAACACACTGTTTGATTATGTTTGGCAGAATGTTATAGCTGAACATGAAATCCGGAACATCTCTTGCGCAGCCCAAGACCCAGAAGACCTCTGTACATTTGCCTATATCACCAAGGACTTACAGACTAGCCACCACTACTGCCATGTCTTCAGTACCATTGATGTTGTAAGTTATATGTGATAATATTGTGTCTATCTGTCTGTAAGAGGAACAGCTTCAAAAGCATAAAACCTAGACAGTTGCAATTTGATATATGAACTAAGAGGAATCAAAGGTGTCCTTCTGTTGTTGTTGTTTTAAATACAATGGCTACTGTCCCGATGGGCATTCATACTTGCATGGCATGAAACTGCAGCAGCAAATTATAGCTATTTAACAAGTTGCACTAATAACTCAGCATATGGCTAGAAATGCACACATTTGCACTGAAACTAGTGTTAATTCCGAATAGGATTCTGGCCATTGACTAATTTTAATTAAATCTGTCATTATCTTGGGGGGGGGGGGAATGCAGCACCATTTTCAATCACTGAATGGCAAATTTCTCTAGCCAAAATATAACTTTGCAATTAATATGACTTGAATATGGTTTATTAGTCCCAGGAGGAATATAAGATGACCTGAGGCATTGATATCAAAGATCTCAACAACTGTGGCTTATACATACAGTAAAACCTCATATAACACTAAAACCTGGTTCCACAAGTCTTCGTGTTATATGATTTTTAGTGTTATCTGATCCTCTATGGGATCCATAGAGATACATTGTAACCACACAGGCTTTCGCGGTTGTTATCTGAAGCATCCCATAGGATCTTAATGTTATCTGATGCAATTCTTCCCCCCAGATTCCTTGATGTTATGCGATTTTCGTGTTATTCGATACTAATGTTATATGAGGTATTACTGTATGTGGAATCTTGTTGTTCATGCAGAATTGTTTTGCCTCTGAAAATGGAAGGGTCAAAGAAATGTTCTGGCCTGCCTGTCCTATGACACACATAATAAGATAGAGCTTAAGATTAGTTTCATTTTTAAAAAATATGAAAGCAAATGCCTGGTTTATAAGCACTATACCAGATATAAGTAAAATTCAGTATAAAATGTGTGCGCAGGTCCTGATGACCATAGCCTGTACAAAACTGGTCATTTTATTAAAATTTGAAAGACAGAAGACACATGTTGGCATATCACTTCATTATATTCTACAGTTTCTTAAATAAACCACCATGCTTTTTAAGCAAAATACATATGGTTTTAATTATTAGAAAGGGGCTGCAGTGGCTCAGTGGTTAAGAAGCTCGCCTTGTTAGCTGGAAGGCTGTTCGAGACCTGGGTACTGCATGACTGATTGAGCACCTATCTCTGCCCCAGCTCTTGGATACATGAAAAGGAGCCTCATTCGGGCATCCCCTGAGTGAACTTTCTCCAGCAAAAATCCTTTCAACCCAGTATAATTTCTGTCACAAAATTATTATTATTATTAGAAAGGGAGGAGTAAAAGCTACAGTAGTGCATACAAAAAGAAGACTGGTTAATATGTATGCATTTATATGAGAATAATTGCTGGTTTGTTTTCAAGATAAAGATTTGTTGTTGTTCAGAGACCCAATATTCAAATACAGTTCACCATCTGATTCACCATCTGAAGTGAGCTCTTGCCTATAAATTACATTAAAAATGGCTTTTAACCTACTGTTCTTGCTAAATAATACATGTCTTTTCTTTTATTTTTTCTTTCAAGAACCTCACATATGAAATCATTTTGACATTGGGACAAGCATTTGAAGTAGCCTACCAGTTGGCCCTTCAGGCTCAAAAATCAAAACATCCAGGGGCTTTGCCTGCTGAAACAATAGAAACAAAGTCTTCAAAACCAGTGCCTAAACCTCGAGCCAGCATGAGGAAATCAGCAGTACGTATATTTTAAAAAACCCTTTGATCCTGACTTTTAAGAATTATGTTAGCATTTAACATGTCTTTGTTTAGCTGATAGAAAAATATACTTTTGGCAAATAATAGTCTCCTTTCCTTTGCTCAAAAGCCAGTTGTATCCCACTCTAGGGTTCGGTGCTCATCTCCATTTATAGCCAAAGACCCAGTGCTGTCTGTGTCTGCAGACGATTTCATGGATATGTAGCAGGCATGACTAGATACTGGGGTGCAGAAAGTTTCCTTTCTGACCAATCAAAATTCTTATAATTTCCATTGATTCTGTAGAGAAGTTTTAGGCAACTATAAAGCAACAAAAAGGGGTTTGTGTTATTGAAGACTTTAAATTATATTAATACATTTCTTGCCTTTTTCTTTTAAAAGATAATTACCAAAAAGTTCATCCATGAAGTTCTGGAGTGTTAACTCATAGTTTTTAAGTTAACTTGAAATATGCTGACAGTGGATAGAATCTTATAAATTATATCTGCCAGCAAAACTGAAACAACATAAATTGCTATGGCAAATTGCACTAGTTAAAATGTTGCCTTTCTTGTCATGGCCCAAGTCCTGTGACTGGTATGAAGCAAAAAGTAAAACGTTGGCCTCTTCCTTAGTGGCAACTAGCTGCAGCAGTTTATACTAATGGCAATAAGTAACAAGATTCTGGACATGGCCTTTATTTGCATAAATTCTTTCAATGTAGCTTTTGCATGTTACACATATGTTGTAACTGTCGTTGTAATACTAGCAGCATGAAAATTCAGAGAGGGATAGCTGAGAAATATTTCCTTCAGAGAAGGATTTATCTACTCATTAACCATGAGGAAATTCTTCCACGTGATGCTCTGATGAGATGGATTTATGTGACCAGTTTTAAGCAATAATAAAGTAATGTGTGCATAATGTCTCATTTTCTGTTGCACTGAAGGATGCAGCTATACCTGCATGGAAGAATTTGCCGAAGATCCATGGCCACTAGGATCTTGGTGCTAAAATCAAAGGCAGTTAAGTTACACACCAAGGAATCTTGTGGCACCTTAAAGACTAACAAGTTTCATTTGGCATAAGGATTCGCTGATTGTCAGTTCTTGAGATGTATGGACTACAGTCCGTGGATGATGCCTACACCAAAATAAAGTTGTTATGTCTTTAAGATACCACAAGTCTTGTGTTTGTTACAACACACTAACATAGCTATCATCCTTAGCATTTTTGTATAAAACATGTTACTATTTGACTAAGAGCAGTGCATGGAGTTGATAAATTGCAATAAAATGGGAACCCATGAAGACATTGGACAGTACTTGTACAATCATTAGATCTGTTTTCCCCTCCACAGTTGCTGTTCTTCATGTAGGCTGTAGGCCAGTGATGACCAACCTTGGCACTCCAGATGTTCTTGAACTTGAATTCCCAGAAGCCATGATCAGCAGGTGTACTGACTTGGGCTTCTGGGAATTGAAGTCCAAGAACACCTGGAGTGCCAAGATTGGCCACCACTGCTGTAGGCTGTATTTTTCCCACTAAAACAAACTTGATGTTTTCTGTTGCAAGAACTATTTTGCCCTTCTATGTTGGCACTAGTAATGGAATAATCACCGCAGCATAATCTGCTGGTGTCAAATGCCAGTCTTGCTCAGGTGAGAATGACTGTCTGCTGCTACTGCCTTGCGTCCATGTGTTCACAATCCTTTCTCTGTCAGACTGACCAAAACTCATCATCAGCAACACATGAATTTTGGAGTATTTTTCTGTTCTTCAACAGTTCAGATGACAAGAATCCTTGTTGTTTAATGAGGAAATAAAGATACTGGTGTGGTGACCCACCTATTTTCTATACATGTTGCTGTCCTGTAATGTTACCTTTTGTCTGTGTTTTGCTTGCTCCCATTCCTTAGGTGCCGCTCCCTCCTGATAGTCGCTGTTGTTATTGTCACACCTGTACTACACACCGTCCCTCCTATCTGCCGCTGCAATCTGTTAGTCAAGGAGCTAAGGTCTTTACCCTTCTTGCAGTCACTAGTTTTCTCTAGTTATGAATGCTTTCTGTAATCACACAAACTCCTTTAAGCTTCTGCATTATTTCCCATTAAGCTTTGTTAGTTTGTGTTTCCTTCTGTTTGAGCATTCTGTTTCCCCTTATCTTACACAAGGTATAGTAATGTTGCTTCAGCGCTAAACATAGTTTAACCCTTTTAAATTCAGTTTAGCATGAAATCAGTCCTGTTATGTTATTGTTATACTAGCAAAACAAAACTTTTTTTTATAAACTCAGATTATTATTCCTTATCTTCTTTTACAGAATTTCATCAGATGCAATATTAGAGTATTAAGTTCATAAACAAAAAGTGTTCCTATCCGGAAATGGAATGTTTCTGTTTCTACTGACTGAAAAACTGTCCCAAGTCTTTATGGAGACATTTTAAGTGCTGTATCCCTGTGCATGGGCATGACTTTTATTTAAGTCTTTAGGGGAAGTGGGGGAACACTGGCCTACACATCTTCCAGAGTTGCTCCTGTCAATTTTACAAGGTGTCTTCTGTTCTGCATTCACATTTTCCAATGAGCGGCTGTCCTGACGTGTCCTTTTCTTCCAATATTTTGTAGCTGGAGCCATCTGAAGTGGACCAAGACTCACAGTCTCATGCTAGCGTGTCCTGGGTTGTTGAACCCAAGCAAGATTCCAAGCGGACCCTCAGCACTAAGTATGAGACTACTATCTTCTGAAAACAAATCCTGCATCCATCCAGTCTAACTGTGCCTTTGCAGTCTGATCTGTCTGCTGTTCTAAGCCCTTCCTTCCTCTCATTGCTGGGACTAGGTGTGCCAACATCAGAACAGCAACACTAGGATGCTGTAGACTAAACAACTTTTTGTATCTGATTTCTACTGAACACTGTGAATTCTTCTAATGGAAACAAGGGTTAACTCATTGAAAGTGCCACCTGTTTTAGATGTCTAAGGTGGGAGAACAAAGCCTATGGGAGACAAATATGTGGATTTGGGAAGCCACCTGATGCTCCTTGACTTTCATTTTGACACTGTGAATTTGTGGAGTGAAGAAACACTCCATAGGCCTTTTATATTTAGCATTCTTGGACTGTTCTACAACTATGATCTCATACATATATGCTGTTACAACCTAGATTTATACCGCTACACTGAGCTATGGCCACAAACTGTTCCAACATGTAGCACTCTTTTACCTGTAATTTCACTGTGATACTGCTTGCAAATCTCTTACCTTATTTCCTTGCATGGATCCAACTCACAGTTTTTTCTGTTTCTTGATATCTTGACTGCATGGTATAAACATCTGCTAGACAGTGAGACCTATAAATTTTCTCCCCCCCCCCCCCCAAGTCAAGGTTGGGATATAGAAGACTGCCCAATGCAGATAGTTTCAGCTACCTGTTTTTCAATTGTTTTGTTTTCATCTTCTCTAGGGTTTTTTGCTAGGCCTTTCTAGTCAAGATAGATCTTTTGCTTACAAATATTCTGAATCACATTTTCTGGACTGCATTTAAATAGAATCTTTCAAAGGCACATGCCCTATATTGTGGGCAGAGACTGGCAGTAGGACTTTTAAATCTAGTCAGAGTACAAAAATAAAGGGGTGAACTAAATTTGCTTATTTCACAATTTTACTTCTAAAGCAAAACTTTGTGCACAGCAATGTTCCTCTGTAATGTGCTACAGGGGACACATTCAGCTATTAAAATATCTGGTGGTCATCTTATTTGCAGGCTGACCAAATCTGTCCTGTTTTCCCTACTGCATCTTTAAACACATTCAACCGTGACTATAAGGGAATGGTGCATTTTCCTTTCAATGTCTTTAGAGACTAATATTGAGAGCAAGCCATCAAGTGAAATAGATTTTATTATGCAGTAGAAACAGAAATTATCGTAATGAATAAATATCTGAAACAGTGTTTCATCCTTTTCTAGTGAAATCCTGTTGTTTGTCATAGTAGTGTGCATCTAAAGTAGATGTATTGAATCAGTGGAATTTATGGAGGAATGACTCACCAAATGGCCCTACTTGTTGTAACTTACTGTGCTAAGCAACAGCCAATGTATTCAAAGAGACAGATAGTAGGGGTCAAGATTAAGACCACTGTGGATGGTGAGTGATATGCTTGCCCACTGTTCTTATCCTTTCACAACCTTTCAAATTACATTCTGACTTTGCTTCCTTTTTATACAGGCTATAACTCAGCACAGCTGCAGCAATTAAATATCTTTGGTTCGCTGGGCTACCACAAACACATGCTTATGTGTGGAGTTGGCTCAGAGATAACAGAAATGTAATCATGTATTGTAAATGAGTTTCTATTCAGTTTTGGAATCTGAAACTTTTTGTAATGCATTTGTGCAGACTTGCAGCTAACCATGCTTCTTTTTTGAAATCTTTTTCAAAACAATATGGTAGACTTTTCATTGATGAGATCATTTGAAATGTCATCTGCTATTTTGTTCTCAAGTTTGATGGGGGAAAACTTTTAAGGAAAGGTAAAAATAAATCATTTCTTCTTGTACAGTAATACGTTGGATAACGTTTGCACCAGATAACGCTACAACATAACGTTAAGCAATCTGGCTGAAAAAATTGCATCAAATAAGGTTAAGACCCTATGGGATGCATTGGATAACGTTCACTAAAGCCTGTGCCAGTTACAATGTATCTCTATGGAGTTTTAATGTTATCTGATGCATCCCATAGGATTTTAATATGCATCAGATAACACTAAAAATCAGATAACACTAAGACTTGTGGAACCAAGTTTTAGCGTTATCCGAGGTTTTACTGTATTTGGATATTTTAAATGCCAGCGCATAATGACTGATAAGTCTTTATCTGTTTATAACATTTCTAGCGATTATTGGTGCCCAGTTCTTTATAAAACAGGCAACATAGTACATGTGCCTTTTAATGGCGAGCAGTCCAAGAAAAATGAAAGCATTTGAGTTATTAATAGCAAACTCTTGCTACACAGTACACACAAAGCCATGACTTTAACTTTTCCATCGCTGTAATTATAAACTTCCGTTGTTTTATATGAAAGAAATCATGCATTCCCTATTTTTCTTTCCATTAATACTGTCCCAATTCTTTTGCCTTCTGCCAAGCTGAACTGCAGACATCCACGTTCAAGCATGGAAATGTAGTCAAGGGTCAAATCACTATGAAGCAGTGAAACCCTGGCTGTATGAAGATGAACACCCGGCTCTGGGATGTGTCCTTGGCTGCTCATTAAGGACTTCCAGAGTTGAGTGGAAAGGGATTCCAACCACAAACTGACTAAAAAGCAGCATATGTTTCTAGCAGGAGAATTGAAACATCTGAGGTTAAGAGACTTGCAACTTGTATTCTAGATTTAAAGGTAGTGATCTTGTGAAAAACGATACTTGCAGCACAGTATTGAAGGTCGTGGAGAATCCAAACTGCTAAAAGGAAACATGAAAATGTCTGTCTTACAACATAGGGTGAGAGGATATCAGAATATTCAACATTATACACTCACTTTGGCTTGGATAAGGAACAAATTCCTAAGTCGCTACAATATGAAACATTTGAAGGAATGGGCCATCTAGACTGATAATTACAATTTTCAGAACTGCATAAGTATTTACATGAGATAGGGGACATCATATTAAAATTACTAACAGTTATATGTGTAACAGTTACTGAACCAAGCCCGTTGTATTCTGTTTAAAGTGCAGATGAATGTTATTGCAGTATTTTTTTTTTCTGTTAAAGTTACCACCTTCTTTCTCATTGTAAATACAGATAACTGGACTATAGTTCCTTGTATCCAACCATGGTACTATTTTTGTGTGTATGTGTGGTTGTGCCCTGATGGTTTGAGATTTTTAACTATTTTAATCACTGATCAGCACTTTTTATACTAATTCATAATTTAAAATATGCTTAGTATAACAATTTCAGAATATCAAACATGTGGAGAAACTTTGGGGCATTATGCTATAGCAGCTGGTTTCTTATTCTACTCCACTCAAAAATGACTGCTTCAGATGGAAGCTGTGCTTATAATTCTGCATAATATGAACTATCACAGTCTCAAACACTGGTTTTGTCTATGACTGTGATGAATGCAACTTTTTATATCCTTTCTGAGGGACTGATGAAGTGCAAATAAGTCTGTGGCAGATCTGATAGCTTTTGGTACCCAGCTGTTGCGTTAATAACTTGTTTCAATTTTTGTTACTGCTGTTATCTTTATGATGTAATTTAGTCTTATTCCAGTTGATTAAAAGGTAGTATAAGAATCAAATTACTATCCCCAAAGCCTCAATTTAAAAACAATTGGATGAATTTTGGAAATGCAACATTATTTCATATAAACGTGACAGATATGCTGATTGTCATAAATATTAGTGTCTTATAATTGTCCTGTAAATGCAAATTAAACAATTTTATAATGAACAGCTTTAGAATATGGGGGCAAAGGTTGAAGATAAAAACTTGTCATATGCTTCTTCCAGTGATCGGGTGCTTCCATTATGAGTTTACAAGGACTTAGCAAGATCTGATTGCCATCTCCTGGCAATAAAAGCCATTCAAGACTTGATCTTTCCTAGGAATTTCACTTATTCCCAGGCTCCAAGCAGTTTGGATGCTTCTGCAGTATTTGAGGTTTTTACCTCTTCATGGAGCTTGCAGCATACTGAGAAATGTGCCCTAAATTTCAGGCACAGAATGTGTTTTAAGTCTTCCTTTGAAATGCTAATTGGTTTTCCCCCCATCAGTGTATGCTGAAGTAATATCATTTATCTGTGCTGCTTGTTTCAGTGCTCCATGTTCTGCTTTTCAAAAAGAAATCTTGACACCAGCAAACTTTGTTGTCTTGTGCTCTAGGACGGGGTGCCCAAACTTTTTGGGCAGCAGGCCAGTCACATTCTTCAACAGGCCGGTCACATGGTTCCTCCCACCAGAAGCGGAAGTACAACATGCCCACACATGCGTAGAATGCTGCTGTAAATGTACCCCTGCCTGTCATAAACTGCTTATGAGAGCAGTTACATTTTACTTCCACTTCCAGAAGTGGTGTGGGGTGGATGAATTGGGGTTGGGGGCTGTATCCAGCCCACAGGCCATAGTTTGGGTACCCCTGCTCTAGGATAAGAACACTCTAGATTGGGTGGAGAAGCAGTTGCTTATCTCTTATCCCCAGCTCATATAATCTCTTCTGTTTGGGTTATATACGTAATATTGTTGGATCATATAAATTAACATTTAGACATTCTCAGCTTGAGAGGGCAAAATCTTACCTGAATTTAAGGTACATGACAATTCTACTTTGCCCCCTCCAATAAATAAATTTTAGAGCATATGCAGGTGTTGAGCTGTGCTACTCCTACAGACCAGGTATCTGAGGGTTCCTCACTTTAAAAAAATAACCTATTCACATATGGAACTAAAATGGGTTGGATTATCCTTTACTCCCACAATCTCTCCTTTTGCATGATCAGTATGTTGTAGCAAGAAGATTTTCTGCCATGCTTACACCTGAAGAAGGCAAGTAGAATCTTGGTAACAGGCAGTTTGGTTTACAGTGTAGACAATTTTGTTAATTGTGATGTATGGCAATGGGACTGATTTGTAATAAAAATGTTATTTAATCTGTCTTTGTATTTTGATACTTGAACAACTTTCTTTTTATTTCCTGTATATAAAAATTGTTAATCTTTTTTTAATGGTACCAAACATAACCAATCTGTGCAACAACATAGACTGACCTCACTACAACAAGGCGAGATTGTAAATATTCCTGGGCTTCCAGCAGTCGTTTTGTTGTTGTTGTTGTTGTTTTCATAACTGTATGTCTTAGAACAGACTAAATTAATAAAATTAGATATCTCTGTATGAGTTGCTTTGATGAGTCATGCTTGAAAATACAAGTCTCTGAAATTAGTTAAGACTGCTTCCAGGATTAAGGGGCTAATTCTTACCTTCCCTAATTCACAGAATGTTCATTGGTAGGTTGAAAATGACAAAACAACATTTTGAGCTGTTTAAAGGTTTACTGCAACAAACTTGCCATTGTCAGTTGGTGTGTATGTAGTGGTACTGTAGTCCAGCTGCAGCACAGTGTAGGACAGCTGCTCTGTTGGTCATGCTGGAGTGTGAACTGACAACATACAGTCTGAGCAGTTGCCAGGTGTCTTCTCCCCCTCTCCCTGCTGTCATGTGCTCTGCTCATCTGAGATGGTTAACTCGAAACTGTTTCAGGGTCAGCCATTCCCTCAGGAAGCAGCAGTTTCTTCAGTATCCCTGAGTAATAGGGACCAAACACTTGTCTGTTGTGATGAATCAAATTACCAAACCTCTGGCCAATGTCCACTAGTTCTTCCTGAACAGGAGCAAGTCCATGAGGTAGATTCTTGGGGATCTTGCCACCAGAAACCAAACAGTGCCGAAGGAAAGTTTGGATCCGCTGCTCTGTAGAAATATTTTTTGTTTTGTTTTTTAAATAGATTTTTATTTAAACACATGAAACAAAAATAAAAATAAGTCAAGTATACAGTAACTCAAAATATTAACTCTATGTACACCTGCCAGCCACAAGACCTTAAGAAATACTTTCCATTCATCTCCAAAAGAATATCACTTCTTGCACCAACATTCTCTCTTTCCCCTTCACCAGGACATATTCCAAGAATTTCTCCCATATATCTTTAAATTTTATTATCTTTTACCAATTCATTTTTCTACCTGATCTCATTTATTAATTGATCATTAATGGTTAATGACATAAAATCCATGCAGTAACTATTTTAGTATTTTGGCTTATTAGTGCTATGGGTCTGTGTAACTTGAGACTTACCTTTGCCTGGCTTTTAGTATTAGTAGTATTAAAGAATGATTCCAGGATGGAGGAATTTCATCTTCTAAAATTTTGTTTAACAGCTTTAGTAAAAGGTAAAGGTCTCCCTTGCTTGAAAGCCAGTTGTGTCTGAGACCTGAGTGCTGCATGATGGAGTGAGTGTCTGTCTCAGCTCCTGCCAACCTAGCAGTTTGAAATCAAGAAATTGCAAATGGATAAATAAATACCACTTCAGCAGGAAAGGTAACATCATTCCATGTCTAGCCATACCTGCTACATGATCACAGAAACATCTGTAGATGCACAGTGCTGGCTCTTTGGCTAAAAATGGTGGGAATTAATAACCCTTTAAATGCCTTATAAAATTCCACAATCCATCGATTCTTGGTGTTTTACTTTCAAAGCTTTTATAATCTGTCTTGTCTCATCTTGTGTAATTCTTGCTCTGTTCTATCTCTGTCTCTTGAAGTTTAATGCCAACATTCCTATCTATACAGGAGTGTATTTTCTAGTGCTTTATTACTTGCACACAGTTTTTCACTTCCTGAACAATCTTAATTTTATTTCTCATTAAATTGCATCTGTTCTCTCTTCCATCTTTAATTATACCAATGTCACTCTTAGATTTTCTTGATTGTGTGGGTCAGTAATCTTGAATTTTATAACCATATTCATAATACTCTTCTTAAATAAATCAAATTTCTCTGCATCCTTTTAATTTCAATACCTTGTAACACTTTCCTTAAAGCTTGTAAACCATTCAGAATGGTTTGTTCTCTCTTTATAATAAATTTCCAATATTTTATATTTTCTTTTACCTTTTCCCTCTTTTTGTTTTTCAGAATATAGGACTCCTTAAAACTCTTTAAATTTGCTCGTGATTAAAGGTTAGAATTGAAGTCCATAGCCATACAGCTTATCCTACACATATCCAATAATGAAATCACAATAAAGAGATTCAAACAGTAACAACTCACCAATTACAATCCGCACTGGATTGTCCTTATCTGCAAGGCTTTTTAATTGGCCTTTAAGCATAGCAGACTTGTCAACAGTGAGAGAGGGGTGCTTCAACTCTTGGAGTATTCTATTTACTTCCTGATGTATTTGATTGCTGATGTCCATTAAAGCATCTTCTAACCTAAAGCATGCATTAATGGTAGACAGTGACTGTTCTTTGAAAGTAAACATGGAGGAGGAGGTTCTCACAAAATCAATCCAAGTAAAAACATGTTGTTTGGAGTTGAAGTGGGAAACAACTAGCCTACAACATTATTTCCTAATTATCCCTCTTCTCCACCCCTGAGAAAAGAGCAATATGTAGTTTCACCTGTTTCAGTTCATCCTGCATTTGTTTATCCTTCTGGCTGATCTCTGCCCACTACATAATTTAAATACACAATTATGCTGCTGTCTCAACTAAAGCATAACTTCCTCTCCAAATTTAAAAATGAGCACGAGAGCTACATTATACAGATGGACATTGATTCTCATTACCCATTTATAAACAGCATGGAGTGAGGAGAAATTAGTTCTAACTAACTTGCTGCTATTTGCCTCTCCTGGTCAGATTATTCAACTGGAGGATCTCTGCCTTTAACTCAAGACTAACCTACATGAGGATGGAGGGAAACATTGCATTCTATCTTTGGAAATGTGTCTTCATACATTTATTATTCATGTCATCTTTAAGGGAACCCACTTCATAGAGATTCTAAAATTTAATACAGACATGATAATAAAACAGTCTTCAACAGGTTAAAAAAACAAAAAGCTGAAAACCAAGTCATGCTGTCTAGTAGAACACAAAACTTAATATTTAATTGAAATTAAATATTAAGACAACAGTGGTTAAAGCAAACCATTCAAATGTGCCATGATACTATCTTAACAGATTACTAGAGCAGATCTGTATTTTGAGAGCTGTTCCAAATGGCTGGCTGGCTGTTCTGCCATTTTGTAGATCGCCACCTGACAGCAAACTTTTTCTAGGTAGGCCTCATCATTTTAAAAGTCCTTCCCTTACAACTGTGGAGATGTCATTCCCTACTGCTCACAAGCTTGTCCGAACTACGGAACAGGGCTTCATCAACAGACTTCTAAAAGTGTCGAAATGCTGTTGTGAGCAAAATTAGTCCTTCAAGTGGCTTGGTTCTAAAAAATTTCAAGATGAAATTTAAAATCTGCACTTCAGATTGGGTTTTTATAGACTGGGTTTTAAAAATATTCCTCTAAAGAACACAGTTAAGAGAATTCTCTTGGGCTTCTGTACTAACCAGAAAGTACTGGTGATATCTAGGTTGGATTGCTATAACATGCTACATAGGGAGCTGCTTCTGAAGGTGGCTCAAAACATCCACAAATATAGAATGCAGCCCTTCCAGATATTGGGAGAGATACAGTACCAGCTGTATAAGCCTGAATACTCAAGTCATTTTTGTCTATCTCTTGCCAGAAAGTTAATATAATTCCACACTTTGAATGTTCAGTACTAACATCAATCATGTAATTATCTTGGAGCTCATTATGTATTAATAGGTAACTATCAACTTTTGTTTTTCATCCCACTTGGTCTCACATCCTGACATTACATAAACTATCTATAAACCTGTTGGGCAAATGCTGTATTCCTTGTGTCTGAAGAGGAGTGTGGTATTCCATGAAACTGCACACTGAAATATTCTTTTAATTTTAAAAGTGCCACAATACTTTTTGTGTTTTTGTTTGTTGTTCATCATCATCATCATCATCATCATCATCATCATCATTATTAACAATACTGTACATACAACCATATATAAAATAATAAAACAAAAAAGAGAAAACCCCTTTGCATACATAATTTCCATATTATCTATATAACATTAATGTGCACCTACTACCTTGGGACCATACATTTCCTTCCCCTTCCTCCCCCCTCCCTATTTCCAAAAACCCATAGTTTCTTTGTTTGGCTCAATTCCCTTCCAATCTTGTAGAACATATCGGATAAAGTCTTCCCATATATTAGAAAAAATCATTTTTTTCAGTCACTCCTTTTTCAACTCTCAAATTGCAGGTCAATTTATCATTTAGGGCTATTTCCCACATTTCTTTGTACCATTCTTTTATATCTATGGAGATGTTTATTTTCCAATTCTTTGCAATTAACAGTCTCGTTGTTACCATTATTATTACTAATTCTTTTTTATTTCTATCAATTTTAATATCATTTAGATCCATTAGTAACACTATTTTCGGATTCATGCAATTTTTTGTTGATAATATCTTATTGATTTCATCAAAAAAATCCAAATACTGTTCATCTCTCTACAATGCCACCCTAAATGCAAATAGGTCCCATCTTCAACTTTACATTTCCAACATTTTTTTTGAATAAGTATTATCAATTTGATGCATCAGAATTGGTGTTTTCAGAATACAGTAAAAACGTGCATAAAGAGTGCCTCGCTTAAAGAGTAACTTGCTTAAAGAGCAGAATTTACTCCGAATGGTTGCCTTACTTAACAAATAAAACCAACCAAGAAACTTGCTTAACAAATAAATCTGGTTTCACAACCCCTCCATCAGAAGTCACAATTGGTCACTTACAATGGTGTTTCGCTTAAAGAGCAAACTTGCTTAAAGAGCAATTCCTAGAACGCATTATGCTCTTTAAGCGAGGTACCACTGTATAGGACTTGTTTGTTGTTGTGATGTAGAATGACACAGCCTCTTCTCTCTAAATATTTTGATTAACTTACCTTGTATCAGGAAGTCCTACTAGAAGGGCTTTTGTTATCTTTTTCAGCCTATCTCCATACTCTACTGAGCTGAACACCCCGTTTCCACATGTGGTGTTGCTCACCAACAGAACGGAAGCAATAATGGCGAGCTGACTCACGTCTGCCTGAATGGCATGAAAACGAGCTTTGTCCATCAACATTGTCTGCAAAGAAACAACAGTATATCATCCTACAATCACTTATAGAAATAGCTAGCATTTATAATGTATTTCAACTGCTAACATAAAAATATATAGCTATTCTGACAAGTTTATAATAGATTCATTTTCTGCATGAGCATGAGGAAATTCTTGGGAGTTTTCTCCCACTTGTGCTGACAGACAGGACCTTCAAATTAAGCAAGCCACTTTTTCTGGCAGAAAGAAAAATGCCTCTTACCTCAGGATAGTCATCTTTTCCAAAATCCCAATGCAACAAGTTCATATATGCTTGGTTTAGCACAGCTGCAGGACTAGGGATAGATGTGATGTCTCTGCGAGCCATAGAGCAAGAGGAAAGAGGTGACCCACTAATCGCAGAGGTGGATGAGGTAGGCAGCAAATCAGATGATGAGGATACTTCAGCTGCTGCTTTGCGCAGCCAGTCAGTTGTGCAAAGTAGGCCCCCTAAAACATGACATCAGAGAAATAACAGGGAGAAAACAACTCATCATTGGCAGCTACTCCTATCTGGGTATATATTTTTTCCTGTAAATCATTTTTGACCAACAGAAAAAATGCCATTGGTGTGAATTTGTTTAAGGTGGATCCCAGCTTGCTATAAAGTGACCCACACACTGTGATCGTGGAGCCACCTCCTGTGGCACGTATGAAATGAAACGTGCAGGATTTAACACCGGGATTGCAATGGACTGCCACAATTTTGAGGATACTATCAAGGTGCACCTTCATAGCCAGTCCATCTGGCATGCCCTCTTCTGCCTCCATGACAATTGAGAATCAGAATAGTGAAATAGTTCCTCCCCAGCTCATTTTGCCATTGGGCCTAATATGATGGTTTCCAGTGAGATTCCCTCCACTGAGGGGCCACCACCCCACCTAAAGGGCCTCATCTGCCCGTAGCCATTGACCCCTTTAGAAAGTCAGATTATTTACTGCTGACCAACTCTTGGCATTGAGTCGCTGGCTGTACGGTCAAAAAGTCCATTACTGTAGTGGGATGTCCAGCCAGACACAAAGAGATCAGAGAACAACTACAGAGAGCATTTGTGTCTGTATATAGTAAGTGTACAAACGGACAGAAGAAATAGAATGAATGTGTGTTTATATATATTGGGGAAGGTAAAATATAGCTTGCAGGCTGCATGCAGCCCCCATGATATTTTTGTGGTCCCTTGAAGACCCTCTCGAAAGATTCTTAGTATTTTTTTCTATTTTCTTCAAAGAACAACCCTATTATAAGCCACCCCAAAAGTTACTAGACAGTAAATTCTTGATTAAGATCCCTCTGCAAAATTTTTAGAAAAGTTAAATATTTAATTCAGTTTGTGTCATGGAAATATTTTATGCTTTCCCTTTAGTAATTCACATACGTATTTCACTTGAATAAATATGGTGCAATCCACACTGATTTTGCTAGGAGCACTCTAAAGCCTTACTTGCCCTTCTCTTCTCATTCATTTGAGTACATCTCGGCCCATGGAGATCCAAGTGATGCAGTGGAAGTCCTTTCCAGGTGCCTGGAGGCTGTGAAGGTCTGGATGGGGGACAACGGGCTACATCTGAATTCCAAAAGACTGAGTGGTTGTGGGTCGGAGGCCTTGTGTTATCTCGGGAGCTACCATCTTTGGTTCTGGATGGGGCGGTGTTGCCCCAAACAGACCCGGTGCGTAATGTGGGGGTCCTCTTGGACTCAGAACTACTGCTCGAAGAGCAGGTGGCAGTCGTGGCCAGGAGGGCTTTTGCACAACTTCGTGTAATACGCCAGTTACGCCCGCTCCTAGACCGGAACTCCTTGCTCACAATCACACATGCTTTGGTCACCTCCAGATTTGATTATTGTAATGCGCTCTACATGGGGCTGCCCTTGGTGACCATTCAGATGCTGCAGCTGGTCCAGAATGTGGCTGCCTGGGCCGTGATGGGGTGTGGGCATTATGCTCATGCCTCACCATTGCTGAGGGAGCTGCACTGGTTGCCAGTGTGCCTCCAGGTGCAATTCAAGGTGCTGGTTATTACCTTTAAAGCCCTATATGGTAGTGGGCCAGGATACCTTAGAGACTGCATTGCCTTAAGGACATCTGTCCATCCCAACAGAGCAGACCAGAGAGGCGCTCTGGTTGTACCATCAGCTAGAGAGACACACCTCTCTAGTACATGGAGGAGGGCCTTCTCTGTGTCTGCTCCGGTCTTATGGAACCTCTTGTCAAGTGAGCTATGTCTCCAGACAGAGCTGCTGCCCTTTAGGAAGGGAGTCAAAACCTGGCTGGCAGAACATGCGTGGGGTATGGGCCAGACAGTTGTCCCAGTCTGTTGGCTCATTTGATCCCCCTCTCTCTGTTTGTCTTGTTTTAGCTTTTTTAAAATTTTTAATCTTTTAATCTTGATTTTATATTATGTTTTTATTGTGTTTTAGGTGTGGAGAGTTGTGTTAGTCGCCCTGGCTCTTTGTGAGGAGGGCGGCATAAAAGTTTGCTTAAATAAATAAATAAATAAATTTCTTCCATCCCTTCCTCTAAGTTTGGAAATAATTATTGTTTAGTATTGTGTCTTTCCCATGTTTTCACTAATTACACTTGACTTCAAACAATTTTCTAATTTCTCCCTTATTCTGTTTAGTGAGTTAGTCTTTAAGGTGCAACAGCATTTTTGTATTTTTTTTCTGTTTTGTTTACTCTCTGATTTGTTTAGTGACAATCTCAGAATTAATGGGCTTCACATGGCCAATCAATGAATCAACTAACCAACCAATCAGGAGGATGGCGCTCTCTGAGTATCTCCTTGAGTTCTATTTCATGCCTTGACAAGCAGAATATGAATGACAGAAGAAGAGGCAAGACGTCTAACATCCAGCTATTCAAACATACAGTTTCAACTTTTTTCAACATTTCCTCTGTGTGTGTATGTGTTTTAAGAAGGATTCTGGAGAGTTTGGTTGTATCATTTGTTACCCTACCTCAAGAAAAAAACCCCATACAGCTTCTTTCACTATCTCCATTGGTACTTACCTGGTAGTTTGTTTAGGAGCTCTTGAAATTTTGTCCTCTCATATTGGACTGAGTGCTCCTGGAGGTGGGGTCGAAGGATTTGTATGGTAAAATTCACCATATCCATTTTCATTAAGTCCAGAACACAGAAGATCTCTCTACCATGGGCAACAGAAACAAAATCAATTACCAGTGACAATTACAAAATTGTACTTTGGTCCATGTTGGGGACAAGCTGATTCACTCCTTTTTCCAGTGATCATATACAACAGACATGCTATTGCAAACTAGTCTGCCCCTGACTGATGCCAACCTCTACCTTTTGGGTCACTGTCAAGTGCTACTGCTCTTTTGGTATATGATCACTTCATTTTGGTTCAGTTCAAACATGTGTAATAGCTGGGATCAAGCCAAAGAAGCTAGCTAGCTAGCTAGCCCTTTGGTGATGCTGTGTAAGGATTCCCGTCTGTTTGCCTTTAGAGGGCAAAGGAAAGGAAATTTAGCATTTTTAAACTGTTGCTAATGTATCAGCTATGCTAAGTTTTTAAAGCCCTTTCTAAGCATCACTGATGTGCTTTGTCAGTTAGGAGAATGGTGGAGGAAAGAGATGCCTGGAGGGTTGGAATCAACTGTGTGACTGAACAACAACAACAAAGGAATTGAAAGCATAATATCCCTTCCCTTCCAAAAGGTGAGTAGACAGAGACCTTCCCAAGATCATTAAGTAGCTTCACCAAAGCTAAACAATCTTGACAACATTTTCCCTTTAAAGGGAAGGATTGCTAAACAGGGTTGCTTGAGGTATAGTGTGGTTGATTAGTCAACCTAATGATTTACTGTATCTCAAAGCAACCCTAGTTAGCATAATCAAGACTAAACCGAACAGGCATAATTCACCTGTCTAGCTGAATACTGAGGTAGCCCCACACACATGCACACACGCTACAGGTTATTAATTGGTCAAAGTATCCTATATATAAAGAACTGAAAGTACCATCCATTATACAACTGAACTTTGCTGCTAATCTACTTCCTCTTTCAGCATACCAGTCCATCATCATTATTGTTGCAGCCACATTTTCTCCATTAATCTGATCAGGCAAAACCCAGAGCTAAATACTGTACTGACACGAGGACAGGTCTAGCAGATATTAGTCTTAAACTAGTCCAAAAAGAAGAAAATAAAGATTAAATTTAAAAGAGGCAAAACCAGACTGTCTAGTTATTCCTCATTGGCTGCTGAATTCTAGTTTGTATATTGTTTATTCAAACAAGCTTGGAGTAAATTTTTATCAACCTGGCTTGTTAACAAACCAGTTTAAACAGACCCTACTTTATCTAGTCATAATGCAAATCACTGATTCAAAATGGAAAGCAACTATTTATGACTTTGTAACTGCTTCAGAGAAGCAGCAAATAATAATATATAATCCCAAGGCTTGTTCCTATGTTTGTATAGCACAAAGCTATAGATAATTAGATCTGAACCCAGTCTTTACACTCTTTATCAACAGTAATCTTAAGATCAATGCTAATTTTACTTTTGGAAAGTTTAAGGAAAGACAAATTATAAATAAGCAAATATTTCCATACCTTCATTACTTTCATGCACACATAGAAGTCTAGAAAGCTACTTCAACCAAAATCACCAGATCAGCTGATAAGAATGATTCACATCCAGAATTTCATGATAGGCTATTTTGTATTAAGGTAGCTTTAGTAAACTTGCAGAGATTTACCTTTGTCCAAGCCAAAGGTGCCCACCTGAGCAAATGGACTGGATCTGCAATGACTCGTAACCTCTGTAGATCCTCATCTCGAACAGGTGCACAAAGCATTGCCATTGTATCTAGGATGTATGTAGTAAGGTTTACAATGTCCAAAGCTCCATGTTCAGCCTCTTGTTTTATTAATTCCATGTCCATAGCTTCTTCAATTTGACTGTGCAAACGGCTTTGCTGGGGTAGAAGCAGTGACAGCAATGCCTAAAACCAGAATGAAGTATAACCATTGTATAAAACAGGGATTCTCAACCTATGGCCTGAGGCCCAGATGCAGCCCACAGCACCATTTCATGTGGCCCACCACAGCCTCCACCACACCAGGAAGTGCCATGTGGTGGAGGAAGGGTAAAATTGCCATTCAGCCCCCGAAGCTGTCTTGAGGGAGTGTGACCTAACCCCCAGTTTAGAAAACTCCTGGTATAAGCAGTTCAAAGTGATTTGCAATCCTAGGTTCCTGGAACTTTGAACATTGTGATTATTTCAGCTACAAAACTTTAATGTGGAAATTACAGGAAACATGACCAACTAGAAAATAAAACTCCCTATGACAGACTGTACCCTTATTGGGGACAAAAGTCTGGGAAAAGTGCAGAAAAATATAGGGGGTTCTCGCAAAAGTTTGCCATCTGGATTGCACAGTTATGTAGCCAATCATAACTTGAACACTAGATGTGGCAAAGTACTTCGCAGAATGTTCATTTATTATTGGCAAATGTCCATCCATAAATCTTAATTGCTTACGTTTAAAGCTGATTGTTACTTTATAGAAGGAATCAACTTCCATAAAGAAAATAAAAATTATTCAAGCTATGTCAAATATTAGTTTCTTGCTTTGGTACTCTTGCTGTTTTACTTCCAGTCACATGCAAGGTTACTAAAGACTAAACATGTTGCACATCATTAAAGGTCAGTCAGAAGGCATCCTCCCTGCCATATGTCTCACTCACCTCTTTGATTTCTTGAAGTAGCTTGATAGCGTGGGAATAATCTGGTGGACTTTTAGAAAGCTGTTCTCTCAGACTGTCCCAAAATGCTTTGTGCAATGTCTCTTTCACTCTGCCTTCTAAACTATATTAAGTCAAAAGTAGTTGTGGTAAATATTTTTCCACCCATAATTTGATACCGAGTGACCCATAGATCTTTGTGTATTTTGTCCCTGGATCTATTAATATCTTTCCCATTATCAGAAACAAAAATGCAATTTTATAACCAGGTCTCCGTAATTTAGAATGAAAAGCAGAGTTACACATGCAGCCACCACAACACTATATTGGAATAGTTGCAGATTGTGGCTCAGAACATTTCCCTCTATCACCTCCCCTTAAAATGTGGGAAGGTAAACAGCGTTCAATGCACTCCGGTGTCTAGACATGACTGCCACATGTCCATGGAAACATCTCCAGATGCAGACAGCACTGGCTCTTTGGCTATAAACAAGATGAGCACTGAATCCTATAGTCGGATATGACCGGCTTTCAAGCAAGGGTGACCTTTACCTTTACTGTCCCATGGGACTGCAGTGGCTTATTAGTAAAAATTTTAAAAAATTATAATACTGTACAAAAAAAGCTTAAAAACATGTACATGCACAGAAACAATAGCCAAAAAATTCCATAAGCACAGAAAACAATACAATTATACAGAATGTGCCCCCCCACAGACCATTTGGAGATATGACCAATGTTTTCCTCCAATTACACAGCCCCTTTCCCTGTCAAAAATGCATTGCCTCTTTATTAACCTTTCCCCTTTATTAACAAGTTCAATAAAATAAATATCAGCAAAATTTCTTATTAATTTAATCCACTTACTTTAATACAGTATTAGATGTCAACTTTTCATTAATAGCAATATTCCAGATATTTTAATAGTGACATTCATTTTCTGTAACTGAAAGTCATGCCTTATTTCCCAGAACCTTGTTAACAATAACCATGCCACTGTCAGTATATTTAAATTAATTATTTCATTGTCCAATCCTATTGCTCTTTATTAAATATTGATAAAAACGCTATTAAAACCTATCAGGTGGCGATGGGGGTGGTGAAACATCAATATTTCACCGCCCTTATTGCTTCTGCAGATAATCTCCCAGTGACTCTATTCCAGGTGACCAGCTCCCTCCTTGGAAGAGGGGGACTGGGCAAGGGTCAGCTGAGGCTTTTGCTGATTATCTAGCAGAGAAAATCGCTCGGATTTGGTCGAGGTTGAACCACAGCATGGAAATATTAGAGCTGGGGTTGTCCAAAGTGCAGTCTGGTCATGTTATCTGGGATCAGTTTGATCCAGTTGTCCCTGAGGAAGTGGACAGGCTCCTGGGAACTGTGTGTGCCACTGCATGTGCATCAGATCCATGCCCCGCCTGGCTGGTGAAATCTGCCAGGGCGGTGACAGGTGGTTGGGTCAGGGCCATTATTAATTCTTTGCTTTGGGAGGGTTTTTTCTTGTTACCTTAAAATATACTTTGGTGCTCCCCCTCCTAAAGAAGCCATCCCTCGACCCCACGTTTATGACCAACTACCGGCCTGTCTCTAACTTTCCATTCCTGAGTAAGGTTTTGTAGAAGGCAGTGGCATGTCAGTTACAGGAGATCCTGGATGAAGTGGATTATCTGGACCCTTTTCTCTCAGGATTTAGGCCCGGATATGATACGGAAACTGCATTGGTTCCACTTGTGGATGATCTCTGGAGAGAGCGGGATGGTGGACATCCAACTGTCCTGGCCCTTCTTGACCTCTCAGTGGCTTTTGATACCGTCGACCACGGTATCCTTCTGGAAAGGCTCCGAGGATTGGGGATCCAGGGCACTGTGTGGTCCTGGTTTTCCTCATTTCTGAAGGGACGGACCCAGCCGGTGTGGTTGGAGAGTGAGAAATCCAGCCCTAGGCCCCTTCAATATGGGGTGCCTCAGGGCTCAGTGCTTTCCCCTCTCCTATTTAACATCTACATGAAACTGCTGGGTGATATCATCCATTCCCATGGGGTAAGGTATCAGCAATATGCAGATGATACCCAGTTGTATATCTCAACTCGTGGGGACCCATGCTATGCAGTCCTTTCCAGTTGCCTGGAGGCTGTGAAGGTCTGGATGGGGGACAACGGGCTACAACTGAATCCCGACAAGACTGAGTGGTTGTGGGTCAGGGGTCCTGTGTTAACTTGGGAGCTACCATCTTTGGTTCTGGATGGGGCAGTTTTGCCCCAAACATACCTGGTGTGTAATCTGGGGGTCCTCTTGGACTCGAAGAGCAGGTGGCAGTTGTGGCCAGGAGGGCTTTTGCATAACTTTGTGTAATACGCTAGTTACGCCCGCTCCTACACTGGGACTCCTTGCTCATGATCACACATGCTTTGGTCACCTCCAGACTTGATTATTGTAATGCGCTCTACATGGGGCTGCCCTTGGTGACCATTTGGAGGCTGCAACTGGTCCAGAATGAGGTGCCCAGGTCATGATTGCTGCAAGAGCTGCACAGGTTGCCAGTGTGCCTCTGGGTGCAATTCAAGGTGCTGGTCATTACCTTTAAAGCCCTATATGGTAGTGGGCCAGGATACTTCAGAGATCGCATCGCCCTAAGGACATCTGTCTGTCCCACCAGAGCAGACCGGAGAGGCTCTCTGGTTTTACCATCAGCTAGAGAGGCACACTTCTCTAGCACTAGAAGGAGGGCCTTATCAGTGTCTGCTCTGGCCCTATGGAACCTCCTGCCAAGTGAATTCTGTCTCCAGACAGAGAGAGCTGCTGTCCTTTAGGAAGGGGGTTAAAACCTGGCTGGTGGGGCATGTGTGTGGTATGGGCCAGACGGTTGCCTCAGTTTGTTGGCTGATCTAACCCCTTCCTCTCTGTGTGTGACTTGTTTAATGTCTTTTAATTTTTGTAACTTTTTAGTCCTGTTTAATTCTGTTTTTATACCATGTTTTTACTGTGTTTTAAGTGTTTTTAAAGTTTGTTAGCCACCCTGGGTCTTTGTGAGGAGAGCGGCATAAAAGTTTGATTAAATAAATAAATATTTTGGGACATACCTCTACATTTAATTTAGGGGTCCCCCCCAATTTATTTTCTTGAAAACCAACTGCCAAAATGTCTTTCTATTCTCACATTCCAACCGCATATGAAAATAAGTACCTGTTTTCTGACTCCTCTCTAACACAATTTGGAGTACTTAGTATCAATATGATTAAATTTCATTGGATATAAATACCATCTCCAAACTTTTAAAAATATTATTATTATTATTATTCTTTCGTGTCCAAGTCAGACCCTAAACTGCCAAAATGAAGCCACCTTTTGGTGAGTTCATTTCATAGTTCATCTTGCCTGATCTAGTGTGGGAAAAATTAGCCAACACAAAGTTGCCCTTGCTGAGGTACAACTGATTCTTTATAGACATAAACATCAATATTCTTATATCCCATTACTTATTCCATACATTGGTACTTATTACCTCCCCTCAATCACATTCCTATAATGTTTTCAGAATATCTTGCTGGTCTTCTAGTTCTATTATCATCTTATAAATTTAACTTATTATGCCTTTCATACTTGTTTTCTTTTTGTAATACCATTTCTTCCTATCTTATAAAATCTCTACTTTTACTATTACTTTTTACCCACAACTCCATTGCTGCAACTGAATAAGATTCAACCAAGTTATTGTCTCTATTTAAAATGAATTAGAAGGGGGCTGGAGGTGTAAAAAAAGATGAAGCATAAAAAATGTTTTAGGAATGAGATAAACTACACAATGTTACTATTCCAATTAGAGAAAGTCTTCTCGAAGATTGTGGTATTTTGAACCACAATCAGGCATACCCTGGTAATGGCAACCTTGTGTTGCCAGCTAACCTTTCTCACACTAGGTCAGGTGAAAGGAACTGCAGAATGAACTCACCAAAAAGTCCCTTCATTTTGGCAGTTTCACATCTGGCCTGGACATGGGAGAATTAGAGGAAAGGAAAGTTACTTACCTATTGAAAATCAGCTGGATCTTGCATGTAATGATGCATAGTACTTCACTACATATATTTTTATACAGAGTTACTGTTCAAATGTAAGACTTTGACCTCCTTTAATGTATCAGAACATTATGGAAATCAAGCAATTTAGAGTGTTTAGTATTTTTTGATCACACATTGAATTTAACAACTCCATTCTTGTAAAGCATTGACTGAAAACTGTCTGGAACATTTGAAAATTTTAAAAACCTACCGTACCTGTTTGGTGAAATGTTCACCTTCTGCAATCTGAAGTCCTGATTGACTATGATTTCATGTGCAATGGTCATTTTTGAGACTTCCTTGGCTGTTTCTATCAGCTCTGGCATAGATAAAAGTTGAGGAGGGCTAGCTGGATGAAAAAACAAAGAATGGCTCTTCTTTTATTCACTGAAAGCAATATTAGTTTAAGAATGTAACTTTTAAAATTAAGCAGGATTAATTAAGAAAGATATGCACTGATTGAGACTAACAAAACTAACTGCAGCTCTACAATCAGGTATTTAAACTGTTTAAACTGTATGTTTTATTTGATTTTAGGATTAACTGTTTTGAGTCCTATTTGGGGGAGAGAGAAAGATAGAGTATACTGTATATCTGATAAATAAATGATTCAAGGCAGTACTTGCTCATCCTCAACCACTCAACAAATCTTATTTCATCCAATAAAAATGTTTAGAAAAACCTAATACATATTCTCAGCATTGCTGCCTAGCAGTCTCAAGTTGCCTTATGCAGTTTATCTTATACTTATTGTCACCTTAACTTAGAGCAGTTCTCAACCTTTTAAAGCTGGAGGCCGGGTCATGCTCCCTCAGAAAGCTTTGGGGGCCAGATGGCTATTTTGTCCTTCCTCCACCACATGGCACTTCATGTCGTGGTGGAGGTGGTGGTGGGCCACATGAAATGGCACCATGGGCCGCATCTGGCCCATAGGTCACAGGTTGAGAATCCCTGATTTAGAGTCTTCTGGCATACTCTGTGTATGATTTGTTTCTGAAGCAGCTATATAAAAGTTTCACAGTACAATTCAAATGTCAAATTCATTGCCAAATTACTTTTAAGATCCTTCCAACAAAACTAACCAGATGCTTAAAATACTTTTTTGACTTTATGATGAGCCAGTCTGCCCTATACGCAAACAAAATCTGAGTATTTCAGAATTACAGCATAATTGTACATACAAGATGGCATCTCAGGTGGAGAGAGATTGGGAAGGTCTGCATTAAAACTGTCTTCATGTTTCCTCACTTTCCCAGGATTACAGTCTGTGTTCTTTTGAGAGTCACTGCAATTACTTGAAGTGGCCTCCTGACCATTAGGCATCTTGTTCCTAGTAAAAGATGAAGGTTTAATGAAATGCAAAGCAACTTTTCAGATACATGGAAGTTCAATTTTAATGCAACCAAGATAGTGGTTAGACAACTAAAAATCATGATTTCACATATGTTTTTTTTTTTTCAAATTACAGTCCCATGGAATATGAATCAATACACCAAATCACCTGGACACCACAGAAAATTGGTACAATTTAAAGCAACATATCAGGTTAAAATAAACAATCCCCTCAGAAGTATTTCAGATAACTCATTAGGGGAATATAATGTGAGATTATGTTTGCATCACATAAACAAGTATTTCACTAGCATTAACTCTGATGCAAATCTGTTACTTTTAAGTGTGTAAGAGACCTTCAGGTTTTTAACTACCAGCTTTTTAGTGATTAAAAAGTAGCTGCCCAGTTACCATCCAACAATATTAAACTGTAAGAGCAACTGTTATTTATAAGTAACTTTCCAAAGTTTAAATGTTTGAAATGGTAGCTGTGTTAGTTTGCGTTTACAGCATATCAGAGAGTAAATAAAACAAAAGGACCAAAAACTTTGTAGCACCATAAGGTTTAACTGCTGTATTTTAATGTTAGGTTTCATGGATCAAATCTGTTTCATCACACATAAGAGTGAGACTTTGTGGCATTAATTTATATACATTAGACACAGGGGTACACAATGGTTGGTTAGCATAACAGATAAATATACAGATCAATGTGGTTTTTTACAACTGGAAAAAGTAGAAAGTCCCTGGTTGTTATTCACATTTTCTGTGAGGTTTGGCTCTGTTGAGTTGCAAATGGTTGGTAGATGGATGCAAGGTAAACATGGTGGCATTGTACATTACACAATAGCATCTATGGACAATTCTACTGAAGTAGGTTTTGTGAAGGTGATGTGGGAAATTAAAGCATATAACAATGTACAGGTTCTAATCCCAAGGACCTGAAGTTCTGTCCCCCAAACCTTCTTTTAATTTTTGTAAAAGCCATGGCACCCTAAGACAGCTGGAGGCAAAAGATTCCTCTTTCTTCTTGCACATCGGCAAGTGAGTTTCCAACATTCAGCCTTCCATCCTTCCGAGGTCAGTAAAATGAGCACCCCACATGTTGGGGACAAAATGCTAATTAACTTGGAAACCATCCAGAAAGTGCACTAAGCACTATGGGGCGGTAAAGGTTGTCCTTGCTTGAAAGCCAGATGCATCCTACTCTAGGGTATGATGCTCATCTCCATTTGTAGCCAAAGAGTCAGTGCTGTCTGCACCTGCAGACATCTCTGTGGCCATGTGGCAGGCATGACTAGACACGGGAGCAAACAGAACACTGTTACCTTTCCTGCCAAAGCAGTGCCTATTTATTTACTTGCAATTTGTTGCTTTCAAATTGCTAGCTTGGCAGGAGCTGAGAGAGATCACTCTATCAAGCAGCATTCAGGTCTCAAACTGCTGACCTGTTCAGCATCTTAACCAGTAAGCCACCACAGTCCCATGGGGTGGTAAAGGTTGCCCTTGCTCGAAAACCAGTTGTATCTGACTCTAGGATTAAGTGCTCATCTCTCTTTATAGCCAAAGAGCCAGCACTGTCTGCATTTGGATTTTGCTTGGGATCTGAAAGAAAGCCAATGTTTTCTGAGGGTAAAGGTAAAGATCATCCTTGCTCAAAATCCGGTCATATCCAACTCTAGTGCTCATCTCTGTTTAGCCCAAGAGCCAGTGCTATCGGCATCTGCAGACATTTCTCTTGACATGTGGCAGGAATGACTAAACACCTCCCCACTGAAGTGGTCCCTATTTATCTACTTGCAATTTCTTACTGTCTAACTGCTAGGTTGGCAGGAACTGGGACAGAGACGGCAGCTCAGTCCTTTTTTTTATGTAAATGTAATTGCTACAGCCCAGGAGTTCTCAACCTTTTAAAGCCAGGAGCCAGGTCACGCCCCCTCAGACAGCTTCAGGGGGCCAGATAGCCATTTTGCCCTCCCTCCACCACATGGTGTGGTGGTGGTGGGCCACATGAAATCATGCCATGGGCCAGATCCGGCCCCCAGGTCACGAGCTGAGAATCCCTGCTGTAATCCCTAAACAAGATAACAGATGCACAAACAGTAGGAGGGGGAGGAAAGGGAAAGCCATGTCGCCTCCTTTGAGGGCTAGACTGAGGGGAAGGCAGAGAGGAATCAGAGCGGGCAACATGAACGACCTGAGGGAAAGGCAGGGGAGACGAGGCAGGGCTCAGCGGCTGAGGGATGGGGGAAGCGGCACGGCCCCGCTTCCAGGGCGCCTTTAAACAGCCACTGCGGTTTCTAAGGTGTTCGTTAGGGTTGCTTCCCTCCCTCCCCCCTTCCTAGTCAATTCAAACGGAATGGAAGTGACCATCTATTAATACCGGGAAAAAGGGGGGGGGAATTACGCCACACGAAAGCGAGAGTGGACTGGCTTTCCTCTCGCAGAAAAATTAGAAAATATGTGTCTGTGTCTTCAAGTTAAGGTTGTCGCTAGGAAAATTTCTCCTCATGTTTTTCCATTGAGAAAAGGGGACACCGGCCCCCCCTTTTTGTCATAAATAGTTTGTTCCACGCCTCGTGGACGTGGTGATTGTTGTGGGTTGAGCCAATTGAGGCAGGGATGGAAAGAGGCGCCCTTGTCTCAAAGCAGTGTTTCTAGTATGACATTTTTATGATCAGTTTTTACACCATATGTTATTATTGTGTGGGATGTCTACTACGTAGTAGTAGCCCCCAAGTGCCCCCCCCAAATGTCTCACTGTAAGGAAATTAATTTCCTTTCCCAACACCAGAGTCAAAACGGTAGTTTGCGAGAAGTATTGGTGTGCTAGTCATGAGGACAATGGCGCCATCTAATGCTATGAATGGAAACCAATGTCAACGAATTACTTTTTTGCAGATGATCAGGCATTGATAGCAAGTACAGCAATACCTTACATCCGTGAACCAAGAATATGAGAATCAACAAAGAATGTACTAAGATAATGGCAATTGTAAAGAAACAGCATACTTTAAATCAGGGGTGACCAAACTACGGCCTGGGGGCTGGATCCGGCCCCCAATGCCATTTCATACAGCCCACGAAGCCCTCATTACTCCTGGAAGCGGAAGTAAAACGTGCCCGTATGGGTGCATTTTACTTCCACTTCCAGGAGCGATGAGGGCTTTGTGGGCTGGATGAATTAGCATCAGGGGCCAGATCTGGGCCATAATGATCAGCCCCCTGAACCACATGACTGGCCCGTGGCCCAAAAAGTTTGGGTACCCCTGATTTAAATATAGCAGGTTATAATGCTATGGTAATAGAGTATACCATACTGTCAGTGACTCAATACTGATCATCAGGTGGCAGCTAACTAACCTGGCAACCCTGAGGACTAACAGACTTGGGTGGCAAAGTCCACAGGGAAGGGTGATGGTCCCCAAGTGGATTAAATAAATATAAATCTAATTTAATAATAATAATAATAATAATAATAATAATAATAATAATAATAATAATAATAATAATAATAATAATAATAATAATAATAATAATAAATCCCACCTAAATCCTATTGATGGAGGGCAGCAGCTTCATCAATACTGGCCTGGGGCCGATGAGAACTTTGTGTGTCCAAAGGGCTCAGAACCAGAAAGTAACTTGCAAAACTGGATCAGTGGTATGGGTGTCACAGTGTGATGCAGAAGGCAAATGGAATACAGGGAGCAAGTATAAAACAAGTGGCAGAGTTCATATGCATAGGAACAACTTTTACTGAGGAGGACAAAATGGACAAAAAAGAGATTAACATACGGTACAGTAAGGCAAACCAAATATTAGGACAGTTAGCTCTGCTCTTATAACACAAGGCAATACCAACCAGGACAAAGAAACATCTCATACAAACAAAGATACTGACAAAAAAAAAAGGAAGTTGATCATCACAGAAATGAGATGTCTGAGGAAGTCTGCTGTGACTAGAAGGGATAGAATCAGGAATGAGATTCTAAGGGAAATAATTGGAATAGAACCAATCTTAAACTACATACCACATTGATTTGTATACTGATCATGAAGTCTCACTCTTATGTCTGACAAAGTGGACTTGATCCACGAAAGCTGACATTAAAATACAGCATTGAGTCTTAGAGGGCCACTTTTATGTCTTGTTTTGTTTTGTTTACTCTCTGATATCTTCTATGATGCATCTTTTTACTGAAGTTACTATTAGAGGCAATTTTATATTTTGGCCAGTATGGCATATATTTAAAAATTTAGAATTATTTTTTCTGTATGCCACCAGATGGCAGCAGCCTTTTCAATTTACAAAAGTATATAAAATCTGATTGAAATACAGAGGTTTTGTGGTGAGAAAGATCCAGCTGCAGGCCAAAGGTTATGTTTCCAAAAAGTACTTTGCTCACTTAGGATTGTATGATATTGCTTCTTTGTTTTAATAAAGTGATATTCTCACACTAAGAGTGCAACCTCAGTGGTTCTTTCAGTGGGGGCTGATGCAGTCTAAATAGGGTTGTTTGATGTCAGGGAGACCAGTGGTGGGCAGCAAAAAATTTTTTGCTAGTGGAGCCTACATCATGGGAGGCGCCTATGTCATGGACAGAGCCTACGTCATGGGCGGAGCCTACGTCATGGGCAATCTAGCCATGCCTGCCATATGGTCACGTATACATCTGCAAACACAGGCAGCACTGGGTCTTTGGCTGGAAATGGAGATGAGCACTGCACCCTAGAGTCAGATATAACTGGCTTTTGAGCAAGGGAGACCTTGAACCACTTGCAGGGACAAAACCTGAGCTCAAATTTGAATACCAATCAGGAATCTTCTGTTATTAGGTAAAGGTTGCCCTTGCTCGAAAGCCAGTCGTTACCAACTCTAGGGTTCAGTGCTCATCTTTGTTTATAGCCAAAGTAGCCAGCAGACTTGATCCACAAAAGCTCACATTAAAATGCAGCAGTTAGTCTTTAAGGTGCCACAATGTTTCTGTCTTTTTGTTTTGTTTACTCTCTGATATGCTTGCACAGAATAAAACTTTTTAAATGGTAGCTGTGTTAGTCTGGGCAGGGCAGGGAGGTGGGAGTGGAACCCAATTTCGCTCCCCCCCATCTGAAGACGACCACCCAATTTCACCCCTCCTGCCCGAAGGCCACTCAATTTTGCTACCCTTCCTGCTGGGGTGTGTGCGAATCTGTTGCTGCCCACCACTGGAGGAGACCCATATGCCAATTGGTGCAATTGTTACATCCAAATGGCATACCAACTGCAAGTGACCCTAATTTTGGTATCATGAGGTGGCTCTGCAGAGGAGCAAGAGAAGTGTTCAATTTGCCAATATCCTAAATAGGGCCATGGCCAGAATTCTAGATTTGGGTGGGTGGGGTGTCAGGAGGGGCAAAAAAAATTTCAGGTGGGGCAACAATGTCACACGTATGTAACATTGGCACCACGGGGTGGGGTGGGGAGGCAGTCTGTTAGCTCAGGATGGTTTGGGGGGGGGGATGGCTACGGCCCTGATCCTAAAGCAGCTTGCTTATTAATTATTTATTTACTCATATTTATTATCCCACCCCAATCAGGTAAAACCCGACTCTGGGCGGCTTACACATAAGTTAAAATCAAAAGTTAAGCCTATAATAATATAATACTAGAACTAATTTAAAACTTTAAAAGTTCACAAAGAACATTAAAACAAAACAGAAAGGGTGGCTGTCCCTTAGATCAGCCAGCCTACATGGGATCCCGCATGCCCAGGTCCCCACACTTGCCCTGCCAGCCAGGTTTTTAGGCCCTTTCGGAAGGGCAGGAACTCTGTCTGTAGGTGCAGCTCAGTTGGCAGGAGGTTCCAAAGGGCCGGGGCGAACACAGAGAAGGCCCTCCTCCTGGTGCCAGTGAGGCGTGCCTCTCTGGCCGATGGTATGACAAGAGAGCCTCTCCGGTCCGCCCTGGTGGGACGGGCCGATGTTCTTATGGTGACGCGGTCTCTTAGGTATCCTGACCCACTACCATGTAGGACTTTAAAGGTAATGACCAGCATTATTAAGCTACCTCATGGTATCAGGAATTTATGTCAGAGCCTTGGCAACCCAGTGTTCATCTGCTTGGAATGGACTAAAGTAGAGCATGCCAAAACAGAAGAACTCCTTGGCAGAAGCTCAAAAAGGTGTGGGCAGGAATAGATTGGCCCCCTTTAGTGATTATATCATGGGGTGGCTGGAAAAATGAGTGGACCAACCTGCCTGCACAATGTACCAAGCAGGATAGATACCTGCCTGAATGACCCTTAAACTTACTTCCCACCTTCAAGAGACTTCTGGCATTCTTTTTCTTTAGGTGCTGTATTTGTTCCAGACATTGGCTATCATCATGTGTTTATATCTGATAGTCTTCTTGTTCTTAACTACTTGGAACAGTTCTTCCGAGGATCCCAGTCTCTCAGGTTCTTCAGCCATGAAGGCCATCTACATCCAAGGCCTCTCTTCCCAGGGATCTTTCTTTGCAGAGCGAGTTGGACTATTCAATATTTCATGTCGTCCCTCATCATATGCTCAAGGTATTTGAGTTTTCTTTCCTTAATGGTTTTAAACAGTTATTGTAAAACCATGATATCCTTAGTAGCTATCTATAGATCCACGTTACAAAAGCTTTGATTCTCTTTTCATATGCTTTAGTCAATGTCCAAGCTTTGACTCCATCTAGCAACACTGGGAATATGTTACATCTCACTGTTTGGATCTTTATAGTGAGAGTTACTTCTCTACTGCATAACAAATGCTGCATTTTTATGCAGGTGGATCTTGCCTTTCTATTCGTATTTTAATCTTTACCTCAAGATCCCAATTTTCATTTAACGTACTCCTCAAATAGATAATTTTAGCCACTCTTTCAATTTCTTGTGTTCCTGCCATTAGCTTGCCATGAGTTTGTGTTCATTTTATAATCAGATATTTCATCTTCTTGGTGTTGAGATCCAAACCATATTCTGCGCTTGAAGCTCTAACTCGATCTAGCATAAACTGAAGATCTACAAGGTTTGTGCCTAGCAACACTGTGTCATCAGCATATTGGATGTCATCCTTTATTCCCCTTAATTCTAATTCCAGTGTTTAAATCTGATAGTGCTTCCAAAAACAAACATCTAGCCCCTAAAATGCTCTCCAAATATATATTAAAGTGTCAAGGAAAACACACAGTCTTGTTGCACACCTCTGTGAATTTGAACTTGCTCTGTCAGCTGCTCTTCAGCTCTTACTTGAGCTGTCTGATTCCAATAAAGGTTGGTGATGATTCTGATATCTTTATCATCTACACCTATTTTCTTCTTTCTGCTGCAATTATCTTCCCATGCTGGCATCTATCAAAGGGTTTTGTATAATCTATAAAATATGCATGCACGTCACATCTCATGCCTCTACATCTTTGTATAAGGACTTCTGGCATCGACACACCTTAATTCCTCCTCCTGCCTGTTTATGGAATACAATAATTTGTCTTGATCACAGGCTGTAGTCTTCTATTACAAGGTTAATGCATTAATAATAAAGTGGGGTAGATTCAAGTGTATTGAGTGTAGGAGTGGTGATCTATAATAGAGGTCAGCAAACTTGGATCTCCAGGTGTTCTTGGACTTCAATTAAGCCCAACTCAGTACAGCTGCTGATCAGGGCTTATGGAAACTAAAGTCCAAGAAGATCTGGAGAGTCAAGTTTGCAACCCCTGATTTAGAACAGCTGTCCCCAAATAGCTGCTGTCCCCGCTTGAAGTATTATACCATAGTTCCTATCATTCTCAGCTAGCACTTCTTCTTTTTCTGTGATTAGCCAGCAACACAAGGTTGCCATTACTGGGGTACGGCAGGTTGTAGTTCAAAAATACCACAATCTTCGAGGAGGCTCTTTCTGTGTACCCCTAACTAACACTGATTGGCCATTGTGGCTGGGAATACTGGGAATTATAGTCCAAAATGTCTAGTACCTGATAGGACTGAACAATGATTAAGCCGTTCACAAAACTTTGCTCATAATCTGAGTTTGGTCCTGATAGGCTCAAAGTTGACTCCACTTTTCATCCTTCATAGGTCAGTAAATGAGTAGTCAGCAAAATACCAATTACCCTGTGTACTGCTCAGAGAGTACTATGGGGCAGTATATGTGTAACTGCTATTTGCCTAGAATTTTACTTTTGTCACTGTAGTCATTACCTTTAAAGCCCTACATGGTAGCGAGCCAGGTTACTTAAGAGACCGCGTCACCCAAGAACATCTGTCCGTCCCACCAGAGTGGACCAGAGGGGCTCTCTGGTTGTACCATCAGCTAGAGAGACGCATCTCTCTAGCACCAGAAGAAGGGCCTTCTCTATGTCCGCTCCAGCCCTATGGAACCTCCTGCCATCCGAGCTGCGTCTCCAGACAGAGTTGCTGTCTTTCAAAAAGGGTGTGAAGACCTGGCTGGCGGGGCAGTTATGGGGTACAGGCCAGTCGGTTGCTCAGGCCTGTTGGCTCATTTGACTCCTCCCCTCTCACCTGTGAGTTTTTAATTTGTGATTTTAAAAAATCTTTTCTCTTTTTAAATCTTTTAATCCTTAAATTTTAAATTTTAACTCTTCTTAGATGGGTGGGTATTTTATTGTGGGTTTTATTGATGATTTTTTAAAATTGTTATTAGTCGCCTTGAGTCATTCATGAGGAGGGCGGCAAAGAAATATGATTAAATAAATAAATAAATAAATTTTGTAAGCCAGAATTTTCCTTTTCATATCAATAAGTTAAAAGCAAACCTAAAGGTTTATCTATATGCCTGGCTTTTTTTCAAATCTAATCATCTAATTAAGTTTTTAACCAACCCTATTACAATTGTGTAGGAGCATAAAGGCATCAAAAATATGCTAATCACAGAGTTGAATATCTGGTTCTACTTCTTCAGTTTCTCCCTCTTTCTTCTCTCCCTGCTATATAATTTTCCTTTGAAAAAAAGACATATCTCAGCAATCTGCTGACACTCCCAAGCCTCTCTTCTTGGTTCTTTATAATACACTTCATAGATGGAAGTCACAAATCATTTGGTTGAGCAAGGCTGGAGCCGAACAAAAGGAGGTCACCCCGTCGGAGTCCCCTCACCCTCAGTGGAATGGCAGGAATTTCTGTACAGTCTATAGTCTGGGGGAGTAATGGCATCAGTAGATGGCTGATTGTTTTTACATCTAAGGCCTGTGCAAGGCCCCAGCTTAAGGCCTGTCAACTGCAGAGGTATTAACCCTAGATCTCTCAGAATGAATGGAAATCTTGAACACTAGGGAGATCATGGAGGAGGGAGTGGGCCCACACTCTATTTTATTAACAGTTTTCCTTTGAAGTGAAAGTTGATTGAGTATTCAGCTTCCTTTCATGGGAACATGTGCTGGTAAGTTGAGCAGATCTCTACCTTCATACAATATTTATTTATTGATTTGTTCCCTAAGCTGGACCACTGATTAATATGCCAATCTGAGATACCAGGATAAAAAGAAAGAAAGAAAAATCCTGTTCATTAAATACAGTTGGACGACAACGACGGTGATTACCTACAGTTATATTCCTTGGTACTATATATACTAAAAGCTCATAGTTGTGTGTGTGGCTCTTCTCTTGTCAATTTCATGACAACCATATAACACAGATCAGGTTTTGTGACTGGTCCAAAGACACTCATTGAGTTTTAAACAGAAATTTGCATCCTTATTTCCTGAGCTGATCTATGTGGGCAGGCCATGCAGCAACAAAATAGACTGAATGACTATAGATAAGACGTGAATAAAATTCTCTTTAGGGTGTTGTTATACATTTCTTTGTGTCTGCAGACATATTCTTACCTGGTGCTATCATTAGAATTTTTGGCTGAGGTAGGAAAAGCCAGTTTGAAATCCCCACTTACATTAACCAACTGTGGGGAGTTGTGAGGTTGGGTGTGAGGGATTCATATTGCTTTGAGCTTTTTAGAGGAAAGCTGGGACAGAAATCAAATAAATAAATCCCAGTAGGTATGTTTTTCACTGCATTGTGTCTCCAGGATCTAATGGATATTCTCAGGTGCTTCTGATCATTCTTGTCAGGAAAATACCAGATCTTAATGGAAAGCTAGTCATACATTTCCCAAGACCTCCAGGATTGTATGGTGGCATGGTATATGTTGTCAAACTGCTAATGATACACATTCAATGATACACACTTTGCATTCAAGTAAACCTTTTAGGAGAGGAAACTTTTTCTGATCAGTTTTTGACTAGTGCCCACCTGAATTAACCCTATTACTCAATTCAAGAGATTTTCCAGATCTGTGGCATTAAAATATATGTATGTTTGTGAATGTTGGAGGCCAGTTTAATGTTAGCCTGGGGACAATTTTTTTAAATAAATCTTGCTCTGACAGCTTCTCTTTTAGTTTAACATATGAGCTCAGGTCCCCTGTGTTCCAGAGCCCAGACCTCTCAGTCCATAAATCCTCCAGGCCAATATCCCAAAGGACATGACTGCTTATATAAATGTATATGTATGTATCATTTCCCTCCTGCTGTGACAGGCGACATTAGGAATCACCACTGCCCAAATATATGGGTGAGTTTTTAATGTACTTCCTGCAGGTTGTTCAAAAGGAAATCTAATTTCTCTTAGTCCTCAGTGACTTTAAGGTGCAATAAAAGAAGACATCCCAGGAGAGCTGTAAGCACAACAGTTTATATACTGTTTTAATGAGTTCAGTTGGTTTTGTTGATGAAGTTAATTTCATTTCCCCTTCCTCAGCTGGTTAACACAGCTGACTTAGACATTTTATCTTGAGTACTTTCCAGCTTTCAATATGAAACAATAATTTACACTACATATTTTTACTGCTTTTTAATCAGGCTTCTCACCTATGTCATTGCTGTCTGTTTAGTGAGGTATTATTTATACATTTATTGTTCAGTCGCACAGTTGATTCTGACCCTTTGCGACCCCATGGACCACTGTCCGCCAGGCACCTCTGTCCTCCATCATCCTCCTCAACTCGCACAGCTCTGTGCCCACTGTGTCTACACTACCATCTAGCCATCTCATTTTGGGCCGCCCCCTTCTTCTTTTGCCCTCCACCTTTCCCAGCATCAAGGCTTTCTCAAGCGAATCTTCCCTTCTCATTTGATGTCCAAAGTACTTTGACCTTCTAAGGAGCAGTCAGGTTTGATTTCTTCTAAGATTGACCTATTTGTTCTCCTTGCTGTCCAGGGGACTCTCAAAACTCTTCTCCAACACCACACTTCAAAGGCATCTATTCTTCTGCATTCAGCTTTCCTTATGGTCCAGCTCTCACAGCCATACATTGCCACCAGGAATACCATTGCTTTGACTATACGAATTTTTGTTTGCAATGTGATGTCTCTACTTTTCACTATGTTCCCCAGGTTTCTCATCAGTTGCCTCCCAAGAATCAGTTGCCTTTTTATTTCATGGCTGCAATCATCATCTGCAGTGAGCTTTGATCCTAAGAAAGTAAAATCTGTCACTGCTTCTACTTCTTCCCCATCTATTTTCCAGGGACTGATAGGGCCTGTTGCTATTATCTTGGTTTTCTTGATATTGAGTCATTGTTGTGTTTTCCAAATCTGCTGGCATATAGAATATAATAATTTGATTCCATCATCTTTTAGGGCTTTGAAAAGTTCAACCTGGATACCATCATCTCCGCTGACTTTGTTGTTTGCAGTGCTTTTTAGGGCCTTTCTGACTTCACTGTCTAGGATGTCTGGCTCAAGTTCAATGTTCTCATCACTGTGAACATCAGGGGTGTTGAGGTCCTTTCTATAGAGTTCCTCTGTGTACTCTTTCCATCTTTTCTTAATCTCTTCTGCATCAGCTAACTTCTTGCCATCGTTGTCCTTTATCATGGTCATTTTTGCTTTAAACTTTCCCTTGATTTCCCCAATTTTCAGTTAATTAATAATGGCTTCTCAGAAAGATATTTCAAAAGATTTCTTCAACAGGTGAAACAACTTATACTCCTCTTTTTATTTTTTTACTTCCCTTTGCCAGAGAATTGGCGGTTGACATGTTAAATTTATGCTTTCTTTCAGTCACCAAACTAGTAAGTACAGTACCTTCTCATTTGCTTAAACTGGAGACTGGGGAGCCATGTCTGTCCCACCCTCTCAGGAACAGAAAAAAGATAGCTCCTCTACAAAAGAGGGTAAATAAGTAATTTGTAAGAAAGGAAAGTGGTATCTTCAACTCTAAGAGGACACAGACAAATTTAAGTAAGGTCAGCCTAACTCAGAGCAGTTACGTTCAGTGAAGTCCTTCATTTTCCACTACTATTCCTCATGCAGAAATATGCATCTTCAGTCAGTGGTGGGCATCAGCAGGTTCACACCAGTTCATTAGAAACGGTAGCATAAATTCTGGCTGGCCGCACCCATCCAAGTTTTGAAATAAAGTAGTCCTAATTTGGGTGCAACACAACCATGCCCACAGTGTGGTAATAAATTTTTTTTTGAGCTGACCACTGTCTTCAGTGTAAGTTGAGTTACATTCAGTCATCTAAAACAAGGGCTGCTCAATTGCACCAATTATGAGAAGGGAGACAGATACTACTGCTGCCATTGCATGTCCACTATAGATCACTACCATAACCCATGCTCTGAAGAACAGCTGCTTAGAATGAAACAATGGGTAAATTGATGATGCTGACAGGCTTCTAAGTCCTGTTTTCCTGCCACAGCTAACATCGCGCAGTTCCTGAACACCTAAATAGAGCTTAATTCAGTTTCAGTTATGAGGATATGGACAAATTTGAAAAATAGTGATCTGAATTCAGTTGTTAGTTATAATTGAGTAGAATCTTCAAATAAATGGGATGTACATAATTGTTAACTCACTATTCAGTGAGTGGTTAAATGGGTCTATTCTACCAGGTCCAGCTATTGAATTTAGTTCTATTAATACTAATAGTGCCTTTGATGTTCTAAAAAATGTGGCCAGAAGAGTTGAAAGCATTCCCATCACTCCATCTTTCAAATTAGGTGTCTCCTTATTATATTATTACATTCGAGCAGTTTGGAAAAGAAACCCTTGCAGAGCTTTTTGGGTTCAGTGAAGTGAAGTGTAATCTAAGTGAAGGTTTACAAGTTCTGAAATGGGTTTTCAATAGCTTGTGACCAAACATCTGAAAATGTTTGTGGAGAAGATGGGACACCAAGTCTCTACTTTTGTTGCTGTTGTTCAGTCGCACAGTCAATTCCGACCCTTTGCGACCCTATGGACCACTGCCCACCAGGCACCTCTGTCCTCCACCATCTTCTCTACTTTAGCCAATATTAAAGCTAAAGTGTAATCAGATCTTGTGTAAATATAAATTAACTTTAAAAAAAATACTACTGTTAGGAATTATAAGATCAGCAGGGAAGTTTTATCAAAGGCAGAATGCAAAGTGTGGAACTATAAGCAGTTAAATTCAGCAGGAATTAATACCCAGTTATATAGTACTATATGATGGCTTTTGTTAATTATAAATAATTTTTGCATCAGAGTTTTATTGGTTCTAGTCACTGAAAAGTTAAAGAACCAAGAAAGGAATAGTGTAAAAAAGAGATATAAAAATCAACTGCTTAGTCCTGTAAATAGCAGCATTATTGTGCATTACAAATTCAACAGCATTCAGGTTTTTTTAGACAAAATGTGGCCAAATTCCTCCTGCCTGTTAATGCCAGCAAAACACAAATGGAATAAATTAGGGGGGGGGGGAGGATTTGCGTCAAGTTAAGAACTCATAGTAGACATTGTTTGTTGCACACTGAGTTTTCTGACTCAGCATGCAACTGATAATGACTGTGATGATTTCTCAACTTGAGGCAATTTGGTTCTGAAAGCAATGCCATTTGTATAGCTATGAAGTTGGATTTTGGCATGTGTCTTTTAAAAGAATCTTTTATTTAAAATCCCTACTGGAGAGGCTTCCAGCCTGCTTTATATTGATCAGTAGAAAACAAAGGCTTAAATAATATGCAATGCTGACTTCTTTATGTGTTATAACAGAGCTTCCTTGTCCCACTGCATATTAAATGAAACCAAATTCTGCTGAAGTAGTCATGTAGAAATTGTGCCATGCCACCAAAACAGATGCTGTGAAGTTGTTTTATATTCTGAAAACAGAGTCCTTTGGTTTCCTGTGTATTGCAATACAACTACAAAATGAGCAATTAATGTGCTCTAGTCTCTTGACTTTCCTCTTAGCTTTTTGATCAGAAAGAATAACCAGCAGAGTGATGTTCATTTCAGGTGATTGTAAGTATCCTAAGCAAACCTGTTTAGATTAAGCCTCTTATTTCTGCTCTAGGCACCCTCCATTTATAAATAGCCAGTCAGATTCATTTTGAAAATCACAACTTGGTCTTCTTGATATTCTGCTTTCATGAACAAGATGTGCTACTTCCTGAAGTAGAACAGCAAATGGTTTCTTCCCCACCACTTATGTCCATGATGGCGAACCTTGGCACTCCAGATGTTCTTGGACTTCAATTCCCATTCCACAGGAATGGGTTTACTGCAATTCATCTGGCCCATGCCACCCCTTGTCACTCCAGGAAGTGGAAGTAAAATGCACCCGTACGTTTTACTTCTGCTTCCAGGAGTGACGAGGGCAGCATGGGCCAGATGAATTGCAGTAAACCCATTTGTGTGGATTCACAGGGGCTTCTGCGAATTGAAGTCCAAGAACATGTGGAGTGCCATGGTTCGCCATCACAGACCTATGTCAAAGTGTATATGACCAAAAGTCAACCAATTGAGACAGATTAGTTTTGAAGCAGAACATCAAATAGATATTTAGTAATGAGATTGATCTTTAAAAGCTCTACTTGTCCCAGGCCGGGGGGGGGGGGATTATGTTAAGATAAATGAAAGAACTTACAATTGCTGTTCTGTCATAATAGCTAATTTTATTGCCTGAAGCTGCTGTTTTCTCTTAGGGATAATGAGGTGCTGTTTTTATAAATTGTAAGGATCCCTTGCATTCAACAGAGCCATGCTTTAATAACTTGTAAGGATCCTTTGCTTTTTAACAGGAAATTTCAGCAGAAATAATTCACCTTTTGAATATCTATCTGCAATAAAATGCCAGAATATAGACAATATCCAATTCAATTCCCAGCAGCCATCTGATTTATTCAGATTCCTCTTCTGAGCTTAAGGTGGCTCCCCCCCCCCCCCGTATGGAACTCTATGAAAGCTTAACACATGGGGAAAATATATCTTGTTTCTGGTACTTCAAGAAGCCAAGTGATACTAGGGTGAATAAATAGAATAGAACTGTACATTCAGTGTTTTTGGCTCCAGAGCCAAAGTAGAGTCCAAAAATGAATTTGAAGATCTATTTCTTAATGTTTTTGGCAGGTATTTATACAGTGACAACTTTGCAGCTCTAAAAAGAACAAGATTGAGAAAGAAATGCTACCATATAGTATGTGAAAAATGTTCAAAATAAGGATTGAATTATGCCTTTATTGGGACACTAAAATATCACATAAATATGAGTTTTCAAGGTCTTCTAATCAATTTGGGCACTGCAGAGCTTGAGAGGGGAAAGAAAAGTCAAAAAATACTTTGGCTAGATATTGTAGCCACAGCATAGAAGTTAATTTAAGTTCCAAGATGGAAACTACAAACACGAATAATCAGTTTCATATAAAATCGATTGTCATTTCTCTGTCTCTATAGGCATCTATTGTGATTTCCATAGATCAGTCTGCAGCTCAAAGGCTGGTCCCTTTGAACTTCAGGTTCATGAATTTTGAATAGTTGTGTAGAAACAAGGAGGTCATTTCTCCCACTTTACAGAGAACAGGCTTCTGTTAGATTATATCATCTATAGTGTAGGGGAGCCAGGCTGGCCAAGTTATCCTTCTATGGCAATAGAATAGACCATACTACCAGCAACTCAATGCTGAGTGTCAGGTAGGGGTTAACTAACCTGACAACCCTGAGGACTAATGGCTTGTGTCCCAAAGTCCACAGGGAAGGGTGATGGTCCCCAAGTGTATTAAATCCCACTTGAATCCATCTTGATGGAGGGCAGCAGCTTCATCACTCCTGGGGCTGAGGAGGACTTTGTGTGTTAAAAGGGTTCAGGACCATAAAGTGACTTGTGGAACTGGATCAGTGGTACAGGTGTCATGCTGCGACATGGAAGGCAGGTGAAGAACAACTGCATTATATTCTCAGGCCAGTCTTCATAGCTGATCACCATGAGAATTTGGATATGGCAGAACAACAAGGAGAAAAAGTGTAGGGGAGTCCAGCCCAGGCTTGGCTGAAAAACAAATATCAGAAGGCAGAGCAGGGGTCTTGAAGCTGACCATCAACAGTTAGCACATGTACAGAATCTGAGAACACACACTGGTCATTTTGTCTTCTGCTCCCTGGTAAGGTGCACTGTATTTCTGTTTAAATTTTCGTATTTCACAATTTGTATCTATCTATAGTAATTGGAATATACAAATCTACACACTCTTTTTTATGACCTATTTCTTCTTTTTATATTTTATAAGACTAGACGTAAGCAGCCACTCATTGTAGAAGAGGGAATTTCTCAGTCCTGCAGAATTACAACATCAGTTGTCCTGTCTGTCATGCCCTCTTCTGTACAACCATTCTGTCCACGTTTGCAATCTCCAGCAAAACATCAAAGCCAAATTAATTTTCCCATACTTTGGACAAGCAATATGTTTCTATCTGGCCTATTATGTTAGGTTTGTTTAGAGAGTAGGCCTTAACTGAGCTAACCCCACTACGGTGCAATTATTTGATAGCACTAAATTATGGGAAAGTAGTTTTTCTTATTGCATGCCCTACATTAAAAAAAAAAACGAGCTCAGAACAAGTGTGACAGTTACTCTGCCATCTCACAGAGGAATAATTAGTGTGTTTCTCCCTTGAGGAAAATAGATAAATGCTAGCTATAAAAGCAACAGAACATTGCTTTTCTATGAGTATAGATCAGAGCTGCAATTAACAATTTGAAAGAGATGTGTGTATGTTTCCCAGGTTTGTTGGGTTGCTTGTGCATGTTTGAGCCTTTGCAGGAGAAAAGAAAATATAAAGTCTCAGAATGTGGTCGTCTTCCATTATGTTCAACCACGTTTATCTGGGGATAAATCTTCAAAGCCAGCCCAAGCAGTAGAATCTTCAAATGTGTTTCCCACATTACAACAAACTAATAATGGGAGCATATCTTTCACCATTTTAGGGACACAGTCTGGCTTTGTGGCATACACAGTACTGTTCTTGCACACTTTGGTAGACACTTGTTTATCAGTTTCTCAAATGCTGCAGCACAGCAATGACATCTGCACAAGGATTGTTAGGTCAACAACCTCACATTCCCTGACTTCTGAGGGCTAAAGCTTGAGAGCTGGGTGGAACCAGTGATGGGATGACAAAAATTCTACTACCACGCCATGACGTCACGGACGTCATGGGCGTGGCCAATGGCATGATGTCATGACGTCACGGCCGACGTCATGACGTCATGACGTTGTGGGCGGGGCCAAAATAAAAATAAATAAAAAATAAAAATAAACATACACACACACCCCTCCCTCTCAGCCCACCCACCCAGACACAAATAAATAAATAAAATAAAAACAACCACCCACCCAAAACACAAATAAATTACCCACCCACCCCAAATAAAAACCCCTCGCTTACCTTTCTTGGGACCCGGCACCCCGATTGCTGTCCACAGCCGCCGCCGCCGCCGGAGCTGCCTGCACCCCTGTGGCGTCCTCCTTGGGCCGGTACCTTTTTAGCCCGGCTCCGGCCATGGCGAGGGGCGACGGGCAGCCGTGGCTGCCGCGCCTCCCTGGGCCGTCCCCATGCCGCACCGCCGCCTACAGCTTCCTCCTCCGCAGCGCGCGGCAGCCGAGCTCAAAAGGGACCGACCCAAGAAGGAGTCCACAGGGATTCAGGCAGCGGCAGCTCCGGCGGCGGCGGGCGGCGGCTGTGGACGCCGGGTGCAGGCACCCGGCCCACAGGCGCCCGGCGGAGGCGGCGGCAGCGGTGTACCCCGCCGGGCGTCCCCAGGGCATGGGGCTTGTCAGCAGCGGACGGCCGAGGCAGCCCTCAACGTGCCGCGGGGAGGCGCCCCCCTCAGAGGGCTGCTGTCGCCGCCGCTGCCCTGAAAGTTCTAAATGTTTTAAAAATCGGAGCAAAATGGCTCCAATTGACTGCGCATGCGCAGAAACTCAATCTGACGCATGTGCAATGCGTCAGATTGAGTTTCTGCACATGCGCAGTCAATTGGAGCCATTTTCGCTCCGATTTTAAATTTTTTTTTTCTTTCGGTCAGGCGTCCGGAACCGGACGCCCCAAAAGTGGACTTCCCCTCACGGAGAACCCTCCGGGATTGGTCTTACCGGTTCCAGAGATCCGTCTAGAACCGGTGACATCCCATCACTGGGTGGAACCTTGACAAACCATGGAATATTGTAGAAGAGGAGGTGGTAAAGAGTGTCTGGAGGGAGCTGGATCTCTTCTAAGTCATGTAGATCAGTGTTCCCCAACCTTTGGCTTTTGGACTTCATTTCCCAGAAGCCTAAGTCAATCCCCCAAAGCACTGATCAGCCAATGTACTGAGTTAGGCTTCTGGGAACTGAGGTCCAAAAGTCAAAGGTTGGGGAACACTGATGTAGATGGAGGCTGGTATAATATTTCTATTAAACTTTTCTATTTAGCTTTTTATTGATTTTAAGTTTAGGATTTTTATGATGTTCCTATTGCGGGGATGATTTTATGTTGGGTTTTGTAATGTTTGGTGTAAGCCACCCAGAGTCGCCCCAAAGGCAAGGGGGCAGCAGTACAAATTTAATAAATAAATAAATAAATAAATAAAACTCAGCCAGCAAAATATCTTGCGTTCACTGCATTCCTATGAGAAATTTGGTTAAAGTAATTTTTGTTGTAAGAAATGTCCTGGAGAACGCATTAATTACATTAACTGAAATTCCACTGTACTTTGGAGAAGGCTATCAGAGAGTAAACAAAAAAAGAAAAGAAAAGAAAAACAAAAATATTGTAGTACTTTAAAGACTCACTGTTGTATTTTAATGTTAGCTTTCATGGCTCAAGTCCACTTCATGAGACATAGGAGTGAGCAAGTGGCTACACTATCCCCTAAAAGAAAGTGACAGAAAAAGATTCTGCAGGATTAGTTGTATACTTTTTGCTATTAAAGTCGCAGTGGACTATCTATGACTTTAATAGGGAGCTACATAGTCCTTTGTGGACTGTAAATTTCAAACACGCTTATTCACCATGCTTATTCAGCACACTGATACACACAGAGACCTAGAGCAGAGGTAGGTAGGCTTCAGACATGACAAATCTATTTTATTTTCCTCTATAATCTCATGGTCCATCAATCATAGACAGATGCAGCATTTTGATGAAGGGGTGTTTCAGTACTCTTGGAATTAAGCCTGCCTTGTATTCAAGAACCCATTTCATAGTCTTTTCAACACAAATATATTCTTGGTTTCCTCCCAGACATTACTTATTTCAACAAACGGAAGTACCCGACACTTGTTGTTGTTGTTTTGAACCCATTGGAAGTTGGAAATTCTTTCCAATTTACTACAGTCACCCAAAGATCTACCAATAGACTCCTATCAACCTTCTCCCCACCTGTGATTTGCACAGTTGTATGATGTATTTGATACCACTTAGCAATTGAAAGTCTTGTTTAAAAGCAGGTCAATCATAAAACAAAATAAATGAACTCCAATGAGTATGAAAAGTTCTTCTGTGTAAATGAGATACTTTCAGCATTTAAGGAATTCCCATTTCTAATTATGTGCTCTCTTTAAAGTATAATTTAACTCTCAGATGGTTGATTAATTTACCTTTCTGCACTATTATTTGAACATTTCTTATTAAAAATACTTTGGCACAGGTCAATGCCCTCAAGTAGCATTTTCCCTTTTTAAAATGCTATCTCAATGGCTAGGTAAGTGGAGTTGAAAGTGTACATACATCAACTTGAAGAAATAATGTTTGGAAATAAAACTGCTTCATTTTGAATGTTGAATCTAATGGTGGCATTTGTGAAAGTGACACAATATTTACGCTGTTGGCTTTAGTCCTGGCCAGGGCTTCTGGAAATAAACAGATGTCTTGTTAAATAGCGGGGGAGGAAAATGCATAGGAAAAATGTCTTGACATATTACACAACATGTGCAAATAAAACTCAGGAAAACTCAGGAATTAATAGATCTTTTTGAGATTCTGAGTCAGTCCTAAAAGGAATCACATTGACTATGTTTTTCAGAATGTCTGGGAGCCACTTCCCATGTTGCTTTTTCCTACCTAGTAATAGATCTTATATAGAGAAGGGCCAGGAAAAGGGCAGAGATACACAGCTTTAAAAAACTCAAATATCAAGACATATTTCCAGTGTTGCAACCAGACTTCAGGTGACTTTACACAAAGAAAGTCATTTGCAGGGGCAATGAGCTGATAAAGATTATTCATATGATGCTCTGAGGGGAAGCAGGGAGTTTTATTCCACTAAGTCCTCATTATTCTTTGGAACAATTTCTGAATTCAGAGAAATATTAGAGAGGTGTCATTAGTTAAACTGGACATATTTTTTTCTGTCTGTTTTTTTGGCACTTTGAACAGGGCTTTCAGGAAAAAAATATTGAAATCTTAACCTTTTCCCAGCAATTAAATTAGCATTTTTTTACAACAGAACCTTTAGAAGGTGTGTGTGTTTGTGCACATGCACTATTATGGGATAATATATTCCTTACCACAAACCACTCTGCAGGGAGCAATTATTTATTTATTGTTTTAGTATAATGTAAGCTGTGTTCAAAGACCATTCCTGTATATGATGTGTGACTGAAGGAGCAGCTGGAGTAATGGGAAATATTTGGGGGAGCACAGAAGCCATCAAGAGTGAATCTATCAAATTCCTAACAAGAATATGACAACAAATATGGAAAAGAGAACTATGGCCCATGGACTGGAAATATCTAGTGGCTACTGGAGTGCACCAAAGAATTTCAGAAGAAGATCAGTCTATGCCCATGATGGTGAACCTTGGCACTCCAGATGTTCTTGGACTTCAATTCCCAGAAGCTCAAGGCCCCATGAATCCACACAAATGGGTTTGCTGCAATTCATCTGGCCCGCACCACGCCGCCCTTGTCACTCCTGGAAGCGGAAATAAAACGTGTCCGTACGGGCTCTTTTTACTGGCTCTTTGGCTGTAAACAGAGATGAGCACCGAACCTTAGAGTCAGATATGACTGGCTTTTGAGCAAAGACAACCTTTACCTTTACTAGAACATATACAGAAAGCTAGATTAGAGTAAGATGAATGAGGAGTGAAAATTGGTTAGAAAAAAACATCAATTATTTAAGATACTGTACTTAGATGACACCTTGCTCCTGCCACCACTGTCAGAATCAGCCATGGATTCATTTATGGCAGCCATAAATGGTGAGGGGACAACCAGTCTGCCCCCCTCAACTGTTTGAGAGAGCATGACCTGGCCCCCAACTTCAGAAGGTTGAGAACCCCTAAACTAGAAGAATCAAATGAATAGTCTGCCACAAAGTACCATCCTGAAACCGTTACTTTCTAACATTTATACAAATGATCCACCAGAGTCTCATACTCCAGTTGATGATCCTGCTTGACATTCCGAGGAAAACCTTTGGATCCATTGAGCACCAGCTAACTTTTGCTTTAGAAGGTAGGATTTTGGAACATTTCCCCGCCCCAAAGTATTTGGGCATTACCCTGGATCAAACTCTGGCCTACAACATTGTCTATACACCAAATAGAAAATTGTCATGTGAAATAACATACTTAGGAAACTGGCTGGGTCAGACTGGGGTAAACAACCACAAACATTTTTGTCTCTGTGCTACTTCATAGCAGAATATGCTAGTGGCGTATGGTATAAATCAGCACATGTCAAACAAGGAGATGTAGGTCATAATGAATCATTCAGGATTACTGGCTGCCTGAAGAAGTCTATTATTTACCCCTCTGGAGCATGTCGATGCTAGCAAACAAGGAATGAAATAAGACAATTCAGTCTCTAAACCATCCATTTCATGCACACAGACCTCGCAGATGATAGCTAAAATCAAGGAAAAATATTTTGAACATCTTTCAGGCTCTAAATAACAAACCAGAAGATAAAGGTTGCCCTTGGTCAAAAGCCTGTTGTGTCTGATTCTAGAGTTTGGTGCTCTTCTCCATTTACAGCCAAAGCTCCAGTACTGTCTACGTCTACAGACATTTCTGTGGACATGCAACAGGCATGACTAGACACCGAAGTGCAAAGAACACTGTTACCTTCCCACCAAAGTGGTCCCTATTTATCTACTTGCAATTTCTTGCTTTCGAACTGCTAAGTTGGCAGGAGCTGGGATAGAGATGGGAGCTCACTCCGTCATGTAGCACGCAGATCTCGAACTGCTGACATGCTGATTTTTCTAGTCGTCATGTTCAGTGTCTTAACCACTAAGCTACCACAGTCGCTAAAACAGAAGAGGCTAGAGTCTAGAGACTGTAGACCAGTGATTCCCAATGTGGGGTCCATGCCCCACAAGGGGAGTTCAATTCCCAGAAGCCTACATTGGCTGATCAGTACTTTGGGGAATTGACTTAGGCTTCTGAGAACTGAAGTCCAAAAACCAAAGGCTGGGAAACACTGCTGTAGACTAAACCTATGAAAAACAGAAACAGCACACCTTGCTGAATGGATGAATGCCAAAGTGTTTTTCCCACCAGGACAAGATTCTGGCTGGATTGTCTGGAAGTCACTAATGGATTCTAAAGTGAAATAGAAAGATGAAAGAAAAACCAAATAAAATGGAGCTACTTGGATACAGAATAAATTGTCTACGGATGTGGAGAAGTGCAAACTATGTAGCATTTATATGCATACAATTATGCCCCACAATGTACAAAAGAAAACCTAGAAAATGGCTAAGGTAGTACTAGCGGAGTAGCCCACATCTGGTGAGGGGGAAAAAATCTAATTATTTTAACATTTTGATTTGTTTTGAATCTTATTTATATTTCATGTACTGTTTGTACAAAATTGAAAACTGTGTAATTCTCTGACACAAAGAAAGAAAGATGGACAGAAAGCAGCAAAGTTGTCTTGAAATGACTTCTGTTGAAAGTGATAGAAGAAAGTGCCAATGCAAGACTCCAGTTGAACATTAAGAAGAGAAAAATCATTACTTCTTTTTAATTCTGATGTTTTTAGTGATATTGAGTATTTAGGTTTTATCTCTGTTTTTATCTGGATGTAAGCCGCCCAGAGTCGGGTCCTCCCGATTGGGGCGGGGTATTAAATTTAATAAATAATAATAATAATAATAATAATTACTAAAGAACTATGCAATTTTAATGTTGACAGTGAAGAAATAGAAATTATTAAGTATTATGTATCCCTTGGTTCAATCATCAATTCCATTTGAGACTGCAGTCAAGAAATCAGAAGAAGACTAAGACTTGGAAGAGTGACACTGAAGGAATTAGAAAAGATCAAGTGTAAGGATGTGTCATTAGAAACCAAGATAATCCACATTCTTGTACAGTATTTGCATTCACTGTGAATGGGTGAGAAAGCTGGACAGTAAAGAAAACTGATGGGGGGGGGATGGTTTGTTTGAAATGTGGTGCTGAAGTAGAGCTTTGCAGATACCCTGCATTGCTGGAAGGATGAACAAGTGGCTTCTACAGCAAATGAAATGTGAACTCTCTTTGAATGGGAAAATGATGAAACCAAGTCTGTCATACTGTGGAGGCATGTATCATGAGAAGGCAAGATCTGCTAAAGAAGAAATAATGCTAAGAAAAATTGAAGGCAGCAAGGCAGGAGATGTAGACAGAATATGAAATTGATAGACTTAATAATAGAAGCCACAGCCTTGAGTTTACAAGAGATGAGCAGGGTTGGAAGACCTGACATTTTGCCATGAGTTGGAAGTGGCTTGATGGTACACAACAACAAACTAGGTTGTCCTCTTCTGAGAGGCTGACTATATTAGTGTTAGCCTGCTGTTTAGAGCATGAGTTCTCAACCTTTTAAAGCCAAGGTCTGGGTTACGCTCCCTCAGACAGCTCCAGGGGCTGGATGGCCATTTTGCCTTTCCTCCACCACATGGCACTTCCTGGTGTGGTGGAGGCAGTGGGGAGGCACATGAAATGGTGCCATGGGCCACATCCAGCCCACAGGCCTCAGGTTGAGAATCCCTGGCTTAGAGCATTGCAAAGATGGGCTGGTGCACTCTTAAAGATGGCAATTGGAAAGCAACCTATTCCCAAAGCATTCCTTCCCATGCCTTTCCTGCCTCTGTTAAGAGGCTTCTGCATTTTTGGTGTGGAAAAGATTGCTCTGCTTTGGTTCATCTCCAGCACATGCGATTGCCGGCAACATACCAAAAGAAGCCTTTTTCTTTCAATTTGTGAATACTGTACTGTATTATGAAGTGGCTTCTTCTTCTGTATCTAGACCAGATGTGAAACTGCCAAAATGAAGCCACCTTTTGGTGAGTTCATTCTGCAGTTCCTTTTGCCTGACTTAGTGTGAGAAAAATTAGCTAGCAACACAAGGTTGCTGATACCAGGGTACACTCAATTGTGGTTCAAAAGTACCACAATTTTTGAGGGGGCTCTTTCTGTGTATCCCTGTGAAGTGGCTTCATAAGTGAGCTATTTCAGGGTATTGGCAGATTAATCCTTTCCCTTGCTCAGCTGAGGACAAGGGAAGTGATTCCCCCCTCCCATTGTATATAGAGTAACTATTGCTGATGTGTTGCATTAGTATTTAAAGCCTTGTCTTAAAGCACCAGGAGAGAAGTCATTCATAGCTGAATCAATAGCTGAAGCTTTGGTTGTAGGCAGTTTCTTGAATGGTCATCTAGAAGAAGGCAAAGAAAAGATTTTTGTACAACTGATGCAGCGTATCAGCAATAGACTATATAGCAGGAGTTCTCAAACTTTGTAAGCCGGGGTTGGGTCACACTCCCTCAGACAGCTTTGGGGGCTGGATGGCCATTTTGCCCCTCCTCCACCACATGGCACTTCCATGGCACCATATATGGTGTGATGGAGGTGGTGGTGGTGCCACATGAAATGGCACCACGGGCCACATCTGGCCCATGGGCCAGATGTTGAGAATCCCTGCTTTATACACTCTAAAACCATTTTTTCCACTTTCTGTGCCCTCTGCAGAGCAGGACTTCTCTAGAGTCATATACGTACTGTATAACCTAAAAGTTGTTTTCTTTGGCAATACTCTGATCTCTGCACAATCAAGGTGCTTCCTGAAAGCAGAAGTCATTGCATCAATGTTTCAAACTGCACAGCCTTGTGATTGTATACCAGCTGGTAGACAATTTACATTAATCAGTTACTCTAGTCATTGCCTGGATGTTTATGTCAGCAATATTTTACAAGGCAATTACCTGCATCTGAATCCCATCTCATTGAGTTCCAGCCCTTACAACCAAGAACACTATAAACTTGTCACATAAACGTTGTACTCCATGTATTTGAGGAAGTAGATTGTAATAGATGAAAACTCACACTGAAGTAAATCTGTAAGTCTTAAAGTTGTAACACTAATTATGTTTTTGTTTCTGGCTTTTATGAACTCTCTGTGTTGTGATTAAATGGGAATGTACATTACAGAAGTGAAATATTGTTAAGAGATTCGAGCAATCCAGCTAAAAAGAAAAGTATACAATGCTTGAGTTTTTTAGATTAGGCAAGAAATAAGTACATCAAAGGTTAGAGCTTTATAAAATTAATTGTATTATGAAGATAGTGGACAATGATGATTTTTTTCCACCGTCTCTCTGAATTCTAAAACCTGGTGTCAAAAGTCACTTCATAAAAAGGAACTTCATGTAGCATAAGGTTAAAGTATGGGATACTCTGCCATAAACCACAGTGATGGCTACCATTGTGGGGACAGTATACTGGATTAGGTGGGCTTTTCTTGTACAGCAGGAGTCCCCAAACTTTTAAAGCTGGGGACTTTTAAAGCCAGACTGTTGAGGGGCAGGCCTGGTGGTCCTGCTACCACACTGCTGCCACTGCTGCCACTGCTGCCATGGGCCGTCGTTTGGACATACCTGGTTTAATCAGAGAAAATGGCAGCTTAAAATCTATCTCATCCTGTTGCAAAACAGATTGCAAGGTGCGTTTTACTTCTGCTTCTGGTGGGAACCACATGACTGGCCTGCTGAACCACATGACTGGCCTGCAGCCCAAAAAGTGTGGGCACCCCAGTCTACAGCATTCAATTTACAAAAGAAATTACCTGATTGAAAATGAGATAAGAGTAATCTGGCAGGATTTATTCTTGACAAATTCATGTTGGTTTCTAGTTATTACTGCATTGTTTTCAAGATACTTGCAGATTGACTAGCTTTATAATCTGCTCCAGAGGATTCTCTGGGACTGAGATCTGGCTGGCTGATCTGTAGATCCCTGGTTCCTCCTTTTTTGCTTAAAAAAAAAAAAGACAGGGACCCAGCACTAACTCCTTATTTTATCAGTTAAACACAGTAGAACCATTTATAACAAATGCCTTGTACAGTGAAAAAATTGTACAATGAAGAGGATTTGAAAAAACCATTGTGCCCTGTATAACAGAAATCATACAATGAAAATCTCTATGGGAAAACTCATACAATGAAAATTTTTGTTGCATGATTTTTCCCATAGAGTTTTTCATTGAATGATTTTTCCCATAGGGATTTTCTTTGTACGATGCATGCATTGTATAACCGGTGTGTGTGTGTGTCATATAACGAAGTGCCTCATAGAACGAATTATTTTCCTTATACGGGGTTCTACTGCACTTCTCATCCAAACATAATCACAGGTTGGCATTCCTCTTGAAAATGGTAGTGGTAATATTTGTGAAGTGTTCAATCACATGGTATATTTTCATAGAAACAAAATCCAAAATAGGATTATACAGGTAAGATTAGGCTCTACATACTTAATGACTGGAATTAACAGGGATTTTAGCAACACCTTCAGTGAGTCTCTTTATTTTCACCTTTCCTGTGTAGATATGATTTATGCAAAGAGGTAAGTTGCTGCACTTGGATTGTGTGACAGTGTGACCCCTACTCAACTCCCACATGCTAACATTGGGACAGCCAGAAAAGAGACAAGTAGAAAGTAATTCTGCCCACTCTGTTCTTATGAAAAGAGTCCTAGGATTTCAAAGAAGTGATAACATTTTAATCATCCTTTACCTTTTCCCATCAGAAATCAACACATGAATTGGTTCCAAGCCAGGGGAGAGAGATAATGCAGAACATTGAGAAAGATATCTTAGTTCTGTAAACTTTAGTAAATGTGCTGTGTAAGTAAGGTCCTGGGTTCAACTGGTCTCTCTAGGTAGCAACTGCTGTGGAATATGTCTTCTTATTATACTGTGGAAAGCGACCACCAGTAAGACTAGAACATAGCTTAAATGGAGAAATGTCCACAGGATATTCACTTGTGCTCACTACCATTCATGTTTATTGAAAAACAACCATGACAATTATTTTGTCTTTGGTGGGCAATGGTTAATTGGTGAAAAGGGGAGTCAGCTTCTGAAAATTTCCCTTGCCATCAATTTGAGTAATTAAATATGTGCTTGATTTCCTGCCAAGAGCTTCCACTTTTTTGATACAGGTAGGATCTCTCAATTTTGTTTTGTTTCCATTGCATGTAATTGCTGGAAATGAACTAAGCATATCTTTGCTATAAATTTGCTTATCTCTTTGAATTTCCCATCTTGTGAAGCTACTTCACAATAATGGAAAATTAAAACATTTCTTTGCCTTTCATTCATGTGCTACATCACTTATGAAAATGAAAATAAAAATGACAACCTCCTCCTAGAACCTGTTGGCTGAATCCACTGTCAGCCAATATTCAGAAGTCAATTTGGCTGTGAGCCAGTTCTGGAAGGAACTTTTCAATTTTTTTAAAAATAAGTGATGAAGCACATCAGTAATGCTCTAATACAGTGTAAAAAAATTACTTTCTCTACCCTTCCATGGACAAGTAGAAGAAATGTTTAATTTCTCAATATTATAAAGTGGCTATTTTAAACCACTTCAAGATACAGTATGGAAAATTTAGAGAGAAAGCAGCCAGACGAAATAGGGTGGTGGTGGTGGTTCTTCTTCTTCTTCTTCTTCTACTACTACTACTAGGTCACTATGAAGATCACACCAAATGGCATCTCAGACCTCAACTCAACCTCTAGTGACCCTAGCCTGACCCATTTCATTGAATCCCTGTACTTGAGATATTCAGCTAGACTGAGAATGGGGTCATTAGCCTCACTTCTGGAAATTCACTGAGCCATTTGTTACGTGCCTGAAACTATAACAAAATTTTGGATTAGCATCTCAATCTACCCAGGAAAGTCCTATCACTGAGAATTATCCCAAGTAAATGTTCAAAAGCTTTATAGGCTAATCTGTGATGTTCTGACTGTTTTAGAGAAAAATTTGTCTGGAGTCAGTAGATTCTATAACGGTGTAACTGGCAAGGCATATGGACTTCAAACTACAATAATGTTTTGCTTAAGAAGGCTTATGTACTGAGTTTATGTCTTATAAGATAAGATGATATTTTCTCCAAAACACACTTCAGTATTAGAGAAAACATTAAGTAAAATTATTACAACATGAACTCATTAGTACATTCAAGTTTAACTAGGTAAAAGAAGCTTGGTCTTTTCAAGGTCATGTTAAGGTCAGAAATGAATTTTAAAATATTGGGCATTTTGACATATACTATTAAAGTAAATCAGTGAAACTTGCAATTAGAGGTATGTTATTTGCTTTTTGTGTGTATTGCCTATTCTAGCTGATTAAATGTAATTTTTGGTTTGTGAAATTACAGCATGACTAACTCCTGTGATTTTTTCTTTAGGACTTAGCTATAGTAAGTCTCTCAAGATCTCAGTTTTCTTTAAAATAAAGAAAGTCCTCAGGCTTAAACACACCCTTGAATAAATCTCATGGTGTTTATGATCCCTCATATTAACCTTCCCTCCTGAGAAGAAAAAAGAAATTACGACCAAAGAAAGACCCTAAAATTTCAGAAACTGTAAATCAAATAACCTTTTTAAAAAATCTCATAATTAGAGACCTATCCTATGTCCTCCATGTGTGTTTTCTTGGGCATCTGGAGTTGGCAATTCTGCACTCAATGCCTAATAAGAGTTGTGCCTCCTGTGTAAGCAAAGAAGCATTCTGTCAGCTGTTCCCAGTCAGTGTTTATAATAAATGACCACATGTTGTTAAGAACTGTTTGCATTAGCCATTTTTGAAAGAGGTTATCTTTTGGGTTGACCAAAAAACAAACTTGAATGAGGTACGCCCACACACTTTTTAGGTACAGACATCCTGCTACGGTAATGGAGTAGATCGTACAGCCAGTAACTTAATGTTGAGTGTCAGGCAGCAGTTAACTAACCTGACTCCCTAAAGGGACCAGTGGCTATGGGCAGATGAGCCCCTTTAGGTGGGGTGATGGCCCCCCTCAGTGGAAGAAATGTCACTCAAAAACATCATATTTGACCCAACAGCATAATGGGTGAAGGACGTACTCTGATTCCTAACAGTCATGGAGGTGGAAGAGGCCATGCCAGATGGACTGGCTGTGAAGTCATGCCTTGATAATATCCTCAAGTCTGCATCAGTCCATTACAGTCCCATGTTAAATCCTGCATGTCTCGTTTCATGTGTGCTGCAGGAAATGGCTCTGAGATCATAGCGTGTGGGTCACTTCATGGCAAGCTGTGATCCACCTTAAACAAATTCACAGCAGTGACATTTTTCCTGCTTCAGGAAAAAATGCATTCTCGGATACAAGTTGCAGTCGACGACAACAGGGACAATTTTCAGCTTCTTCCTCTTCTTCTTTGCTTCTTCTTTTACCCCATCGGGTATGGACAGTTTTCAGCACAGATGGGGAAAACTGGTTTTTGCCAACAGTTCATTGAGCATGCCTGGACACTTGGCCATGTTGAAAAGAAGACAGGGCTGCTACATCTTTAAGAGTTCTAGGTATCAGCAGCAAGTGATGTTTGCAGGATGAGCTACTCCTACAAGCTTAATTCAAGTTTGTAGTGTTTGTTTTTTTAATTGTATTTTTAAAATATTGTTGTTTGTATATTGTTATGTTAGAAAAGATCCTGAGTAGAGATGCTCTAAGTTGGGCAATAAAAACATAGAGACAGACAGACAGCTTCAAGAGACCTTGCCTCTTTCCCTTGTGACCATCCATCTACTGCCTGCAGGTAAATGTTGATAAGGTTGTACAATTTATATTAAATATACCAAAGGAAAAGCTTCTGATCTTTTCTCTGAATCTCCCCCCCCACACACACACACACCTGAAAATGACACTTTGTAAATGATGTATATGCACCGAGCTGACTGCCAATCATTCTTGGCCTCATGTATCTTTAAAATATATCTTTGGTAAGTTGCAATCAGTAATTGTGTAATTTAGTGTATAAGAGAGTGGCTGTTTCATTTGGATGGTAGGGTATAAATCTATAAATCTACTCAGGGCTGGAGTGGCTCAGTGGTTAAGAAGCTCACCTTGTTAGCTGGAAGGCTGGCAAGTTGGCAGTTTGAGACCCAGATACTGCATGACAGATTGAGCGCCCATCTCTGTCCCAGCTCTTGGGGACATGAAAGGAGCCTCATTTGGGCGTTCCCTGAGCTGAGTTTCATCCACAAAAATCCTTTCAACCCAGAATATTTTCTGACAAAAAATATTATTATAATCTAAATAAATACATCTACAGAGATTTCTTAAATTATGAAAATGGAGTTCCAAAAGTTATACCTTTTGTATACATGCATATCAGGATTTTGGCCAATGTGTCAGTCAGAAATCTGTCCTAGCCCTTCTGTGTGAAAGCTGAATGGTCATGTATCTTGCTATTTAATAACAAAAACAGGCTCTCTCTGTGTGTCATCTCAGCTTAAAGCCATAGATCCAAACCCATGGCCCCTCTGCATGCCTGTAATATTTTTTGTATACTAATAGTCTCTAAACCTATGTGTCGGGTAATTATTTTGTTTTTGTAACACATTAATTATTTTTGAATGTTTGAAGCCTGCAGTGCCATTTTTGTGGTCTTCCCAAAACAACACAGTTTTTGCAGGGAAGAAGCCCAAGTGATAGAATTATAGGGCTGCCTCTTCACAGGGAAAACTATTGTTGAATGGATGATCTCTCATTCATAGGGTCGCTATAAGTCAGAGACAACTTGACGGCACATAACAACAGTCTAAATTATAGAATTATAGGGTTGCCTCCTCATGGACATGGAATGAATAGACTCTATCCTTGTGGGGGTCTAGAAGCAGCGATGGGATGTAGCAGGTTCTCACCAGTTCACCAGAAACCGGTAGTAACTTTCCCCAGTGTCCTGGAGAACCGGTAGTAGCTTTTGGGGGGAACCACCTTCGGGGCTTACCTTTTAACTGGTTCCCCCACTGCGCATGCATGCCAAGCACTTGGTGTGCATGCACACCTACAGTGCTTGGTGCATATGCACAGCCTCCTTGCTGTTCTCCCAAGCTGGGAGGAGGAAGAGAAGCCTGAAGCTCCCTATAGCCTGCTCCCCAGGGTAAGTGACTCACCTTTGGATGTGGTGTGTCTGTGTGTATTTTAATGTGTATTTAATACCTTTACCTATATTGACATACTACCACAGTTCCTAACAAGGCCTGGCAGCTTGGCTTGGGGTTTTTAAGCAAAGTCTTGTAGTTACCTCATCAATAAGCTACACCTGTGCTGTTCCAATTGCTGTTCCAATTGGAGAACCCTTAAGGAGGTACAACAGCTGTTTTACATTTACATTAAGGCATATTATCCTAGAGACCTGGTTAGGCAAAAACTTAGTATCTAACTTCTTTAACTGTTGAAAAGTTGAAAAGTGCCAAAATGAAGCCATCTTGTGGTGAGTTCATTTGTAGTTCCTTCCACCTGACCTAGTGTGAGAAAGATTAGCCAGAATAAGCTTTAAGCTCTGGTTTAAAAGCTCTGGTTGAGTTGTGTTTGGGGTGGGTGGGTGCGTGGGTGTATTTTTATTTAATTAATTAATTTATTCTATTTACGGGTTTGTGTTGTGGGTGGGTGAGTGGGTTGAGAGGTGTGTGTGCGTCCGTGCGTGCTTATTTTTATTTTATTATTTATTTATTATTATTTATTTTTTCTTTGGCTTTGCCCATGATGTCATGACATCATGATGTTAGCATCACAGTGGGGTAGTAAATTTTTTGACATCCCACCACTGTCTAGAAGTGCACCGTGGCCACAAATGTGCCTAAAGATCCTGGCAGCTGTGACTTTACTAAGACTGGGCTGGCATAACATGCCTAACTTTACTTAAAGACTTTACTGTATCAAACTAAGAATTGTTCCAATCTGACTACTGTGCTAGTTAGTTAAACAGGGAACACACTGAAATGGTAGAAATAATTCTGTTCTTGTTTTTCTGCCTGTCATTCAAAATGCTTACAGTAGCCACCCCCAACCTGGTGCACTTCTGATGTGTTGAACTATGACTCCGTACCCCAACCCAGTTTGCAAAATGGAATTTGTGGTCCAGAAAATCTGACATGCACCAGGTTAGAGTGACTTCTTTGAAAACTGTCCAGGGATTGAACCTGGGACTCACTTATTGTAAAGAAATATGCTCCATCTTACCTCTAAATATTCAACATTAATAGCAAAACAAAATTGTATACATTGTGCAAGTGCTTAGCACTCTCTTGTGAGAAGAGTCCTGAATATAGAGAGCCAAGATCACTTGTACTGCAGTTTCATTGCTTTCAGTCTACATCAAGGTCAATTAAGATGATTGTGGGTTCAGAATGCCCATCCTATAGAGGATCAGTATTCGTCTGCAGACGCAGACAGCACTGGCTCTTTGGCTATAAACAGAGATGAGCACTGAACCCTAGAGTCAGATACGACTGGCTTTCAAACAAGGGTGACCTTTACCTTTACTAGATTTCACCTGGCTCTGCCAACATAGCTATTGATTATGAGTTTTACTGGGTTGTGCATTGCTAATACTATTCGGTGTTATGTATGTAACTGTCCAGGATTTTGCCATTTGACTGCATGTAATACTGTGGATAGAAGCTTGGTTTATGAGTGTTTACACTAGTGTGTAAATGTGTAATTTATAACTTCAGCATATAAGTCAACATAGTTATAAGTCTTGATCCTCATACCTTGAAGTCTGCTTCCAGATTTAGAAGAAACTTTTTTTAAAAAAAATACTGTTTAGTTTTCCTCTGGTTGTAGTACATAGAGGGATTTATACACTGCTTTCAATTTTAGCAGCAATGTCAGTCATAGCAGTGTTACATATCCATAAAAGAAGAACAGGTATTTTAATCCAAAAGATTTGGGAAAACAGTTGTAAAAAAATGTTTTACAGTACAGTATTTGTAAAATGAATGGTTTCCTATCTGGAACACCCAGCCATGTTGTCATACCTTGCTTAGGGGCTTAACAAGTTGAAGGTAAAGGTAGGTAAAGGTTGCCCTTGCTTGAAAGCCAGTCACATCTGACTCTAGGGTTCAGTGCTCATCTCTGTTTATTGTCAAAGAGCTGCCAAAGTGCTATCTGCATCTGCAGACATTTCCGTGGACATGTGGCAGGCATGCCTCGACACCGGAGTGCACAGAATGCTGTTTATCTTCCCACAGAAGTGGTACCTATTTATCTACTTGCAATTTCTTGCTTTTGAACTGTTAAGTTGGCAGGAGCTGGGACAGAGATGGAAGCTCACTCCATCATGTAGCACTTGGATCTTGAACTGCTGACCTGCCAACCTTCCAGTCATCAAATTCAGCATCTTAACCACTAAGTCACAGCAGTCCCTTAGCCAACAAATATGTTTGCAAACCCAGCTGTGGAACAACATTCAGCAACTGAAGAACAAACTGACTCTCACATTAATACTTGGAGCAGAACAACTTTAAAAAGAATAATGATTATTTGGAGTCAATTGATTCTGACTTATGCCAACTCTTGCCATGGTTTCCTTATGTATAGACAGAAATGATTTAACATGTCCTGCTCTGGGAGTGCTCTCAGACTGTGCAGCTTGCCTGAAGCTACCGAGACACGCTTTAAATCAGGGGTGCACAGCTTGTGATCCAATGCACCTCTTAGCTGCTCCTTGTGAAATTCTTGAAGATGGCCGTAGGAGCCTCTCCACATGATCTCTTGAGCAGAGTCAGAAAGTTTAAATGCCCCTAACACTGAAGGCTGAGATATAGGCAAGGGAATGTGTATATGACAGATGAGTGTATGTATGCTATGTGAACATATGTGTGCATACAAGGGTATGTGCAAATGTGGCCCTCCATATTATTTATTCATTCATTCATTCATTCATTCATTCATTCATTCATATTTACCCACCACCCTCCTCACCGAGGTGACTCGGGGTGGTTTACACATCTTTTAAAAAAAATCCCCCAAAACCCTCAAATTTGACAGTATAAAGGATTAAAAAATTTAAAATCTTAAAACATTTAAAAGATCGCCAAGTTACAATAATGATCACAGGTTGCACTACATCTTACTGATTAAAATGTTAAGGGAGAGAGGGGGCTCAAACTAGCCAGCGATCTGGGGTCAATATACCTCTCACACCCCATACCTGCCCCACCAGCCATGTTTTTAGATTCTTCCTAAAGGGCAGCAGCTCCATCTGGAGACGTAGCTCCATTGGCAGGAGGTTCCATAGGGCCGGAGCGGACACAGAGAAGGCCCTCCTTCTAGTGCCAGAGAGATGCGCCTCTCTGGCCGATGGAACAACTAGAGAGCCTCTCCAGTCTGCTCTGGTGGGAGACAGATGTTCTTGGGTGAGGCGGTCTCTTAAGTATCTGATGCTGATACTCTTAAGTATCAGATGCTGTTGCAATCTAGTTATCTTCATTTCTCACCATTTCATGTTTCCCAAACTATGATCTGCGAAACACTGGTGGCCCTCAATTCCCAGTAGCCTGGATGATCAGTGCTTTGGTGAACTGGCTTAGGCTTCTGGGAAATGAAATCCAAAAACTAGACACCAAAAACCAAAGAAACACTGTGGGATTGGGGCTGCGAGGAGGCACAGTCTAAAGATCTTTCTGGAGATCTGTATTTTGCATCCCACCAACATATTTGGCCTTTGCCCTCCCCAGGCATCACAATTATTGGGGCTAAGAAGGTTGGGAACCCCTATTTTAAAATTACATTTGGCAGCATTGATGCCATGTGTGTGTGGCAACTACACAGCCTCATGCATGTTATAATGTTATTGACATTTTTCTCCTTTATGAGCTTCTATCTTTTCAACTCCCATACAACTGCCTTCTTCAAAACAGTGACAAGTACTCTTAATAAAAGGCAAGAGAAACAAATGTATGATTCCAGGGTATGTTTCTTAATAGCAATAATATATACTGTATTCTCATTGCCATGGCAGAGCTCTTTAAATCTCAGAGAGCAGAAACATGGCAAGAACATCTGAAAAAAGCATAAATAAGAACTGAAGAACTATACCAATACATATGTGAGTTGTTATGTCTCTCTCTCTCAACCTTCTGATGATTATTTCCATAAAAGTCTCTAAACTATTTAAAAGGAAAAGGCTTCTTAATAACTACATGGAATTGCTTTGTGAGGTCTTCTAGAGTTTGTAAGTCCTCAGCACAATTATGATAATCAACTCTACCTTTCCTTTCCATATCATTTAAATGAGATGCTGGAAATACTAGGTCAATGCTTAAAATACTGATAACAATGCACCCCAAATCTCCAGATAACCTTCTCCAATGACTTTGTGTAGATCAAGGGTTCTCAACCTTTTACACGGGGGGCCAGACCACACACCCTTAGGCTGTGAGGAGTGGTTCCTTCTGCCACTTCCGCCACTTCTGGTGGTGGCAGTGGCTACTGCAGGTGCATGCATGGCATGTTTTTTTTCACAGTTTCAACTGACTTCCATGGTGGCAGAGATGAGGGTGGTGCATTCTTGGTGGTTTTTGGCACATTCTCAGTGATTTGGGGCATGTTTTGAGTGCTTCTGGCACCTTTTGGGCACTTCTAGTGCGTTTTCAGTGCTTCCAGTGGCGGGATCCTCACTGCAGTCCAGATTAATTGGTGCTGTGGGCCAGAACCAGCCCATGGACCATAGGTTGAGAATCCCTATTGTAGATGTTCAAAACCACTGGGCAGATGATTGACCTGCTCAACACTCCATATTGATAGACCCAAGGGGTTCTTCCTCTCTAGTCATAATTTTTGTCTTCTTAACATTCAACTGCACTCCTGCTTTGGCACTTCTTTCACATTTCCTCAAATAATTTCAAGTCATTGCTGCATTCTGCCAGTAAAATGAGGTTGTCAGCATATTTTAGATTATTCTTCCACCCTTTCCCACTCCTTTTTCATCTGAGGCTGTTCACTAGGGAAAGTTTTTAACTGTTGACTTGAAAGGGTGTATGATGGAAGGACAACAATAATGTGTGTTGGCCCTGGGTGAAGAAGATTTTTAAGAGACAATAAGTAGTAATTAATTCCATCACAGTGATTGTAATTAAGTCTGGCTGGGTGAAAGTCGCCCAGATAATTGGATTAGTGTACACAATGACACAGGAAATTGTTGTTTTTGTTAAAGCCTAAGGAGTGTACTGGACTTCCTGCTCAGCCTTCCTTTGGAATCTGTCCCTGAAACCTCCTTGTTGCAAAACTGCAACTCTGAGGTCAGAGAAAATGTCCAGGAAGTGTGAAACATTTGCCAATTGATTTCTGAGTAATTTTATTTCTGCAGATACAGGTGATATCTTTATCAGACAATTTAAAAAATCAAACCATCAGCAAGCTTTCATAATTCAAGATCACTTCTTTGGGTCATACACGGATCATTGATAGTGCAAAAAAACTGATATAAATGGGAGTCCAAAAGTCATGTCAGATGCCAATATTGAAATATTATGGATGAGAACAAAGTCCCAATTTTTCATGGTCAGATGTATCAAGGTCTCCTCTGAAACAGTATGCTTTATTGCTTGCACCCCAATTTTGTGGGGGGAATGTTTATGCACAGTGTCTCAACATCCCTAATTATCAGGATGGTAATTTCTGATAGCCTGCTTACAAACTTTTAGAAATGCATGGCACGTCTTATGGGGTGTGTGGGTTCGTACTGGTGCTGTATGGTCTGTTAAACCCATATACCCAGAACACCCACTATGATGATACCAATTCCTGAGGCAATAGAGCAGCCTAGATATCCTGGGTTTTAGACTTTAGGTAAGCAATATCTGGTTAGGACTACTTCTCTTAAACTCTCCCTGCCAACAGTTTTAAACTCCCCACAGAGGACAGTGACTCTATTTATCTGAAGAAATATGCCTGGACACACAAAACCTTGTGAAAAATAAAAACTAGTTAAACTCCAAGGTGCTACAAGACTTCTGATTTCTTTTGTGCTACCACAGACTGAAACGGCTATCAGCTTGACAAATCAAAGGAAAATTGGGAGTATTTATGGTGCTCCAATTCTGGGGACTAGAATAACTTTTCTGCCTATCTGTATCATCTGCTGACTTTTTGACATATTCCTTGGGTCACATATTGCACAGCGATCAAAGGACATCCCCATACATGCAAAGATGACAAAGCTTTTGGTTCTTAATGGTGAAGTACTTCAGACTGCAGGTAGTGTTCTCATATGACAGAACTAATCTTCATTGCAAAAGATCCCTTTCTACAAGACAAACTAGATGACCAGGAGAATGGCATAATCCTTATCTTCTTCCAGCATGCTAATTTTCTACACAGATGGGTTTTCTTTTGTTTTGTTGGGGGAACATTCAGTGAGCTTTGATTAGCTATGAGCCTCAATCTGCTGGCTGAGTTGTACAGCCCGGGATTTATAAAATGAGTAAGAATTAAGACTTTAGTATCTCAGTGGAAAATATACCAGTTTTCCCAGCATCATTTTCTGCATTCTTGGTTGCTAGATAGCACAAGAAGATGACAATGGATGAACCCTGAGGAAGATTAGAATATACTAAGTCTTGTCAAATGGTTTCTTTGTTAGACAGCAGGGGATGAAATAAATGACACAGGGCAAGTATAGACAGGGTCAGCCCAAGATAATTTGCTGCCTGAGGAGGAACAGTAAAGGGCAACCCTCTGATAGGACCAGCCACATTCTTTTGGCACCCAAGGCAGAAAATGCCACTAGGTTCTTTCATTGGGACTAAACATACCGTACTCCTTGATAGACCAGTCTTTGTTAATTTTGTTGTTTTCATTTTACCATGGGTCATATTTACTAGCATTTGTTACAGCAATAGTGTCAGACTTTAATGCCTTAGAAAACCAAATGCTAAATTCTACCACTGGCAGGAACACACAAGATAGCAATACAATATGTGGAGATGTAAGAGGGAAGTTTCTTGTTTGTATGAGCCATTTTAGGAACACCCGATGGCTGGCACCTTAACTGATACTAATGTTGCCTTTCCTCCCTACATTAAACTAAAATCTGACTGTTCACCCAAATACTTGGCATACAGTGAGATTATAGGTTGGCTTCCATACTTTCAGTTTGCTATTTCTTATTTTGTTTGAATTGATTTAAAATGTTTTAAAAGAACTTTAAAATTATTAGCAAATATTTGAACTGTTTTTTGTTTGTTGTTGTTCAGTCGCACAGTAGATTCCGACCCTCTGCGACCCCATGGACCACTGTCCGCCAGGCACTCCTGTCCTCCACCATCCCCCTCAACTCACTCAGCTCTGTGCCCATTGCATCCACAATACCATCTAGCCATCTCATCCTTGGCCGCCCCCTTCTTCTTTTGCCTTCAGCCTTTCCAAGCATCAATGCCTTCTCAAGTGAATCTTCTCTTCTCATTTGATGTCCAAAGTACTTTAGCTTCATCTTCACTATTTGCCCTTCTAAGGAGCAGTCAGGGTTGATTTCTTCTAAGATTGACCTATTTGTTCTCCTTGCTGTCCAGGGAACTCTTAAAACTCTCCTCCAACACCACATCTCAAAGGCATCTATTCTTCTGCGCTCAGCTTTCCTAATGGTCCAGCTCTCACAACCATACATTGCCACAGGGAATACCATTGCTTTGACTATATGAATTTTTGTTGTTTTAAAGTTACTTTAGTTGGCTGCACCCCATAAAGAGAATTGTCTTGATATAAATCAGGTTAAAAATACTTTAATACATTTTTTAAAAAAATACCCTGATTCTAGCAACAAAGCACCAATTCCATCACTAGGTACAGTATTTAAAATGTCTTCAATTAGATTTCTCCTCTCCTATTCAGTTCTTCAAAGTTAGCTGCCCAAATATAGGACAAATTTAACAGATTTTTCACACTCACGCAGCCTTTGCTTGTCCTGGCAACAAAAGAAGCACTATTTCCACCACCTAAAATGTTAAGTTTAGAAGCAATGTTGTAGGTGCCTTCTCAGAATCAGCTTATTGGATGTTAACTTCCTAGCCATGTAATAATTTGATCATTTGTGTGAATAAGATGGAAGAGGATGCATAAATGTGATGATAGTCTTTGGACTTCATAACTGTATCTTTTTAGTGTGATACACAACGAAGGAGGGGTGTCTTTCATTTCTTGTCTTTCACCCAAATGCCCAATCTGTATTGGGTAGATAGTTTGAAACAATTATTTGCTACTTTGTGTTTCATATTAGCAACATTCATGTGTCACTGTTGTGTAAAACAACAGCAGAGCCCAAAAGCAGTTCTAACAAACAAGAGAAAGGCATAAAAAGTGACTAGTCATTTACATAGACAGAAGCATTTCTCTTCCTCCAGTTTCGAGGGACCTCACCTGATTTCCAAGAATATTCAGAAATTATAGATAGAGGTTCTGAGTCCTTTTAGAATTCTTAGATGCAGTTCATCAGACCAAGATTTATAATTTTTATGTCCACAAAGATTGTTCTTCAAAAAGAAAGAACATCAAATTGTTTGAGCTCATCATGTATTGAGTCCACCAGCACAATTTATTGTGCCCTGGTATTGCTTTTCTGGAAGTACATTGACAGATGTTGTTGTTCAGTCGCACAGTCAATTCCAACCCCATGGACCACTGTCCGTCAGGCACTCCTGTCCTCCACCATCCCCCTCAACTCACTCAGCTCTGTGCCCATTGTCTCTACAATGCCATCTAGCCATCTCATTTTGGCCGCCCCCTTCTTCTTTTGCCCTCAACCTTTCCAAGCATCAAGGCTTTCTCAAGTGAGTCTTTTCTTCTCATTTGATGTCCAAAGTACTTTAGCTTCATCTTCACTATTTGCTCTTCTAAGGAGCAGTCAGGGTTGATTTCTTCTAAGATTGACCTATTTGTTCTCCTTGTTGTCCAGGGAACTCTTAAAACTCTCCTCCAACACCACATCTCAAAGGCATCTATTCTTCTGCGCTCAGCTTTCCTAATGGTCCAGCTCTCACAACCATACATTGCCACAAGGAATACCATTGCTTTGACTATATGAATTTTTGTTTCCAATTTGATGTTATGAAATAATGAATGAAACCAGGCAGTACAGGACCAAACTCATCTACTTCATGGACACCAAACCCCAAATCACTAAAATCGAAGAAACATATTTTAATTCACCTCTCATGCTCTAAATATTAAACAAAAGAAGCTAGGCTACGCCTATGGTAAACAGAAACAACACACCTTGCTGAATGGATGGCTTTCAAACACTGTGCACCATCAAGACATGAATGTCGTCTTCTTGTTGTTGTTCTGCTGTATTTGAATCAAAATATTGGCGATCATCATGGCGATCAGCCATGAAGACTGTCCTGAAATATAATGTAGTGTCCTTTCATCTACCTTCCACATCTAGAACTTACTTAATAGATTTCAGAGAGAAGTAGGAAGATCAAAAATACTCAAGGAAAATGAAGCAATTGTGCAACAAACACTCTGGTATGAACAGAGAGAGAGAGAGAGAGGGAGATCCCACCCCTCCCCCTCTGCCCAGCCCAAGGCAGAGAGAAGGCTCTTTGATCTGGAGTTTGCATTGAGCCACAAGGCATCTCCTCCCCCCCCTTCAGACCAAACATCAAAAAGTTTGCAAAAAAGAAAAACACAAAAGTGTTGCAGGTCATGGCACCCACAAGTTGCCCAAACTATGGCCCAGGGACCAGATCTAGCCCCCATGCCAATTCATCCGGCCCATGATGCCCTCATCACTCCCAGAAGCGGAAGTAAAATGTGCCCATATGGGCGCATTTAACTTCCGCTTCTGAGAGTGACGAGGGGATCATGGGCCGGATGAACTGGCATGGGGGCCTGGACCGGCACCTTGGGCCATAGTTTTGGCATCCATGAAACACGTGACCGGCTAGTGGCCTGAAAAGGTTGGGCATCCTTGTTCTAATTATACCCGCACCACCACCCACCCACCCCTGGCCGCCTCTCCTTGCCTTCTTAATTCTGTTTTCTGAGCACAATCCCCTTTCTCATGCCCCTCCCTCCTTCCTAGCCCCGTCAAAGTGTGTGTGTGTGTGAGAGAGAGCGAGAGCGCCTTGCAAAGGACTTGTGTTGGGTCTGGAGCTCGCACGGGAGTGTTGCATTGATCCATTGATTGCCCATGCTCTCTCGCCTGACCTCCTTGCTCCCAGGGAAGCCGTCTCCATGGCTACTGGCCCGACTCCCCCCGTGGCAGACTGTAAATTCCTGCAGGCAGATCGGAGCAGAGGCAGAGCCCCGGCGCGGGTGGGAGGGAGCCAAGCAGGAGCAGGCCAAGGCAAATAGAAAGGGAGAAAGGGAAAAGGGCGTGGCTTGGAGGGACCTTTCACAGGTCCCCAACTCCGAGAGATCGAGACTCCCTCTCGCTCGCTCTTTTTAAAAAACCACACACGACACACACTTGCTCTCTGACCAAAATTGAAACTTGCCGGGATCTCTTCTCGGGAAAGGTAGAGAAGATCAGGTCCTCTTAAAAAGCCAAGGCAGAGCTAGCTCTTTCCGTTGTTGTTTAGTGTAGCATCAGAGTCAACGGAACTGGATCCTGAGCGCATTTGGCCATCCCTTCTGTTGTGGCACTGTCACAGAGAACCAGTCGTGGTCCGTGTGCATGTGTGTGTGTATCCTTAAAAGTTTGCACGCTCCTAGTGCGTTGGTGTAGAATCCCGACATACTCATCCACCTTCTACACACCGGCCGCTTGCAATGGGAGCCCTAGAGATGGTCGGATTGTGGCTGATCTCCTTTCTTCTCTACTCTGGCAACACCGTGGCTAAAGCGAGTCAAGGTAAGGAGAATCCTTCCTTCCCTGCCCGTCTCTTTCCTTGCTTGTAGGGCGATCCCTCCGGGTTTTATTTTTAACCCTTCCGTCTTTCTGTGAGTTTAGCATGCACCAGCCAAATACCTAATCTAACTGCTGAATGCCCCCCCCCCCAAAAAAAAAAAACAAACAAAAAACATCCCACCAGCGTTTCCAACTCGGGTTCGTTAGGTATGCGTTGAAAATTATATCCAGGCCCTGGAAGAGTAGGGGGTTAAGTAGATGGATAAGAGGGAAAGCCCCCTTACTCAGTCACAAGAAAGAATATTGCCATCTATAGTCCCTTCCCCGCGCATCCATCCGTTATGGAATTAATAACTCTTTAAGAAAAAAATAGCTTTGTGATGGTAATGGGAGGTACATGTGCGTACATGTACATATTGACTGTGATGGGTGTTTATCCACAGCAATAGGATTTAAAATGTAAACACAATAGTTTTTTTTTTAACCAGTGGCACTGTTATCTTACATCTACCCACGTACGTCTGGATTGTCCCTTTAAAAACGTACTTAAACTCTCGCGATCGCTTTCATGGTTGTACTTCTGTTAACAGTAATCGCAGCTTGTCACTGTGTCGTTGAAGGAATCGCGTGTGTTAGGCTAGGAAGAGAGTCCTGGATCTGTTTATTTAGGTATCAAGTAATATGGTGATATTTTAACCATGTGGCTTGTACCTTTCTTTCCCTGGAGGGAAGCTCTAAGTTAGAGAGTGGCGTCTTAAAAAGTCCATTGTTGTATTATTAAAGCAATGGAAGATGAGGACAAGAAGAGAGCGTTTTGTTTATTTTTTTTACTTTCAAGCTTTACCAAGAGAAGACTTCGCTTCATATAAAGATGTTAGATTTTAGCTTAGAAAGGAATGCATTTACTTCCCCCCTCCCCTTTCAATTATCTTCAGTGCATACATTACAGTACTTTCCTATTCTTACAATAATATTTATTTATTAAAGGTCTTTGGTTTCAAATTCCATTGAAGCCCTGGCCGATATATGCTAAGATAGTAAAGCAAAATTCCATCATGTAGGGACTTGATGGATACCTTCAGGGAAGAAAGGGGAGGGAAATCATGTGGGTATAGGCTAGTTTTTTGGTTAATAAAAATTAGGTAAAAATGGCTTCTTCATAGATGCCCACTTTCAGCACAGGAGGCCAGAAGAGACATTTCAGCAGGACAATGGTGATTTATATCATTTGGAAATTCTGGGGATCTTTTTAAATCCACATTTTTGTCAGAAGGGTGTCCTATGTATTATGCTCAATTTTGTTTCAAACCCCTCCCCCCTGAAATTATAGCCTATCATAGTGGGTATGTGCATGAATTCTGTGTTCATAATGCTGTGGACATGGTCATGAAAATGATTCTTTTTGGAAGTTGCTGGAGAAGGGTGGGTGATAACCAGACACATAAAAAGTTTGACCTTGAGCTCTTCAGTCTTAATGCTTTTCTAGAAACTGCTAGTGGATTAACAATGCATGTAGAGAGTGCACCACATACCACAATGCTTTGCAGAGTTGTGTAGGAACAGTGTTCAGCTTGAGAGAGTGTAGAAGTAGTTGTTAAGCTTATTCTGAACCTGGTGCCTTCCAGTTATATTAGACCTACATCTGTTGGCATGGTCTGACTCTATTACATCTGAAAAATACATGGTTGGGGAACAATCATTGAAAGATTTTCTCACTGAAAAAAATTAGAATTACCAGGTTTTATTTCATGTAAACCTTAGTGGACAATACTCCAGTTCTGAATATGAATCAACATCAGTGCAGCAGTGTAAGGAAGGACATTCTCCTATATGAGGATATTCTCAAAAACAGGAGATAGCAATGAAAATTGCCCTTATATACTGTCCAATATTATTTAGATGACTATTTGTGTAGTTCAAAAGGTAGCTAGCATTTTACCCAAAACAGGTTGGGTACTCATTTTACCCACCTTGGAAAGATGGAAGTATGAGTCAACCTTAAGACCATCAGGGTCAAACTCAGATTGTGAGCAGAGTTTTGGCTTCAGTAGTTTCACTCCTACGTCATGAGAGATCTTCTCATACTTCCTCCATATTTTGGCAGTGCAGAGTAGTATACTGATACCAGGTTTCAGCTGGTAGATGCAGCAATTAATTAAAGGAACCTGTTTGCTTGTTCTCCTCACTCTGGGGCCAAAAGTGTGCAAGGAAGGTTCTCAGGAGAGAGAATCCAGTGGTCGTAGCCCCAGAGCCAATTTCATAGTATCCCATTCTTTTACTTAGAAGCCTACATGCTGAAACAGGCTTCTGTGCAAGTAAGCTCTGCTGAATCACAAAGTGGGGAATAAATCAAATGTCTTTGCAGTGTTTATGCATTTTGCCTGCGGTGCATTGCTTTCAGCTTGGATGTGGATTAAATGTTTCTCTTCATAAATGTAGTGCAAGTAATTTTCTGCAACTGATTTGGCTTCTGATAATCTGCATATGAATTAATGGAGGAATTGAAAGGATGGATGAGAAAAATCTTCGCTCTGACCTTTCTGTTTTCATAAATCTTTTTTGCAGGTACACACTCAAGTCCAAAATCCTATTCACTTATATCAGAGGTTCTCAACCTACAGCCCGGGGACCAGATGCAGCCTGCGACACCATTTCATGTGGCCCTCTACTGCCTCTGCTACACCCAGAAGTGCCATGTATGGTAGGCAGGGCAAAATGGCTGTCTGGTCCTGAAAGCTGTCTGAGGGAGCATGACCCGGCCCTTGGTTTGAAAAGGTTGAGAACCACTGACTTATATGATTGGTTAAGAGTGATCACACAGTTATTTTCTCTTCCACCATCCTCACCAGAGGTTCTTCTTTAGATGACCTTTCACTGATTGGCAGCAAAATTGAGCACATATTGAGCACATAGCCAAGAGCATATCTGTTATAAATTTGCCTTGATGTGACACGTTTTCTTATCTTGGTTTTGGCGTAAACTGGTTGAACAGAATCCTTTTGGGATATTACTCTGAAATAAGATTATGTTGGCTACAATGCAAATTGTTACATCATCATTATCATCATCATCATCGAACTGGGGCTGTGGTGGCTTGGTGGTTAAGAAGCTCACCTTGTTAGCTGGAAGACCTGGGTACTGTATGACGGTTTGAGTGTCCGTCTCTGTCCCAGCTCCTGCCAACTTAGCAGTTTGAAAGCAAGAAATTGCAAGTTGATAAATAGAGACCACTTAGGTGGAAAATGATCTTTGGGACACCTCATTAGGGTGTTCCCCAAGTGGAGTTTCTCTAGCAAAAATCCTTTCAACCCAGAGTAATTTCTGACATGAAATTATTATTATCTTAGCACTGCAAAGCTGAAAGAAACCCTATGTCAGTGGCGGTGAACCTATGGCACGCATGCCAGAGAGGGCACTCAGAGCCCTCTCTGTAGGCATGTGCACCATTGCCCCAGCACAGAGTTTGCCCCCACCTTTCTGCCCAGCAGCCCAATGGGAGCACTTCATCCCCTGTCTGGGGTAATGCGGGTGGCTCACATGTGGCATAAGGGTGCGTTGCGGACCACAGTTTGGGCACTCAGTCTCGAAAAGGTTAGCCATCACTGCCTATGGTTCATCAGTGCCAGGGCCTGTGAAGGAGATGTAGTAGGAATTGAACACCCAGCCTCTATCTCTACAGTGAGATACTTAAACCTCCAAACCAGTGGTTCCCAATGTGGGGCACATGCCTCACAGGAGGACTTCAATTCCCAGAAGCCTAAGTTAGTACATTGGCTAATCAGTGCTTTGGGGAATTGACTTCTGGGAATTGAAGTCCAAAAACCAAGGTTGGGAAACACTGCTCTAAGCTATCCAGTAGTTCAACATGTGACTGGCATGCATGCAACCAAGCATGCAATTGGCAAGTTGTTAATTAGTTGGAGTTTGCAACTACGACCTATGTAGTTTTACTTACTCCAAAGTAAAATTCCAGTAGGATTCTGGCCAATATATTTAATTCAGAGTAAAAGGAGGATAATACTGTACAGTTGTACCTCGTTTAACGAGCATAATGCGTTCCACATGATTGCTCTTTAAGCGAGTTTGCTCTTTAAGTGAAACACCATTGTAAGTGACCAATGGGGGGGAGGGGATTGTGAACCCCAATTTATTTGTTAAGCGAGTTTTTGGTTAGTTTTATTTGTTAAGCGAAGCGACCATTCAGAGAAAATTCTGCTCTTTAAGCGAGTTACACTTTAAGCGAAACGCTCTTTATGCGAGGTTTGACTGTATAGCAAAGAAGGTAGCAGCAGAATTCACAATAAAATACATGAATAAAAATACAGCTCTACCTGTGTTTTGAAGAATACGTAGTAGTAAAAGCTGCTCTTACAAAAGCATGAATTAATGTGGCATGTGATCCTGAAATATATTTGTAGAGTACTTTTAAAGGGCCATATCTGACCACATACACCAGGGATTATCAACCTGTGGCCTGTGGCCCAGATGCAGGCCATGGCACAATTTCATGTGCCCCCCCATGCCCTCCACCACCCCAGGAAGTGCCATATGATGGAGGAAGGGCAAAATGGCCATTCAGCCCAAAAGCTGTCTGAGGGAGTGTAACCCAGTCTCTGGCTTTAAAAGGTTGAGAACTCCTGACATACAATGTCCTCCTCTTTCCCCATTGTCAATTTAGAATAAATAAATAAAATGTATGGAATGAGTAGAGCTTTGGAGCATGAAATTTGACAGTTTTCTGCCTATTTTAGGGGAAGATGACAGAGAAGACCCATTCTAATATTGGCCCTGAGAGAGAGTTTGGTTGCTAAGCAGATTTTTAAAGTAATTAACTTCTTACATTTGTATACAGGATTTCATCATGGAGCTCAAGGTAGTATCCCCAGCATTCTCGTTCCAGAGACTCTATGAGGTAGGCTAGGCTAACAGATAAAATGGTTGACCCAAGGCCATTCCATGAGCTTCATGGTTTAGGCCAAGTCCAACATTAACCATCACACTGTGCTTCTTGCTCAATCAGAGTAATTTTGAAGGTATTACAACTACATGTTAGGGTATTTGTCTACATTTTAACAAAGGGTTCATGTATTTATATGAGTCGCTGACTTAACTTGAAATAATTAACTTCTCTTTGCTGACATTCTTAATAATATTATGAATCACTCACTGAAATTTAGTCTTAAAAAAGCAAATTTGTTCCAGTCCTTGAGGCCTCTTCTAAGAGTAGTTGTGGAATAATAGAAGGGCCACTGCTTAAATTAATTCAATCTTTTTGGGAATGGTAGGCAAAATTAATAACATAAATCCCCATAGTTTAGATTTCATAAACAAGACAACAAGAGCTCACAGTGGAACCTCATACAACAATTGCCCTGTATAGCAATGAAATTACATAACAATTAGGTTTTGGGGGGAAATGGTGTCCTGCATAACAATTTTCCCTATGTAAAAAATAGTACAACAAATTTTCAATGGGAAAAACCACTTAGCAAAAATAAAAAAATAAAAATTGTTGTACGATGCATCCCATAGGGAAAAGTGCTATATGATGCATGCATCGTATAGCAATTATTTCGTACAACAACAAGCCCCGTGGAACAGACTAAAATCATTGTATAGTATGAAGTACCACTGTACTTGCAAAGAATTGTGAGCATTCAGTTGCCAATACATTCTGTTTCCTTTTCATATACTTAGAGGCTAACTGTTTGGAAGGCAGGGTGTGCTTAGATATGCAAAGTAGGAAGGACTGAATGTCATTAAGGAATTGACACAGCTCATTGGCCAGAAAAATCCACATTTCAGGCTTTATCACATCCTTTGCACATGAACTTCACAAATTTAATTAGATTGCGCTCAACCCCGAGCTGTTATATTGAACACATCTCAATTTGATCAGAGTAAATGGGTTGCAGTTTGAACATAGGGGAGAGGGTCACCTCATCATTTTAGATTATCCATGGGCATCCATGAAATGAACCCATTATTTGATAATGACAAATTCAGATAAATTGAAGCTTTTAAAAAAGAGAGTGAGTGAGTGCATATATTAATTGACAATTTTTCTCATGAATAAACTGTTTTATAAACCACCTGCAAAGCTGTGTACAGTACTGTACTTGTTAACTGAGAGCCTATACTGATGGACCTATAGTTTGTTCTTTGGATTGCTTTTGGTATAGTTTGATTCAAATTAAATTATGTTGTCCACCCATGTTTTTTTAAACATTTCCCTACCTGATGCTGCACAATTCTAGGTACAAAATAATATATTGTTTAATTATCATGTGGGCCGGCCTGAATCGGGTTTCCTGATTGGGCGGGCATACAAGTGTGAAATTAAAATTAAAATAAATCAAATATGTATACCTTGCTAGGCAGATGCACTTTGCTATGTCAGATAGTTTATTTAACAAACAAACAAAATAGAGGGAAGTCACAAAAGTCTGCATAATTAAAATGGTGGTCTTCCCATTAGTAATTTATGGCTGGACCATAAGGAAGGCTGAGAGCAGAAGAATAGACGCCCTTCAAACATGGTGCTGAAGGACACCCTTGAGAGTCTGCAAGGAGATCAAATCAATCAATCTTGAAGGAAATCAATCCTAACTTCTCATTGGAGACAAAATCTGAAGCTCAAGTAGTTTGGCCACCAAAAGAGAAGAGAGGACTTGTTTGAGAACGCCTTGGTGCTAGGAACGATCGAAGGCAAAAGGAGAAGGGGGCAGCAGAAGATGAGGTGGCTGGATAGAATCATTGAAGCGGTGGGTGTAGATCTGGCCGGGCTGCGGAAGATGGCAGAGGACCCTGGCATGCGGTGGTCCATGGAGTCACAAAGGTTCAGACTCGACTGTGCAACTGAACAACAACAGTGCAAATCAGACAACTCCACTCCCAATTTCCCTGCCCGGGTTCTCTTCAGAGAGAGTTGCACTTAATTACTGCAACCAAAGTAGAAGACTCTCTGAGACATTGTCTACAACAATTATTGTTAAATGTATCATTTTTTCCAACCTGCTCAATATCATGCTTATTTGTTGACCATGGTGTTAAGTTGGCCGGGGGTGGTGTTGAATAAAAATATAGGGAGATCATTTATATCAGCATTGCAGTTGTTCAGCATTTGACTCTTTCCTTGAGTTAGCCTGGATCCTTTGTGAAAATATGCAGTGTTAAGGAAAACAATAAGACTCAGTTATGTTTATTTTCTAAATTAAGAGAAAATCTCTTCATTTCTAGACCTTTATGAGATCACGACACCTCATATGTTCAGAATTAGCTAGCAGTACACCGGAGTTATATTTTGACCCAGAATTGAGAAGGAAAATATTCTGCTAACTCCTAAATGCATCAGTTATACCTTATGTATATCCTCTGTCAATACACTAGAAAAATGTGATTTGTATTCAACATGGACAGTCAACTTGGACACCTGTCAGTTCTCACTTAACCATGCAGTGTTTTTAATATAAAGTTTTTTTAAAAAAATTTGTTAACATAAAAGAACATTACATAAACAACATAATCCTGTTAAAGACATGCAGTCAAAATATAAACATAGTAACTAAACAAAATAAAATGTACTGTGTACCCACCCACCCCCACTTTCCTTGGGAAAGTTTATTCTTTTTGCTTATTTCATAAGGTAAAGGTCATCCTTGCTTGACAGCCAGTCGTATCTGACTCTAGGGTTCACCGCTCATCTCCATTTACAGCCAAAGAGCCAGCGCTGTCTGCGTCTGCAGACATTTCCATGGTCATGTGGCAGGCATAGCTAGACACCGGAGTGCATGAAATTCTGTTTACCTTCCCACCGAAGAGGTACCTATTTATCTACTTGCAGTTTCTTATTTTTGAACTGCTAGGTTGTCAGGAGCTGGGACAGAGATGGGAGGTCACTCCTTCGTGCAGTACTTGGGTCTCAAACTGCTGATCTGCCAACCTTCCAGTTGTCAAGATCAGTGTCTTAAACACTAAGCCACCGGAGTCTTACAGAGTGTTTTAAGTTATAACAGTTCTTTTTTCCCTTTTTTTTTACTGGTGTAACTTACTTACTTGGTTTCTTGGTTGATCTGTACTTCACATGTTGAGTTTGACATGGCAGATTGAAGCATTGTCTCCCATGATATTTTAGTGGGCACTATCATTACTGTAGGTCCTATCATTACTGTAACAAGGTTCAATGATGCATGGGGGACTGAGACCCATTTGTTTGATTCTCCTTTAGCCATTTAAAATATGACAACACAGCTGGTTAAGCTCATGTCAAAGTTGGCCATGTTAGAGCAATGTACTGGCCAGGTGCATTGCCTACATACCCGACCCCACTTAGCTGACCTACAGTTGCAGAATGGAGAACTCCCCATTCTGGACTACTAGCCGACATCTTTGTGCCTTGGTTGAACCTGCCAGGGGAATACACCCCCGTCACCATAGCTGTCAGACAGCCAGGTGTTAAGTACCATCTCCATATTGTTTCATTACCATTCTCTTTAATCTTTTCATACATATTCTTTCAAATCCTTTACTTCCATAAAACCCTCTATTCCAACCATGCAATATTATACATCCCTCCTGGCATCAAGTCCCACTGAGTTCATTGGGATTTATTCCTCAATTACTGGTATAGGATTACATGCTAAAACCATAACCTTTTGGTAGTTCTTGTTCAGTAGAATTAAAAGTGCTCAGCCTCTCATTACAATCTATATTTCCCCAGAGGCAATGGTGTGTAGAGAGCATGATTAAGAGAAGGAAGATGTAGACAGACCATTGATGGGCTGGTTAGATAATGGAACAAATTCTTTTCAAGTCAGAAATGCACCTGCAGGGCTTAACATTACAGAAGGTGTAAAATTCATTTGATTACAGATGATAATGTTCCTTTCCTTTCCCTTCTCTCCATCTCTTAGTGATACCTCTCCCATCTACTTTCTTTCTCTTTCTTTACTTAATTGCTGTTTTTTTTTTAAAAAAAACTGATTGTTTTCTTCACATTTTGAAATATAAAATATAAAACCATAAATATTTCAACATTCAGTAGTTTAACGGGAAACTTGAACTGAAGACACTGAAAATGCCTGCAGTTATAGTTGAAAGGGTGGTAAGAAAGGACAGAAATATATTTATTGTAACCATTCTTCTTCCATGTCTAGGTCAGACGTGGAACTTCCAAAATGATGCCACCTTTGGTGAATTCATTTCCACAGTTCCTTTCACCTGGCCAGTGTGAGAAAGATTAGCTAGCAACACAAGGTAGCTGTTACCAGGACACGCCCGACTGTGGTTCAAAAATACCACAATCAGAGGAGACTCTTTCTGTGTAAGGCAAAGTGAATGTTCAGAGCACCTGGAATCATCCTTTTTTGAGCAGTATTACTGTCTCCAAAGAGTAAGAGGTCAAAGTGTTTTCATACTCCAATCACACCAGAGTGTAATCTATGTAGAAAAATATTCTTACTGTACTGTATTTTATGATATTCTATTGTTTGAATTATTGATGTATGATATTTCATTGTGTTGTGACATTTTATTGTTCTATTGAATTGTTGCATTGTATTTGATTGTGTTGTGAGCCGCCCTGAGTCGGTTTTCGCTGAGTAGGGCGGCATATAAGTTTAATAATAATAATAATAATAATTCCAGAATAACTTTAACCTTCATTTTCAAAGTTATAAGTCCCCAGAGAGCCTTAGGAGAAGTTTGTGATGATGGTAAATAAAGTGCACGCTGTTCTCACAATCTTAAATTGGCCTCCGTGTGCTGCTTAGCCCCCAGTTTAAGTAGCAAACAACTATGAGACTCATGCAACTCTTGCTTTCTTCTACAGAATGTAAACATTCTATGACAGTTTTAATGTCAGAAACAACACCTAATGAAATTGTTTTATCTTTATGAAAAAAAGGAAGCATAGCCTATAGGCCTTCAGAATTAATACACCTTTAACTTTCTTAGAGATTTACTTGATGATTCAAGGCTCTGGTTCTAATTTAGCAAAATAACTACTTACTGTATAAACATAATTCAAAGCAGGAATATGATCTATCTTCTTGTTCTGCCATATCCAAATCCAAATATAGGCGATCCTCATGACAATCAGTCATCAAGACTGTCCTGAGAATATAATGCAGTGGCCTTTCATCTGCTTTCTACATCGCAGCGTGACACCCATACCACTGTGAGTCACTTTCTGGTCCTGAGCCCTTTTGGCAAGCAAAGTTCTCCTCAGTCTCAGGCCAGTATTGATGAAGTTGCTGCCCTCCATTAAGATGGATTCAAGAGGGATTTAATCCATTTGGGGACTATCATCATACCCAAGGCTGTTTAATCCTCAGGGTTGTCAGGTTAGTTAACTGTTGTCTGACATTCAGCTTTGAGTCTCTGACAGTGTGGTCTACTCTATTACCATAGCAGGATAACCTGGCCAGACTTTTATGATCTATCTGTATTAGTATAAAAGTGGTTTCCCTTAAAAAAAAAACATATACAATGAAAAACAGTTTGTGATGTTCGCTTTTAACAAAATTCTTTGAAGAAAGCTCAAAATAATGTGAAGAAATCCAGGAAAGAAATGTCCACTGCAGCATGGCATAGATGAGGAGTTCTCAACCATTTAAAGTCAGGGGCCTGGTCATGCTCCCTCAGACACCTATGGGGGCTGGACAGCCATTTTGCCCTTTTTCCATCACATGGCACTTCCTGGTGTGGTGGAGATGATGGTGGGCCACATGAAATTGTACTGCAGCCCACATCCAGCCCACAGGTTGCGAATCCCTGACATAGAGTCACCCGATAGAGCAGGAATTCTCAACCTTTTAAAGCCGGGGTCCGGGTCACACTCCCTCAGACAGCTTCATGGGCCAGACAGCCATTTTGCCCTTCCTCCACTACATGGCACTTCCTGATGTGGTGCATGTGGTGGTGGTGGCACATGAAATGGTGCTGTGGGCCGCAGGCTGAGAATCCTTGCCATCGAGTTTGTTTGTGTTTTTTGTGTCAGAGATTATGCTGGGTTGAAAGGATTTTTGCAGGGGACGCCTGGATGAGGCCCCTTTCATGTCCCCCACTGAGCAGCTCTCAGAGAAATGAACCTCATTCTTTCAGTCTCCAAGCACAGTGCTTTTACCCACTAACCTACCGGGAACTGCTTCTGATTAGAGTAAGAGACACAGAGAAAACCATTACTGGTGATGGCAAAACAAACAAACAAACAAACCCCAAAACAAAACCCTCTACTAAATATTCTGTTCCTAATATAGTGGTTGGTTTGAGGGGACCTGAAGAGATTGTTTGCCTGTTTTGGACTGTATATTTTGAGGGTATATGAACCCCTTTCATTTGGTCAGCATAAATAATGTCAGTGGAATAACTTTTGATGGGTAGTTGTTCAGAAGAACAGAGAGTAGTACAAGTTCACTAAGTCCTTTAAGGGAAGAAAACTAAACAGCACATTAATGTTATTGGCTAAAAAGTTACACTAGGCATATAATGCTGTCTCATGATTTATGTACACAGGGTTGTCTGTCTCGGTGTAATCATACAATGTAATTACTTTCCCTTACGTAATGTGTTCAAGAAAGGACAGAGCATGTCCCAACACAATATATTGAGAATAAATTTCTTACTTAATAAAATACACAATGTATGAATGTGTACTGCACAGTTTTGGAGAAAATCCTTTCCCAGGGGATTATGTGGATCATTTTGTTATACTCTGTGCTTTAACTGTAGCATCTGAAAGTAGTTCTGTGTTAATAGTTGTCTTGCGCAAGTCTCAGTTTGGAGAGTATGGAATAAATATGCTATGAGTTTGAGTGGTATCTCTTCTTTTTGTGTACATAGTGTTTTCCAGTTTGCTCAAACAGTATTTTATGTTTATGTCTAAACAATAGTTTGCGCTCTTGAACCATATTTGTTGAGTTTACAATAGAAATAATGAAAAAATATGGTTTTAGCTGATGTAGAAGGAATATGTGATGTTGAGAGCTTTTGAGAAAAATAGAAGTACTGTACTGTAGTTAGCTTGGTAGTTATTGGCATATAACCAATCTGTTAGTTTGTTTCATGGGTGGTATGAATGCACATGTTCATTGTCTTAAGAAAAGCTTTGGGTAACAGTCATTAAATCCTGATGCTTCATTGTTGGCTTTGTATAGTAATAGGGAGTATGTGGTCAGATGGAAATAACGAGTGTGTGTATTTTTAAAAAACCAAACATTTGCTTTCTGAGAGGGTTTAGAGATAGGTAGCTTGGGTGGAAATGCTGTACAGTATATCCCAAGAATAGGATTGTGAGGCCTGACTCCCCCAGGAATATTGTAGCCATTCCTTGAATTCTTAGCTTGCATCCCCTATGGGGAGAAAAGTAACATATTAATAATAATATTAATAAATACTTTATAAGGGCAGAAAGCTAGCAATTCCTAGACTCCCTTTCATTTCCATGGGTTGCACTTAATTGTGCTTCTTATTTTGAGAAAGGAAAGCAGGGAGATGGTTGGGGAAGAAGCCAGGCTGGGAGACACCCAGGGCTTAATAGAAGGCATAGGATGGAGATTGGGGTGGGCTGACATAAGAATTGGATACCTGTCTGATGCTCTGTGCCATCAGGTATTTGAGACAAATATTGCTTGTTTCATGTGGGACTCGAGCAATAATGAGTTGCTATTGTGTTGCATGGTGGGCTGAGGTTCATTTGACAGTTTTTGTGGTAACACCCTCCTCCAAATAAATGAAATAAGGGAAACATAATTGCTTTCAGAACTAGTCAAAACCAAGAAACCCAGAAACCCAGAACAAAACAATATAGACTTTGGAAGAACAAAATAAGACATTATTAAAAGCAAATTAAAGGGGTTTTTTTTTGCTCTGAGATCATAGTGTGTGGGTCACTTCTTGGCAAGCTGGGATCCACCTTAAACAAATTCACACCAGTGACATTTTTCCTACTTGGGGGTGGGGGGATGCATTCTCGGATACGAGTTGCAGGCTACTAAGAGATTAAGTAATAAATGCAATATATTAATTAATGTAGTTTTAAAATATAATATGTGATATATTTACTTCATTTTGAATGTAATTATATATGCATTGTCTGTGCAATGCATTGTATTGGTTTTTGATGCCATTATTGGACTGTTTAATTATAGTTGCAATGTATAAATATGACATAACGGCAGCCATTACTAACATTTTGCTAATACTATACAGGTATGAGGAGTACAGTTAATGGAAATGAGCAGCTGAGGGGAATTCAAGTGAAGAAGAGTTGGGAACTACTGTTCTGGGCAAAGTTAAATATTTTGTATTGAGGAGACTACTTAAATTCAATTGCTTCAGTAAGCTCCTTTCCCTTCATCTTGGCTGTGCCCTGATCCAAACAAAATGTGGCAGAGTGTCTGAGGTTGTTATTAGTTCACTGGCAAAAGAAGGCAAGGGTGCTACAGAAGTTATAAAGCTTTAATTTGGCATCAACTCCAGTGGAAACTCTGCGAGACTGCCAATAGTGCTACATATATATTTCTACTGCTCTTCAAAAAAAAAAAAAAAAAAAAAAGCAGCTTGATAATGGATATTATATTAAATAAAAAATAAAACTTTTAAACACCCATGAAATTTGTTTGGACTGAAGAAAATATGAATTGGTTTGGTTTAGTTACAGATATTTTAAAGGTAAAGGTAAAGGTCACCCTTGATCGAAAGTCAGTCATATCCAACTCTAGGGTTCAGTGCTCATCTCTGTTTATAGCCAAAGAACCAGCGCTGTCTGCATCTGCATACGTTTCTGTGGACATGTAGGAGGCATGACTAGACACCGGGGTGCACGGAATTCCCATTCCCCTACAGTTTTATGTTACTTGAGTTAAGCATCAATTACTGGGTCAAATGCTGAAGATGAAGTTAAAGTACTTTGGACATCAAATGAGAAGAGAGGTTTCACTTGAGAAAGCCTTGATGTTGGGAAAGGTCAAGGGCAAGAGAAGAAGGGGGTGGCAGAAAATGAGATGGTTAGATGGCATTGTTGATGCAATGGGCACAAAGCTGGACAGGTTGAGGAAGATGGTGGAGGATAGGGGTGCCTTGCTTGCAGTGGTCCATGGGGTCGCAACTGGTTGGAATCCACAGTGCGACTGAACAACAACAACTGGTAGGAGATAGTGGCCTCTCTCTATGCAAATTAAAAGTATCCCTGCCTCATTTTAAAAAGGTGAGGAGGCATGAGTGGCACTGTATCCATGACTAGTGCAAGTAGTATCTGAATTCTAAGCAGAAGCGTAGCTTACCTTGGCGGGGCCCCGTATAAAAATTGTTTGGGGGCCCTTTATATGCGGGGCGGAGCTAACGTCATGACATCATGACGTTGTGGGGGGAGCCAATGTCATGACATCATGACGTTGTGGGCGGGGCCAAAAATAAAAATAAATAAATAAAATAGAATAGAATTAAAATAAACAAACACACACACACCTCAACCCACCCACCCACCCAAACAACCACTACACAAACCCGTAAATAACTTAAATAATTAAAATAAATAAAGAGGCAGCCGCGCTCCCGGGAGGCAGGAGGCGCGTGAGCGGGCAGGGAAGAAGGTGGAGAGCCCGGCAGCCGGCCGGGGGAGGGGGCAAGGTGCGCGCTCCCGACCCGCCGGGCACGCTCCCGCCTTCCCCGCCCACTGCCACTGCCGCGGCTCGCGAGTAGGCTGAGCTTCTCCGGACCCGCTGCGGACGAAGGACGGGCAGCAGCGCATCCTCCAGAGGAGGCGGTGGCGCACTCTACCAGGCGTCCCCAGGCCATGGGGGTTCGGCAGCAGCGGACAGCCCGGGCAGGCCTCAACCTGCCCGTTGGAGCTGGGCGGCCCCAGGGGAGGTGCCCTCCTCTGAGGGCCACCATCGGAGCCGCTCTGAGAAGCTGCGGCTCCGACTCCGAAATTTTATTTTTTAAAATTGGAGCCAAAAATGGCTCCAATAAAGTGCGCATGCGCAGAAACTCAATCTGACGCATGCGCAATGCGTCAGATTGAGTTTCTGCGCATGCGCAGTAAATTTTTGCTCTTTTTCTTTTCTTTTCTTTTCTTTTTTTTTGCCGTTGGGGGCCCCCGTAGCCCGGCCCCCCCGTATAATTGATACGGCTGATACGGCGGTAGCTACGCCTCTGATTCTAAGTACAGTGGTACCTTGCTTAAAGAGCATAATGAGTTCCATGGGATTGCTCTTTAAGTGAAACACCATTGTAAGTGACCAATTGTGACTTCTGGTGAAGGGGGGATTGTGAACCCCAATTTAGTTGTTAAGCGAGTTTTTGATTGGCTTTAGTTGTTAAGCGAGGTGACCAGTCAGAGAAAATTCTGCTCTTTAAGCAAGGCACTCTTTATGTGAGGTTTTACTGTAAGGTGAAACTAACAAGTAGTCATGGAGGCCATGAATTCTTCAGATTCCCCATAGGTGAAGTAGCTTGTTTCTTGGAAAGATCAGTCTAGAGAGGAAGGTTTAGTTTTGTTCAGCTACAGAATGTTTGATTTTTCTTTCTTTCTTTCTTTCTTTCTTTCTTTCTTTCTTTCTTTCTTCATAGACATATGAATGTTCTGCATCTTTTTTTTGTAGTGTTGTAAGCTGTCGACTTTTGAGCAGAAGAAGACAGAGATATGACAACTGTAGTGTGTAAGATGGAGGGCGGTGGAGAGGGAATCAGTGGTTATTAGCCATGATGAATATATGTTCACTCCAGAATTAGAGAGAGTATGAATGGCAAATTAGGGAAGATAGCAACTTTGTTATTAAAAAGTAATAAAACCTTATCCTTCCATAGACTCAGTCTTCAAATCAATTTGTTTGCTTTCACTAGTCACACAAAAAAGCAACTTAGTTTGCAGTTTGTGAAATTGTGAAACCCATTTGGATGATAAATGAAGGTCCCTTTATTTCTTAAGAAACTTTGAAAAGCTTTCATCTCATCTGTGTAAGTCTGGAATAAGAATTGCTGAGGGGCATGAAGAGAAGGGATTTCCATAGGCATTTGGTTTGCCACTTTAAGAAAATAGAGTGCTCTGCTGTATAGGCCATTGGTCTGCTCCAGTATAGCTGTTCTTATGTTCTTAGTGGACAACCATATGAGTATGAATATACATCCCAACTTTCTTCTTGCTTCAGCTGTTTCTGTCAGTACTTCAGTTGGAATATGGTCCCTTTTTGCCAGAGTTGACACTGCACAGTTGAAATCACCACTATTGTGTGGGGAACCACATCACACAAAAGACTTAGTGTATGAATGTACTTAATATAGTTTGCGGTTACATGCAGAGACTTTGGCTGTAGTGTGGGAACAAGAAAGGAAAAATGTTCAGTGCCTATTTTTCTCTTACAAATTGATGTGTTTAAATGACTCCATCTTTCCAAGGTCCAGCTTAAACACCACCAAGCAAGGTACAGCCTTATTCAGAGAAGGGTCAAATAAATTTAAATTGAATGTCTTCGATTGCTTTTTATAAGTTAATTTCAGAGTCCTACAGGTATATAGAACAGTATATACCAATAGTGCTTTACTGTAATTTTATTTACTTGGTGTTATATTTGTTTTCCTAGTTTTTAAATTCCAAGTTCTATTCATATTGAGGTGATTGTATGTTTAAAGTACACAGAGTTCTAGAGAGCCTCTGTTCAAAAAGGTTTGATTTTCCAAAGACAGCTGATGTAGGCTCAAGTGGGAGTCAGAGCATTTCTTCCACTTAGCTCACTCATTCCACTGAACGTTACATTGATGTGGGGCAGATGTCCCTCTAGGGAAGCATTATCTTCCTACTCTTTTAACTGCACAGTAATCCAATATATTATTAAAGACACAGGTTCCCATTGAAAATCGTTGCTATCTCCAGTTGGATTAGCCAAGCCTGGGGACAACGGCCAGAATTGTAGGGTAGTTACCAACACTCCTCAAGGATGACAGAGCCATCACATTGCTCTGTGCCCCATATAAGCAGGTATTTTAATTTCCCACAGTGCACTAGAAGAATTTGATTGCCCTGTTTGGGCATTCTTTCCATATTGATGAATGAATATGTGGGAGCAGGGGAACATTGCATAGCTTTGGCTTCACTGTTTTACATTATTTATAGCATTTGCATTTACAATTTGAATCTCTGGAGGAAGGAGGTCTGAAGATACATACATGTAGGTATCATGTGGTTTGCACCACTCCTGCTAAAAGCATTCAGGAACATGGCAAAAAGAGTGTCTGACTAGAGATTTAATCAGAAACCCTTGGACACTACCTTGCATACTCAGTGAGGAGTCCGAACATGGGTAGATAGCTCAGCGATGACATTCCGCGCATGCAAATGGACTTGAGAAATCAAGTTTTTTAGCCATTTGGATATAATGTCACCTACTGGCTAGGCAGACCATGACTTGTGCCCTTCGCTTTCACCTTGCCCAAGGGATCCAACAGAGGACGTTTTGGTGAGTTTTAGTCCCAGCCTAACATCATTGGTGAGAGATGGTCATCACTGCCTAGTTAGACTGCTCAAGCCCCCATGTCCTGACAAGGCTCTCACCTAGTGTGGGACCCTTGGACACATGTTGGATAGTCATTCAATCATTTCATTTCATACAATAGGGGCTGCAGTGGCTCAGTGGTTAAGAAGCTTGCCTTGTTAGCTGGAAGGTCAGCAAGTCAGTAGTTCGAGACCCGGGTACCTCATGACAGATTGAATGCCCATCTCTGTCCCAGCTCCTGCCCAACCTAGCAGATTGAAAGCAAGAAATTCCAAGTACTGTACAGTGGAACCCCATATAACGAAAGCTTCGTATAATGAAAAATTCATACAACAAAGCCTTCGTGCGCTATTTGCAATACCCCACATAATGAATTTTTTTGTTACGCAGGGTTTTCGTTAAGTGAGGTATACTTTGCTTAACAAAACCCCATATAACAAACATTTTTTTTGTTATGCGGGGTATTGCCAATGCGCTTTGCATAATGAAAAAAACACATAGCGAAGAGCTCTGTGGAACATAGTCCCCCCCCCCCCCGTTATGTGGGGTTCTACTGTAGATAAATAGGGACCACTTCAGTGGGAAAAGATCTTGGGGACATGAAAGGAGCCTCATTCAGGCATCCCCTGTGCAGAATTTCTCTAGCAAAAATGCTTTCAACCCAGAATAATTTTTGACATGAAATTATTATTATTTCACAGTCCCTGTTTAGTCTTTTGATTATCAGGTAATTTTACCTGTTACTGGCAAGCTCCTGACACATTATTCTTAAGCGATCAATTTTAAAATTGCATTTTAAAGTACAGTACTGTATACAGATTTTAAAAGGCCCATGAGCTTTCAAGTGTGATCTGTTTCAAAGTTATGAGTAAAAATTATCATTCCCCCATTTTACTTTATTCTTGGGGGAAAATGTTTAAAAGTAATGAAAAGTAATGCAATTGCCTTCCATTTCTTAAAATTTGGGAAAGTACCGGTATATCTAACAGCATTCCTTTTTTTAAATCAGGGATTCCCCTAGCGATATGTGTTTCTCGATAGCAGAGTAGCACTTTTAAGCTGTTACACAGCAAAAGCCTTTAGTGCAATAACACACACACATATGCATTCAGTGGAAAGGTGCACTTTACTTACAGTGAGGGGAAGACAGACATACACAGGACTATATACAACAGTCTCTCTCTCTCTCCAAGCCCCACAGTAGGTAGACAGCTTGGATTCCTCTGTTGGCTCCAATCCCAGGAGCAAGCATAGAGTCCAGGACCTCCTTCAGCAGTCTCTGTCTGTAGACTTTCTCTCAGTAGCTCAGTCCTTCTCTTCAGTACGACAGACTCCTCAGTATGACAGCCTCCTTCAGAATAATAGCCTCCTCCATAGACCCTTCCCAGAGGGCCACAGTTATACCCCAGTGTTGCTGGGCAGATTCTCTAATCAGCCACAGCTGGGCTGTTACAGAAGCACATGGACAAGGCATGCACAGCCTGGCAATCAGTTTGAGGCTCTATTATGTACACCTGTGTTCAAAACACATGGAGGGCCTTAAAGTTATACTATTCCACTGGGCAGCAATCTTTGTACAATACCCCCAAATGAAAAATGTCCTAACAATATTTTCCTTCTAAACTCTGATTACTGCTGTAAGGCAACTCCAAAATCTATTCTATTTTTGACATTGTGGAGACAATTGTCAACTTTTATTCCCTGTTCAACCTAAGTGCAAACTTGTAATATCATTATTGAAGAAATAAAAGTTATGCCATAACTCCATGAATATAGGAGGAAATTTATTACTTTCTGATGTGTTATGAAAGAAGGAAATAATATAGAATCTAACTTAAAACTGGTTTCAACACTATGAATTGTTTTGTATTATGTATTCTTTGTTTTGCTATATAGCATGGAATAATGAACAGGTTGTTAAAAGATAGAAGCATTTGTTTTGTGGTTTATTGCAAGATATTAAAAATGTGTTGGATCGAGATGGCGACAGGCTAAAAATTAAAGAGAAGAAAAAAAGACCAAGGATTTAGAACACAGAAAATGCAGAAAGCTTGTAATAACTTGACCAGATAATAAGAAATAAAAAGAAGATTGTTACAAATGGTAATTTAAGGCACAGTAAATGAGAAAGGGGACTTTGGTGGCTCAAGTACATAAGACGCTGAACTCGACGACTGGAAGGTCGGAGTTTGATTCCTAAGTACTGTAAGACAGACGGAGTGATCTCCCACATCTGTCTCAGTTTCTGGCTATAAACAGAGATGAGCACTAAACCCTAGAGTCGGGTACGACTGGCTTTTGAGCAAGGGTGACCTTTACCTTTACCTAAACGAGAAAAGTGCAGAAAAGAGAAGAACTTGTTGGAAAAAGAACTATGAGGACTTGGTTTGGGTGCAACACAAGCTACTGTAATTATTTACAACTGCTGAGTTCATGGCCAGGAAGTGGATATCTGTGATGATATCCAATCCTTGGCAGAAAGAAAAATGATAAAGAATTAGATAAAACAGCAATTTGTATAAAAGTATACAGTTGTACCTCACTTAAAGAGCATTATGCGTTCCACAGGATTGCTCTTTAAGCAAGTACTCTTTAAGTGAAACACCATTGTAAGTGACCAATTGTGTGGGGGATTGTGAACCTTGATTTATTTGTTAAGCGAGTTTTTGGTTGGTTTTATTTGTTAAGTGAAGCGAACATTCAGACCAAATTCTGCTCTTTAAGCGAGTTACTCTTTAAGCGAGGTGCTCTTTATGTGAGGCTTGACTGTATTCTGAGAGAATGGGGCAAACATATCTAAAACAATAGGAACTTATTGTAACCACCCACTCCACCTGTCTTTTTGTTTATTCGTTTCTAGTGTCTTACTATCCTTTGGTCTCTCTTTCTCTCTTTGTTGGAGACTCTGCAGAATCTATTGTTGTCTTATTGTTCTTATTGTTCTACATACTGTTTCTGGGTGATATAATAACATTTTGTGGTTTTTGATGCCACCTTTATTTAGATTAAGTGTCCTGGTGGCAGAGTGGTTAAACTGCTGTACTGCAGCCAAAACATTGTGAGTACAAACCTGAAGGGGATTCAAGGTTGATTCAGCCTTCCATCCTGAGGTTAGTAAAATGAGTACTAAGCTTGTTGGGGGCAAAATGCTAATTACCTTGTGACCCACCCAGTGACTCCCTCTTCAACTAAGCACAAGTTATCCAACCTAGATTTCGACCCTAGCACAAGGGTTGAGGTTTAATACTTCATCTCCTACTGTTGGCCTGATCTATCCCTCTCCCTATTCCTGGTAATGTCTGTATCCAAAGTGATCCATTAAAATGAATTGTTACTATTCTCAGTGGTAGTGAGCAAAGAATTCTGGGAATTCTTGACTTTCCAGATGTTTGGATTCTACAGTCCTGATAGCTGGGGCGAATGGGAATCGTAGGGGGAAATATCTGCAGGTTGAAGCTTCCATCCTCTTGTGTTAAAGCCTCCCTACCCCATCTCGGTGCTAGGATTTTAATCTGTAATGTGTAATCTGGTTTTTGGTGGTCGGTCGATAACTATAACCACAGCCAATAATAAGGCTCACTGCCTCTAATGGCCCTTCAGAAAAGAAGGAAAGGGCTTTCTTAAAGTAAACATTAATGTTGCAAATGGATATAATGAGAAGCAAGTGAGACTTGCTAATTGAAGAACATCTGTCTTTGTTGAGGAAGCAGTTCAGATGCTTCCTGGTAATGCTCATCCTTCCATCTATGGGATGCAATCTATTCTCAAGGCTTGCTGCTCTGACAGTCTTATTCCTTCCAAGGACCGTGGTACCTGCACCTTGGATATGCTCAGAGCCAATGGTGATTTATTTTCTTGAGGGGACAAGATGCTATTGTCCTTATTAAGGCCTTTACCAAAGTCTTCAGAAGCCCTTAGTATGTCTTGGGCCAGAAAGTGGAGCCTGTGGTCATGTGTGGGCAGTTGTAGACTCTTTGAAGCGGAAGGAAAAGGTTAGGGGTGCTGCATATCCTGCTGTGAGCATTTAGTATTTAACTTATGAACCTTCAACCACAGCCTCGTTCGTGGGTTACTGGCCTAATATCTCCAAGGGTCTGGAGCCGCTCCCATTTAGTGGAAGGCTGTTTATGAACCCCTCGTCTCATGTAGAAAACTGTGGTCACAGAGTTTTCTGTATAGTCTTGTTTGGAAGGCCCAGGTCAATTCCCAAAGGTAAGAAAATATGACTCAAAGCAGAATTTACTTTCTTGCAGGCTGTTGCCATTTCTCTCTTCCCCCCCCCCCTATTTTATTTAGACACATTTTAAAAGTGAAAGATTATGTCAGTGCAGGTGTGTTGGATATATATACACATGCATTGGTTTGGGATATATGTGGCACTATTTGTGGACAAGCTTCTTATATAAGTATGAAAGAATGCCCCAGAGAGAAAGATTGTTGAAGTGGAATTACTAGAGTTAAGGGACAGAAATAGACATTATAGGTGAACTGTGATGAGAGCTGCTGGCAAATTAGTGCTTAAGAGATGTCATTTAAGCAGACCTAAATGTTTAAGAAAAGAATAGTTTAAAAGAATTCCACATTTAAATTCTGAACACCAAACACAATGTGAGGGAAGTTACTTTGCAAATTCTGCTTTGGCAGCTTCAGCAGGGATTTTATAATGTTCTTTTCTAATTATTTTATAATGTCTGTTTCTGTCCCAAGATTCCTACAACCTAATTTGTATAATTTTCAGTAAAAAGCAAAACAAAGCAATCACACTGATGTACCACCCCATAGCGCTTAGTACATTCTCTGAGTGGTTCACAAGTTAATTAGCATTTTGCCCCCAATATGTTGGGTACTCATTTTACTGACCTTAGAAGAATGGACGACTGAGTCAAGCTTGATCCCTGGTCAGGATTGAATTCAACATTCTGGCTCCAGTACAGCAGATTAGCCACTGTGCCACCAGCAAGTGATTCCCCTTTTCTTACATAGTTCTTTATTGTGGTCATAGATTAAGAGGCCCTTCAAAGAGCATGAAATTTGGGTTGTGCTGAAAATTTTCTTACCATTGTTGTGATCCTACCATTCATAATATAGATATTTGTTTCCTATGCCAAGGCTTCAAGCACGTCTCCTGATTACTCTTCCTTGTCCCTCTTTTGACTTATTGTCACCTCCTTCCTGCCTCCTTCCCTTCTTTCATGGTCATTTGTGAGGCTGCAACCTTTCCTTTTGTTAAAGTATGCAAAATAGTGGTGCATCCTTCTAGTATGTATTTTTGTATTTGTACTTATTGCAGTCCTCTGAGTAGCCTTTCTGCTGACCTTGAGTTCTCTTGGTGCGCCACTCTGCCACTCCTGGGCATTCCCAGTTAATCATGACTCCACCTCTGCCTTTACTTTTGCCACCATTATACTGACTTCTCTGTATTCCTGGGCACCTCCAGGTGCTTCTAATGCTGCTGTTGCTGCTGCTGTTGTAGTGAGCTTGCTGTGACTCTACTGTTGTTACTGCCTGCCGTGGTCTCTCACCAAGATAATTCACTGGATTCCTCATTCATCTTGGAGACCTTGATGTCAAGCAAGGAAATAACTAAAACTAGAAAGAATCCTTCATTGACAATGAAACACTTCTCTTATTCTATCATAGCAACAAAAGATACCATCCATCATTCAACATTGAAGTCTCCACTTATCTCTGATTTGGACCTTGGAAATTCTCACTCCTTGGCTCCATCTTCTCCTCAATTGTTGACTCCAGATTCTGAGGTCACAGAAAGTAACCCTCCATCACCATCAGAGGAATTTTGCTCCTATTCGGAGCTAATGCTGTACATGACAATGTCTTATGGTAAAGAAACAGGGACAATGGGAAATAGATAAGCTATGTGATGCAATAACCAAAGAGTCATCTACACCAATTCATGTCTCCATGCTGCCATCACTGTTGGAATGCCTTAAACAACCATGGGAGAAAATATTTTTCAGTGGAGTTGCATATAAAATTCATGAGGATGAAACTAAATTTCTTCTTAAACATCTGCAGCCTAGCTCCATCATTGTAGGAGCAGCTCAAACTAAAGTGAGAACCAGGAGTAACACCACAATAGTATGTAAAGATGGTAGAAAAATTGACTCTTTGAATAGACGCATCTACTCTACTTTGACTCTGGGAATAAGAATAATCAACTACCAAGGGACCATGGGAGCATATCACGGTTCCTATGGGAAAAACTCCTCCCACTGTTGAATACATTGCTGGAAGATAAGAAAGTCCTAGTTCTAACTTTTCATCAGGAAGGCATGGTGTTAGCAGCACAACAAATGCTATCTTCTAGGCACACCTTGGATTGTGCTACTAGTAACCTGAAAACTACTATAACTTTGAGACACCATGCATGGCTCAGAAATCCAGACACCCTTGAGATCTCCAAGAATTGCATTGACTTTTGATGGGGAAGGTCTTTCAATGCCAAAACAGATTATCTCATGGATAACCTTTACAAGTAAAGGACCACTGCTAGACAAACGGCCATTGCAAACCAATCATTCAAACCATTTCAATTGTAATTGAATAAATGACTAGCCTGTCAATTCTCTAGAGCATCATCACAATCCCAAAAGTTTACACATTCCTTTTTAATGGAATCATTCAAACAATCAATTTACCAAATCAAGCCAAAATCCTCCTCAAATACCCAGAAAGGAAACAAAAAGGTTACAAAGGCTCAGGTTACAAAGGCTCAGTTTCATCGCACCACACATCACACCCCTTTGCAATTCTTCATTAGTAGTTACAATATATATTTTCTTATGGCTGCCAACTATTTTATCACCATAGTATAGCCATTGCTTTTGATGGGAATATCTGTATGCATTAGCAGCAAAATAAAAATAGTAGTAACTGTGCCACTGTATCTCTGTTTAATTTTTCCATGACTTTTGTAATCTTTTGAGAAGAATCTTTGTAAGACAAAGAAGTCTTAGAAATTAATAGACATTTACCTGGAAATAAATATTTACCTCTGTTCCAAGTATACCAGGGTTTGCAAGAATTAATTATGCCTCTAACTTTAGAAACCATTACTTTTGAATGTTGATAGATGAACTTTTCGGTCAATACTGGTTTAGAGCCTAAGTATATATGCAATAAATGAAAAAAACTAAGCATTAATTTTGAAAATAGGCTTACTTTATTTAATCTCCATAGGTAGAAGCAGGACAAAATCCTATTCTGCATGCTTTTAATTGCAGAATGTTATACAAATATAAACATACAATAGTGTTACTAATTTTCAGCCTCTTGATGTCTATGCATTTCTTTCCACACAGACATAATTGCTGGGACAAAAATTGCTCCGAGAAACATATTTATGTTAGTGGTCCAGTGTAATTTGTAAAAAAGCAGAATCAAAAAAGTAAACATAAGACCCTTTCTTTTGACCCAATGAATTTAGCTTTGATGGGGAACAAAAAGATCCACTGGAATTTGACACAAGTGTAGTAAAAATATTCCCTGAAGCCATCATAATCTTTTCCCCTTTGTCTCTATTTAAGAATTGATGAATTGGGATAAGTGTTAGTAGAGTTTTTTCCAAACAAAAATTGCTCTAGGAAGGCAGATTTAAATATCTTCTGATCCCTAAATTTATTGTGGAACATTTTACTGTCCCAAGAAACATTGGAATTGAGTTTGGAGGAGAAAAGCGTGCCCCAAAAAGCATTGGTGAAAGTTTATATTTTTGTGGTTCATGGTACAGATGCTGAGATTTTCACCCAGCAATTCATTTTGGCTACTATATGTAGAATTATTATTCTTGGCAATGTCAAGTGTCACTCTATGCCAGTTGGGCAGTCCCATCCAATTATCAGACAAAAGTACAATCGCACAATGCTACTTTACTAGCAGATCAAGAAGTGAGTCTTTTAACAAAGGTTGGATTTTGTTTTCCCCTCCCTGTCATAAATCTTTTTATGTCTCCAGTGGTTTAGGTCAAATAGTAATTCTTGTTTGATAACACAGGGATGTAGTGGTTACCGTGGGCTGTGGTTAGTGAAAAATAGCAAACACAAATTGATTGTGCAAATGTTTATACGGTATATACGTACAACTACTTTGCTGATGCAGATTAAAACCTCCTAGTAAAATAATTGGAAATATGAGAAGACTAATTGAGGAGTACTTTGTAACATTTAGAGTTTTATCATGCCTGCCTGTTACATGGCCTTCTTCATAACATAACAGTTACTTTTATGGAGGCTGTTTTACTGCTCTTTTTACTGAAAAGCTATCAAGTGTACTGAGAATCCCTCATGTTCGACAGTAAGATTGCCATGCAGCATCTGTGTTCTTCTTCTTCTGCCATATCCAAATCCGAATATAGGCAATCATCATGGCGATCAGTCATGAAGACTGTCCTGAGAATATAATGCAGTGGCCTTTCATCAGCCTTCTCCATTGCAACATGACATCTGTACCATGTGTCATTTTTTAGTCCTGAGCCCTTTTGACATGCAAAGTCCTCCTCAGCCCCAGGATTGATGAAGCCGCTGCCCTTCATCAAGATGGATTCAAGTGGGATTTAATCCATTTGGGGACAATCACCCTTTGCTGTGGATTTTGACATCCAAGGCCATAAGTCCTCAGGGTTGTCAGGTTAGTTCACCACCACCTGACACTCTACATTGAGTCACTGGCAGTAGGGTCTACTCTATTAGCATAGTAGGATAATCTGGCTAGACTGGGAACTTCTGTATAAGAAGCAGAAATTCAGCTAGGGTTTGATGTCTTGGCACATCAGGCCAATGCATCACTTCTTGAGTTTCTTCTGACAAGTAACTTTTAAAAGCAGAGAACACTACTAATGAAGAAATGGAGAATGGCCGCATACTCAAAAAACGGAGTCATTTTTATGGCTGAAAAGACCATTGTAATTTGGGGGTTGTATTTCTTACAGAAAGGCATGAAACTGAACCCACACAATTAGTGGTTACTGAATAAACAGACAATGGGATGGAGCATATCTATAAACCCAAGACATGTGGTTTTTAACCATCACTGTGAAAACATTTTTCTACGTAAGTATTTTAGGTAGATATAGGCAGTCATAGCATGACTTTTAAAATCTCCGTTTTCTTTGAAATTTTATTCTTGTCTCTGATGCTTATTTGGTACTGTTCCTGGAGGATTATGACTAGCAGACTTGCATATTGTTTCTACTTTGAAGAACAGAACACTGTCTTTAGAGCTGATCCCTAATTTCACTAACCTGCTTTGAAATATGATCTCCCATTTTTTTTGCTTTTCTTTCAATTAATTTTCTTTTCGTTAAGGTTTCCTAATGGCGATTAAAGCAATATTTTCAAGAGCTGAAGTTGAGAGGCAGAAGGACAAAAGTTAGAAGTCACTTTTCTTGCATATTCAACAAAATAAGCTTTGCAAAAACCAAGTTTATAGATCAAAGTCTAAGCAGTTCTGGTCTTGCTTAGCTAAATACTGCAGGGAACCTATATGTATGCTTTTTTGATTTCTTCTGAAATAAGCAATCCAACATCCCGCACCTGATTGAAATCTGCCTGCAGTTTTTGATCTGTGATTGCTAAATGTAGAAAGGCTCTAACCCAGTGTTTTCTAACCTTTGGTTTTTGGACTTCAGTTCCCAGAAGCCTAAGTCAACTCCCCAAAGCACTGATCAGCAAATGTACTGACTTAGGCTTCTGGGAATTGCAGTCCCCCTGTGGGGCATAGGCCCCACATTGGGAACCACAGCTCTAGCCTCTAGCAACCAAGGTCTAAGATTCTGCTGTTGTCCAGAAACAGAATTTGTAATCCAGGAACTGTGTTTCAGCCCAAAAATGTAAGCAGTGTCTAGGCCTACGACCAGCAGGGAAAAGATGCTATTGAAGCTATCACTCACAAATTGCATCAAAGATCCAGGTAGTACCAAGTAAACCAAATCCTGAGCAGAGCCTATGATTGTTATTGTTTGTGTTATTTCCTGAAAGAACTTAGAACATAAGTTATTAATTGTACTGTTGAAGCAACAATCTTGGTAATTGAAAAAGATCAACAAGAGGAAGCCAAAAGTTATCAATTCAGAAGTGATTACTATCATATATAGTCACCATCATGTCTGTCTCCTACTGGTAACAGACATATAGAATGACAGAATTTTGGTGCTAAAAGAGAGACACAAAGATCACCCAGTCTAGTGGTTCTAGTTGCAACATCTCCTACACTGAAGTTTACTTGCAGCTAAGGATTTTTATAACAATTATTAAAAAAGAATTACTTTCCCTTAATCATCAGTTTTCCTGTTAAGTGTAATGTGTTATGTGTTATGTACACACCTATCTGCCACGGATTTGTGAGCTTCTCACATACTTGCAGTTACTTTGGATTATTTATTTATTTAATCAAATTTCTATTGCTGCCCAGCTCGGCAATGACTCTGGGTGGTTAACAACAATTAAAAGCAATATCAAAATTAACTAAAAACCCTTAAGAACCCCATTAGAAAGTCAAAATAATGCTTCCTTTTTCTTCTAATTGTGTTTTTGCTGCTGTCCAGTGTTTTGTTAATAATAACTATAATGACATAATGTCTGTAAATATCCTTCTCTGAAAAAATGGAGATAGGCTAGATAAATGTTTCTCAGAATTGTTTGGCAAAGTGATTAGTGGTGCGGAAAATACTAAAGGCTAAGAAACATTTATCTTGCCCATCTCCATGCAATGAAGCATGAATCCTATTTTAAAAATTCTTAAAACAATAACTTTTTTGATATAGTGTAAATTATACTATACTACAGGGAAAGAAAAAACATAGAGAACCATACAAGAGGTAAACATGGCACAAGATTTGTATGTCAGAACATTGTTTTCTAAAAATATTATTGATCATAGTTGAAATTTATTCTTTACATCTCCATATTCACAGAGCATGTTGTTGTCCATCAGCAGTCTCTGTTTGAGCATGTTGGTGTTACATTTAGGCACTCTGCCCCTCAGACTGTTCAGGGTCCTTCAAGTGACATACAAAAGGTTGAGTTCCTCAGATATATCTCTTTTAATCTTATTCTGTGAGCTTCTTCCTCTTCTAATTTGGTTTTGTACTTGCATATCCTCAAGAATGTTTGTTCTTGCCATAAAGCTCTTCCTGGATCTGAGCCAGCAAATTTGAGGCTCATATCTGCTCAGAGGATGTTGAGGTTCATTCTCTTGCCTATTTTTCTTGGTGTCCGCTTCAAATAGACTTACTGTAACTGCCAACAATGGGACAAATGCCCATGGGATCATCCCCTTTGCTGCACATGCTGCTTATCTGTTGAGTATCAACGTACTGTTCCAATCTTACCTGGTATTGCTTCAGATACACTGATCTTCTAGTCCCAATGTGTTGGCTGGGGATTATAGCAATTGTGGTCTGCCGATTCTGGAGAGCCCTCATTTAGGAAAGGGTAGATTAAACAATGGCTATCTTAGTAAAAGTTTGGGAACCATATTTTAAATTTAAACTGCTAGTCCTGCTGCAGCCTATTTTAGATCAATTTGGAAATAGTAGCAATGGCAGTGGTGTTGCTTACCTTTTGATGGCAGCAAACTACAGACAGTGTAATAGGCAAAAAAAAAAGCCTGGGGCATCATTTTTTTTTGTTCTTTTGGAAAGGTTGGAGCCAAAAGGTAGAGTAAATGCTGCTTTTCAAAAAGATTTCTAGAATGCTAGAGTAGTTGTGCTTTATTTAAACATAGGCAGAAAATGAGGTAAAGAATCTTCTTTTCTAAATATCTCTCTGAAGTATATCTCCCTTCTGTAACTCTTTTCTCATGTCTACCCAGCCTCCAATCTACCTCAAGTTGTCTTTTTTATTACTACAGTGACAGGAAGCAGAAAGATGAGAATAGCTGTCAGAATCATATAATACAGTAATCAGCTAGAGCAGGAATTGAAGCAAATATTCTCCTGTGTTTTGTCAATTTTGCCTCTTGTAATTGTGTTTATCAGTGACTGTGGTGGGTTAGTAGTTAAGATGCTGAACTTGATGACTGGAAGGTTGACAGGCCAGCAGTTTGAGACCTGAGTGCTGCATGATGGAGTGAGCTCCAGGCTCTGTCCCAGCTTCTGCCAACCTAGCAGTTCAAAAGCAAGAAATTTCAAGTACGGCAATGCACACAGTGGTTTCTAGGTCACAGTGACCCTGCTGTATGTACTCAGAGCTACATACATGATTTAGCATCCTTCAGATTTTAGAAAATATAGAAGAGGGTTTGCAAAGAAAATCAGTCCCGCACATGGCAGTTAGGCCATGTAACATTTTCAACACAGTCTATGGACTCTTACTTATGAAGGGAATTAAGCTACCATGCATCTAAATATTTATCTTAATTATCAGTCTTAGCCACTGAGCAATGGATTGCTTAGAAATTTCAAAACTGACCTTTCATACTAATGTAATCCAACAACAGCATTGTCTGTAAATCATTACAAAAACTTTGAATGTATGTAACTTTCCTGCTTATTGTACAGAGTTTGTACATTGATCACATGCTGTGGTAGCTGTGCTTGCTATTACAAATTCAACTTCCTAGGCTATACATCAGGCAAGAAGTTGTGTTTGATTAGAATTAAGACAACTAGCCTTTATTATGTCCCTTCTCCATTTTCCTTTGCAGATATTGACGAATGTGTCGATGGGACAGACAATTGTCACATTGATGCCATCTGCCAGAACACTCCCAAATCATACAAATGTATCTGCAAGTCTGGCTACACTGGGGATGGAAAGCACTGTAAAGGTAAGGAGAATTGGTGAACCCTGAGAAACACAGATGGGAATGAAATGCATTCATGCCCTTATGAGTGTTTATGTTGCTAAATCAAACAATACCACATTGTACAGTATTTCATTTTTTAAGCGGGATGTTGGTTGCAGTGAAATTTCTTATCTTATCTCTTTAAAATTAGTATGAAACTGCATTGCAATCACAGTCAATATGGTCCCAATAAAGGTTCCCCCAAAAGATGGGCTTTCATTTTATTTATTTCATTATTTATTTATTATATGTGCATTATTTATTTCATGGGGTTCACTCTGTTCTTTTGGAAGCCCAACTTCTTGTCTGAGACTTCAGAGCAGTCTTGGCACGCTGCCTATATTAGCTTAAGTATGCTTTGTTTAGCTTTCTCCATGTACCTTCAGATAGCTCAGAACCCCAGAAGATTGAAGTTGTAAGGTTTTGGCATTCCTTATCCTCCTTCAGGATGTGTTGAGCTTGGTTGATCGAAAGATTGAAAAAAGCTTCCATGGTGGTCAGTACATTTGGTATGTCTTCACTGCTGGTGCTCACCACAATGATGTGCTGAAAGACAACTATTACAGTATCTTTTTGTTGAAATAATTCCTGAATTTCTAGTGGTGTGCTACAATATACATACAAGTGTACAAGAATTCACTGTTGGGATGTGCTGCTAAGAATCTGTGGGTATTTTTGTTAATTACCTAGTTTGGTTTGGTAATTCCTTCTGATCCTTTCCTGCTGAAATCTTGAAATTAACATGATGGATGAGTTACCTTACAACTGGAATTAAGTACAGCAAAAATTATTGGCTATTCAAATTGTTTCTGTTGCTTTTCCATGTACTCCAGTTGACTCTGAACTGGTGTTGTCCAATGAATTGTGTCATGGCCATCTTAAAGCAGAATTGTAAGGGCTGGGCACTCAAATCACATGTGATTCGCTAAATCCCATCATCCAGAGCTTAACAACACTGTACCCATAAATTCCTGATCTGATAGTGTAAAGAGGAGAATAGAAAAGAAGTGACACCATTTCTGTGTTTATGGGATAGCATGATGCTACATCTGCCATTCATTTGAGAATGACTTTAACAGTATCTTCATGGTTATGGTGACCTTATAAGAAAAAATGTTGCCAAATGAGAGTAAGGATTATCTTATCAGGCAAACCCAACTCTACGCTATCAATATATTTTTCAGTTACTTGTTGCAACCTGCTTTAAATTTTAAATGAAGAATATTTGACACACCTTTTTAACACCATTTATGACACAGGGTCCTTCTGACAGATTAGTTACTATCAACCTTTGTTATACTGCCGAAGAAACCAAACAATTAACCTCATGAGTCATGAGTCATGCTCTTAAGATCTTCTTGAAAATCATCCATAGTAGAATTTATAAGAATTTGGCTTCTGGAATTCTATGGGTAGCAGAGAGGCACTGTTTATATTGCAGGTCCTCATACAAAGATGTAGATACTGTACATGAGATGTGATGTGCATGCGTGTTTTATAGATTATGCAAAAGCCTTTAACAGATGCCAGCATGAGAAGATGATTATAGCACTGAAGAAAAGAGGTGTAGATGATAAAGATATCATAATCATCTCCAACCTTTATTGGAATCAGACAGTTCAAGTCAGAGTTGAAGAGCAGCTGACAGAGCAAGTTCAAATTCACAGAGGTGTGTGACAAGGCTGTGTGTTGTCCCCAATACTGTTTAATATATATTCGGAGAGTATTTTTCAGAAGCACCATCAGATTTAAACATCAGCATTAAAGTTAATACGAAATATCTTAATAATACCTGATAGGCTGATGACACAGTGTTGTTAGCCACAAACCTTGAAGATCTTCAGTTGATGATGGATCTAGTTAGAGCTTCAAGTGCAGAATATGGTTTGGATCTCAACACCAAGAATTAAAAATATCTGGTTATAAGCCGAACACCAACTCACGGCAAGCTAATGGCAGGAACACAAGAAATCAAAAGAGTAGATAAAACTGTCTATTTGGGGAGTATGTTAAATGAAAATTGGGATCCCAAGGTAGAGGTAAAAATACAAATACAAAAAGCAAGATCCACCTTCATAACAAATGTGACATTTGTTATGCAGTAGAGATCTAACTCTCGCTCCAAAGATCCAAATAGTGAGATGTTATGTATTCACAGTGTTGTTATATGGAGTTGAAGCTTGGACATTGACTAAAGCATCTGAAAAGTGGATCAAAGCTTTCGAAATGTGGATCTACAGATGGCTGCTAAGGACAGCATGGGTTGACCATGTGACTAACATAGAAGTATTGCGCTAAATGGTTAAAGAACAAGAACTCTTTAAGACCATTAACCATAGAAAGTTCCATTACCTTGGCTATATCATGAAGAACGACATAAAATATAGAATACTCCAACTCGCTCTTCAAAGAAATATCCCGGGGAAGAGAGGCCCTGAATATAGGCAGACTTTATGGCTGAAGAACATGAAGAATCCTAGACTGGTGTGGCCAAAGAGTTAAGAACAGGAAGACTATTGCCATGATGATCGCCAATACTATATTCGGAACAGATACAGCACCTGAAGAAGAAGAAGAATATTGTATTAATACTACCAATAGAGTATCTACTGTTTAGAATATTATATTATAAACTATATCTTAAATAAAAAATTTTGCTGGTGAAATGTATGCATCAATTCAGCTAATGTTATCTGGGAAATTTAGGGTATGGGCGTGGAGTAAACTTGGTGATCCTTGGTTCTAGAATTCTCTCTCATCTCTGATCTTTCTCTTATATGCAGATGTTGATGAATGCGAGCGTGATGACAATGCTGGTTGTGTCCATGAATGTGTCAATATTCCAGGAAATTATCGATGCACCTGCTATGATGGCTTTCGTCTGGCCCATGATGGTCATAACTGCCTTGGTAAGATCTTCATGTAGGTCTAGCAGTGCTGTTCCTGATAGTTTTTTAGTTTTTTTTTAAAAAAGAACTGTGTTGTAGAAGATAAAACTGCAGAGGTTACAGTACATGGATGTCATAAGTTAGAAGAAAACTGAAGGAGAGACATTAAAAACATATACATTAACATTATGAAACCTAATGTTCATTCCTCCCCACCCCTAGTTTGTTGATTATATTATATTATGATTTAATCACAGTGGCTAAAAATAGAGAGCCTCCCCTCTTCGCTGGTTCTTCTAGTTTTCTTATCACTGCTTTCTTCCAAACAGATACAGGCAATGGATTTTATGCAAAAAGTATTTGCTGACACATGCTTTATTAGAATCAAACTACACAACAAGTTCAGTTTGCATTTAGTAGTTCATTGCATATTTTTTCTTTGAGTTCTCTGTGAATTAGACATGTGATTTCTCTTCGTACCTGTGCAATGCTTTGGAATCTTCTAGAACATGTGCACTCAAATGGGATACACACCTTAAGCTACCCTGTCTGTTCAGGGTCTTTTGAGAAGGCTAAAAAATTCCCATCCTTGCACCCTCCTGTCTCCTCCCATTTCAAGGAGGATTTCATTTTTTTAAAAAAAAATCTGTGAGTAATGCAGCAAATTTCTGCCCCCCTCTTCCAATTCAGGGAGAAGCAGATAAAATGGGTTTTTCATTTTCCTATTTAGTATGAGTTCCCTATTTAGTATGCGTATGTTGCTACATCAAAAATCTCCCAAGTGTATTGAATGTATGGAGGGCTGGGAGAACATCAGATAGCAGAGCAATCCATTGCCCTATGGCAGTGATGGCAAACCTTTTAGAGACCGAGTGTCCAAACTGGAACCAAAAACCCACTTATTTACCACAAAGTGCCAACACAGCAACAGGAGAGGAAGGAAATGCTTCCATTGGGCTGCTGGGCAGAGGGGCAGGGTGAACTCTGTGCTGGGGTGAGGGAGGAAGTGCTCCCATTGGGCTACTGGGCAGAGGGGTGGGGTGAATGTGCTGGGGGGAGAGAGGAAGCTCTCCCATTGGGCTGCTGGGCAGAGGGACGGGACAAACTCTGTGCTGGAGTGACTGCATGGGTGCCCACAGAGAGGGCTCTGAGTGCCACCTCTGGCACACGTGCCATAGGTTCGCCATCACTGGCAGGACAAGTGTGGGGTTCCAGGGATGGGGGATCCCATGTGGGGTGGTTAGTCTAGGGATACCATCCCTCTGACGACACCCCAGATACTGTTTTAGTTATGAATTTTTAAATTTCTTTTAATATTGATGTGTTTTAATTATGCTGTAAGCCGCCCAGAGTCGGGCTTGCCCGATTGGGGCGGGTTAGCAAGTGTGAGAAATAAAATAAATAAAATATAAATAAATCACTGCCCTATGGCTCAGTGCCTAGTTGAAACCTTCTAGACTGCTTGGGGATAAACACCCTTACCTCACAGAACAAAACTTAGGTCAGAAAGTTAGGAGTCAAGAGCCCTTGTAGTGCAGTGGTTAAAATCGCTGTATTGCAGCCAAAACATTGTGAGTTAAATCCTGATGGGGATCAAGGTTGACTCATCCTTCCATCTTTCGAAGGTCAGTAAAATGAGTATCCAGCATGTTGGGGCAAAATGCTAATTAATTAGTGAACCTCCCAGAGACTATACAAAGAGCTATGTGGCAGTATATATATGTAATTGCTATTGCTATAGAGATAGTTGATGATTTGAAGGACAAAATTCTTCAGAGCAGAGTTTTCCCATTTCTAAGATGATATACACCGATTTAGTTCATTTGTTGACTGGTCTTCAGGATTTAAGCAGAGGATTCCTTTGAAGTCTGAGGTTATAAAACACAGTTGCATCAACCAACTGGCCCTTGAGATCATACAGTTCTAAAAAGTATTTGACCAGGTCCTTGTCCTAGGCATGTATGAGCCTAAGGTTGACCAAATGAGTTCCTGGTTTCTTGATCAACTTTCTCTCCTCATAAAGGTAATCAGTCTCACATTTGAGGGTATGAATTGTCAGAAGCTACTTTGTGCAAGCCCAACATTATGTTTGCTGACTTTGGTAGCAAGATTGTTCCAGTACTGCCGCAGCTATATACTATCACGTCATTTGTCTCAACCCTTGGGAGATGAGAATATTGGAATTTTAGCAAAACCAAATGCCAAATTTCAGGTTTGCTGCTGCCATAGACATGGAAGAAGAAGTGGTTCACTTTGAAGACTCACATATGTTTGTGCCCTTTGGGGGCAAAAAATGAAAATGATTAGTGCATCTTCAGTTCAGTCACTCCCTACTTTTAAGTCTTGTTCCAGCAGGTAAACAATGTAACTTTTACTACAGGTTTCCCTCAATAGGTTCAGAGACAGCATTCCTAGGAACTTTGCCTGTCAACAGCAAGTCCTGGCAAGTTTGTGGATAAAGCCAGCTGGCAAATGGATTGACTGCTTGGCTGCCAAGGTGTCTCTGAGTCAGTTGCATAGGGATAAACAAAACCATTAGATCTGTAGCTAGAAATGATGAGAAGGGCTTCATTGGGGTCAACAATTAAGGTATTTTCTTCTCCCTTTTGACTTCTATACTTGAAATACTTCAATTTTAAGTTGCTAAAATCAGAAATATATATACAGTAAGTGACCAGTTGTGACTTCTGGTGGGGCGGGGGGTTGCAAACCCCGATTTATTTGTTAAGCGAGTTTTTGGTTGGTTTTATTTGTTAAGCGAAGCGAACATTCAGAGAAAATTCTGGTCTTTAAGCAAGTTACTCTCTAAGTGAGGCGCTCTTTATGCAAGGTTTGGCTGTATGTACAGTTGTACCTCGGTTAAAGAGCATAATGTGTTCCACAGGATTGCTCTTTAAGCGAGTTTGCTCTTTAAGTGAAACACCATTGGAAGTGACCAATTGTGGGGGGGGGGGGATTGCAAACCCCGATTTATTTGTTAAGCGAGTTTTTGGTTGGTTTTATTTGTTAAGCGAAGCGAACATTCAGAGAAAATTCTGCTCTTTAAGCGAGTTACTCTTTAAGTGAGGCACTCTTTATGCGAGGTTTGGCTGTATCTATATTTAAATGTGGGAGAGTTCTATATGAAGTATATTAGGAATATATGAAGCTGCTTAATGCAAGGTCCACATAGCCCAGGGGCTCCAAACCTTTTCAAGCTGGGAGCGGGTCATTTTCTCTCAGTTAGCTTTGAGGGCTGGAGGGCCATTTTGCCCTACCTGCATGATGGGGGGTGGCCATTTTGTCCCAACAGCATCAAAGGAACAGCCATTTTGTTTCTTGAATGTATTTATTTATTTTATTTTATTTAACAGACTTATATGCTGCCCTCCTCAAAGAGACCCAAGGTGGCTAACAAAGGTTAAAAGAGACATAAAAACACAATATAAAATCCAGTTAAAATTAATATTAAAATATTTAAACTAAACAAGTTAAAAGATTTAAAAATTCATACATTGAGAGAGGGAGGGGTCAGATGAGCCAACAAGCCGATGCAACTGTCTGACGCAGATCCCTTGGAGGGGTGGGAGGCCTCATGAAATGTTGCCAAGGGCCAGATCCAGCCCACGGGGCTTAGGATGGGAACCTCTGACCTAGCCCCTACTTTGTGAATAGCATTGCTTCTCAAGTGAAATTGCTGTTTTCTTGCTGCTAGTAGGGGCAGAGAAATTTTTTCATTTGAGATTTTCATTTGAGATATTTCACATATTAGGAGGTTTTCTCAGGGAGGAGATGGAAAGCAAATAAAGAAGGAAGGGGCAAGTATATGTGTACGCATACAGATGCCTCTATCACCCCACCCATCCTAAAATATTGCATAACCATGTTGCTGCTTTGTATTGTCTGTGATTCACACAATGAGTACTTCTGTGCCTGTACAGACACTCTCAGGAACATTCTTGAGCTTTCCCCCTCATTTCCAACAGACATGCTCATCAACCCAATGGTTGCGCCACTGCTGGAAATAGGATCTGGGACCTTGTAAGTGCAAGCTACAGGCTTTCCTGCTGTGCATTGGGGTGGGTGGGTGAGGAATGAGCTGACAAATGTCCAATTTAATTCTCAAAACTTTGTTCGTATTTTTTGATGAACTCCTACAAACATAAGCCTCACAATAAAAACATCAATTCTGGTAAACACAAGAAATTTAAAAGGAACATGAAGAGGTGGGTGGATAAGAAACTCTCTTATGTGCTTCCAAAAGCTCCATGGAGAGAAGATATGATTAATATGTGGTTGTCTCTCTCTCTCTTTCTCTCTCTCTCTCTGTGTGCATGTGTGCGTGTGTGCATGTGCATGCACATATGCATGAATGCAAAAATAATAGGGCACTGTATCTTTAGTAGGCCACATGGTGTTTTTTGTTATTGTAGTGAGGATAGATTTGTCTATGATGGTTGAAGCCACAGTAAAGTGAAACTGAGCAGGATGGCTACATATCACATCCATTATCACAGTCAGTGTGTCTTTGTATATCAACTGCCACGGTACATCAGTCCTTTGTTTGAGCTTTATAGACTGCTTGGCCGCTATGTGAGCAGCATATTGAAAGAGGTCAACAGGCCATTGGTCTGATCTAAAACAGCTATTCTTATGTTTGGTGGTATAATTTTCTGTAAAGCACTTGTTCTTCATATTTCCCCCATCTCTTTTGAAGCACTCTATTTCCATTAAACAGATCTTGTTTTACTTTTGCACACCTAGGCTGTCAGCATATTCTCTAAAACACTCAAACCCCCTCCCCCTAAACACACACACATTATGAAATACTTATTTCCTCACTTCCAATCATTTTCTGCAGTCCTTTAGAGGACAGTTTTGTAAAAAGTTTTGCACCTACAGCCCCATGGCAAACTACATGTTGGGAAAAAGATGGTCACATAACTATCTTTTGTTGTGTCTGGACAGACAAGCTTAAGTGAAAACAGCAGCAACAGCTGGGATTCTTCAAAGTTATTTAAACACTGACATCTCCTAAGTGCAATGCTGCCTCTCCCACCCTTATTGCCTCAGGGTCTTTTGCTGAAAGATTACGATCTCCAAATTTTACATTTCAAATATATTTTTAGGAGAAACTACTGCTAGCAGGGAGGTAACTGGCTCAGCATGCAGCAGATCTCTGGGCACAAAGTTGGTGGCACTCATGCTTCCAAAAACTGGGTCTTAGTAAGACTAATGGGAAAACATGTTCTCTCCCTTTGTTGTTCAGTCGCACAGTCGATTCCGACCCTTTGTGACCCTATGGACTACTGTGCACCAGGCACTTCTGTCCTCCACCATTCTCCTCAATTCACTCAGCTCTGTGCCCATTGTGTCGACAATACCATCTAGCCATCTCATTTTTGGATGCCACCTTCTTCTTTTGCCCTCAACCTTTCCAAGCACCAAGGCTTTCTCAAGTGAATCTTCTCTTCTCATTTAATGTCCAAAGTACTTTAGCTTCATCTTTACTATTTGACCTTCTAAGGAGCAGTCAGGTTTGATTTCTTCCAAGATTGACCTATTTGTTCTCCTCGCTGTCCAGGGGACTCTCAAAACTCTCCTCCAACACCACATCTCAAAGGCGTCTATTCTTCTGCGCTCAGCTTTCCTTATGGTCCAGCTCTCACAATCATACATTGCCATCGGGAATACCATTGCTTTGACTATACGAATTTTTGTTTGCAATGTGATGTCTCTACTTTTCACTGTGTTCCCTAGGTTTCTCATCACTTGTCTTCCAAGAATCAGTCACCTTTTTATTTCATGGCTGCAATCTCCATCTGCAGTGATCTTTGATCCTAAGAAAATAAAATCTGTCACTGCTTCTACTTCTTCCCCCTCTATTTTTCAGGGACTGATAGGGCCTGTTGCCATTATCTTGGTTTTCTTTATATTGAGTCTCAAGCCAGCTTTTTCACTCTCTTCTTTAAACCCAATCAGGAGCTTCTTTAAGTCCTCCTCACTTTCTGCCACTAGGGTGGTATCATCTGCATATCTCAAATTGTTGATGTTTCTCCCAGCAATTTTGATCCCAAATTGTGCATTATGTGTTCTGTGTATAAGTTGAATAAGCAGGGTGACAAAATGCAGCCTTGTCTTACTCCTTTTCCTATTCCAAACCAGTCTGTCCTTCCATATTCTGTCCTAACTGTTGCTTCTTGATTCATGTTGGTGTTATCCGATTTTTAGTTTTATCCGATGCATGTTAAAATCCTATGGGATGGATCGGATAACGTTAAAGCTCCATAGAGATACATTGTAACCACACAGGGTTTAGCGGTTGTTATCCAATCCATCCCATAGGACCTTAACGTTATTCGATCTAATTCTCCTCCCCAGATTACTTAACATTATGCGATTTTAGTGTTATCCAAGGTAAACGTTGTCCAGGTATTACTGTACAGATTTCTCATGAGGCATATAAGGTGTTCTGGTATTCCCATATGCTTAATTACTTGCCACATTTTGTTGTGGTCTACACAGTCAAAGGTCTTACTGTAATCAATGAAACAGAAGTAGACTTATTTCTGATATTCCTTTGTTTTTTCCATGATCCATCATATGTTGACGATGTGGTCTCTAGTCCCCCTGCCTCTTCTGAACCCTGCCTGCACTTCTGGTAATTCTCTCTCCACATGCTGTTGCAGTCTATCCTGTATTATCTTGAGCATCACCTTGCTAGCATGTGGGATGAGTGCAATTGTTCGATAATTTGAACATTCTTTGGCATTACCCTTTTTGGGGATTGGAACGTATACTGATCTTTTCCAATCCTGTGGCCATTGTTGTGTTTTCCAAATCTGCTGGCATATAGAATGTAATAATTTGATTCCATCATCTTTTAGGGCTTTGAAAAGTTCAACTTGGATACCATCATCTCCACTGGCTTTGTTGTTTGCAGTGCTTTTTAGGGCCTTTCTGACTTCACTCTCTAGGATATCTGGCTCAAGTTCAATTTCCTCATCATTCTGATTATCAGGAGTGCTGAGGTCCTTTTTGTAGAGTTCCTCTGTGTACTCTTTCCATCTTTTCTTTATCTCTTCTGCATCAGCTAACTCCTTGCCATTGCTATCCAGATAAATGCTAAAAAGTTTAATGTTTGGCTATCAGGTTGTATTAAATATTTCCCCTTTATCCATTTTCTACCTAGGACACAATTATGGCTCTCCCAGTAATTCTCTTTGGCACTTGGAAGAATTCATATAGAAGGCAGGAAAAGAGTAGCTTTTTAATTTCTTTCACTTCAGTTACTGTCCAGGGTACATAGAAAGAAACTCCTCAAATATTGTGGTTAAAGAAAATGAAATTGATTGGGGGCCAGACCATCTGTTTCCCCTAGGTAGAAATAGTGCTTAGACCTTGTTGTACATCACCATATAAGGGAGTCAGGTACTGAAAATCTCAAAAGTTTTAAAGGTCTAGTAATAATCCATGCTGAAAACAGAATCTCAGAAGGATTTGTATTTTTATTTTGGATTTGTATGCCACTCTATTCGCCAAAGCGACTCAGAGCGGCTAACAACGTAGATCACAAAATATCACATATTAAAACATCAAAAGGGGAAGCCAAAACAAAAATGATTGAAGGCATCCGTTTGCTGCAGCTGGGACTACAAAAGGCTTATCAAAATAGCAGGTGGGACCTTCTCTTCTATTTTCCCATGTCTTCTAGATAAAGTACCTCCACTGGTTCATCACTAGTCTTGAATAGTAATCCCTTCATTTTGTCTGAAATAAATGGATGTCTGCTACCATCATCTAATGATAATCACCCTTAATACTAACAGCAAACTCAAAAAATAGTAAGACCTGGCTGGTGGGGCAGGTATGGGGTATGGGCCAGATGGTCACCCCGGCCTGCTGTCTTATTTGACTCCTCCCCTCTCTCTTTGTGAATCTTTTAAATCTCTTTTTAATCTTTCAATTCTAATTTTTATCTTGTGTTTTAATTGTTTTTAATGCTGTGTTAGCCACCTTGAGTCACTCATGAGAAGGGTGGCATATAAATATGATTACATAAATAAAGAAATAAATTCTCTAGATCAGGGGTGGCCAAATTTTAAATTCAATATATATATATATGATGTTTCTTTCAGATGTTCCAAGTTGTAGATCCTTGATCCAAGTTCTATTTCAATAGAAATAGCTGACATCCTTTGCTCGTTCCTTTGACCTTCTTGATGTATAAGAACTCAGTTCTCTTTTCCCTACTTGCCATCCTGTGTAAATGGCAAAGAAAGAACAAAAAGAGAAAAGTGGTAGGTCAATGGAAGCAGAAGCCACAGATTCTTGATGTTCTGAGAGAGGGGCGAGTGCCCAATTAATTTTCTTCACTCCTGCTAATCCAGAAGCATGGCTAGGTTGATAACTGTGTATCTAGGTGTTGCTGTATTTTAATTAAAATACAGTCAAACCTCGCATAACGAGCGTTTTGCTTAGTGAAAAACTCACACAACGGGCAAGTTTTTTTGCTAAGCAGTCCAACTTGCATAACGAATTTTTCGCTATGCGAGTCGGACTTTTCCCTATGGAAAAACTCGCATAACGAGCATTTCTATGGGGAAAACTCGCATCGTTTTGCTATGTGAGTTTTCCCCATAGAAATGCTCGTTATGCAAGTTTTTCCATAGGGAAAAGTCCGATTCGCATAGCAAAAAATTCGTTATGCGAGTTTTTCACATAGCGAGCAGCCTCGCTGAACACATTAAATTTGTTATGCGAGGTATGACTGTACAGTCAACTAAATGTGTGATAACCAGAGACAAACAAAGACTGAAAACCATCCTTCAATTCATTGTAACTTTAAAAGCAACTTGATTCTGTCAACAGACAAATATGCACTCTCTATTTAAGAGAGGGATTCTTTTTTAAATCTGGTCAGGTTATCCTTCTGTGGTAATAGAAGAGACAATACCGTGAGCAACTCAATGCTGATCATCAGGTGGTAGTTAACTAACCTGACAACCCTGAGGACTAACAACCTTGGGTGGCAAGTTCCACAACAAAGGGTGATGGTCCCCAAGTGGATGAAAGCTCACTTGAATCCTTCTTGATAGAGAGCAAAAGCTTCATCAATACTGGCCTGGGGCTGAGAAGGACTTTGTGTTCCAAAAGGGCTCAGGTCCACAAAGTGACTCATGGATCAGTGGTGCAGGTGTCACACTGCCATGCAGTAGGTCAGGGGTCTGCAAACTTGGCTCTCCAGGTGTTCTTGGACTTCAATTCCCAGAAGCCCAAGTCAGCACTCCTGCTGATCAAGGCTTCTGGGAACTGAAGTCCAAGAACAGCTGGAGAGCCAAGTTTGCTGACCACTGCAGTAGGTGAATGGAAGGCCACTGCATTATATTGTTGGCAGGACAATTTTTATGGCTGATTGCCATGATGAGAGCCAATATTCAGAATTGGATAATTCTTCTCTGTAGCATATCAGAGAGTAAACAAAACAAAAATGTTGTGGCACTTTAAAGACTAACTGCTGTATTTTAATGTTAGCTTTTGTGTATCAAGTCCACTTCCTTGATCCTTGAATACTAACATTAAGATACTGTACAGCAATTAATCTTTAAAGTGGCACAGCATTTTTGTTTTGTTTTGTTTACTCTCTGATATTCTTGAAACACAAACTAACAAGGTTATTACTAAAAAAAATATTGTAGGTTATTACAGGTTTGTTGATTTACAAGTTTGCTAAGAAGTCAATGGACTTATTTCTTTTAGTAGAAAATGCCAACACTGGTAATTTTAGAACAGTAGTGTTCAACTGCGCCTCTCCAGATCTGTTTGCAAATCCTGCCACCCCTCACCATTGGCTATGTGAGCAAGGAGGACTGATGGCTGTTACTGGCAAGAATATTTGGTTAACTACAAATTACTGTGTGATAGCCATTGTAGTTTAGTGGATAGAATGACAGGCTAAGATTTAGGAGACCTCGGTCTGAATATCTGTTTGGCAATGAAAGCTCATGACAGTGGAAATATATCACTTGTAAAACCACTCATGAAATACTTCACTTATTTTGACGGTCCTAATAAATTTAAGTTTTTTTAAATCCCTGCAGACTTTCCCAAATTCCAATATATTTTGTTCTGCAAACATTTGGTAATTTTCCCATACTTCGTAAAGGGTGTGCATGACAAAAGGATAACAAATAGCTGAGGAAAGGCACAGCCTTAGTTCCACTTAACTGTTCTTTCAAATATGCCATGCTCTCACTCTGTATTTCATATACCACTCTCTTTGCTCGCAAAATAAATGTACTGTATCTCAAAATCCTTATGTTTCTGTGGACACAGCTGCTTTAACAGACCTCTTTGCCTGTCTTGTCTTGTCTCTTTGACTTTGCACTCTTTGCACACTGAATACTTTTCTCTCTTGAAATATGGCACAAACAATATACATCATTGAGAGAACCAATAGCTGAAAATTACTCCATTGTTTAATAGGTTAACACTCTTTTCTGATGAGAGTGTAGAGCTTTTCCTATTACCTACTCCTATGGAGAAGCCTCAGATAATGTATTTAATCAAAGACAAGCAAATTGATGGTCTTGGTTTAAAAGAAATCAGCATTCTTCCTCAGCTTTTGTTTCCCTTAATAAAAGGTTTTTAAGAGTTTATATGATTTTATTAAAAAAAACACACTGAAGTGTGGTTTTATCTCTTCTTTTTAAAACATAGATGCATTTAGTGCTCTCTTTTAGTGAAAAAGTGGGGTATACATGTAATACATACATACATGCATACCTCAATTTCCTTTGGCCTAAATATCCTTTGAAGAATATTATTGGCAAGTAAATATAAATAATTTTTTGTGTGGCAGGCCTCTGGAGCCCCCTCTCTACTTCCTGCCCCACTATTGACACAGGAAAGTGCCATGGGGGCAAGTGGTTGATAGAACATTTTTAAATTCTAATTTCCCTACATCCAGGTAGCAGTGAGCTGAACCAATCATTTACTGCATTTCAGATATGAGCTAGTAAGAGAACACAAATGAAATGAGAGACATGTAGCATAAAATTAGGATATGAAATCTTAGTTTCATTGCCCTTGTGGTCGAACTTCAGAAACTCTCTAAAAGACACCAGGATTTTCCAGAAACCTGTTCTGTGAGGAAAGAGAGAAGACAATAACGGAACCAGTGTTTAGAGCTATTCCCCAGCAGTGGAAAAACCCACCTTCAATATAAAAAAAAATTGCTTCTTGCCTTTTGCCTGATTTTTTTCTCCTTTATAATATGGAGGCAGAAAGTGTGGATCTGATGACAGAGCAGGATATTAACTTCTGGAGCTTGTGTCTGTTTGTTTGGAACTTAATTATTGCTAGAATAAATTCCAATATCATCCCTGACTTTATCCCTAATAAGATTTTGAGTGACCTTTTGAACCAACACAGGAATTTGAGCTGTTTTCCAAATCAAAGCCAGAGTCTTCTGCTTTTCTGTATTGCCTTTAATAAAACAGGCATTATGTCTATAGTCTCACTATAGATAACTGGTTTTAAGTTAAGAAGTGATTGTGTCTTTATCATTGAAAGTTTTATAGAGAGCTGTTGGCATACAGAGGGTTTACCTTGCATAAAATAAACAATCCCATACGCACAGTGTGTTTTTGCCTTGTTCAAACCATCTGGCATAATCTGTCTACAACTTAATCTGGTAAGAGATATATGCATGGAACATCAAGGACAAACGATTTCATATTTTTCTTTGATTTTTTTTATCCTCCCCCACTCTCAAATTTAGATTATTTTCCCTTTGCATTAGTTACCCTCTTTAGTAGTCTCAAGGACAGTTAGGATAGTTTTATCTATCGGCGCTAATAATGGAATTAGACATACAGTACTGTACTTAATTTTAAAAGCCAGGCTGAAAATTGCATACCTAGGACAATATTTTCTAAATTCAACCTGAGAGGTAGGAGGATCTGTCACCAGGTTATAATAGAGGTGCCCCCCAAGCAACCCCCCCCCCCCCCCGGGAAGAAACCCTGCGAGAAATAATGGTTTTTACTTCAGTTTTATGAATGGAATCTTACCCAAAGCCTTACTAATCGCAGTTAGATAGGACCTTAAGTGTTTCCTATTGACATTTGGTGAATGAATACCCCAATTCCCATGGTACCCAGTGTGGTATAGCAGATTAATGGACTAGTACTCAAGAAACCTGGATTTGAATCCTTACTTATCCATGGAAATACACTAGGTGTAGCACTAATAAAACCACTCCTTATATATCTAATTTACCTTGGAAAGTCTTTTAGGGTAGATAAAAGTTTATTCCACCTTAATGGCACATAACACACATATACCCCTACTCTAGAATTACACCTTATTTTACTGCAATGCGGGGTTGTAATTTCAGGTCTTTGTATCCCATTTAATTTAGCTGTCTGCTCAGGGCTGTAACCAGGATTCTAGATTGGGGTAGGGGGTGAATTTTTCCCCCAGGAGGGGCAACAATGTCACACTCACATATATAACATTGGCACCACGGGGTGGGTGGGTGGGAGGGCTGTTGTCTCAAGAGGGTTCCCCCCCCCCGGCCCCTGGCTACAGCCCTGTGTCTGCTGAACCAATCACTTCCGTGGTGGCCTTGCTGCTGCTCAAGTTTGATGCTGAAAATAGATCAGAAAAGACCACTTTTCCACTTCCTCTCATTATTTCAAGTTCAAGTTAAATGTGTTATTTCAAGTTCAAGTTAAATCGCGTTATTCGATACAAGATTTTCCCGAAAATCTTGTCACGTTATGCGGTTTTCACGCTATACGATACTCGCGTTACCCGGGGTATTACTGTATTTTTAAAAATATACGTACTGCTGATTTCCTCTGAACGGAGAATTCTAAGTAGTTTTCCAAACTATAGACCCCAAGATTCTGCTGGATGCACCTAATTATAATAAAAGGGGTGTTGGACTGCTGTAACTGTATAGTGTATGGATACATTGTGTACTATGGGGCAGTCTGTAGACTGGAAATTTGTATGATCTCTCTCCAAAGTTAGTACTGGAACTTAAACAATGAAACAAGGAATAAAAGTCATATTCTCTAGATCAGGCATTCTCAACCTTTTTAAGCCAGGGGCCTTGTCACACTCCCTCAGACAGCTTCGGGGGTGGGGCGGGGCAGCCATTTTCCCCTTCCTCCACCCCATGTCACTTCCTGAGGTGATGGGGACCACATGAAATGGTGCTATGGAATACATCTGACTCATGGGCCACAGGTTGAGAATCCCTGCTCTAGATAATGTTGCTGCTCCAGCTACGTCCCAAGCCTTTATACTCATTTCAGGTTGCAACAGAAGAAATGGCTCTCCTCTGGTCCTATGGCTCACCATACTGAGCAGAAACATATAGGTCTTCTACAGGTTCCTTGCTCAAGTTATAGCAGCTTCCAGTACCATCTCAATTCAGTTTGTGAGTCATTCTAGCCTTACAGTAGGAATAGATAATGGCTAGACCTCCAGATGTGCTGGAACTGCAGCTCCCAGCCTGAGCCAGCATAGCCAGCAATGAAGTATAATGGATGTTTCAATCTGTAACAACTGCAGGGCTCCTTATTTCCCCAGGCTGCCCAAAGTATCAAATGATTAGACAATTAAAAGCATCCATCCCTGTATATTCTATGTACAACTTCCATGTTTTGTGTGTGTGTGTGTGTGTGTGTCATTTATTTATTTATTTATTAGTTCAAATTTATATTGCCGCCCACTCGCCGTGGCGACTCAGTATGTTTGCCCATTTCTTCATTCATGGGTTTTTTAAAAAAAAATCTAGAAGGCCATTGTTTTGCTATTTTACAAATAAATGAGTTTCTTCTCATCTAAGCTTTTTGCATACAGTCATGTCTTCAAATCCTTCCTTGAAATCATAAAGCCTGGAAGTTCCTGTCTGAAATGTTTAGAAACCACTTATTTGGAAATAAGATTTTAATGGCTACCAGTGGTGGTGGCTGCCTGTAAGAGGCCATACAAGATACTATGTTTGGTTTTCTGCACATGTGAACCAATGTGTGTATGCTGTAATTAGCCCCTTCTACATTTGCTGATGTATTCAAGCCTGATCTGGAATTCCTTCTCCCTGCATGCTGTCATCAACCTGCTATTCTGTCTTTTCCAGAGTCTGCTTCATGGCCTCACCATGATGTCTGAGGGGCTCAGCTTACCACTTAATTGTTGGACTTGCAATGCTTGGGTTCACAGTAGGTTTTCTTTGGCAGTAGGCTGCATAACCTCTCTCTGTGTTCTATAAATATAGCTTGGCTGTATTTCTCTTCTGTTCTCTGGTGCAGGACATTAAAGATTCTGAAAGGAAATACATAATTCTCCTGTTCAGCTCAATACTCTGTCTGCTAGCCCAGCCCATAGTAACTGAAACAAGATACAGTAATACCCCGGATAACTATTGCATCGGATAACGCTAGAATCGGATAATGATGCAAGTTTTGGGGGTAAAACTTGCATCGGATAACGATTCTTTAGTGTTATCCGAGGCAATGGTCGGGGGGGGGGCTGGATTGGGTAGAACATCTACCCAGTCCACACACACGCACCCCAGTGATGGATTGCTGCACTTGGGGGGGGGGGTGGATTGGGTAGCCAAATCCACCTCCTAAGTGCAGCGGCTGATGTGAAAGAACTAGGGTCAGGGAGAAAGGCGCTTGCTCCCATGCACCTTTCTCCCTGAGTCTAGTGCATTCGCAAGGATTGCTGCACTTGGGGGTGGATATACTGCTGTTAATGGAAGAGGAGTGAGGGAATCCCCAGCACGCTCACTCAGGATCCCCTCGCCCTTTCCTCATTCACAGTGATACTGCAGTGAATGGAGGAGGAGTGAGGGAATCCCCAGCACGCTCGCTCGGCATCCCCTCACCCCTTCCTCATTCACAGCGATACTGCGATCGCTGCACTTGGGAAGGGGGGAAATACTTGGGAGGGGGATATATCCCCCCCAAGGGCAGCGATGACTTCAGGGCCAAACAGCTTGGTTTGTTCCCGAAGTCAAGCTGACCCTAGGCTACAAACACTAGCCTAGGGTCAGCTTGACTTCGGGAACAAACCACGCAGATTGGCCCTGAAGACAGGGCTTTTTTTTTAGTGTTGTTCAATGCATGCATCAAACAACACTAAAAATCGGATAACGTCATGACTTGTGGAACCAAGTCATAACGTTATCCGGGGTATTACTGCAATTTATATGTTAGTAAGAGATCAGGTATGAAATGCTCGTGGGATACCAGTTGGTCTTTCCCAGTTGGCTGAACCACTAGCCTGATTGTTAGATTTATATTTTTGACTGGAATGCCCAAAATATTTAGTGTAATGACTATTGCTCATGAATTGGATGCTGGAGCTATAATAGCTGCTGCTCTTTCTTTTCCCTCTCCTGATAGGAGTTGGGTGTTGTCAGGTTAAATGTTTTGTTGACCTTGTATGTGACTCTAAATAATAATGTTGGGACACATTAATACCAGCTCATAATGTCCTTGTGCCAATAAGTATTTCATCTTCCTACACCTCTTTTCCCATTTACTTTACCTTGAATGAACAGCTGTAACAATCATTAAATTTTGCTCCTCATTTTATGACCATAGTATTCTAGCTTCCTGTACCTTCTGAACTGTATGATGTTTTTTGTGTTTCTTCATTTGCACAACAAAATACAAGCAGTCATCACAGTTCCATGCAGTTGACTAGAGAATGCATAGCACTGTCTAATCATGCCTGCTACATGACTATGGAAATGTCTGCAGAAGCAGACAGCGCTGGCTTTTCGGCTTTGAAAAAGAGATGAGCACTGAACCCTAGAGTCGGATACAACTGGCTTTCGAGCAAGGGAAACCTTTATCTTTACTATACAGTATGCATTCAGTCAGTTTTAAATTTTTATTGCATATTACATTCTTCATCTTAAGGAATGTGCTCCTCTATTCTAACTAAAGACAAATCAAATAGCAATAGCAATTACACTTATATACCACCTCATAGCACTTAGTGTACTCTCTGGGTGGTTTACAAGGTAATTACAATTTTGGCCCTAACATGCTGGGTACATGGGAGGATGGAAGGTTCAGCCAATCTGGATCCCTTTCAGTGTTGAACTCACAACATTTTGGCTGCAGTACAGCAGCTTAACCACTCCTAATAGTCCATGGTATCCAGAGACTGTCTTAAGAGTGGTTGTTCCAACTTCTTAGTCAATGTCTTATGATTTCTGAATCTTGTATGCAGGTCATTGTATTGCGTATATATACTGTAAGTGGCATCGCTGTCACCTGCCAGTCACAGTATTAGTAAAAAGGACTATCTATTTGAGAAGCACACAGGTAATACATTTGTGATTCAGGATTGCTGACTGGTGGTATAAGGACTGCACTAGCAAACAACATGTATGACTATTCTTGATCCCTCAAAAACCCAAGACAAAATAAGTTATGAAAGGTCCACTCATGCCTTCTAAAGGTCACAGGAGTAATTTTATGGTCTTCTCAGTTGGTTCTAGGCCCAGGAAGGCATTTTCTGAACTTGAAAAAATATCCAGTTTTAGGGGCATGTACACTGCAAACCTAGAACACACCATGTGGGAACATCACAAAATTACTTATACTGTACATTCTTTTACAAGTTCAGGGGGTCATTTCTTATTTTAAAAATATTCTGGGGTGCTCAGAGTGTAGAAATGCTGGGCTACAAAGGCTAGGGGTATATAAGCACACAATTCTTTAGAAGTTGCCCACCTTTGGTCTGTATTCTTGCTGAATTGTGTCTGCCACAAAAACTGGAGGCTTCTCTTCAGCAACAAACCATCTGGTGAAGTCTTAAAGAAATATCAGCAACAAAGTGTCAGATTTTCCTCATTCACTTCTTCTTTGGTTCCTGGAACAGATGTGGATGAATGTGCAGATGGGAATGGTGGCTGCCAACAGACCTGTGTCAACATGATGGGGAGCTATGAGTGTCACTGCCGAGATGGATTTTTCTTAAGTGATAACCAGCATACCTGCATCCAGCGGCCAGAAGGTTGGTTTTTAATGCTTATATTTCTTACTTTCCATTATTTCTTTCTGTCTCTTCTGGACTATAACAATTTCTTTTAAAAGATGGATAAATGTCTGCATGGGCCTTATTAAATGAGTAGATTCAATGGAGGAATCATTACACCTGCGGGAAAGCTTTTAGAACATGGGTGAGCCACTTACAGAGGTCACTTTGATCACCAATGGATTGATAACATCACTATGTAAATCAAAGGAAGAATATCTCCAGTAATTGATACTGTATGTATTGGAAGAAATGGGATAGAGTACTTTTGTTCATCTGTCTGGATTAATGGTGATCATCCTGGACATGGGCCAGCCCCATTCCCCATATGGACTACAGCTTTCACTGTATCTATTGAGAACGTACATCACCCACAGAGCTCTTTATCTGGATGTACTCCAACATCTGGTCCTTCAGCTGGAATTGCAGAGTTCTGGAAGTGTTTTGCAGTTATATCCCATGTGTTGTCTATTGTCTCTTGGCTGCTGACATACTTATTAGAACAGATACAATTATAGTCTAATTATCAAATTAATTGTATTAATCTGTTAACTACTAACAAAATATTGCCAGACTTTTTATGTAAAAAATGTCAGTTTCTTGGTGTTCTCTGTCTAGACCAGATGTGAAACTGCCAAAATGAAGGGACTTTTTGGTGAGTTCATTCTGCAGTTCTTTTCACCTGACCTAGTGTGAGAAGATTAGCTAGCACAACAATGGTTGCCATTACCAGGGTATATGCCAGATTGTGGTTCAAAAAGAAGGCTCTTTCTGTGTACCCCACTTAGCATGTTAAAATGTATCATCATTAGCTACTATGGAATCTTGTTAACAGAAATGTAGAATATAGATGTTTTAATAAATTAATAAATAAACATGTGGTTGTCTTGTCATTCACCATAACTGTACCATGTTCTTGCTCACCCACATTGGACAAAAGTACAGGTTGTTGAGATGGAAACAGGCTTAACTACAGGCTAACGATAGGCCAAAACAATTGCAGAGCTGTTTTATCAAGCGCCAAAGTCTACACAAATCTCTTCAGCCCACATGATAAATATGCTAAATGAGCAGTGGGAAACAAACTTTTTATGATGCTCAACACTGCAGTACATCTGAATAGTGTGATCTCATTTGAGCAAACTTTCTAGGGAGAGATTATGATACAGTGTATTTACATGTACGAAGAGGCATGTTGGGTGGATTAATGAACTACAATGATTACTAGATCTGAAGAAGTAATAAGCCCACAGGTCAGAGCTTGTTGCAAAACACCAGAGCCAAGAAGGCTGCTGTTCATACAGGCACCCACCCCTAAGAAAGTCTTTTTAATTATTTCTGTCTAGGAAGACCCCTTTCCAGCCATGGTGGGTTGTGCTAATCTACACCTTGGGAATAATTCTCTTCCAGGATGATATTCTGAGCTGCAGTTATGATTGTCTGCTTAGCCAAAAATTTCTGACTTTAGTCATGAGAGCTCTTGCATACCCAGAACTCCCTGATATGCAACTTGCTCTAATATGTGCTGTATAAACTCTATGCAAGCAGGACAGAAAGCCAGCTTTGTTAGGAATAGGCACATCTGTGTTTGATGTTGACTGTCAGGCAAACACACTGCTTAGAGTTTGGTTGAAGACTATGATGTCATTTAGAAAACCTGCAACAAAAGCAGATGGGGGTTCTGAACTAAGCATCAAAGACTTTGCAGATCTTTTTAAAAAACATCTGAAGCCCTAATGCCAAGTAGATGCAACTAACCCCTGTGATTTACTGAAGTAGAAAGTAGTGAAATAGTGTAGTGTAGAATCTTAACATAACAATTGACAGGACTTGCCTTTTCTTGTCATTTCTTCTGTTGTCTTAGTTTTACCATCCCATTCTTGGTGTTCACTTTCTGTTGCTTAGAATAACTTCTAAGAAAAGTTGGAAAATCAAGAAATAAAGAGGTCTTGTTTGCGGCATTAATTTATGCTGTCTGCAGTTGACATAGAATCTTGCTTTGATTTGTGTTCTCCACACCCATAGCTCAAGCCTTGTGCTTGGTTATGATGTTGTGATAACTTTATTCTTTTGAATTCCCATGTAAGATTCATCCATGCACCTGGCTCCTTGTACAGTTCAAAGAAGTTTGAACTGATTGATCCTCTTGCGATCCAGTCCCAGATCTGATACATACTACCTGATGATTATAGAATGAGTTTGTTGTTCAGTCATTTTGGCTTCCTCGATAACCACTGAGAAGTCTCTACTCTTTTGCTATGCAGAGTCGTCGTTGTCTGCAACTCGTATTCGAGAATGCTTTTTTACCTGAAGCAGGAAAAATTCCATTGGGGTGATTTTGTTTAAGGTGGATCCCAGCTTGCCATAAAGTGACCCACACACTATGATCATGGAGCCATCTCCTTTGGGGCCAATGGCAAAATGAGTGGAGGAGGAACTTTAATTCCTAAGAGTCATGGAGATGGGAGAGGCCATGGCAGATGGACTGGTTGTGAAGGTGCATGTTCAGTGATGGGCAGCCAAAAATTTTACTACCACACTGTGGGTGGAGCCAACATCGTGGGCGGAGCCAACATCAGGATGTCATGACATCATGGGCGGAGCTGATGTCATGGGCGGAGCCAATGACATAGGCGGAGCCAAAGTAAAAAACATACATAAAAATACAGTACAAATAAAAATAAACATAAAAACACATAAAATACAAATTAAATAGATATTAAATAGACATAAAAACACATAAAAATACAAATCAAATAGACAGTAAATAGACATAAAAATGCATAAAAATACAAATTAAATAGACATTAAATAGACATAAAACACATAAAAATACAAATTAAATATACATTAAATAGACATAAATACACATTAAAATACACATAAAAGCACACTACATATTACACACCACACTATATTCCATGTGGGCCCCCACCCCTCAAAGGGCATTCATGAAACAAAATGTCTGCTCCTTTGAAGATGTTGGGACAAAATGGCTACCCCATCATACATCTGGCCCTTGAAGCTGACTAAGAGAGTGTGACATGGCCCCCAGCTTGTAAAGGTTGGGAACCCTTTGTAAAGGTTGGTTGTAAAGGTTGGTTTAAAGGGTAGGGTAGGGAAAAAGAGACACTGTGGCTTGGAAAAAAAATAGAACACCCCCCTCCCCCAGGGTCAGTAGGAAAAGGTCTTGGTTGGAAGAAGAAAGATTGGGCTTGCTCACATTTACCATTATATTATGTGATCATTAAAAAAAAATTCTTTGAATTCACCTGGGCCAATTCTGCAGTAAATTGGGAAGTGTTTTCCAAAATAGTTGCATTTTTCGTCAGCAATGCAGCTGTTTAATGGGAAATAAGAAGTACAGTAGTAAAATTTGGCAATGGATTAAATGTGATTCAGGGCTGTAGCCAGGGGGTGCCCACCCTGAGCTAGCAGTTTGCCCACCCTCAAGTCCCAGTTGCTTATATGACATATATATGACATTGTTGCCCATCCTGAAAAAATATTTGCCCACCCAGGTTTAGAATCCTGGCTACGGCCCTGGTGTGATTGCTATTATGATTGTGATTGCTATTGCTGAAGGGGAAACACAGACATTTCTCTCAGAAGAAATGCATTGATGCTTCTGTATAGGGAGCCGTAGTAAAAGAGATTATCCTCACTGAGGGGGGAAAGTTGAAAGAACAAGAGCTAGGAAGGGCAAGGACTTTGCATATGGAGTATGATCTTTATAGTAAAAAGAGCTGACATAGTATACATTTCATGGCTGAATAAATTCTGCTGTCTCATTTCAGTGACATTAGCCCTTTTCAAATATTAGGTTTTTAGCAGGTACTGTACTTCTATATATTGGTTGAAGGCAGGTTCTTGATGTAGTATACATTGTGGGATCTCAGGTTTGTCCATGGTTCTCTGTAATATATCAGAAAAATTGGGCTTTTGCCGGTATTATGTGAGATTATTCTTAATGTGCATCTTTAAGCAGCTGGAACGAAATACCCATTGAAATAACTGTGGTGGACAAGTTCAGGCCATTCTCATTTGTAGAAGACTTGAGAAGCTACTCTGAACAAGTCATCTATATGATTAAGTCTTTGGGCCTCTGGACTGAAAAACATGTTCCACTGTTCAATGATGGAGATTCCCTTCCAGTCAAGCTTGACAGCATTTGTGCATGCTGCTGATTTTACTCTTTTTTTAAACTCTAAACTATGCAAGTTATTTGTCTATTAACAGTACCTCCTTTAGTGTGTGATTCTTATGGCTCACAGAGCATGCATATGGAGGACTGAACAAGTTGAGGAATTATTTCACTGTCTTTTTAAGGCCCATTGTGCAATGCCTACAGAGAAGTATTTCAGTTTCAAAACTGATTGGATGAAACAGCATTTTAAACATTCTTCTTGAGGATTGTTGATCATTTTATTTGTAAGAGATTTTACAGCAAGGACAGTGCATGAGAGCTTTGTGAAAACCTATTTTTGATATGTGTTGCTATGCTCCAGTATAATGCAAATTGTTATTTTCAGTGCTTTCTCTTGAAAATGCATTGAAAATAGATTCAGTACTTTAACTTGATGAATTGTTAACATATGTTAATGCCCTTGGACAATTTAAAATTTGCCTCTTAGATCAGTGATACCATAGAACTGTAGACAGCAATCATTTGTCAATTTTTTACAGCTGACCATATGTAGATTTATATGATACAATTATATATTTTACATTTTTAAAAGACAGGAAAGTTTTGTCATTTTTATATATCTTGTTGTTTGTTTCCATTTTTAAATTTATGTTAGTATGTTTTACAAAGGCCTGTAGTGACAAAAAGTAAATTCTTTAAAGTTGAAAATAATGCTTGTCTATGTACTATACAGTAGTTCCAGCCCTATATTCTGCTTTTGTGTGTCTGGCCAGGTTATCTTGCTATGGTAATAGAGTAGACCATATGACCACCAACTCAATGCTGAGTGTCAGGCAGGGTTAACTAACCTGGCAACTCTGAGGACTAATGGCTTGGGTGCTGAAGTCCAAAAGGAAGGGTGATGGTCCCCAAGTGGATTAAATCCCACTTGAGTTCATCTTGATGGAGGGCAGCAGCTTCATCAATACTGGCCTGGAGCTGAGGAGGACTTTGTGTGCCAAAAGGGCTCAGGACCAGAAAGTGACTCATGGAACTGGATCAGTGGTATGGGTCTCCTGCTGTGATGCAGAAGGCATATGAAAGACCACTGCATTATATTCTCAGGAAAGTCTTCATTGCTGATCTCCATGAGTATCGCCAATATTTGGATTTGGATACAGCAGAACAACAACAACAACATTCTGCTTTTGTTTTCTTCATATTTCCACCTACTGTCTCTTAGTTCTTTAGGGTCTTATGCTAATACACTTCTATTAGTGTCATTCCTATCTCATAAAACATGACTGCTAGTGTCTTCTATTCTTCTGTTTCCTTCTTTCTGCTGGAATTTATAGACGGTTTTTCCTTTGACATCTCTTCACAAAACAACCAGTACCTTCACTAATTAAATTTATCAAGCATTGTTTCCCACTTGTCAGAAAGAGCCACTCCCCCAAAATAATTTTGCACAACTAACCATAATATAATTATATTTCTCAAATCAAAATTATTCTAAGATATGGCTCATTACAGCATATTACTTTCCTAAAATTGAGAAGCATTAATCTTTAAAGATTTCAGTTTCTCAGTCAGGAGAAATGCACAACTAAGCAGTTAAAGTTCACCAAAGAGGTGCTCGGGAAAAGTAATATTATATGTTTTCTTATCTCCTTGTGTTTTCTTTACGGAACATACTATAAGTATTGTTAATGTCTGCATTTCCAAACAGAATTGCTTTCCCCTCGCTGTGTCTTATAACTTGTTCCAAATATTTTCAGCCTTACTTCCCTTGTTTATCAAAATAACAGTACAGTAATCATGACTAATTATTGAATTTTGAAAATAAGTTCCAATTAAAGTTGGTCATTTTAAACTAGAAATTCTTTTAGTTGTCTTTCAAAACAGTATTTTTCAACTTTTCTTTTTTCCCTTCACTCCTTTATTTTTTTTTTTACAGTCTCACAAATTTTAAATCTCCCTCAATAAGAGGGAAAAGTAACACTGAAGTTTCCCCTTAGTCTTCGTTATTCCAACATATAGACAGTATTATTAAAGCTAAAGCTTTGGTTCTTTACTTGTTTCCTGATTAATTATATCTTAACAACCCTTTTATTCATTTAAAAGGGCAGAGGCTCAGTTTGGTTATTCTGTAATATTAAACTCCCACTGTGGTCACCAATTATCACTCACTGTCAATTGCTCCAGCACTTTCCTCCTCTCACCTCTCAAGGTTACAGTCAAAAGCTGAGTTGTGCCTTAGCTAGTTCCCCTCTGGCATCCCCCCTCTTGATAGTAAAGTCTGCTGGGGAAATAATAAAGATATGTTATTGTTCAGTCGCACAGTCTAGTCCTTCACAACCCCATAGACCACAGGATGCCAAGCTCCTCTGTCATCCGCTGTCTTCCGCAGCCTGCTCAGATCTACCCCACAGGCTACTGAATGACCACAAACATGGGTAATGTGAAGGATTTTTTTTTTTTTGGTAAGTCAGAACCCTTTGAATCTGTCACTTCGTACAGAAGCACTCCTGTTCATATCCTGCAAACTTAATGTTTTGGCTTCCTTTGTTGAGTCCATTTTTCTCATATCTAGTTTTCTTTCTACTTTGGTATTTTTTATGATTATCATCTTTTCCAGTGAGTCTTCCATTCTTCTGATATGTGAAAGGACACTAGCCTCACTTTAATCACTTTAACTTCTAGTGAATTAAAAATGAAACAATAGTGAGAAAAGTAACGTTTAACTTAAAGCACTTCTGTTCAAGGATGCATTTGAGTAGGGACACTCACGGAATAGTGTTAGATTTTTATTTGGTCCCCCGGTTTTAATTAGGTTTGATATTTGTATTTTATTAGGTGATTTATTATGTGATTTTATTATGTGTTTTTTTGTTAGCTGCCCAGGGTGGGGGTAACCCTAGATGAGCAAGATATAAATGGAAGCTAATGATGATGATGATGATGATTTCATAGTTGCCCTCCTGATATCTTGTAATTTCATGGCTGCAATCTTTGTTTGGATTAATGATGGAACCAAGATACTGGAAATCCTTAACAATTATGTTATCTTAATTGCCAGTACGAAAATTATCTAATTCTCTCCCTCCCCCTAACATTCAACTATAATTTTGCTTTTGTAATTTATTCTTTAACTTTCCTCAGTAGTCATTTCAAGTCACTACTACTGCCTGATAGTAATATGGTTTCGTCTGCATATCTTTAATGACTGATGTTTCTTCCATCATTTTTCTCTTCTGTAGTGCTTCTCTCCTGTTGAACAATATGGTGATATCAGCACACTCTAGTATTCAACATTCACAAAATTTAGTGAGTAATAAAAAAGTATGATTATAAGAGCTCAAGAGTTCAAGATTGTACAAAGTTAGTTGTCTAACTGTTACTCAAAAACTATTGATTATCTAATTGCTGTTGAAAGATTGCTTCATATGCAATTACAGTATATTCATCTGGCTGGCTGGCACCTTTTGATATATGAGATAATCATTCTTAGGAAGTGCTAAATGCTGATAGACTTTAGCTTAATTGCATTCAGGAAAAGGAAGAATTAGGCAGCCAATAATATAAATGGAGTGGGGAACCAGTGATTGGAATGTAACTTCCTTCATTGTTAGATATCCTGACCATGATCATGTGAGTTGCAGTCCAACAACCTTTGCCCACTCCAATTCATATCATTAAGTTTCGCTTTGTCATTGTTGTGCAACAACTTGTTTCAGCTTTGTCCAGATATTTGGATTCAACATGCTTGTGGTGACCTTTATCTGCACCCTGCAATGTAAAACCTAAATAAATATCACTTGGAATAGGGTCAGTTATTGCTAAGTCTGCTGGAACCAGATATGCTTTGTTTGCGTGATCACCAGATGTCTTGACTAGTATTCAGAAGACTCAACCAGTTAACCCATTAGTGTAATTCCTTGTTCCACAGAGCTATCCTAGGTTAGCCTTGCACTGCTGGAGATTTAAGTAACTGATGCTTGTTGTTTGAATATTGTATGAACTTGGGAACTGAAATATCTGTAAATGAATGTCTGGTTCTTCTACTTCTATGGTTGTTCCTAAATAGGTTTCCCTAACTGACATTTCACTGTTCTCCCTCCAGTCTTGCTGTGAGGGTCAGTGTGTGCTCTGACTCATTCCTCTGCTTTGTAAGTGAGACTGTCTGCCAGAATTTGGGGAAAGGTCAGCTAAGGTCTTCAGTGGCAGCAGCTTTTATGAAGTAAACTAATCATAAACTTTTCTTTCTCAGAAACGGAAAAGTTCTTCCAAAACTTATTTACTGCTTATAGCTGGATAGCTATGAGATGGAAACAGGCATGCTTTTAATGATGAGGATTAGATTCAAACCAGTAATGTAGAAATGAAGGATCAATTATTTCTTTCCCACTCCTCCTCCATGCATGATGGCCATAGAATACAGAGCATCTTCAGGGATTAATGTCCCTCATGCAGCGACAGTGATGGGAGAGAGAGAAGTCTGTCTTATTGCCCTTCTTATGTTGGCTAAATGAAATTTTGAACCAAAGAACCTATGGTACTTTTGAAGGCTTCCCCTCCCATTTATAATCCTGATCTTGTGGGTGGGGTGGGGGGGAATCTAATGTGCATGAGACATCAAGTCTTCACACTGCAGGTGTTTGCCTTCCCAACATGTGGGAAATGGTTAACAGGGAGCCAGCTTAGAGAGTGTTTATTTCTGCTTCTCCTACTATCATACATGATGGCAATTATCAAGCTACATTGTCAAGGCCAAACATGGAGTCAGCTGTAATTGTATGAAACAGCTGTGTTCTACAATGAATCATTCTCAGGAATCTTCTAGAAAAGCTGCTTCTTGCTCATTTCCCCACCACTTTCTCTTACTTTATAAAGATTAATATTAACTGTTTAGTCCTTAAGCAAGTGCTGTAGTCTTTTCTGTTGTTGAATACTTTCAAAGTGAAAAGTATTGCTGCTAATAACAGTCCCCTCCTTTCCAATTCCTCCATTCTCCTTTAAGCACTTTGTTCTGATCTTCACCTTTACTTCCTCTTTAGCTCTGTTGTACAGTCCAAGATAAGAACAGGTACAAAGTTTTATGTCCTGAAGCCCCAAGACTTCTGTATCAAACTAGGGATGTTCTGGTCTTTCATTTCAGGCCAGAAACAGATGCCAGAGATAGGCTACATCTAGAAGAAGGAAATACTTAATTAGTGTGAACAACTATGTGCCACAGCAACAGGTTTTCTCATCTCTGGGATTATGTGTATTAGCGTGCTTTCTTTGGTGGCTGGTCGTCAAGACTTGAACGTGAGATTCCTTTGAAGTTCTTTGATTTTAGAAATGGGAAAATACTGCCTCAATCACTTCTATGGAACGTTAATGTGCTTTCATCTCTAATTACAGGCTTCTTTGATTGCCTTTTTCTCACCTCAGTTGTTATTTTGCATATGAACTATTTTGTGTTATAATCCTAACCAGCAGCTACAAAACTGTTTCTTCCAGCCAACCAATGCACTCTAAGCCTCAAATTATTAATATAGAGCCACCAGCATTTGGGAAACACTGCTATAGAGTATTCCAGAATTGCATTACTTCCCCTGCATGATATGCTTTGTACATCTTAACACAATCACAGTAGTAATAGTTGTGCTTGCTTGCTTGCTTGCTTATATCCCACCTCATTAGTGCAAACACTGCTACAGGTGGTTTACAGATGAAAACAAAATCCACAACATTTTAGCACTAGACTGATCAGATAAAAGAGAAGAAATCAATAAAGAATCACTTTCCTCACATCATCATGCAACTTTAGAAAGTGTTTTGAAAAACAGTCTGTAAGAGGAGGAGGGAGCCCCTGGGCAGCTGAAAATTGAAATGAAATACTGTACTGTACTTGAGAAAATTCTGACAAATGCAGGGGGTATCACAACTACAGGACATGTGGCACATAGCAAGAAAGCAACAATCAATGGCACAATAAAAAAATAAACAAAAATAAATAAAAATGTGGGAAAATCCAGCATGTAATTGCACAGATGACAGCAGAGCTTGGCATATCATCATAGAGAACATCAATAAACAAAGAAACATACTTTAGGTATTAAATATAGTGGAAATTAATGGCAAATCTTCAAGGTAGCTAAACACCATCCAGGTCTTGGAAATAAATTAGGTTAACAGCAGCATAAAAGCTACCTGTAAGCAAGATAATCGTTCATTTTCATGTCAGAGATTACTCTGGGTTGAAAGGATTTTTGCAGGGACGCCCAAATGAAGTTGCTTTCATGTCCCCCATCGTGCAGCTTTTGGGTATTGAACCAGTCTTTCCAGTCTCCAAGCCTAGTGCCTTACCCACTAAGCCACCAAGGGAGCAGCCCAACAAGATAATGAAAATACCATGTAATCCCTGGAGTATCTGTTGGCTTCTATCTACATCCTCATGTTTTGCTGCAAGCTAGATCAATAATAACTTTATAGTCAGCTTGAATTGTTATATGGTCTTGTTGCAGAGTGATCGCTGTAGAAAATGTTCCTGCTTTCCCCTCCATTACTACTTTCATGTTTAGTATTCTGCTAAAAGTCTAAATTCAGATTACAGATAAACCATGTGCAATGGCCACCAGAGTATATTTATGGCCATTGTATTAGATAAAGTTCTTAGATAATGTTCCTTTCAGTTTGGTGTGATTGAAACTAGGCTTCCATACCAGTTGTTCTACCACCTATTGAATCTTCACTGAACAAACATAATGGAAGTCTGGCTGTTCTTTGATCACTGTATGATATGAAACCCAAGGAACAAAATTAAGTCAAATTGAATGGTTAGAATGAAAACGCTAGCTCCAGTTTGACACCAGGTAACATATCACAGGAGTGGTCTCCCCCCGAAAAAAAAATTGGAGCCAATTTATGAATGAGCAAAACACTGCTACATGTAAAAACAAATCCACAAGGGTGTGAAAAATTGGGCTGCCTCTTTTTCAAATAAAGAACACTGTTGCAAAGTGTTTTTTTCTTCTCAACCTATCCACAATTTGAAGGTTTCCTATGATTTCAAGATATAGAGGAAATTAAATATAAAAAGTTGAAGCTAAGTTGCCCACACTTCATCTCCTTGAATAGCTTTTGTGCAAACAAGATCTGATTGTGAACATCTCTCCAACCCTAGTGAATATGCCTTGTTTATCAAAGAAAGCTTGTTCTTAGCACTCCACCCAATCCCCATGCAACTCCAACAAGACACTGTGTTATTTTTGTAACTGGCCTGTTCAACACCAAGTAGTCTTTCAGTTATGTTTTGGCACTGTGCTAACAGCACCTCCATGCAAGCTTGAGATTACACCCTGTATGGACCATAAAATGATTAGATGGCTGTTGTAGTTGGCTCGGTTCTCTCCATGCTGTAAAAACCAGTATGAGAAACCCTAGGCTGCCTCTGAGGTCTTTCCTGATAGAGAAAAATCAACTGCTGCTTGCAGGATATTATGCTTTGAGATGCCTCTGAGATGGAATGGTCCAAAGTATTCAGCATGCAATCTCTTTATGGAATTAAGTGTGGGTGACCACATTAGCTGTCTCCGCTTTCCCCATCTGCCTGTGGATTTAGTTAAATGTTATATAAAATCTGTTCAATTCTCTACTCAGTTCATACAGAATTCTGCTTTTACAACAGAGATTAATATAGGCAATGTTTTCTCACTTTTCATGAGAATGGGGTAGCTAAGCTGTAGGCGCCAACAGATCCTCAATTTTCCATTTGATACAAAGCCAAGAAGAGGAAAGAGAACTGTCCAACAATTCATTGATTTTGACAAGATTTTAGCATAAAACTGGGGATGAAAGTAGTGTAAATATGTGGGGAAAGGTGAAGCACTGAAGGAACACTGAGAAAACCACTGACTTTATAATATGAATTGTTTTCCCACAGGGTTTTTATAGTTGTTTCTCTTTTCTTAATTTTCCATTGCTTATCCTGGAGTGAAAGCAGATCAAACAGATCTTCAAGTTATTTCTGAGGCCAAATCCCATTGGCCTTTCAGGCTAAAAGTAACAGTAAGATACCTTTTTGGCGCTGGTGTTTTTCCAACTGCTGCCTTCCTGTTTTGTGGCAACCTGGCCCTTGGAAGAATGGAAGAATGGAGAGGTGACTCCATCCTGGTTGGGGTAATTTGATTCATTTCAACAACACCAACTAAACCAGCTTCCCTGAGCATTTTTGAATGTCGCTGTACAAATTACTTCTAGTAGTGATCTATACTACTACATTCCATCATCCTTTCTTCCTACACATTATGACCAGTTGCAACCTCCTAGCTGATTGACTGTACTGGAGCTCTCACACAGACTATCGCTAGTCCTGATGTTGCTTCCTTGTTATATTGCTCAGAGATCTGTATGAGACAGAAGGAAAATGAGGAGAGAGGAAGTATTTGAAATTGTAGTGGGAACATGGACTAGCTCATGAGGTGAGCAAGAGCAATCATTCATAAGGTTAGAGGCTCTTAAAATTGAAGATGCATTATTCCAATATATTGTTAAAGCTATGCAGCATGACAGCACATGGCCAAAACAACAACAACAACACAACACAACTTTTTAAAAAGCAATCGAAATTAATGCATACTCTGCACTTTGATGCCTTCCTTGTTAGAGTATTAACTGCTACTCAATATCTCCTCTGCAGAGATGTCCATCCAAAAAGAGAGGAACATATAAAACACCACAGTACAATAAAATATACCAATACAATAAAATGTAACAATACAATAAAAGTTAACATTGTAATAAAACATAAAAGACCAACACATACATTGACAACTGTGGCAAAGGGACCATCATCTCCTGAATTAGCAAGCAGCCAGAGTTGGTGGGTATCTGGGTTTCTTGTTCCATTACACTTGATTGTTTCTTTAATGCTGTTGTTTTACCCTATTATTTTAAATTCTTGTCAGCCACCTAAAATGTTCTTGTTACTTGGTGGGCGGGATATAAATGTAATAAAATAAAGTATACAACAGAGGACACACTTACGTCTAGTCCTATGTCAAAAGAAAGGGATTTTAAAGACACACTAAAGAACAATAATCAAAACATCTGATTAAACTCTTAATTGCCAAAAATTTGCACCATAAAATTTTTGGGAACTATGTCTTCCGCATCATATTGGAGATATTTAATTGGTAGTGGATGAGACAAGCTTGACAACAATTGGAATCCAGAAATTAATCTGTACTTTACCAGTTAATACAGTATTCTGGAGTACAGAGATTTATTTATGCAAAATTTTTATCACAAGGGGTGGGGAACCATTGCTTCATTCTTACAGTACTGGGTCTTCACCTTAAAAACACCTTCCCAAAATAATTCAGAAGATATATCTTCGTGCAGTGATGGCGAACCTTTTAGAGCCCAAAAGCCCAAACTATTGTCCACGTCACACCCTCATGCCTAGACAGGGGAGGGAGGAAGCACTCCCATTGGACTGCTAGGCAGAGGGGCAGGGTGAACTCTGTGCTGGGGGAGGAAGGAAGCACTCCCACTGGGCTGCTTGGCAGAGGGACGGGGTGAACTCTGTGCTGAAAGGAGAGCAGAGGGGCAGGGCAGAGGGGCTTTTAGTGCCCTCTCTGGCATGCATGCCACAGGTTTGCCACCACTGTCATAGTGGTTTAGGTATATGGTTTTGGATCTAAAGGCTAGCAGTTCAATTCCCCAGTGTGTCTCCAGGGAAGAAGAACCAGACTATGTAGTTTCGTATTTTTCATTTTTTTTATTAAAATACACAAATACAAACAGAAGAACAAAACAGTAAAACAAACATATACAGTAATACCTCGGATAACGCTAAGACTTGGTTCCACAAGTCTTGGAGTTACCTGATTTTTAGTGTTATCCGATCCATGTTTAAATCCTATGAGATGGATCGGATAACGTTAAAGCTCCATAGAGATACATTGTAACCGCATAGGCTTTAGCAGTTGTTATCCGATCCATCCCATAGGACCTTAACATTATTCGATCCAATTCTCCTCCCCAGATTACTTAACGTTATGCAATTTTAGCGTTATCTGAGGTAAACGTTATCCGAGGTATTACTGTATTACCATATAACTTTCTGTGTGCACCTGCTATCCATGAGACTTGTAAACCTCCATTAATTTATGTATTTACCCCTTTATTCCAAATAGATAATATGTCTTGTTCTGGTTTTACTCCTTTCCTTTTTACCAATGTATAGTCTTAATATTCTCCCCATAGCTCTCTAAAATCTTTTCTTTCTTTATTTGCTAATCCCTTTTTTTAACCTTCATCTCACACGTTAAATTATTATTTATAGCTATATTCCATATCTCTTTGTAGCAATCATTCAGTTCAAATTCCCAATCTGCTTTCCATTTTTAACAATATTCAGTCTCAATGCTATTACAAATATAATAATTGCTTTTTCCATTCTATTTGCATATTCCCAAAGTCCTTTAACAAAGCTATTTTTGGGCAAAGCTCCAATTTCATAGACAATATTTCATTAACTTCCATAAAAACAATTTCCACCATAAATGAAAATATGGTCCCGCTTCTTTTTAACTTCTCCAACAGTCTTTCGAATATTTTATATCATAATAACTTAAGGGTGCAATTGTTGCTACAGAAAAAAATGGCTATATATCCATTCATTAACAATAAAGCCTAAGGATTAGGTATCCTAAATTTTAAGAAATTACTACATGGCTAATCAGATTAAAATGATATAAATATTGTAATAGAAGAAGAATTAATATGGAGAGATGATGACTCTATAGAGTTGAAGGGTGACTATAAGGAGTGGTTATTTAAGAGAGTGAAAAATAAACTCATTAAAGTAATTCAAAAGCCTTCTGCAGGTGTAATCTAGAAATATGGCAATAATAATAATAATAATAATAATAATAATAATAATAATAATAATAATAATAATAATAATAATAATAATAATAATAATAATAATAATAATAATAATAATAAAAACATTTTTGTCTGGGGATTTCACATTAACCAAAATAATACAATTAGGAATTAGATAGAATAGGTGCAGAAAGACTAAGAGATTGGTTGGATAAAATGTCCAATAGAGAGGATAGGGAAAATATATTTAAGGAAACTAACTTGTAATTGTTCAATAGGTTACAACTGGAGAAGTGGACTAAATATTTGTTAGAGCAACATGGTAACTGCAGAAAGTTAACTAAATTGGAGGAATTGATAGTCCAGTTGACCATAAAGTAATAACAACAAAGGGATTAATCAGCAAGATCTATATAATTATTAACAGAGAATGAGGAGGCACAAAAAGCATTAATAACAGTCTGGAAAACAGATTTAAGGGTTAAGATGAGAAAAGGAGAATGGGATGAAATCTGGAAACACAGGAATATAAAGAATATGTCTGTTAAAATCAAAGAAAATTGCTACAAAACTATCTGCAGGTGGTATATGACACCAGTACGATTAAGTCACTGTAACTCCACATACAAGAAGGACTGTTGGAGATATAAAAAAGAGCATGGGACATACCTACATTTATGGTGGGAATGTGAATCAATTCAAAAAATATGAAAAAAGTTTTTAAATTAAACTAATCAAATGCTGTTTATAAAACTAGAAGTACAGTATGTCCCAGAACTGCTTTATTAATGGACTTTGGAAACCTCAACATAGCAAGAAATAAGAAGAAAATGATTATAACAATGGTAACAGTTATGAGACTATTTATTGTTAAAAGATGGAAATTATATTGTGAAATAGAGCTCGACAATTGGTACAAAGAGCTATGGAACATTGCAAGGAATGATAGACTGACATGCAAATTAAAGTTTAATTAAGGATTAATAAAAAGAAATGACTTCAAATATATTTGGAGATAATTTGTAGAACATGTCTTAATTAAAGTGAAAGGAACAATAGTCAGGGCAGGAATACATAACCTTTTGGGAAGTAGAGGTGAATGTATAGAATATTGTTAAAAGAACTAAAATAATCATAAATTGAAAATTTAAGTCCCATAGGTGGTGGGGAGTACAAAGAGGATTGTTTTGTTAATATAAAAGTATATATACATATAATTTGTTATTGTATTAGTGATTAATGTGATAGTGTAATTTTTGTGTGTGTTTGAATGTTGTCTTGCTTTAATAATAAAAAAATTAATTAAAAAAAGAATGTTCAGCGTTATATGATAGGCTTGGATATGTTTGGACTACTTTTTAATACAGCTTGTCCCATTCAAACCGTAACATTCTCCTTGTGCAAGAAGACAGACAGTTCAAGTCTTCATGTTTTCTTCAGGCTTCCTTGACTAAGGTGCAAGGGACATGCCCTTGTCACGGGTGGTCAGCATAGAGACTTGGAACTCTATGTCCTTTGTGCCCAAGCAAAGCACAGACAATCCATGGGCATGAGTCAACAGCACCCTGTTTTGTTTGCAGTTAGGATGTGTCAGACAGCAATGTCTACAGCTAATGCTGCCTCTGGCAGATTTACAACACAGAGTCTGAGAGAATTCTGACCTCCCACCTCCCGCATGAAACAGCACTAGTGCATTGAACTGTCTGCCAGAAGAATCTGTTGGAGAGCAAAGCCAGGAATATAAAATGATAATTGGGTGTTGGGCTACTGTTAGGTTGAAGAGAAGAGTTGGCTAATAGAAGTGACTGGGGGGATCAAATTGAAGAGCAAGTTCATTGTTCATGTGGTGGGCAATGCAGAGAGAAGTAAAAAGTATCACTGTAATACATATATTTAAATAAAGAAGATTGTGAATGAAATGAGTTGTACTAATTTCTTATGTACAGAAATTAGAATTGATTTTTGCACTTAAAAGGTGGTGGTGGTGGTGGTTGAATTCACAACTCTTTAAGACAGGCATGGAAGACCACTGGGAAGGAGAATCCTAGATTTCTTTAACTTTCTAACCCACACAAGTCAGATGATATTCAAGGACATGTTCTTGGGTTTCTGGCCAAAACACAGACTGGATCTTATCTAGCTGGCTCATGAAAGTGGTTTGCTCATTTTCCAATAATAAAAAGGTAACAAGCATTCAATTAGGATTTGGATGGTTTTTTCTTTATTCATATAAGAATGTTATAGAATTTAAAATAATGGACATGTATGAAATGTAGGTAAAATTCAAAATGAATTAAAATGTTAAAATAGACTCTTTTTGACTAAAAACAAACTACTGTACTTCAATAGCATTATCTCAACCATTCCCCCCCCCCGCCCTCCCTCCGGGACCTCTTTCCACCTCGGCCCGGAGGCCGATAAAAGACTGGCGGCGGGGGCGACGAGAGGACGCTCCCGCTTCTCCCCGGGTCTTTCCACCTCGCCCGGGGATGGAACAAGCTGCCGCAGCTGTGGCTGGTGAGGCGTTCCCCCCCGCCCTCCCTCCGGGACCTCTTTCCACCTCGGCCCGGAGGCCGATAAAAGACTGGCGGCGGGGGCGACGAGAGGACGCTCCCGCTTCTCCCCGGGTCTTTCCACCTCGCCCGGGGATGGAACAAGTTGCCGCAGCTGTGGCCGGTGAGGCGTTTCCCCCCTCCCTCCGGGACCTCTTTCCACCTCAGCCCGGAGGCCGATAAAAGACTGGCGGCGGGGGTGAGGAGAGCTGATTAGGAACAGCTATTCCCCGACAGCTGATTAGGAACAGCTATTGGCGGGCGTACGTTATACTTGTGAAAGTTGATGATATTTGTATTTGTATTTGTGACTTGATATTTGTATTTATGACACTGAATCATATTTGTAATGCTGAATGGAATATTATCTTGCTATTATACTGTTACATTTTTTATATATTGTATGTTTCTGCCTTTATTGTTGGACTCTATTGATCGACTGTATATTAATTATGTTGTACACCGCCCTGAGTTGGTCACACCAAGTAGGGCGGTATAGAAATCCAATAAATAAATAAATAAATAAATAAATAAATAAATTACACATGGTAGGTCATAAATGGCATGCATGTAAATGTTGAATTGATTTAATTTGTCTATATTCACAGAAAAATTGCTCTTTATCCAAGTAGTCCCATTTTACTTGATTATCCTTTTTATCTTCCTCCTTCATGTCAAAGTATATTAAGTTGCTTCCAAATAGGCCAGCTAGAAATTGTCTTCGTGGGGGATGGTCTTTGGCATTCATTCATTCGATAATATATGCTGTTTTTGCTCACCATATGTCTAGTTTAGCTTCTTCTGCTTTAATATACGGTATAAACCTTGGGGTGTTGCAAAAAAAAACTTTTCCTCAACTTTAACCATCATTTAAGGAGATGATTTTGGTTCAGTATTATTTTGTTCATTATTTGCTAGCACCTTGATATATTTCTGGAAGGCAGTGCCAGACAAATGACAGACTTTTTCAGTGAGAGTAGATTTCAAGTAGCCAGTAATGATTCTGCATGATTCATTAAGAGCTACACACATACCCTCTATTTTTATTTTTATTTTTTGCATGAGCTGATTTATACTGTACTGTACTACCATATTCTGTGGAGTAGCATAGGGACAAAGCCATTGTTCTTGTTGTTTGTGGGTATACATCCCATTCCAAGCCAGGCAATCTGCTGAGCATGTTATTTATGACATCAACTTTCTGGTTGGGGTTTAAACAGTATGTTTGTAGATCAGGATTTGATTCAAATACTTTAACTCACAAATACTTTGGAATAGTGCAGTATTCCAAAATATTGCCTTACCAGCTAACTCAGATCCTCTCTGCTTCTGTGTTCTCTAAGTGAAAGGCACAGACGTGCATATTTAAAGGGTTTGGTGTAAGCTGGCTGTTTTCATAATACAGTTGTACCTTGCTTAAAGAGCATAAGGTGTTCCATAGGATTGCTCTTTAAGTGAGTTTGCTCTTTAAGCGAGTTTGCTCTTTAAGCGAAACACTATTGTAAATGACCAATTGGGGGGGGGGATTGTGAACCCTGATTTATTTGTTAAGTGAGTTTTTGGTTGGTTTTATTTGTTAAGCAAAGCAAACATTCAGTGAAAATTCTGCTCTTTAAGTGAGTTACTCTTTAAGCGAGGTGCTCTTTATGCGAGGTTTGATGGCACAGTAAAACCTGGCATAAAGAGCACTTTGCTTAGAGACTAACTCTCTTAAAGAGCAGATTTTTCTCTGTATGGTCACCTCGCTAACAACTAAAACCAACCAAAAACTCACTTAACAACTAAATCAGGATTCGCAATCCCCCCCCCCCCCGGGCCACAATTGGTCACTTACAATGGTGTTTCGCTTAAAGAGCAAAGTTGCTTAAAGAGCAATCCCGTGGAACACATTATGCTCTTTAAGCGAGGTACCACTGTATAAGGAAAGATGTTTAAATGCAGAGATTAATTGGTGCTAAGTAGACTCAAAGGTATTCCCTTGGACTGACAAATCAAGATCATCAGCATATAGATGAAACTCCTGACATATGGGAATATCAATTGGTCATTTGTGTAAATCAGGGATGTTCAAATTTTTTGGGCCATGGGCCGATCACGTGGGCACATTTTACTTCCGCTTCCAGGAGCAACAAGGGCTTCTTGGGCCAGATGAATTGGTGTCAGGGGCCAGATCCAGCCCTTAGGCAATAGTATGGGCACCCCTGGTATAAATATTCAAAAGTGATGGCACCAGGAGGCTACATTGTGGGAGGCAGTTTTTTGGTTTCTCCAGTGGCTACTTCTCTCTTGAAATTCAACAAAGAATCTTGACTTTCAAAGTAGATGGCTCTACGCTGAAATTTTAAAGTGTGTGTGTGTGTGTGCATCTGATTGATTTACATAAGCCCTTACAATGTTTGATATGGTCTTGGGAACTTGAAACCCAAAACATATGTCAAGATAAATATTCTCCACTTTTGTGTACTACTAGTATGGGATGTGAAATGTGCACTTCTTGCAGACAGTAAGCAAAGATACTGTACTTGCTGTTCTGTAAAACACATCTTGGATTCAAAATTACCCTGTACATCACCCATCTGATTGTTTTCTATAGTACTATACATGCCTTTATAAAATTATGATGTATTTATCTGGATTTTTCCCTTGTGTGCTCTGTTTCTTATGGGTATCTTTTATGTTGTTTGGTTTCTCTTTTAGAAGGAATGAACTGCATGAACAAGAACCATGGTTGTGCCCACATCTGCCGGGAGACGCCAAAAGGCGGCATTGCCTGTGAATGTCGACCTGGCTTTGAGCTCACCAAGAATCAACGAGACTGCAAGTGTAAGTAACTGCTTTGACAATCTATCATAAAGTCAATATCATTTGATAAGTTTTTGTAGAATGATCATGTTTTTTAGAATGTTCAGGTTGGTGAAAGAGGTGAGAAAGAGAAACATGAACGTTCCATGTAACATCATAGCATTATGACTTCCTTTGTCAAAAGTGCAGGCTGCACTTTCACAAAATGATAAAATAAAATTTACATAGTTGTATTCATGTATCTGTACAACTGATCATATCCTAGAGTAGATGTGATGCACTAGCAAAATGGGACCATAAGTTTGTTTACAAAGATTGTGAAGTAGTCATGCTTCACCAATGCTGAAATAAATTAATAGAAAAAGGAACATAGGACCTGAACATTTCAGTCAAGTACATGAATACAGATTCTGACTAAATAAAAAAAAGAGTGAAGGAAGAAGCACTGAACCAGGGATTGAGATGGTTTTAAATCTGCATACCATTTCTGAAGCACATTTCTTTAAGCAGCTCTTTCCACTCTGGGAAATAATATACAGTACAGTATAAGCACTTCACATATAGGAATTGTTGATTAAACAGATTTTTAAATAGAAATTTGAGCATCTGCTCATCTGCTTCCACCTTCAGTTATGTTGACTGATAAGGGTTTCATTGCCTGCATGAAGATAGTTGTGGCTTTTCCAATGTGATAATTTTTCTGGCAGAACCCATACATAGTTTCCTGTTCAGGTTAATCTCCAAATGTCTTAAACACAATTTTTGCTTAATTATTTTTATTTATGTTAAAAGTTCATTAGATAGGAATTATGGGGAAATTACAAGTTGGGTTTTATATCAGTGAAACATAATGCTGGGCTTGTTGGACTGAAGCCAATTTAAGTCCCAAATAGCATAGGACCATTGAGATCAATGGGACTTAATTACCAAGCTCCAGTCATGTCTGTGGACATATTCTTGTAAAGACTAAAATTGAATGCAGCCCCTAGAGCTTTTCTAATAAAATGTTGATGGTTAGAAATGAGAAGCTTATGTTGGCTCTTCTGTATGAAGGTTTCATTTATTTCAAAAAATTAGCTGAGTTAAGCATTTCCAAAAATCTTATGCTTTGACATTCTGCTCATCAATACATCAGGCCAGAGAGCCTGGAGCTATGATTGGGTGCTGCATTCCTTACTGAGAATGATATCTTTTACTGAGGATGATGTGTTGTCAGTGTAAAAAAAGTGTTGTGCACCTTCTGTAAAGACCTTGCTAATGATTCTAATCTGTTGTATAAACTTTTTTTGTCATGTACACTTTACCTTTTGCAGTATGGCTGAGTCCTTCCTTTCCTGGATTGTTTCTTTATAATTCCACTAGAGCATCAGCCATCTATCACAAATGCAAAATAGTGGACCAGATTATAAGAGACTGGATTTAACATAAAAAGAGTACACATAAGGGGATCAGTGCAGGTCAAGCCTTTTTACTTCCAAAAATGAAACCTAGATCCCTCCTCTTCCCCTCAGCCAGGGTCAGCACTTCAAAACATTTACCTATATTTTTCCCTTTATCTGTATCCAGCTCATTATGTTTCCTGAATAGATATGGAAAGGCTTGGATTTATTTATTTATTTTTAACAAAACTCTTTCCTTCCTTTTGTCCTTCTGTTTGGAGAGGATAGTATACTCTAGCATGCCTTGATGGTACTACATAGGTAACCCTATGATACTTAGATGAAACTGAGTCTACAGAAACCTATGCTATAATAAATTTGTAATGATTTAGGATGTTGCATGAATCTATGATATTTTTCTGTATCAGACTGGTGCTATACAATAGTTTCCAATCTCAAAGTTCCCACTTGCTGTATTAACAGCTTTTGGAACTCCACACTATTGTCTTTGACAGCTAGGGTTTTTCGAGTTGAGATCCAAAAAACTGCTGGAGCCCAAGACTGCAAACCTTGTGGATTATTTTATAACTGGCCTCATTTATGTTGAACTTGATTGGTATTTTCAGTATCCTGATAGGCTGGTCACTGTTTCTGTAAAACTTACCTTATGGTTATAGTATTTGGAATCTGCTGTAAACTGTTTGCCTGCTTTCATGCCCCTTACAGTGACCTGCAACTATGGCAATGGAGGATGCCAGCACACTTGTGATGATACAGATCAAGGGCCAAAGTGTGGCTGTCATGTGAAGTTTGTGCTACACTCTGATGGGAAGACATGCATAGGTAGGTGAGAGTTTAGTGGAAAAAGAGGCATTATGTATGTATGTATGTATGTATGTATGTATGTATGTATGTATGTATGTATGTATGTATGCATGCATGCATGCACACATTTTTTAAATTGGGAATAGTTTACAGTATTTATAAAACTTTCTATATATACAGTTTCTTCCTATATAACTTAAAGCAAGCTTGGAGTTGTTCCCATCTCACTGAAATGCTTGCTACAACTTTGAAGTCAAGATCTAAAATTATATTGAATATATATCTAAAACTATATCCTCAGTTGTTTCTCTATGTACCAAGTCACTATATAGGTAAGAGAGGTGAGGGAAGTTGTTTAAAATGTTCTGGATGCCAGACATAAAGTAAACCATAAAGTAGAAATTGGTGCCAAGCAGTTACTTTCTGCCTTTATTCATCCTAAGGATTGGAAATAATATCCATAAAATCTGAGGATGTTCTAAATTGCATCCAATGGTCCGGTTGCCTGATGTTGCTTATACAGTGGTACCTCGCTTAAAGAGCATAATGCGTTCCATGGGATTGCTCTTTAAGTGAGTTTGCTCTTTAAGTAAAACACCATTGTAAGTGACCGATTGTGACATGGGGGGGGGGGATTGCGACCACTATTTAGTTGTTAAGCGATTTTTTGGGTTTTTTTAAATTTGTTAAGCGAGGCAACCATTCAGAGAAAATTCTGCTCTTTAAGCAAGTTACTCTCTAAGTGAGCCGCTCTTTATGCGAGGTTTTACTGTATTATGAAATAGGAAGAAAAAAGTGGGGTTATAAAGTATTTTCTGATGCTGACATGTTATTGAGCACACAAAAATCAGCTTAGCTGGGGTTTGTATCAAATAAACTATATATTGTGCTACATATATAACAGATATGTTGGGGTAGCTTCTGATTGAAGAAGCACATTGCATATTGCTGAGGGAGAACATAGATTAAAATGCTGATCTTGGGAGTAAGCTCTTCTTGTCCAGCTAATGATCTCTCAACTCTGCAATCCACTGCTTCCTCTACCCATGCATGCCTTAATGGAAAGCTAGGCTTCATGTGCTTGTTATATACTGTCCAATACCTTCTGACTTATGTTGACTCTGTGAATCAGTATCCTCCAAAAGAATCTGTCATTAATAGCTCCTCAGATCTTGCAAACTAGAGGTCATGGCTTCTTTTACTGAAGAGAGAATTTTTTTTAAAAAAAGAAAATCTTAAACTGCATGATAGTTTTTCTGCTCATCTATAGACCAGGCCTTAAAATGCCTTATGTTGAATTTATCTAGCCCAATATTCTCCACCCTGATTGGTAACAGTTTTAGAAGGAGTTTTTCTTATCTATATTTGGAGATATAAGAAATTGAATCTGGGACCTTCTCTAGGCAAAGCATGTCCTTTGTCATTGAACTATCGCCTTTCCCCAATTCCTACTTTGGATTGCTTGGTCACTTACAAAAAATAAACAGTTGTTGCTGAGAGTATTAACATATGCCATAGAAAGTTATAGAAAGCACATTAGTGTTGGAAAGATGTGATTCAGAACTCAAATTTCAAAGAAATCCCATGGTGAAGGCTGCTTATAGTGTTTTCAGCATTTAAGGTGTTCAGTCTTCTAATCATGGGTTAGCTCTAATTCTGTTTCTCCACTTAAGCAAATGCAAGAATATATGTCTCTTTCTAAAAACTATGGTATGTGGTACTTCAGTATTAGTGAAGAAGTTATTATCAGGTATGAACAAATTCTTTTTAAAAGCATGTATAGAGGGTGCCAAAAATGTATACACATTTAAAGAGATGTTATCTATGTTTTACTTTTTGAAGTTGAATTGAATTATGGTAGTAATGTGCAATATGACATTCACTCAGAAGAATTAGTATCACCATGTGATAGGCAGGGCAGTTTAAAAACATGGCACAAGGGAAGTTGTCGTTTTATGAGCACAAGATCATTTTGAAGTGGTGCAGTTGAGTTTCCCCAATGTTTTTATGACTTAATGCCCCTTTGACTTCTACCTGTGGGGGACCTTAAGGGATGTAGTGTACCATAGAAAACTGGCTACACTCGTGATAATTTGGGAAGGAATTGAAATGCCATGCTTAGCAATACAAGTGGACACTTTGATCATCATTGCTCAAGAGAATTATCTGGATGCTGATAGTAACCACTTTGAACACTTCTTGAAATTGCAGAAGTCAAGTGTGACTTGTATTCATCTTTTATTATCAGTATATATTGAGTGTTACAATTTTAATACCGTTTTTTCTTTCTTAAAATGTACAGTAATACCTCGGATAACGTTTGCATCAAATAATGCTAAAATTGCATAACGTTAAGCAATCTGGAAAAAAATTGCATCACATAATATTAAATCCTATGGAATGCATCGGATAACATTCACTAAAGCCTGTGCCAGTTACAATGTATCTCAATGGAGTTTTAACATTATTCGATGCATGCATCGGATAACATTAAAAATCGGAAAACACTAAGCTTTGTGGAACCAAGTTTTAGCGTTATCCGAGGTTTTACTGTACAGTATATACATTTTGGCACCCTATTTATGTTCAAAATTTCACATAAACATGCTAGTCAGTGAGAATGGTTGGAAAGATTGTCATGTTCCTGGATGTTTATCTTTATTTCTTTTAAGATATAGCAATAGCAATTACACTTATATACAGATTTATAGCGCTTAGTGCACTTTCTGGGCAGTTCACAGGTTAATTTGCATTTTGCCTCCAACATGTTGGGTACTCATATGTATATATCTAAGCAAACTCGATTATATATTTTCATTTTTTTTGCTCACAGACATGTATTCGATAATTCATTCTGCCAACAGGTGGATTACAGATGTTTAAACATCATGAATGAAAAAAATCAAATGAATGTGCCAAGATGGTTACTATCCTGTCATATTGCTGATTTCTTGAGTAGTGTTTGAGAGGTTAATTTTAGTCTATAGCAGCCTGTTGGGATTATATAGTGACAGCAGCATGAGAGAAAATGTGAAAATGGAAGAGGTGTGTGTGAGAGAGAGAGAGAGAAAGAGAGAACAATAGCACCTGAGGGAAGGAGAAAATTGAACTTCACTGGTTTCAGATGTCTAAGCAGCTCCATAGCAGATTAATTGTTAAGAAATTATATGAAGGAAGCGATCAAGCAACAAACTACTATAATTCTTCCCTTTCCTGTAAAAAATTAAAAGCAGCTCAAATATTTGACTTAATGTATCCACCAAAGTTGTCAGAAACTACCCATATTTTTAACATGTCAACTTCTTGCTGGAATTTGCCAGTAGGCAAACCAGTCTAGACCCTATACTTCATACCTTGCAGGTAGTCTTTAATTTAATATCCCATGTGATATTAAACAACAACTAACATTGTTATGTGCACTCAAGTCACCTCAGAATTATTGTAACTTTATTAATGAGAGCTCTTCAAAATGTCTTGCTCAACAGCACTGCTCAGCTCTTGAAAACATGTATGTGGTTGCCTTTAGGGAGTCAACCATCTGCCTCTCCTTTCCTGCTGTCTTGGACTTTTCCCAGGATCATTGTCTTTTCCGGAAAGCCTTTCCTTCTCATGATGTGCCCAAAGTAGGACATCACCAGTTTCATTGTGTTTGCCTCCAGAGATAATTCAGGCTCGGTTTGTTCTTGGACCCATTTGTTTGCTTTTCTTGCAAAGCTCTCTTTCTGCACTATATGTCAGGCAATTCCATTTCCCCCCCTGTCAGCTTTCTTTACTGAAAGACAAGAGTGAGGATGGTCTTGGCCTTGATCTCTAGTGATACATCCTTAAGTTTGATTATCTTTTGTAATTCCTGCATTTCTTTTGAGATTGTCATTTCCAGAGTAGAACACTTCACAGTCATCTGATTGAAAATATCCCAGCACACTCTGGAGGCAATCAACACAAGTTTTACTTCTCCTCTCTTCCTTCTAGAAACTTAATCTTAAGGTGCAAATATATCATGAATTGTGATAGTAAATTAATATCTTACAACCAGTTTCAATTCCCAAATTATCCATTTAGTACTGTTATTTTTATGTAATGTATGGAGTATTGTGGTCCAGAAGCTCTGGCAGCTGGATTCTAAGCAAATAAATTTGGAAATAACTCTCATTGATTTCAGCTGAAGTTTCAAGTAATATGCTCAAGGGTATATAACCTAAAAGGTTAATAATGTGAAGCAGCCAAGCTTTGTCTTTAATTTTGGACATGTGGAATAATGATCTACCTTTTTGTTTCTGCAAGTAGAATTTGAAACTGTAATTCTTATATCTCCTTTTGTACACCACCTTTGAGCCACATCTCTCTTTGCCTTGTAAGATTGTGACTTCAATGTTTTTCCCCACACACTCCTTCAGACATGGGGAAAACCTCACCTAATACAGTTGTACCTCGCTTAAAGAGCATAATGCATTCCACAGGATTGCTCTTTAAGTAGGTTTGCTCTTTAAGTGAAACACAATTGTAAATGACCAACTGTGGGGGGGATTGGAAACCCTGATTTATTTGTTAAGCGAGTTTTTGGTTGGTTTTATTTGTTAAGCGAAGCGAACATTCAGAGAAAATTCTACTCTTTAAGCGAGTTACTCTTTAAGCAAAGCACTCTGTATGCGAGGTTTGACTGTATAACTCTCTTGAAACTGGGTCTCTTGTTACTCCATGTTACTTTTGGGCTTTCTTTAGACATTTGATGGAGTTGCCTGGGCAATCCATCTGTGCATCCTTATTGTAGGAGATGTGAAGGACATGTTGTACTATTTTTTCTAGCAGTCCAACTATCTTCAGTCTTTGACTAGCTTTCAGTCACAAAGGCTCTTTCTCAGTTAGCTTTTTATGCAAGAAACTATTACAGTATTGCCATTCATTTATTATAGGAGACTCAGATTTCCCTTACCTCCAAATATAGTATTTAAGTGAAGGACATCACATTTTCCTAAAACCCCAAAACAGTATCCTCTGGATTGAGATATTCCTTTTCTTTTCTATTTTTCCTTTTTTGCTCTTAGTTGTCCCAGCTAGAAGGGTACATTGATTTAAGTTGAGGGAATGTATAGCATTGAAATTTATTAAAACTTAGACACTAGTGTCTAAAACAGGGGTTCCCAACCTAAGGCCTGTGGACCAAATCCAGCCCATGGTGCCATTTCATTTGGCCCCCACCCCTCCAAGGGCATCTGAGAAACAAGGCACAAAAAGGCCATACCCATTGTGCAGGCAGGGCAAAATGGCCATCTGGCCCTTGAAGCTGACTGAGAGAGCGTGGCCTGGCCCCCAGCTTGAAAAGGTTGGGAACCCAGAGGCGTAGCTACCGCCGTATCTGCCGTATCAATTATACGGGGGCCCCAGGCCACGGGGGCCCCCAACGTGCGTAAGCAAAACAAATCTTTACCCTTCCTAAGGGCCTCCAAACAAATTTTTATACGGGGCCCCACCAAGGCATGCTACTCTTCTGTGGGAACCCCTGTTCTAAAATAATTAGAACATTTCACTTTGAAGCTGACTAGAGCTGTTCCACCACAAGAGAATAACTAGTAACCTCTGAAAACGTCTAAAGGACTCCAATCACTCACTCCTGCTTTACTTAGTCTGAGAGAATAATCTAACACTTTTGTCAATGTACTCTACATGTCATTTGTACTACAGAGATATGCCTGTTTGAAAAAAGATACACATTTCTTTATGTCTTTCTATACATGCTTATAAATTCCTAGTCAAGATCACCAGTTTACAGTCTTGCACACACTTATTTGAAAGTAAAGACATAATGAATGGCAGGCTAACTATTTTAGGGTAAACATAGATAAGACTGGGTTATCATTAGATGATTTAGTATTTTGTATTGAGAATAAAAAGAAATGATTTTCACCTCCGAAATGAAAAGTGAAATGCAGGTACCTTTCTTCTTTCATGCTCATCTATATGTTGTAGTGCAGTTTTTGGTTTTAAAAGATGTCCAAATGCATAGAAAATTTATATTGTACAGTGAAAGACTGTATTTTACAATAAAACTCGTACACCATTTTGTGTGAAAGTTTTCACACACACAAATCAGAGAGGGTAAAGAACAGACAGAATTAATTTACAGTCAAACATATACAAAACTGACACAGGCTAAGGACTGGCTGATTGATGTGTTCTTAGTTATAACAAATATCTAGAAACTTCCAGAAGTAAACATTAGTTACTGTATACAGTATTACTTCTACTTATAGGGGAGAGTAGCTGCCAATCCTTAGTGTTTGATAAGAATAATAATGTTCAGAATTTCAAAACTGAAACATTGTAGAATTTAAGAGAGTTGGAGTACATAGAAATAGGATTGCAACATTATCTTTATGTTCTGGTATAGATGATGACCAAAATCCTGTTTAATTATGCTGGCAGAAAGGATGTGACAGTATTTAATGAGTCCACACTTGGCTGTTTGGTTGCACTCCAAACCACCCAACTAGTGTGCAATGAGAAGTGCAAGTGGGGATTTGTTAATTAGCAGCAATTTGCAGATGCAAATTAACACAATTTCCCCTTTGCTAGCATCAATGCACAATGTAATTTTGGTTGATATGTTCTGGATATTTTAGTCCTTGTATGCTAGTAGGCAGCTCACCATAAAAAGTACAGTGCATGGCCGATTACTGAGTCATCTGTAATGTTTATTCCTGTAATATTTCTTTGTCTTAGTCAGAATGCTAATCTTTATTTCTATGTCTAACAGATGGTTGTGATTCAGCTTTATGAATTTATAAATGTAAGCTTCAACATATTTGTTTGTATTACATTTGGATTTCCTTTTGAAACCATATTATTTACTAAAATGGATGCTTACTGTAACTGAATATTTAAAGAAACAAACAAAATCCAATTTAAACAATTTCCATAAAATTTGCCTAACTTTATTAACACTCTTAGTGCATGTTCTGTGTAATGAGGTTATGTGAATTGTTGGAGTTAGGTTTGCCCCATCTTAGGGCAAGGGTGCCCAAATTATGGCCTGTGGGCTGGATCCGGCCTCTGATGCCAATTCATCTGGCCCACACCACCCTCATTGTTCCCATAAGTATAAGTAAAATGTGCCCAGACACTCCCGCTTCTGGGAGCAATGAGGGTGGCATGGGCCAGATGAATTGCCATTGAGGGCTGGATCCAGCCTGCAGGCTATAGTTTGGGCACCCCTGGGTTAAGCAGAGGAATCTATCTCATCCTGTTGCAAAACAGATTGCAAGGCACATTTCTGAAGGGCCAGACCCAGTCGGTGTGGTTGGAGAGTGAGAGGTCCAGCCTTAGGACCCTCCAATATGGGGTGCCTCAGGGCTCGGTGCTCTCACCCCTCCTATTTAACATCTACATGAAACCTCTGGGTGAGATCATCCGTTCCCATGGAGTGAAGTATCATCGATATGCAGATGATACTCAGCTATACATCTCAGCCCGAGCTGAAAACCTGGCTGGTGGGGCAGGTGTGGGGAGGTGGAGAGGGAGCAAACCCCCTGCCGTCACCCAACTGGCTCATTTAGTGGAGAATCACGCATGCTTTTAAAAGTTTTTAACCAGATTTTTTAATTGGTGCAGGTGAGAGGTATTTTTTCCAGTGTTTTTAGGAATTTTAAGGTTCTCTATAGTTTTAAATGTTGGGAATTTTTATGTATGCTGCCCAGAGTTGCTTATCGAGTGAGGCAGTTATACAAATTGAATAAACAAGAACAATATCATAAACAAAAACATTTTACTTCCATTTCCAATGGAAGGAACTACATGACCGGCCCACTGAACTATGTGGCTAGCCCACTGAACTATGTGACTGGCCCGTGGCCCTAAAAGTTTGAGCACCCCTATCTTAGGGTATAGGCTGAAGTCTGTCTGGTTCTCCAGACAAAGAAACAAACCTAGAAGAAATGCAAAGGAGAAAAGTTGGTCTTTTCTTGTCATGTGGTTTAAATGCTGGAGCATCCATTTCCTCCTCCATCCCAAACAGTTCAAGGCTCAATGCCAAAGTATTTGTATCTATATTATATACAGAATATTTATTTAGGAGTTACTTCAGGAAATCCACATTCTCTGTCTTGCTGTCTCATCTATACATTATTTTCCACACATGATACAAGAGTATCTCTCCTGCACCAAACAACGATCCACCGCCTTTTTCACTTTTGAGACCAGAAATTTCAGGGAATGAGAGGTTGCTGACCTGGAAACCCTAGTTGGAATAGTTTATGTAATTTTATCACTGATGAGTGTCACAACCTTCTTTCCAAACCCACATGCTTTCAATTAACATTTATACAAAGAGGAATTTCCAGAGCTGTAGCCATGTTGGCCTGTATCAGCGTGCTGATAAAACTAAAGGGGAAAACCTAAGAAATAAGAAAGGCAACTTATTTTAGCAGTTTAAAGTTTGGCAAACATGCTGAATTAAATGTGTTGGTATTTAATCTTAGCAAACATGCTAATTAGGTTGAGCAGAGAAGCAGAAATTCTATTCAAATCTTGTCTCTGTCATAAGCATGACCTCAGTCCTTTCGCCTATAGTAGGATGCAGAACCTGCAATATTGGAGAGCTGGCCAAGTTATCCTGCTATGGTAATAGAGTAGAGCATACTGTACTGCCAGTAACTCATCTCTGAATCTCAGGTGGAGGTTAAGTAACCTGACAACCCTGAGGACTAACAGCTTTGGGTGGTGAAGTCCACAGGGAAGGGTAATGGTCCCCAAGTGGATTAAATGCCACTTGAATCTGCCTTGATGGAAGGCAGCAGCTTCATCAATACTGGCCTGGGGCCGAGGAAGATTTTGCTTGCCAAAAGGGCTCAGGACCAAAAAGTGACTCGTGGAACTGGATCAGCGCTAAGGGTGTCATGCTACAATGCGGAAGGCAGATGAAAGGCCCCTGCATTATATTCTCAGGACAGTCTTCATGGCTGATTCCCATGATGATCGCCTATATTTGGATTCAGATACAGCAGCAGAAGAAGAAGCTCAAGGATAACTGAGACCGTATGTATAAGGTTTTGAATACTTTTGAAACAGCGGTATTGGTTTGAGCAAGAAGATTTACTTGATGTCCTTAAACATAAGCAAGGACCCACTCTAGTCCTGGTCTCCCTCCCCTTCTTCGGCACTCGGAGGTGGTCCTTCAATGGAAGGACAAGGGGAGAGAAGAAGACAGAAAGGTGAAGGGTTGGGTGAGGGCGATTGGGGAACTTTTTAATATGTTATATGTTACTGTTTAGAAGTTATATGTTATTGTGGGTTGTGGGAGGTGCAGAGTTTTGGGTGGGTGATTGAGGAATGTTCTCATATGTTATATGTTATGTAATTGTGGATCCTGGGAGGTGAAGGTTTGGGTGAAGGTGAATGCATTTGTTTTATGTCTTTTTCATTCATACATTGTGTTATTATTATTATTATTATTTTATTATTTATTCACGTTTGCTATCCCGCCCCAATTGGGTAAACCCGACTCTGGGCGGCTTACAGCGTAGCTAAAAACACAGACCAAATCCAATAAAAATAATGTTTAAAACCTCAAGAATCCATAAGAAAGAATTCATAAGAAAAGATTAAAACAGCGTAACAGATAAAACCTGGGGCGGGGGGGGGGCTACCCCTCAAATCAACCAGCCTGTATGGGATCCCGTGTTACTGGGTCCCCACACATGCTCCGCCAGCCAGGTCTTTAAGCCCTTTCGAAAAGGTAAGAGCTCTGCCTGTAGGCGCAGTTCTGTAGGGAGAAGGTTCCAGAGGGCCGGGGCGAACACAGAGAAGGCCCTCCTCCTAGTGCTAGTGAGGCGAGCCCCCCTAGCTGATGGAATAACAAGAGAGCCCCTCTGGTCTGCCCTGGTGGGACGGACAGACGTTCTTAGGGTGACACGGTCTCTTAGGTATCCTGGCCCACTACCATATAGGGCTTTAAAGGTAATAACCAGCACCTTGAATTGCACCCGAAGACATTCTGGCAACCAGTGCAGCTCCCGGAGCAGTGGTGCTGCACGAGCATATCGCCCGCGCCCCATCACTACCCGGGCCGCTGCATTTTGGACCAGCTGTAGTCTCCGAATGGTCACCAGGGGCAGCCCCATGTAGAGCGCATTACAATAATCAAGTCTGGAGGTGACCAGAGCATGTGTAACCATGAGCAAGGCCAGTGATGGGATGTAACAGGTTATCACCAGTTCTCCAGAACTGGTAGTAACTTTTCCCAGTGTCCCAGATAACCTGTAGCAGCTTTTGGGAGGAACCACCTTCAGGGCTTACCTTTTCACTGGTTCCCCCACTGCGCATGCATGTCAAGCACTTGGTGTGCATGCACGCCTAGTGCTTGGCACATATGCACGGCCTCCTTGCTGTCCTCCCAAACGGGGAGGAGGAAGAGAAGCTGCTAGCCTGAAGCTCCCTATGGGCTGAAGCTCCCTATTTTTATTATTTTGTATTTTTTTCTTTGGCCCCGCCCATGACATGACATCATGATGTTAGCTCCGCCCACTCTGTGATGACATTATGGTGGGGTAGTAAAATTTTTGACATCCCACCACTGAGCAAGGCATCCCGGTCTAGGAGTGGGCGTAACTGGCGTATTACACGAAGCTGTGCAAAAGCCCTCCTGGCCACGACTGCCACCTGCTCTTCGAACAGTAGTTGTGAGTCCAGGAGGACCCCCAGGTTACGCACCGGGTCCGTTTGGGGCAGAACCGCCCCATCCAGAACCAAAGCTGGTAGCTCCTGTGATAACACGGGGCCCCTTACCCATAGCCACTCAGTCTTGCCGGGATTCAGTTGTAGCCCATTTTCCCCCATCCAGACCTTAACAGCCTCCAGGCACCTGGAGAGGACTTCCACTGCACCGCTTGGGTCCCCACGGGCCGAGATGTACAATTGGGTATCATCTGCATATTGATGATACCTCACCCCGTGGGAACGGATGATCTCACCCAGTGGCTTCATGTAGATGTTAAATAGGAGAGGAGAAAGTACCGAGCCCTGAGGCACCCCATATTCCAGGGGCCTAGGACTGGACTTCTCCCTCTCCAGCCACACCGACTGGGTCCTGCCCCTCAGAAATGAGGAAAACCAGGACAACACAGTGCCCTGGATCCCCAGCCCTTGGAGCCTCCCCAGAAGGATACCATGATCAACGGTATCGAAGGCCACTGAGAGATCGAGAAGAGCAAGGACAGACGGGTGACCTCCATCCCGCTCTCTCCAGAGATCATCCACCAATGCGATTAGTGCAGTTTCTGTCCCATATCCGGGCCTGAATCCTGACTGAAAAGGGTCCAGATAATCCGCTTCATCCAGGACTTCCTGTAACTGCTGCGCCACTGCCTTTTCCAAAACCTTACCTAAAAAGGGTAGGTTGGACACTGGACGATAGTTGGTAAGCGCCGTAGGGTCGAGGGATGGCTTTTTCAGGAGGGGACGCACCAGAGCATGTTTAAAAGGTGCTGGAAAAGACCCCTCCTTCAATGATGAATTTATAATTGCCTCAACCCAGCCACCTGCCACCGCCTTAGATGCTTTAACCAGCCAGGCGGGGCATGGGTCCAGTGCACAGGCTGTTGTATTGTATTGTATGTTTGTTGTTGTTTTCAAAATATTTTTTTTAAAAGAAACTTTATATAATTATTACATGTTTTTTTTACTTTTTAAAATTGTAATTTTTAAACATTATCTTAGATTTTCTTAGAAGTTTAATTATTTTTCACTGTCATAAAAATATGTAAATGCTCTTTTAGCTATTTTTTTTTTAATGGTAGATGATAGCCTGACTCCACTCTTACACCTACACCAGTATGCAATTGTTTTAGGAATTGGGTCTCAGTCTCTATTTAATTTTCTCTCACCTGGTTTGGATATACTGTAACAGTAAACTATGGTTTACCACAATAGAAATGAGTAGGGATGGAAGCTTTCATGCTTTAGCATGAAACACCTCCTCAGTCACGCTTGTTGGTAGGAGTTGTTTCACTGTTCCTTGGCATGGTACTTTATTGAGAGGCTCCTTCTATAGAATCCAATTTGTAGGGAGACTGCTCTTCCCATGGAGCAGTGAATTGAGCCCTGGTAAAGCAATGCCGCTGAGGCAGCATTCCTTTCTTCTTCACAGCCATGGGTAACTTGCCTATGACTACACAGCCTGGCTCTTCTTGCAAGAGGCACAATAGGGAATCGAATTCCCAGCCTCTGGCTCCACAGTCGGATACTTAAACTACTAAGCCAGGCTTCCTCAAAGTTTTTGCGCTGGGGGCTGGACCATGCTCCCATGGTCAGCTGAGCAGGCTGGTCATGTGGTTCCTCCTACCCAGAAGCAGAAGTAAAATGTGTCTTGCACATGTGTGGAATGCATTTCTGCATTCTGAACATGTGCATAATGCATTTTTCTTCTGCTTCTGGGAACGGCAAGGCCATCAGGGGCCAGATGAAATGGTGTTGGGGGCTGGGTTTCACCTGCAGGCTGTAAGTTGAGAATGCCTGCACTAAGCTTTCCAGCCAGTGGGAGAACTGAAACATTGAATTACAAAAAAGTATTTACTTGGTTGTTTGGTTGAACCATACTTCACACATCTAGTTTGATGTGAAGGATCGAAGCATTGTCTCCCACGAGATTTGAGACACTTCTTGCCTCGGAAGGTCCTACTGCTATTGTAGCAGGGTCCGATGGTGCACATGAGTCTGAGGACTGTATTTTTGATGCTCCTTTTGCCCAAGTGTTCCCAACCAACCATTCATGTGCCCTGCATTGCTGCCACTGCTGCACCAAAAGCAGAAGTGGACACATTTACAGCAGCTGTAAATGTGCCCACGGCAGTTATAAATACGTTTACAATAAACGCAGACATATTTTATGGCAGTGCTTATGCCAGGAAAACCACCAGTCCAGCCCACTCAGCTGCCTGGTTGGTGTGCTCCATCTCATGGTGTAGAAAGCTTGGGAACCCCTGCTTTAGCCATTTTAATTATGATGACATAGTTGACTGGGTTCATGTTGAAGTTGGCCATGTTAGAGCAATGCACTGGGCAGGTGCATTGCCCAAGTACACAACCCCACTTAGCTGGCCCGCGGTTCTAGAATGGACAACTGTTCCAGATCACTAGCCGACACCTTTGTGGCATGGTTGAATCTGCCAGGGGAATACACCCCCACCACCATAACTGTTGGATGGCAAGGGTCACTGCTGTGCCACGTTGAGGCGCATGAGGTGGGATTTGCAGCGCTACAAAAAAGTAAATAGAATAGAAATATTGTAAGCTGCCCTGAGTGGTGCTTGCATCAAAAGGACAAGGTATAAATGAAAACAAACAAACAAACAAATAAAATTATTGCCCCCCTTTAAATTAATAATCTAATCAGCACTTTGCCTATCCCCCATGATTTCAAGAAATTAATAGAGTTCTGAGAATTCTTTGGCCAGTTTCTTCAATATGCCTAGATGCAGTTCATCTGGGCTTGGAGGTTTGAACTTGTTCAAAATAATAAGGTATTCCTTGGCTATTAGTTTATCAATCTCAAGCTGCAGTCTTGGCTCCTTTACATTTTCCTGGATGGTCATAGAATGGGGTGTTTTTTTTGGGGGGGGGGGCAGACATAATGTAAAAAATTGAACACTTCATCTGTTACCATTTTTCCATTTCCAACTGAGTAGCTATAGGATTGTATTATCCAAGGTGGAATGTTTTGTGAAGAAAACCAAGAACAAGGAAGAATACATAGAGGTCTTTGGGGGAGAGAAAAACCAAATCCCAATATTCAAGCTTCAAATCAATAAAATAAAATAAAATAAATGATTACCTGTCTAACACAGTGGTGCCCAAACTAAGGCCCAGGGGCTGGGTGCGGCCCCTGACACCAATTCATCCGGCCCACGAAGCCCTCATCACTCCTGGAAATATGTTTTACTTCCACTTCCAGGAGCAACGAGGGCTTCGCAGGCCGGATGAATTGGTGTCAGGAGCCACCCCTGGGCCTTAGTGATGAGGTCCCTGAACCACATGATAGGCCCACGACCAAAAAAGTTTGGGCACCCCTAGTCTAACAGGATGAACTCATTCAAAGAACTCATTGAAACATAGGAAACGTATCTCCATGACCAAACGTAAGAAAGTTACTGTTTGGGACTATGGCTCCCAGAATCTCCCAGCCAATGTTGCTAGCTAGGACACCTGGTCCTGAAAATAGGAAAGTAGTTGTTGCAGAGCACACAATTGGACCTTGTCCTCTAATCTTTCCTGCCAGCTCTATGAATGGCAAAGGGGAGTGATGAAGACTAAAGCATCCCATTCATATACACTACATACTCACTGCTCAGCTGGTTTGCTTGAGAAACACTGTAGGATTGTACAGTCAAGGGTTATTGCCAGGCATCTAATCCCACCCTCCCAGTAGGGAAGCCTAAGGGACAGATTTATAGCTAAGGCAAGAGGGCATGATACCTGCTTGGATATTTATAACTGCTCCCCCCCCCCCATTTTTTTAATGGCTGCATCTTAGCAAACAACCATCCTTCCCAACCCCCTTCCCATCCCTCATTTCCGCTGAAATATTTCATCTTTTCACAGAGCATAAAGTTTCCAGTAAGGCAAATGCAGACCCACCCCCTTGGCTGAGCAACATGAAATTGAATGCAGTGTTTTGAAGGGCTGCTCTAAACAGGTTGCCTAATACAGATCACCTTCAGATCATATCAAGGCAGGAAGTGCAGTCAGCTGATAATTTCGTTAAACCATTTTCAATGTTTTTTTGTTTCCCCACTCTGCATTTTAATGCTACTTCAAAACATTTAGATAATGAGTAACGTTGTGGGGAGGGTGATGTGACAACAAAGAGATTAGTGGCTGATTTTCCTTGATGTCTTAAGACTCAACGACAGTAACCTTATAATTAAATTAACAAAGGGGAATGATTGCAACTTCTAACAATAAGTAACTGTTTAAGATATAAGTCAGGAATCCACAGGAATCAAAGAAGATTCATTGGACTTGGTTTTTTTTGGGGGGGAAGGGGGGCTTGTAAAAGAGAGACATAGCAGTTGGAGCTGAATTATCTATCATGGCGGGAGTCCATGAAAGAGCCTGAAGGTGGCTTAAATCCATTGTAGGACACAGTTGAATGGTTAAAACAACTCTGTCAAGAATGAGGTGCTGCTATTAATTCTCCTCCTTTGCTTAAAAGCAAGTCATGTCCAACTCTAGGGTGCGGTGCTCATCTCCTTTTAGAGCCAAAGAGCCATCACTGTCTGCATCTGCAGACATTTCTGTGGTCATGTGGCAAGCATGATTAGATGGCAGAGCCCACAGAATGCTGTTACCTTTCCTGGTGATGTGGTACTTATTTATCTACTTGTAATTTTTTTGCTTTCCAGCTGCTAGATTGACAGGAGTTGGGACAGATGACAGGCACTCATTCTGTCATGCAGCACTTGGGTCTCAAATTGCTGACCTGCTGACCTTCCAGTCTTCAAACTCAGTGTCTTAACCACTAAGCCACTGTGGCTCATCAGAGAAACTATAAGGGCTGGCAAATACAGTTGTACCTCGCTTAATGCGAGGTACAATTGCATAATGCGTTCCACAGGATTGCTCTTTAAGCGAGTTTGCTCTTTAAGCAAAACACCATTGTAAGTGACCAATTGTGGGGGGGGGGATTGTGAACCCCAATTTATTTGTTAAGCGAGTTTTTGGTTGGTTTTATTTGTTAAGTGAAGCAAACATTCAGAGAAAATTCTGCTCTTTAAGCGAGTTACTCTGAAAGCGAGGTGCTCTTTATGTGAGGTTTGACTGTACTACAAATGAAGCCTTTGAGTTGAGAATGAGTGCCAACAGTCTATAAAACTTTGACCAGCCACATAGCAAATTTGCAAGCCCAAAATGAGCCGCTGGAATAAAAAGGGAGACATCCCAATTTGAGAGTAAGAAGAGTCAATTTTCCAGAATCCAGAGCTGGCTTCTTTAATCCTCCAGCTGTTTGCTGAGTTTTGTCCTCAACTGTATATTTCAAAGGAGGATTTTATTTCAGTGCATAGAACTTTTCTTCCCTCAGTAAAGAAAAACAAAAACACTGGTGACATCATTGTCAAATTTGCAAGGGAACACAGGGTAGCTGCTGTGTTAGCAGCTACTAAACATAATTGATGTTTTCAGAGTGGTAGCCATGTTAGTCTGTACAAGTTTCAGGTGGCAAAACAAAATGTATGGATGGGAAGTGGCCCACATCGCTGCCACCACCTCTTGAAGTGGAAGCGGACACTGAGGCATTTATGACAGCTGTCATAAACGCATTTACAATAGCCGCAGGCACATTTTACGACAGTGTTTATGGCAGGGGGAACCACCAGTCCGGCGCGCTCAGCTGGATGAGGGTGTGTGGTCTGGCCCATGGCTTTAAAAGGTTGAGAACCCCTGCCCTACATACATCTCTTCACCCATTTGATTGGCAGCAACAGGAAACTGCACTTTGTTTGGGAATGTGATGTCACATGTACACCTTTTATAAAGAGAGGCTTTTATGATTGGTGACCATCATCAAGTAGGTATCTCTATTCTTTTCTTTTAACATTAAAGTAGTCACTTCTTGGAGGTGATTCCATATCTATGAAAACCTTCTCCATCCAGGTTCACATTTCCTTCTGTCTTACTTTCAGTGATAAGTCTTGTATAGTTATATTTCTCACTGTGGAAGATGTGCCCAAAATATGCTGCTTTCCTACATCTTGTGATGATCAAAATTTTAGATGTTTTCTCAGCACAATGAAGCACCTCCTAGTTGGTGACATGGTCCATCCATGGGACCCTTAGCATTCTCCGGGTACATCCATTTTGAACAATTTCAACCAGTTCATTAATGAAAACTTTAGCATCCATCCTTAAGCACCATAAAGTAATACTGATAACACATAGCACTTTGCTACTTTCTAGTAGATTTTAAATTGTAAATCACAATTACATATAAAATGTTTGAACTTCTGAAATGTTCCATCTCATAAATTCTTACTAATCCTCTGTTCCTGTATTAATTCAAGGACCTCATTAGTCACCCATTCCTTTTTCTTCTTTAAGTTTTTTATACCTAGCTGATCAACTGCTGTTTTCTTTATTATCTTCTTGAGCTCTTGCAGTTTTATCTACATCAAAATTTGATGTTATATTCAGTCTCTCAAATTCTGTTGTTGAGAACAGTAGAGACTTTGCTTTTTTTACATTGCCATTTTTCAATCCATTTATATTAATTCTCTTGATTTCAGATATTTCAGGTTGTTCATTCCCCCAGGTCATATTGTGAAATTACAGGCCACTATATAATTAACTGCATTTGAATCATTGCTACTAATCTCTGAAATAACTGGTGTGTGTGTGTGTGTGTGTGTGTGTGTGTCTGTCTGTCTGTCTGTCTGTCTGTCTGTCTGTCTTCTAGATCTTATTAAATACTAATTAAATCCCACCGTGATCAAGGGGTTGACAATTTCTGATGTATTTTAGTAGACAGTAGGGGATAAGGCCCCACACAGATCTATCATTTCCAAATTTAAGGAGCATTCTGTTAAACCTTTGCACAGGTGGAGCTTTATACCAATCTGTTTAAGTTAAATCAATAAGGAAGTGAGGTCATCTTTTGGAAGGAAATGGACTTTCATATGTGGTGGACATATCCTCCAATCCAGTTGTTTTGGTCAAGGAATTTTACAGAAATAGAATTAATTACAGGGCAGAAAAAATATATAATCTCCAGATCTTGCTTGTGTTCTTATTTTCAAAAAATAACAAGCAGCTAACGCATAAGCAATTGATTCTCTTTTTCAGTGTAGCAACATTTTTGGAAATGACTTCAAATTGGAAGGATACTTGTAATTTAACTTTACATGTACAGAGAAATAGAATATTTTATATTGTCCTAATGAAAAAATTAACACACCAGCTCAAATTACTTAAACCACACTACTAAGATTATTTTTTTCAACACGTTTTCCTTTTATTTATTTTGTTAATAAAAAAAAGATAAGATTTATTTTCCATCAGTCTTTGGTGCAATATTCTAATCTGATATGGACTGGTGTAAAAGTATTGTACAATATTGGATTATAGGTTCCTAATGAAAGACTTTTTGAAAGAATTTTATTTTGTCATTTCCATGTTCATCCAATAGGACTATATATTTTTTTAAAAAAATAATGACTAGCATTCCTCCTATAAAGAATGAATCAGTTCTAACGAAAGTTGCCTTGTCCTTGAGATCAAAGACTAGAGAAGAGAGAATGTTAAGCTTTAAATATCAGCCATTTATCTTCTGTATAAAGGATTTGTGAATTAAATGGTGCGTATTGGTCTTATAGAAGGCTAGCTTCACAAATATGGCAGCAGAATGGAAAGAATGTGTTTTACATGAATTGTGTACATGTACAGTATTGTAATAGCACCTTTAATAGTGCACTTAATAGTCTGAGAATTGATACATTTTTGTTTAAAAATCTAGAAATAAAATGCAACATTTGGCCTTCGTGACTACAGAGGCAAGAAAATATATGGGAAATAATTAGTGAGGAACTTGTTGTACTTGTACAGCTATATGGTGGAAATTACAAGAGTAAATACTCAGCATATGGCTATGTGATTGCCAGTTTCAAGCAATGTTACTTAGTAAAACATGGATGAAGCGGATTATCTGGACCCCTTTCAGTCAGGATTCAGGCCCAGATATGGTACCGAGTCTGCATTGGTCGCACTGCTGGACAATCTCTGGCGGGAGCAGGATGGAGGTCGTCTGTCCTTGCTCTTCTTGACTTCTCAGTGGCCTTCAATACCATCGACCACGGTATCCTCCTGGGATGGCTCTGAGGATTGGTGATCTAGGACACTGGATGGTTTGCCTCATTTCTGAGGGGCCGGACCCAGTTGGTGTGTTTAGAGGATGAGATGTCCAGCCCTAGGCCTCTCCAGTATGGGGTGCCTCAAGGCTCAGTTCTCTCCTCTCTTCTATTTAATATTTACATGAACCCACTGGGGGAGATCATCCATTCCCACGGGGTGAGGTATCATCAGTATGCTGATGATACTCAACTATACATCTCAGGCCATGGTGATACCAGCGATGCACTCAAAGTCCTTTCCATGTGCCTGGAGGCTGTTGAGGCCTGGATGGGGGACAACGGGCTACAACTGAATCCTGGCAAGACTGAGTGGCTATTGGTTAGGGGCCTGCATTATCTCGGGAGCTACTATCTTTGGTTCTGGATGGTGCTACTTTGCATAATCTGGGGATCCTCCTGGACTCATGTCTACTGCTCAAAGAGCAGGTGGCAGCCATGGCTAGAGGGCTTTCGCACAAATTCGTGTCATACGCCAGCTATGCCCACTCCTAGATCGGGACTCCTCACTTACGGTCATGCACGCTCTAGTCACCTCCAGGTTTAAAAACGTGGCTGGCAGAGCACTTGTGAGGCACCGGCAGTGCTGTGGCCCCAGCCTGCTGGCTGATTTTAAGAATGCTCTCTCCCTCTTTTTAAACTGGTGGGAGGGGAGGGAATGTTTTGTGGTAGTTTTAAATGGGGGTTTAATTGTGGTTTTTAAAATTATGATAGTTTTAATATCTGTACACCACTCGGAGTCTTTGGGATTGGGTGGCAATACAAGTCTTAAAAATCCTAAAAATAAATAAATAAAATAAATACAGTTGTACCTCGCTTAAAGAGCATAATGCGTTCCACAGGATTGCTCTTTAAGCGAGTTTGCTCTTTAAGCGAAACACCATTGTAAGTAACCAATTGTGGGGGGTACTGCAAACCCCAATTTATTTGTTAAACGAGTTTTTGGTTGGTTTTATTTGTTAAGCGAAGCGAACATTCAGAGAAAATTCTGCTCTTTAAAAAAGCAAGTTACTCTTTAAGCGAGACACTCTTTATGCGAAGTTTCACTGTAATAAGAATTCTACTGGAAGGTACATGAGTAGAATGGCAGGTGGATATTTTAATTTGATATATATCCACAAAACACATATAAAATAGTATTTGAGGGTCTGATGAAATAGAAAACATTATGATTTCTCTGCTGCAGAGAGAAGAAAAATACAGTATATCCCTGTGCATTTATCCTTTGCCTTGTAGGGAAGGGAAAGCTGATTTTTTCCAACCTGTTCTATCACTTTTTAAAACAAAATTCTGTTTGCCATGTGTATTGCAAATTACTCTTCATGACAAAGTGCCAAAAATGATGGGTTCAGTATCAAGACCAGTGGGGAGTGAAGTACCACTGTAGGTTAATTCTCTTTCATTTTCAGGGCACATCTGTCTTTTCTTGACATTCTTGCCTTTCTTTACAATTTGGTTCTCATTAGGTCTAACAAACCAGCACTCTGACACTATTATTCTCTCTTGCTGCTTTTGGGATAATTCATTCCACATGTTTGGTGTAACACTGCCCAATTGTATGCTCTCTTGTGTTGCCAGCTTTTTGAACTTTGGTTTTGGCTTGTCCAATTAGCTGTTTTCCTGTGTTCTTTGCAAGTGCAAAACAATGCTAGTCAATTCCGAAATGTCTCAGGATGGTTTAATGAAGTTGATTTCCAAATGCTGCTGCAAACTGCACTTCTCTACAGCAAGGAAACAGAATTGGAGATCCAGACATATTTATTTCTTTGGTTGGTGCAATGAATTCTGAATTAGTCACAGATTCTGGCTAGACATTGATTTTTATTTTATTTTATTTTGAAGAACAAAACATTTACATTTCTTAGTTTTTTTGTAGCTATAAACATGCACCTTTATTTATTTTGTGTTTTCACAACAAATACTCTTCAGACCAGACCAGTAAACTTTGTTTTATGTGATTCATAGACAGTGAGGTCAGAGAGAAATTAAATGCAGAAAGTATTGAAGATATCAACTGCATTTGCAACATTGGCCACACATAACATTGTTTTTGATAATGTCTTAGTACATGGTAAGCCAGTTTATATCTGTAATGTCATGGCAAACAATTATCCTGATTCAGATCTCTAGTGTGCCAAAAGGGCCCAGGACCAGAAAGTGACTCAAGGAACTGAATCAGTGGTACAGGTGTCACACTGCGACGCAGAACAAAAATGGAAGGCCACTGCATTATATTGTTCCCAGGATAATCTTCATGGCTTATCACCTTGATGATTGCCAGTATTTGAAATCAGATACAGCACAACAGCAGCAGCAGCAACAACAGTGATAGAATGAAACATCCTAAGCATTTGAGACTGTCACCAGAAGGCTGAATCTGTATGATTGTTTCCTTTCACACCACATGTGTTCATAGGTTTATCATGCAATTCAAATTAACATTGTTAGTACTTTTTAAATTATCTCTCTAACTACAGCTACCCCCCTCTACCAATCCATATATTTGTGTATTTTGATATTCAGGTAACACTTCACGTGTTCGATGAAGTAGGCTGTAGTCCATAGCCCCAGTCATTAAGGGCTCATTCTACTACTGTAAGATGATGCAGTCCCTTGCTCAAATTTTGAGTTGCTGTAGAACTGTGTTAAATAAGTTAATGTTATCAGAGTGTTACATGTATCATCCTTTAAGGCAGGTGTTCCCAACCTTTTTATGCTGTGGGCCTGACCATGCCCCCCAGAAAGCTGAGTGGGCCAAACCATGCCCCCTGAAAACGGAAGCAAACGCACCCACTTCTGTGTTTATAACAGCCATGGGGGCATTTATGGCTGATGTAACTGTGTTTATGCATGTGTGGTTGTATTTTATGGCTGTTGTAAACATGCCTGCTTCCACTTCCAAGTGTAGTGAGGGTAGTGGTGGGCTGGATGGAATGGTGTGGCAGGCTGGGTCTGGGCCACAGGCTGTAGGTTGGGAATCCCTGCTTTAAGGTTTGAGTAGATTCTTTGTTTTTGCTGCAGCAGACTAACACAGCTATCGTTCTATTATTGTTTGGATTTTTATGCCACCCACTTACATGCTGAAAAAACTCAGGACCAGAACATGATTCGTGGAACAAAATCAGTGCTACAGGTGTCATACTGCAATGCAGAAGGCAAATGGAAGGCCACTGCATTATATCACTCCCAGGACAATCTTCATGGCTGATCGCCATGATGATAGCCAATTTTTGGAACAGGATATGACACTTAAAGAAGAAGAAAGACAAAAGAATGTACTATCTTCTACACATCCCTTGAAATCTAGATTGATGGATGGCTCGCTCTGTGTTCCTTAAGATTTTACATTGCTCTGTTTCTGCTGTTCTGTTCTATCTGGCCAGACATACTATGGTGATGAAGTAGACCTTACAGCCAGTGACTCAAGTGCCCAAGTGTTGGGCAGCGGTAAATAACTTGACTCCCTCAAGGGGCTAAAAGCTACAAGTGATGATTCCTCAGTGGTGGAAATGCCACTGGAAACCATCATATTGGGCCCAATGGCAAAATGAGCAGACGAGGAACCACTTCATTCTGATTCCCGACAGTCATGGAGGCAGAAGAGGACATGCCAGATAGACTGGCTATGAAGGTGCACCTTGTTAATATCCTCAAGGCTGCGACAGTCTATTTCAGTCCTGGTGTTAAATCCTGCATGCCTCATTTCATATGTGCCATAGGAGATGGCTCTATGATCATAGTGTGTGGGTCACTTCATGGCAAGCTGGAATCCACCTTAAACAAATTCAAGCCAATGGCATTTTTCCTGTTTGTCATTCATCTTTTGTGAAAATGATTTCCAGGAAAAAATGTATACTCAGATATGAATGGCCGACGGCAGCAGCGGCAGTTGTGAACAGCCAGGTTCACTTTACATGCATGCTTTTTTACTGGCCTCTTTTTTGTTCATGGAAGCTGTACCTCTGGTAAAGGAGCTCTTACAGAGGTTTAGCTACATCTAAGTAGAAAGGGCTACTTACATACTAACAGAGTCAAATACAGTACTAATGTTCTTTCTCTTTCCCCCCTATGCCTTTTAATTGTTACCCTCTTCCCTGAAAGTCCCACTATCTAATTTTTAGTGAAGCCATGTCTATACTACTGGGTAGATAGGTGATATATGGTTTGATAAACAGGTAGGAGACCATTCGAATGGGTGGTTTGATTTTAGCCAGTATTGTGTGAGGAGGGCGGGGGGAGGAAATCACTGGACATTTATATTAATCTTTGCATTGGGAATATTTGCATTTTAAAAAAACCAAACTCCTTGCTGGGTACTGTTTCTAAACCACGTTTTTTATAATGTTAAACAGGGGAGAGGCACCTCCAGCAGCACGTTACCCCCCAGACGTTTTCTAATGGTAAATATGCTTGTTCTCTATCTCTATGAGGCATTTTAACTGTAGACACACTTTGTCTTTTAGAATATAATACATAACTGAGCACAGAAGCCTGAGCTGTTGTACTAACTGCATGCCTCAGTTTGTGCCTTAGAGAATATGGCATCAGGGCCAATTCAAGAGACATTGGTGCTTACTAACTTCTTAGCCAGACACACACCTGCCATTTCTAAATCTGTTTTTAGCTGTTGTAATCTGCATGGTCCCAACTATCAGGGCAGAGTGGGGAGACTAAAAGGGGCCCTGAAAAGTGGAGAAAGAGATGCACACAGACCAATATAATGATCTCCTGCAAAGAACAGTCTTTCGGAACTCAAGTAGTTGCCTGCTTTGCTTTTGCTTACAGCCTGTTCTTTTGCTAGAAATTACAACCACCCGCTTTGATGGACAAGGGGCAGCATGTGCTGTGATATTTGTTTCTATGTTTTAGTACAGTGGTGGTGAACCTTGGCACTCCAGGTGTTCTTAGACTTCAATTCCCAGAAGCCCAATTCTCTGGGAAGCCACATGAATGGGTTTACTGCACGTACACAAGGTTGTTGTAATCTTGGAAGTCCAAGAACACATGGAATGTCAAGGTTCACCATCACGGTGTTAGTACCTCAGAAGCAGTACTTCTTCCAGGAGCATTCCAGGAACTTGTCTATCTCTGAGGGGAATCTGTACTTCTTCACAGTAATCTCAAAGTTCTCTTGTAGTCATTAATCTATTGTAAATGTCTGTAAGGACAGCAATGTTTAAAATTATGGGGAGAAAAAGTCAACAAAGAATGCACTGACTTGCATCAGTCTTCACTGAGAATTTGTGGCACAATCAAATGTGGAGCACATATGTACTCCAGCTGAGAAACTTGCTTTCAGGTTTTTTAATTATGACTAACCACTACACCAATTACTGTCATTTGTTCTGTCTTGTGAAAGAATTATAAATAACTGAAAGCAGAATTTCCCAAACAACCTTCAGTAAAGATGAGAAATTGTGCCTTTGAAGCCAGAAATCAGTATGGATGTTGTCTTTGCATTAAACTTAAAGAATTTGTAGGTGACAGTGAAAAACTATGTGGGCCATGCTCTATCCCAGTGATGGCTAACCTTGGCAGTCCAGCTGTTCTGGAACTTCAAATCCCAGAAGCCCTGATCAGCTAGAATGCTAATTTAGGGTTCTGGTAACTGAAGTCCAAGAACAGCTGGAATGCCACGGTTAGCCACCAGGGCTCTATCCTATCCAGATCTTCTGTGCCAGTTTTGACTTGGTAAAGATGGGGTTATTATTCTAATATGCTTTGTTCTATGTGATCCTAAAGTCTAGGCAGATACATATAGTAGCAAAATTAGTACATAGATCAATAATGTTACAATTATTACTAGTTCATGCTGTGGTGCTAGTAGTTTATTTGTCTGAAGGTCCAAAAATTGTTTAAAAATGTTTTAAACATTTGTAAGTTAAAAAAGAAGAATCCAATTTGATCTGCATCAAATTTAGAAAAAAGTTTCTTAAAGCAAAAAATGACGTACAGTAACATATAATATTCTTCTTCTTTTTTGGGATTATATTTTTTATTTATTAACACATATATATTGCGACAAACATGTAAAACAATATTGTAATGGAAAATAAATAAATAAACAGTGAACAGAAACCAAAATTGTACATATAATAACATCTGCGAATACACCCACCCATTCACATACACGTGGATGCACACTAACTTGTAAACAAAGCACATAAATCATACCAACTCATATTGTACATATGATCCCAGATAAATTGAGTATCTTATAGATGTTAATATCTCAATTCTGCCAAAACTTCAACATTTCTTGACTTGGTTTAATACCGTCGTTACTAGTCATACCAAATATAACGAATGGTTCCCAAATTTTCCAAAATACATTCTTAATGTTTTTGTTGTTGTTCAGTCGCACAGTCGATTCCGACCCTCTGCGACCCCATGGACCACTGACCGCCAGGCACTCCTGTCCTCCACCATCCCCCTCAACTCGCTCAGCTCTGTGCCCATTGTCTCCACGATACCATCTAGCCATCTCATCTTGGGCCGTCCCCTTCTTCTTTTGCCCTCGACCCTTCCAAGCATCAAAGCTTTCTCAAGTGAATCCTCTCTTCTCATTTGATGTCCAAAGTACTTTAGCCTCATCTTTATTATTTGACCTTCTAAGGAACAGTCAGGGATGATTTCTTCTAAGATTGACCTATTTGTTCTCCTCGCTGTCCAGGGGACTCTCAAAACTCTCCTCCAACACCACATCTCAAAGGTGTCTATTCTTCTGCGTTCAGCTTTCCTAATGGTCCAACTCTCGCAACCATACATTGCAACAGGGAATACCATTGCCTTGACTATGCGAATTTTTGTTTTCAATGTGATGTCTCTACTTTTCACTATGCTCCCCAGGTTTCTCATCGCTTGCCTCCCAAGAATCAGTCGCCTTTTTATTTCATGGCTGCAATCACCATCTGCAGTGAGCTTAGATCCTAAGAAAGTAAAATCTGTCACTGCTTCTACTTCTTCCCCATCTATTTTCCAGGGACTGATAGGGCCTGTTGCCATTATCTTGGTTTTCTTGATATTGAGTCTCAAGCCAGCCTTTTCACTTTCTTCTTTCAACCTAATTAGGAGCTTCTTTAGGTCCTCCTCACTTTCTGCCATGAGGGTGGTATCATCTGCATATCTCAAATTGTTGATGTTTCTCCCAGCAATTTTGATCCCAAATTGTGATTCCTCCATTCCTGCATTGCGCATTATGTGCTCTGTGTATAAATTGAATAAGCATGGTGACAAAATGCAGCCTTGTCTTACTCCTTTTCCTATTCCAAACCACTCCGTCATTCCATTTTCTGTCCTAACTGTTGCTTCTTGATTCATGTACAGATTTCTCATGAGACATATAAGGTGTTCTGGTATTCCCATCTCCTTAATTATTTGCCACATTTTGTTGTGGTCGACACAATCAAAAGCCTTCGTGTAATCAATGAAACAGAAGTAGACTTGTTTCTGATATTCCTTTGTTTTTTCCATGATCCATCTGATGTTGGCGATGTGGTCTCTAGTCCCCCTGCCTCTTCTGAAACCCGCCTGCACTTCTGGTAATTCTCTCTCCACATACTGTTGCAGTCTATCCTGTATTATCTTGAGCATCACCTTGCTAGCGTGAGGGATGAGCGCAATTGTTCGATAATTTGAACATTCTTTGGCATTACCCTTTTTGGGGAGTGGAACGTATACAGATCTTTTCCAATCCTGTGGCCATTGTTTTGTTTTCCAAATCTGCTGGCATATAGAATGCAATAATTTGATTCCATCATCTTGTAGTGCTTTGAAAAGTTCAACTTGGATACCATCAACTCCACTAGCTTTGTTGTTTGCAGTGTTTTTTAGGGCCTTTCTGACTTCACTCTCTAGAATGTCTGGCTCATGTTCAATGTTCTCATCATTGTGATTATCAGGGGTGTTGAGGTCCTTTTTGTATAGTTCCTCTGTGTACTCTTTCCATCTTTTCTTAATCTCTTCTGCATCTGCTAACTCCTTGCCATCTTTGTCTTTTATCATGGTCATTTTCGCTTTAAATGTTCCCTTGAGTTCCCCAATTTTTTTGAAAAGATCTCTAGTCCTACCCCTGATATTGTTTTCCTCTATTTCTGTGCACTGTTCGTTCAGGTACGTTTCCTTATCTCTCCTTGCTTTTCTTTGAAATTCTGTATTCAAGTGATTGTATTTTTTCCTTTCTCCTTGGCATTTTGCATTCCTTCTGTCCTCCGCTATTTTAAGAGCCTCCTCGGATAACCACTTAGCTTTCTTACGCTTCTTTTCTTTTGGTATGGTTTTTCTTGCTTAGACCTCTTCTAATCTTTATTTCATTTGTTAATTTGTCATTGAGAGCTAAACGCCATGCTATATTATACCATTTCCCTTTTTCAATTATAAACTTATTTTTCCATTCACAAGCAATTAATTGTCTCGCCACAGATAGTAAGGTGATCATTAACTCTTTCTTATTCTCACTTAACTTCACTTCATCTGTTTCCCCCAGTAACACAGCTTTGGCAGATAACCTGATCTCTGAAGACATAATCTTTCCTAACTCTTTTTCTATCATTTTCCAAAATTTGTTTGCGAATTCGCACGACCACCACATATGAATATATGTTCCAGATTCTTTACCACACCTCCAACATAAATTTGTTTCAGCCTTTCCCATTTGCCATAAAAGTATTGGGGTGGTGTACCATTTCCATAATATTTTACAGTTGTATTCTTTCTCTTTCATATAATATTCTTCTCCAACTTCATTTCTCTGTCACCACAATTCAAGACACACTCAATTTCCTTTCCATCCTCATCTTTAAAAAATACTGTAGTGTCTCTGGCATAGAACATTTCTTGCTTCCTTGAACTGCCATCTTTCTGCTTCAGATTCTGAGAGTGAATGTTCCCTAGTCTTGTATACCCGAAAAGTGGTGGATAACATTTCTGTTCATTTCTATCTTACATGGTTCTGTTCCTCCTTGAAATCAAATTTCTTCCTGAATTTTTTAGTTAAAACAAATGAACAAACAAATGTTGAGATTTCCTTTCACATGTGAATATATCTGTATACACACTCATACACCTGAACTTCTCCCCTTTTAATTTTCAATTACAATTGCAAATAGGAATTGCTGTTTAGTGCAATAGTATCATTGTCATTCCCATTTTAGCTGCTGTGCAATTTAGTGCACTCTGTCAGTTTACATTAGATGTCATGTCTCTCAGTTTGGGTGTTTGAGTTGACAGTACTATTCTTCCTGTTGAAATTTGTTTGTTTTCAGCACGGAGCTGTCTAGTAGACTCTGCTAAACAACTCCATGTTCTGTCTTGGAAGCCATTGCCTCTCAATAGTGAATGAGCTTTCTGTCCACTTTTTGCAGTGGCTTCTCTTCATTTGATCTGAAAATTGGCAAAATGTTGACAATTTGAACTTTAATGCTTGTTAATGAAAAGACCTCCTTTATAGCACTGTTTCCTTGCAACAGGAATACCAAACACTAGCACACATGCTAATGCTGAGGTCATGATTTGGAGTAGACCAGAGTGAAAGGCAGAACACAGGCCTATTTCCCATCGATAGGATAACAGTGTGTATGTGCCGTTGCATATTTGGTTGGCAGCTTACTCAGTGTTCTTCCATGCCAGAAACAAGCAAGCAAGCAAACCAGCAAGCAAACCAACCTTACACAAAGAGAACATTGGCAAGAAAGGTCCCAGGGTAGATCTTTCACACAGAGGATGAAATCCAGTAGAGTAGAGTAGGCCATACAATCAGTGGACATCATGGAGGAGTTATTAACCCCTACTGATTCAGTGGGCCTTTTCTAGTTGCAACTTTACTGCTGGATTTTGGGCATTGTGTTTTTGTCGCATGAAATGAATTTTCCTCTCCCCCCCCCCCCCCCGCAACTCCCGGTGTCTGAAATGTTATAGGTGAGCTATAGGTTTGCCATTTCATTGAGAACCAGGATGTAGTTACTGATTTTTTTGGGTTCCTATAGAGTAGGAGCAGAAACATAATGATGAAAAATTGTTTCACTACAAATGGATCTTTTTATTTATAAGCAGCCTGTGATTCTAGCAGCCCAGTGCAGCTGCTGTGTGGCAACCAGGAAGCAAGGCTGCTTTGCGTCCTCTCATCCTGTGATTCAACCATTTCAGACACTGTGTGTGGTTCAATGACTCATGTTTATTCATTTAAATCTGGAAAACTGCATTTCTCTCATCCATTCAGGGAAAATATCACCATAAAACAATAGAAACTGTCTAACAATCTGCCATATCTTAGTTTTGGAAGACTTACACTCAGAGTCTGTACTAGAATTATGATTTTTTTTAAAGCTGCTGTTGCTCCTTAAAGATTATTTATATTTGTTGAGATGTTTGCTTTTGTAGGCAACAGACTACATTGTCAAATATGTGATTCATCTTTGTCCTTTATTTTGGATGAATACCATTGCCTGTTGTTATTAGTTTGCAAATGTTTTCTTACATTGTGTGGTTCACTAGTTCATCTCACAAGAGAAAAATTAACAGTATGATGTGCTGTTACTTAATTTGCTTTGTTTATCCAAACTGGTGATGTATTCAAGCAATAGAAAATTACTCAAGGTAATTAAATCCAACACAGATCAAAGGTTTGCAACAGAATAATGTTATAGCCTGATAGGACAGTGAGATGAAAAAAATAAAATAAAATGTTGATAGTTTAAAGCACAAGAACTGTCTTCTACACATCTACTCATGAATGCATCTTGTTGTGTTAAAAGGGGTTTACCGGTACTTCCTCCTAAGCCGATACAGCATTTTACAATTCTTATACAGCTGTCATCCTTGTATAACTGATTATTACATGACAGTAAGAGAACACTATTAAATATCTCATTGGTGTTTGAAGCTCCACAGAACTTGGATGACATTATAGAATTGTGTATAGATTAGGGCAGTGTTCCCCAACCTTTGGTTTTTAAACTTCAATTCCCAGAAGGCTAAGTCAATTCCCCAAAGCACTGATCAGCCAATATACTGATTTAGGCTTCTGGGAATTGGAGTTCCCCTGTGTGGCATGTGCTCCATTTTGGGAACCACTGGATTAGGGCTATCATATTCTGAGATAAACACTTCATATGTTCATTAGATAATTGTGATTATGAATTAGAAGTGTTAGCTAAATTCCAGAATTTAGAAAGAAAATAGCAAATTAGGAACATTTTGGAACATGGTAAAATAATAGTGATATGAATAATAATTTGATTTGAATGTTTTAATTCCTTGTTATGATGAATGTGTAGATGTTAAATATTAACAGTAAGAATATTGACATTTACACCATTAAATCTAAAATCAAATGACTAATTTACATGAAAGACGTTGGTAGCAACAATTAAGACACACATTTATTTTATTATGTAACAGAAGAGGGACTCAAATCAGTAGGATACTGCTGATATTGACATGTGACCCTCAGATTGGCCACATTGGACATCAAACTCACATATATAGTTCCCCTACCATGGTAGTTAAGCTGCACTGTACTGGAGCCAGACTCTGCTCATGATCTGAGCTTGATCCTGATGGGCTCAGATTTGTCTCAGCTTTCCATTCTTCTGAGGTTGGTAAAATGAGTACCCAAAATGCTAATTACCTTGTGAACCACGCAGAGAGTGTTCTAAGCTATGGGATGGTATCTGAGTATTATTGCTATTGCAATTGCCATTGCAATGTAAGGCAGCATTTTACCAGTTAAATCCTTCCAAACTGAAATATCTAGAATGAGCTTTCTAGTTTCTTTGTTTTGATAGCATAAATGGACATGTTACCTATATTACATAGGCTTGAGGTTGTCATTGAATGTCAGGGAACCAGATACAGATTCAGTGATGGAAATATTAGGGAGATATGTATTTGTAGGAGCTGCTTTCTACAAGACTGCAAGAATAAAGAACAAATTAAAAAAGTTTATATAAACCAGTAATATATAAAGCTATATATCCATGTATCTAGGGAAGTGGATTGTAATCCATGAAATTTCACACTAAAGTAAACGTTTTAGTCTTAAAGGTATCATAATATTTTTGGTTTGGTTGGGTTGGGTTGGGTTGATTATAGTTCCTACAACAGTGTATAACTAGCTCAGCACTGATATAAATTACAAGTGCAGCCCACATTCTACTAAAGGTCCAGTGGTGGGATTCAGTCGATAAACCCCGGTATCAGTGGTGGGATGTCAAAAATTTTACTACCCCTCCATGATGTCATCACAGTATGGGCGGAGCTAATGTCATGATGTGGGCGGAGCAAAAGAAAAAATAAAAAATAATTATAAAATAAAAATAAGCACACACACACACACACACACACACACACACACACAACACAAACCCGTAAAATAGATAAATAAATAATACATTAAAATACACCCGCCCACCCGAAACACAAATCAACCAGAGCTTTTAAACCAGAGCTTAAAGCTTATTCTGGCTAATCTTTCTCACACTAGGTGAGATGGAAAGAACTACAGAATGAACTCACCACAAGATGGCTTCATTTTGGCACTTTTCAACTTTTCAACAGTTAAAGAAGTTAGATACTAAGTCTTTGCGTAACCAGTTCTCTAGGATAATATGCCTTAATGTAAATGTAAAACAGCTGTACCTCCTTAAGGGTTCTCCAATTGGAAAGAGCAATTGGAACAGCACAGGTGTAGCTTATTGATGAGGTAACTCCAAGACTTTGCTTTAAAACCCCAAGCCAGGCCTCCAGGCCTTTTTAGGAACTGTTGTAGTACCTCAGTATAGGTAAAGGTATTAAATACACATTAAAATACACACAGACACACCACATCCAAAGGTGAGTCACTTACCTTGGGGAGCAGGCTATAGGGAACTTCAGGCTAGCAGCTTCTCTTGCTCCTCCCCACTTGGGAGGACAGCAAGGAGGCTGTGCATACACCCCAAGCACTGTAAGCATGCATGCACACCAAGTGCTTGGTGCACATGCGCAGTGGAGAAACCAGTGAAAAGGTAAGCCGTGAAGGTGTTCCCCCCCCCAAAAAAAAAAGGCTGCTACCAGTTCTCCGGGACACTGGGGAAAGTTACTACTGGTTCTGGCGAACTGGTCAGAACCTGTTACATCCCATCACTGCCCGGTATGCCTGTACCAGTAATAGAAATTCCGGCTGGCCCCGCCCATCCTGTTGCCAGAGTCTCAGGACATAGTCCTGTGCCTGCCTCCTATACCGGTGGCGCAGCCTCCCCGGGCTTCCTCCATCTGGTTTCCAGAGCCACCTAGCCACACCCACTCATTTTATTTATTTATTTATTTCTCATACTTGCTATCCCGCCCCAATCAGGCAAGCCCGACTCTGGGCGGCTAACAGTATAGATTTAAAACATATCTGTATTAAAATTTAAAATTCATAAATGGCCATGCCCACAGAGTAGGTAGTAAAAAAATTTGAATCCCACCACTCCAAAGGTCCCATTCATCATCATCATCATCATCATCATCATCATCATCATCATCATCATCATCATCATCATCATCATCATGTTTAATTTGTATGCCGCCCACTCGCTTGCACGACTCAGGGTGGCTAAGAAAAACATCAGAGCATTACAATACAATAGAGCATTACAATACAATAAAGTATTACATTACAATAGAGAAAAAGAAAATCATTCATTAAAAAATTTAAAGATCCAATAATAATAACAATAAAAGTAACAATAAAAGTCCCATTAATTTTGTATTGAGACTGCACCTTGAAATATGTAGGAGTTTCAGAAATAGTAAATGAAACTGAACTAAAATGCTTGTGAATACAAATATGGGCTCTTATTGGTTTTGGGGCTTTTTAAAGATGTGAACAAAATTCAGCTGGGCTCTCTTCTAACTGTCATACATTCTGACCATTACACTGCTATCTAGATATTGTATTTTCAGAAGCAAGCTATTGTCTTATTCACAGCCTTGCATAGTTTCATACAATACTACTGTTTGTAAAATTATACAACCAGTACCTGGAGATTAAATTTTTCTAAGCAATGGAGCCTGTATATTTATTATGCAAGTGCACTGTGGTTCAAAAGATTAAAACAGTGGCTGCTGAGAGTTTTGCTATAAAATTGAAGTGAGGGCAATCTATAGTATTTATTTAACTTGTATCCTGCCCAATTTACAAGAATCATAAAAGACAAGTAACATCAAAAACAACCATATATAAATGAAATCATATAAACAAAATATAATACCCAATAGATCAACAAACCCTACCAACAATATAAATTTACATTCTCTCATTCCCAGCTTACTAAACTCAGAGAAACCAAAACAAATAGAAATAAGAGGAATATTGCAGCGAAACTTCAATTTACTAATGAGGGGGGGGGGGACCTTGTTAAAATAGGAGGGTTTTCGTTGTTTATGAAATACCATTAAAGTCGAAGCAGATCTGATTTCCGCTATCAACTTGTTCCATAATGAAAGAGCCACAGCTGAGAAATGTCTTGCTCTGGTCACAATCTTTTGGACTTCTTTAAGTGTGACAATACATTTATTTAAGAACTTGAGTACTCCAGGTCCAAATTCTTAAGGAGAAGCTCTCCTGCAGTGAACTTCCTTGGGCTATATATTGCCCAGAAATATATTTTTTAAAATCAGTAATATTCAGAATGTGAACACTTGCCGTCTTTGAAATTGATTATTTGCATGTTTGTCCTTATCATAACAAACCTGAATGAGGCCTTTTGCATCCAAGAGGCCCAGTTTTCCTTTGGTCCAGCTCTGGAATGTTAACATTTTTAGATTCCCTTTTGAGAGCTATACAGTATAAAGCTGAGGATGTATGTTTAGAGAATTGTGGTTTCAAAAGCATGGTTCACTTTTAGATAGAAAGCAGCCTCATTACTCCCCTCATTAATACCCAGTGCATTCTACAGTCCTGAAAACCCAAGACAGATAACCAATAACATGCTTGAGTATTCATCTTTATCAATAAGTCATTTCAGTTTTAAGCTGTGTTCCTTGTCTGTGGCAGGTCCAGCAAATGAAGAATGGTTTGCATGCATATTGTCAAAAGCTAAACAGTCTATGTTAAATAATTCCCTGGTTTATTCAGCATGCATCTGAGATGATTTTAAAAACTAGGTAAAAATAAAGTCCATGTTTATCCCTAGGCATTAATTCTTTTACTTTTCCATTTGTTTTACTTTTCTACCAGTATGTTCCTCATCACCTTTCTGTTGCAATCTCTGCAATATGTTTCCTGATAAAATGTAACTTTGTGTGACAGATTGTCTAATAGGATGAGCATATCGAGTGTGATTTTGGAGTTTTTGAAAGAAGCATGCCACTTTTATGCCAAGGCATAAGCATCAGGGAAATAATCTTCTTAAATATCTCAGCTAACATTCCCTGAGCCAATTCTTGCTTGAGTTAAGTACAGTAATACCTCGGATAACGCTAAGACTTGGTTCCACAAGTCCTGGTGTTATCCGATTTTTAGTTTTACCCGATCCATGTTAAAATCCTATGGGATGGATCGGAAAACGTTAAAGCTCCATAGAGATACATTGTAACCGCACAGGCTTTAGCGGTTGTTATCCGATCCATCCCATAGGACCTTAACATTATTTGATCCAATTCTCCCCAGATTACTTAACATTATGCGATTTTAGCGTTATCTAAGGTAAACGTTATCCAAGGTATTACTGTATAGCTCTATTTGAAAACTTAATTTTTCTTCTGTGACCTTTTTTTCTTTGATAGCATTATTGATTTTGGATATGATATTTTATCACATATTTTAGTTGCTGCTTTAGAAAGATATACATTTGCCTGTGGCACTAACTATACTAAATAGATTCTGGGAACTCCCAAGTTCTGGATTTTATTTCCAGGCTTTGAGTGCAGTTTATTTCAGTTGTGATTCCCTAAGTGGGACTAAGCAATGTCTCTTCTGGTTTCAGACAAGGCTTTAGTTTGTTAGCATGTGTGCTTCCAAAGAAGGAAATGAGTTCACTTCTATGCCAGCCTTTCATCTCAGGCTCATCTCTTGACACAGCTGAACAGCTGTACTGTTTTTATTGCTTGTCTTTTCAATAAAAAAAACTCCACCTCTTTTTATTTCAAAAACATGAGATCAAAAAGCCCCACCCTCACATCTCCTCCTGTTTGATATTATATCACAAGGATCTTGCTGGGGTTCTTCTGACACATGCAAGCTTGTGTACAACAGACAGCTGATATGAATTTATGAGAGCTACAAAAGGGCCTGTCACTGTCATGTGAACCTTTTTGAACACTCCAGAATCTAAAGCAGTGGCTCCCAACATGGGGCCCATGTTGGGAATTTTTTTGCCCCAGATGCATTCAGAAATGAGAAATGAACCTGTCCTGAGAAATACAGGAAGGGGGGGCATTTAAAACCTCTCCTTATAGTCCAATACTGTACAACTTTCCACCTCTAACCCCATTTTAAAACTTTCTGCCATTTGGCAGTAAGTTTGCTTTTTCCGCCTTTCCTGTGCAGGGGAGATTAAAATGCTTTTGAAGATTCATGTACCACTCTCATGATCAGTGTTTTCCAACATTAGCTGATAAGTGATTTGGGGAATTGACTTAAGCTTCTGGGAATTGAAGTCCAAAAACCAAAAATTGGGAAACACTGGTCTTAAGTGTGGTACGTGAATCTTCAAAAGCATTTTAATGTTATGCTGACAGCAGCCATATTTTGCATACCACTTGGATAGATTTCAAAAAACTACTGCATGTGTCTTGAATTTAAGAATGCTTTGAAAATATTCTTAATTATTTTTCTTCTTCTTTCAGAGACCTGTGCTGTCAACAATGGAGGCTGTGACAGCAAATGCCATGATGCAGTCACTGGTGTACACTGTAGTTGTCCAATGGGATTCATGCTTCAACCTGACAGGAAAACATGCAAAGGTAAGTAGCAAACAAATATATATCCAGTGTATATAGGGACACCTATAAGTGTTAAATATTTGCCTAGGTGCTATAATTTTGTGGCATGGGTAAAAATGGTGGAGAATTTTCTTTGGCTCACATTTTAATATGAGCTGATTTCATTTAGTTTCCAAACTAACATGTGAACTGGAAAACAGCTTTTCTTTCATATTTCTATTTCCTGAATTTTGTAATATAGTTATCAGATAAAAAAAATGTACAATCAACAATATATTATGATATAGTGCCTGGAAAAATGCATACATAGACTGTATATATAATTCCATAGAGGTGGACTAATCCATACCAGAATTATATTAATTTTCATCTTACCCTTTAACTAAAAATATCACAAGCAGATGCAGATTTGTGGTGTAATGAAGTATTCAAGTATAATGAAACATCTATCATATCTGCTTTGATTCAGAATCCTGCATTGAGCCAGGCACTGGACTCGACCTATAAGGCTCCTTCCAACTTAGTTATTCTATGATTCCTTTCAAAAAGGTTATAACTTTTGGAATTCCAAACAAATCCATGCTTTTCACTCCATCTACTTGCAATTTCCATCTACATGCTCAATTCAGGCACAGTATGCAGCTGATGCTACGGTATCCACACAACTATCGAAGGATATTATGGTTATTCTGGACTCCACTTTGTACCTGGAACTTTGGTAGTGATGATGATACACACCTAAGAAATAACTAGACTGTTGACATTTGCCCTGTACAGGGATGCTTTTCAAGAATGTTTAAAATCTGCTGAAGATCTACAATGTAGTAGAAATAGTGTTAGTGGGTTCATAAATCACACTGCAGCTATTTTGCAGGAACCCACTAGTTTGCAGGCACCACTCAAAGTAACTTTATAGATTATGCCCATGGTTTCATAAGGATTCCTCCAGTCTTCCCGAACTATCACATTCAAGGGAGAGACCATTCTGTTTCTCATCATGGTCTAGTAAATAAAACAAGTTTATTTATAAAGCCATAGCTGTTGCAAAAAAAAAAATACTCAAATAATATAAAATAATCAATTACATTGCTCAGTTAAAAGTCAGCCAAAACCAACATTCTAAAAGGCACAGCCCACTCAACTTGAAACAAAGTTTGTTATCACTACAAAACGTCTTCCTTAAAACTGTTGCTCTAAAGCAAAACAGGTTTACTAATTATCCGTCAGTAAAAAGTTTATCAGATGTGTATCAAACTAGTGATGCAAGATCTTACTCTTTGAACAGAGTTTTTAAGTCCTTTTAAACTGGGCAAATAGTTAAGTAGAGGGTTAGGTCTGTAACTCCATTAGTTCCACATGGACAGACTCTCTTCTAAAAGAATTTGTTGAGATCATGCCTCAACCACTGGCATGATACAGCTGTGAAAGCATTTCTCTATTTAAAAATCTACATTAGAATAATTAAATACTGTGAATGAGATATTTGGATAGGTAATTTATTAATTTCTCAGTACATTTCAACAGACAGAAATACAGTTGGGTAGAAAATAATAATTTAGGATACAGTACTTCAGATAACATGTTGCCATCTCAACATTTAAAATACTGAAAATTTTGCAATAGACTCCATACATATCAATAATTTGTAGACTTTTCCTGGTTCCAATATAATATTCTCCTATTATAATTCAACATCTATCTAAAAGCAGACAATGCTAAATCTGTTCTTACTTCTTTTTTCAGTTTCAATCAGTATTTGATTGCAGGTACAGTACTGTATATGTTTTGTGTATATGTATTATACACTGCACTGTACAAAAATCTGCTTCTAGTTGGAAAATAGAGGGCTCACTTCCTTTAGGAAGGCTTGATAGCTTATAAATATTTGTTCTGGAATAATTCTTAATGTGTTTTGTGAATGGCTTTTACTCTTATGTACCTTCAAGAATGTTTGTTCTTGCCATAAAGCTATTACTGGATGTGAGCCGGTGGACTTGAGGCTCATATCCATTCAGAGGATGTCAAGGGTCATTCTCTTGCTTAGTTCTCTTGGCATCCACAGCTTCTTCTCTCCTTATTTTAGGCAAAGTTATACCAACAAGAGGGTATATTTTCTCAACTGGTGTAAGTTGAGGCATCATGTCACTACAAGTCAAACCTCATATAACACTAAAACCTGGTTCCACAAGTCTTGATGTTATATGATTTTTAGTGTTATCCGATGCATGTTAAAATCCTATGGAAGCCATAGAGATACATTGTAACCACACAGGCTTTAGCGGTTGTTATCTGAAGCATCCCATAGGATCTTAATGTTATCCGATGCAATTCTTCCCCCCAGATTCCTTAATGTTATGCGATTTTCGTGTTATTCGATACTAATGTTATATGAGGTATTACTGTATATGCATGGCTTCATTAATAGCAATACTAACTTGCGTGTGTGTGGATGTGCTCCATACTGGAACAGCATACTCTGCTGCAGAGACTCTCAGAGCCAAAGCTGATGTACGCAGTCCTACTATAGAAATGGGAGAGAGCTGCCCACAGCCCAAATGTGACTGTGGGAATTCACACCAAATTGTTTCTCATATAGTCCATGAATGCGTAAACAAGGCATGACAAATTTTCTTACTTTATCTCCTTCTGCAATTGACAGGATCAAGAACCTAGACATAACACTGTGATGTGTATGCATATACAGTAAAACCTCAGATAACACTAAAACCTGGTTCCACAAGTCTTGGTGTTATACGATTTTTAGTGTTATCCGATGCATGTTAAAATCCTATGGGATCCATAGAGATACATTGTAACCACACAGGCTTTAGCGGTTGTTATCTGATGCATCCCATAGGATCTTAATGTTATCCGATGCAATTCTTCCCCCCAGATTGCTTAATGTTATGCGATTTTAGTGTTATTCGATACTAATGTTATCTGAGGTATTACTGTACAGTTGTACCTCGCTTAAAGAGCATAATGCGTTCCACAGGATTGCTCTTTAAGCGAGTTTGCTCTTTAAGCGAAACACTATTGTAAATGACCATTTTTTTTTGGGGGGGGGGGATTGCGAAGCCCGATTTATTTGTTAAGAGAGTTTTTGGTTGGTTTTATTTGTTAAGTGAAGTGAACATTCAGAGAAAATTCTGCTCTTTAAGCGAGTTACTCTTTAAGCGAGGCGCTCTTTATGCGAGGTTTGACTGTATATTTTATCATATTTTATCCATTTTACCTATACTTGACCCATACTTGTGGTAAATGTTATAGTGTTATCTACCATGTGGCTCAAGTCGCTAAGACGCTGACTGGGAGGTGGAAGGTCAGCAGTTTGATTCCCAAGTACTGCAGGACGGAATGAGCTCCCATCTTTGTCCCAGCTCCTGCCAACCTAGCAGTTTGAAAGCAAGAAATTGCAAGTAGATAAATAGGGACCATTTCGGTGGGAAGGTAATAGCGTTCCATGCACTCCGGTGTCTAGTCATGCCTGCCACATGACCTCAGAAACATCTGCAGAAGCAGACAGCGCTGGCTCTTCAGCTTTGAAACAGAGATGAGCACTGACCTCTAGAGTCGGATACGACTGGCTTTCGAGCAAGGGAAACCTTTACCTTTACCATGTGTTTAATATATATATAAGATTGAGCGATAGATTGTCCCTTCAGTCATTGAAGAACTGGCAGTTATAAATGTTTTTGGTTCTGGCTGCCTTATTAAAGATGGAGGTACAAATGCCATCTTCTATGTAGTCTATATCTGTAGAAAAACCTTGATATTAGATGTGATGAGATATAAATATTTTAATGGCAGGATTTCCTCAGTGGTAATAGCACAATTATAGAATTTCCTCTAATGGGAAATTTTATCCTTCCTATTTTTGAATGCTAATTTTAAAAATATCTATTTTTCTTTCATGTACCAGTTTTAAAAAATCAATTTATACTAGATTTTTAGACATAATATATGGTTAATTTGACTGCTTTTCTTGTATAGCATATTGTTTTTCTTGTATAGTAGTGGATATATATACTCTGTACATTTAGTTATTTGTGATACTTGGTGTGTGGCATTTTTTCTCTTCAACTATGTTTTGAATATGAATTGTAGAAATGTGGATGGGGGAAAGAGATGCCCAAGCATATCAAACTAACTTCTCACAGCTTTTCAAACTTGTACTAAAACACCAGCTGTTGTGGAAATATTTTCATTTTTTAAAAAAGATTGAAAATGCAGATTAAAAGTTGAATGTTTAAAAACTGCTAAAAGGTCACCATCTGGAAAGCCCTGATGTCACTGATCATCACTGCCCAGTATATTACTGCAATTTGGACTGCAGCCAAAAAAAAGAAGGCTGAGACTCAGAAGGGCAATAATGAAGGAATTAGAAAAGATAATCAAGTATAAAGAAACAAAGACTAGCATCACCCACGCTACTATACTCCTGATCACTATGTATGGGTGCAAATGCTGGACAGTAAAGAAAACTGATAGGGGAAATTTTGATTCATTTGAAATATGATATTGGAGGAGAGTTTTGTGGATACCCTGGATTTCCAGAAAGATGGACAAGTGTGTCCTAAATCAAATCAAGCCTGAACTGACTAGAGGAAAAAATGAAGAGATTGGGGTTATTTTACTTCAGGCGTATCATGAGAAGGCAAGACTCTCTGGAAAAGACAATAATTCTGGGAAAAATTGGAGGTAGCACAAAAAGAAGAAGGCCAAATGTGAGGTGGATTGATTCCTTAAGAGAAGCCACAGGCTATAGCCGTGATGGTGAACCTTGGCAGTCCAGATGTTCTTGGACTTCAATTCCCAGAAGTTCAAGCCCCCGTGAATTCACACGAATGGGTTTACTGCAATTCATCCGCCCCCGCACTGCTCTCGTTGCTCCTGGAAGTGGAAGTAAAATGCACCCGTCCTGAAGCGACGAGGGCAACACAGTCTGGATTAATTGCAGTAAACCCATTCATGTGGATTCATGGGGGGCTTGGACTTCTGGGAATTGAAGTGCCAAGGTTCACCACCTCGGGGCTATAGCTTGCAGGAGTTAAGCAGAGCTGTTGAGAGAAGGACATTTTGGACATTTCTCATTCATGCTGTCATTATAAGTCAAAGATGACCTGACAGCAAATAAAATTTGAAAACCACACTTTGTAAATAAGGTTGGAAATTTAGACATACCAAGTTTCTGATCCTGGGTTATAGTAAGCCTATTCGTGTGGATTCACAGGGACTTGGGCTTCTGCGAATTGAAGTTCAAGAACAGCTAGAGTGCCAAAGTTTGCCGTCATGGGCCTATGGTATCTGTTTCCGACAAACAACATAACTGCTCAGTCTGCCTCTGTTATTTTAAAAGTGTGAGTAGTGTTTCTTCTACTTTAGAGGCTAAGTACTACTCTGCCTATACTGTGCTTGTTCTATACCATTTTCTGAAGAAAAGTAAAACAGAGCACACTTCCACAAGACATCGTAGTAATGTCTAATTACTTCATAGAATGTTAGTTTTTTCTTTTAAATGATTATGAACTCCTCTTTCACCCTATTTCCAGTGAAACCTTGGTTAACAAACGGCTCAGTTAACATAAAAATTGCATAACAAAAGGAAATCCATAGAAAATAGTTGCTTGATTTACGGAATTTTTTTTCCAGAACTGATTAATTGGTTTTCAGTGCATTCCTATGGGAAACTGCATTTCGGTTAATGTGTTTTTCAGTGCATTCCTATGGGAAATTTGGTTAAAGTAATTTTTGCTGTAAGAAACATCCTGGAGAACACATTAATTATGTTAACCGAGGTTCCACTGTATTTTTTAATCTGGCAAAGTGAAAGCCAAGAATATGCCTTCCATCCTCCCTACTACATAAAGATAGGATACCATGCACAAGGAGCTAGATCAGCACAAGCAGTGAGTTTTGCAGTAAGAGAAGTGTGTGGGCTTTTAAAAAAATCATCTGGAAAGACTCGCAGGGAAAGAGGCAATGCTCCACAAATGGAGGGCGTCTGCGTTCTGTCTCCAGCAGCTCCAGGGAACGTGACCCTAGTTGAAAGGGAAAAAAATGCCCTTCTGCTGAAAGCTGTCTGACCGCCTTACTGATTCCAGACTCCATTTCCTTCATTATTATTTTTCAGATTTCACCGTCTCTAAGATGCAAGAGTTCCAGGAAAGCATAATAACCCAAAGCTATATCCCTTGTGTCTGGAATTTTATTACAGTTTGGAGCTGTTTTACTGCTAGCTCACTTCACTCACAATAATAACAGCAATAACAATAATTATTATAATTATAGCAAAAGCTCTAGCTTCATAGTTCTTGGGAGAACTGATAGGGTTGGAGAGAGTCAAGGGATGAAGGCTGCCCAAGTGTATGCTCGCCTTCTGTCTCTCTGGGATTTATCAGCCTTGGCTCATTCTGTTTTATGGGCCATTTCCTAGCAGTAAATTTGCTGACTTGTAAGTAAAAGTACCCTTTTTAAAACATTTACAACATTATTGGTTTTTACAGAATTGCCAACTCTGAGTTTTAAAAGCTTATTTTCAACACTACTGTATTTTAAGGATGACCTCCTGTTACATTGTTTGTCCTCATTGTTTGTGTCGAGGGCCACTTAAGCCATCTCATGCAAGCATTGGTCATTGTGATTTTGAGGATCCAACCCTGATCTTCACACAGTTAAAAATGCAAAACCATCATCCAGATTCTCACCAGCACCCAGTAGCTGACTGTTATAAACTTCAGACCTTAGCCTTACCTGTTGTTACAAAATGAATGGTTATTTTCTGCTCCTTAATTTTATTCTTTAGACCAATCTTATATGAAATAGTTTGCCGTACTGTTTACATGACTAGCATCAGCCTAGGAATGAGGATATCTTTTGAACAATTGCTTTTAAAGAGTATTTACATTTAAGTATGTTTGGTAGGTTACAGCACATTTCCTTCTTTCTATCAGCTGCTTTGCACAAATTCTTTTGAGATCTCTGTGCTGCCTCCTTTTTCGTTCCCAACAGAATCAGTGACTGAATCCAGTAGTAAGTCACAACTAGAGAAGATCTGTTGAGGCAAATGGGGAGTTGACTGTTCGATATGTTCCGTTGATTCAATTAGACTACTCTAGCTGTGACTTACTACTGGACTACGACCAGTGGATCACATAGTTTGGACAAAGTTTGCTGTCTCTTAATTGTACATCAGAGTCCCTGCCTAAACTGGGAACTTCCTAAAAGGTGCATGATTAAGCTAATCTTGCTAAGAATCACAAGAGAGTCGAATGTGCAGACTCCATCGTCTTCCTCTGAAATAGTTTTGATCCATGTTTTAATTCTATAGTCTATTCAGTAGCCAAACTGCTCTTGAGAGCACTCCTAGGGCTGACAGATATTTTGCATCTGCAAGACAGTCACAAGAGAGCTGATGTGAGGTGGTGGAAAAGACTGTCAGACTTGGAAACCTATATTTAAAGTCCTGCTCAGCCACAGAAACTCAGTTGGGAATGGCAAAGGTAAACCAATTCCATGAACATCCCACATATCTTGAAAAAATTCCTGGCTGGTTGTTAGTCAGAAGTAAGTTGTTTGCAGATATAAGCTATAAAAATTGGTTGCTGATATGAGCTATAAAAGGGACTGTGGTGGCTCAGTGGTTAAGAAGTTCACCTTGTTAGCTGGAAGGTCAGCAAGTTGGCAGTTTGAGAGCTGGGTACCGCATGATGGTTTGAGTGCCTGTCTCTGTCCCAGCTCCTGCCAACCTGGCAGTTTGAAAGCAAGAAATTGCAAGTACCTGTAGATCAATAGGAACCACTTCGGTAGGAAAAAGATCTTGGGGATATGAAAGGAGCCTTATTCGGGCGTCCCCTCAGTGGAGTTTCTCCAGCAAAATTCCTTTCAACCCAGAATAATTTCTGACATGAGGTTATTATTATCAGCTATAAAGACCTTTTGTGGCTCTTCTTTTTGCTAACTTGTTTTCCTTTTTGGAAGCAAAGAAGTCAGTCACTTCTTTGAATGTTCAAAAAAAAAATCCAGTTTAGTATAATAATGAGGTATAGATAGCATTGCCTTTGAAGACAATTCCAAAATTTCACATACAGTAGTTTAGAATATATCAAGTTTCTCTTGCTTGGAGTTAATTGTTAGGCTCATGATTACGCTTATCTTCACTTATTTCTAGCTTGCTTTGTGGTCAAATCCAAACTGTTCATTTGATTTTATATCCTGGATATTTTAGGGAATACATTTCTCCTACGGATACATTATTTTCCTCCTCAAAGCAAAGACCTTTTGTAGAAGTATTTATTTAGGTACCAATATTGTTGACTGGGGGAATGTTGTCTACCTGGAGTAGAGTCTCTTTTAGTTGTGATAATGATGCTATGGAACATCTTGCTCAATAAAATCTAATGACCACATTCAACAAATGCTACTACATCCTGAAAGCTTTTCAGTTGAATATGATTGTTGTTGTTGTTGAAAGCAGAATTTGTTGATTGTAATATGTTGAGGGTATATTTTCATTTAAGAACTTTATTGTTTGAGAGCCTTATGCATTAAAAATGCAAATTACCAAAATACTGTATGTGTCTTGGGAAAATTTGTGGGCATAAAACATATTCCTTAAAACCTGCAATTTACTAATTCCTAACTCATTGGATATATTTGCTTCTCTTCTGTATGCCTAATTGTTGGAACACACATGTATAGTTTTACACATGCCATTTGTGGAATATTATATTTTTGTGTACATTGATTAATGGTTTGGCCATGGTCTTATGTGGGAAGGCAGTGATCATCTGAGGCCTATTGGGGTCCTAGAGAGAATTATGGCATTGTCAGCGTATAGGAGTATGTGCATGGTTTTGTCAGCAAGCTTGGGAGGGTGGAAGGCAGGGGTTCTTAAATGGTCGACCTGGATAAGCTGTGACCAGGTGGCCCTCGTTGCCTCTTTTTTCTTGCAAGTTAATATGTGCTTTGATTAGATGATTTACTTGTGGGAATGGGATCTCTGGTTTGCAGCAATTTCATTCCTCAAAATGTTTCAACCCTGCTTTGCCAGTTGTCAAAATAGTAAAAACACAATTTGCTTTCTTTTTATGAAATATATTAATTACAGTACTGTGTATGTTTTCTTTATTTTACACATAAGGAATCTGAGGAGGCTTCCAAACAGAAGATTCCAGCATTACAAACCAAAATATTATTCAGCTAATCTGTGTTTCACTCTTTCCTAATTTATTTGGGGTGGGGGGATAAAAGTGATGGGAAGACACAGGAGGGTTATAAATAAAGGACAAACTTGTACCTCTCCAATACATTTCTGTGAATATGTCATGGTGATTCCATGATCAAGTACTTTCCTGGGAGCAGCTTTTGTCATGAAATAAATATAACAAACTGAAATCCTTTACTGAATGTATGGGCTCTTGTTCAGCTATTACTACCCCCTGCCCCCAGTGGTTATCTTAGCTAAGTATGTTTTGCCTTTTGTTTTCTTCTTTTTCTTCTCTATTATAGATATTGATGAGTGCCGGTTGAACAATGGTGGCTGTGACCACATCTGCAGAAACACTGTGGGCAGTTTTGAATGCAGTTGTAAGAAGGGATATAAACTGCTGATCAATGAAAGAACTTGCCAAGGTAAAGATTTCTTGTTATATTGATAGAAACAGTGATGACACTGTTGATAAAGTATGAAGGTGTTGAACTCTAAGATTCAGAATCCTGTTCACACGAAGTTATACTGCGGAAGTTAATGATGTCAGTGCTGGTAACAATAATCCTGCCTCTTTAACATGGCAGCAATTTTTAACTTTTAAAGGCTCCTTCTCCTTCCTCCAGGACTCTGAAACATCTCCTCAAAGGAAAACAGAGCCCCAAGGAGCCTTGGAACCTGCAACAGGGCCATAGGAAGCTTTTGATTAGTTTTAATTGAATGTTTAATTAACTGATAGCCTCACCAGTTTTTACCACACAGTTTTACCCAAACAGGATTTCCCCCAGTATGTGTTAAAAAAACTTGTTCCTCATTTGTTGATTTTTGTTTTTAAATTAATTGGCTAACATAAAATGGACTTCTTGGCTTTATTAGTGTAGATAGAGTGGAGTTCTGCCTGCTTCTCATATCCACCTATACTCAGACAGTGGCTAAACCCAATCGCAAAGCATATACTGTAGTCTGTTTGACAGACAACATTAAGTTCTTCTGTTACAGTTGTATCATCTTGAACCTTTGAATGATTAGCATCAGTCACACTATCCTCTCAGAATGAAATATCCTCCTTCCTCTTCCTTTTTTAACTCTCACACTACCTAACCCTTCTTTAACCCCTTTTACAGCATTCTAAAGGCTGTGATAGGCATTCCAGGTTATTTTGCTTTCTGATTCATCATTGTTAGATTTTTTTTAATGTTTCAATAACACGATTAAAAGCAACAGATTAACTGATGAATTAACATGAGGAAATTAGCTTTAGCATTTAGTATTCACACCAGGGATTTTCAACCTGTGGCCCACTGGCTGGATGCAGCCCAGGTACCATTTTACGTGGCCCACCACCATACCAGGAAGTGCCATGTGGTGGAGGAAGGGCAAAATGGTCATCCGGCCCCTGAAGCTGTCTAAGGGAGCATGACCCGGGCCCTGGCTTTAAAACATTGAGAACTCCTGATTTACACTTTTAGAGTACCCCATTTCACTTAATACACTCTCTGGGCAGATCACAAGGTAATTAACATTTTGCCCCAAACACTTTTGTGCTAGCCACTCAGATTGTACTTTCTCTTAGTGCTTTCTCCTAGACTTGTAACAGGGGGAAGTATGCTGATTCTTTTACCAAACCACAGATTTCAGTGTGTTCTGCAACTTTGTCCACATGACCAATTTTGATTTTATCTAGCCAGTCTTTTAAACTGGATCACAGTAAGATAAATATATGCACACATTAGGCAAAAAAAAAGATTTCTGATAGTGCCTTAATGAATATTTGAACCCAATGTGTAGCTATTATTAAAAAATACAGTGGTGGGGAAGCAATCAAAATGATGAAGCAGCACCCAAATGAGCCACTCCCATATGAAGAAGTATTAATGTATGGAGCTGTTTACCTTAGAAAGATGAATAAAGAATGTAGCAGAAGTGTACAAAACTATATATGCATGGAGAAGATGCAAGAAAGATTTTCTACTTTTCTCATTGAAAAAAACCAACATTTTCTCATTATATTGGAATCACCCATTGAAGGTGGATAGTGGAAGATGCAGGACAAATTAAAAGAGCAATTTAATTGCATAGTTAAATAACAAGATGCAGCAGCCATTGCTGCTGTTTGTGTTTTAATTGTTCACCGTGTGAAGAAATAGTTTCTATCATCTGTCCTGAATCTCCCACCATTCAGGACCAGGACATGTTTGTGACAGATGGAGCTATCATAACTCGTAATCAGCTGCAACTCAATCTGAGCATACAGATTTCCTGCCCAAGGGTACCAGGAGGCCTGATCTTAGAATCCGGCTGGCTCTGGGCTGTCTTTGCACTCTAAGGCAAGCAGGAAAAATGACACTGGAGTGAATTGTTTAAGGTGAAACTCAGCTTGCCATGATGTGACCCACACCTCTGAGCCATCTCCTGCGGCACATATGAAATGAGACATGCAGGATTTAACACCAGGACTGCAATAGACTGCCACAGCCTTGAGGCCAAGGTGCACCTTCACAGCCAGTCCATCTTCTGCCTCCATGACTGCTGGGAATCAGAAAGTTGTTTCTCCTCCGCTCATTTCTCCGTTGGTTAGATATGGTGGTTTCCAGTGGCATTTCCTCCACTAAAGGGACCATCATAACTAACATCATATCATAACTAACAGCTATAAATATCCTTCAGTTCCAAATGTAGTATGCCTCACTGTAGATCAGTTCCTAGGGTGCACAAATAGGAGGATACTGCCTGCACTCATATCGTGCTAGTGGACTTTCCAGAGATAACTAATTGGCCAGTATGTGAACAGAAAGCTGGACTGGATAGACCTTTGATCTGATCCAACAGAGTTCTTATGTTCTTTTGGAATAGAATGAGGGTGGTTGATTTGATTTGGTGGATTAGGCTCTATTGTTCAACTAACATAGCGGAAATATGCCAGCTAACCAAGTATTCAGACACCCATCCAGGCAAAATGGAAAGTTTTCAAAAATGCTATTTCTTGGAAGAAGAGAGACCTCATCTCAGAAAGACTCTCTTACATTGGTCTGCTCCTAGTAATACCCTGGTCTGATCTAGTATCAAAGAGCAACAGAGGCCTGATGGGAAAAAGGAGATTTTTCCTGATTGACTGCAAATCTCAATTACTATCTGACACCAAGAAGCTCTAGCTTCCTATTTGTCTCAACATCTCCAATAGAAACAAAACAGTAGCCTTTCTTTTCCACTCAAATATAATAGTAAAGTACTTTGGGTATACAGTACAAAGTTTTGGCTTACCTGTATGTATTGCACTGCCTAATAGAGGGTAGCAAGCCAAGGCTTAAAGATAAGTGGTTTGGGTACAAAGCTATTTTCACCCTCTGGTCCTTCTTCCTTCTCTTAATCATGAGTTACACATTTCCTTCCCTCTGCTGACTGGGACAGGCATTGGCTAACATGTGTTCTATTGCAGATGTTTTCATCTGACTTCCTAAGGCACAGGTTCTATACTACAAACATCAACATAGTTTGGAATCTTTACTTCATTCATCATGCCTTGAAAAGATGGGGGAAAGAGACACCTTTACTAATAAATGTGTTCATTCTTTTATTCTACTCTTCCTTTAAGAAACTCATAAGAGCAGATACAGTTATTTCTTTTTTAAAAAATCTTTACAACAGCCCTATGATGTTGGTTAGGCCGAAAACATGTGTACATGTTTTCCAGTCACCCAGTCACATATACATAGAGTTTGAACCTGGACAAGGCCTTCACCCTTTCTCAACCTCCTTGATTTGATTGTGATATGATTTTTGAGGATTGTTAATTGTGAAGTCAGGCTGTTAGAATGGCATTGGCAATATTTTGCTGTGTCCAGCCAATGAGAACAGTTTCTGAATTTTCACCAAGTAAGGCTGTGAATTAAGGTATTACTTTGTGGGATTGTAGTTTATGTTCTCTTTTCCTTTCACCAGATATCGATGAATGCTCTTTTGACAGAACCTGTGACCACATATGTGTGAACACACCAGGGAGTTTCCAGTGCCTATGTCACAAGGGCTACACTCTATATGGACTCACCCACTGTGGAGGTATCCATATGTCTCCTGGAGATGCAACGTCTGTTTGTTTTGGTGTCTCTTTTTTCCTGACTTTTTGTTCTTTTCCTTTCTCCAGACCTTTTCCTGATCCAAGAGGAAGCAAAAAGTTTCTGACTCCCAATAGTGGGGAATATTTCTGACTTGTTCATGTTATTATATAGGTCTCATCTTCAGTTGTGAATAGATGTGCTTTGGGAGGGCTTCTGGTTTAGGTTCCAAAGCAGTGTCCACCCCATGATATTCTCAGTAACCCATAGCTACCCTCTCATTAAGATAGTTAGACTGAGCGGAGAGGTCAAAGAATAGCAACAATCTTAACAGCTGGCTTAAAGTTAGGAAGTATTGCATCTTTGGTAATTTGTTAAACAGTGTTTCACTCCCAAAATAATATTAAAACATTTCTATTATAAAATAGTGTCCATAGATGCAGAGTTTGTTTTTACTTCACTGATAATTGCCTTAATTGAATATGGGCCAGCAAATTATGAAGTAGTGGATTTCAGGCTTGTTGAGGCGATTTCTACTAATCAAGGACAATTCAGTTATAATCTACTATTGTAAGCAAATAGCTGGGGATGAGGATGGACAGCTTGCTAAAATTTAGCTTGGATCACAGGTTTAGTCACAGTCCTATGTGAGCACTCACTGTGACTTCAAACATAATAGCATCTACAGATCAAATAGCAGCTTTCCAGTGTAGCCACATCCTCAGTGCAGCCAATGACTGTGTTGGCTGGATAGTCCAGGGTTTTTTGATCCAAAAAAATATCTTTTCCAAACTCTAATTTTAGCTGCTATAGCCACACAGTCTTTAAAAGGCACCACTTAATACTGCAAACTTTATGGATTCCTTTTAACCTTGTTTGAGGTGTGGGGAATTACTATAATTCATACAGAAGTATTCAGTATACAGAGTTCTTTCTAGTACTGTATCTGTTTCATTTTCTCTAGTTAGCTAATATTTAACTAATGATACACAGTTCTTTCTAGTGTCTGTTTCATTTTCTCTAGTTAGCCAATATTTAACTAATGATGTTTCTTTCTTTTTTTAAAATGCTGCTCTTTGTAGAGGGTAACAGCCAGACATTTGTCTCTACAGCTGTAAACAAGATGACAAGAGTGATGTGTGTCTTGTTCAGTGGGATGGGAAGGGGGAAATCCTCAGTGACTTTTTGGCACAGAATTTGAGATTGGAGGAAAGGAACATCAGAAAGTTTAACACTTCCTCAATGGGAGAGGGAAGGAGAAGTTGGGGTGCTGCCAAGAATCAAAACAGAAAGGCAGATGGAAACATAGATGGGTTTGCTGGAGCATGTTGCTACAGCTGTATCGCTTGCTGTGGTAAATCTAGAAGAGCAGTACTGTATGTCTTTCACAATGGCCTAGATTACATAGATTAAAGCAGATACATACACAGACGACAGCAATTACACGCATGCGGACAAAACAGCAAACACAAAGTCCCTGAATAGGCTAGATGTGCCATCCCTACCAAACAGATGCAGATTTGTAGAATGTGTTTTGAAATATAGTCAAAAATAATATATTGTTCATATATTAGTATTAACACACACACCGAGAATGCTTTATAAACATTGTTTGGACCCTTTAGCATGTCCAAAACATGCTGAAGTGCACCATTGTTGAGGACAAATGCTCTCTGTCCTTTTAAGATGCAGATTTTGCTCCTTATGTAACCAGTGTTCCTCAGTATTTCACATGGCAACAGGTATAACCCACTACAGACCAAAAGTTTAGGCACAGAAATGATATTGCAAAGGAAAAACTGTACAGAGTGGCCTGTAAGTCCCTACCCAGCCCATATGTCCCTACCCATCCTCTCCATGGGCATGTGCCCCTCCCCTCTGCCCAGCAGTCCAATGGTAGTACTTCCTCCTCCTCCCAGCACACAGTTCGCCCTGCCCCTCTCCTTGGCAGCCCAATGGGAGTGCTTCCTCCCTCCCCTAGCAGAGCCCTACTCTCTTTGAGGCTGGGTAGGGACTTCTGAGCCACTCTGGAGATGTCTCATTCTAGCCACTCTAAAAATGTGAAATATTCTATAATTTGTGCACATTCTGAGGAAAGGGGATCTCTTTTCAATTATACTATTAGTGAGAGATTATATTGAATTGCCATCTTGCAAAGAAAGAATTTATTTGACATAGACTTGGGATGTGTTTGTGCAGAAGAATCTCAGACTTTTTGTAATTGGCTGCATTGAGACCTGAAAGAAGTTGGAATTTAAGACATTTCTGCCCCACAAAACATAAGTTAGTGTGCTACTGCACACTGGCAATTGTTCCCGCTTGCCAATCCTGGGTCTCTAGTTTGGTTACTATAACATATGAACCTAGAAGGAGCCAGTTCTTTGGCTTGACTCTTCCTTAGCAAGCCAGAGAAATAATTTGGGGTTTATTTAGGATTAAATGTCTGGTTTATTAGAAGGAAAACAACCCAGGGAACTGACTTCTAGGTGGATTGCATGTTGTAATAAACAGACCACAGTTTCAGTTTACATAGCTAGAGGTTGGGTAGTCTGTGTCTACTGGTACACAAGAGTAAACTGCCCACTGATGACTTCAAATTGTGTTGAAGACCTCTGTAATGAAATAAGACTTAATTAGGATTGCCTCTCCTGCTATTCAAGGGAACTTGCTATTCAAGGGAAGATCCCTGGGAAAAGAGGCCCGGGACGTAGGCAGACTTCATGGTTAAAGAACCTGAGAGACTGGTGTGGAATGTCTTTGGAGGAACTGCTCCGAGGAGATAAAAACAGGAAGACTATCACCATGATGATAACCAATATCTAAAATGGATATGGTACCTGAAGAAGAAGAAGTCCTGGCTTGACCTTGGGATTTGTGCAATGTACTTTGGGTCAAGAGTCAGCATATTTTAGGCCTGCAGGATCCATTTTATTTTTCATAGTACTGTGAGACCATCAACTAGAACAGGGGTTCCCAACCTAAGGCCTGTGGGCCAGATCCAGCCTATGGTGCCATTCCAAGGGCATTCAAGAAACAAATGGCTACCCCTTTGAATCTCTTGGGACAAAAAGGCCACCCGCATCATGCAAGCAAGGCAAAACGTCTGTCTGGCCCTCAAAGCTGACTGAAGGAGCGTGACCCCAGCTTGAAAAGATTGGGAACCCCTAAACTAGAACCTTGTTTAGAAAATGTGCCTTAAAATTGAATTTCTGAACAGGAATTTGTTTAGAGCATGAGAAGTAAACAGAACTTCTTCTTCATTATCATTTAAGGCAGAGGCTGTGAATAAAGAAAATAATTACTGATCTATTCCTGGTTGATTCATACTGATCTTCTTTCCATCCCTTGGATTAAATCTTTCCATGCATGCCCAGAGCAGAGAGCAGGATTTATTTTGTGTTCCACAGTCTACCTGATGTTTGAGCAGAACAGACTGGATCTATACCTGGCTCTTCCAAAAGATTTCCAATTTTAGTTGGAGTGAGGCTGAAAAAAGGCAGAGCCACCTTCAGCCACTAAGTGAATTCATTACTTGTACAGAGAGTTTCTAGGCTCATGGCCCAGGCCCTTTTATCACCACTAGTTCTTGAAGAAAAGAACATGACAAATAAATATAGAAGGTGAGAGAGTCAATGGGCTAAGTTCCAGGACAGCAGAAAAGTGGAAATAGGGTACAGCAGATCACGGTTGGAAAAATGAATGAAATGGGATGCTGAAAATTGGTAGCTTCCTGTAGAAAAACAGGTGTTATTTTTAGGGTTTATCAACAGGAGTATTATGAGTGTAACAACAGGAGCCTTACTCTCAAGTAGGCCCTAGTGTTCTTCTGAGTTGCAGCTCCCTGGCTGCACAACCCAGGCCTCAGATATGTGTAGAAAAGGTAGCATTGGGCCAAGTATATTGAAAGCATAGTAAAATACAGGATACAGTCCATCAAAAGATCAGCAAGCATTTCAAAGCAGAAATAAGCAAGCTATAGGTTCCAGGGAAAGCCCATAGCCCCCCCCCTCCTTCCTCAAGACTCACATTTTGCAGAATGAATGCACAGCATTCCAGATAATGCCTGTGTGTGTGTGTCTGCGTCTCTGGGTTACACCTCTGACCCTCCCCCTTAAGGATTCCAGCCTATGATCTGACAGCAAGACATGTCAATCACACAATCAGCTTCATTTCTTCAATTCCATGAGGCACATATTGTTTACATTCTTCTTCCCCCCACATATCTGGAATCACCATTTTGAAAGTACTAAAACACATTTAGGTGGGTAAAAAGATAACGAAAAAAGCACCGTTTAAAATAGGGCTTATTTTGTTACAATGTGTATAACTCAAGGAAGCTATTCTTTGTTTGATGATGCCTGGGCTTCAACTCTAGTACAGTAAAACCTCATATAACACTAAAACCTGGTTCCACAAGTCTTCGTGTTATATGATTTTTCGTGTTATCTGATCCTCTATGGGATCCATAGAGATACATTGTAACCACACAGGCTTTCGCGGTTGTTATCTGAAGCATCCCATAGGATCTTAATGTTATCTGATGCAATTCTTCCCCCCAGATTCCTTGATGTTATGCGATTTTCGTGTTATTCGATACTAATGTTATATGAGGTATTACTGTACTTGCTAAGTGTAGGTAGGGGCTTTAAGGAGGATATTATTGAACAAAAAATGCTTATGGCTTATTTATATTTTGTTTTCCTTGGCTCAAAGAAGCAGTTAAGGACTTTGATAATATACTAAACATCTGTTGACATTTACACCGTGACTTTTACAGACAATATTTACTGTTCCAAATTTCCATCACATTTGTTCTTACATTCCCCCAGCTTCCTTGATTTAAATTGCTCTGACCTCCCCATCCCATTTCAACATACTGTACTAAAACAGCCTCGGACATCCTCATCTTCTTCCTTCCTTAGTGACCCACATTTCCTTGTAATCTCAGAATCCTTAGAGCAGACAGTGTCTTTAAATCCAAAATCTGGTGTGTAGCTTAACCACCCACCTTCTCAATAAGTTTTTAGCCTAGCAGTATGGTTCCATAACCTACCTACAATAGGAGACCCACAATTCCCTAAGCTCTGTGTCGTATTTCAGTAAAAACCAATCCTTCTAGTTTTCTTACAACATCTGTACTGATTTTCAGTATTTTAAATCACTGATTGTTCCTTTAAGTATTTTGAACGTATTGGGAACATCATGTGATAGATAAGCAGTTAAAGATTGGTTACTTAAGAGACACCAGGTAATTTTAGTACATATTATATAAATAATGAGCCTAAATAATTGGGATCAATTAAGGCTGAAAGCTGGGTAAACACTGGCACTGGATATATACATTGTTAGTAATTTTGTCAGCTTGAATAGGGTTTAACTGAATGAATCTTGGTTAATTAAATGAACTGGAGATTTGCTTCTTTGCCTAGTTCTTGTGAAGTGATTTGGTTCACACTCCAAGCAGCAAAGGAATCTTATCAAATGCCATATAAAGCAATTTTTAAACATTTCTCTCTGTGTGTATGCAATGAGTATTTTGTTTCCCAGTGAGTTGGACTTAACTTTGAGAAAAGAGGGCAGAGAGTAGGGAAAGAGTACAAGAATAGTAGTGGAGGATAGCTGCTTTCACAGGTTTTATTGCCACAGGATGCAGTGATAGATGCAGGACTGAATTCCAACTCTCACCATTCCTCATAGCTGTGCTATCTAGGGCTGACTTTGGCACTCTAGCTGATGGCTGATGGCTGACTTTGGCACTCTAGCTGATGGCTGACTTTGGCACTCTAGCTGATCTTCGATTTCAGTTCCCAGAAGCCCTGATCTGCAGGAGTGCTGACTTGGGCTTCTGGTAATTGAAATCCAAGAACAGCTGGAGTGCCAAGGTTAGCTTATGAGAGCTCCAGTGTAACAACATCTGGAGGGTCAATACTTTAACTACCCCTGATCTAATCAAACACAACACTTCTCAGGTCCTTATGAAATTGTATCACCTCTCCTCTGTCCTGATGTTAAAGGGGAAATGTCACATTGCATTCAATCTTTCCATGAGGGATAAGGCAACATTCAGAAAATATGGGATAGTTTTCCACCAGCACCAAACAGATGGGGGGGGGGGGTTGTTTCTGTGAAAGTATATGTTGTCTTCAAGGAACTCCAGGGAACAAGCATTAGTTCTTAAGGAGAGTGTGACAACTCTTAACAGAGCTGACTTTTTAAAAGTAAATTATTATTAAATTTTCAAAGTAAAATTACAAACAAGACAAAGAGAAAATAAAGGCATAAAAATATAAACAAAATACATGCTTGATAACTAATACATCTCTAAATTACATTCTAGCACAGTAAAAGCATTTTAATTAATTTATTTTATTTTATTTATTTATTTTATTTATTTGTATTTAATACCCCGCCCCACTCGGGAAGACCCGACTCTGGGCTGCCATCTTCTGCAGCCCGTTATTCAATATAGTGTATATTTCTCATTATTTTAATATATTCTTATCAAAATATCATTCCAATTCTAAACTCATAAGTGTTTGTTTGTGTATGTATGTATGTATGTATGTATGTATGTATGTATGTATGTATGTATGTATGTATGTATGTATGTATGTATGTATGTATGTATGTATGTATGTATATAATACTTACAATATTTAATATAATGAAAGCTTATTACGTTTCTATCACAGTATTACATAAACCAAGACCAAATAATAATAATTAAATTAAATTCATAATACACACCCAAGTGATATATATACAGAGCTGTCTTAAGACAAGAGAAAGTGAGTTACATAAAAGATGGGATGGAACCAAGGCCAACAATGCTTTGGCAATGCCAGCCAAGTCAGCACCCAACCTACTCCAGGAAGCTGGGAGCAAAGTGCTGACCTTAGTGTGCCCCCTTGTGTGGGAGGATACTTTGGCAAAGCTTAGAAGAAGACTGATGCATTTCCAAGTGGAGGTTTTGGAACAAAGATCTGCCTTCATGGGTTGTTTTGAATCTTCTTCTGTAATTGTTTGTTTGTTTCAAGCCAGACCTTTAGCATTGATTTCCATGGTTATGGTTCTATTGTGCCATAGGCTGGGAGGGGGTGTTGAAAAGCAGCAGACTTGGCAAGCTGGCTGACACAGCTGCTTTCTGAACTACCAAACTTTGCTCTTTTTCTCTGCTCTTGTCTTAATGCCCGAAACAACCTTCTAAAGGAGGGTCTGACAAGTTATTGTTCTTCTCATGAGTTCCCCATTTCTATTTGTTGGTGAAGATGGGGCAGTAAAAATTGTTGATCGACAGGCCTTCTTCATTACAAAAGTGCTAGGCTGATTTAAAGTTATGATGGCAAAATCCCTTAAGGGCAAAATACAGAACTCCGTGATTTCAGATTCTGAACAACACCCTTTGAACCCATGTGTTAATTATGGGCAGAGGACACCTCTTGACAGAGCACAGCCTCTTCAACCCTTCCCAGCTGGTCCAGGTTTAAGCATAGTAAAAGTCAATTCTGAAAGAAATCACCCCTGACTGATCATTGGAGGGACAAATAGTGAAGTTAAAACTCAAGTACTTTGGCCACCAAATGAGCAGAGAGGACTCACTTGAGAAGGCCTTGATGCTAGGAAAGATCAAAGGCAAAAGGAGAAGGGAGTGGCAGAGGATTTGGTGGCTGCATGGCATCGTTGAAATGGTGGGCATAGTTCTGGCTGGGCTGCAGAAGATGGCAGATGACAAAGGTGCCTGGCATGCGGTGGTCCATGGGGTTGCAAAGGGTTGGACTCAACTGTGCAACTGAACAACCCAAAAAGAAAATACCTATTCTGCTGTACCATCACATGCAAAATTCTTTGCCAGTGGCAGCCACATTATTTTTTTTGTCAGACCATTCCAATCCAAACAAGCCACACCTGCTGAAAATCTCTCTTATGTGCAACTGTGCAACTATTAAATGTACAGGAGGCTTTTCCTCTTTTTTGCACGTGGTTGAGGGAGAAGATCTGAGCACATTTCTGCTCTCCTTAGACATATTCATCTGAGGAACCATCAGGAAATTAAGCTCCTTATCAACATAGTTATTATAGTGGCAAACAATGTTTATTTGGTCAATTTAATTCTGTGGTTTTATGGTGTCATGTAAAGGTGCACAGGATCAGGTAAAGTGTTTTGCATACATCAATGTAAAATCTGGTTATAATACTATTAGAGCCGTGGCCCAGTCTGGAAGACTTCCTCAGTGCAATTAATGGAAATTTAAATGTCTTGAAAAATAATTAAGTGTAGAGGGGCAAGCAAAATTTCTGTAGATTTACATAGAAGTTGGCTGTGAACAATAATAAATGGCTACTGGCTGAAATGTCACCAAGATATTTGTTTGTTTGTTTGTTTGCTTGCTTGCTTGCTTGCTTGCTTGCTTGCTTGCTTGCTTGCTTGCTTGCTCGTTCGTTCGTTCGTTCGTTCGTTCGTTCGTTCGTTCGTTCGTTCACACTTATATGCCGTCCTACTCACAGAGCGACTCTGAGCGGCTAACATAATATTGCAGAACAAAATACCAAAAAACACAATAATCTCAATAATAAATTCAACAACAAAACCATGAACAATCCAGTAAAAATTTAAAAAAATTAAAATAATTAAAATAGTTCTATAACAATCACTATTCAGTTCCTGAAGTGCCAGGAACCTTTCCTAAATTGTGAGGGCAGCAGCAAATTCTCTCAACCCCTTTTAAATTTTATCTATTCTTTTCTTAACCACCACCCCCTTTTTAAACTATACAGTAATTCTCTTTCTTGCACTTTCCAGTCCAATTTACAGATCTGGGACCAGACATAGGCATTCCAGTGATTAGTCTGATCGAAGCAATACTTTTGTTTTATGCATTGCAGCCATTTGTTTGTGAATTACATTCTTTTTTTCCCCTGCAGATATTGATGAATGTAGCATCAACAGAGGAGGCTGTAAGTTTGGTTGTATAAACACTCCTGGCAGCTATGAGTGTACCTGCCCTGCTGGGTGCAGGATTCACTGGAATAAAAAAGACTGTATAGGTGAGTGTGAAAAGGGCTGAGATCGTGCTGCCCCCTACAGGTTTAATGTATTTTAGGCAGCTTAGACTTAATAGTAACTGCATGCCACAAATTGATCTTGAAATAGTGGCTCTTTTCTGGATTTTCTAGGGCGATAACACTCAGAAATGGTTTACCATTCCCTTCTTCTGAGTGCATCCTGGGACTCTGTAACTTGCCCAAGCCTACACAGACTGGCTTTTCTCCCAAGAGGAGAATGGAACTAGCAACATCTATCTCTACCAGGGAGTCTCAGCCTACATCCCGAGGGTCAGATGCAGCCTGTGGCCCTATTTCATGTGCCCCTACTGCCTCCACCACACCAGGGAGTGCCATGTGGTGAAGGAAGGGCAAAATGGCTATCTGGCCCCCAAAGCTGTCTGAGAAAATGTGATCCGGTCCCTGGCTTAAAAAGTTTGAGAACTCCTGATCTATTTGACCATCCTAGCAAAACCTTAGCTGGGGTTAAAATTAGTGAAATTGATGATGAGAAATCAAGGAGATGAAAGTTAGATGCGAATGGTATCTGTTTTCCTTGAACATAACACAGATGAATGTTTAGAGCAGTGGTGCCCAAACTAATGCGTGTTTTACTTCCATTTCCAGGAGCGACGAGGGCTTTGTGGGCTGGATGAAATGGTGTCGGGGGCCGCACCTGGCCCCCAGGCCTTAGTGACCAGCTCCCTGAACCACATGATCGGCCCATGGCCCAAAAAGTTTGGGCAGCCCTGTTTTAGAGGATGTAATTTTGTTCACGGACAGCATAAAAATATTACCTTCGTTGTATGGCAAAGCTCACATAATTTTAATTTCTTTGCTGTGCTGGTTGGGAAATAGACATCCCATGCACTACCACTCTCAGACTGGTGTGGTGTGATCACCAGTGATGAAGAGCTTCACAGCATGCCATGATCTGAGCCACACAGAAGTGAGAGGACAGAACAGGCAACCTCCAGAATTTAATCAAGCTCAGAAATCTAATTTTGAGACTTGCAGAAATGTGTTGGAAATGTTCTACATTTTGTTTGATATTGTGTAATATGAAAACTAGAGCCATGTCCTTTGTTAAATGAAAGGTGATATTCTCAAGAAGCTATAGCACAGAACCTGCACTTGAAAATTCAGCTGATCTGAATTTTTGGAAGAATGTACAGCAGGGGGCACCCAAACTTTCCATGCCGTGGGCTGGTCACATGGTTCAGCAGGCTGGTTATGTGCTCCAGTGGGCCAGACATCTGGTTCCCCCCCCCACTGGAAGCAGAAGTAAAACACACCTAGCAATCTGTTTTGCAACAGGATGAGATAGATTTTAAGCTGCCATTTTCTCTGTTTAAAGTAGGGGTGCTCAAACTACAGCCCATGGGCCAGATCCGGCCCCTGATGCCAATTCATCAGGGTTGCACCATCCTTGTTGCTCCTGGAACCAGAAGTAAAACACGCCCATACAGGCACATTTTACTTCTGCTTCCGGGAGCGACAAGGGTGGCATAGGCCAGATGAATTGGTGGGGGATGAATCCAGCCCACAGGCTGTAGTTTGGGCACCCCTGCTGTACAGTATATGGCTCAGTAGTGATTGTGCATGTATGCTATGAGTTAATGCTTCTTCTTCAGAGATGGTGGTATGTTTGGCTGGCACAGTATCTCCACGAGCCACTCTTGCATGCAGCAGGAATGGCAAGAAGGATAGCTGCTCCCTCACCTGTTCTTCCAAAGCTCGCTTTTTGCCAGGTATGTCCACGGATTTGACCTTCCTTCTCACCATTTTTGAAATATTTCTGGGTCTGGACTCATTATTGAGCCTTCTTACTATCTCATGAACTTCCTTCCTTCCTTCCTTCCTTCCTTCCTTCCTTCCTTTATTTCATTCATTCATTCATTATTCCTTCCTTCCTTCCTCATTGCATTCCTAGCCAGCGAAATAAAAAGTGACCCTTTTAGATTCTTTAACTCTTAGAATTCTCCAGGCAACATGGTGAATAGCAATCTGGCTAATGATTCATGGCATCCGCAATCCCAAAAGATAACCTTTCAAACTTTGTGCCCTTCACTTTCATTGTTCTATTGCACTTCAGAACTCATTCAGACCCACTTCCCAGTCCTGCAGTCTCTTCCTTTTGCTTGTATCTAGGATAAGTGTTTACTCTCCCATGAGTTCCTAGAACAGCTTTTTTTCACGTGTTGTTTTTTACATGGTTTTGGACTACAAGTCCCAGCATTTCTAACCATGATCATGCTGTCTGGGTCTTTTGAGGTTGAAATGTTAAACATCAGGAGAACATTGCAGGTGATAGACCTGTATAGAATGAACAGCTGGCAAACAACTGTATTATGAACTATGGTTAATAATACAGAGGTCCCACTACTATTGCTCGGCCTCCTTCAGCAACAGCCAGGGTGACTGCTAGAACTGAGGCTGAGACCAGTCCAGCTGGCATCAGAAACTAACAGTAGCACACCATTTAAATTTTGACAACTTCCCACAGAAATACTATTTCTGAAAATGTAGTAGAACATTAAAATGGTGGGTGGCCCTTAGTATCCAAAGCAGATTGTCACAGTACTGCTATGGAAGCTACCCATATCTCCCTATTAGGTAGATTTATAGGTGAAGTCAACCAGATGGCCCTTTGTCCAAAAACCCTTCAAAATCTTGAAAGTCCTCCATCTATGCCATGCTCATTTGATTCCCAACGCTCACTCCCCAAAAACTGTACAGGGTTTTTATATGCTATAGGCATGAGAAAAATGGTACCTATCTCTCCTACTCCAACTAAGTTGATCACAGAAGGAAACACACCTTTTTAAAGTTGCATCTCTGCAAATTACCCAAGGAGCATGAGGACAGGGACTGTGTAATTCAGAGGTCTGTAGCCCAAAATGAGCTTTCCTAAACTCTACCTGTCACTAACTTCAGTTCCTAAATACTGAGTACTCTTCCAGAGGCTCAATATTGCCCCTCTTAATAGTTGTGCACAGGCACAAGGACTGGTCTTCATTAATTACATTAATAAAAAAAGATGTAGGCCAATTGAACAAAATTTAAAATATTAAAAAAGCAAATTAACACCCACAGATTTTTTTTAATAAATGCCAGAACCAAAACAAAAACCTATTGGTGATGGAAAAAATAAAATACCTAACACTCAGCCATTGGAAATATATTCTTAAAAACCTCTTTAAAAAGAAATAATAATAACAATAATAATTTCATGTCAGAAATTATTCTGGATTGAAAGGATTTTTTTGCTGGAGAAACTCCACTCAAGGGATGCCCGATTGAGGCTCCTTTCATGTCCCCAAGATCTTCTCTCCATCTAACTGGCATTTCTGCCTTACAGGCATGTGTGCCTCATGAATGCCCATCCGCTCCAAGGCTATGGGAATTTGTCCAGGTTTTTCATACTTTGGTGTCAGCTCCATTCTTGTGATGTGTCTTTATTGTACTGGGATTCTTCTGCATATTGTTTATTTGTTCTGAACACAGATCATGAAAAGAGCATGGTAATGGGTCCTGGACAAAACAGGGCTATTTTCATCCATGTAATTGCTGGGCAGGATCAGGCTTGGGCTAATCATTCAAAATATTTTTTGATGTTTGGGCTGGGCTGGCCTGGCTTGCTAATACAGGCCCATGCAGTCATGTAGAGTATTCAGAAATATCTGGCTGCAGTCCACCCTGGATTCTGACTTGTTTCTTTTCTGTTCACAGAATCTGATAACAGCTACACAGTCAGCTGTGGGACACCAATCCTGAGGCAAGGACCTCCTCCAAAAAGCAATATTAGCCATCCCTGTGTTGGTAAGCCTAGTCTTGTGAGCCCTCAGTCTCCCTCCCTAGACCAAGCTTGCTCTCCTGATGCTTAGCACCTGCCTTTTTCTTTTTAGAGACTGTCACTACTCCAATCAAACAAAAGGCTTCCTTCAAAATCAAGGATGCTAAGTGCCATCTGCATCCATACATGAAAAGCAAGCCAGATGAGGCAGGCAGGAATGCTGCACTAGGTGAGATACCCCCTCTTTTGTCTATCTTCTGACATTCTTCCTTCTTCTTTTGCCATATACAAATCTGAATATTGGTGACCAACATAGTGATCATCCATGAAGACTCTCCTGAGAATATAATGCAGTGGCCTTTCATCTGCCTTCCACATCGCAGTGTGACACTTGTACCACTGATCCAGTTCTGCAGGTCACTTTCTGGTCCTGAGCCCTTTTGGCAAGCCAAGTCCTCATTGGCCCCAGGCCAGTATTGATGAAACTGTTGCCTTCCGTCAAGTGGGATTTAATCCATTTGGGCACCATCTCCCTTCTCTGTGGACTTTAGCACCCAAGCCATTAGTCCCCAGGATTGTCAGGTTAGTTAACTGCTGCCTGACACTCAGCATTGAGTCGCTGGCAGTATGGTCTACTGTATTACCATAGCAGGATAACCTGGCCAGACATTTGTCCACTGAGAGTATTTCCAGCCTCTAGTCTTATTAGTCCTGAAAACAGCTCACTGGTTTGAAACAGCTCACAGATCCAAAGTCTTTGTGAAATATTATCGCAAAATACCGGTAGCATCTTAAAGAATAAGAAGTTCTCTTGGGCCTAAGCTTTTTGTGGACCTCATCAGTCTATGATTTCATTTAATCAAGTGCAAGAAGTCTCCTCAAGTACCAGGTGAGAAGTCCTACATTCCACAAAAATCGTACAATGAACAAAACTGGTTAGTCTTCAAAGTAATATACCACAAAACTTTGGTTTTGTTGTTGCTGTTGCTACTGCAACAGCAAGGTGGTGCAACTACCATTGAAGGCCAGTAGTTTCCATGAACACTTTCCCTTTAGTAATATGACCACTGAACTGGGTTTTCCAGATTGTCATAACACTATAAAATTAGGCTATATAATTTTCCTTTTAAAATACAGGCATGGCTTCCAGAAAGCAAGGGCTTGAAACTTGAAGTACAGGATTATTATGTTCACTGTTTGAATGAGAGGTACTTCAGGTTAATGATTTAGAGAGTGCTAGGTATGTTGGGACTAGTGCTTCAAAATAACACATTGTTATAACGTTTTACAGTTAAAATCATTAATTTAACATCAGGGAAGAAGACAAGCCGAATAATACATCTAGAGCAGGGATTCTCACCCTGTGACCCACGGGCCACATGCGCCCTACAGCACCATTTCATGTGGCCTCCCACCACCTCTCCCACACCAAGAAGTGCCATGTGGTGGAGGAAGGGCAAAATGATCGTCTGGCCCTCAAAGCTGTCTGAGGGAGCGTGACCTGGCCGCTGGCTTAAAAAGGTTGAGAACTCCTGGTCTAGAGTTACATTTTTAAACCAATGATCTTAACATTAATACATTATCAGAGCTAGGAAATACAATATATGAGATTGATATGTTAACTTAATTTCTGTGGGACATATGTGGGTATCTGGAAATATGGGCCCAGGGGGAATAGCTCTGCTTTGTTTTTGTTTTTAAACAGAGGGGTGCTTTGGGGGATTTTGAATAGCTGTCTATTCTGGAAGGCTATTGATACCTTGTCATCTCTATTAGGTGGTTCAATCCCATGCTCAGACTGCCAGGTGACTTTTGTGAACTTAAAATGTGACTCATCAAAGAAAGGCAAAGGTCGTAGGACGCGCAACTCTCCTAACAAGGAAGTGACACGTATCACGTTGGAGTTTGAAGCTGAAATCAAACCTGAAGAAATCACAGGTGGGGAAGGTGATGAAGAAGGCTTGGCTTCCACAAAAAGGACATTGGGTGAAATTATTACACATTGTGCTCTCGCTTTTTATTAGACACCAACATGATGGTTCACCCCTATGGTTCTTAAGTCTTCTATTGTATTTTGGTTTTGCCCTGTAAGATAGGTAAAGATAAAGGTCGCCCTTGCTCAAAAGCCAGTCATATATGACTCTAGGGTTCAGTGCTCATCTTTGTTTATAGCCAAAGAGCCAGCACTGTAACATAAGGTCTTTGCTAATTCAACAAATGAAAGATAAATATAAGATGCATAAATATAATTAACCATATTTAATCTAAAAGAGATCAACAATCCCGCAGAATAAACAGGACAGGAAGAAATAATCTTTAAATACCCACAATTGCCCCTGGTGGTAATGTCATCTCAGCAGTGGTGATTTTTGATAATTAAAGACTTCTTCTTCCTACTTGTAGCTCCCCTTGGTTTCCAAATGATGGAAACTAGTACCTAGTGTGGCAGCTGGGGGTTGCTATAGGAAAGAAGTAGGAAGTATTGGTTTTTGAAGCTCACACCTAATGACACCATTGGCCTTCTTCATTGTAGTTGTATAAATAAGATTTCATAGATTATAATCAGATAAGCATTTCAGTAATACAGTAACTAAAAGATGGTGGGTTTTAGTGGCAATTAGAGATCATAAAATGGCATCCATCACATGTGGGAAGTCAGGTGCAATTCCACTTATACTTTACAACAGAAGAAGAGTTATTTAGTACTGCTAGGAACCATCTGTCTGGAAGCAGCCTAGGTCAAAACAGTTCAAGTGCTGTATATGCTCTAAAATACATAGCTGACAGTGTGGCACAGTCACCAAAAAGGTTGGTTACCACTAATCGACATAAACAATTAACTCATTCCTCATACAGCAAATGTATAACCATTTGTCTATCATGTGTCTATTGTTGAACAGCTGTAAGATTTAAATTGAGCCTGCAGTAGGCAGGAAATGAGGAACATAACAAGCAAGGAGCAAAGTGGTTGCCTTTGTATCTTATTAATGAACTCCAAGGCGGTTGTAAATGTTGCAAACATTAGTGGGACTGTCATTCTTCTTCTGTGTCTAGGCCAGATGTGAAACTCTCAGAATGAAGCCACCTTTTGATAAGTTCATTCTGCAATTCCTTTTCGCCTGACCTAGTGTGGAGAAAATTAGCTGGCACAACAAGGTTGCTGTTACCAGGGAACACCCGATTGTGGTTCAAAAAAAATACCACAATCTTTGAGGAGGCTCTTTTTGTGTACTCCACCAATCAGAGCTGAGAGTGCAAGATGGATCAATGATCTGACTCAATTTGAGACAGCTTATTGTGTTCTTACATAGTGCTGGAAATGACCTTCTTTATATTGTTCTTCTTTCATCTCCAGCCAGCTGCAATCTGAACTGTGTGCGTCAGAAAGTAGAGAAAAAACTGAAGTCTGCCATCAAAACTTTGAAGAAATCCATAAACCAGGAGCGATTCTTGATCCGCTTTTCAGGAATGGAATATGAGGTGGCACGGAAGCTTAGCATGACGGCTGAGAGGCAGGAAAACTGTGCGCCAGGACAACAGAGACTGGGATCTAAGTGTGGTAAGGAAACAACTTGAATTCCTTGGGAATGAGGAAAGGAAGAGTGAAAGAGCCACTTGCGAATTAACTGCAAGCCTGTAGTGCTACAATGCTGCTCTGACTCCCTCGTTGCCAACTCTAACATGTATGGCAGCCGCATGTGCTTATGGATAATACTGTTACTGTGCTCCTCTGGTTGAGGACGTGAACTTGGACTGTTTGGAACTTGGGCAGGTGGGCATCCTAGGTTCCTCTGTCCTACAAGAAAGACAAGTATTCTCATTAGTGTTGTCTTTTTCCTGTGTCACTAGCGCATTTGCCTCTCTCTTAGTTAGCTGCCTGCAAGGAACATATTACCATGGCCAGATGGAGCAGTGTGTCCCTTGCCCTCCAGGGACCTACCAGGAGAAAGAAGGCCAGCTCTCCTGTGACCTTTGCCCTGGAAGTGATGCTTATGGGCCAGCTGGAGCAACAAATATAAGCGCCTGCGCAGGTACAGGGATAACCTAAGCCTATAGCTGAGGTTCAGTATCCTAGCATACTTGAAAATCCATGCTGAGGAGGCAGCAATAGCACAAGGCACAAGGATTCATTCGTGGCCCTAGCAAAGAGAATGGAATTAAGTGCATCCACAAAAACAACCTCTTTCACACCCAAAAGTCATAAGAGGGTTATGAGCAAGTACTTAGTATTTTAATTGTTGTAAGCATTGATTTACTACAGTAGTATCTGAAGGTACTCTCTGGTAAAGGGCCTCTAATTCACTTGAGACTATAGCTGTAGCTCAGTCATTCTCAACCTACGGCCCATGGGCCAGACCCGGCCCCTGTTGTCATTTCATCCAGCCCCTGATGGCCTCGTCGCTCCCGGAAGCAGAAGAAAAACGTGCTCCACATAGGCACAGAATGCAGAAATCCATTCTGCTCATGCGCAGGATGCATTTTACTTCTGCTTCCAGGTGTGAGGAGCCACGTGACCAGCCCACTCACCTGTCTAGGGGAATGTGATCCAGCCCCTGATGCAAAAACATTGAGAAAGCCTGCTGTAGCTATTTCCAGACTATTTGCTTTTTTTCTTTTCTTTTTGAAACTGAAAGGGATAGAGTTGTTGCATCCAATTGAGCTCAGTTGGATAGATAACATAGATTAGTAAGGAAATACGCCCCCTATAGCTCAGCTGGAATTACAAACTCTTCTGTATCACATCAGTGACTAAAATAAAAGATTCAGGTTTGGGATGCTGTAGATACTGGATAGTTCAGCTTCTTTATCCACCTTATCCAAATCTGTTTCACTTCCAGGACTTGGATAAATGGCTGTGATAGTGGCTTTTCTCCTCCATTCCATGGCATGATCACATTCCAGTGCAGAGGCACAAACGTTGCCCCTAGGCAATTTCTGGGATGGTGGATGGTTCCCATGGTGCTCTCCCATGGTTCCATATATTATAGTGCACGTTGCATGCAGCTGGAATATTAAAAGTGAAATATCTTGGGTGTTTTCATCTAGTTAAAGAGTATGAGTACCTTTTTTCTCCTGAATGGTCCATAGGTCAGTGTCCCCCTGGCCACTACTCTGTAGATGGTTTCAAACCTTGCCACCTATGTCCACGTGGCACCTACCAGCCTGAAGCTGGCCGAGCTTTGTGTTTCCAGTGCGGTGGAGGACTGAACACCAAGCATGATGGAGCTATTTCCTTCCAGGACTGTGATACCAAAGGTATGCTGTGCATTGTGAGTAGAGATCTGAGAATACACATGGTTCATTGCCAACCCCTGTTTTAGTGGATTCAGCATCCATTTCTGAGCAGTAGAACCCAGTTTTAAATTTGGTTAGCACTTAAGATGTCTGTATTACTATATTCTACAAATGCTATTGAAAATTTGAAAGTGCTATACAGATTGATGATGATGATGATGATGATGATGATGATGATGATGATGATGATGATGATGATGATGATGATGATGATGATGATGATGATGATGATGGTGATGATGATGGTGATGATGATGATGATGATGATGGGTTAATAAATAGGACACCTGCCTCATAAGAGTTTCATTTTGCAAAATTCATCTTGTATTTCAGATAAGAAAAATGTTATTATTGGGTACATAAACAATTAACTTCTAAATTCAGTGTCTATATTGTAAAGAAACAAGCAGAGATCTTATAATCATGTTTAACAGGCATTTCAATATGCTTACAGAATTAATCCTCAGCACGGTCTTCCTATTGTAATGTGTGGTGATGATTTTATTGGGAGTTTTATTGTGTGTAATTTTTAACTTTGGATAGTTATATGACTGGTTTTATGATGTTAGCTGCCCTGAGCAGGGATTATTTTTCCCTAGAGGGGCAGGATATAAGTGTTAATAATACATAATAAATAAATAAATAAATACACTGTTAGTAAAAGAGATGCCACCACCAAAATGCCAAGAAAAATTTTTCATTTACAATAACATTTACTGATCCTGGTGCCTGATTGGTGCCCAGATTGCTGATCCTTAACACTCTTTTTTTTCTGTTTAATGCGTAGTTCAGTGTTCCCCAGGTCATTATTATAACACCAGTGTCCATCGCTGCATCCGTTGTGCTATAGGCACATATCAGCCAGACTTCCGTCAGAACTACTGCATTACATGCCCTGGAAATACCACCACAGACTTTGATGGTTCAACCTCCGTATCACAGTGCAAAAGTATGCTTTGCTCTCTATAGCTTGGGCAGAATTTGGAAAGGAACTTCATGTCATTTTGTCACTCATTAGAATAGCTTCCATTTCTTTGGGTCTGTTGTTGTTTTTAACTCCCTATTGCTTTTCATTATGTCAAGTAGAAATGTTCCTGAACAACTCTGTGTCTGTTTGTCTGTCTATTCACAACACTGTATATACACAACACTTATATGCATATCCTTCTGTCTAGTTGCAGTGTCAAGGCCATGTCCTAAATTGCCCTTACCAACCAATTGCTTTTGGTTTCTCACTGATGTACCAGTAATCCTTGCATGTCTCTTTGCAGACCGTCAATGTGGAGGGGAGTTGGGTGAATACACTGGTTATATTGAGTCTCCCAACTACCCTGGCAACTACCCAGCAAATGTAGAGTGCACTTGGAATATCAACCCACCTCCAAAGCGCAAGATTCTCATAGTGGTGCCTGAAATCTTCCTGCCCTCTGAGGATGAATGTGGCGATGTCCTGGTTATGCGGAAAAACTGTAGGTAACCAAATGTTATGCTGGCAGTATGCTAAAAGCAAGGGGGTAGTGAGAACCACCCTAGAGTTGCCCTCCTGATTTCTGAGGATTGGAAACCGAGAGAGTAGCAAACTAGTGGTTTGTCATCTGCCAAGGTGATGGAAGGGAGGAATGCTGATTCATTGTATGGCTGAATGACTGAAAACCAAACTACAGAGTCACTAGCTTTGTGGAACCCAGTGACACACAGAATTGGTAGTAACATGATTATTCCCTGGCCATCTGCCATGGTAGTGCTGCAAACCAGTAGCATCTTCCTCCACTGAGCTGCTGCAATGTGCAGAGAGTAACATGCCTGGTATTTGGGGACAGTGGATTGCTGGGGTGTGTGTGTGTGTGTATGATTACAATTCTTCTGGAACTAGAACTCTCAGCATCCCTTAACCAGGGTGGACACTGGGTGGGAGATACAGTCCGGCAAAGGAATGTTTTTGAAATTCTGTGTTAATATTTCTAGTTTGGCAAACCTGATAACTTAATAATGCTGACATCCTATCCTATCCTATAAAGCTCTGATTCCCTGTGGGCTCAGAATGCAAGGTTTGTGCTCAGGGTGCAGCCACATTGACAAACAATGCAGGCAGTGCTGCAGGACTGCGACAAATTTGCATTGCTTTCCATTGACTATATAACATACAAGCCAGAGATTTTGGCCTTAATATGCAGTGTTTTCTACCACTGCTGGGATTTCTACTTTCCCCCCTAGTTAATGCATCTGCATCAGTTCAATTGGTATGATTACTTGAGCTTATTTGGAGATATTTTTAGCTTTAAATTTAAAGCCACTTCACCTGGATACAACACTATTGAGAGAGGACTGGCAGTGGGGATATTGGGGACATTTAAATATTCTCATCTCCAAACCTAGTTGCTGAGTCTGCTTGTTTTCATCTTGTCTTCTGCTCTGTTCCTATTGCAATGGCAACTTGGAGATCAAAGGAGAAAAAAGGCAAGGAGTCAGCAAAGAGAGAGGAGGAATTGCTAGTCAGCCCTTGTTTGCAGCTTATCAAGGAAGCTCTGATGTAGCCATGCCTCCTGCAAATCAAGATGACTACAGCAGAACTATCTTAATAAGCTACAAACAAGGTCAGTTGCCAATTCTCTCTCTCTCTGCTGGTTCCTTTGTGGTCAATTAAAGCAGATCCATCCAGGGAAACCTGCTTTCCCTGGCAACTTCACAGCAGAGCCATTTACATTTTTCCTGCTGTGTAGTTGCACCTTTACTTTGATTTCATTGGTATATGGACTTCAGCAATGCCAGAAAAAAGGAAGCAGAAAGAGTCCTGATAGATTGCTCAAAGAGATTAGTCCTTGCTCTGCCATCCCAGAATGTTCTAATGCAATTCACTTGGAGATGCAGGTTGTATATTATTGTAACCAATACATGGGTTTGGTTCTTCTTTCTTATACAGCTTCTCCTTCTTCCATCACAACCTATGAAACATGTCAAACCTACGAGAGGCCCATAGCCTTCACAGCTAGGTCCCGGAAACTATGGATCAATTTTAAAACTAGTGAAGCAAACAGTGCCAGAGGCTTCCAGATCCCCTATGTCACTTATGATGGTAAGTAGGAGGAAGACTGGGCTGCAGATAAATGTACTGCTTACTCCTCAACAGAGATCCTTCAGTGAAAGGGAAAAACTTCAGGAGAACTGGAGCTGGCTAACAGCTCTTGGCTCTGCTTTTTAGCATCATGTTGCCATCCATTCTTCATCTGAAGCTGAGGAGTATTAATACCTTTGAAGCCTAAGCACATGCAGTGTTGTGTATATAGGTTTTTATGGGTATCCATGTGTACACAGGGCTAGGAAGATGTTTTTATCTTCCTGACTTGTGCTAGATCTAGCTGTCAGTGTGAAGACAAAGAGAAGAAAAATGTCTCTAATTTAAATGTCTTCCTTTAATTGTCCAGTAAGAAAGAAACTGAACTGGTATTTCACTTACAGCATCCTTAGCCATTTCAAAAAGTGGAAGTCTGGGCACTCAAAGACTTTGGGACAGAGGGGAGAATATGCTATTACAAAAAAGATCATTGAACAAACTCTTCAGAGTAACATAGTCATTTTTCATAGCTAAAGTACTTTATGATCATTGGCTGTCTTTCTTTCCTTATTGCCACCTTGATTTCCCACTCCACCTCAACAATACAGAGGATTATGAACAACTGGTAGAAGACATTGTACGGGATGGCAGGCTATATGCATCTGAAAACCATCAAGAAATACTGAAGGTGAGGCTACTTTCTTGATTATTAGGGTGGGACATTACTCATATGCCTGTAGAGTATGTGTTTAAGATCTTTTTACAGTTTCTGTTAATCACACATATGGGTTTTTCACTCCTGCAGGAGAGACTCCATCAGAAATTTCTAGAGCTTTAAGCAGAAAAAAGTACTAGGGTACCTCTCACACACTGTGCATACCCTGGAGCTGTGCAGATAACCACCAGTTCCTTTTAGCCACCACTAGGATAGGGTGCTTCATGAGTCACTAGAGCTTAATTGCCTTATCTGTCTTTTTCCTTCTTCACTGTTCGTCCATCATTTTCACCATTTGTCTCTGTTCCTTCTTTAACTCCTTGTCTATTAAACATTTTTTAAAAAATCACCTCATGGATTAGTTTGAACCTTCTCACTCACTGAACCTTCCCACTTTTTATGGATACTATGCAACCTTTCTAAAGTGTGTCAAATGTCTGAATAAAATACCCATCACAGATGTCCAATCAAGGTGTCTGTATTGTCTTGATGAGGAACATCAACCAGTTTTGTCAACACAGCTCTTAAGTTTACAAAAGTCTAATTTAAGAACCATCAGTCCAGACTGTGGTCTTTCTTTTGGAGGAAATCTCTCAGGATTTTGGATTCTTCATCTAAGTTTACTGCCCAACCAAGGGGAAAAACTGGTGGAGCTGTTTTAAGACAGCCCCAATTTTAACTTTGGAATCAGATCCCTCCACTATGTATCCGAATGCATTTAAGGAAACCAACACACAACAGCAATCTGGAGACACTCAGCCTACACCTTCAACTTCAAAATCATCACATACACGTGCAAAAAAGAAAACATATTCTAAAGAATATGCAGCCCAAAACTAGTACTTCATAATACTTTCACAGACTAACACGGCTACTACTTCAGAAACTTTGTAAAAAACATCCTTGGAAATTCCCAAATCCCAGTTAGACCATCAACCGTAGAGACCAACCCAACTTCAGGAAGACCTTGATTGTCATGGTTTGCATAAGAGGGCGAACTGAATTTCCAGACCCATTTTTGTTTTGCCTGTATACAGCAAGACTCCTGTCTGGTTCTGAGAAATGTCACGAGTATATGGCAACTTTCTCCAACACACCGTGAAATCAGAACAGGAGAATCAATCAGAACTCCCAAAAAATTAACTCTCAACAATGCTCCTCAATGGAATTGACATTCATCAAAAATACTGTTGCATTCCCAACCACCGAGTAAAAGGGATAAAAATCACCCAGCCCCTAGATCAAGGATTCTCAACCTGTGGCACCATTTCATATGGGGCCCCCACTGCCTCCACCACATACAGAAGTACCATATGGTGGAGGAAGGGCAAAATGGCCATCTGGCCCCCAAAGCTGTCTGAGGGAGAGTCACCTGGCCCCTGGCTTTAAAAGGTTGAGAACTCCTGCCCTAGATTAACCACATTGCCAGGTTATCTATGGTTCCCCTACTCTACTATTTCCAAGGGCAAGATTAGCTTTTTAACCCATTCACAGGTTCAACATAGACCTTGCCAGCCCATCATTATAAGGAAACATGGTGGGATCCACCTCACTTTGGCTACCTGGCTCAGTCAGTTCCATTCTCCTGTTCCGATTCCAAGGTGTCTTGGAAAGGAGAAAGTTGTTTCATACTTGTGACATCTCACAGGACCAGATAAAATAACAGCAACAACACTCCCTCTTTTAATCCACTTTCTTTTAATTTTTGTAGTATTTTAAATTGGGTTTTTATGGCTGTAGTTTTAATGCTTTTTTATATTGTTGTATTGTTTTAATGCTGTGAGCCACCCTGAGTCATTTTGAGTTGGGCTGCTATATAAATTGGAAATTAAGATTAAATTAAAAATAAGAGTCTGGTCTGGCCATATACAGGCAAAATGGAGGGGGAGCCAGTTCATCCCCTGGTGCAAACCATGTCTTATTTCTCTGGTATTTCAATGCAGAATTTCTTGCTATATTCAAAATGACTTGGAGTGCACAAGACAAGGTGTTGGATCAACATGTGCTGATTCTGTTCTTAGCCTTGCCACAAAGGTGGCATTGACTTTCAGGGTGGTCATCTGTCCATCAAGGTAAACCCTTTGGACTTCATCTTTTGGTGCTGACTCTTGTCAGTACCCAGCACACTGACAGGAAGGTAGAAGAGAGTATTACAAGAGTGGGGAATGTGTCACTTTATTGGAGTATGTTGCCTAGAGCTGATGAGAGATGCAGTTCAATAATATGTAGATAGCCACACATTCACTGTCCTTGCCCTTAAAGTAATGCATCCATTCTTTTTGTTTTCCATGCAGGACAAGAAGCTGATCAAAGCATTCTTTGATGTACTGGCTCACCCACAGAACTATTTCAAGTACACAGAGAAGCATAAGGAGATGCTGCCACGTTCCTTTATCAAACTCCTCCGTTCCAAAGTTTCCAGCTTTCTCAGACCTTACAAATAGCCTCATGGCACTCTCACCAGCCTTTCAGGTTACTGGACAAATAAGAAAACTTTATCACACACATATTCCTATTTTTCCAATGACTTTTTTCCTCTCTAAAAATACAAATCCCCTCCCACTTCTCACTATGCAGATGACTCTAACCATTGGTCTTTCCTTGGCTTTTCTTCAAACCAAATATTCTGATGACTTTGTCCATGGAAGGAACCTGGCAGCCAAGAGGAACATAAACCCATCCCCTGAGCTTACCATAGTGGAGTCTCAGCCTGTGGAGATTACATGTCCCAGTAATTGATACACTCTTTGAAAGTGGCCTCTATTGGGATTTGTCACTCCAGGGCAGTTTCACCCTTCTCCCATATATGCGAATTAAGTGCAGCTCCTTGTGCTGCAGGTCAGTTGCCAAAGAGGTTACTGAGTACATTTCTCCACACTACTATCCGCTTCTAGAAAGAAACATTCCAGCTGTCATATCACACCTGTGCTTCTGGGATACAGGTGAAATGAGGGATATCGAGCTGCTGCTGAGCAAAGGTCCAGGTTAATTTTTTTATTTTATTTTTTGGTAAAGAACAAGTGGGGGGTGTAGGACAACTGGAATGCAGAGTTATGCCTTATTTATCAGACTCTTGTGCTTTTAAAGAAAAGAATAAATACATAAATAAATAAATCAACAAAGCACAATCTTGCAAAAAGGATCAGAGAGAAAAAATATAAATGGTCGGGGACAAGATTGTATAAAAAAAAGACATATCGCAGAAGAGTGAAAAGAAAATGGCCCATGTTTTGTGTAATGGCAAGTTTGGTTACTAGAAGAGCATTACTGAGTCTGACTTTTGCATTTGAAGAAAGCATGGCCTAGCCACATTCTGGTATGGAATAATGTCTGGAAAAAAGTGGGGGAGAGGTTGCTGAAAAGTAAGACTTTCCAATGTGCTTTCTCCTCCATTGGACATTTGTGTTGTGAGATTATACTCTTTATAAGCTCTGCCAAAGAGTAACTCAATGTCAAAAAAAAGTAAGCAGTGTGAAGGGCAGGAATGAATGAATGTTTGTGCACTAGGATGTTTTCCTTTCTACCTTTTTCATATTATTAAGTGCAATCATTTTGAGTTGTCTTTATATTATTTAGAGGGAAGGTTTTTTCTACTAGAAACTACAATATTTATACCTGCCTGAGAAAACAGAATGTATGTGTGTGCGTGTGCATGTGTTAAGAAAATGAAACAGAAAAGAATACAAACAAGAAAATGATGACTAAATGTGACTTAAGTTTTCAGCTCTTGTGATCTTTCATTTTCCTCACCACAGTAAATTCCAGAGTAAATCCAGAAAATTGAGCTCAATTATTCTGTAACTGATGAAGACATACAGGATATAAACTTTCTGGAAAGTACATTTTTGCCACAAGGAGCTCTTCAATTTGAATTGACATAATTCAAATATTACCAAAGGCACTTTTAGAATTTACACATACTGGAATCCACTTCCATGTTAAATTTTCCTACATATGCAGTGCCTAACCTTTACTATCTCAAATAAGTTAGCTTTGCCAGAAAAGGATATTTTGATGTATTCCATCCTGAGATCCTCCATTTGTATACTGAAGTGCAATAATTCCCTTTGTGAATGTTTTCCATTAAGCTCTGATTTCTAAAACCAAGAGACACTGGAACTCAGGTCTGCTGAGAGATCACCTCATCCACTGAAAGGCTCCTAATTCTTGAGTTGTAGCCAAGGATTCTCAGCAAGGAGGAACATGTTATTTGCTGTTGTTCAAAGGCACTCTTGTCTTCCCATACAGCCCAGTAACAGACACAAATTTTGGAATTAGCTGTGGTGAGTCCTGATCAATATTAAACCTACCCAGTGTGTTGTATACATCAATTCAAAATTCCCCTGCAACTGATCCATCACTGATCCATGTTCAAGTGCAAATACTAGTGGTCATGCCCTAACTCACAGTGGTATAATTGTTGCCTTTTCTGAGCCATGACCTGAAACTAACAATCAGAATTGTTACCTAAACAAGTCTGTGCATGGGTAAGATCACCTCTATTTGCTATACTGGTATTGATGCTTTTCTACTGGGATGTTAATAGTTTGCTATTTCTTCTGTTTAACCCTATAGCTAATGAACATTATTTCCATCAAATTTAGTGGGATTATTTTAGCAATAACACAGACACAACTTTTTTAGGACATATCCCATAAATCCTAACAGCTAAGACTTAGTATTCAGTGCTAATTTTATCAGATGCAGCTATTTTCTACCACATTAAAGCATTTGTTTATCAGTGAAGGGGTGGGTGGGGTGGGGGACAATATCAAAAGATTGTATGCTGTGGAGGAAGGTAAAGCAAGTAAGAAAAAAGAAGCTCTGAAAACAAACTTTGTGTTGAATTTGGCTTAGAATTTCTATCTTATATCTGTTTTGTCATAATTCAAATTTAGAAAATCTAAAGCAGTGGTTTCCAACCTTGGGGGGGGGCATGCCCCACCCCACCTAAGCATCTCTAAAATTCTGATTCCCACCCACCCCGTGACATATAATTCTTATTATTCAAAAAGTAAACTCTTATTCACATGGAGGAAGTCTAAAAGGCCATTAACTTGTTAATAACTCATTCTCGAATTCCCCCCCCCCTTTAAAAATCAAATTGCCCCCCTGTGTGGTGTGTGCCCCACGTTGGGAACCATGGATCTAAAGGTTTGGGAAGCTAAACAATTCATCATAGGAAATGTACTAAATTTAAACAGATGCAGTATTTATAACTGCAATGTGCAGTGTGCCACAATCTATTCCCTCCTGCAAAATAATGATTCAGTGGTCAAAAAGGTGTAGTCCATAAAGTTATTTGCACTTGATAAAAAATGTATCTGAACTTGTAAAAAGAAAAGTTTGCATTTCATATTGTCTTCTTTTTAATTATTAAATGAAATTTCTTGGTGTTGTGTTGATCTTTCAGATTTGGTCTCCATTCCTTTTTGTTGCTGTTGTAAATTTGTAATGCATTTACAACTTCTTGAATTTTTGTTCAGTTCTGCTCATTTACCTTTTCTCTCTCTTTCTTATTCCTCTTTGGAAACTGGCTTATCCTAGCAGCACACATCTAATAGATGCCAAGACTTACATGCTTTGTAGCTACAGCGTTTGTTCCACTTTGCTGTATCTCCCCTTTTGTTGTTGCTTGGTGACAGGTGATCACAAACTACACCATCCCAACTCATGAGCTGTCTAGCCACTTCACTGCTTCAGTTGTCAAGTTGCACTAGTCAGTAACAGACTCAACAGCATCAGTGGCAAACAAGTATAAAGATGGCAGAGAAAAGAGATGGGGCCTGGCTATGTATGCCTGCCTATTGTGCTGCTGTCATCTAGATGGAAAAGGGACCACTAGACTCCAGCATCTTCCATGAGAGAAGAAGCCTCATGAAAGCAAAGCTCATTTCCCTGTCTCAGTAGTTCCTGTTATATACCCAGGCTTAAGCAAAAAGGCAGAAATTGAAGGTGAGGGGTTGAAAAATGGAAGGGCGTTAGCCCTTTGGTTTCTGAGTCTGGACAGCAAAAGAAGTCTAGGTAGAAGTGGATGGCTGAAGGCAAGGAGTGGAAAGCAACAATCAAGGGAAGAGACATATTTCTTGAACTGTGGCAAATGACCACCAGCATGCAGAGCATGTGTGTCATTTGAAACCCCCTCTCCTGGTGCTAAATTGTTTGAGTTGTGACTCAATGCTAAACTGCCACACCACACATAAATAATACCTACCTACCTACTTACCTACCTACCTACCTACCTACATACATACATACATACATACATACATACATACATACATACAACCCAGTTTGGGAGATACAATCACATAGGGACTTACTGAAACATGAAGGGAGAAATCTAGTCAAAAGGTTGTTCCATAAATTGAGGCACACATTTCATCTGGAAGATCTCTTATTTGAGTTCCACTCTACAATGCAATGTATTTGTATGCTATGGGGTGTTGTTTTCTTTTCTGAACAGTCGCTAAGATGGCATGTTTTTAAAGAAAAATAAAAACTCCTCCTTATGCTTCTCTCACCTGGCAACATAATAGAAAAGAATGCACACATGATACCCTTGGAGAAGTGGATATAAATGGTTGAAATGAAATTTGCCAGTTTTTACAAACAAATTAATTCTGCACACAATCAGATATCCTCTTTCCTATCAGTAGCTGTATTATAGACATAAAAAAGGATTCCCCAATATCCAGTCTTTCTCTTAAAACTGAGTTTCAATGAGGTTCACAACAAAACTGTCTTTTTTATAAAAAAGTGCAGATAAAAGCACAAAGTTGTAATATTGACATGAATAAATTATACCGTTATAAATATGGCTGAATGAAAAGCTCTGTAGAAGTATTATCACTAAGGTACAGTACCTGTCCTCTTGGCATCCAAGTAGCGAGCCAGTTGCCAAAAGCTTGTCTGATAAAAAAAGAGTATTTAGTTAGGTAAAGGTAAAGGTTGCCCTAGCTCGAAAGCCAGTTGTGTCTGACTCTAGGGTTCAGTGCTCATCTCTGTTTATAGAGCCAGACATCTCCGTGGACATGTGGCAGGCATGACTAAACACCAGAGTGCACAGTCCCTATTTATCTACTTGCAATTTCTTACTTTCAAACTGCTAGGTTGGCAGGAGCTGGGACAGAGACGGGAGCTCGCTCCATCATGCAGCGCTTGGATCTCAAACTGCCTCCCAGTCATCAAGTTCCATTAAGCCACCGCAGTCCGCTACTGGATGTGTAGCATGGCTGTAATCATAATATTTGGCATTCATATGCCGTTACGTGTTTCTTGTTGCGTTTAGATTGAGGGACTATTCTTCAAAGGCTAAATAGAAAGGGAACCTTAAATCTGTGAGCAAAATCTCATTTGTTCTGTTGAGTGAGTGGCATTTGCTTTTTTGTTACATAAGAAAATGAACAAACTGACTTTTATGTGAGAATAAGATCGTGTATGTGTACATGCTCCAACACAATATCAAACCATTTCCTGGAGATCAGTATGATGGACATAGAACTGAGATTCCACTTCCATAAACCAGAGATTTTTAGAAGGTCTAAAGAATACATGGATACCCAATGTGGTTTTGTGGATAGAGCAACAGCCTAGATCTCACAAGATCTAGGTTTGAATCCTTGCTCAGCCATGGAAACATACTGGTGGAGTGGAACAAGTAAAGCCAACCCTTAAATATCTCACTGACATTGAAAGACCTATTAGAGTTGCTGTAAGTCAGTTCCAACTTGACAGCACACAATTGCAACAACAAAGAATACATGCTGTCAAGCTAATTCTGAATAGGTATCATGATCCTTACCACACTGTGTTGAAAGCACTTAGAAGTAGATTACCAATCCTTTCTAGTGGAAGACCAAAGCCCTGCTGCTTGCCTAAGACTGCAAGACTTCAGATCATTAAACATCCTCAGACACTTGTGGTCCAGAATCATAGAATCACTGACTTGGAACGGGCCTTTTAGGCCATTGAGTCCAATCCCCTGCTCAATGCAGGAATCCGAATCAAAACAATTATGACAAATGGTTGTCCAATTCTCTCTTGAATGCTTTCAGAGTTGGAGCGTTCACCACTTCTCAAGGCAGTTGGTTCCACTGTACACTATGCAGTACGTGGTTTCCTGTAGTTTCTGCCCTTTATTATGCTTCCTACAATCTGGTAGGTGATCTCCTCTGCCCGCCCCTGCCCCTCCATAGAAGTCAAAGAGGGATTCAAAATCTTCACCTCACCAGGCTTTTCAACCCAGAGTGTTGTATTAGCATGTAATCCCTCCCATTACAGGGCAAAAAGAACATTTTCCAAGACTGATTACAATGCACTGCCTTATTTTTGTACCAGTTTTGCCAGTGTGTCTAGAATAAATGTGTGTTGTATGTATGTGTGTGTGTTGAGCCAGTTTTCAAAACACCAGCTCTTGGTAGACATTTGGTGTTCATTTCTGGGGGTTGGAGGAAGGGGCCCTTATCTTGCAATCCTCAGTATATTTTTGGAACTCTTCAATGGCCATTATTATTATTATTATTATTATTATTATTATTATTATTATTATTATTATTATTATTATTATTATTATTATTATTATTATTATTATTATTATTATTATTATTATTATTATTATTATTATTATTATTATTATTATCATTATCATTATCATTATCATTATCATTATTATTATTATTATTATTATTAAATCATATTTATATGCCACCCTCCTCACGAGTGACTCAGGGCGGCTAACACTGCATTAGAAACAGCAATTAAAACACAAGATAAACATTAGAATTGAAAGATTATAAAGAGATTAATAGAGATTTAAAAGATTCACAAAGAGAAAGGGGAGGAGTCAAATAAGCCAACAGGCCAGGGTGACCATCTGGCCCGTACCCTATATCTTCCCCACCAGCCAGTTCTTAACTCCGTCTGGAGACTCAACTTGGTTGGCAGGAGGTTCCATAGGGCTGGAGTGGACACAGAGAAGGCCCTCCTTCTGGTGCTAGAGAGATGCACCTCTCTAGCTGATGGCACGACTAGAGAGTCTCTCTAGTCCGCTTTGGTGGGATGGACAGATGTCCTCAACCTGATGCGGTCTCTTAAGTATCCTAGCCCACTACCATGTAAGGCTTTAAAGGTAATAGCCCGCACCTTGAATCGCACTTGGAGGAATACTGGCAGCCACTGCAGTTCCCGGAACAATGGTGAGGCGCGAGCATAATGCCCGTACCCCACCACGACCCAAGCAGCCGCATTCTGGACCAGTTGCAGCCTCCGAATGGTCACAAAGGGCAGCCCATGTAGAGGACATTACAATAGTCAAGTCTGGAGGTGACCAAAGCGTGTGTGGTCATGAGCAAGGAATTGCCGCCCCTCCCCCTACACCCACAGCAACTGCCAGGGCAGAAGCCAGGGCAGGTTGAGGACATCACCACCCTTCCCCCTGACCCCCATCAACATATTGTAATGTAATGTATTGTTTGTAAGCTGCCCTGAGTCGCTACGGTGAGTGGGCGGCAATATAAATTTGAACTAATAAATAAATAATCCCAATCTAGGAGTGGGTGTAACTGGCGTATAACACGAAGTTGTGCAAAAGCCCTCCTGGCCACGACTACCACCTGCTCTTCAAGCAGGAGTCATGAATCCAGGAGGACCCCCAGATTATGCACTAGGTCTGTTTGGGGCAAAACTGCCCCATCCAGAACCAAATATGGTAACTCTCAAGATAACGCAGGATCCTTGACCCAGAGCCACTCAGTCTTGCCAGGATTCAGTTATAGCCAGTTGTCCCTCATCCAGACACAGGGCTCCTGTCATGGGATGTTGGTTATCTCAGCTGAACCACTCAGTAATACACACCACTAGTCTTTGTGGGGATGCTCAAGTGTGGAAAGGAAATGCTAACTTCTAACTCCCTTGATTTTCCCAGAGACACCCCTGGCCTCCTTGGGCAACCTTCAGCCAGGTGGGTTTGTTTGGAATAGGATCATCACCCTGACCTATCAAAATCTTAAGTAACCTAGGAGCCTGATTAGCCCTGGGTTTCCAGAAGGCTTTCTTCTGCTGCTGCTGTATCATAATCAGAATACTGTATTGGTAATCCTCATGGCGATCAGCCATGAACTGTTCTGAGAATATAATGCAGTAGCCTTTCATCTGCCTTCCACACCGCAGCGTGACACCCAGTGATGGGCTGCTACCGGTTCGGACTGGTTCGCCCGAACCGGTAGCGGCCATCTAGAGGGGATCGCCGGGGTGGTGGTGGTAAGCCCCCAGGTGACCGATTTGGTCGCCTCTCAGGCCGCCCTCTGGATGTGTATTTCCGGGCAGCCAAATGGCTGGCCGGAATTGCGCATGCGTCAAACCTCCATTTGATGCATGTGCACCAAAAAATAGACGTTTACATACGTCAAATGGAGGTTTGATGCATGTGCAGTTCCGGGCAGCCATTTTGGCTGCTCGGAAAAGGTGCAGAAGCGGAAGTGGCCTTTCCTCACTGGGCCAGGCTGGGCCGGGCCGCCGGGCCGCTGCTCCACTGCGACAGTTTGCTACTGTGGTGGTTTGCCGCAGCGGCAGTTTGCCGCTGCGGTTCCTGCCTGCCTGCCTAGTGTGTATTTTTATTTAATTTTTATTTATTTTTTATTTGGCTCTGCCCACAACATCATGACTTCATGGAATTGGCTCTACCCATGACATCATGATGTCATGACATTGGCTCCGCCCATGATGTCAGCTCCGCCCATGGTGGGGTAGTAAAATTTTTGACAGCCCAACACTGGTGACACCCCTACCACTGATCCTGTTCCGTGAGTCACTTTTTGGTTCTGAGCCTTTTTTGAACACAAAAGTCCTCATTGACCCCAGGCTAGTATAGATGAAGCTGTTGCCCTCGATCAAGATGGATCCAAGCGGGATTTAATCCATTTAGGCACCATTACCCTTCCCTGACTTCGGCGCCCAAGGCCCCTAGTCCTCAAGGTTTTCAGGTTAGTTAACCTCTGCCTGACACTCGGTTGTTGAGTTGCTGGCAGTATGGTCTACTCCAGTGGTCTGCAAATGTGGCTCTCCAGATGTTCTTGGACTTGAATTACCAGGAGCCCAAGTCAGCACTCCTGCTGATTGGGGCTTCTGGGAATTGGAAGTCCAAGAACATCTGGAGAGCCACATTTGCAGACCAAGGGTCTACTCTATTACCATAGCACTGCACCATGATGGCAAACCTTGGCACTCCAGCTGTTCTTGGACTTCCCAGTAGCCCAATAGCAGCAAACCCATTCATGTGGATTCACAGAGACTTGGGCTTCTGGGAACTGAAGTCCAAGAACAAACTGCGAGTGCCAGAGTAAACCCATCAGTGTGGATTTACAAAGACTGGAGGGCCAAGGTTCGCCATCACTGACATAACAGGATAACCTGGCCAGGGAGGCTGTAGAGGGGGGGAGAGGGGGTGCCAAGTGGAGCTGGGCGAGAGCTTTTCAGCTTCAGACCGACAGGAAGCGCTGCTGCTCCGGGTCTCCCTCCGCCCGCAGAAGGCGCTGAAGCGGGTTGAGTTTCCTGCGCCGTTGGGGTTGGGAGCGGCGTCGCTTCGCTTCGCTTCGCGGGGGCGAAGGTGCCTCGTCGGAGGAGACTCAGCCGCGGGTCTGGCGCGCCATGGAGTTGAGAGCCGAGCTTTTGAAGTCCATCTGGTACGCCTTCACCGCCCTGGACGCGGAGAAAAGCGGCAAAGTGTCCAAATCTCAGCTGAAAGTAAGGGGCTTTTCTTTTTTAAAGGGGGGGGGGGGGGTAGGGAGGTGTCTCTATGTTAAGGAGGCCGCAGGTTGCTTTGATTGCTGTCAGTTTGAAAACCCACGCGTCCACCCCCCCCCCCACCAGTGGAGGGGTTTGGAGAGGTGTTGGTGAAAGCGGGTGTGCAAAACGTGCAAAGGGGAATGACAAGCCAGGGAGCAAAGTTTGAATAATCTCGTAGCGCTCGAGATACTTGCAGTTGTAGTGACAACTTTACAAAGGGGGGGAGGAATCGCAAGACAGTTACTTTTTTTAAAAAAACAAAGTATATACTTTCCGGAGTTATATCTTCTGATCCTGTGATCATCCCCTCCGCTATTCTCTGTAGTCGCGTTTAATTACCCTGGATGGAGACGATGTGGGGGGGAAATTAAGAAAGTTATGCCTCCTTCCCGATTTGTTTCATCTGTCCCTTTCAAAGAGTCAGCTTTTTTAAAAAAAATAAGAAGGGTGGGGGAGAATAATTGGTTGCACCTATTAGACGGTTTCTGCACATAATAACTTTTGCTGATCTTAGCGGTGTCTCGCGTGTCTGTAAGAAGTTTTTTAGATCTTGTGCAAAGCCTCAGTCGTTGTAAAAACGGTTTCTTTTCCTTCCTTCCTTCCGTGGTAATCTGCGGTGCGAGCATACAGGAGTTTACCTCTAGCGTTTAACAAGAATCTCTTTCTTAGCTGGAGGGGGGGGGGTTAAAAGAATGTTCTGTTCCGCCCCAACTTTTAAGTTGCAACAAAGTGATGCTTTGATTAAAATCTATTTAGATGCTGGGACTTCTTTAACTGCAAGGGGGTTTATGGCTTTTTCTGGCAGGGTGGGAGGGGAAAACATAGTGCCTACTGTATAGGAATGCATGAAAGAAATATAGGGAAGAATATATTTGGTTAACCTTTGATGCAGATATTGATTGACGTCTTGGAAAATCAAAGCAAGCAGATACATGTAAGTGATAAAAGCCAAAGGTGGTTACATTCACTACTCTTGCCTGATGTAACGAGTCAATCAAGGCAATATTTTGTTTTTAGATATGTTAATCTTAGTTTTGCATGCTATTATATGCTAGTGGTGCATCTGACATGAATAAAGAAAGAAAAGGCAATATTAATTTGGTTCCTCCGGATCACTATTGAGTGTTTGGACAATGCTAAAGAAATGTAAGGGATGGCAGCAGTTGAGCATCCCACACTGTTCAGAGAAAATTACCCAATGCTACTATTCTTGGTTTTTGTAAGGTCATGCAACATTTTACACCCAGTTATGTGGAGTGTCAAGTGTGTTTTTTATCTTCTTACATAACTTCTAGTTAACATAGTTAAAAGTAGAGACATCACCTTGCAAACTAAAGTCCACATAGTCAAAGCAGTGGTATTTCCGGTAGTAATGTACAGTTGTGAGAGTTGGACCATAAGGAAAGCTGAGCGCAGAAGGATAGATGCCTTTGAAATGTGGTGCTGGAGGAGAGTTTTGAGAGTATCCTGGACAGCAAAGAGAACAAATAGGAAATCAACCCTGACTACTCCTTGGAAGGTCAAATATTGAAGATGAAGTTAAAGTACTTGGGGCATCAAATGAGAAGAGAGGATTCATTTGAGAAAGTCTTGATGCTGGGAAAGGTGGAGGGCAAAAGAAGAAGGGGGCAGCAGAGAATGAGATGGCTAGATGGCATTGTTGATGCAATGGGCACAGAGCTGGGTGGGCTGAGGAGGAGGGTAGGGGTGCCTGCCGTGCAGTGGTCCATGGGGTCACGAAGGGTTGGAATCGCCTGTGTGACTGAACAACAACAAAAATGTGGAGTGTCAAGTGTGCTTTTTATCTTCTTACATATCTTCTAGATAATTTACATACTGTACTTCTTTTTTTGCCTGCATTGAGGGTTGGGATAAAATGGAACTCCAGTGCCCCAAAGGTTTTTGTTTTTCTCCAAAAGCAATTTATAATTTACTGTTGCCAGATTGCAGACATCTAATGGATCCAGGTACAAAATTTCTGAGTTTGTTTCTAGCAGCCTGAGGATGTGTGCTCATCTTGCAGAAGCGTGGCTGTGTGTAGAGGGTGGAAAGCAAAACCAACAGAATTGAGCCATCACATCGGCATTACATCATTGTTTCTTCATGGAGTCTTGCTGACAGCAAAGAGACCAAAGGTTCTGTATGCTTGCGTTGGCACTTTCCAGTCCACTTTCCAGTATTTGATCTCAAATACTATTGAAATGAAGGAAATAGATTGGCTGCCCGTGGGGTAGAGTAGGATGTTGATGTGTCTCTAAGCAGGGGTGCCCAAACTACGGCCCATGGGCCAGATCTGGCCCTTGACACCCATTCATCCAGTCCTCGTTGCTCCCAGAAGCAGAAGTAAAACACACATTTTACTTCCGCTTCTGGGAGCAATGAGGGTGGAGTGGGCCAGATGAATTGGCACTTGGGGCCGGATCCAGCCCACAGGCCATAGTTTGGGCACCCCTGGTTTAAGCAGAGAAAATAGCAGCCTAAAGTCTATCTAATCCTGTTGCAAAACATATCTGTTGCAAAACAGATTACAAGGTACATTTTACTTCTGCTACCAGTGGGAGGAACCACGTGACCGGCCTGCTGAGCCACGTGACTGGCCTGTGGCCTGAAAAGTTTGGGCACCCCTGCTTTAAGACCTACGTTTAGACATACACACTTGAGAAATAACTTCTCCTTCCCCAAACCAGTGCATTTAAACTCAAGAGGGCCTCTACAGGAGAACCCAAAATGTTTTTCGATTCAGACCTTACCCTAAGATTAGTGGCCTGCCTCACACACCCTGTACACTGAACAGTGACTGCAGTTTTTCTTTTATATGGCATAATAATTTGCTATGATTATCAACACAAATCCGTTTGCATCTCTTCTTAAGCACTGAGCTTTCTGCTTTTGGTTTGCAATACAAAGAGCCATTTGTCTGCTGTTGCTCTCCTTTTTTCATTTTTAGAATTGCATTGTTTTTTAGAATTGATTTGCACCATACTGGATGCAATTTTGTTGTAACCAGCAAACTGTAAAGCATACAATACTAGCAAAATTGATTATTTTAAAAGGAAATTTTATTTTTATTTTTAGCAACTACACATGTGAACTCAAGTTGCTAATAGCCTTAATTGTGCCATAACTGCTTTGCATCAAAGAGTGTTTCTGACCAATGGTACAGAGTTCTATGAGCAAAGTCATGAGACTAAGGACCCCTTTGGAGTCATATTGCTTAAAATAAGGGATTCATATTATAGAACACGTTATTTTATGTAATAGATATTTTAATAAAATAAATGACATGGCACATCTGTAACTAGCAGAGAGGCATCATGTCTTTAACTATGCATGACTGCAGGGAAGCAGTCAAAGTAACTGGGTAAAAGCCAGATTGCCAGTTCTCATTTTTATTTAGAAATAAGTCTGCTTATCTTGAATTCCACTGGAACTACAAAGTGTGTAGACACGTTTCACTTGCTTTTTGTAATGAATTACCTTGCTTCACTTTTTCAGTGTATTTAGCCAGTGAATGAAGGTGCAAACAGTGAATGGGCCATACACTGATAATTTCCAGGTTTATTCATAAGCCATTGGAGAGGGGTTTACACCCCAGTGGAGATGTGATTTTTGCCTCATGGAAAACAATCCCAACATTCAAGATATTGCAACCTGCACAGTCCCAGGGCACCTGCAGAAGAAGGGAATGGTGAATCACTTCTGTGTGTTCTCTACCTAGAAAACCCAGGAAAGGGTCACTGTAGTGTAAATCATAATTGCCTTAATGACATGCTATCATCACCACCATCATTAATGCTTAGGCAGCAAAGGAAATATTTTGTAACTATGCTAGCTCAAGTTTTATTTCATACCAACGTGTATGATTTTTTATTTATTGTTGTTATAAAAACATTGCTCTGCCAGTACATATAAAACACTTCTTTTTCCTTCCCATCTTTCTAAAAGAGCCTGTGGTCGTGGCTATGAAAACATGGGCAAGGCCTGCAGAGAATATCAATTTTGCTGGTACGAATTGATCAATAGTGTATAAAAGTCTGGCAGCGTGACCCAATATTATTATTTAATATCCTCCATCCCTATACAGTACTTGTGTTGAAATGTAAATTCATTAGGGTGACTGTGTGATTGATGGCTGAAGAGGTAAAAGAGAGACAAGGAAGGAACCGACCGTTTCAGCTGTAGGTGCAAGCATTTGTGGTGTAATATGTCTATCCATTCAATAATAATGGTATGCCATACTGACTTATGCTGACCTTTCCAGGGATTTCCAGGTAGAGAATACTCAGGGGTGGTTTACTGTTCCCTTTTTCTGGGGGTCTATGCAGCTTGCCCAAAGTCATCCAGGCTGGCTCTTCTCCCAGGAGGAACAGTTGGGAATCAAACTCCCAAACTCTGGCATCCAAATACCTAAACCACTGAGTTATCAAGCCAGCCAATTTATGAAAAACTGGGGAGGGGCGTAGACCAGGGGTGGCCAACCTTAGTGCTCCAGGTGTTCTTGGACTTGAATTCCCAGAAGCCCTCACCATCAGGTGTGCTTACTTGGGCTTCTGATAATTGAAGTCCAAGAACACTTGGAGCTTCAAGGTTGACCACCCCTAGGCTAGACCAACTATATAAATTTATCAGTGACCCTGTCCTCTATTCAGCCTGGTAGGTCACATGCCTAGGCCTTATCAACCATCTGCTGCAAAATCTTACCAAAAATAATAAACCAGTTCTGTGGTTCTTCCCATGTATGAGAATATTTCAACTCACCCTGAAGAATTTTCTTCTGCTGGTCTTTAATTATGATTTGACTTGGAGGGGAAAAACCATACCTACCACTGTCAGGAATATGTGAACTTCCTACTTCCCTGCCCTCCCCAATTTTCCACCCTTTCTTATGTGACAGGCAGAAATGCAGTAAGTGACCATTTTCTGAACATTGTGAGGTAGTAGGGAAGGGTGCTACACTGGTTCACTTGCCATGCAGCTGCTTAAAACAGGGGTGCCCAAACTTTTCAGGCCATGGGCCAGTCATGTGGTTCCTCCCACCAGAAGCAGAAGTAAAACACGCCTTGCAATCTGTTTTGTAAAAGATACGTTTTGCAACAGGATGAGATAGATTTTAGGCTGCCATTTTCTCTGCTTAAAGTTTAAACAGAGAAAATGGCAGCCTAAAATCTATCTCATTCCAGCCCCTGATGCCAGCCCAGATCCAGCCCCTGATGCCAATTCATCAGGCCCACGCTACCCTCATCACTCCCAGAAGCAGAAGTAAAATGCAGACAGGTGTGTTTTACTTCTGCTTCCAGGAGTGACGAGAGCAGTGTGGTCCAGATGAATCGCTATTGGGGGCTGGATCTGGCCCACGGGTCATAGTTTGGGTACCTGCTAAGAAGTGATTGTTTGAAGTATTCAGACACATCTGCCGGGACTTTGTGGGGTGTTTGTTTTCATCAAGGGCTGTAAAACTGTGCTGTGTGGCTCACAGTTATTTTTCCTGTGTGTATGCAGAAGTTGATGGCTCTCGTGTTAAAGGCGCAATTTTTTGTTCTCTTTAGTTGTACACAGTTCTTGCTTCTGTAGAAATGAATGCTCTTAAGTGGAACCATGTAATTTTAAAGTCAGCGTTTGCAAGTAAAAACTTCTGCAACTTGGCAGATAGCCTTGGAATTCAAGTATGGACATAGCTTGTTGCAGAATAAACTTGGAGTTAAGGGCCATGATTCCCTCCTATGAGTCCTATAAGATTGATTGCTTAAGTGCTGGGAAGAGTGGATTGTAGTTACGCAAGCAGCCTTTTGGATGTGGCAAAATATTGCCAACCTAATAATAATAGTCTTCTATAAAGTCTGTTCAAATTTATGGTGACCCTATCCAGAGATTTCTAGGTATAAAGTATTCAGAAATGGTTTACCATTGTAGGTCATTCTGGGACTGTGTAGACTACATAAACTGGCTTTTCTCCCAAGAAGCACAACAGGCAATCAAACTCTTGAACTCTGGCTCTGAAGCTGGGTACCCAACTCACTGAACCATCTGGTCAGCTGTTGCCAAACTGCCCAATTTATTTTGTTGCAAAGTAAGATTATGAATACTGTACTAGCTTTAATTGGCCTTTAGCATGGTTGCAGGAAAGAAAGTTCTAGAAGTCTTGATCAAGGTTGAGTAAATGTAAAACTGTGCCTTTTTAAAAACAAAGAATGTTTTTTATTTATTTTACTGCCAAACCAAACTCTTAGTGTCACATAACTATGTAAACTTGTGGGCCATAAAGCCATGGCTTTAAGATGGAGAATGTAGTTCATTTGTGACTGGTGATGATTTTCTGATGAATGACAGGGAACAAGCATAAGATATGTTACTGCGTCATGCTCTGTGTAAGAAACTGCCTTTGGTTAAATTGAACCATTTTTCTATCTATTTTAGAGGCTCCCTAATGTGGGCCCATAGACTATAGACCTTTCTGGAGCTCTAGACCTTTCTGGAGCTATAGTCCATGGTTTGAGAACTATGAATATAGACCAGTATTGACCACCATTACTGACAAGTGCTCCAGGGTCTCAGAAAGTGGTTTCTCGCTTGCATTGTCTCCTACATGATTGACTTCTAACTGGAGATGGCAAGAACATGTTTTCTGCATATAGAAACCTATGCTTTGTGAGTAAAATAAGGTGCTTTCATCTCCTTCCCAAAACTGATTGGGGACATTGTCTGTGACATTTCAACTGGATTAACTTGATATCCTCTTCCCACTTCGAGATACAAACCCATTTGCAGTGTAAGCATTAGAGTGGGCCTGTGTGTGAACACATACACGGATGTCTGTTTGGGTGGGTGCCTGCATGTGCACACCCACATAGCATGGCTTTCTTCAATCTGGTATTTTTCATCAGTGTTTCCATGCAGGTTTGAGCACCAAATGCTTTCATTTTTACAAATGTGTACTTTTAAACTCCCTACAGTCTGCTTATCTCCAGAGCCTTTTTTTAACTGAATAATTCAAAGCCTTTAAAGCAGGTGTGCCCAAACTATGGCCCGTGGGCCAGATCTGGCACCTGATGCCAATTAATCCAGCCCACGAAGCCCTTTTTGCTCCTGGGAGCAGAAGTAAAACATGCCCGTGCAGCTACATGGGCCGGATTAATTGGCATCGGGAGCTAGATCCGGCCCATGGGCAGTAGTGACCGTCCCCCCTGAACCACTTGACCGGCCTGCAGCCCAAAAAGTTTTGGCACCCCTGCTTTAAAGCTTTATAGTAAAATATAAACCCAAACAATTGTGTGGGATGGCATTTGTGGCTTCCTGTACTGTTTAGTAATTTTTGTTTAGCAAGCACAGAACATGCTGCTGCAGTTTGTTCTTATGCTTTCCTTGTTGCAACAAGACAATTCTTACCTGCTTTGTACTTTCTGTCTTTTTAAAATCAATTTTGCAACTTGTTTACTTAACATTTCTTATCTAACCTATCATTTATTTTAAAGCTTAAGCATTTTACCCTTGGCAAAATCATAGTGGAAAAGTAAAATGAATTTAGGCTCCCAACAATCTTAGGCTGCTATTACATGTTTTAATATATTGTTAACTATATTAACACATGGTTGAAAGAAAAAGTTTAGTCAGTTTTTTGTTGTTGTTCAGTTGCACAGTCGACTCCAACCCTTTGTGTCCCATGGACTATTCCCCACCAGGCACTTCTGTCCTCCACCATCTTCCTTAACCTGCCCAGCTCTGTGCCCATTGTGTCTACAATACCATCTATCCATCTCATTTTCTGCCACCCCCTTCATCTTTTGCCCTCCACCTTTCCCAGCATCAAGGCTTTCTCAAGTAAATCCTCTCTTCTCATTTGATGTCCAAAGTACTTTAGCTTCATCTTTACTATTTGACCTTCTAAGGAGCAGTCAGGGTTGATTTCTTCTAAGATCTATCTATCTGTTCTCCTTGCTGTCCAAGGTACTCTCAAAACTCTCCTCCAACATCACATTTCAAAGGCCAGTATTCTTCTGCGCTCAGCTTTCCTTATGGTCCAGCTCTCACAACCATACATTACCACCGGAAATACCATTGCTTTGACTATGCGGATTTTAGTTTGTAAAGTGATGTCTCTACTTTCAACTGTGTTCTGCAGGTTTCTCATAGCTTATCTCCCAAGAATTAGTCACCTTTTTATTTCATGGCTGCAATCACCATCTGCAGTGATCTTGGATCCTAAGAAAGGAAAATCTGTCACTGCTTCTGCTTCATCCCCATCCAATTTCCAGGGACTGATAGGACCTGTTGCCACTATCTTGGTTTTCTTGATGTTGAGTCTCAAGCCAGTTTATATATATGTGTCATATATATAAGCAGCCGGGAGTTTGAGGGTGGGCAAACTGTTAACTCAGGGTGGGCAACGGCCAACCTGGCCACCCCCTGGCTACGGCCCTGTTTTGCATTCTCTTCTTTCAACCAATCCAGGAGTTTCTTTAGGTCTTCCTCACTTTCTGCCATTAGGGTAGTATCATCTGCATATCTCAAATTGTTGATGTTTCTCCCAGCAATTTTGATTCAAACTTGTGATTCGTCCACCCCTGCATTGCGCATTATGTGCTCTGTGTATAAGTTGAATAAGCAGGGTGACAAAATGTAGCCTTTCTTACTCCTTTTCCTATTCCAAACCACTCCGTCATTCCGTATTCTGTCCTAACTGTTGCTTCTTGACTCATGTACAGATTTCTCATGAGGCATATAAAGTGTTCTGGTATTAGTCAGTTTAGCTGTACAAATTATAGCTGTAGCTTGCTTATTAATTATAACTTTACATGTGCAAGAACATAGCAATTCTGAAGGCTCTAATAACTGCTCTAAAATGCATGCTCTTTACTAATAGGCAGAGTGTGTAACAACAACGTGTGTCAAGTCAATTCTGACTTATGGTGACTCTTTTCAAGGTTTATTGGGTAAAGAATACAGTCATACCTTGCATAACGAATTTAATTCGTTCTGCAAGGCTGCTCGCTATGCGAGTTTTTCGCTATGCGAGTCAGACTCACAACGAATTTTTTGCTATGCGAGTCGGACTTTCCCTATGGAAAAACGCTATGCGAGTTTTCCCTATAGAAATGCTCGTTATGCGAGTTTTTCCATAGGGAAAAGTCTGATTCGCATAGCGAAAAATTTGTTATGCGAGTCTGACTGCTTAGCAAAAAACTTGCTCGTTATGCGAGTTTTTTGCTAAGCGAAACGCTCGTTATGCGAGGTTTGACTGTACTTAGAAAGTGGTTTACCATTCCTTTCTCCCAGAAGTGTCCTGGGACTTTACAGCTTGCCCATGTCCACACAGACTGGCTCTTGTGGGATTCACAGTAGAGAACTGAATTTCCAACTCTCCGGCTCTGCCAGAATATATCATCATCTTGGGAAGGCCTTCTTTCTTTTCCCATGTTCTAAAATCTGCTTGCTATCTATTAACATGTACAGCACTAAGTAATCATATAAACATAAAATTGCAACCCAATTACTTGATGAATTTAATGCTGTAGGTTTGCTGTTAACTTGAGTATGTGCCTAGCTCTTTTAAACTGTAATATCTCAGGCCCAACCTTACCATTAAGCAGAGTGAAGTAACTGCCTCAGAGAGTGGATATGGGCTACAGTAGCAGCTGCTCTATTCATTCCTCCTGAGCCACACAACTATTCTTTTCTGTTGGAAGAGAAAACTACATGTCTTTCACAGTTTATCCTGCTTCTCCCTAAGCTGCCCTCAGGTGTAATGGAAAAACCATCCTGTCATCAGGGGTGAAAGAAGATTCAGCTGCCTGCCTGGTCAGCCTCCATATATGGAAGTATGTAGTGTGAAAGAGAAAGAAAGAAAGTCAGAGTCAGTGTTTTTCTTCACTACAGGAAGTAGGCCACCCTTGTGCTTCTTATTTTGGGCCACATGTCAATTTCTTATGCATTCTGGGCACTGAGGAATGTGAGAAATTGTTTAGTCAGGAGCTTTTATGTAAAGTAGTAACAATGTGATGGTTGCAAGGAATACTGTTTCCCTACCCCACAACAAAGGGACCCCTTGGCTGTGTTCACCATTGCCTTCCTCCAGTCTAGTTCTTTTGCTTTCAAGAGAAGAGAAGGCAGTGTAAAAAGTCTGTGCACTTGTGACTCACATGTCACCAAAAGAAGATATCACTCTGATAATTTTTGACATTTGTCATAAACTAGAGTAAGCCAGTATGGTAAATGTGCTGGGAATGGTGTGGTGCAATTGCATAATCTGTCATGTGATTCTGATTGCCAGCATTGCACATTGTGTTATTGAAAGTACTTTGTGGATATAACTTCCAACTTGGTGCATTTGTAACTACTGTGGGCGTAACATCAAGTTATGCCTGCATACCTAGCGAAAGAATCTTGTCATATAAGATATAGGACAGTGGTGGTGAATCTATGGCACGTGTGCCAGAGGGGGCACTCAGAGCCCACTCTGTGAGCACGCCATTGCCCCAGCACAGAGTTCACCCCGCACCTCTGCCCAGCAACCCAATGGGAGCTCTTTCTCCCTCCCCCCAGCACAGAGTTTGCTGCACTTTTCTCTGTAACACGGATGGCAGCCTGTTGCATTTGAATACTCAGTCTCTAAAAGGTTCACCATTACTGATATAGGACATAAATATTATATAGAGTACAGTACAGTATATAGGTTTCTATAGAATGGACAACAGGTTATATATTACTATAGACTTTCAAGTTCAAGCCATCAGATTATTGAGCTGAATGTAGAGATTCTAACTAAATACTGTAGTTGAAAGTTGAGATGCCAAGTAAAAATCTGAGGATATTATAATATTCAGACGCCTAATTAAATCTGCCTCTTTGTGGCTTCTGAACAGAGACAGGAGTCAGATCAACCTGTCCAGAGCTACAGAGCTGGTGGCAGAAGAAAGTTGCTTTGCCTAACCTTTCAAGTTATAGTATTTAATCTTAGGCTTTGGTGACTCTTTTTTGTTGATCACAAACTATTATGTTTTTTCATTTTCCTCTCTATATTTTCAAAAAATAATTAGCAATTACAAAGTAGGAAGGAGAGTAAGAAGATAAAAGCAGCATTGTTCTGGGTGGGCCCTTCCTCCTAGGTTTTTGAGTCTCATTAGTACTATTCTTTGTTAGACGAAGGGGTCTGGAGATTTTGGCTTTGCTCAGTAGACAACCATTCTCTCTGCTTGCCACTGCTTCTCCCTTTCCCTTGCTGTGTGCTTGAAACTGTGTAGGCAATTGGAGAAAAGATCTCACATTGTGCTGACTTTGGAAATGATCCAGAATTTATCAATTGAAGGGAACCACACAGCCCATCCCCAGTGTGAAAAGTGATTGGAATCTAGCTCATCATATGTTGAATTTGGGAGTGGACAATTTGATGCATTCCAACACTCAATATAAAATATTCTTGATTTTTCTTTTCCTGCAATTTTGTAATGAATCTAGGAAAGTGGATCTTTGTCCTGCTATGCATCCTGCCTTGCCTTGCCAGTCCATTTACAGTGGACTTATTAAGAGGCAGGTCATTAGAACTGTGGCAGGGATGTGGTCAATAGAAAATGTCTTTCCCTTAATTTGGAGGCATCCTCTATTGGAAGTGCAGTGTAGTCAGAGTCTTCCATGTGAAATGCTAGTCTCTCTCTGTGTGTGCATATGCATGCTGAAAATGTTGTCTATTTTTATTTCCTTCTCTACTACCACCTCTAGTCCCAGGGAATTTTGTTGTGAGTCATCGGCACTTTACAGGAAAAAGACTCACACCAATTTTTAGTAGAAAAAGGAGGCACCATGGCAAATAGTTTATGTTCTTGTTCTAATCTAGTAATGGAAGCATGGTTGGCTACAGGTCAGTGATGGTGAACCTTGGTACTCCAGGTGTTCTTAGACTTGAAATACCAGAAGCCCATGTCATCACTCCTGTTGATCAGGGCTTCTGGGAACTGAAGTTCAAGAACACCTGGAGTACCAAGGTTCACCATCATGCTATAGGTTAGTGTTTCCCAAATGCTGGTGTTTGGACCAATTCCCAGAAGCTTAAGTCATTTCCCCAAAGCACTGATCAGCCAATGTACTGACTTAGGCTTCTGGGAATTGAAGTCCACCTGTGGGCTGTATACCCCTTGTTGGGAACCACTGCTATAGGTGATGCCACTGTCTTGTCAAGGGATAAGACTTAACATGTGGTTTGCTGCAGATGTCTCACCATTGAGAATTCAACATATTTCTTAGGTAAAGTATCATGTATGTGTAAGAGATAGCACCATTAGAACTGTAAATAGAAACTACAGTATAGGATTTCAAAAACATGAAAATTATTGAATGTTCTAGAATGCTACAAATACTCAAAGTAAACCTGAAAATAAATCCATCATCTAGCAAAGCTCAAAGATAAAAGACTAGATGCAGAGATGATATAATGAGAACTGTAGCAGGTAATGCAAGCCTGTGCAAGTCTACTCAGAAACAAATCCCATTGTGTTCACTAGATATGATGAGCCTTGATAAACCTGTCCTGTGAATGTACCTTGAAGGAGGTTATCTTATCTTCTAAATTATCTGTAATGACCTGTCTGAGACTGTCTTGGGACACAAAAGTTCTATTTAATACATTTTGTTAATCTCAGAACTCTTGATAGACAGATTGCTCTTTTTGGCTTCTTCTATAATGAGGATCATCATATCTGTTTTTAACCACAAATGTGTGCTCTGACAATCTCTGTTTTCTGCCTGCAACCAGTGCAGGAACATTTATTTAGAAGTAAGACAAGCACTGCAACAGAAAAAATGCCTCAGGCTGCTACTGAAGCTGCCTGATAATAGGCTTCAGATGAAAGAAGAGAGGTAGTGTGGTATTACTAGGAAGCAAGATTCAAAGAAATCTAGTGGAAGATGTTCTTAACTGGATGCAGCTGATTCTTGCTTAGGAGCTGGGGCTGAAACTGGTAGAAAATGTGATTAAATAGCTATTCTTCTCTGTGCCACAGTAACCAAACATCATGCTGGGGTTGAGGTTCTATTTCTGCATGCCACTGGTTTCTTTTGGTTCCTATTTACAAATGGGAACTGAGATGAAGCAAGTGAGCTTTCCAAGGAGTCTGTGGCAGAGATAACATGTGCCCAGCGGTTGTAAATCCAGGAAATAAACACTCCTGTGCTCCTTAGTCTGCCATAGAAAAGACATGACATTTTAATTAGACATCTTTCCAGTTCTCATATGTTATCTCTACTATTAAAGGAAGATATAGCTGAAGATCTCAACCTCTCTTACATCACTTGGAATACCCTGAATAGGTTGAGGGTTGGAGTCCCTAAATGCAAGACCAACATGCTCAAGTGGGTGCTGCTGGCAGACAACAACACAAGGTGTGAATGTGGAGACACACAGAATCTGGCTCATTTACGGGTCTGCTGATTGCTGCCAGAGACATTTAGGACTTGAGTTTGGGCAATGACAAAGTGAAGAAAGTGGCTTCATTTTGGCAGTCCCTTGTTTGATCAGGACACAAAAGAAGAAGAATCTCTACTCTAGACTCCTTGTATGGTATTTGGAAACTCACTGCTTAACCTCAGTTTCCCATCTGTAAAATAGAAAGAATTGTAACCTATATTACATGAAGATTTAAAAAAGGGGAAATATGGGAAGAACTCACTCTGCACAGCTGTTGCAAGGGTAAAATATTTTCACTCCATATGTGGTTCACTTCTGTCTCAGTCTCAGGGTTTTTGCATTTACTCTTCACTTTTATCCCCGTAAAGCTGACATCTGTTTCTTACACTGATGCAACTTGGCCTTATAATAGAGCATTTCAGGACAAGAGTTCTGTCACGTAACTCTAACCATTGCACAGCATTCACTCACTCACTAGTTCCGGCTTATAAAGCTTGGGCCTCCCAGCTCTGGTTCTATTACAGAAGCAGCCTCTTGTCACCTTTTAACATTCAGAGCAACCTCCTGATCTGAGGCCAGGATGATCATTCCAGACTCCAGTGATGGCCACAAAGCGTCCCAGCCAGTAAGAAGAAAAAGAGGGCTGTCATTCTTCTCTTGCATTACCCATTCCATCCCTGACTCATGCTGGCACCTGGTGCAGAGCATGGTTCTGTGCCACACAAAAGCCGATTATAGTTTTACATTCAGCATTGAGAAATAAGACCAGTGTGCTAAAGATAAGAGACATGGCACCAGAATGCAGATCTGCCACCTGCCTTAAGCAGTAAAACTAGTGTTTTTCAGTAGCAGATTAAAGGAGACAGGAGCTCACAGCCAATGTTATAGGGGTCTCTGTTTGATCCATCACTAATGCTTTTGAAATTATCACTGCTTGCATAGATTCATAGAGAGAAATAAATACAGATGTACTTGTATGCTTGACATTTCCCTCTTCACCTATGTGAGGAGAGCGAGCAAGGTCCCCCTCAACATAAGGAGCTGAGTCTAGATCAGTGGTTCCCAACATGGGGCACCCACTTCACAGATGGACTTCAATTCCTAGAAGCCTTAGTACATTTGGCTGATCAGTGCTTTGTGGAATTGACTTAGGCTTCTGGGAGTTGAAGTCCAAAAACCTACGGTTGGGAAACACTGGTCTAGATCCTTCTCTTTTATTTATTTTATTTCATTTCATTTGTACCCTGCCCTCCTCCGAAGACTGTGGACAGCTTTACAACTAAAAACAATTAAAACACATACATAAAAATTAAAATTCAAGTTAAAACACCAAGGAGAAAGGTGGGATGTTTAAATGAGCCAGGTGACCGAGTTGACCGTCTGGCCCACTTCCCACACATGCCCCTCCAGCCAGGTCTTCACTCCTTTCCTAAAAAGCAGCAACTCGGTCTGGAGACGTAACTCTGTTGGCAGGAGGTTCCAACAGAGGTTCTTCCATGAGTTAATTAGCTGAAAAAGGAAAATCATGCATTCAAGTGTTTAAGACATGATTTATGCCACATGAACTATGGTCCTCAGGTATTAGAAAAGTGGGACAGCCCTTGTGGGTCTGAAACCTTGGAGAACAACTGCAAATATTAGAAAGTAACACAATGGCCTGGCATAAAAGAGCTCAGAGTTGTATGCCTGCCACCATTTTCCTTTTCACCTATATTTGTTCAGTCTTGTCTTGTGGCTGCCACATTTTTGGCATCGCTCTTACAGTGAAAAGTAGATGACAGCATTCTCCAAGCATGGGTCTTCCAGGTCTGTTTTATTGCTACATCCAAGATTGAATACTGGACAGAATTTGGAAAATGTTAAAGAAGAAGAAGAAGAAGAAGACTGTAGCTCTCAGAATCACCCAACCAGCACGGTCAACTTTGCAAGTACTGTATTGCAGTGTAGACATTTTTGACTGCAGTGGACACAATTGGGTGGCAGAAGGGCAATAAAAAAGTGGCTGGAGAAAGAATTAAATAGCACCTACTATCAGTTCTTCATCTGAACTTTTCTCTAAATCATAGCTTGGAGAATTAGGGGGTTTGGCCAACAACTTACCACATCCATCTGGTTTGTGTCTATGTTGGTTGGGAGATTCAGGGAGTCATAGTTGGGGGGAAAACTGGATTATAGGTGGGGAGTTGTGCTAGATATCTTCAGTTGCTATGTCCTCGGCAAATGTTACAGATCAAGGAGAGGGCATATTTGGACCTTTATGGTATGTTTATATTGTTGTCAAAGTTACCCCAGAATTTTTAAATTTAAGCTAAAAATTGCTGTAAATTAGCAAAGGTCTCAACTGTTAAACAGGCTGTGTGCCCAAGCTAACATGCATGCTGGTGTGAATGTCAGTGAAATCCACAGCAAACACAGGCAGATATGGTGCTGTATTTCATTGATCCATTCCTTGTACTCACCTGTACTGAGCAGGAACCTCAAAGACCCAGCCAAGAACAGATCTTCTTGTTCTTAGGGCAGATGCAAGACTGGAAGAACAGTGACAGAGGAATTAATATTTGGATGTGTCTCAGTATGAAGCTTGGCCAGCAAGCAACAAGTCTCTTACTCAGGAGATACTGGAAGAGCACAGCTGTTACTGTGAATTGGAGCAAAGAACACTGTTTACTCCAACACCTCAAATGATCTCATACAGAGATGTTGTCATAATCCAGTTGATAGCTTGCAAACTAAGAATGCCAGAAGAGGCAGGGATGTTTTTCTGAGCTTGGGAACATAAAACTCAAAGAGTTTGAAACAGCATTTTGACACCCCCTGAAAGAACCCTGGCCTAGCCATGCAGAGTTGGAGATGATTTTTACATTATAAGGAGGAGTGAAAACATACAGAAGAAGTAGAAGCAGGAAGAAATATATCAACTGGCACAGAACCACCCCAGGTAGTCTCATAATGATGAATGTTCTGACCACAAAACAATACTTTAATTCCATCATCTCCAACAGCATTGTTATTAGCAGTACTTTTAGAGCTTTTCTGACTTCACTCTCCAGGATTTCCAACTCCAATTCAAAGCTCTCATCACTGTAGTTGTTAGGGGTGTTGAGGTCCTTTTTGTAAAGTTCCTCTTGCCATATTTTCTTAATCTTTTCTGCATCAGCTAAATCCCTGCCATTTTTGTCCCTTATCAAGTTAATTTTTTCTTTAAATTTTCCCTTGATTTTCCCATTGTTTTCAAAAGATCTCTAGTCCTTCTACTTCTGTTGTTTTCCTCTATTTCTTTACACTGTTCATTTAAGAAGGTTTTCTTATCTCTCCTTGCTTTTTTCTGAAAATCTGTGTTTAATTGATTGACTTTTTCTCTTTTGCCTTTTCTTTTTGTGTTCCGTCTTTCCTCCGCTATTTTAAGAGCCTCATCAGACAGCCACTTTGCTTTCTTAAGCTTCTTTTCTTTTGGTATAGTTTTACTTGCTGTCTCCTGTTTTACGTCCCGAACCTCTGTCCATAATTCTTCTGGTACTCTGTCTATCAAGTCTAAACCATTAAATCTGCTCCACACCTCCACCATGTATTCCTTAAGAATGTTGTCTAAGTCATACCTGGGTGTCCTAGTTGTTTTCCCTATTTTCTTTAATCTAAGCCTGAATCTGGAAATCAGTAGATTATTATTTGAGCCACAGTCTGCTCCAGGTCTTGTTTTTGCTGACTGTATGGAACTTCTCCATCTTTGGCTGCAGATTATGTAATCAATCTGGTTATGGTGTTGGCCATCTGGTGATGTCCATGTGTAACGTCACCTCTTGTGTTGTTGAAAAAGAGTGTTTGCTATGACTAGTGCTTTCTTGAACAGATGGTTATAATTGAGGGGTTATGTGCATCTGCCTCTTTTCCTATATAGTGGTATTTGTGGTACACTCAAGAATATTATAGACTTCTGCCTTGGATTTTCAACATAGAAGAGAAAGATAAGCTCCAGCTTTGTTGTTTAATTTAAGGAAATTTAAGGGGAATATGTACAATGTTCTATATGGGCATATAGACTCTGCTACAATGTCAGTGATAGGATTGTATTTTATTAACCCCACTTTTTTGTTTAACAGTAGTATGCACAAAATTTCTGGGGCCCAGTGAGGAACAGGTCCATGCCTTTTGACCCTACCCTATGGTGACATGCTTTAGGTATTCAAGTAAAGGAGGACCTACAGACACAGCGCTTGATTTCAGAGGGTACCTCCAAGTATTCAAGATGCCTGATCAACAAAACTGATCCCATTATACATCATGTACTGTCTTGGCCATGAGTAGGTATTTTGGGGGCATGAGAGAGTCTTGGCCAGGCAGGTGGCAGGTAGGGGGGGCAGTTTGAAGTTGCAGGACCTTGGACAGCTCCATGCGGAAAATTGGCTCTGGTAAAATCTGTCAGTCAAAATTTCAAATGCCTCCCAATAATCAATCACAAAGCAAAAGCAATGTAGTTTGCAACAAGCAAAGCAAGGAACACACCTCTAGGAACTCCACATCTAAATACATGTGGTATTGTCTATTTCGCTGTGAAAGTACACTGCATCGTCTGATTTTTCTTGACTAGGCCTTGTTTCTTACATGTAGAGTGAGAACTTTAAAGTACAGTCAAACATCGCATAAAGAGTGCCTCGCTTTAGAGAGTAACTCACTTAAAGAGCTGAATTTTCTCTGAATGGTCGCCTTGCTTAACAACTAAAACCAACCCAAAACTCACTTAACAAATCAGGGTTCACATTCCCTCCCACCAGAAGTCACAATTGGTCACTTCCAATGGTGTTTCGCTTAAAGAGCAAGCTCGCCTAAAGAGCAGTGAGCAATCCTGTGGAATGCATTATGCTCTTTGAGCGAGGTACAACTGGTGTCTTCTAGCCTAATCTAGTGTTAGTCCTACCTAGAGTTAACCCCATTGAAATAAATTAGAGTTATGCTAGCTTTAACTACTACATTCATTTTAATGGGTTTGTTTTAAGGAGCACCCCAGAACTCTGCTGCCTCTTTGTCATGTAGTTTCTTGCATGTACATTGTCTGCATCTTTGAGCATGAAGTATCTTTAGTGGAGGGTTCCAGAAGGTAATATGGATCAGGGGCACCATGCCCAGGGGTCTAGATGTAGGGATTTTGGGATCCAAATGTTCTTGTCGAGGGTGTCCAGTTGAGGCTTGGTATATTATCTCCAGTGAAGCTAATTCTTTCCCTGCTGTGCAAGAGTTGGATTTCTGACATACATTGTATACTCATAGAGCTCTATTCACAACAATATTTAATGCATGGCCAGCAGTACTGTCCCATTTCCTCTTTATGCATTCACTAAATCCTCCACCCATATCCATGAAGTTATTGATTAACCCACTTTGACCTGCATCTTGTGTATGCCATTTATTAAATTTGCATGACTGTTGGTTTATGAAGTCATCAAGTCACACTCATATGATTTAGTCGATGCTAAAGCATGCTTTTCATGGCCTGAATCCAATTACTTGATTTTCATGTTTGTTACCCTATTTTTTGCAGTTAACCTATTGGGTCTACTCTATATACAAGAGTAGATGAACAAATGAAATTGGAAAATTTCATTATTCAACCCCCACCCCTTTTAATTTGCACTTCAAAAGAAGTACTGTAACTATATTAGCCTGCTACTGTAAAACAAAACACAATCTTGCAGCATTTTAAAGATTTAACAAATATATTTTAGAATAAGCTTTATGTAGCCAAAAGGGTTCTGATTACAAATGGGTGGCTTACAACAACACCTATTTGTTTCTCTTTTATGGTACCACAAGACTGTTTTGTTCTTCATAATTTAAAAATTAGTATTTTATTTAGCTCTTCCAATAACATACATAATAGACTTGACTATTTAAAAAGTATCATAAAACAAATATTTACTCAAAAGCTATAATAATAAATAAAACATAAAATATTTTATAGGTATGGAAAGTAGGTAGGAACAACACATAAAAAGATAAGAAAATAAAAAAGAGACAGTGTGATAAAGGGGTACCTACTTCTCACGTTTGCTTTTAAAACAAACTTGGCTCATAATTTAACTGAGAATATTGCTGTCAAAAGATGTTATTATGGTTGTCAATATAAGATTGGTTTGAAAGGGAAAAAGATAAAGTAAATCCATAGTGGGAAAGGCTATAGCTGGAAGAACAGTGGGAGAGAAGGGTATTACTCTAATGTCTTGATTGTGGGGTTTCCACAGGCATTAGGTTGCCCACTAAGGAAAACAGAACGCAGGATGTATCAGACCTTTTATCTTACCAGCTTAGTATTTTTATGTTCTTAAGTGCTGTCCTTAAATCAGGAGTTCTCAACAGTGGTGGGATTCAGTGTTTTTACTACCTATTCTGTGGGCGTGGTATGGTGGGCACAGCCAGGGGGAAAACTCTCCATTGCACCCGAATGATGACTACTTTATTTCAATCCTTGGATGGGTGGGAGCAGCCAGAATTTCTGCTACCAGTTATTATTGTTGTTGTTGTTATAGATTTATATGACGCTCTTCTCGCCGAAGCGACTCAGAGTGGCTAACAGTGTTTCAACCTCAAACATAAAAACAACATAATATAAATATGACAACAAATATAATGCAGTCAATGTAGTTAATAAATCTTACATAAAAAAATAAAAATACAGTACAATCAGAAAAATGCCATACAATCAGAAAAATACACTACAGTCAAGAAAATACAGTACAAAACAGGGAGTGGCTGGCCATGGCTGGTGGTAGCGCCAGTGGTAGTCTTCGGCCAGCCAGCCAGTCCACACAACTGGCCCTCATTCTCCCCAATCAACCGGCTGGGGAGATTGTCTGGAGATGGTGTCAGGGTGGCGGCAAGGTCTTTTGTAGCCAGCTGCCTGGTCAGCCCAGCTGGCCTTCATTCTCTCCGCCCAACCAGCTGGGGAGAGTGTCCGCCGATAGTGAACAGTTCTGGTGAACTGGTGTGAACCTGCTGAATCCCATCACTGGTTCTCAACCTTTCAAGCCAAGGGCCAGGTCATGCTCCCTCAGACAGTTTTGGGGGCCGGATGCCCATTTTGCCCTACTTGCCACACATGGCACATCCGGGTGTGATGGAGGCAAGGAGGCCACATGAAGTGGTGTTGTGGGCCGCATCCAGGCCTCGGGCCGTAGGTTGAGAACCCCTGCCTTAAATTGATATGCAGAGTACAGGGCTGCTTGACATCACTTTGCTGTGGGGAAAATTTCCAGAAGAATACAAAGTTAGTTGATGTATTAGTTCATTTGAATATCATGGCTTCCTTTAGCTTATTGAGAAAACCTTGACTGGTTCCACATATCTTTTGTTATCTAGAATGGGGAGTTCCCTATATTGTCCTTTGGGAGCTTTTACAGAGCACTGTGTAAACTTTGAGTTCAGATAAACTATTGAAAGACTAGTTGAAAACAAACTGAAAGATGGATACACCTTTTGAAAAACAATGATAGTGAACATTAAACTAAGATACAGTAATTGATTGGCTTGGTTCTATTTCTAGGTCAAAGTCTATATAAGGAATTTTTGTGACACAGGCTAACTTGATTACATTTACCTTGATCGTTCTCAGTATTTGTTATCTGATTATGGAGGGAATAAGTCTCAATCTATTTTAATGGGACTTGTTCGCAAGAGACTGTGCCAGGAATTGGAACTACATGGAAATATCTGTTTTTGCTTCAACTTTGCCCATATCGTGGAAGTCAGAAATGTACAAACATGAATCAGCTTACGTGATAGGACTTTACCTTCCTTCTCCTTCCACTGTCCAATTCTCCTCTCCCCCATATATTCCAGAAGTTGGCCCTATATTTGGAAGCTGCTTAAGAGGTTGCTTGTGAGGCTGCAGGAATTACTCACTTGACTTTTTGTCAGGGGCAAGATTTAATGGGATACTATCTTGCAGCTGACAACATTTTCTTGCTGTTAGCCCCATGTTCTTTCCTGACCATGATACTGATTACTCACTGAGTAAATTTCCTTCTCTATTACTTATTTACTTACTTAGTCCACTTAGGGGATTCAAGGGGAAGAGGGATATTATTACCTATCTTCCTGCTTAACACAGAATAGAGCAGGGGTTCTCAACCTACAGTCCGGAGGCTGGATGTGGTCCACGACAACATTTCATGTGGGCCCCCTACTGCCTCTGTCACACCTGGAAGTGCCATGTGTGGCAGGCAGGGCAAAATGGCCATCAGGCCCCCAAAGCTGTCCAAGGGAGCATGACTGGACCCTCGGCTTGAAAAGGTTGAGAACCCCTGGAATAGAGTGATGGTTTACAGTGCACAGATAGCCCTCAGCCAAGAGCTTGCAATACCAGAAAAGAATTAAGAAGGCAACAGTTAACAGAGACAGCACTGAACTCAAGAAAATTCTGTGGTGTTAGAGTAATTTATAAGCTCAGATGAAAATAAACTTGAAGTACACAGGGCTCATCCTGGAAGGGTACTTTCCAGGCACAAACAAAAGTACAATTACAGTATCTTGGACTTGATTTAACGAAGGGTGGCAGGCTTTCCCTCTGTATTTTTACAGTTCGTACAGTACTTTGTGTACAGTGTCTTTTTGGTTCTAAGAGCTCTGAATGCCCAATTCAGTAAGTGTACAGTGAGGCTTGATTACATTAGGCATGGAAGAGGTTTGTGAGTTTGTGACTTCCTGAGGTCCTATGCAAGCAGAATTGGAAATGGGGATTGCACCCTGGGATATGCCAACAGGAAACGTCAATTTGATTTGCCTTGGTTATTCGAGCCTCAACGTGGCTTTCCTAGTTGTCATAAAGCAAGACAGGATTTGAACTAAGGTGCTTAACAAGAGGGTAAACCTACTCTTTTGGAAACATGGCTAAAATCCTGTTGCTAAGTGAGTAAATCACAACTAGAGTAGGCCCATTTGTGTCCTGCACGTTTTTGTTTACAAACAGCTTAGTACTTCCCAGAAGCTTCAAGAAATGTGAATCTTCTTAGGTTGAACACTGCGTAGATTAAACACTGCTTTTTCCCCCTACTGTGTGGCAAAGTGGGTGGTAGCCAGCCCTTGATAGGTTATAAATACAGCCTGGGAGTGGAAAAATACATTTTTGGGTAATTCCGTGAATTTGTGGAACTTTGGGGGGGGGGTTATTGATACCCTCAAAAGACTCATTCTAAACTTTTATAAGTTAAGAACTGGTTCCTATTTGCTTATCAGACCAATCTCTCCTCCTGAGCTAACTTTTTTTGTTTACCTGCTGAGATATCATGGAAGAAAGATGAGATTGGAAACAAATCTAATCCCAGCGCAAAAATAGAGCTGAGTAACCATTTGTTTTCCAACCTAAATGTAAGCCTTGTTTTTCTGTGTTTTGTATGCATACTAGTAAATCAAATGCTTGCTAGGGCAGTCTTCTTCCTTCCTCTCTCCTCATGAAGCAACTTTTTGTAAAAGGCTATTTGCACCAGAGATTGAAGGGGAGGAGAGTTTCTTGTTGACATTGCAAAGATCGTCAGTATCCTGCACACCTTGGGTCTGATTCAAACTGAAAAATTAGGAAGTTGTTGATTTTTAAAGGAAAGTCTCACAGGACACAGGACATGGAGCAAAACCATATGCTAGCACATGAACACACCAAGAAATGTTAGGTCTCTCTTCAGCCTAAATACTTGCAAAAATTCAAACCACTGAAGAAAGATGGTATGCAACTGGTTAAACCACTTCATTTTAATATCTCAGTTACTTTGAAAGCCCTGTTAGGATTGCTGTAAGTCAGTCCTGACCTTATGACACATAATAACAACAGCTTTATACATAGACACTGTACATGAAAACTTGGTTGTTTCAGAAGAGGTTTGGAATCAGCTGAAATTGTCTGTGGGTGCTTTCAAAAAAACATTGTGACACTTTAAAGTCTAACTGCTGTATTTTAATGATCGTTTTCGTGGATCAAGTCCACTTCATCGGAAATAAGAGTGAGACTCAATGGCATCAATTTATACACATCTGTACCTGATGTGTTTGCTCTCTGATATGCTGATATGGGTCAGATCCAGCTCACGGTGCCATTTCATATGCCCCCCTGCCTTCCAAAGGTATTCGAGAAACAAAATGGCCACCCCTTTGAAGCTTTTTGGACAAAATGGCTACCCCCATAGTGCAGGCAGGGCAAAATGGCTGTCTGGCCCTTGAAGCTGGCTGAGAGAGTGTGACTCAGCCCCTGGCTTGAAAAAGTTGGCAATCTCTGTGCTGGATGCTTTGATTCCCCCCCCCAAACCCATTTAGGGCATTAATTAATTAATTATGGCTTATCTTTGAGTTCTATAGCTTCCACTTAATTTGGGGGCCTTTGTTGCTTCTTAGCACAGAGACTGATATTGGGAGATTTGTTCACAATCTACTACTCTGAATCTAGTTTAATTCTCAGATGGAAAATAAAAATATAGCCCAGTTGGCAGTGATTTTCTGATAACAATGAATCCTTTCCTAGAGAGTCAACAACAAAATTCCGTTTTATTGAATTAATTATAATAAAATAATAATAGAAGAATCTGAATCTTTAATTTGATTTCAACATTGTTTTTCCACATACATTTAGTCACTTTATTTATTTATTCATATTTATATTGCTGCCCACTCGCCGAGGCGACTCAGGGTGGCTTACAGTCGAAACAGCAACAGTACAATAAAAATTATAAAATATAACCTTACAAAATACAACCAAACCAGAACACAGACTAATGTATGGGCGCGTTTTACTTCCACTTCCAGCAGCGACAAGGGCTTCGCGGGCCGGATGAATTGGCGTTGGGGGCAGCACCCGGCCCTTGGTTTGGGCACCACTGAGCTAGAGTATACACAGCAGTGATTTACAGTTCTCTTCTTCTGGGGGTTCCCTGGGTCTGTGCTGCATGTCCATGAGGCTGGCTCTTCTCCCAGGAGCTGTAGTGGGGAATCAAACTTCCAACCTCTGTCTCTACAGCTGGATAGCTAAACCACCGAGCTGTTCAGCCAGTTTTTCATTGAATTACCAGGTTTTATTCCTGGGAAACTCTTATGCCAAAATGGTTCCTGGACACCTGTCATTTAGCAGCTAACGCCTAGTGAATGTTGCAAGTTTCATTTTTTTGAATCTCTTGTCTGTCAGATAGCTGCTAAAAGTCATGCTTGAGAAAAAACACACATCTACTGATCCAGTCCTGCAGGAGGAGCACTAAAAGAAGCTGTACCTCTGGTCATTTAAAAATAATAATAATAAAAGCATTGAAGCACTCCTGAATCTGGCACATTGACCCTGAAGGCTGTAGTCCCAAATATATTAGTTCAATAGATGGTAGTGACACTTGCCTTCACTTCTAATCAAATACCTGTACTTTTATGAGTACTGTACTTGGGTAACAATTTTAGGTACAGAAGAGTTTCCTGCTTTCTGTTGAGGTGTGTGAGTTGGAAAGAATATATTCTGGGATTCCATTAAACTGGGGGTGCCCAAGCTACGGCGCACGAGGAGGATTTGTCCCACGACACCAATTCATCCTGCCCACACCGCCCTCATCACTCCCGGAAGAGGAAGCAAAGCATGCCCTTTGGGCTGTAGTTTGGGCACCCCTAGTTTCAGCAGAGATAATGGCAGCCTAAAATCTATCTCATCCTGTTGCAAAACAATATCTGTTGCAAAACAGATTGCAAGGCACATTTTACCTCTGCTTCCAGTGGGAGGAACCATGTGACCGGCCCACTGAACCACGTGACCGGCCCATGGCCCAAAAAGTTTGGGTGCCCTTGCATTAAAATATTTGTTATTCTCTTTTTGCTGAGATGTTGAATTATTTAAGATGTCAAATGTACTGTATAAAATGGCACCATGAAACCCTACGTACTATGAGCCAGACATCTTACTGGAGATGGGCTTTTTAATTATGTGCTGATTTCTTCATGATTAAAATGATGCATTGGGATTACAGTTTAGTATGGTATCCCCCTACCTCTACTCCAATTAACCCCCAACCTCTACCCCAATTTAGCTGAACTCCCTTCTTGGGCAAAGAGGGCAAAGATGTGAACATTAGATGTCACTGTCCATGTTGCATTCTGCTTGGTCCTATAATGTTCTCAAAGCCTGATCCTCTTCTGTTCCCAGGTGCTCTCTCACAACCTGTATACTGTGCTTGGTATCCCTCATGATCCTGTGGCACTGGAGGAGCATTTTAAAGATGATGATGATGGGCCAGTATCAAGTCAGGGGTATATGCCATATCTCAATAAATATATCTTGGACAAGGTAAGTTTATTTTCCAGAGCTTGGAAAGATTTTACAAATTATTAGTTATATAATGCATTACAAAGTATGTGCATACCCCACTTCCCCAATAATTCATAACTGTCTTTTATTGTACTGGTTTTCTTTCTGGTTCTCTGTGTTTCAAAGGCATCTCAATTCTTTTACAGAAGAATGCTGTGGACTTTTTAATATCCATAATATTTTTTTAAAAGGAAAAGTCCATGAGAACATCTTTTCCATGTCTGCTGAAAACATAAGTCATGCCGAGCATTTATTTTTAAAGCCCAAAATAGCAAGAGTGTGAAAGCTTTTGATATTTATATAGCTTTGTTTCCTAAAGATACTGGAGGATGAAAGTATTGCTTATAAAAGGAATCTGGCAGTGTTTGAATTATAAGAGGTCCAAAGTTCACAGCCAAGTAGCAGGTCTGGTTTGTACTGTAATTGCCAGTTCAAGAAAATTAGCTCGTCTCAAGCTGTGATTGATTTGCGAGTGTGTTTCAGTTAATTTGGCACTCTCTCTTCTGGCTAGCAGAAAAGATACTGTGTCCTCCAGTATGGCACAGATGTGGAAGTATACAATGACATCTCTCCAATGGAGAGAGTGTGGCGATACAAGATGAAGCCAGTGGCAAGACTTCTTTTAACTAAGGGTATATTATACAACTGGAGATTTCCGCAGCAGTTGAGATTTTTTTACAAAAAGAAAATGCATGTTATCGATGAAAAAACTGATGTATTAGATTATTTTTGTCAAATTGATTTGTTTAAAATTGCTTCCAGAGAATGGATGGATCTGAGAAAAGCACTGCAAACATCGGGAGCTTTGGAGAAAGATTCAATACTGGGGGAGGAGATGGAGGGAGCGGCAGGGGGGTCGGATACATTGGGGAGTCTAGTTTTATCGGAATAAAAATATAATTGGTGAGCAGAGAAGAAGTGGCAGGAGGTTAAAAAGAGAAGATAAAAACACTCTATGCTCGGTAACGATAATCCCCCCCCTCCCCTCTTTGGAGGATAGAGGCGGCTTTTCGGTAAGAAGAGTGGGGAGGGTAACTGTAGTTATAGGTAAGTCATTTTTGTTTTTCTTTTTAGGTAGTAAGATGTTAATCGGGGGGAGGGTAACTGTTTATTACTTTGTTATAACTGGCAGGGGATATAGCACTTCCGGAGAAGGTTACGATATCCAAAATAAAATAAATCAAAATAATGAAGGAGGTTAAAGTTGTATCATGGAATATAAGAGGTTCTGGAAATACAGTGAAAAGGAAGCGTTTAGAACTAGCATTGAAAAAAAGTAAACCAGACATAATATTCCTGCAAGAAACTCATCAAAAATCAGAAGACACTAATAAATTAAGACTAGGTTGGATACAGACTTATGAGAAATCATTTGGATCCTCAAAAGCGAGGGGGGTCGCAACACTTATATCAAAAAGATTGGGATTCAATGTAACAAAAAAGATTTCTGATATAGAAGGGAGGTATTTGATCATCAAAGGCAACATAGAGGAAGAAGAAATAACATTAGTAAACATATATGCCCCTAACAAAAATCAAAAAGAATTTCTAGATAAATTAGTTCAAACTTTAGTAGAAGAAAAAACAACAAATATGGTGGTGGCAGGAGATTTTAATTTAATAAGAGCAAATATAGATAGTACCAATAAAGAACAAAACAGAAAACAAGAGATGCAAGTAATGAATAATTGGATAAAACAGGTTGGTCTGAAGGACATATGGAGGGAATATAAAGGATCAGAAAGGGGATACACGTATTATTCGCAAGTACACAATTCATATTCGAGAATCGACTACATATTAGTGACTGATAATTTGATGAGAACAGTGGAAGAGATAGAAATTGATATTTTTAAAGAGTCCGACCATGCAAAAGTGATAGCAGAATTAAAAATAGGGGAAACAAAGAGACTATCTAATAATTGGAGGTATGATCCAAGACTATATAAAGAAAAGGATTACAAGGACAAAATAATTAAAAAATGGGAAGAGAACTGGTCTTGGAATGACAATGGAGAAGTGGGGTATAACACTGTTTGGGATACAATGAAAGGAATATTCAGAGGGGAGAGTATTAAAATGGCAAGTATAATGAACAAACAGAGGGAAAACAGAAGTGAAAAACTGGAGAAAGAAATTAAGCTCCTTCAAACTGAACACGCAAAGAACAAAAAACAAGAAACATTTGACAAAATGCAAAAATTGAAATGCGAGTTAGTGGGAAATGACATAGAAAAAGTGAAAAGAGATCTAATTTACTTGAAAAGAGAATTTTTTCAATATAGTAATAAAAACTCAAAATTGCTGGCAAGGGCGGCAAAAGAGAAAAAATGTAAAAGAGAAATTACTATATTGATTGATAGTCAAGGAAAGAGATGTAATAAGTCTGGGGAGAAATTAAAGATCGCGGAGGAATTTTATCAACAATTATACTCTAAGAAGGAAATAGATATAAGAAAGTTAAAGGAGAGATTCCAAGAACAAAACAAAATTAGAATAAAAGAAGACTACAAGAACAAAATGGAGGAAGAAATATTAGAAAAAGAAATTAGAGAAACAATTAGTAAATTAAAGATGGAAAAATCTCCAGGAGAAGACGGGCTACCCGCAGAATTTTATAAAGAATTTCAGAATGCGGTGGTTCCAAAATTGGTGAAATTATACAATTATATTCTTGAAGGAGGGGATATTCCCAATTCGTGGTATAGATCTATAATTGTATTAATCCCCAAACCGGGAAAAGATCCAGAGAGAATAGAGTCCTACAGACCAATCTCTTTAATAAACCAAGACGCCAAAATCTTTACGAATATATTGAATAACAGGTTAAATAGCTTCATGGATCAATACATAAATAAGGATCAAGCAGGATTTCTAAGAGGGAGGTACATGGCGGACCTGACAAGAAGAGTATTAAATTTGATAGATATTGTAGGACAAAAAAAGGAAAAAGTGGGTTTTTTTAGCAGTCGACATATTTAAGGCGTTCGATTCGCTGCAATGGGATTCAATTAAAGAACTTATTAAATTATACGGATTCGGACCCAAATTTCAAAAAATTATTGACAAACTGTATTACAAGGGAATAGCAAGGGTTAGAATCAACGATAATTACACACCAGACATATCTTTGGAGGCGGGAACACGGCAGGGATGCCCACTATCTCCGACACTATTTATAATGGCCATTGAATTATTAGCAAATACAATAAGAAATGATAGGGATATTGAAGGAATAGAGGGAAACAAAATTAACTTATATGCGGACGACACTCTGATTATAATGAAACACCCAATAAAAACCTTAGATAGAATAAAATTACACCTAAGCATGTTAGAAGACACCACTGGACTTAGAATTAATTGGGACAAATCGGAAATGATATTAATTAACAGCGATAAAGAAGACCAAGATAAAATAAAAACAAAATATAAAATACAGGTTAAAAATAATTTGAAGTATTTAGGTATAACCATCTCAAACAAATGGGAGGAATTAAAGAGATTAAATTATGACAAACAAAGGAAGATAATAGAAGAAAAGATAAAGCAATACCAAAAATTAAACTTATCGTGGTTTGGGAGAATCGCCTTATGCAAGATGATGCTAGTACCAAAGATAAATTTTTTGTTTGAAACGCTACCCATTAGAATAACAGATAAAGAGATGAAAGAGATTCAGAATAAATTAAATAGTTTTTGTAACGGGAAACGAAGAGTGAGGGTGTCGCAAAGTTTATGGTACGTGTCACAACAAGAGGGGGGATTAGGATTGCCGAATCTTAAGAATTACTATAGAGCGTTCCAGATTAAAAACGTGATTAAGATCTTAATGAGAGAAGAAACAATTTGGGAAAATATAGAGCTAAAGGAAATAAGACAACTAGGAAATTTGTTGTTTTTAGACAAAGAAATTAATATAAAAGGAATTAAAAACAAAATGCTAAGAACATTACTGGAAGAATGGAAAAAAGTAAAGCAAGAATTAGTACCGGATATCTCCCCTATTATCGAACTTCAAGACATTAAAAATTTTCCTATAAAGATCGACACAAAAATGGACATCTTAGAGGAAAATGGAGTAACATTAGTCAAGGACTGGATACAGAAATGTAAAGATAAGACAAAAAAAGAAGAGATATTTACACAGTTAGGCCTAAATTGGTTCCAACGTATTGCGATAGAGAACTGGAACAAGAAATATATACAAGAGAAATCCTTAGAAAGATCAAAAACAGAAATGGAGGAAATAATAAGTAAATTAAGAAAAGGAGAGATAGTAATTAAAGGACTGGTTAGTAAAATTTACAAAATATTAAGTAAAGGGACCAGAGCCCAAGAAATATTAAAAAATATATGGGAAGAGGAGTTGAAGGTGGAAATTTCAAATCAAGAATGGAGGAAAAAATGGAAGAGAAGAATCATGAAAAATATGTCAATAAGAGTGAAAGAGCACAATTACAAACTATTATGGAAATGGTATCTGACCCCGGTGAAGTTGCACCAGATTGACGATAAAAAAAGTAACAAATGTTGGAGGTGCAATCAAGCACTGGGCTCATACGAGCATATGTGGTGGTCATGTAAAGTGGTCAATGCATTTTGGGGGGAAATCGAAAAAGAAATAGGAAATATTATGGGAATGCGACCAAAACTGGGGCCAGATACTGTGCTACTAACAAATGTTGAAAAAATGAATGTGAATAATGATAAGAAAGAGTTGATATCAATAATGTTGTCATCAGCAAGGCATATTATTGCGAGAAATTGGAAGAAGGATGTTCAACTAAACATGGAAGATTGGTACAGAGAGATATGGGAATTAGCGTTGAATGACAAACTAACATGGGAGGTGATGGTCAGGAAAGGTGCAATTTGTGAGAATAGATTTTGGAAGATATGGCATCCCCTGATAGAACATTCATTGTATAAGGGTAAAGGGAATCAACCAGAACCAGATCAACTGAGTTTTTGGAAAAACAAATGAATAAGGATAACCGTAGTTTCTCCGGATATTGTAAATAACACAGGGTGATTTCTTTTTTTTTTCTTCTTCTTTTTTCTTTTCTTCTTTTTTTCTTTTATACATATATATATATATATATATTTATATAGATGTACTTATACTTTAATGTATGTTTTCATGTCTGTTTTCATATTATTATTATTTTTGATTTTTGTGTATTGAAAAGTATAAATAAAAATTTAAAATTTAAAAAAAAATTAAAAAAAAAAAAAACAAAGTTCACAGCCAAGTAGCAGGTCTGGTTTGTACTGTAATTGCCAGTTCAAGAAAATTAGCTCGTCTCAAGCTGTGATTGATTTGCGAGTGTGTTTCAGTTAATTTGGCACTCTCTCTTCTGGCTAGCAGAAAAGATACTGTGTCCTCCAGTGATTTCACATCCATCAGAGAATAATTTTTGGAAGGGGCCTATGAGGTCACTGAGTCCAACCCTCTGCTCAATGCAGGAATCTGAATCAAGGCAGATCCAACTGATGGTTGTCCATATTAAATGCTTCCAAGTGCTGGAGTGCTCACCACTTCCCAAAGTAATTGGTTCCATTGTCACACTGCTCTAACAGTTAAGAAGTTTTTCCTGATATTCAGCCTATATTTGGCTCATAACCTGAACCTGTTGTTATGTGTCCTGTACTCTGGACTGATTGAGAACTGATTCTCCCTCTCTTTATGACTGTCTTTCAAGTCATTTTGAGGTTCCAGAAAAGAGCTATCATACCCTCTCTCAATCTTCTTTTCTCAAGACCCAATATGCACAGTTCTTTCAGGCTTTCTTCATGGGGTTTGGTTTCCAGTCTGCTGATCATCCTTGTTGCCCTCCACTAAACTTGTTCCAGCTTGTTGGCATTCTTCTTAAAGCACAGTGTCCAATGTTGGACACAGTACTCTAAAAATGGTCTAACTAGTGCTGAATAGAGGGGAACTAGTACAGTGGTACCTCGCTTAAAGAGCATAATGCAGCGGTGGCGAACCTATGGCACGCGTGCCAGAGGTGGCACTCGGAGCCCTCTCTGTGGGGACCCATGCAGTCAACCCAGCACAGAGTTTGCCCTGCCCCTCTGCCCAGCAGCCTAATGGGAGCACTTCCTCCCTCCCCCCAGCATGAAGTTCACCCCACTCCTTTGCCAAGCAGCCCAATGGGAACATTTCCTTCCTTCCCTGTTGTTGTGTTGGCATTTTGCAATAAATGAGTTTTAGGTTGCAGTTTGGGCACTTGGGCTCTAAAACATTCATCATCACTGGCATAATGCATTCCATGGAATTGCTCTTTAAGTGAAACACTTGGAAAAAATGCCGCTGCTGCCACTGTAAGTGACTGATTGTGACTTCTGGTGGGGGGCATTGTGAACCCTGATTTAGTTGTTAAGTGGGTTTTTGGTTGTTTTTAGTTGTTAAGTGAGGACAACCATTCAGAGAAATTCTGCTCTTTAAGCGAGCTAGTCTCTAAGTGAGGCGCTTTTAATGCAAGGTTTTACTATACACCAGTACAGTAATACCTCGGATAACACTAAGACTTGGTTCCACAAGTCTTGGTGTTATCTGATTTTTAGTGTTATCCGCTGCATGTTAAAATTCTATGGGATGGATCGGATAACATTAAAGCTCCATAGAGATACATTGTAACCGCACAGGCTTTAGCGGTTGTTATCCGATTCATCCCATAGGACCTTAACGTTATTCGATCCAATTCTCCTCCCCAGATTACTTAACGTTATGCGATTTTAGCGTTATCTGAGGTAAACGTTATCCGAGTTATTACTGTCCCTCAAATATTTACTGTGTTGATTTTCATGTATTTTGTATTTACTGTATTTGATTGTCATGTGAGCCGCCCTGAGTCGGGTTCCTAATTGGGTGGGATATAAATCGAAAAATTAAATTAAATTTAAATAAAGTTAAGACTTAGTTCCACAAGTCTTAACGTTATCCGGTTTTTAACGTTGTGCGATGCATTGATCGCATAACGTTAAAATAATCCTGTTCCCTTTCTGGGTGGGCAAGACGAATCCCTCATTGTTAGCCTTTCACTATGGGATTCGTCTAGCAGTGAGGGATCCCTCACTGTTAGGTTTGCAAGCCTTTCAGTGAGGGATTTGTCTAACAGTGAGGGATTTGTCTATCCCACCCTGTTGTAGAAGGGGAGGCAGGGAGAATCTCTCTGCCTTGCCTTTGGGTTGTGGGGGGGGGGGGGAGGTAAGGGCTCCTGTTCAGTCCCCAACCCAAAGGCAAAAGCAGAGATATTCTCCATGCCTCCCCTGCTGAAACAAGAGGATGGGAAGACAAATCCCTCACTGTTAGACGAATCCCACACTGAAAGGCTTGCAAACCTAACAGTGAGGGATCCCTCACTGCTAGACGAATCCCACACTGAAAGGCTAACAGTGAGGGATTCGTCTTCCCCACCCTGTTGTTTCAGCAGGGGAGGCAGGGAGAATCTCTCTCCCTTTTGCAGAGATCTCTGCCCCAAACCCCGCAAGGTCCAGCCCTGCAGGCTTTGGGGCAGAGATCAAAGTTGGGGAATTTGAGGAAAACATTTGCATCGCACAATGTTATCTTAACGTTGTGCAATGCAAATATTTGCCTCAAATTCCCCAACATTATCCAATTTTAGCCTTATCCGATGCAAATGTTATCCGAGGTACCACTGTACTTCATGGGTTTCAGAGACTATATTTCTGATAATGCAACCTAAAATAGCATTTGTCTTTTTTGCAGCCATATTGCATTGTTGACTCATATTCAGCTTGAGATCCACAACAATTTCAAGGTCCTTCTCACTTGTAGTATTACTGAGCCAAATATTTCCCATATTGTAATCATGCATTTGGCTTTCCCCTCTAGGTGCAATACTTTGTACTTCTCTCAGTTAAGTTTCATTCTGTTATTTTCAGCCCAGTGTTGAAGCCTATCAAGATCACTGAATTAGATATTTATGCACTGCATCCAGTTGTCTATAATCAATATTGTGGGCTTTTCAGTCCCCATTTGCTACACAACTAGCCGATGCCATTGCAGAGCCAACAAAGGGAGGGAGGTATGCTTTGCTTTGCAGGTAGACATCTGTCAAATGCCAGGTTTGAGTCCTGAATGGAACAGCATTTCCTTTGACTAGGAATGCTTCTTGCAGTGCAAGCTTATCAATTTGAGGTTCCAGAAACCTGTGTATACGCTTACAGTCTTTCCAAGTAAAATACATGCTTCATAAGAGCTAAAGATGTAGGCAAGTAGTGTAAGTTAAATAACATTGATTGCAGACAAAGACCACCACAGATGTAAGCAAGGCCTAATATGGGGTGGCCAACCTTTTTTAAGTCATGGGCTGGGTTATGCTCCCTCAAACAGTTGAGTGGGCTATACTGGTGGTTTCCGCTGCCGTAAAATGTGTCGGCAGCTGTCATAAATGCATTTAGGACATCCATGGGCACATACATGGCTGTCGTCAACGTGTCACTTCCGGCGCCGGTGGCACAGGCCAGATGATTTGGTGCTGTGGACCAGGTCTGGCCCACAGGCCGTAGGTTGCCCATCCCTGGCCTAATAGGTAATGCTCGCCTTCAGCAGACACAAAGAACTTGAGGCTTGAGGGAGAACATCCAGTCCTTTGTTTCCAGAATAGAATATGTTCCAGCTAAGCATTTTGCAGGGAAGTTTAAATACTTTGATGCCTTGGACGAAAAAGAGGCTTGAGTCATGCAACATGTACTCAGTTACTATCTAGCTGCCAATTCCTTCCCACTCTAAATTATCGGAATGCCAATTAGATGCAGACAACAAAGTAAGCAGTGCCCAGCTACTGTTCATGAAGATAATTATGACTGTTCAATTATTCTTACTGTGCCTATGAGCCAGTTGCAGACTTGACACATCTGTCCAGTGTGTTGGCAATGTGGCTGTCTTTTCCTAACCATTGTAATTGTCCTTCATCATTTGCTATTTGGTGATGAAATAATGAAACGGTACGAAGAAAGAAGCTACTACACAACATATCCAAGAATGAACAAACAGATCCCACCCTGTTTAAAGAGCCAGAAGACTACTGTACTTTGTTCCATTTTTCTCAGCTGCAAAGTACTTTTCCAGTTTTATTATTATTGCACTTGGCCAGGGGGGCAGGGGATAAACTGCTGCAGCATAAGTGCTGTCTCAAAGACTAATTTAGATTACATCTCACTACTAGTCCAGCTAATGGACTAGGCAAACTGCTCATTCTCAGCCTTTGTTACTGTTGTGCACAATCAGTTGCTTCTGAATTATGGCAACCATAATAAGTTTTTAAAGGTATATGGAAAGAGCTTCCTCAAAGATTGTGGTATTTTTGAACCACAGTTGGACAGACCCTGGTAATGGCAACCTTGTGTTGCCAGCTAATCTTTCTCACACTAGGTCAGGCAAATGGAACTGCAGAATGAACTCACAAAAGGGTGCCTTCATTTTAACAGTTTCAGATCTGGCCTAGACACAGAAGAAAAAGAAGAAATGTATGTAAGATGTTCAGGATGTGCTTTTCCATTGCTGCATTCCAATATGTTTCCATGACTGAGGGGAACTGAATCCAGGGCTCCTGAGCCCAGGTTTGATAATCTGTTCAGTACACCACACTATTTCAGCTTTGTTATTGTTTGTTTATTTATCTGAGTCCAAAACACTAAAATTTAAGATCAACATAATTTTTAAAACACTAATTTAAAAATGTATGCACATATAAACTATATATTGACATATTTGCATTACTTTCTCAATATTCAGCAGTTTGAATAGCCCTATCATTTGCTTCAAACAAATCCTCAATATCACACAGTTCAGGCAAGTTGTCATGGATTTCCAGATACTGAAGCCTGCTTTAAAAAACAAATAAATGGTTTCTAGGTCAAGTCATTAGAAGGTAAAGTGATTTTGCACATTTCTTGAGAAGATGACTGGTAGCTAGGAAACATTGAAAACAACAATAATGGTAGGTATTAGCTATGGTAGGAAAAGAGAAGAATATAGTATAAGGTGGATAAACTTAATAAAAGAAGTTATGTGCCTTAGTCTGCAAATTCTGAACAGGACTGTTAATGATGGAACCTTTTGAAAGTAATTAATTCATAAGGTCACTCTAAGTCAGAAGTGGTTTGTTGACATATAACACAAAGATAAATATTACGGTATCTCTCACAGGATGGCTCTCAAACCATGTTGTGGAGTTATTGTTTTTTAAAATGAAGATGCTAAACAGATGCCTGTAACTGTAATGCCACCAGTGTTTGTGTTGATTGTTCATACAGTATTTCCCATTTAGCAATCCCATTTTGCATCAGCAGGGAAGAAACAAGGAAAATGAGAATGATCTATGCTTTTATATATTTTTAGGTAGAAGAAGGTGCTTTTGTCAAAGAGAGTTTTGATGAGCTTTGCTGGACATTGACTGCAAAGAAGAATTACAAGCCAGACCGGAATGGGAACAGCATTGTATCCAATGAAGATGCCTTCAAGCTTTGGTGTCTCTTTAATTTCTTATCTGAAGACAAGTACCCACTTGTTATGGTGCCAGATGAGGTATGATTGCTTTTAATAATTTTCTTTCTTATCTTGTTGCACTTGTGATAAGGGGTGAGTCACATCAGGCATGTTTTATATGGTTAATGGTTTAGTCATATGACTGCAATAATCGTGTCAAGCCCAATTATATGAGCATGATAAGCTTCTATGGCTGGCAGTCATAGCCTTCTCCATGCAGCCTGGCAGATCCATTCCTGAAAATCACACCCTGTGTATTCAAATGCTGAATACAGTAGTGGGCATCAGCAGGTTTGCACCAGTTCGCCAGAACCTGTAGCAGAAATTCTGGCTGGCCCCGCCCAGCCAAGTTTTGAAATAAAGTAGTCCTAATTCAGGTGCAACACAGGGCTTTCCCCCTGGCCACACCCACCATACCACGCCCACAGTGTGGTAGTAAAAAAAAAAGTTTGAGCCCACCACTGGCTGAATGTCTATGACTAGAAATCTGTCCTATATTTCAGTAGAGACATTGACTGTTCTTCACTACTTGTGATAACTTGTAGTTGAAATTTCTTCCAGTCACCTACAGATATCTTGTACAGTGCAAGAGCTGTACTTGCTGTCTTAAATTAATGCCCTGGTCTACATTAGGTGGACTTTTTTGTCTCTAGTGTCTTGTTGCTAGTTCTGCCTTTCATGTTTGAAAACCACTGTTTTCAATAGCAGGCCCAATTGAATCAGTTGAATGTGTGGAGGAGTTGGCACATCAAATTCCAACAATTCAGTAGATCTACTTTAGTACAAACTACTACACTAGGCAACAGGATCTCAGCCTTTATGTGCTTCCCATAAATTGCTACTCTGTTTGGAGTTTCTCTTTTGGTTTCTTAAATGCTGAATTTGCACAGTTATATGTATACTTGCTAACACTCTGATAAATTGTATATAGTTTGCTAAAAATAACAATTTGTAATAATAATGGACAGATTAGTATATTTCTAGTATATGTCAGTTTTTCTTGTGTGTATTAACACTCCCATTTCATTTCCTTTCTATATTAAATTGGGGGGGGGGTGTTAAACGTGTGTATGATTTTCTTTAGTTAAATTAATATAATTGAACTTAAGTTTTTATAAAATACAAATTTATAAGCATGCTTTCTTCTTAAAAGTATGCATCTCTAAGTGTATCTGATCCTGCAGCATTCATTTTAAAACACATTTTAGTGCATTTATTGTGATTACAATGGAATTGCAAATTTTTGAAAAGAATGGAAATCTAAAGAATAACTGTATTCTGCTCCTTGGTGTGATCTGGAAAGTGAAGATCAGGTTAGTTCACTTTGAACTCTGACTAAAAGTCTAAGCGTTTGTTATTTGAAGCAAGTTTGAATGAAAAAACTATGTGGCAATATGGTGAAGCTGCTGGATTCTAGAATCATATTTATTTATTTATCATATTATGAACTTCAAGAATCACAGTATATATGGTTATAAGTTTTGCTGAGACAAATTAGCAGACAAAATGGACAGTGAATCATTCTATTTAGATGAATAGATATACCAGTAGTGCGGTACAGATTCACCATCTGCAGAGCAAGCAAAGAAGGTAAATAGGAGGGAGTGAAAATGGGAAGCATGAGACTTCCATCTAGACCTGTGATGGCGAACCTTGGCACTCTAGATGTTCTTGGACTTCAATTCCCAGAAGCCCAAGCACCATATGAATCCACACTGCTTCTAGGAATTGAAGTCCAAGAACATCTAGAATGCCAAAGTTCACCATCACAGATCTAGGCTAATCATACAGAAGTATGTGCTTCTGTTGAAGCTTCCATCATAGGCCATCGTCTTAGATGGATAGGGCATGTTCGGTGTATGGATGGTTCCAGGTTTTCTCGTCAAATTCTTTATGGGAAACTTAGCTCCCGTGCAAGACCTTGCAGACCGCTTTTGAAGTGTTATAAGGACCAGTTAAAACAAACTACGAAGGTGTCAGGTATAAACCAACAAACTTGGAAGGCAGAGGCCGTAGATCGCCCACTTTGGTACCAAACCATCTCTGCTGCTTCCAATCACTTTGAAGGAGAATGCTGCAGACATGAAGAGGCTAAACGTCAAGTCCAAAAGCTTCATCAAACTCATCTATGCTCTCCTCCATCTATTCAGTGTGATGTGTGTGGTCACATGTTTCATGCCAGGATCAGTTTATTGAGTCACCAGAGACACATCCATCAACCAAGAAGATGACTTCCAAGGAAAATGTATGCTTGGATATGAATAGCAGCCGACAATGACTTGCTTCAGTTCACTGCATACTTTAATACAAGGCAATCTGCAGTTCCTGGACAAACTTCAACAGCTCTCTGCAAATGATCATATATTTGTAAGAGTGCTTTTATCCTTCCCCAGCAGACCACGTTGATGATGGTGGGAGAGATAGTCATATCAGAGAGAAAGAGAGAGGGGAAGAAATAGAGTAAAGTGGTGATCCAGTTTACCATTGTCTTTGACCCTGCTTACCAGCAGCATGTGGCCCTCAACAGATTTGCCTCAGGGAGTGTGACCCTTTGCAGGGAAAAAAGTATTTCTTCTTAATTTTAACATGTGTGAGCAGAAAAACCCAGTTAATAAGAACTGTGATGAAACATGGGGTGTTCTTTGCATGGTTTTCTGTTGTACAGTTTTAAAAAACAACCCACAGTTGGTCTTGTCTTAAATATACCAACCTTGAACATGCTGACATACAAATTTGAAAGATGCCAACACCCCTTGATGGGTTAATTAGAATAATGGAATGCTGCTTAGTCAAGCAAAGCCACTAATAAGAGTAATGCTCTCATAATTCCACGAGGCATTTTGATAGGAGGGAGAATTGTTTTATTTCTTAGAATAGAGGCAAAATCTCAGTCAGGTGGTTTGTAAATCTTAAGGCCAGGTACTGAAAACCCACTCCAATTGGCCTAAAAGCCTTTGGAGGACGAGCTAGTAAGAAGTATGCGCGCACGCGCACAGCCATAATGTATCAATTGTGCTTCTGAGCTTTCTAAACTGCTTCCTGCTGGTTTGGTCTATTCCCACCCCCTCCCAGCCAGCAGTGCAACTGAAAAAAAAAGGCATCTATAGCACTCACTGCATTTCCTGTTTCCCACCAAAGACGTTTCCTGTTCTTCAGGTCTTGAAAACACTGAGCACTCTTTCTGACTAAGCCCCAGTTGTTTGGAGTTCAGCATCAGTTAGGCCCACAGCGAAGGTTTCACGATATATATATATGTGGCAAGAGTACTTTTTGATTGGGTGTATACCAGAAAAAAAGCTTGAGACGAAGTACTGTAAATACAAGCCCAAGAGAATTTTGTGCTTGGAGCAATAGTGTGTTTTCCATAAGTAAAGTTTTGTACTAGAAATTAGGATATCTTGGAGGTTGGAAAAGTTATCTTTTTTAGTGACAACTCCTAGAATCCCCCTGACCAGGGATTCTCAAACTGTGGTCCATGGGCCAGATGCGGCCCATGTTGCCATTTCATGTGGGCCCCCACTGCCTCCACTACATCAGGAAGTGTCATGTGGTGGAGGAAAGGCAAAATGGCTATCTGCCCCCTGAAGCTGTCTGAGGGAGCGTCACCCGGCCCCCGGCTTTAAAAGGTTGAGAACTCCTTCCCTAGACAGTCTGGCCAGTCACTGTGCTGGCTGGAAATTATGGGAATATGGGTCATGAGATGGACAGACTCCAAGAAGGAAGCCACAGGCTTGTGAGCAGGGTTGTTGAGGACAGGGCATTTTGGAGAGATTTCATTCATAGAGTTCCCATTGGTCAGAGAAAATTTAATGGCAGATAACAACAATAAGTCAGAAAGTAATTATTCCAAGTGGTGGCATCACTTGAATCAGAAGGCACTTGGCATTGAAAATGACCTTGCCCATGAGGGCAGAAAAGTGTATTTTTCAATAAGAGCTATGATTGATCCCAAGATTTGAAAAGTATGGTTGCTTCCTTCTTTGCTTACTTGCTCTGCTCATTTCAGGTGGAATATCTCCTAAAGAAGATCTACACAGCCATGAGCATTGAGCTCAACAGTGGGGAACTAGATGATTATTATTCCCAAGACAACCAGCAGCAGAGTGGCTTGACTGTGTGGCAGTTCCTTGACATGGTGAACTCAGGCCGGTTCCTGCGGGGAATAGAGCGTGAGGCCATCAGCATGGCTATTGAAGAAGTCTATCAGGAGATTATCGGGGATGTGTTGAAGCAGGTAAAGAAACCTTCCTTGTTTAGTAAAGGGGAAGTGTTTTGCTTGAGGTTGTGGAAATGTTGTGAGCAAAATTTCCCAAAATATAGGTCAGGAACCACTGCTTTCTATTTACTCCCTAGTAGTTCCCAGTAGTTTAGGTATCTGGGTGCAGAACCAGAAGCTGGAAGTTTGATTCTTCATTTTGCCAACTGAGAGAATAGCCATCCTGTGTGGCCATGGGCAAGCTGCACAGTCCCAGGACCAGTGGTGGGATGTCAAAATTTTTACTTCCCCACTGTGATGTCATCACAGTGTGGGCGGAGCTAACATGATATCATGGGCGGAGCCAACATCATGGCGTCATGACGTTGTGGGCAGGGCCAAAGAAAAATAAATAAATAATAAATAAAATAAAATAAAAATAAGCACACACACACACACACACACACACACACACACACACACACACACACACACACACACACACACACACCCCTCTCAACCCACAACACAAACCCATAAATAAATTAAATAAAAATACACCCGCCCGCCCACCCCAAACACAAATCAACCAGAGCTTTTAAACCAGAGCTTAAAGCTTATTCTGGCTAATCTTTCCAACACTAGGCCAGATGGAAAGAACTACAGAATGAACTCACCACAAGATGGCTTCATTTTGGCACTTTTCAACAGTGAAAGAAGTTAGGTACTAAGTCTGTGCCTAACCAGTTATCTAGGATAGTATGCCTTAATGTAAATGTAAAACAGCTGTACCTCCTTAAGGGTTCTCCAATTGGAACAGCAATTGGAACAGCACAGGTGTAGCTTATTGATGAGGTAACTCCAAGACTTTTGCTTAAAACCCCAAGCCAGGCCGCTAGGCCTGCTGGCCTCCTGGCCTTTTTAGGAACTGTGGTAGTACGTCAATATAAGTAAAGGTATTAAATACACATTAAAATACACACAGACACACCACATCTAAAGGTGAGTCACTTACCCTGGGGAGCAGGCTGTATAGGGAGCTTCAGGCTAACAGCTTCTCTTCCTCCTCCCCACTTGGGAGGAGTGTTTGGCGGCATGCGCAGTGGGGGAACCAGTGAAAAGGTAAGCCCCGAAGGTGGTTCCTCCCAAAAGCTGCTGCCGGTTCTCTGGGACACTGGGAAAAGTTACTACCAGTTCTGGCGAACTGGTGCGAACCTGTTACATCCCATCACTGCCCAGGACACCCCCCTGAAGAAGGGAACAGCAAACTACTTCTATGTATCATCTACCTGGAAACCCCTAGAAAAGGTTGCCATTAAGTTGGAATTGACTTGAAGGCAGATACTTATTATTAGTCCCCAGTGCTGTAGTCCACTTGGTACCTTAGAACAGGTGTTCTCAACCTTTTCAAGCCAAGGTCCAGGTCATGCGTCCTCAGACAGCTTCAGGGGCCAGATGACCATTTTGCTCTGCCTGCCACACATGGCACTTCAGGGTGTGGAGGTCGTGGCGGTGGGCCACATGAAATGGTGTCATGGGCTACATTGGGCCCCTGGGCCGTAGGTTGAGAACCCCTGCCTTAGAGGGAAAGAAGGGAAGAACAAAAAAAGGGCAGTGCGAGGAATACAGTATTTTACAAGAGGTAAAATATAGTTGGATGTATGAAAGAACATTTAGTGATATATGGTGGGGGAGGAGAAGAAAAGGGATATGGCATTAAAATATTCTATTTAGAGTCTCTGAACTGGCAAATTCTGTTTGACATGGAGGTAGTAGGCTGAATCAGGTTACCTGTAGTTTATTTATTATTTATTTATTTATTTCCTTCGACTTATTATCCCGCCCAATCGGGTCAAAAACCCAACTCTGGGCGGCCTACATACACAATTTAAAAATACATAGCTAAACCACAACTCAGTATAAAACCACAAATCAATATACGATAGCCCACCCACAGTTAAGATATAAACCAATACAATAATTAAAAGTCAAGCTAAAAGAAATTAAATATTTCCAAGTTATAAAATTATGCAATTATTAAAAAACAGAACCAGGGTAGGAAGGTAAGAACAGCGGGTGGCTGACTCATCTGATAAGCCACCCAACATGAGATCCGGTATTTCCGGATCCCCAAACTTGTCCTGCCAGCCAGGTTTTAAGACCTTTCCGGAAGGGCAGGAGCTCTGTTTGTTGACGTAGATCGATAGGCAGGAGGTTCCACAGGGCTGGGGCGGTCACGGAGAAGGCCCTCCTTCTGGTGCTAGAGAGGCGAGCCTCTCTAGCTGATGGAATTGCAAGGGAGCCTCTCCGATCCGCCCTGGTGGGACGGACAGACGTTCTTGGGGTGACGCGGTCTCTGAGGTATCCTGGCCCACTACCATATAGGGCTTTAAAGGTAATGACCAGCACCTTGAATTGCACCCGGAGACATACTGGCAACCAGTGCAGCCGTCGAAGCAGTGGTGAGGCACGAGCGTAACGCCCGCACCCCATCACTACCCGAGCAGCCGCATTCTGGGCCAGCTGGAGTTTCCGAATGGTCACCAAGGGCAGCCCCATGTAGAGCGCATTACAATAATCAAGTCTGGAGGTGACCAGTGCATGTGTGACCCTGAGCAAGGAGTCCCGATCCAGGAGTGGGCGTAACTGGTATATTACACGAAGTTGTGCAAAAACCCTCCTGGCCACGCCTGCCACCTGTTCTTCGAACAGTAGTCGTGAGTCCAGGAGGACCCCCAGATTACGCACCGGATCTGTCTGGGGCAAAACTGCCCCATCCAGAACCAAAGCTGGAAGCTCCCGGGATAACACAGGGCCCCTCACCCATAGCCACTCAGTCTTGCCGGGATTCAGCTGTAGCCCGTTTTCCCCCATCCAGACCCTGACAGCCTCCAGGCACCTGGAGAGGACTTCTACTGCACCGCTTGGGTCCCCACGGGCTGAGATGTACAGTTGGGTATCATCAGCATATTGATGGTACCTTACCCCGTGGGAACGGATGATCTCACCCAGCGGCTTCATATAGATGTTAAACAGGAGAGGTGAGAGTACCGAGCCCTGAGGCACCCCATATTGGAGGAGCCTAGGGCTGGACCTCTCATTCTCCAGACATACCGTCTGGGTCCTGCCCCTCAGAAATGAGGAAAACCAGGCCAACACAGTGCCCTGGATCCCCAATCCTTGGAGCCTTCCCAAGAGAATGTTGTGATCCACGGTATCGAAGGCCGCTGAGAGATCGAGAAGAGCAAGGATGGTCGGATGGCCTCCATCCCGCTCTCTCCAGAGATCATCCACCAAAGCGACCAGTGCAGTTTCCGTACCATATCCGGGCCTGAATCCTGACTGAAAAGGGTCCAGATAATCCGCTTCATCCAGAACTTCCTTTAACTGCTGTGCCACAGCCTTTTCCAGCACCTTAGCCAGAAAGGGTAGATTAGATACTGGGCGGTAGTTCGAAATTACCTTGGGGTCGAGAGATGGTTTTTTAGTTACTTGTATTTAACTTGGGGAAGGCTGCTCACTCCCTGCTTCAAGGTTGGAGTGCTGGATTGTGACTGGACTGTGATTTCTGAGATCCAAGTTGTAATCTCTGCTGACTCATGAAATTTACTTGGTGCCTTTTGGGTCCTGCACTCTGAACCTGACCCTAGCTCATAATTAAGACTCAGGTGGAAAAGAAAAGTTACATACTATATCCCTTGAGCAGATTTGAGACAAGATAGAAATGATCTAAACAAATAAATAATATAATGACAAGGAAACATTGTGGTAAACTAATGATGATGGTGGCGTCAATGATGGTAGTTCAGCAATTTCTCAAAGAGGAATTAAATATTATCTTAAATTTTTATTAGTAATTTCTGGGTAATTGTGACAAATTCTAATGGAATCTACCTCCACTCTGACTGATGGGTGTTAATTAATGTTGATCTCTTTTAAGTGGGCTCTGGACTTAAACAGTGAGGAACACATTCTAGGGGGAGAAACTGCAAATAATCCATCCTGCTGTAGCAACCAGAAACAATAAAAATAAAAACAATAAAGGATACATCCTTTTAAGAAAAGTCATTAGACTGTGACCATTGTCCATTTTGTTGCCTCTTTGAATAACAGCAATGAGGTCATTTAATGGATGTACAACATGAACTGATTGGTTGTATTGGAAATTGAGAGAAGTAAAAGTATCAGCCTACTGGGGAGTTATCTCACAGTAGAAATAGAGGTCCATCTGTCTTGTTCCTTGTATGGTGATGATCCATATGCAGTGGAGTCTGTGGTAGTTATTTTGGAGGCTTGAACTTTACATTTTCCCATTGCCCACTAGATGCCAAGAGGTAGTTATAGTCAAGAGTGCACCAAGTAATATGTGGTTTTGTCTCAGTTCCTACTTTGAAATCTTCCACTTTGCTAATTTTTCCAGGTTCTGATCCGTCATTTGGACTAACATGAATGACAGTTGCCTTGTGTTTTTGCAAATGTTCTGAATTAGCATGCTCAAGAACTTGAAATGTGTACTTTCTGGGGACACTCAATACTTCACAGCAATATTATGGAGGGAATGCTATTGAGGAAGTAGCTGTTCTGCTAAATCCACTGCACAAAGAGGAAGGAAAATGTCAGCATCCCTGATACCCACAAGCCTCATGAATACCCTGGCCCATGTCCTAGTATGATGCCCTTTTTATGAAGTCCCAAGAGATGCTTTAATTGCCCCAATTATTTCTAAATTTGTAGGCCATAATGACAGAGTTTATGCTTATTTTCTTCTAAAGGACGCGGATCCTACACTCACGGGCCAGGTAGCCAAATATTTTTATCAAGCCATTCAATTACGTAAAATTTTTATCTTTATTGTTTTATCACTTGTTTCTATTGTTAACAAAGTATGAAACATTTTCTATTGTTAACAAAGTGTGAAACATTTTCTATTGTTAACGAAGTGTGAAACGTTTTTCTATTGTAAAGGCTGGTTAAAGACTGTAATAACAACAAAGTAAAGTACAGTAAGGCCTCATAAATATGGAGTGACTGGTGTATTCTAGTCCAGAGTAGAGAATCCTTGGCCCTCCAGGTATTTTGGGCCAACAACGGTCATCAGTCTTATTAGCATGGAACATTGAAAAGGGAAAACTAGAACACAAAACTCTGTGCTAGTTGGTCATACATCACCACACCACACACCACCACACACACACAATTCTTTACCACTTTTAAAATAAATTGACCATGAGGTAAATTGCTACATGGGTGTGGCTATATATCATGCTTGCTATCTAAGCCATCTCTGTCATTGATATATATAGAATATGCACATAGATATTTCTGGTAGATGCTCTTCTCCATCTTCATCTTCTTCCTCCATGTCTAGGCCAGATGTGAAACTGCCAAAATGAAGCCACCTTTTGGTAGTAAAACTTTCAGAAGTGTGTTAAATGGTGACAATGCTGGGTTTATATTAACAGCAGATTGGGGTTTTAGAATCGACTTCCAATTGCAGGAGAGAGATACCCCGTCTAAATGATAATATGTTGGTGGGGTGGAGCAGATGACAGCTCTGATCTAGGTTGACTGCCAGCTGTGCTGATTTTCCATTTAGGTATACACTAGTACCCGGATAACGTTATGACTTGGTTCCATGAGTCATGATGTTATCCGATTTTTAGCGTTGTCCGATACATTGATCGAACAACGCTTAAAAAAAGCCCTGATGTCAGGGACAAACTGCGCGGTTTGTACCTGAAGTCAAACTGACCCTAGGATAGCGATTGCTAGCCTAGGGTCAGCTTGACTTCAGGGGCAAACCTCTTCTTGCCACCCGACACGAGCCTTAGCAAGGGCTAAGGCTCATGTCGGGTGCAAGACACAGCAGCCACTCGTGTGCTCTGTAGCGCGCCAGCGGGTGCCTGTTTCCCGCACCGCACTGGCCCCTTACGGCTTGGTCTCGCCACCTGACATGAGTCAAAGTTGTGGATGGATCTCCCCTTTCTGCCCTCCAACCCCTTCTTCTCGGCGGAAGGGCCCCCGCCATGGGCAACGCGGGCAGCATGGACTCCCAGCAGACCAACTTCAGGGTGCACAACACGCCGCTCAAGCTGCCCATGCCCGATCTGGGAGAACTGGAGGAGAGGTTCGCCGTCATCCTGGCGAGTGGGAGGGAGGGAGGAACAAGGGGGAGAGAGAGAAAGGGGGATTCGTAGGACTTGGCCTGCCTCCTTGGGACACCCCCCCCCCCATATCCCAGCTGGACTCGCGGTAGGGCACAAAAGGGGCAAGGAAATAAAAGAGGCGTGGAAGCCCCTCTCTCTCCAGTCTCCTCCTGTGGAGGAAACAGGCACTGAGGCGAAGGTTGGCCGGGGGAAGCAGCCCCAGCAGCTGATCCATTGTTTGAAGGGGACGGTGGGGCAAGAGGGTGGGGGCTTTGAGAGCTGCAAGGAAGGAAGCCTGCTTGCACGGGTTTTCCTGCCTCCCCTCGACCTGTTTTCCCCTTCCAGGGGATCCATCCTCCCTCCGGGAAGCAGCTCCTTCCTGACAGCCCCCTCCCCCCGGGGCCATCTCTGTTTTCCTTTCTCTCCGGTGTGGCTGGAAATCCCAGGGCGAGATTCAAGCTCCGGCGAAAAGTTCGTGCTGGAGAGGCAGCCTTTGGGTCGGGAGCCAAGATCTGCATCTCATTTGTGACTGGAGGGGGGGCAGGGCACCCCCAGGAAGGCCATGGGAGGGAGCCTTAACCATAAATAAGACTTAAATTGACGGGACTTCCCTCAAAGAGTAAAAGTCTCATTATTACACGATCGGGTTGCTTAAGCCCCCCCCCCATCCTGCCCCATTTCGAAGGAGCGACACATGTTTAACACACACACACCCTTCCATGGCCTTTAACAGGTCTAAGAGCCCATCAGAGGACTGGGGTTCCCTTCCCCCGCTCATCACCCCCTCTCCCTCCCGTGGCCTTCCTGGGGCTTCCCTGCCCCCCCTCCAGTCACAAATGAGATGCAAATCTTGGGAATCCCCCAGAGAGGCGCCTCTCCTCACCTGGATACCCCCGCACACATAGTGAGCCACTACGAGCGTGGGGGTATCCCTTGGAGAGGCGCCTCTCCTCACCCGGATCTCCCCGGCGTCACAGCAAGCCGCTACGAGACTGGGAAGACCCTGCGTGTCAGATGTTCTACCCAATCCACCCCCCCACAAACATTGTGCAGGCGGGCGCTGGGGGAGTTGGATTGGGTAGATGTTCTACCCAATCCAACCCCCCCCACAAACATCTGCGAAGAGCGGAGGAGGTGAAAGAGCTGGAAAGAGAGGGGGGAAGGAAGGAAGGAAGGAAGGGGGGTGCCGCCAAAGCCGCCGCTGCCTTGCCAGTTGATCCTAATGTTTCTTAAACTGCCTTTCCAAACATCGTGCGGAGAACATCGCCGAAGAAAGAAAGAAGGCAGTTTAAAAAACATTAGGATCAACTGGCGAGGCAGCGGCTTTGGCGGGCCCCCTTCCTCCCTTCCTTCCTTCCTCCCCCCCCTCTCTTTCTCTCCAGCTCCTTCGCCTCCTCCGCTCGTCGCCAAAGCCGCCAAAGCCTCGCCAGTTGATCCTAACGAGCAGAGGAGGCGAAGGAGCTGGAGAGAAAGAGAGGGGGGGAGGAAGGAAGGAAGGAAGAGGGGCGGGCGCGTGCACATCAGACGGGGGTTGGGGAGGCTACGGGGAAGATCTCTGTACCCTCCCCAACCCCCGTTTGACATGCGCGCACCTGCACGGTGTTTGGAAAGGGTACGGGGACCCGTACCCTTTCCAAACATCGTGCGGGCGGGCGCTGGGGGGGTGTTGGATTGGGTAGATGTTCTACCCAATCCAACCCTCCCCCCCCCAATTGTACCGGATAACGTTAAAAATCGCGTTATTCGATACAAGATTTTTCCGAAAATCTTGTAACGTTATGGGGTTTTAGCACTATCCGGTACTAGCGTTATCCGGGGTATTACTGTACATTGTAATGTAGGGATGGGATTTTCTACTGGAAGTCTAGAGCAATGCGCCCTACTGTTTCAAACCTATGTTACCTGATTCTGCTATATGTGAAAAGCAAGCAGTAGGAAAAGTGTTTTTTGCTGCCACTTGGTGTTTGGTGTCAACACAGCAATAGTTTTGTATAGGTCTAATTAAGCTACAATTTGAATGTGCCAATTCAGAAATGGGATTTGGTTCTCTGTGACATAAATCTTTGTTCAGTGCAAAGATCTTTTGTATAAATCATCCTTTAAAGTGTACCTGCTTCTCTTCCCCCAATCCCACTCTTTTTGGTAATAGGGCTATCTGTGGAAGAAAGGGCATCTGAGGAGGAATTGGTCAGAGCGATGGTTCACCTTAAAGCCCAGTGATCTCTCTTACTATACAAGTGAAGAGCGGAAGGAGAAAAAGGGGACCATTTCTTTGGACAGAAATTCCTGTATTGAGGTAATTGGACATACCGTGGTACAAAGAAAACATGAGCAACTTGGTTTACCCACATACAGCAAAACCTCGCATAAAGAGTGCCTTGCTTAGAGACTAACTTGCTTAAAGAGCAGAATTTTCTCTGAATGGTTGCCTCGTTTAACAACTAAAACCAACCAAAAACCCACTTAACAACTAAATTGGGGTTTGCAATCCCCCTTCCTCCAGAAGTCACAATTGGTCACTTACAATGGGTTTCACTTAAAGAGCAAACTCACTTAAAGAGCAATCCCATGGGATGCATTATGCTCTTTAAGTGAGGTACCACTGTCACAATACAATATCAAATGTTGATTTTCATTGGTTTTGTTGTTGTTAATATATTGGTTCACTTGCCATCAATGCAATTATTTTCTTTAATTAGCAAAAACCCATGGTGGTTATATGCAAACTTCGCTTACTCTTTGAACAGGAATGATCTAGTGAGAGACATGGACTTAGTTTATGATAATGGAAATGAAAGAAGTACAACAGCAAAACCAACAGGCAGCTGGGGAAAGTCCCGAGAGTTTGTACTGGTGCCTGCCTGTCTTTTTAATTCTAGAATGGTAACTATACATCTAAAGGAGACCACAATAATTTCATGCATGTTGAATTTTTCTCCTAACACTTGCATACTTAGAGGTACCTGCTGTATATAGCAAATACTGCAAACTCTGGGGGCCATGAAGTACAGGTGAAGGATGGTTGGCTACATCATGTATGCATGAAAGGATGAGGAAAGTTCATTAAGGAGTTTGAGGTCTTTTAGTCAGTCATGTTCTAGCTATTAAAAAGCATTAGTTATGTTATTCTGTTAGGTTCTTGTGTTACTATGTTAGGAGGCTGTATCTACCAGAGCCCTTCCTTGCATCTATGTCATGTCATAATCATTTCAGTTATCAAATTATAAATAGGACCTCTTAGAGGTCAGAGAGAAGAAGCAAGAGATCTTATCCCTTGTGGTTGCTCAGGCTCCTGACAGGCAAGCTATCATTTCAGGCTAAGGAGGTACCATGGAAAGGGGGATTGTTGTAATCTTATGCTAGGACTGTGATGGTGAACCTTGGCACTCCAGCTGTTCTTCGACTTCAATTCCTAAAAGCCCTAGTCCCTGTGAATCCACACAAATGGGTTTACTTCATACACACAGTAAACCCATTTGTGTGGATTCATAGGGACTTGGACTTCTGGAAATTTGAAGTCCAAGAACAGCTGGAGTGTCAAGGTTCGCCATCATGATGCTAGGAAGATAGCCTATAAATGTCAGGAGATTTTAACTTTGTTACTTTTCATTTTCAAAGATCTTGCCTGACAAAGATGGGAAGCGATGTATGTTCTGTGTAAAAACACCATCACGGACCTATGAAATGAGTGCTTCAGACACCAAGCAAAGACAAGAGTGGACACTTGGTGAGTAACTGTTTTCTCTTGCTTTGGAAAACTCCTGAAATGAAACAATTAAGTTATAAATAGCAAATTGACCAGACGATGCCTCTTCCCTTTCATTTACTACCTTCATTTGTTGATTAGCTGTCTGTCTGCAAACTGGTTAAAACAGTGATGGCGAACTTATGGCATGCGTGCCAGAGGTGGCACTCAGAGCCCTCTCTGTGGGCATCCGCGCAGTCACCCCAGCACAGAGTTCACCCCACCCCTCTGCCTAGCAGCCCAATAGGAGCACTTCCTCCCTCCCCCTGCATAGAGTTCACCCTCCCCTCTGCCCAACAGCCCAATGGGAGTATTTCCTTCCTGCTGCTGCAAAAGGCCTTCTACCTTGTAGCCACTCATCTCACTCTTGAAAAGGAGGGCACTTGTGCTTTGGCAGGTGACTTAAAGAGACAGACACACCATAAGATCACCCAACAGCCAAAGTGATGGCCCTCACTGACCTCTCTGCCCCTTCCTCCCTTGGCAGCCATCCAAATGGCAATCCGCCTCCAGGGGGAGGGTAAGAAGTCCCTGCACAAGGATTTAAAGCAGAAGAGACGGGAACAGCGACAGCAACGAGAGCAAAAGAAGGTGGCCAAGGAGGAAGAGATGCAGCACCTCAAGCAGCTGCAAGAAGAGAAGGAGCGCAAACTTCAGGAACTGGAGCTGCTCAAAGAGGCTCAGCGGCAAGCGGAGCTTCTGCTCCAGGAGGAAGAGCAGCGGCGCCAACAGCAACATGAGGAAATGCAGAGGACACTGGAGATCCAACTGCAGGAAGCAGAACAGGTGTGTGTGTGTGTGTGTGTGTGTGTGTGTGTGTTAGAGAGAGAGAGAGAGAGAAAGTAAGGTGGAGATGGAGGCAATCTCCAGAAGGAGAACTAGACACAGGCAAGGCAAAGCAATCACACTTATATACCACCTCATAGCGGTTGGTGCACTCTCTCAGGGGGTTTCACAAATTAATTAGCATTTTGCCCCCAACATGCTAGGTACTCATTTGACTGTCCTTGGAAGGATAGATGGCTGAGTCAACATTGAGTCCTGGTCAGGATCGAACTCACAACCTTTTGTTTGCAGTACAGCAGTTTAACCACTGCGCCACTAGATCAACCCTTGGAATAGTTAGTGTTAGAATGTTATGTGGTTGGAAGGCGATGAGACTGGTTTAGTCCTCCAGCCTCCTTTCCTGTGGAAGAAACTTGAGAGCTATTAGTCTAGTTACCTTAGATGAGGTAGAAGGTGTGTTTTGAAACCTAGAAACCAGGAGTTCTCAGCCTTTTAAAGCCAGGGGCCGGGTCACACTCCCTCAGACAGCTTCAGGGGGCAGACAGCCATTTTGCCCTTCCTCCATCACATGGCACTCCCTGGTGTGATGGAGGCTGGTGTGGTGGAGGCGGTGGGGTGCCATATGAAATGGTGCTGTAGGCTGCATCTGGCCCATGGGTTGAGAATCCCTGCTATAAATCAAGGTGGGTGACACATGGAAGAAAGGCTGCATGTAACCCCAGACTTTTATTTTGAGACCCCCCACTCTCCTTGCCATCATGGCCTTCATATTTCACATTACCAGCATTGAGTCAGTTTCCTTCCTATACCAGGAAGAGAAGTGAGATTTCTATGCAGGAGTAACCTTTTTCTGTACCACAGGAAGATGCTGCTGCAAGTACTGCTGAGTTTGGTTGTGACAGTGATGACAGCTAGTTGAGACTCTGATGTGAGGTCTGGTATTTTTAAAAGAAAGAGAATGCATTCTGTCAATCCCAGAAAGTTGTCCACCTCTGGAAGTAAAGTGATAGATAGGTTTATTTGTTTATTCATTCATATTTATATACTGCCCTATTCACAGAGCAACTCAGGACTGATTGACAGGGATAACAGCATGTTAGATGTCCTTTCTCAGTAACTTCCACTGCAAAAACAAGATGCAGTGCTTACGTGCCTAAGCTTTAGAGGTGTCAAGGGGGGGGGAGCAAGAACAGCTGTAGGAGGAGGCTCCTGTTGTTTGCATAGTTCTAGTGCTCTTTTCCCTTTTGTCCTCCATAGCTTGCTGATGTATCATTATTTTTAACCTTCTCCCTACTCAACAATTCTAGGTGTATAGGTAATGGTAAAAATCTGCCTTGCTGGAAAGCCAGTCTTATCTGACTCTAGGGTGTGGTGCTCATCTTTGTTTAAACAATCAAAGAGCCAGCATTGTTTGCATCTGCAAACATTTCCGTAGTCATGTGGCAGGCATGACTAGATGCTGGAGTGCATGGACCACTGTTCCCTACCCCATTGATGCAGTACCTATTTATCTACTTGCATTTTCTTGCTTTTGAACTGCTAGTTTGGCAGGAGCTGGGGCAGAGATGGGAGCTCACTCTATCATGCAGCACTTGGGCCTTGAACTCCTGACCTGCCAACCTTCCAGTCTTCAAGTTCAGCGTCAAGGTCTATAGAGTTGCTCAAAACATATGGATGGGAAGGGTTTGAGAAAGTGGGATGCATAGGGCTGTACATGAGAAGTTACAAGCTGGGAATATTTGCTTGCTTGTTTGCTTGCTTTACCACCAGGAAAACACAGAACTCTCTTATAGTTGTGGATTGGAGACCCTAAACCAGGGGTTCCCACACTTTTCAAGCCAGGGGCCGGGTAACACTTTCTCAGTCACCTTTGAGGCCCAGATGGCCATTTTGTCCTGTCTGCATGATGGGGTGGCCATTTTGTCCCATAAGTTTCAAAGGGGTGGTCATTTTGTTTCTCAAATGCCCTTGGAGAGGGTGGGTGCCACATGAAATGGCACCATGGGCCGGATCCTGCCCACAGGCCTTAGGTTGGGAACCCCTGCCCTAAACCTTCACAATCCTCTAGTTTTTCCCCCCAAAAATTCCAGGTCTGGGAGCTATATAGAGTACATCTTTCTTTGCAATCATAATGATTAGTTGTTTTATACTGCAAATAGCAATGCATTTATTAATATCTGAAGCAAAACATATCCCTTCTGTACCAGCTACTGAGAGACAGGCTGTAATTTTGGTAGCTGATGCTGCCCTCTGCTGTTGATTTCTTGTGTATTCCACATGCTAACTCTATTTTCTACACATGCCTGCAGGCTCGTGCTTCCATGCAAGCTGAGATGGTTCTGAAAGAGGCAGAGGCAGAACGGCAACGCAGACGCATCACAGAATTGGAGGAGATGCAGCAGCGACTCCAAGATGCATTGCATCAGGAGATTAAAGCTCGCCAGGATGAAGAGGCTGTGAGATGTGCACAGGCTAGGTATGGCTGGTCAATGCCCAATTACCTTCCGATCTGGAAACAATGTTTTATGGCAACCTCTTCACCTGAAAAGAGGCTAGACCAGGGGTGCCCAAAATTTTCAGGCTGTGGTCCAGTCACGTGGTTCTGCCCACTAGAAGCAGAAGTAAAACGTGCCTTTCAATATGTTTTGCAACAGGTTGAGCTAGATGCTAAGCTGCCATTTTATCTGCTTCCACTTCCTGGAGCGACAAGGGTGGCATGGGTTGGATGAATTCATGTGGGGAGCCAGATCTGGCCTGCAGGCCATAGTTTGGGCACTTCTGGGCTAGACTTAGATAATAGTCATGGACACTGAGCTTCCCAGCATTTATACTGCTGGAAGAGTTATGCTCCATCCCTATCCAAAGCTCCTTGAAAAATCTCTGTATCAACTGGCTAAATAGTTTTGACTGTCCATGGTAATGCTAAATCATGTCCAGATATAGGTAAGCCTTCTTCAGTTTCCTTTGTACCTTACCCACCACTTTGGGGGAAGAATACAAAATGGGAAAAATTGATTTGTGGCAGATCCAACATAAATATCTCTACTGCATCTTCTGTTTGGAGCTGTCCTCTCTAGTTTGCCCTGTTTGGGGTGTGGCACTGAACTTGACGACTGGAGACCCAAGTGCTGCATGGCGGAGTGAGTTCCCGTCTCTGTCCCAGCTCCTGCCAACCTATCAGTTCGAAAGCAAGAAATTGCAAGTAGATAAATAGGTACCACTTTGGTGGGAAAGGTAAACAGCATTCCATGCACTCCGGTGTCTAGTCATACCTGCCACATGTCCATGGTGATATCTTCAGACACAGACAGCACTGGCTCTTTGATTATAAAAAGAGATGAGCACTGAATCCTAGAGTCAGATATGACTGGCTTTCAAGCAAGGGTGACCTTTACCTTTACTTTCAATTACTAATTATAGTGGGGAAAGGGTATTTATAAAAGTTGTGCCAAAGATTTCATAGAAAAGTTGAAATTAGAGGGTTTGAAAGAAGTAAGAGAGGTAGCATCACGCAGGAGTTGAAGAAGGCTGTTGAAAGGATGAAGAGGAGCTAGGCTAAAGGTTGAGTCATTTAAAGAAATAGGAGACCTTTTTGAGGCGAGGCAGAGGCAGAGACCAAGATATAAGGGACGACAGATAAAGTGGGAGATACTGATAGAACTTCCACACTGGATCTGAGGACAAACAGGAAAGCCCTGCATTTTTTATTTTATTTTTATTTATTTTTTTAGATTTATTATGCTGCTCCGATCAGGCGAACCTGACTCTTGGCGTCTAGTCATGGTTTTGAAAGCATCATATGGTTTAGAGCAGTGTTTCCCAACCTTTGGTTTTTGGACTTCAATTCCCAGAAGCCTAAGACAATGCTCCAAAGCACTGATCAGCCAATGTCCTGACTTAGGCTTCCAGGAATTTTAAATCCAAAAACCAAAGACTGGGAAATACTGATTTAGAGTGACAAGAGATTAAATGGATTTGATTACACATTTCTAGATAGAAATAAAGGTAGCTATGATGAGAAAATATGGAAACCAAAGAAGAGATTATTCCAATTATTAAGGTAAGAGATGAGCAGGGCATGATGTACAATAAACGAAGAGTCATAATTTTTCCAGGGAAACATTATCAAGACTTGGCAATGCAGTCCATGTTGGGAAGAAAAGCAAATTGGTGGTCAAGGAAAAAAACCAATGTTTTCCAGAGATTTAAGCCAGGACAAAACATTATCCAACAATTATCTTTCCTGGCACCACAACATCTCATAAGCAAGGATTCCTATTGCTCAGGCAGTAGAGCAGAGCTTAATCTTCCCCTTCAGAGTGACAGGGTTTGTTTGTGAGTCCTGGAGTGCACTGAAGACTCAAACAATAGGCTGCCTCACAGGGCAAAGTGGTAATGACTCCTATGTAATTTTGTTAGGCTGTTAGCCGAGGAAGAGGAAAAACTAAAGCAGCTAATGAAGCTGAAGGAAGAGCAGGAGGACTATATCATGAAAGCCCAGCACGAGAAGCTGGTCCTGAAGCAAGAGATGGAAAACAAGAGCATATTTCTAGAGGAGGCCCAACAGCAGCTGGAAGAAGTGAGATTTAACAGAGAGAGGATGGAACAGGATGTTATGGTAAGTGTTAGAAGAGGTTTCTCTGTTTCGCTTTATCTTTGGGAGAAATCACCACACAGAAACATGACATTTATCTCTCTCCACCACCATCCCCGCCCCCCCCCTTCTGTCTCACCAGACAGTAAAGTGGTTATAACATTTGCATGGTAAAAAGCTGAAAAATGCAGCTGATTATATCCGTCAATCACGTCAGTCTTTCCCGTGAATCCACAAGAATGGGTTTGCTGTGATTCATCTGGCATGCGCCACCCTCGTCGCTCCCAAAGCGGAAGTAAAATGCACCCATACAAGGGCAGCGCAGGCCGGATGAATCGCAGTAAACCCATTTGTGTGGATTCACAGGGGCTTGGGCTTCTGGGAATTGAAGTCCAAGAACATCTGGAGTGCCAAGGTTCACCATCATGGCTCTAGTGGTTCTTCTTGCCCAGGTATGATAGGAGTTGTAGTTCAGCACACCCCGGAAAGCCCTAGATTGAGAAACTGTTACATAGTTTTACCTTTGTCGTTTAGTTTAATTTTTAAAATACCTCAGGTTACTCTGGGTTTCTGCAAACAAAAAACACGTTGCTTCTTTCAAGACCGACAGAATGTGAAAGCAAAGTGACTCTCTGTAAGTAGGGATTCCATAAGATACAATGGAAAAGTCTTGAATGATGCTTTTCGTCATCTGATCTAACAGGGCAGCCCTGGAAGCTAAGGTCACTGTATGCTTACTTGCAAAAGTGAACTTTTTTATCTTAAGAACAGTTGGACTCTTTAAGGCAGGGGTTCTCAACCTTTTCAAGCTGCGGGCCAGGTCACGCTCCCTCAAACAGTTGAGCTGGCTGGACTGGTGGTCCCCCACTCTAGACACTGCTGTTAAATGCATCTGCAGCTGTTGTAAACATGTTTACCACAGCCACAGGCACATTTACGGCTGTTGAAAATGTGTGCTTCCGGCAGGAGCAGTATGGGCCATGTTCAGCCCACGGCCCATAGGTTGCCCACTCCTGCTTTAAGGTTATTATTTCCTTTAACCAGTGGTGGGATGTCAAAAATTTTACTACCCCTCTGTGATGTCATCACAGTATGGGTGGAGCTAATGTCATGATGTGGGCGGAGCCAAATAAAAAATAAAAAATAATTATAAAATAAAAATAAGCGCACACACACACACAACACAAACCCGTAAAATAAATAAATAATACATTAAAATACACCCGCCCGCCCGAAACACAAATCAACCAGAGCTTTTAAACCAGAGCTTAAAGCTTATTCTGGCTAATCTTTCTCACACTAGGTGAGATGGAAAGAACTACAGAATGAACTCACCACAAGATGGCTTCATTTTGGCACTTTTCAACTTTTCAACAGTTAAAGAAGTTAGATTCTAAGTCTTTGCCTAACCAGTTCTCTAGGATAATATGCCTTAATGTAAATGTAAAACAGCTGTACCTCCTTAAGGGTTCTCCAATTGGAAAGAGCAATTGGAACAGCACAGGTGTAGCTTATTGATGAGGTAACTCCAAGACTTTGCTTTAAAACCCCAGGCCAGGCCTCCAGGCCTTTTTAGGAACTGTTGTAGTACCTCAGTATAGGTAAAGGTATTAAATACACATTAAAATACACACAGACACACCACATCCAAAGGTGAGTCACTTACCTTGGGGAGCAGGCTATAGGGAACTTCAGGCTAGCAGCTTCTCTTGCTCCTCCCCACTTGGGAGGACAGCAAGGAGGCTGTGCATACACGCCAAGCACTGTAGGCGTGCATGCACACCAAGTGCTTGGTGCACATGCGCAGTGGGGGAACCAGTAAAAAGGTAAGCCGTGAAGGTGTTCCCCTCCCCCCCCCAAAAAAAAAAAAAAAAGGCTGCTACCGGTTCTCCGGGACACTGGGGAAAGTTGCTACCGGTTCTGGCGAGCTGGTCAGAACCTGTTACATCCCATCACTGCCTTTAACATTAAGCAAACTGTGATAACATATATCGATATCAATATATGTATACTCTTAGTTTTATACTTGCACTACTAGATTTATGGTACATTATTAGAAACTAGAGTTATAACTATTTAGGACTTGAGGAACAGACAAAACAGAAATGAGTTTCATCACAAAAAATTTTTTTGTTATATAATATTGGGGGTAGGGGACATAAAAAGGATCCTGTTGAATTATACTTGAGGTTAATCTAAATCAGCTTCCCCATTCCTGTGATTATGGGAAGCTTGTAAATAAGACACAAGTGAAATTGCAGACGACTATTTGTGTTTGCCAGTAATTACAATTCATAGTCATGTACATTGTCTCTGATATTCAAGACATTGTTGTATGACTAATAGCCATTGATGGTTTTAGCCTTTTGTGTCTAGTCTCCTTTAAAAATTTCCAAGTTAATTATTTCTTTTTATATTCATACCCTGCCTTTCCACTAAGAGATAACACTCTTAAAAATATCTGAGAGTAAATAAAACAGAACAGAAAAATAGATAATGTTTTGGTACCTTAAAGACTAACTCCTGAATTTAAAGTCTGATGACGTGGACTTGGTCCACAAAAGCTCAATTTTAAATACAGGAGTTAGTCTTTAAGGTGCTACAACATTTTTTTTCTTTTTCTTTGCTGTTTTGTTTTATTTACTCTCACATATGCTTGCACAAACTAACACGGCTACCACTTCAAACATTTCAAACTTTTTTAAAAAGTAAAATAATTGTGTGCCATCAAGTCATTTCTGATTTATGGCAACCCTTTCCAGGATTTTCTAGGTAGAGAGTACTTGAAGTGGTTTATTATTCCCTTTCTCTTGGGGCAACTTGTCCAATGCCAAATGGACTGGGTTTTTTTGGGAATGCACAGTGGGGAACTTAACTCCTAACCTCTGGTTCTGCAGCCAAATACCTAACTCACTTATTAGATATCATAAGCTAGTCGAAAATGTGTTTTACCCCCTTCTTTAAATCAGTCAAAGTGGAAACAGATTGCAGCTTGAAAGGGAATTCATTCCATAGACTAGGAGCCACCCATGAGAAGGCTTCTATTACTACAGTAAACCTCACATAAAGATCACCTCGCTTAGAGAGTCACTCGCTTAAAGAACAGAATTTTCTCTGAATGTTCGCTTTGCTTAACAAATAAAACCAACCAAAAACTAACTTAACAAATAAATCGGGGTTCACAATTTTCCCCCCAACCAGAAGTCACAATTGGTCACTTACAATGGTGTTTCACTTAAAGAGCAAACTCGCTTAAAGAGCAATCCTGTGGAACACATTATGCTCTTAAACAAGGTACCACTGTATTGGTTTTTTAAAAGAGGGTCTCTCCCAACAATCATAATACTGTATGTAGGCAAACTCAGAGAGATAGGTGATCTCTTAAGACAACCAGGCTCCAGGCTGCTTAGTGCTCTAAAGGTTAAAACAAATACCTTTAATTGGCCCCAATAAACAACTGATAATCAGTGCAGGTCTTTCAGTGTCATATGATTACAATATTGCATACTAGTTAGCAGTTCACAACAATCCTATGGGAGATGATTCCATCATTTAGTGCTGGCAGCCGTGGAATAGCAAATTTGTTCTTCTTTGTGTTCCATTGCTTAATGTGGCTATCTCTCTAGGCCGCAAGGTATGGGTGGTGTGATAGTTGTTAGCAGTACTATTATTCAACTGCACAGTACTCAGTCTTTTCCTGTTCCACTGCAGCTTGCTCAAAGGAAGCTCCAGCAAGCCAGTACTAATGTAAAACACTGGAATGTCCAGATGAATCGACTGATGCACCCTATTGCACCAGGAGGTAAGACACAAATGTGGTGTAAATCCCCAGCTAAATCTGATATGGTTGCAATAATTTGTCTTGTTGTTTCCAAGTTGCAAGCTAAGCACACAGCTGTATCTACTAGCTGCTTACCTACTAGCTGATTCCTTTTCATCTCCTTCCTAAGTACACATAGAGGTCAGATCCCTCTGGGATTTATGAGTAGTATTGTTTTAACTCTCCTTTGTTCTCTTACATGAATACAAATGTCTTTATTGAATTCCAGTGCTTTAGAACATTCCATCTTATTTATTTGTGTCTCATGCACTGTTATTTACCATCATATAATAATGAAACCTACACAAATACAAAGGTGACTCACTGATGTGTCAGTAAGAAGATATGCATGGCAATATTTCTTAAATGTTGTTTTAAGCAAAATATTTTAATATTTTAACTATTTATTTGTCAATTTTTAGAAAAGCGTACAACGGTGAGTGGAGGGTTCTCTGGCTTCAGTCCCACACTTCTGTCTAGGAGAGACTCATCCCTCAAATTGAAACAAAATCTGGAAAAAAAGAAATCTGACACAATGAAGGATGACAACAAGAAAGATATAAATGGAGAAAGTGAGAAGCAGCCAATCTCTGAGAAGGAAGATACCAATTCAGAAAATGTCTGATTAGGCACAGCCAAGAGAAAAAAATCACTTGTTGAAATGTCCAAATCTGGAAATGAGCATCATGACAACTTAAAAATAACTATGTCTATACATATGAATACTGGAAAGATGTATAGATTCTATAAGGAGATATGGATATGGTTCTTTTCCACTGGATTACATTGACAACTTGCGTAGTACACCAGAGCTGCACCAGATCTATACATTATGGACGTGGAAGCATCTTATTGAAATGCAGAGGCATGGTTCTTTGGTTTTACAGCTCCCCTGGTATACTCTGCTTGGTCTCAGCAGATGGAGAAAAGTCCTCATAACACTGACTTATCATGCCATGGTACTACTTGCATGAGGAATTTTTTTTATCATGTGCTTAGCACAATGACAAGACATCTGTTTTGTAAAAACATTTTGCATTATTGCTCATTTTCTATATTAGGACTTTTATAGATCTTTGATTGTGAAGAAAATAATACTGGTGAACAGAAATGGCCAGAGTAATGCATCTGTTTACTGAATTATGAAACATAATGATTGTTGGATAGAAATTAATATAAGTTACAAGTTGGTCCAAGCACTTTATTTCTCATTAGCAAACTCTGAGAAATCTGTGCTGTCTTTATTAAAAATATGCATATACAAAGGAACCAATCAAGAACTATTTAGAGGGTAGGTGGGGCACTAGAAGCAAGCAACATAAATTGTGGGAGAATAGCTATGAGCACTGTCACTATGGCATAGGAGTATGGTAATTTATGAATGTAAATATATTCTTCTAGCGGACAGTGGCAGTCGGGCCATAAGTAAAGATTCCAAGAGTTGAGAGAATAGAACAGTAATAAGCAAGGAGAATGAAGGTACTGTATCTAGAAGGACAGTGGAAGATGTGTAAAGAAGAAAAATGACTCCCTGTTATAATGCAAATCTATGATTACCATCTTAGTTGCTTTTAAAAACCTTCCAGATCTATTAAGCTATATAGCAGTGGTGGTTAGCATAACACAGACTAACATGCCTACCATTTCAAAGATTTCAACTAATGAAAGGATACATAGAGAATAGCATAGAGAGTAACTTAAGGTGTGTCCACCTCTCCCCTTGTTTCAGTAACCAGCACTTTTAAGTCTTAAAATTACTCTTGAAACATTCTTAAGTAGAAAAAGAAACATCTATACTTATAGTTATGTTCAATAGCTACAAACAGAAGAATAAAATGATTAGTTAGAAGTAAACACAATCTCTGGCTCCATGTGGTTGCATTGTCAGAGTTAAAAAAATGTAAAAAAGAGACTAATAAACAAATGCGGAATGCAGAACAAACAGAAAGAGTGGAGGCGTGAGACAAACCTAGAGAAACAGAACTATGATAATTAGTGGGTGAGAATGGAGAAATCCTATGGGTCCAAAAAGGCATCGTTCCCACTGATCCCCAATATTAACCACACATGGTTTGTTATCTCAACACATATTGGCCCCTATCCTTTATTAACTCATCAAATAGCTTAGAAACTACGGTACTCAGTTTTGCATTTCATAGCTTTTCAGAAATTCAGAGTTCTTAGTCTTTTGCCTTAATAGACTTTATTGTTCATTTACTATTAAATCAGCAAGGGGATTTCCTTTGACACTTGCAACCATGACATTTGTCCTCCAAGGTAGACTAGGCAGATTCCATTGCTACATGTGCCACTCTCCACATTTTTTCTGTTGTAGCTGGGTAAGCAAATGAGAAGCTATATGCCTCAATAGTCCAAATACGGCCCTAGGGTCTTCAGTTGCTAATCTCTAGCAATTTAGACCTATCCTGAAAAGGAGGCCTTCACAATTATAGTACAGTATTTGAAATGATAATATGCATCTTTGTTACTGGATTCCACCCACCCCTGCAACTCCCCCCCTTCCAACAGAAATAAAGACAACTACAATTTGCCTTATACTTTATATTTGTGGAAGAAAATTGGATTTTAAAAAAACATGTCTTATTTACTGTCAAAGCTACACTGGCTGAATCTGCTTCCTCCCTCTTTATTTCTGGTTCTGCTAAACTGGTATTGAAGAAATGTCTTGTCTCAGCACTAACTCTAACTACAGTATTTGCTGAGTACTTCCTATGATGAAACATCACATAACTGCTTATCTGCACAATCAGTGAAATTGTGTTTCAAGCTCAAGCATAACCATCCATAGCCTACCAATCCCAAAATGAAAGGGTAAGGGACACTGATTCCTCCTTGACATAACAATAGATAGAAGGTGGTTGGAAGAATAGTGATACTGAGCTCATGAAATGGCTCCACAGGAAAACTGTTCATTAGAACAGTGTTTCCCAACTATGTTCCACCAAACACCAGTGGACTTCAATTCCCAGAAACCTCAATCAGTACATTAGTTGATCAGTGCATTGGGGGATTGACTTGGGCTTCTGGGAATTGAAGTCCAAAAATCAATGTTTGGGAAACCCTGCATTAGAACATTCAGTAATTCCTTCTCAATATTACATTGTATTGTCCTCTATTGGCCAGTTCTGGTAGTGTGCCTTGAAAATACTTGTGTACTGTACTACAAATTTCAGGGATATTTTGGCCCATGGATAAGAGAAGCTGTGGATACCAAGCCCACATATACGTGAGGATGGTCATGGTGACCTGTACACACTACTTCCTCTTCCTCCCACAAGAGCAAACCTAGAGGGCACCCTCCATATACCATCTGTTGGGAAGGCACACCTCTCCAGCACGAGGAAAAGGGCCTTCTCAGTCATAGCCCCTACATTATGGAACCTTCTCCCAGTAGAATTACACCTCCAGGCCCAGTTGCTACTGTTTAGGAGAGAATTGAAAACGTGGTTAGCAGAACATCTGGGGGCTGGGACTGCCAACAAGCTCTCCTTTCTGGCTCATCTGAGGTCCCCTCCTTCTTGTAATTGGGTTTATTGAAGGGCTTTTAACTTTTTATATTGTTTTTAAGTTTTGCTGAGCAGCCAGTGAGGTATTTGCTGGACTGTGTACACCGCCCAGAGTCTATTGATTGGGGTGGTATATACATCTAAATAAATAAATAAAGCCTTGTTTCTACTTTCCTATAATCTGTAAAGTCATGATGACCATAAGATTTGACTATGTACTTCCCAGGAATTACCACAGAACATCTGTATACAGAGAAAGAAGTGAAATCAATCAGAAACAGTGGGGAGAAACACAGGTACTACTGGGCAAAAGCAATTTTACAGGGATAATCATAATTAAAATTAAATTTAAAAATAATAAGGTTTAGGCAATGGCCAGATCAACTGTCCCTTGCACATAATAGCCAATAAGAAATCATAAATTAAACTGTTTATTCATTTACTGATATGTGAGGCACTACTATATACTAACTTACTAGGGCTGCTTTCCAGGAGTCTAGAACAGTGATGATGAACCTTGGCACTCCAGGTGTTCTTGGACTTTAATTCCCTGAAGCCCTGATCAGCAGGAATGCTGACCTGGACTTCTGGGAATTGAAATCCAAGAACACCTGGAGTACCAAGGTTCACCATCACTGTTCAAGAAGGATGCTTAAAATAGCATAGTACAGCAATAGTAGGTAACAATAGCATATCTAATTCAGTATTTTAATTTATACATATAAAAAAGATATTAAAAAGGTGGTCTCCTGGAGGGAGGGGAGTATTCATTAAACAGGATGCCCCAACAAAGACTGCTGCATTCTCACTTGTTCCACAGACAAAATATATTACCACTGCAAGGATTACTGACTTATGCAGCAGAAATTTTTTGATTTGTTTATGTGCTTTAAATCTTTCCTACTTTCTAAGCCTGTAAGATGTCCGCATGGAATGCTGCAAGAAGGTAGATTTTTTTAAAAGATGAGACCATTTCCCAGAGACTAGTCAAGTGTAATAACTGACAATAAGTCCAACTATAATAGCAGACCCACTCAGAATCAATGCTTGCAAAACCAAGAAGCGCAATTGCTAGTTCTGTTTCAGGTTATTACAGAGCTAAAACATTCAAACATGTATTAGGCAGAGTATGGGGCTGCAATGGCTCAGTGGTTAGGAAGGTTGCTTTGTTAGCTGGAAGGCAGTTTTAGATCCAGGTACTGCATGGTGGATTGAGGACCTATCACCATCCCAGCTTCTGCCAACCTAGCAGATTGGGAAGCAAAAAATTGCAAGTAGATAAATAGATATTGTTTTGGTGGGAAAAGTAAGTGCATTATCTACACTAGTCATGCCTGCCACATGATCATAGAAACATCTGCAGATGCAGACAGCGCTGGCTCTTTGGTGGTGATGAGCACTGACCCCTAGAGTCGGACACGACTGGCTTTCAAGACCCTTACCTGAGCATTCTTCACCTTGACTTGAGCAACCTCTCCACAGTCCCCACCCCTTTTCTGGCGAAAAGCCAGACTTTGCGCCTAACTCAGGGGTGCCCAAACTTTTCAGGCCGTGGTGGGCCGGTCACATGGTTCCTCCCACCGGAAGCAGAAGTAAAAACAACACACCATGCAATCTGTTTTGCAACAAGATGAGATAGATTTTAAGCTGCCATGTTCTCTGTTTAAACCAGGGGGTGCCCAAACTATGGCCCAGGGGCCAGATCCGGCCCAAATGCCAATTCATCCGGCCCATGCCCCCGTGTCACTCCCGGAAGCAGAAGTAAAACATTTTTTACTTCTGGTTCCAGGAGCGACAAGGGAGGCGTGGGCTGGATGAATTGGCACTGGGGCCGGATCTGGACCCCGGGGGCCCTAGTTTGGGCGCCACTGGAAACTGGATCCCACGGGACGGGACGGGAGAGACAAAAAACCTGGGCCTCGCCCGCGGATATGATAGACAGCTACCGCACCTCCTCACCCCCCCCCCACACACAACACACACCAAGAGGCGGGGGCGGGGACAGGCTTGGGCCGTCGTCGTGGCGATAGGGTAATACCTCCCCCGAGTCGCTTGCCGGCCAATGGGGCAGAGGGACGCGGTGACGTCAAGCTCAACACGAGCGACGTAAGGAGGAAAGAGTTGTGGCTGCGGCTGCTGTCGGGTCGGTGGGGGGATTTTTAACGATCAAAAGTTCTGCGTGGAGCGGCGGTTGAGCTGCGCGCGTGCCTCGTTGAGGGCAGGTGAGGTGAGGTGGGGGGGGCGCGCGCGTGAGGCGTTGCTAGTGGCAACGCAGGTTGGGACCAGGGGCATCGGTGGCCGTAGTAGGGAGAAGGGGCGCTCGCCTTCCAAATTGGGACCGGTGGGATGGGGGCGGGGGCGGGTGAGGAGCTGGCGTCGTGGGTTGTGCACTTCTTCTTAGGGCAGCTCTCGGGGCCTCAGAGGTTCCTCACATGACAGCCGCCTCCCTGGAGGGTCTCCTGCGGAGGGAAGTTGGTGCCTCAGTGTTTGGCTCCCTCCCCGCAATAGATTGAGACCCATGGCCGACCCTCTCCTTAGACGGGCGTGTCAAGCGAAGCATTTCGGATGCGGCGAAATTGCTGGTGATTTTTTTACCTTTTTATTCAAATTAAATCAATCTTTATGACGGCCCAAGACCAGCCTAGCTAGTACAGCAAAAAAAGAACAGAAGCTAAAATGAGGGCACTTTAAAGGGTATCAAGAGACAGAAGTTAAAATGAGGGTGCTTAAAAAGGAGCGTTCCTGCTCAGAATTAGGGAGAAGTCACATTAGTACATAGGATCAATTCTGTTACAAAAACTATCCTGTACCACTAGTAGTTTATTTAACTGAAGGTCCTGCCAGGATTGTTCTTCTGTTCTTACCTTTTAATTGTAGCCTTAGGAGCTGGGATAGACGAGTTGACGATGGAATTGTTTGTTTGTTTATTGCTTCCCTGCCTTATGTATCAAGACAACTTGCCTGTTTGTTTGTTTGCTTGCTTGTTAGTTTTTTTGTTTGAGTTGTTTAGCCTCCTCCTTGCAGAAGCGACTCCATGCAGCTTACAAGAAACACCCCCAACATAACACACTCAGCCTTTCATACATATAGATAAACATAATAAAAACACTAAAATCTCTGAAATCTAAAAATCACAAATCTAAAATCCCCCTTACAAAATTGTCAGATGGTCATTATATGTTTGTTTGTTGCTGTTGCTTTTTGGAGTGATAGCTGTGTTAGTCTGTGCAAACATATCAGAGAGTAAATAAAACAAAACAAAAACTGACAAAAAAAACTGCTATGGCACCTTAAAGACTAACTCCTGTATTTTAATGCTAGCTCTCGTGGATCAAATCCACTTCGTCAGCCAGTGTCTGACTAAAAGACAGTTTCTGATGAAGTGGACTTGATCCATGGAAATGAATATTAAAATACAGCAGTTAATTTTAAGATACCTGGTGTTGTTCTTTAGGCAGAAAAATGTGTCAGACAGATTTTGGTGGCTCCTTTTTCCTCATTGTCTCAGGGGTTGGGGGCAATTTGTACCAGATCACTGATGCTTCCTTTTGTAATTGCTGCTCTCTTTAACCACTAGTCAGTTGGACTCTCCATGTGAAGTCAGGAAGCTGCAGCTTGGGTCCTATGGACTGACCAGGAAGAATTGAAGTGAAGGCAGTAGCTGAGGCAGACTTTTGACTCCCAACCCTCTTTGGGAAGCAGGATGAAGAGAGGTACAGTCAAACCTCGCATAAAGAGTGTTTGCTTAAAGAGTAACTCGCTTAAAGAGCAGAATTTTCTCTGAATGGTTGCTTCACTTAATAAAACCAATCAAAAACTTGCTTAACAAATAAATCGGGGTTCACAATCCCCCCCACAATTGGTCACTTACAATGGTGTTTCATTTAAAGAGCAAACACACTTAAAGAGCAATCCTGTGGAACGGATTATGCTCTTTAAGCGAGGTACAACTGTAGAACTATACCTCAAGGACAGAGTAGATGGTTTTAAAGATATAACTTGTCATCTGCTTTCTTTATCTATTTGGTTTGGGGAGTGCAGTTGTCAGAACTGGGCATTACAGGATCAACAAGAGAAAGATCATGCAGGCCTTGACCATTTGCCCTCATGACCAAGAGCATATGTGTGTCTCTGCTTTATATTTAAATGCATTATTGTTAATAAAACACACATACACACACAAAACAAAAAACCGAAGTAAATACAATTTTAAACTTTAAGCTGAAAAAATTTAAAGAGACCACGTCTGGACAAAATGGCTTCCACACCTACCCACCCCGATCCCAAAGCAGAGAGCCTGGGCAGGCTGCATGCTTTAGGATCAGGGTGGCTGGAGGTGCCTTCCACCCCCACCCACCCCGATCCCAAAGCAGAGAGCCCGGGCGGGCTGCCTGCTTTAGGATCAGGATGGCTGGGGGTGCCTTCCACCCCCACCCACTCTGATCCCAAAGCAGAGAGCCCGTAGCACCCGTTGGCATGCCCGATCTCCCCCCAACCAAACCGGCAGTCTAAGCCTTGGTAGATCTCTGCCCCAAAGACCACAGGGCTGGTCTCTAGCCCTTCGGGCTTTGGGGCAGAGATCAATGTCAGGAAATTTGAGGCAAACAATTGCATCACACAACATTATCTTAATGTTGTGCGATGTAAATGTTTGCCTCAAATTCCCCAACGTTATCTGATTTTAGCATTATCTGAGGAAATCGTTATCCAAAGTATACTGTTTTGTAGTTCCTTTTCCAGTCAAAGGATGTAGGAACCATGAAAATGTGTATACCTCTTTCTTACTTTTTCTGTCTGGCCGGACATCCCACTACACTAATGGAGTAGACCATACAGCCAGCGACTCAATGCCGACTGTCAGGCAACCTGACTCCCTAAAGTGGCCAACCGCTACAGGCAGATGAGCCCCTTTAGGTGGGGTGATGGTCACCCTCAGTGAAGAAAATGCCACTGGAAACTATCATATTGGGCCCCAGGACAAACTGAGCGGAGGAGGAACTCTGATTCCCAACAGTCATGGAGGTGGAAGAGGCCATGCCAGATGGACTGCCTGTGAAGGCGCACCTTGTCCATATCCTCAAGGCTGCAGCAGTCAACATTGCAGCCCCGGTGTTAAATCCTACATGTGTCACTTCATGTGTGCCGTGGGTGATGGATCCTAGATCATAGTGTGTGGGTCACTTCATGGCAAGATGGGATCCATCTTAAACAAATTAACACTAGTGACATTTTTCCTGCTTCCGTGGGGGGGGGGGATGCATTCTCAGATACGAGTTGCAGTTGACAACAACGATTTCATAAAGAGGAATCATTCTTCTATAATGCAACCATATTTGCTATGGGAGACACTCCTGTGAGATAGCAGTGCTACATAGTGTTCCAGTAGTGATTTCTGGAAGAAATGGAAGCTAGAGCAGTGGGATGTTTAATTTCAGTTGTGGAAAGGTATAAAAGTAGGAAATGGAGAGGGGAGAACGCAGTGGCTCCTGGAAAAAATGAGACTGCTTAATTTGATTGTACTGTATACAGTATTATTAGACTGCTTGTGCAGATAGAATACTAAATACAGTAATACCTCGGATAATGCTAAGACTTGGTTCCACAAGTCTTGGTGTTATCCGATTTTTAGTGTTATCCGATCCATGTTAAAATCCTATGGGATGGATCGGATAACGTTAAAGCTCCATAGGGATACATTGTAACCGCACAGGCTTTAGCGGTTGTTATCCGATCCAACCCATAGGACCTTAACGTTATTTGATCCAATTCTCCTCCCGAGATTACTTAACGTTATGCGATTTTAGCATTATCCAAGGTAAACGTTATCCGAGGTATTACTGTACCTGTTAGTGATCCTTATAGGCAAACCGAGCAGGGAATGGGGATGGTAATAAGCAGTTGGGACAGTATTTGCCAAACACGGAGTCAGTCTGTGAAATTAACAAATCTGTAGTACAGTACTTTTTCTTGGCAGTCAGGTACAGAAACTCAGCTTTCTCCTCTTTTGGCAATTACAGTTAAAATAGGAAAGTGTTTACCTCAAGTACTGTATATCACATCCTACTCAGAAAAATGGGTAGGACATTAAGAGTTCAGCAGCTGGAAGTAGCCACCTGGCATTAAAGGTCATTGAACTACCTTATTTCATTCTGATGTACTATATCGGAGCTGCTATAGTTACGCAAAAGTCTAGAGAAAAGGTCATCTACTCATTTTGAATGGCATAAAATACCCTAGCCTTGGACTAATTTTTAACAAGAAGCAATTGAGCAATAAATGACTACAACACTCCATGACTTGGGTCATGAGGGAATGAGTCATTAGAGAGAGCCAAAGGGTTTTTAAGCTACTTCTTCCCCAGCATCATCAATATTGGATTTAAAGAACTTTCCCACATTTCACTATGAACTCATGGAAATGGGTACCAAGTTGAGGAAGGCTAGCTTAAACACTAAGCAACAAGAATAAGAATAAACAAGTTATAATGCAGGAGGGAAGTATATATGTATTGGAGAAATTGCCTGAGCTGCTTCATAAACTAGATGCTGGGCTGGAGGGCTTCTTGAATCATGGGTCACCTTAGCTGTCCCATTGATAGGATATATTTTGTTTCAATCAGATCCTCTGTGTCAGATAGAAGGCAACTGACCTGCCAGATGCCAAGAATAGTATGTGCCATTAAGACAGAACAAAACATGTTGGGCAAAATCCTGTAGTATAACTTTGCATCCATGAGGTCTTACTCTTATGTCTGACAAATTGTACTTAATCCACAATAGCTCACATTTAAATACAGGAGTTAAGTCTTTTAAGGTGCAACAACTTTTTTGCATTTTTTGTTTTGTTTACTCTCTGATATGCTTGCACAGACTAACATAGTTACCACTTCAGAAATTTGCACCCAATGCAACTCGGGTCAGGCACCAGAAATCACTCATTAAAATGTCCTACCTTTGGGAGCTTTCCCCTGTCAGGTACAAAGCAGCTGTTATGGGGCTGGTGGAGCTATTGCAGACCTATTGGAGAAGCAAAATGCTATTTGAACATAATGCTCATGCCAAACAGCATTTTGTTTCTCTCTCTGACCTCAAGTGTCTTTGTTAAAGCCGTTTGTTTTAGGATGCTGAGACTGATATAATAATTGTTGTAAAGTTTATGAATCAAAAAGTAGACTAGCAGGTTGCCCATGAAATGCTGTTTATAGATCCCTTTAAGTAAACTCAGTCATCACTAAACTAGTGTAAGGAACAACTAATAATTTGCTCTAAGAGGATATTCCTCTGCTAGCATTGTAGAGGTATCTACAGTACAGTTGTACCTCACTTAAAGAGCATAATGTGTTCCACAGGATTGCTCTTTAAGCGAGTTTGCTCTTTAAGCAAAACACCATTGTAAGTTACCAATTGTGACTTCTGGCGGGAGGGGGGGATTGCGAGCCCCAATTTATTTGTTAAGTGAGTTTTTGATTGGTTTTATTTGTTAAGCGAAGCGGACATTCAGAGAATATTCTGCTCTTTAAGCGAGTTACTCTTTAAGCGAGGCGCTCTTTAGGCGAGGTTTGACTGTACTGTACAGTAATAGCTTGGATAATGTTATGACTTGGTTCCACAAGTCATGACATCCAATTTTTAGCGTTGTCCGATGCATTGATCGAACAAGATTTTTTTAAAAAAAAGCCCTGTTCCCTTTCCAAAGAGGAAAAGGAACAGAGGGAGATCAGCTTGGCTTGGGGAGGGAAAGCAACCTTCCTTCCCAAGCAAACAGGTGGTCCATGGGACTTGGGGGAGGCTTCGGGGGGAAAACCGTGACGGTTGTCCCTGAAGTCGCCCTCAGCCGCAGCGACTCCTTGGAGTCAGTGCCTACGGGCGCTGACTCCAAGGGATCCAGACGCCCGAGTTGCGAGCGTCCAGCACCCTTGGAGTCAGCACATGCAGGCGCTGACTCCAAGGATGCTGGACACTTGAAACTCAGGCATCCAGAAACCTTGCAGTCAGTGCACACAGGCGCTGACTCCAAGGGTGCCAGACGCTCAAAACTCAGGCGTCTGGATCCCTTGGAGTCAGCACCTGTGTGCACTGACTCCAAGGGATCCAGACGCCTGACGTTTGAGCGTCCAGCACCCTTGGAGTCAGCACACACAGGCACTTACTCCAAGGGTGCCAGACGCCTGAGTTTTGAGAGTCTGGCACCGTTGGAGTCAGTGCCTGCATGCGTTGACTGCAAGGTTTCCGGACGCCTGAGTTTCGAGCATCCAGGACCCTTGGAGTCAGCGGCTGTGTGCGGTGACGCCAAGAGTGCTGGACGCTCAAAACTCAGGCGTCTGGAAACCTTGCAGTCAGCGAATGCAGGCACTGACTCCAAGGGTGTCAGACGCTCAAAACTTGGGCGTCCAGCACCCTTGGAGTAAGCGTCTGTGTGCGCTGACTCCAAGGGTGCTGGACGCTCGAAACTTGGACGTCCGGAAACCTTGCTGTCAGCGCATGCAGGCACTGACTCCAAGGGTGCCAGATGCTCAAAACTTGGGCGTCCAGCACCCTTGGAGTCAGCACCTGCATGCACTGACTCCAAGGGTGCTGGATGTGCAAGGTCCGAGCGTCCAGCACCCTTGGAGTAAGCTTCTGCTGGGATCAATCAGTGCTTGCGAATTGATCCCAGCACAAAATCTGGGAAGGTCAGGAAGAGCGCAGATCGGATCCCCTGACTTCTCCGGAGCCGGCAGGGGTGCTTCCCGCTGCCTTTGCCTTGTCTGGGGATGTTGCGGGACCCGATCTGCACTGTTCCTGAGGTTCCCCAACCTTCCTAGCTGCTGCAGTAAGTCAAAACACCGGGATTTGACTCCCAGCGTTTTGACTTACTGCCGCAGCCGGGGAGGTTGGGGGACTGATCCGCAGCTGCTGGTTGGCTGGGAAAACTGACGGGGGAGTCCCCCGTTGACTTCCCCAGCCTCCCCTTGCCTCCATAGCTGTAGGGTAGCTGGGGAAGCTGATGGGGGAGTCTCCCGTCAGCTTTCCAGCCACCCCGCCCCTGTCTCCGCAGCTGCGGTGTGGCTGGGAAGCCTAATGGGTAGCCCCTGTTCAGCTTTCCATCCCCCCTGCTGCTACGAACTATTGCATCAGATAACGCTAAGAGATCGCTATCCAGTGCAAATTTTTTTTAAAAAATTTGCATCGTTATCCGATTCTAGCAATCGTTATCCGAGGTATTACTGTACTTGCAAAAGACTATGCGGCAATGGTAGCTTCTGTAATGATTATATTTTTCTCATGTTGAAGTAGTCTTCTTTGCTTCTGGCTTTCTTTTGGCTATAGCTCTTTACTCAGAAAGCTCTAAATGGCCTTATTTAGATAATAAATGTCTCACCATTCCTGTTGAAGTGACTTCCCTTCCTTGGAACTCCCTGGCACACATTCATCTAGCTCTTACATCATATTTGAACATTCATACTGAAGCAGTTAAAATTGTGTATTGGTCCCTCTCCCCATCCCTTCATATCCCTTGATGTGTTCAGTTGGGATAATTTCCTGTCCTACATGTAATTTTTTTCTAAATAAAATTCTCCAAATGGCAAGGTATTGGCTGGTTTTGTTGGAATGCGAACACAAAATGTTTTTTTTAATAAATGAATGAATAATAGAAAGAAGTGTGCATTCTACCATTGGCAATGGGGAAAAATCATGAGGCATTAGGAGAAGGGGGTAACAAGAAGTGTTCTTCCTCACACAATAACGTAGCACTCCTTGTGTGGACTAAAATTTCTTTTTTGGCCTTGCATGGCCTGATAGTCTTTAATCTGTACTGTATTCCACATTATGGTTATTACAAGTTAATCCTTTGGAGGCCTTTCAGTTTTCTTTCTTTTGTGTCCTGATCAAACCCTAGACTGCCAAAATGAAGCCACTTTCTTGGGTTTTGTCATTGGGCAACTGTACGTCCTCATTGGTGCATGTTTCTGACAAGCCAGTAAATGAGTTGGATTCTGTATCTCTTCACACAGTGTGTGTTGTTGTCCACTAGTAGCCCCCACTTGAGTATATTGGTCTTGCATTTAGCAACTCCAACCTGCAACCTATTGAGGATCGAGGAAAAGATTTCTACATATCTCTCAGTCTCTAAATATCAAACCAGACAAGGCTAGGCGATAGCTATGGAGACTAAGAACAATATATTTTGCTCAATGGATGACTGCCTAAGAGTCTCCTGCCAGGATAAGCTTCAGGCTGGATCATCTCCATTCACTTAAAAGACTTTGAAGGAAAGTAGGAAGATCAAAGAATTATTTAAAATGCAGCTGTTTGATACAGGACAGTTTTTCTTTGAATGTGGAAAGATTTAAGCAGTGCATCAATTATGTGTATGCAGTTTTATGCCCTACCACATGTACAAAAGAAGATTTAGTAAACCAGTAAGACAATACTGTACTATTAAACTAGCCAATTTCTGATTTTAAAAAATCATCTGATTATTTTAACATTTTAATTTGTTTTGAATTTTGTAAGAATTTTTCATAATTGTGCAAAACTTTGATATAAATAAATAATGAAGTATAAAGACCAAACTTTTCTAGCCTGCCATTTCCCAGTGCACTTCTGGGCTTCTTTGGATGAAATCTAATGCCACCATACCTCCTGAAGAACCTCATTTATTGTCTATTAAACCTGCCTTCCCCATTATGTCTATACCTGAAGAGGAAATTGCTAACCACACTGGTGTATGCAGTGATCATCTTAAGAATGTGCTCTTTAGGGACTGCAGTAGCTTAGTGGTTAAGATGCTAAACTTGACAACTGGAAGGTCGGCAGGTCAGCAGTTCGAGATCCAAGTACTGCACAATGGAATGAGCTCCTGTCACCTGTCCCAGCTCCTGCCAACCTAGCAATTCAAAAGCAAGAAACTGCAAGTAGATAAATAGGTACCATTTCTGTGGGTAGGTAAATGCATTCTGTGCATTCTGGTGTCTAGTCATGCCTGCCACATTGCCACAGAAATGTCTGCAGATGCAGACAGTGCTGGCTCTTTGGCTGTAAACGGAGATGAGCACTGAACCCTACAGTTAGTGCTCAGTCTCTCAGCTGCCCTTGAAAACAGTAAAGAAACTTCAACAGCTCCTAAATGCATAGATCTTCTTGATTTCTTGGGAAAGTAAATTTGATTGTACAGTGGTGCCTCGCTTAAAGAGCATAATACGTTCCACGGGATTGCTCTTTAAGCGAGTTTGCTCTTTAAGCGAAACACTGTTGTAAGTGACCAATTGTGGTGGGGATTGCGAACCTCGATTTATTTGTTAAGCGAGTTTTTGGTTGGTTTTATTTGTTAAGCGAAGCGAACATTCAGAGAAAATGCTGCTCTTTAAGCAAGTTACTCTTTAAATAAAACACTCTTTATGCGAGGTTTGACTGTATTTCCCCATTCTTGTCTATACTGAATCCCTGTTAGTTTCCGTACCCAAATACTGTTGTTCTTTACCTTTATCAGTCTGAATAGTTTGGGACATGGATGTTTGTCTCCTTCAAAGAATAGCTCCCTATTTCACATATTCTTTCCAGGCCTTGCTATTGAAGGTGGCTACACTGAGAGAGGTTAGAAAGGTGTCAGTTAGGAATAGGGCTTTCTCAGTGGTCACCCTGTCTCTTTGGAATAAACTCTTGTTTGAGATGTGTTAGGCTGCTTCCCTTTGAGTATATAGAAAATTAGTGAAGGTAGCATTTTTCAAGAATATTTTCTACAGCTAGGGGGCCAAGAACCTGTAATTTAGGCATATACCAGTACTGTATATACTTTTTAATGTCACTTTATGTTATTTTGTTATGTAGTTTTTTATTGTTGTTCTGGGTCTGGTAAAGAAATGGGGAGAGGACAATATTTTTAATGTACATCACTCAAAGCAGTGGATTATCACAGTTTGGACAGTACTGTATAGAAATTCAACCAATCAGTGTCTCAGAACATCCCACAAACTACAAAGAGTTAAAAAGTACTCCTCCTGCATCTTTTCTTCTTCATCTATCTACCTTTTTATGTAATAATGCAAAAAAGATTCATTACTCAAAAGTTTGCACTCTTATGCTTCTGTAAACATGTGTTAATGACCAGTTTATTCATTCAACAATTTATTTGACATGGGCTGAACTACAGAACTCATGGCTACAACAGCTTATTTTTTAAACTTTTGTGTTGTAATCTGCATTATCTGCTCTTTGTGCTACAGTACTTTCTAACTGACATTACTTCTGGAGAACTCAAACATTTTTGCAACATTTTTGTTAGTATGATTGGTCACAATAAACACAGTATTGCCCAACTGTGGATTTTTGTTTTAGTGAATGATAATGTTGCTTGTGTCCTAAGGAAACCATAGAGGTTACTTTCTTGCAAATATATTTAAGACTACAGTTTTGGAGTTACTGTATTCTAATTTCTCTGGATGTTACTAATGGAGTGGAAACCTTTTTTGCTCTCTTGCAGTTCTGTTTCACTTGAGACATCCAACATTTGACATGGTAACTACAGAATGGCTATCACAAACAGGTGAATGGAGACAGCTATTCCAAAAAGGTAACTGTATTTTCTTGGGGAAAGGATGTAGCATGCAATACTTTTAAAATTTCAACTTGGGGCTTGTATATATACACAGTGGCCGTCTGGAAGGTCTGAATAAACAAGCAGTTAGTTTTTTCAATATGTGCATGCAAAAATGTGTTTTTCCATGCCTTTTGTATAATATATTGGAATGTTATATGTTAAATAAACCACATTTCTGTCTGAAAATTTAACTGCTAAATACTGTGGGATTCACAAAATGGAGATTAACCTCCAATCCTGATCAATGTTTTAGAGTAACATTGGGTGTTCTGGCTAAGAGTATAATGACTGATAAATTGTCACAATGAATTTTGATAGTTCATTTTATCTTGCTTATATCTTCTTTCTGCGGGGCTTTGTGTTTAAAAATAAAACAATTAAAGGTCAAATGAGATTTGTTAAACTGATGAGTATCATTTCTGATAGTGTTGACTAGTAGGTTAGTAGTGTCTTGTATATTCTGCACAGTAAATGTGATGAAACATTACAACAAGCCACATTCTCAATTGGATTTTTGTTGGTACTTGTTCTCGGTGACTTAATTAATACACAAAATTTGCCTAGTTAACTTGCCTGAAACAAGACTATCATTTCTTGGTAGAGAGTATAAATTGTGTATTGCCACTTTACCACTTTCATTATAGTATGCAGCTAACAGTATTTCAAAAATTTATCAAAGGTGAGAGCTCAACATTATGGGCTAATGCTTAGAATAGTCCTTTAGTGTCAGTTCAGCATAGTATATATAGTAGTATCAAAGTAAAGGAAGCAGCTGCAGTATTGCCAGGAATTTTGAACAGTGTTTTTACCGCCTTCATTTTATCTGTACTGACTTCATACTCCCCCAGTCTCTTGAGAGAACTGGTGTTGGATGAGCTTGATTGTTCAATAGCAGATGGAGATTAGTTAGGCTGGATCAGTGCATCTGAAACTTAAGAAAATTTTAGGAATATGTTTTAATGTACTTCCTATATTGATGTCAGTCTGTAGCTTCCTAGACTATTGAACCTGCTTCTGTTATGATTTTAGTTTGAATCAAAGCTTTATATGTTTTCTTTGGAAGTAGATATAAAATTACCAAATTAAGCCATCTGTCATGGAGTTATTTGCTTTGCAGGAACCATCTTATCATTAATATTTGGAGGGAAATGCTTATTTTTATTTCCTCTAATATTTATTGAAAATATCATTAGATTCTAACCTATACTTGAAAAGGAGATGAAATTGATGTACTGTATTACTTTTGTTGAATAATATCAGGATAAGGTATAAAATTTTGTCATTGTGGAGATTGATTCCTTTTTGGTAAAGTGTATACCTTGTGATATATTCTGTAGTATATTCTGAAACTCTTAATTTTCATCTGTTAGTAAGATTGTTGGAATGGTAATTGTGAATCAAATGTACATGTATTCCAGTTTTTTGTAGGATGTTCTGGTTTAACTCATAGAATCTAGTGACATTGTTAGGAAACCAAACATTATGAAATACATTCTTATCCATTAAATTATTAGTTTTTTGTATACAAGAGATAGAAGTCCCATGATTGACATGTTGGTTTCAGAATTTTTTTGTAGTCGTATTATATATGCATTTCTTGTATGCTTGTTTTGGCATTTCAATAAAATTTTCAATTTAGTCTGTTAATTTTTGATAATGCAGATATTGGTGGATATCAAGGAATGCTCACTCATTCTCATTATGTGATAATTTGCATGACTGGCTAGCTGTGGAAATTGCAAAATAAAGCTATAATCATCTGTATGTTGGGGAAAAGATTAGTGAGAAATCTGGGTTAGATTGATGTTACTTAGAACAAGAAACGCAATTACTCAGACAGCAATCATGGACAAGCTGTAAACTTTGCATGTGAATGTCTGTAATAAAGCTCTAGTCTAAGACTTTGTTGCTTTTAAAAAATAATAGTCTTCACAGCTAATTTTGTTGTTGTTCAGTCGCACAGTATATTCCGACCCTTTGCAACCCTATGGACCATTGCCTGCCAGGCACCTCTGAGGTCCACCATCCTCCTCAACCCACCCAGCTCTGTGCGCACTGCATCTACAATACCATCTAGCCATCTAATTTTGACCGCCCCCTTTTTTTGCCCTCCACCTTTCCCAGCATCAAGGCTTTCTCAAACGAATCTTCTCTTCTCATTTGATGTTCAAAGTACTTTAGCTTCATCTTTACTATTTGACCTTCTAAGGAGCACTTAGGGTTGATTTCTTCCAAGATTGACCTATTTGTTCTACTCACTGTCCAGGAACTCTCAAAACTCTCCTCCAACACCACATTTCAAAGGCCTCTATTCTTCTGCACTCAGCTTTCCTAATGGTCCAGCTCTCACAACCATACATTACCACCGGGAATACCATTGCTTTGACTGTGTGAATTTTTGTTTTCAAGGTGATGGCTCTACTTTTAACTATGTTCCCCAGGTTTCTCAAAGCTTGTTTCTCAAGAATCAGTCACCTTTTTATTTCATGGCTGCAATCACCATTTGCAGTGATCTTAGATCCTAAAAAAGTAAAGTCTGTCACTTTCTACTTCTTCCCTATCTATTTTCCAGGGACTGATAGGGCCTGTTGCCATTACAGTAATACACCGGATAATGTTATGACTTGGTTCCACAAGTCATGACGTTATCCGATTTTTAGCGTTGTCCGATGCATGCAGTGATGGGATGACAAATTTGTTACCACCACTCCATGATGTCACGACGTCATGGGCGTGGCCAATGTCATGACGTCATGGGCGGAGATGACGTCATGACGTTGTGGGCGGGGCCTTAAAATAAAAAATAAAATAAATACACACACACACACACACCCTCAACCCAACCCACCCACCCACCACACAAACCCGTAAATAAAATAAATAAATAAATAAAATTAAAATTAAATAAAAATACAACCCCAAACACAAACCCCTCACTTACCCCTGGGAGTGCTCGGCAGGGGCGGACGGCCAGGGCAGGCCAGGCCTCAACTTGCCTGTGGGGGCTCGGCGGCCCCGGGGGAGGTGCCCTCCTCTGAGGGCTGTAGCCGCCTGCCCACGCCGGCACCGCCATTATCGCCATCGCCATCTCCACTATCGCCGTCGCCACCGTTGCTGCCGCTGCTGCCGCCATCATCGCCGCCACTATCGCCGCCACCACCATCGCTGCCGCCATTGCAGTCACTGCCGGTGTTGCCGCCGCTACCAGCGCCGCCGCCGCCACTATCCCTGCAGGTGTTGCCGCCGCCGTCAGCGCCGCCGCCGTCAGCGCCAGCACCGCCACTATCCCTGGCAGTGTTGCCTAATTTTTTAAAAAAATTGGAGCTAAAATGGCTCCGATTTACTGCGCATACGCAGAAACTCAATCTGCCATATTGTGCATGCGTCAGATTGAGTTTCTGTGCATGTGCAGTAAAATTGGAGAAGAAATTGCTCCAATTTTATTGCGCATGCACAGAAACGCAATCTGATGCATGCACAATGCGGCAGATTGAGTTTCTGCGCATGCGCAGTAAATTGGAGCCATTTTGGCTCCAATTTTTTTTTAAAAAAAAATTTTCTTTCTGTGAGGCGTCCAGAACCGGATGCCTCAAAAGTTGACTCCCCTCCCGGAGAACCCTCCAGGATTGTTCCTACCGGTTCCAGGGAACCGTATGGAACCTGGGACAGCCCATCACTGGATGCATGCATCAAATGACGCTAAAAAAAAAGCCCTGACTTCAGGAACAAACTGCTTTAAAGGCAGGCAGGGAAAGAAAGAGACCTCCCTGCCTTTAAAGCCACCCCCCACAAGCAGCGGTCTCTGCCACTGCTGTAGGGTCGGGGAAAAGCACCCGCCTTTCCTCGACATACTGCAGTCGCAAAGCCTCCTTCTCTCTTTATTTCCCTCCCTGTATGTAAACTACAGGGAAGGGGGAAAGAGAGAGAGGTGATTGGTTCTCTCTTTCCCCCTCCCTGTAGTTTATATACAGGGAGGGATAGAAAGACGGAAGCACTTCTCTCTCTCCCTGTAGTTTAAATACAGGGAGGGGAAAAACCACGACGTGTCTTTTTCACGATCACATCTTTTTTCCTCCCTGTATTTAAACTACAAGGAGAGGTGCTTCTGTCTTTATTTCCCTCCCTGTATGTAAACTACAGGGAGGGGGAAAGAGAGATGTGATTGGTTCTCTAGAGAACCAATCACCTCTCTCTCTTTTCCCCTTCCCTATAGTTTAAATGCAGGGAGGGAAATAAAGAGAACAGGAGGCTTTGCGACTGCAGTATGTTGGGGAAAGGCGGGTGCTTTTCCCCAACCCTACTGCAGTGGCAAAGACCGCTGCGGGTGGGGGGTGGATTGGGTAGTTCTACCCAAACCACCCCACACCTGCAGACAATTGCATCGGACAGCACTAAAAGAATCGTTATCCGATGCAAGTTTTTTCCAAAAAACTTGCATCGTTATCCGACTCTAGCGTTATCCGATGCAATCGTTATCCGGGGTATTACTGTATGTTGGTTTTCTTGATATTGAGACTCAAGCCAGCTTTTGCACTCTCTTCTTTCAGCCTAATCAGGAGCTTCTTTAGGTCTTCTTCACTTTCTGCCATTAGGGTGGTATCATCTGATTATCTCTAGTTGTTGATGTTTCTCCCAGCAATTTTGATCCCAACTTGTGATTCGTCCAACCCTGCATTGCGCATTATGTGCTCTGTGCACAAGTTGAATAAGCAGGGTGACAAAATGCACCCTTGTCTTACTCCTTTTCCTATTCCAATCCACTCCATTATTCCGTATCCTATCCTAACTGTTGCTTCTTGACTCATGAAGCATATAAGGTGTTCTGGTATTCACATCTCTTTAATTACTTGCCACATTTTGTTGTGATAGCAGTAATGGTTTGACTGAAAGAAAGGAAGAGTAAAGAGAGGGCTGTAGTTTTTCTTCACCAGCTGGTTTATTCTCAAAAGAGATGTAACAATGTTTGTTCTTATCTTTTCTCTTTGGGAATGCAGATTCCTGTTTATCACTGTAAATCAGGGAGCGTTTGTTTGTTTATATATACTAATGCTGATTGTTTGTAAGTCACTGTTAGCTTCAAGGGATAGCTTAAAGTAATACTGTACTGATGGGAGTGTACGCTTAGTTAAATATTTCTTCAAATATATCAACCTCTATTTACTTTTGAAACCCCAGTAAAAATGGCAGTTCTTTGATTTTGTGATTATGAAGAAACTACTTGTTACACAAAATATTCTTCATTCCCTTCATTTTGTTTTTTTCATGAAGCACAGCTCTGAAAGAAATACTAATGGTATGTGGTAACGGTGAGCTGGTTGTACTTCCTCATAGTCAAAGTCTAGTGATGTCTGCTGTTGTCCTTTGAAGTAAAAAATACAGTGGATAGCTTTGATCAAGGGAAATAACATGCTGAGATAGAGAATTAAACATTTCTTCTCATCACTGTTTGAGTCAAGTCCATAGATTAGTGTAGTGCTAGTTTGTATTTTAAAAAAACAACAACACAGGTTTTCCTATATTGGAATCTCTCAGTCAACATGTAGGTGGTTGTTCTTAGCAATAGCAATTTCACTTATATACCTCCCTGTAGCGCTTAGTGCGCTCTCTGGGCAGTTCACAATTTAATTAGCATTTTGCCTCCAACATGCTGGGTCCTCATTTTACTGACTTCAGAAGGATGGAAGGCTGAATCAACCTTGATTCCGGGTCAGGATCAAACTCAAAACCTTCTGGCTGCAGTACAGTAGTTTAACTACTGTGCCACTGTTGTTGTTCTTGTTGTGTGCTGTCAATTTGCCTGTGACTTATGGCAACCTTATGAATGAGAGATCTTTAAAATGTCTTGTCCTCAACATGTAGATAGCCAGGATTACGTATAAGTGCTAGTTGTGTCAGCATGCAGCCTCTTAAGGGCTGCTTGTACATTTTTTATCTTATTTTCATGGTAGAGTAGATGGAGATGGTACAGCACACACATATTTAGAGTACTGTACTGGATATACTTTAGATACAAGTACTGTATTGCAAATTCAATCCCTGCTAGCTCCAGAACACCTAGGGCAGTTAATGAAGCAAGGATTTGACCCACCAAAAGGTAGCTTCCTGTGTCCTGTTAAACATTGTGCTACACTGTTTGTCAAATCAAATGGTCCTCCTCTGAAAGAGCAGTTAATAAAATAGCTGTAACCTGGGATCTCTCCAGACACAAATTCACAGTTTTGAGAACAGCAAAACCAAGTATCTGTGATAATACAGTATCTTCTAGATTGAAAAATTCCCCAGTAATCTTACAGAAGCCTCTGGATCTGGAAGAACATGACATTGTGAATGGAATAATGGAATTCATTCACTCCCAAATTTAAACATTGCATGAATATACAGTCTCATACTTCATAATTAAAAACAAATCCTTATTTCAAGATGAATAACTTGGACTATAAATAGAAAGTATATTTAAATACTTTTCCTCAAATAGCATTTTATTTTTTTAAATCCTATTTAAAATTTAAAAACTTATTTTAAATTATTTTTTTAAAAAAATCATTGATTTTTATCCACCATGAGATGGGTCTGGTTTGAGTGCTTGAGAGCTAGGTACTGGATAGCTGCATGTAGTCACAGTTTTAATTTTTATTATTATGTAATAAAAGATTGTCTAGGTCTCGGAGCAGCCCCAAGAACTACTCAGCAATTCCAAGGGCTGGTACAGGTTCTGCTTCTTTAGTCTTGCCTGTTTTCTGAAGCATAAAGAGGCATTTTTAAGGACTGTAGGCACTGCTTCCTTCATGGCCTATGTTGCAGGGAAGGACTGGCGTGCAGAGTTCCATATAAAGCAGGGGTGCCCAAACTTTTCAGGCCACGGGCCGGTCATGTGGTTCAGGGGGCCAGTTACGTGGTTCCTCCCGCCGGAAGCAGAAGTAAAACATGCCTTGCAATCTGTTTTGTAACAGGATAAGATAGATTTTAAGCTGCCATTTTCTCTGCTTAAACCATGGGTGTCCAAACTACGGCCCATGGGCTGGATAGTATGGGCATATTTTGCTTCTGGTAGTACGAGGGCAGCGTGGGTCAGATGAATTGGCATTAGGGGCCAGATCCGGCCCACGGGTCATAGTTTGGGCACCCCTGATTTAAAGTCTAAGCGTCTTCTTACAGTTGCCCACATATAAATGAGTTACAGTGGAATAACCCCTCTCGTCCCCACTGAGGCAAGCTGTGGATAGCTATCTTTCTGACCAGGAAGCAAAAGCACCAAACTGTTTGGGTCAAATGATTTGCCAAAAAATTATTTCATGCAAGATGCTTTAATAATAATATTGTTAATTTGGAAGTACAGTACAGTACTGTATAATAGAATAAAAATCCCCCTACCCACAAATATCTGTTATCTAAAAATAATTTCTAAATTAATAAATATATTAAGAACTTATTTTCTGTACTAAAGCTATATAATTAAATATGCTGAAAATAAATGTACTGAAAATATACTGTTCTTTTTAGCCATATTTAACCATAAGACCAGAATTTTTAAGTGAAATGTGTGTTAGGTAGTTAATCCAGCTGGTGCATTGAAGTCTGGCTTGCATTTGTAATTAGTAGTTTAAAAAGCTAGATTCCCTTGTTTCTGGTTTCATAGTTATAGTTTTAATAACACGTCTAAAAAGGTAGAATGTAAAGGACTTATTTTGAAACTTCAATGCTTCTTCTCTATTTTATTACTGAGACTTGTTGTGGAACTTTTATAGAGGCTGGTATGTTGACTATATAAGTTCCATAACAAAAGAGCAACTTTGGTTTATTCTTTGGGATTTTTATTTCAAATGCTCTTCTCAGAAACTGTGAAAGCGTGAATGAAGAAAAGGGTGAAACAGCAACATGTGTAAGAGCTCTGAGTCATTTTGGGAAGTCTTCTTCCATGCAGCAGAAGAAGGCTTCTGCATCCTGATAATCACGTGTGTCTGAATAATTGGCTGCAGTATCATCATTGGATCTTTGGTAACATTCTGTCCCTTCCTGCTGAAGCAGCGTTTCATGTGCAGCCCTGTTCTAAAACTGTACTGAGACAGGGCAGAGAATTTGGGTGCAGTCATGAAGCCACGGCTGTACTATTTTCTTAGCCCACAGTCCCATAAACATTTAGAGTATATGGCACTTCAGAGGCTGAAAGACAGCGTAGTACATAAAATCACATGGTTGTTTTTTCTGAGGCTTTAGGATTTCTGTGGGAGAATTATCTGTGTGGGTAAGTTTCCATTTTTCATGTCTTTATTTTACTGTAGAACAAGCCTAGGGTGTTGTGAGGCAGATCTCTTGTTTAGAGACCATGACACTGTAATTTTGTTCATTTAGAACTTGGAATTAATTTTATTTTAGGAGATTTAGCTGTTTTTTACAGTGGCCTCTGGTCATCTCTTGATTCTCTATGGGTTCTAGAACTTGAGAAAATTGTGCAGGTTTTTTTATAGATTATGAATGATTTGTTGGGAAGAAAGAGACAATGCTAACTAGATCTTTTGAAGTGACCATGTAAATCTCAGTGGGCATTTGTTTCCCCAGTACTTGACTTCTGGGTAGTGGTATTGCTTAACTTTTGTGGATTGAAATAAATCTTAATAATGAAGATGAAATATAGATGTAAATAATATTCAGTATTATGAGCTTTGGTGTTTTGATGCCTGTGAGTGGACCTGTCATCCAGAAAATAATAGCAAGGTGGACTTCTATTCCTCTTTTAATGCCTCAAAATGGTTAATATATCTTGACATTCAGAAATCAATCACTTGTCTCTTGAACAGGGGTGGTTAAACTACGGCCAGTGGGCCACATCCAGCCTCCGATGCCAATTCATTTGGACCATGCTGCCCTCGTCGCTCCTGGAAGCAGAAGTAAAAGGTGTCCGTATGACGCATTTTACTTGCACTTCCGGGATTGACGAGGGCGGTCCAGGCTGTATGAATTGGTGTCAGGGGATGGATCTGGCCCGTGGACCATAGTTTGGCCACCCCTGGTTTAAGCAGAGAAAATGGCAGCTTAAAATCTGTCTCATCCTGTTGCAAAACAGATTGCAAGATTCTAGTGGGAGGAACCTTGTGACCGGCCCGCTGAACCACCTGACCAGCCTGTGGCCTGAAAAGTTTTGCAACTACCTGTACTTTAAACTGGGCTTTTAGCTCGAATTGTATAAAACTGAAAAATACTTACGGGGCCATTTGTCAGTTGTGAACTAGATGTAGAATTGATGTCGGTGCTGTTTTTAGAATAGTGTTTCCAGTATGCCCTGCTTCTCCATTTGTACAAAATGACACCACAAAGACACAATCTACCATGCTTTTTGTCTGAAACAAAGCAAACTAAACTGTGCAGTCATGCTTTAATCTTGCCAGTGCATGTAAAAGGAAGATGGCACGTTATTATAACAATTAAGTGGCCAATTATGCTTAAGCACTAGGTAATTTTTCTAGTGAAGCTCTGACATGCTTCCTTCTAATCCAGTAGTGACATGATACTTTTGATATGAAAGAAATTAAGTGCTTTTAGATGGAGTAATGCATATTTAGTATTTTGTTCCTTTATAGATTCAGTATTATTATTCACAAGAGCCTCAGTAATTTAGTGGATAGAATGTTGGACTAGGACTCAGGAGACCTGGATTCAAAGCCCCACGTGGCCATGGAAACTCAGTGGTGGAACCATTCTTTATATGTCTCACATACCTTGAAAAACCTATTAGGGTCACCATAGATCAGATGGAACCTGACAACGCATAACAAAAACAGTTAAAGTCAAACCTCACATAAAGAGTGCCTTGCTTAAAAAGTAACTCGCTTAAAGAGCAGAATTTTCTCTGAATGTTCGCTTCACTTAACAAATAAAACCAACCAAAAACTCGCTTAACAAATAAATCGGGGTTCGCAATCCCCCCACCCCATCCCATTGGTCATTTACAATGGTGTTTCGCTTAAAGAGCAAACTCAGTTAAAGAGCAGTCCTGTGGAACACATTATGCTCTTTAAGCGAGGTACAACTGTATTTCTCAAAGTGCACTAAGTGCGATGGGGCGGTATATGTGTGTAATTGCTATTTCTCACAAATTCTATAAGAACGGATTTTTTGCACAAAATGCAGAAGTCAAATGTGTAATTTGGTAAAGTGAGCATGCTAGCAGAATGTTGGCTATGATAGAGACATTGCTGTTGGTTGGTTGGTTGGTTGGTTGGTTGGTTGGTTGGTTGGTTGATTCATTGATTGATTATATGCCTCCTTTCTCCCATAACAAGGACCCAAGGTAGCTTACAGAACAGTTTTAAACAATAAAAGATTAAAATATGATAAAATCGCAAATCTTAATGTGTTTTTATATGGAACTAAAATACGTACTCATGAGAAATACTGACAAGCTACCCATTCCTTACTAAATCTCTGTCAAATCATTAACAAAATTGTCTGTCACTGTTTGTTACATTTGTAATCTACACTGGTCACAAGATTTTAGCTAAGGTAACTGACTTCTGAAGAGATAAGATCTATAGATACAGTTAAGTAGAGGAGATCTGAGTCTCTCTTGTAGTCTTGTGTTTCAAAAATGAATGGATTCTTATATGAACACTTTCCTGCACTTAATCATTTTTAATGGGGTTGCAGGCTTGATATCTCACCCTGCAACTTATTTTTATGCAACAGTCATACACCCTACTTCCTATAGTGTGTCATTCTTGTTTGTATAATTTTAAACAGGTTGTGCTCCAATAATAACATGACTGCCTAGCCATGCTCATCAGTTGTATGTTCATCAAACATACAATCATATGTTCATAAATATATGATTGTAGGTTTGATGAATATGCAGCTGATGGATGTGGCTAGGTAATCATGTTATTATCGGAGCAAAAAGTTGCTAAAATTCTTTCAGTACATGAGGGCTGTCCCATTTCTGTCTACATGATACAGATCTTACTGAACGAAAAAGCCATTTATTTCAATAGCTAGTGCCAAAACTGTTTTTAAACTATTATAAATATTATTCTACTTGCATTGTTTGTTTTGTTCCTATGACATTGTTTTGCTTTTCCTTTTGGATTTAAATTAAAATGGGCCTTCTAGCAAGAAGATTCTAAAGTTAAATCTCAGTTCTAATGCTTACTTCTTTTATCTTTATTGATTAGCAACGGCTACTAAGGTTGTACACTAATACCTTGGATAACGCTAAAATCGCATAACGTTAAGTAATCTGAGGAGGAGAATTGGATCGAATAACGTTAAGGTCCTATGAGATGTATCGGATAACAACCGCTAAAGCCTGTGTGGTTACAATGTATCTCTATGGAGCTTTAACGTTATCCGATACATCCCATAGGATTTTAACATGCATCAGATAACACTAAAAATCAGATAACACCAAGACTTGTGAAACCAAGTCTTAGCGTTATCCGAGGTATTACTGTAGTTGCATACATACTTACCTAAGAACCACTGGACTCTGTAGGGCTTGTTTCCTATTGGAAATATATAAGAATGGACAGAATTGTTTAAGAAATGTTCAGTACTGTTTGAGATACATGCTGCTGGTTGACACTTTACTTTCAGAATTCTTCCCAAGATTATGGTATTTTTGAACCACAATTGAGCTTACCCTGGACAATGGCAACTTTGTTATGCCAGCTAACCTTTCTCACACTAGGAACTGCAGAACAAATTTGGCTTTGTTTTGGCAGTTTAAAGTCTGACCTAGAAATGAAGAAAGAAGTTTAGATCAGTTCAAACACATGTGATTGCATTGTAAATGATACAAAGCAAGTGTTTGAATTTACCAGTAATGTATTTGAAGTGGTTTAATATGTGAGCTATTTTAGGATATTGGCAGATCAAACACTTCTTGGCTCCCTGGAACTGATTGGTTTCCAAAGGCAGAATGGGAACACTGCCTTTGGAAAGTTGAACCCTACTATGTGTGTACATGTGCCCTTGTCTGTGTGTGTGTCTGCCTTGTTAATGTTTGTGATTTTTTTGGTGACACAGGAAGAGATAGGAGGGGGAATTTTGTTTGCTTTTCTTAATGGGCTTATCAAGAGAAAGGCAAACAAAATCCCGCCTCATTGTCCCTTACTGTCTTCTCCTAGCTTAGACTAAAGGTAAAGGTAAAAGTTTCCCTTGCTCAGAAGCTAATCGTATCTGACTCTAGGGTTCAGTGTTCATCTCTGATTCAAAGCCGAAGAGCTAGTGCTGTCTGCTTCTTCAGACGTCTCCATGGTCATGTGGCAGGCATGACTAGACACCAGAGCACACAGGGTGCTGTTTACCTTCCCACCAAAGTGATCCCTATTTATCTACTTGCAATTTCTTGCTTTCGGAGTGCTAGATTGGCAGGAGCTGGGACAAAGACGGGAACTCATTCTGCCCCTGGGGACTAAACAAAGTCACTTGAGAGCCATATGCTACCTGGATATGTGGATTTCATCAAATGGCATATTGGACCTCCTAGTATTTAGCCTGATCCAAATGTCCCAGGTTGGATAGATAGATCATATAGACTGGTACTGGCTAAATGTTTTCTCTTTGTTATTGTGAGAAGAAAATATATCTTGGATCAGTGGAGAATAGTTTCTTGATTATTCAGTTGATATTTTTATTTTATTTTATTTATTTAAATTTGTTTATCGCCCTCCTCCCCGAAGGGACCCAGGGCGATTCCCAACAATCAGCATGATAACAATTTAAAACCAATTTAGAAATTAAAAGTTTTAAAAGAAGCTTAAAAACTTAGCATTAAAAACCAGGCATTATAGCTAGGTATTATAGCCTCCTAGCTATAATACCTAGCTACAATACCTCCAAGAGGTACTGTATAATGCTGGAAATTATTTTCTTTTGAAGCTCATTGTTACTTAAAAATTTCCCAGAAGTATTGGCAATCTTATTTTGGCTGATTTTTAGGCATTATAGTTTAGCTTTTTAGGAACAGGATTTTAATAAATAAATAATTTGGCTTTATTATATATGTTGTTGTCAATTCATAATTTTTCATATGGCTGACAGGATCTCTCATGATCTTCCTGTTACCTGTGTTGTTCATCTAGAATCCTTAGTGTTGACAACTCTCGAAAATACTGCATTTGGCAGGATGTGTGGGATAATAGATTATTCAGGTGCATTGACATGCCTTATGATTTTAATGCTCCTTCCTTTAGATAAGATGTATGTGTGCTCCCTTTTCCAACCATGGTCATAGGCGTAGTATTGCATAGTCATAACACTCCAGTAAATGATCACAAGTTGTGGGTTTTTTTTAATTTATGGATATGTGTTTATGTGCTGGCCAGAAAGTTGTTTTTGATATGACTGTTAAATGTGCTTGATAATGACTGATATGTAAATATAATTGCCCCTGATCTCTACTGAGAAGGCCGCAGCCATTTGTGCAGGTGGTTTAAGGCTGTTAAGTTTATCAACAAACGTGGGAAAGTTCAGACTAAAAATGCTACCAGTGCAGAACTGAACCATCGATGTGGCCAGCATTTCCTTTCTCTCCACCTAGAGGAGTGGACAGAAAGAAGGGAGAGACGAAAATAATATAGCATCTGGCTAAAATTATGTGAGAAACTGAGTTCAAATTGTACAAAACTTCAGAATAGAATTCAAGATACAAAAGGCTGATCAACTGAACAAAAGAAATAAGTCTGGGATAAATGGCATACAAGGTAATGAGTGAATTTTCATATAGTAAAAAAGCCAGATTTAATTTGCTGACTATGCTCTTAAGAATATTATTACAAATTCTTTTTTAAAAAGAAAAAAATAGGCCTACTGTATTATATAGCATAAAATAAATTCTTGCATTTATATAAACAACATAAACATTTATTTTTATATGTAATACTTATATAATCTCATTTTTGTCCATCTGTAGGATCTTTATTAGTATTTCCATATTCAAGCTTTCATATGGATTCATCCATACCTTGATTCTGTTTGACTACCATGGCATATTAGTTTAAGGAAGGAGCTTTAAAGACTAGTATAGCAGCCATAATTTAGCAGAAATGTAGAATGGGAGTTTCCATGTGACAAAGAGTGGAAAGTTTTGGAGTGCCATAATAAGAGTAGGAATTATTTTGCAGGGTTTTTTTTTAACTTTTAAGTGTTATGGCCCAAAAATTCCATGTTAAACACCAAACATGTATAGAATATTTTTAAAGCTCATTTTCCCCCATGATCTGGGGCTCTAGAAGTATTCTAGTGAGGTTTTTATTTTCAAGTACTAAGTTTGTGTCCAGTTCTTTTATGAAAATGACTAATGAAATAAGCACACAGTCCAGTCGTGTAATAGCTCCTTGTTTTGTTTTGTTCTGTTCTGCTTTCTGAGCATCAGTGTTAGTAAACTTGGGGTATATTCTTAAGATACTTATTATGGCACTGGATGCTAGTTTTTCTGATTCCTCAGAATCAGATTTACAGATCGTATCTAGCTTGGCTTCTCATGCCCCCTTTTGTTTTGTATAGAGTTTGCTTTATGAAGCACATTTTTATATAGCTTTCCAATCATAGGTTGCATGGAATACAAGCAATGGTAGGAAATTGGTCCTCTGAGATAACAGATGGCAAGAGCAACTGGATTTTGGAGACTGTTTTTCTGTTTTTTTCTCTCAGATGTGTTTCCAGATGTTGACTCTGCTTTTGTCCCTCTGGAATGGATGGGTGATTGTTTCTGCTACACACAAGGAGTCTGCCATCCCTGTCAAGTTGTGGGCCTGTTCACCAGAAGCAGCAGTTGAAGCAAAGATGCTATGCCACATGCATGGATTGTATGCCAACAGATCCAACTCTGGAGTTTTTCAGAGTTTGTACATGTTTCATGTTGCTTCAGACTCTTCCAGCTGCCACTGGAGAGATTTAGCCAATTGTACCCTCAAGGCTAGTGGTGAAGTTGGAAGCTTTTGTTACGGCATGCAGGCAGACAGTTCAAGTTTTCATATCCCTGTTTCTTGCCGACCATTGCGTACACCTGTGGACTCTTATTCAGATAGAAGTATCACTCAGAATGGTTTGTGTAATGTTGCCCTTATTTCTGCTGCTTTATGGAAACCAGGTGCACCACTGCACCTAAGAGCTATTGTTGGGATCCAGAGCACAAAGGTTCCTCGAGATCAGTTGCAGTTGTCTTTGATTTCACCATCTGGAAATAAAATCACCCGCCTGATTGTTGCTTGGGAAATGCAGGAGTGGGGATTAAAAGGTACTGACCTATTTAAGCGGGGACCCCCTGATTGGGTAGTGCCAGTAGAGGGAACACACTGTAACCGGCGAGCATCTTTTATCAGATTTAAATTTTATGGACATATTGCTATCACAGAAGAAATAAGTGAACAAGGCTTGTACCAGGTAGAACTGGGCTCTCAAAACAAAACAATACTTAAATTTAACCCACTGATCACAGACCTCCTCACCCTCCGCCGTATGACATATCCCATTGTTGGATCTCATGTGTTGAAAGTGGATCAGGTTGAGCAAATGATCTTGCATCCTCAGACTTCCCTGAAGGAGGTGCAGATTTACTTTCAAGGCTTGAATGTGTCACAGAAAGTACCTGAATGTGCTCCGTTTCTTGAAGTCAGCCACAGAGGTTGGGTGGAATGGGTTAAAATGTGGGAAGGAATACATCATGGAGAAAGGGTGAAAAGAGAATTAAAAGATTGGATGGGGGTCTTAGGTGCAGGAGTTTCAGTAATAGATGCAGCCAACATAGAAGTGTTAGCTAATAAACTTTCATATTCCACCAAACAAATAGGGAAATTAACTGCCCCATTAACCAAATCTCTCTTGCAGCTCACAGAACAACCACGAGCTATCAGTAAAGTACTCCCAGTTTGGGAGGCGATTTTAGAAGATGACAATATTTTGATAGTCTCTGGAATTCAGTCCCTCCAAAACAATGTTTCTCTGGCTTTAGCCTGTGAACAGGCACAAGCACTCACACAGAATGTAGTCATGGCAATGATTCGAGAGGCTAAGGCAGGAAAAATTCCCATGGAGGTACACAATTTAATTCGTCCAGAGCTCACTCCAGGTGAAATAGCTTTAGAGGCTTGGTGGAGGTTGCTGAATGCATCCTATGATTCCTCCCAGAATGTGCTGCGCCTATTCATAATCACTGTTGAAGCCACCCAAATTATTTCAATCTATCCTGTCGTTCCTCTGGGATTCCAGATTGAAAAGAATTTGGTCATGTATTCCAGAGACACCAATAGATGGGCACATTTGAAGGATGGTGTCTGGCAAACCGTTAATGTCCAGGGTTGTGTAAAAAGGGAAAATCTGGGTTTTGTATGTGATGATAACAGTTTGGAAGAGCACCATGAATGCTTTTCTCCCCAGCTTGTAAACAATTCCCATTGCTCTTTTGATGTAATTCAAGAAGATAGTTCTACTCTTGTATATACTGGGAAAGGATGCATTTGTGTAAGAACTCCATGTGAGTTTGTAATAATTAATGGTCAAGTAATTCAACCTATGCTGCCTTATATTAATCGTTGTTTTTGCAATATTAGTGTGATTGTAGGATGTGATTTTCAGTTTCGTATCCCTGTTTGGACTGTGCAACATATGAAGACGTATCCCTCATTTTACAGAGAAATCTCTCCTATTTCTCTTGGCCTTGGCCTTCCCACTCTGAAAAAACTGCTTTCTCACCCATCCCTCAAACAGGAATTATTGAAATTGAGAGACATGGGTGAAAATGCTGCTCTGGAAATTCAGCACAGCAATCAGGAGATTGCTCAAATTGTGGCCACTGTTAAATCAGCTGGAGGCCATGCCTGGTGGGAGGTGCTTCTTGGATGGTCACCAAGCTCAAACGGTGTGCTAAATATTGCCCTCCATCCCATTGTTGTGATTTTAATATTTCAGGTGGTACTGGTGATTGGCTTGTTGTTATTGGTTGGATGGATGAAACGGCAAAGAAACAGACTCTGTGATCTGGAACACCAGATACGTGCTGCCAGAGAAAGATTGTGATAAGAGTATTATTTGCCAGAGCAAATGTTTCACTACATCGTTATTTGTTTCCACTTTAGTTCCATCTTATGTATGCACTTCATCTTGAACATTGAGCAGGACATTCAACTGGCAGATTTGGCTGTTACCCTCTATTACAGGGATGTCCAAACTTTTCAGGCTGTGGGCCAGTCACATGGTTGAGCATGCCAGTCATGTGGTTCCTCCCACTGGAAGCGGAAGTAAAACGATCATGCACGGGTGCATAACACTGCCGTAAATTATCACAGCTGTTGTAAACATGTTTACAACAGCCGTGGGTCATTTACTGCAGTGTTATGCACATTCATGGGCATGTTATGCACCCATACATGTGTGTTTTACTTCTTCTTCAGGGAGTGGCACTAACAGCATGGGCTGGATGATTTGGCCCTGTGGGCTGCATCTGGCCCACAGGCCGTAGTTTGGGCACCCCTGCTCTGTTAGCATAATAGAGGAACCATCAGCATGCAAGGCGCTTAGGTGGGGCAAGCAGTACAACATTCTGCTGCTCGTTAATTGAGAAATCCAGCTCTTGCTATATATTCTTTTGTGACATTACAGCTGGTTAACTATCTCTTTTATTTCAGCTGCTCTAATTGGTTTTTATAGTAGGGTTGAAGAAACCTATTTTTCCCCCAGATGTGTTTGGACTATAGCACCCATCATCCCTGATCTCCGGCTATGCTGACTGGAGTTGTTGAGTACCATCCTAAGAACATTTTTTAAGAGGGTCATAGTTCCCCACTCTGCAGTGTAAGATGCTTTAGATATTTTTTATATATTTGTTTGATTTTAATATTCAGCATATTAGCTGCTTTGGAGTTTAGCTGAAAAGTAGATTACAAATACTTAGTAAGGATACATAGCTTGAAGTACATATTACTTTCTAGAATGCTGGAAAATGTAAACAGTTGGTAAACATTTCAGATATATCATGCAGGAAGAGTGTCTAGTCATATAGAGGGTAAAGGTGGGAGGATTAGGCAGCAATACATGTATTTTAGTAATTCTATAGGAAACAATAGTCTACAGATATACTGCTATTTGTCTGCTCTCTGAAGGATTATATACCACAGGGTAGATCTTGACTATCTAAGCTAGAAAGATAGTTAAGGGGAAGACAAACAACACCTGCAAAGTTTGGCAAGATTCCAAGTTTGTGATCTTTTAAATTTTAGCTATATATTGGCTTCAGGTAATTTGGTTTATATTTTAACTTGTGTGGGACTCACAGTTCTCCCTATTCCACTATATGAGCAAAGTTTTATCTAAGAAATAACCTAACATATGCCCTGCAAAATGGTCCTTGGCAAGTTACATGAGTTGCCTATAGAGTCTAATTAATTTCTTCCTGTTGTAGTAAATGCAGTGCAGAACTGCATATGCAATGTAAGGTTTATTTATAGAGGAATTGAGATCCCATAAAACAGGGCTATTGCCTTGAGATGTAGTTTTATGGTCTAATGTCCTTCAGAAGTCTTTCAGACATTCTGGCTCTCCCTTTCGATACAGCCACAGGATGAGTCATCTGCCACAGAGATGTTTTGCCACCAGAGACTGTCTAGGACGCTACCAAAAGAATACAATGGTAGCCTTAGTGGTGCAGTGCTTAAATTGCTTTACTGCAGCCAAAACATTGTGAGTTTGATCCTGACGGGGATCAAGGTTGACTCAGCCTTCCACCCACCAAGATAAGCAAAATGAGTACCCAGCATGTTGGGAACAAAATGCTAATTACCTGTAAACCACTCAGACTTCACTAAGTATTATGGGGCAGTATATAAGTGTAATTGCTATTGTTAGCAGCTGTAATATAAACATCTGAAAATAACACACTTTTTAAAGAAGCGGCAGGTAGAGTCTAAGGACACTACCATCAGGGATTTAGTTTGTTAATTTGATGTGTTGAATTATGTTCATTAGTTCATGTATTTCTTTTATTCATTAGCTAAGGGCGATGTTTCAAATGGAGGAAAATAAAGATATTATGTTCATAAAATTCATTTATTGACACTGTCAGTGAAACTGTCACTTTTGAGAGGCAGCTTCCGAGTGCAGTGACATAATCGCTTTCCATTTCCAGCCATTGGGTCTTTCAGTCAGCATTCTGTTGTCGGTGAGCCAGCTGCCAGCCAAAATGTCACTTTTTCGAGGCACGGTTTTCCTCAATTTATATCTTTGTGGTTGATAACAGCTCTGGTGTCTTTCTTCTTCACATGATGCAGGCAAACTCTATCAACCTCGGAAAGTAGTCCTGGTCGGTTTCAAACAGATTTCCCCCTTTTATTTTAGCGTTTTTGTGCTGTTGGTTGCAGGATTTTTTGTAAAAAGCTTCATAGAAAATTTTCCCAAAGTCTGATCCAAATTCTAATAGTATCACCGAAAAGGATATTTTATCCTCTACCCAACACACTTTGGATCACTTCAAGCGGTTGAGTAGTTTGGTCGCTGGCTCACTGTGAATTGACACCCCCCCTTCCCGGCAAAAATGACACTTTTCTGAGGCAACTTTCAAAAGCTATGATGTCATTGCTTTGCATTTTTGGCCTTTGGGTCTTACCATTCCTTAAAGTCGCCGAGACGATCTTTCATATGACATAAACATTAGTTTCGTCAGTGCTTTAGTTTTGGTGTGGCAACTCGTCGAAAGTTCACAATTTTCATTACATGGCAAACACTGTCAGACCACCCTACCGAAACATAAGACATTCATCAAATTTACGTCAAAATATAAAAAGAGGAGTACTTTTCCCTACAAATTAAAAATAAATTCAAGTCATATATGCAATATACTGTACATGTAATTGGTCTGATGGTCCTTTGTAGAGTCAGTTCTAGTAATAGGCCGTTTAGTCGTGTTTTCATACAAGAAGTATGTACAATGTGCCAAACTGCTTTTTTGTTTCCTTACTCTTAAGTCAGCATGTGGGAATAGAAATATATCTTGCTCAAAAGTAGTTTTCTCCTATGGAATTTCTGAAAAACCATACTCAGGTTTCTATACCATTCCCTAGTCCTAGAGATTGTACTTGTTGCTTTCTCATCCTTTTCTTACCTCTCTTTGTAGTTGTACAAAGCAACCTGAATTATTACAAAATAAAATTATTACTATAATGTCATGGATAAGAGCATGAATTTTGAGTTAATAAGTTTCCAATTGAAAACTCATCTGCACTGTAGATAATATGTTCTATCGTGCCCCATCCAACCATCCACAGTACTGTATATAGATTAGCCTGTGATACAAGGCTACTGAATGGAACTTTGAAATTGTGTATATGTAAAAAGTCCTAAGATAATGTATAGGACATGTTTGAATGCTTCATATGTGCTATATAAATGCAATATATAATGTGAAAATATGTCCTGTCAACTGGATCAAGTGCTCTAACAAAATATTTACAGATTTTTAGAAAAAAGTAAAAATGACAGCCAGACTGAATTAAAACAGATCCCTAGATAAACATATTGACTTGGCAGGCTACCTTATTAAAACTAAACATTTGCACATCAGATACAATATGAATAGATGAAACAGCAAAATGGGTAAGCAAAAGGATCAGTTTATATCTCAAGAAAGAAATTATGTATGTGGGGAAGATATATATTCTAATTTTAAACAATAAGAATACAAGGGTATAAATTCATACTAAAGATAAATATCTCCCTTGCTTGAAAGCCAGTCGTGTCCAATGCTGGGTGTGTGTGTGTGCTCATCTCCATTTAAAGCTAAGAAGCCACTGCTGTCTACATCTGCAGATGTTTCCATGGTTGTGTGGCAGGCATGACTAAATGCTGTAGCGCATGGAATGCTATTACCTTTCCTGCCGAAATGGTATCTATTTATCTACTTGCCATTTCTTGCTTTTAAACTGCTAGGTTGGCAGGAGCTGGGATAGAAACACGCGCTCACTCCTTCATGCAGAACTTGTGTCTTAAACTGGTGACCTACCAACCTTCCAGTCATGCTCAGATTCTTAACCACTAAGATACCTCTGCCCTCATAAACTTGTAATAGATGTTCAAATAATTGAATAAAATGGTAAAAACTACAATAAAGCAATCAAATTTAGTAATACAGTGGTACCTCACTTAAAGAGCATAATGCGTTCCACAGGATTGCTCTTTAAACGAGTTTGCTCTTTAAGTGAAACACCATTGTAAATGACCAATTGTGGGGGGTACTGCAAACCCCAATTTATTTGTTAAGCGACTTTTTGGTTGGTTTTATTTGTTAAATGAAGCGAACATTCAGAGAAAATTCTGCTCTTTAAGCGAGCTTACTCTTTAAGTGAAACACTCTTTATGCGAGGTTTGACTGTAAGTTGTATTACTGCAGTTCATTTTATAAAACATATGATGGATCCAGGGCCATAGCCAGGATTCTAGATTTGGGGGGTAGGGGCACACAGTTTTTTTTTCAGGAGGGGCAACAATGTCATACACACATATATAACATTGGCATCCCGGGATGGGGTGGGGGCTGTTAGCTCAGGAGGGTTTTTGCCCCCTCTGCCCCCCCGCCCCCCGGCTACAGCCCTGAATGGATCATGCACCAGCTGAATAGGAGCACTGTTACCACTTACTATTGTATCAGAAAATCCAAAATAGAACATGAGAATTAAATACGAATCAAGATTAATTCAGAACATTTTATAAAGAAGGCATGAGTTTCTTTCCTGCCTTGTGGCAACATGAAGCACATTGCTATCCTCCAAATTTGACTACACTTCAGAATGTGCTGTTGTAGTGAGTTCCATTGATTTTATTAAGTCTATAATACCAGATAGATATATGATGGAGCAACTGCATTGAAGACAAACAAGATTGGATTGGGTCGATAATCAGCGTTCCCATGAGAATTCTGTGTACAGTAATACCTCGGATAACGCTAAGACTTGGTTCCACAAGTCTTGGTGTTATCCGATTTTCAGTGTTATCCGATGCATGTTAAAATCCTATGGGATGAATCGGATAACGTTAAAGCTCCATAGAGATACATTGTAACCGCACAGGCTTTAGCGATTGTTATCCGATACATCCCATAGGACCTTAACGTTATTCGATCCAATTCTCCTCCTCAGATTACTTAACGTTATGCGATTTTAGCGTTATCCGAGGTAAATGTTATCTGAGGTATTACTGTATATTATCTTAAATTCTGTTGAGAAAAGACAAAATAGGTATGTAATCAATTAATTATAAAATCTATATCTTTTTTCAACAATAATGAATAACTTCTAACATTACACACAGGAAAATAAGGATGCCTTTTAGTAGTGGTGGTGACTGCGGTGGCTCAAGTGGTTAAGATGCTGAGCTCAAGGGCAACTTTTACCTTAGTACTGGTACCCTTATTTTCATAAACCAAGATCCACTACTGGAGTTCCTCTGCCCTATATAACTTACTGAGGCCTTTTCTCTACCAGCTTTTGGCATTCTATATTTACCCTTCAGTAACATGTCCTATAGTGGCAGCTGAAGTTGTCTGAGCTCAGTGGTTTAAGTACCTAGCTGTGCTTCCTTGATGGAGACTAGACTTAAGGATCCACAGGGTCCCTTCCAGCTCTGTGGTTCTAAGATTATTACTGTATATAATTAGTAAATTGACAATACCAGTTGCCCTTGGACAGAGTATACTCCAAGATGGACTATCTGTCTATTTTCCCATGGGGAAAATAATGAAAATGCAAGGACAGACCAGTACCTGACAACACTTCAAACAGACGTTTCCCTTACCAATACATTTATTGTCTGTATTCTCATATTCATGCTCATATTTTCCCCTCTCACATGTACACAACTATACACTTCCTCCTTCTCAGTATACAGAAATGGGGAAGGCTAAAGCTCTTTATCTGCATGCTGGGATGTTAGTGTACCCCCTACTTTCCAAAGTGCCACTCAGCTGTGGGAGGGAAGGTGTGTTATTTAAATGAAGGGATGATGTCCAGTATAGCAATCCTCATTTATGTCTTTTATGTTTAAATTGCCCTCTCATTAGCCTGCTAGGGGCTATGGTGGCTCAGTGGCTAAGAAGCTCACCTTGTAAGCTGGAAGGCCAGCAAGTCGGCAAATCGAAATCTGGGTACTACATGATGGATTGAGTGCCCATCTCTGTCCCAGAACTTGTGAACGTCAAAGAATCCTCATTTGGGTGTCCCCAGAGCAGAGTTTCTCCAGCAAAAATCTTTTCAACCCAGAATAATATCTGACATGAAATTTATTATTATTATTATTATTATTATTATTATTATTATTATTATTATTATTATTATTATTATTATTATTATTATTATTATTATTATTATTATTATTATTAGCCTGCTTGCTGGTGGCTTTTCAGTGGCTCAGCAGTTAAGAAGCTCACCTTGTTAATTGGAAGTCTGGCAAGTCAACAGTTCAAGACCCGGGTACTGCATGACGGATTGAGCTCCCGTCTCTGTCCCAGCTCTTAGGGACATGAAAGGAGACTCCTTTAGGCATTCCCTGAGTAGAGTTTCTTCCACAAAAATCCTTTCAACCCAGAATAATTTCTGACATGAAATTGTTATTATTATACTGCACTTCTACTAGTTTACCGAACACCTGGGTGAAGGGCTTGGATATTAATTTAGTAGTAAGGAGGAGAGTTCAGTAGCAGTTAATTGCACAGAATTCTTCCTAGAGCTATTTCTATATGATGTTGTCTCACAAATGATCTACAGTACTCGAAATTATTGTAGAATGATTGCATTGTGTACACATTTAGTAACATTTACAGCCATAATAGACATTCATTTGAGAGGAAGAAATGGACATGATTGTGCCCCACTGTACATGGGGTATACATATTACTTTTTAAAATATGTACCCTTTATGTACCCAGAACATGTACCCAGAACACACAAGGTGTAGTGAAAGAGGAACCAGAAAAAAGTAAGCTGTCACTAGTGGATAAGAATAGTGAGAGTGTATGGCACGGTGCAGGGAAGTTGATTAGGAGTGGCAAAGGGTTCACAAAAGACATGTTAACCATTTCATATGAAAGTTGACTCCCTGGAGAAAGGGCAAGACATCTTGAAATATGCTGTGTGAGTAAAATATCCCTTTTTGAATGCTAATTAAAATTGTACACTTGAAGAAAAGTCTTATGTAGGCATTTAGATCTATACTTTCAGTACAACTGCCTGCTGACTAGGTAGCCCAGTCAGTTGGAGTTCAAATCCTCACTGTGTTTGCCAGAGTGCTTTTCAGAAGGGAATGCTAAATCACTTCAGAGTACTCTAAACCTTTAAAAAGCCCTATAAAAGGTCATCATAAGTAAGACTCCACTAGTTCACACATGATTATTATTTACAGCAACATATTGGCTGGACATTCAGTGAGGCTGTGGAGTCTGGGGTTGGAAGTTCAAAACCTTACTATCTTCCTGTGAGGAGATCAAGCCCCCATAGCCTTGGGCAAGCTGTGCAATGTCCCAGTGTGAGTCTAGAAAAAGGGAATCATATACTATTTCTTAGTATTTTCTCCCTAAAAATCATAGAAAGGGTCACCATGAACTAGAATAAATTTGATGGTACACGGTTATTATTATTAGTAACATATTGATGTTGTCAATATGTGACTTAGCATAAAACAGATATAAAAACATACAAATAAGATATACAACAAAAGTATGCAGTGTACTCATACCTTACAGAGCTTCACTCACGTAAAATCACCTCCATAACAATCCAGTCCCTCTTTTCCCCCAACAATTGTTTTTTTCTTTTCCAACAAAAAGCTGACATTCTGAGATTAAGACACACAGTTGGTTCTCATTAGGCTTGGTCCCTATTCAGGGAGGTAGAATTTTACTGCCTATGGGGGGGGGGGGAGACACACACACGCAAAACTTAGGCCTCCCTCTTGTTTCTTTGTAGCTCCATTTTGGCTTGCAGCTCTGTTGTCAGTCACAACCCTAGCCTGTTACTAGAAGGATTATTTATAATGCTGACCAAATAATCAGATGTGGGCACTTTCTTTGGAAAGAAGTTAACTTCATTTGACCAATCTCTTTCCTTTGCACCTTAAAACATGGTAGAGATTTTTGGGTTCTTTTGTATTCCTTTGCAGAACTTTTTCCCAATGAGGTTTATTCAAAGAAACAGGAGTGGACATAGTATAGGAGGAACAGGAGGAAATGTGTTGGGACAGGAGTGCTGCAACCTGATGCCTGCCAAATAGGCTGATCAGAATTAGCAGCAGCTAGTGAAGTGTGGAGGGGTCATGATTGTACACAACAGGAATAGATAACCTTTGGCTTCCAGATGTTTGGGTTCTACTCCTATTAGCCATGCTGATCATTGTCAGTTTCTATCCATTAACTATAGTTGTACGGACTAGGGTTGTTGGGAGCAGGAAGTCCAACACTGGAGCATGTGACACAAATACTTGGACTTTCTAATTTCAGTCTCTTTGATTATATCCAAGAAGACGGAGAGAAAGGGAGTTCAAGCATTGGTGCCTGATGCTAAGTGTCACTTTCTACATCTTAGTCATTAAAGAGCCTAAACCATCTTAATTCAATACAGCAGTGGAGCATGCACAACAAATGCTAATTTGAGTTCATGTAGTATATCAGGTTGATTCTCAACCTATGGCCCATGGGCCAAATTTAGCCCATGACACCAAATCATCCAGCCCTCACTCCAGCCGCCACTTCCTCCGGGATGCATTCCCTGCTCTTGTGGAATGGGGGAGTAGCCGCTGATGCATTTCCAGCAGCAGCAGCAGAGGCATTCCTGGTGGCTGTGGAGGTGTTCCTGGTGGCCACAGAGGCATCCCCAGCAGTTTCAGGGCATTTCCTTCACCCACATTACACAGCTCCTCTAGGCCAGTAAGCAGGTGGGTGGGGAGTGGGGGGCTTTATTTTTTTGGTGTGGTGGTCTCAGGGTGGTCATTCTTTGGCAGCAGCGGCAGGGGGACACCAGTCTGGCCCGCAATCAGCCTGAGAGGGCGTGATCCAGCCCCCAGGTTGAAACCCCCTATGGTAGCTAATAACAATCTGAGAGATAACTCAAAAGCAGCATATGCAAGAGTTCATTAGCTTGGCTGGTGCAGCGGTTGAAGCCAAACTAAGCACACCAGGCCAGCAGTTGTATAGCATGAGTTACACCTACAGTTTATTTTTATTTTACTTCCTACTGTTGGCACTTGTAGACAACCTTCCTCTATTTTTTCACCCTGTTTCATACTGCTTCATTTTCCTATCTCCAAAGGCACTGAGCAGAAAAGAGGCAAGCAGGAGGCTAAGATTCTGGCCAAGATGAAGATAAGGATATTCTCACCAGCAGTGCTTTAACATTAATTTTTGTTTTCTAATCATCATGTTGGTGTGAGCAAAGTCTGCTGGAAACCCAAATGAGCCTGTCTGGAGCAATTTAGCAATTGTCACATTCAGTCTGTTAGCTTACAGTAGCAAAAAAATTCTTTTCCCACTCATTTTATAGTCGATTGAAAAACTTCTTTCATATTGTGTCCTTGAAGCCAGTCAGGAAAGTGCCTTATAGCACAATGTCCCTCTGTATTTGTACTGCTCTTTGCTTCCTTCCCTTTGTTTGGATTACTTACTACTGTCAACAGCTGGTTTTCTACTTGCTGTGCTTGCTTTACTTAGGATAAAGGATGCCCTTGCTTTCATCAGCTGAAATGGGAGAAGCTTTCAAGCAAGGACTAATTTCACAGGAAACTCCCTTTTTCACCAACATTTTTGGAATGTAGAGTTGCCACAAAAATGCATTTGTATGAATCTGGAATTTTCACTGTTCTGGATAAATGGTTTATTGAAATAGAGTTACTATATTGAACGTGTATACCCTGTACCTAAGACATCTTTTACATGAAGGTAATACTTATTTCAGTCAGATGTGCTGGATGTTTTCCTTCTAATTTTGATAAGATTTGATAAGCTGCCCTGAATTGCCATGGCGAGTGGGCGGCAATATAAATTTGAAATAATAAAATAAATAAATAAATAAATAAGATATATTTATTATTTATTTATTAGTTCAAATTTATATTGCCGCCCACTCGCCGTGGCAACTCAGGGCGGCTTACAGACAATACATTACATTACATTACAATACAATATGTTGGGGTGGGCACAGGGGAAGGGGCGGCAAGGCCCTCAACCTGCCCTGGCCTCTTCTTCCCTTGGCAGTTGGCGTAGGCACAGGGGGAGGGGCGGCAAGGTCCTCATCCTGCCCTGGCTTCTTCTTCCCCTGGCAGTTGGCATAGGCACAGGGGGAGGGGCGGCAAGGTCCCCATCCTGACCTGGCTTCCCCTTCCCCTGGCAGTTGGTGTAGGCACAGGGGGAGGGGAGGCAAGATCCTCATCCTGCCTTGGCTTCTTCCTCCCCCGGCAGTTAGCGTAGGCACAGGCTACTATATTGCTAACTACAGTTAAAAGGCCTGAAAGGATGGTATATAAATGCAGAAAATAAATTAAGAAATAAATTTAAGGGTAGTATATTCTGTAGCTGGCCTTTATAAAAGGGATACATCCAAAGAGATAGTTCATATCTCTCTTAATGAGAAGGTTGTGTTACATTTATCTCTCTAACAGATTTTCTGTGGTAATTAAAAGTAAAACAACAGTAGCTATGGGGTAACAAATGAAAGACAATGCCATCTGGACCCCCTTCAATAAAATTCAATTAATACAACTGATAATGACACACTAAAAGCCTGATCTAGAAGCATCCTTGGTTTCTTTTCATTAGTTGTTATGATGATGATGTGTCAGAAATTATTCTGGGTTGAAAGGATTTTTGCTGGAGAAACTCCACTCAGGAAACACCCAAATGAGGCTCCTTTGATGTCCCCTAGAGCTGGGACAGAGACGGGTGCTCAATCCGTAATGCAGTACCCAGGTCTTGAACTGCCAACTTGCCGGCCTTCCAGCTAACAAGGTGAGCTTCTTAACCACTGAGCCACCGCAGCTCCTTTCTTTTCATTGGTTAAAACTGAATGAGCCTGTTCATCAAAGTGAGCATATGTAACTTGGGTAGAATGAGAATTGTGGTTGCAGTACAAGTGAAAGAAACAGTTCCTGTAACTGAAATGTATCCAGTCTTGAAATAATAATTTTATTCAGGTTACTATATGACCTAGTGAAGTGAACATGCTTAGAGAAAAGTGCCTCGCCCCACCTCCCTAAAACTTTTCATGGTTTGATATTGGATCTGAAGAGGGAAAGCATCCTGCCTACTTGAAGAGCAGGATTTCTCCTTTTCATATTCGGTACCAAAATAGGATAGAACAGTGATGGGTGGGACGAACTCTGTGCTGGGATGACAACTATGGGTGACAACAGAGAGGGGTGGGTGTGCCACGTCTGGCACACATGCCATAGGTTCACCACCACTAGGGTAGAACATGATGACAGAGGGCAGAGCATGGCACTTCTAATATTTTTTATCTTGCTAGTTTGCATAATAGCTGAATAGAGGTGACACTGGCAATTAGGAAAAAATATACAAGAGAAGAAAAGAAGTGGTTTATTTTATTCTATTATATTAAAGAAAAAAGGGTTTAATACATTTAACACTTCCCTAGGCAAATCTGCCATTTGTCTTTCTGTTATTAAAAAAAACTTTATAATTAATGAATATTTCCTAAGAGAATGGAATCTCTTCCCTTTCAACTGTTTTATTAAAAAGGGACTTTACTGAAGGTACTAGCATTTTTTCCGGTGCAGTACACTGGTCTCAATCTATCCATTCTTGCCTGGAAAGTTGGCAGGTCAGCACTTCGAGACCTGAGTGCTGCACAATGGAGTGAGCTCCCATCTCTGTCCCAGCTCCTGTCTACCTAGCAGTTCGAAAGCAGGAAATTGCAAGTATTGTAGATAAATAGGTACCACTTTGGTGGGAGGGTAACAGCATTCCATGCATATGTCTAGTCATGCTGCCACATGTCCATGGAAACATCTGCAAATGCAGACAGTGCTGGTTCGTTGGCTATAAACAGATGAGCACTGAACCCTAGAATCGGATACAACTGGCTTTCAAACAAGGGCAACCTTTACCTTTAAGTGAACTTTATTGTCTTGAATGTGAAATCTTGTGGCAGAACATTGGCAGTGATGTCACCTTCTCTGTGAAGTTTCAATAGATATCACTTTGACATCAGTCATGCTATTAAAACATTCATCATTTACTTCCAGTGGCTTTAATATCTGCTATATTGTTTTGTTGTTCAGTTGCACAGTTGATTCTGACCCTTTGTGACCCTATGGACCATTCCCCGCCAGACACCTCTGTCCTCCACCATCCTCCTCAGCGCGCCCAGCTCTGTGCCTACTGCATCCACAATACCATCTAGCCATCTCATTTTTGGCCACCCCCTTCTTTTTTTGCCCTCCATCTTTCCAAGCATCAAGGCCTTCTCAAGTGAATCCTCTCTTCTCATTTGATGTCCAAAGTACTTCATCTTCATCTTTACTATTTGACCTTCTAGGGAGCAGTCAGGGTTGATTTCTTTTAAGACTGACCTATTTGTTTGCCTCACTATCCAGGGGACTCTCAAAACTCTCCTCCAACACCACATCTCAAAGGCATCTATTCTTCTGGGCTCAACTTTCCTAATAGTCCAGCTCTCACAACCATACATTGCCACCGAGAATACCATTGCTTTGACTATACGAAGATAAATAGATCATCAAGGAAAATATTTTGAAGGATATGCCAACATTAAGTTCAAGTACCGTGATGGGTGAAGAAAGGAAATATGTGCATAATTTTTCCAAAATATCAGTTTTGTTGCTCTCAAGGAATTTAAAGTTGAGAGTTTAATTGAGTAATAAATGTTTGTGTCTTAGCATTTTTCCATGTCCAGCTTGACCTCTGCCTTCCCAAGTTGCTTAACACATGTTCTTTCTAAAAGTCTTATTTTCATTTTTATGTAGGTGTTTTCTTTAAAGATCCTATTCATTACTTTCAAGCTACAGTAATTTTTTGTCTATGTGTGCCATTTCCTTCTGCTCAAGTGTGTGGGTGAGGGCCAAGGATAACACTTTGTGTGAATGGGGTCTCAGTTATGAGGCACTAAATGGTAGTTCTTTTCACTTATTCAGAATCATGCTGTAGTATTTTCTTTGCTTTTTTATACAAGTCCACTAAAATGAGGGGAAATGTGATATTTTCCCCAATAAAATTGGGGGGGGGGGAGCTAGAGGTAACACTGCAACTTAATGTTGTAAATTCTGGGGAAATGTGTAATTACCACAGTGGCAAGAATAACTGAACTTTCACATACAAAAAGCAGTAGTTTTCAGTTTTCTCCAGGTCTTATAAGAAATTAAAATGGAGATTGTATTTGTTTGCTTTCTTTCTAATCTCAAAATTAGATTTCAAAATCTCTCTTTGGTTCAGATACCCTTCTGCAAGAAATTCTGAGATGGCAGCATCAAAATGATAAGCAAAGCCAAATCTAAGGCAAGCATCAAAGGAGACTGCTTATCCATCTAAGGATTACCTCAGTTTTATTTCTCCCTTTCACCCTACAAGAAACATTTGCGGTACTCTCATTTTACATAAACGTCTGCATTTAATGCAAAAACACTGGGGGAGGAAAGAAGTGAAGAAGTGAAAACTTCTATCAGTTTACAGTATTCCTCCCATTTCATTACCCATAAATGAATTTATAAAGTCCCCGGTCCCATCTGACATGCTTTTGTAGGAAATTTAAATTATTTTATAGAGATAATTTGGGTACGTGTTTATGTTGGCTGGTTCCAGCTGCCAAAGCACTTGTATTTTATATTCAACAGATACAAAAACCAACAACACTGGCATTACTTATCACTCTTTGTTCAGGCATGATTCTAGATGGGGTGCATTTAAGCAGCAGAGGTAGTAATGAATGATCCAAGTGTCTGTGCTTTGTGCTATTAAGGAAGCCATCTCTAGAGTTCTGCTACATGGCTGGGATACATTTATAATAGGGGTGCCCAAACTTTTCGGGCTGCGGGCCGGTCAATCACGAGGTTCCTCCCACCAGAAACAGAAGTAAAACATGCCTTGCAGTCTGTTTTACAACAGGAGGTAGATTTTCAGCTGCCATTTCCTCTGCTTAAATCAAGGGTCCCCGGGGGCGGAGCCAAGATGGCGTAGGGGAAACATCGTCTCTCGCTCGCTCTGCCATACCAATGTGGAATCAATGGGATAAATAAACACAAAATAGAAATAAATATACCTGGCGGTCCTGCTCCGAAGTGCAGAGGGGGACGGAATTGGTGAGATATCCGGAGAGCAGCCGATTGTGAGCGGGGCACGGAAGACTGAGCCCCCGGTGGCGGAAGGGGGGGGTCGGAAGACTCAAACCTTGCCGCTGCCTGGTGGAGCTGTGGAAATAGTTTTTTTCTGTGCCGGAGCTTGCTTTGTGACGGAGGTTGGCGGCTGAGTTCCCGGAGGTTCTTGGAGGTTTTTGGGACGAAGTGGAACGGAAGGAAGACGTGGACGGCGGAGAGGAGGCAGGCCGTGGTGAGCCGGGGATCGGAGGCGCGTGTTCCGGGCAGCGGGTGGAGGTGTGTGTGTCCCGCTGCCTGTTGAGCCGCGCCGGGATCGTTGGAGCAGCGGGTGGAGGTGTGTGTGTGTTTTGCTGCCTGCCGAGCCGCACCGGGATTGCTGGAGCAGAAGAAAGGCAGGGGAAGAGGAGTGAAGCGCGAACTGAGGGGGCAGTGCTGAGAAGGCAGCCTGAGTGAAATCGTACATAGAGCTTTATACATATATACTTTTAAACACAGTTGAAGCGGGATTAAAGTGCTCTTGTTGGGTCATCGCTGTGGTGTTTGGGCTACCGATTTTTTTTTTTTTTTTTTGAGAAGTAATGGCGGACAGTTGAGCCTGAAAGGGGCGGTGACGAAGCGATTCCTTTGTACTACAAGCCATGCCCAGGAAATACTGCGGTGGGAAAAGTGCCTTTTAAACTCTGTCAGCAGATTCATTTTCAGGTTGTTTCTCTGTTTGTTCTTTCGGCTCTGAGAGATAGTGCAGGCCTTCAAGAAAAGACCTTGGAACTTTGATAAGAACAGTAATATTTTGACTCGGGGGCTAAACGTCAACTCCTTAATTAACAACAATATACAAGATCTTATATATAAGTGCCTTTGACTTAGACCAGGGGTGCCCAAACTTTTCGGCCCGGGGGCCGGATAACATTTTATCAGAGACTCTGAGGGCCGAACTATCTTTCATGTGTAAATTCTGATTGCCATAGCTTGAATTAAGACACTGGGGTGTTTGTTGGGAAGGGAGGGGAAAATAATGGAGGAGGTTGTGAAACCAAAAGGTCGGAAAGGGAAAAGGGGCAAAGAGCAAGAAGTGGGTAAAGAGCAAGAAGAGGAAGAGCGGCACACTCCATCACCGAACATGGAGCCTACAACGGCAGCAACGGATTCCACAGCAACAGAGCAAGGGGGCTCCCTCGACCTGGCCCAAAGGATGGACAATATAACGACAATTCTTCAACAGTTGGCCAAAAACATGGCTGATACTCAGGCAAAAATGACAGATACTCAGGTGACAATGCAAAAACTGGATGCAAATCAAACTAAATTGAATAAAACAGTAGAGGCCAATAGTGAAGAAATGAAAAGGGACAGGGAATTGGCCAGGCTACAATATGAAAGCCTGGCCAAAGCCCTTACAGACGTGAAGAAAGATGTGGTAGTAAATACACAAAGGATTGATGAGATTACAAATGCAATGCAGAAGGAGGTTAAAAATGCTATAATATCTGTAAATGAGCTTTATATTCAAGAACATGTAATGGAAAACAAGATGGCTGCGCAAGAGAGGAAAATGATGATGATGGAGGAGGGGTGGAGAAAATCTAACATTGTGATCCGTCACCTGCCTGAGAGGACGCCAGACAAGCTGAAAGAGAGAGTTTTGGAATGGTTGAACTCACTAAAAACGGGTAAAGATTTTGGATTAGACGATATTGGTGCTGTGTACAGGGTGGGGGGAAGGAAGGATAGGAAGACATCCAGAAACGTTCTAGTTAAATTTGCAAATTGGGCGGATAAATTGAAAGTGATGTCCTTTATTAGGCAAGCTGGGTCTGGCGCCCTAAAAATAGAAGGGCTGGATGTGGAGGTCTACAACGATATTGCGCCCGAGGAGAGGAGGTGGAAATACAAAATGAAACCTGTTACAAGATTGTTGGTAGCAAAGGGCGTTAAGTATGGTTGGCGATTTCCACAACAGCTGAGATTTTTTTATGACAAAAAATGGCATGTTCTTGATGTGAATACTGATGCATTGCTGTATTTAACACAAATTGGCCTGATCAAGGAGGCGGACGCGGATTGGATTCTTTTGAGAACAGAATTGTATAAGGTCGGTGTCATGGGATCGGTATTGGGCCGGGAGGAGGAGGGAGCAGTGGGAGGAGCAGTGGGAGGAGCGGACATTCCAGGGACAAGCGCGGAACAGGTGGGACGATAAAAAGTAAAATTTAATCATGGTCAGAGTCGGGGAGCTATTGGAGGAAGTATATGCCATCTCTCTCCGGCCCCCCCTCCCCTCTTTGGAGAACAAAGGTGACATCGGGAAGAAAGATGTGGGGAGGGAAGAAGAAAGGGAAAGATTAGGTAAGTCTGTTTTTTATTATTTTTTATTTAGTGAAATTAGTTTTTTGATATTATTATATTTTGCTTTGTTTAATTTCTTTAGTAGTAGGGAAGCAGGAGGGTTTTTAGGGAGCACGTCCAGGGAAGGAAACGAACAACGGGAGGTGGAGTTAGACACAAATGGTTAAGTCACTGAAAATAATAACGTGGAATGTGAAGGGAACAGGGAATGCCCTGAAAAGAAGGAGATTGCAGATGTCGCTCAACAAAGATAGGGCTGATATAATTTTTTTGCAAGAAACTCATCAAAAATCCGCAGATGTCAATAATTTGGTGGTGAGGGGAATCGAAATATATGAAAAAGCATATGGGACATCCAAAGCTAGGGGAGTTGCAATCCTGATTTCGGAAAAATTGGGGTTTACGGTGAATAAAATTATTGTTGACCCAGAAGGAAGATATTTAATAATAAAAGGAAAAATAGAGGAAGAAGAGATAACGTTGGTTAACATCTATGCTCCAAATGACAAACAGCAAGAATTTTTAGATAAAGTGGGGAAAATTTTGAATAAGGAAGGGACTAAACGCATGGTCTTATGTGGAGATTTTAATATGATGTGTTCAGATATTGACAGTACAAGTGTAAAAAAAAGAGGTAAAAAGTACATATTAGAAGAATGGAGAAAATTTATGGGTATGAAGGATGTTTGGAGAGAACTTAAAGCGCAGGAAAGAGAATATACTTATTATTCACACGTGCATGATATGTACTCAAGGATAGATTATATTTTTGTAACAGAAGAATTAGTCAAAACAATTGAGGATATAAAGATCGGGACATTTAGGGAATCTGACCATGCAAAGGTAACAGCAAATATAAATCTTAAAGAGATAGAAAAAGGAGGGTATATTTGGAGATATGATGCGAAGTCATATCGAGAGGAATCAACGAGGAAACAAATTATGGAGAAATGGGAGGAAAGTTGGAAATTTAATGAAAATAATGAGGTCAGTCGGGGAGGAGTTTGGGATACAATGAAGGCAATCTTTAGAGGGGAATCGATAAAACTGAATAGTATTAGAAATAGACAAATTCAAAATAGGAATCAGGAATTGGAACAACAATTAAAACACCTTCACATGGAATATGCTAAAAAGAAGGATCAGAAAACATTTCAGAAGATAAAAAAAATCAAGAAAGAGTTGGATGGGAAAGATATTGAAAAAGTAAAGAAAGATTTGATCTTTCTTAAGAGAGAATATTTTGAATATGGCAATAAAAATTCTAAATTATTGGCAAAAGCAGCAAGAGATAAAAAGAGTAAAGGGCAGGTTGGTGTCTTGGTAGACAAGAATGGGAAAAGATGCAACAAAAAGAAAGAAAAAGCTTTGCTTATTGAAAACTTTTATAAAAATTTGTATTCAAAAAAAGAGGTAAACCAAAGAAAAATGCGACTAATTTTTGAACAGCAACAAAATAAAAAAATTACAGAGGAAGATAGGAATAAAATGGAGCAAGGAATATCTATGAAGGAAGTAGAAGATGTAATAAAAAAGTTGAAAAAGGAGAAAGCACCTGGGGAGGATGGTTTACCAGCTGAGTTTTATAAAGATTTTATGCCTTGGATTGCCCCGAGATTATATGAGTTATATAATGGGATTTTAGAGGGAGATGCAACTCCAGATTCATGGAACAGGTCGATTATAGTTTTGATTCCCAAGCCTGGTAAAAATATAGAAAAAATTGAATCTTATAGACCAATTTCCCTGATCAATCAAGATGCAAAAAATTTTACAACGATTTTGGCAAACAGATTAAATGGTTTCATAGCCAATTATATTAAGAAGGATCAAGCGGGATTTGTTAAAAACAGACATATGGCGGACCTTATAAGAAGAGCAGTGGACATACTGGATTTAGCTGAAAAAAGAAAGGAAAAGATGGGATTCTTAGCATTAGATATTTTCAAAGCCTTTGACTCTTTACAATGGGTGACGATTCATGAGTTGATAAGATTATATGGATTCGGAGATAAATTTCAAGGGGTTATTGGAAAGTTATATAAACAAGGTTCGGCAAGAGTCAAATTCAATGAATCTTATACAAATGAGATTAGGTTAGAGGCGGGTACGAGACAGGGCTGTCCATTGTCACCTTCATTGTTTATATTGGCTATGGAAATGTTGGCAAATACAATTCGTCAAGATGAGGATATAATTGGAATGGAAGGTATCAAAGTAAGCCTCTATGCAGATGATACACTGATAACGGTGAAACATCCAACAAAAACTATAGCTAAAATAAATAAACATTTGAAAGACTTCGAGGAAGTAACGGGACTGAAAGTTAATTGGGATAAAACAGAAATGATCTTAGTTAATGGGAACAAAGAAGATGAGGAGTCAATAAAAAGGAATTATAATGTGCAGATTACACAGAAAATGAGGTATTTGGGAGTAATGCTATCACATAAAATTGGGGAACTCAAAGAGTTAAATTATGGAAGACAGAAGAAGGAAATAGAGAAGAAAATAGCACAATATAGTAAATTAAATTTGTCATGGTTTGGTAGGATAGCCATATGCAAAATGATGTTAGTTCCTAAATTGAATTTTTTGTTTGATGTTTTACCGTTAAGACATACTGACAAGGAGTTGAAAGGATATCAGAATATGATCAATAGGTACTGTAATGGAAATAGAGGAGCTAGAATAGCCAAATCACTGTGGTATCTCTCACAAAAGGAGGGAGGACTAGGGATTCCCAATGTTATTAAATATTATAGGGCCTTTCAAATAAGAAATGTGATAAAGATTTTAATTAGGCAAGAAACAATCTGGGAAAGAATTGAAGGGAAAGGATTTACAAAGGAGGGTAAGGCGCAGTTTTTACGGGATGGAAAGGAAAAAGGAAAAAAGGAGATTCAGGTTCTGATGTTAAAGACAACAGTGGAGACATGGAATAGAGTGAGGAATGAGCTTACTCCGGGGATTTCACCGATTTTAGAGGTGGAAGATTTTCAGGATTTTCCAATTAAAATTGATAAAAAGATTAGGGATATATTGGTAGAAAAGAAGGTAAAATTATTAAAAGATTGGGTTAACACTTGCAAAGATCAGGAAAAAAGGCATGAGCTGTACACGCAACTACAATTAGACTGGTTTAAGATCCTTCAGATAAATAATTGGAATAAGAAATTCCTAAGGGAAAATGGACTAAATAGAGATTGTACGGAATTTGAGATACTTTTGGCTAAAGTCAGGAATGAAGAAATGGGTATTAAAGGATTAGTCAGTAAAATCTACAAGATCCTGAATAATAGCCAAAGTATACAAGAGGTGTTAAGACAAAGTTGGGAACAGGAACTAGATATAAGAATACCAACAAAAAAATGGCAAAAGATGTGGGAAAGAAGGATAATGAGAACAATGTCGGTCAGAATCAAAGAGCACAATTACAAAATAGTATGGAGGTGGTATAGGACCCCAGTCGGCCTGCACAGAATGTATAGTAATCTGAGTGATATATGTTGGAGATGCAAAAAAATGAAGGGAACATATGAGCATATGTGGTGTAGCTGTGAGGCATTAAAATCTTTCTGGGAAAGAATAGAAAAAGAAATAGAGAATATATTAAAAGTGCAGATCGGAATGGGGTCAGATACAATCTTGTTAACAGATATAGGAGATTATGATATGAATAAGAACAATAAAGAGTTATTGACTATAATGTTGACCGTTGCAAGATTATGTATAGCCAAAAAGTGGAAATGTAATGAACAAATCAATATTCAAGATTGGTATATACAAATGTGGGATTTGGCGTTAAATGAAAAGCTTACTTGGGAAATAAATTGTAGGAAAGGAAAAATGCAAAGTAATAATTTCTGGAGGATCTGGGAACCTTTTATAAGTTATTCTTTGGAGGAAAAAAAGGGCATACCCCCTGTACAAGAACAGAATGACTTTTGGAAATTGTAAAGGTACAGAACTCCCTGGACAGTGTATATAGCACGAGGGTGGTGTTAATGGGCTAATAGAAAAGAAGGTGTAGAAGATTATGTCTAAAAAGGTGGTAAATGTAACACGTAATATCGTTATGCATAAAATACTTTACATGATCTTCATAAGTCTAGATATTTCTGTAATTGTCTTGTTATGTATTTCTGTATTTTTGTACTTTTGTACTTTTGTATCCTTGTATTATTTTTTTAATACCTAATAAAATATTTAAAAAAAAAATCAAGGGTCCCCAAACTATGGCCTGTGAGCCAGATCTGGCCCCTGACACAATTCATCTGGCCCATCCTAGCCTTGCTGCTCTCAGAAGTGAAAGTAAAACGTATATGGGTGCATTTTACTTCCACTTCCGGGAGCAACTAGGGCGGCACAGATCAGATGGGTTAGCATTGGGGGCCAGATCTGGCCCATGGGCCATAGTTTGGGCACCCCTGTTTTACAACAAGAAGAGAAAAAAATTCTATCATGGTAAGCCTTTTCTCCAGGACTGAACCTCTGTTTTTGTCAGATGGTGTAATATATTTCATTGCATACTAAGACAGGACTCTGAAAAACTAGCATGGCTTTTAAAGATATCAACTTGCTTCAAGATACTGTTTCATGGTTCAGCTAACTTTTCACTAAAGCTTGGACTCATTATAAAGCTGTTATTGCATGAGTTGGTGACAGTTCTTTGGAAGTTGATGGCATCAGTGTCCTTAGCAGGGAGAAATTATCCTCAGGCTGGAGACTGATGCTTGACAATGGCTGGCTACAAAGGAAATACATTTTATAGTAATAATAAAAATTAGCTGGGAAATGTGGATTTTGGAATATGGAATATTCATCCATTTAATGTTCCCCCCCAAATAAGGGACTGACTGTTAAACTACAGTAACTATATACTCAAGTATAAGCTGACCCGAATATAAGCCAAGGTACCTAATTTTGACCTGAAAACCCAAGAAAATAGATTGACCCAAGTATAAGCTGAGGGTAGGAAATGCAGCAGCTGCTAGTGAGTTTTAATAATAAAAATACATGAAAATATGGTAAAATTAATTAAATTGTTGGCACATCTCAATCCAGCGTGGTCTTGGGACCCTCATGGTCATTGACTCAAGTATAAGCCGAGTCTCCTTTTTGGGCTAAAAAACTCAGCTTATACTCGAGTATATATGGTATTTGTTCTTTTCTTGTGTTGCTTATATTTTTGTTAATGCTTAATACTGGCTTTTGCCAGAGTGGATATTTTTGCCATAGTAATGTGGTACTCTAAAACACAGGTAATGAGCTGACTAGCCTACATAGCCTTGGGCAAGCTGTGCACCCTGTGCACCAGGGTGAGTCTAGAAAAGGGGAATAATATATTATTTCTTAGTAAAGCACTTTTAACCTAAACAAATCATAGAAAGGATCATCATCAACCGGTAGCACACAGTTGTTGTTACTATTATCATCAACATATTGATGTTGTCAATATGTGACTTAGCATAAAATTGATTTATCATCTGCCAGAGTGGATATTTTTGCTATAGTAATGTTGTGCTTTAAAACACAGGTAATGAACCGACTAGCAACCGTGCCACTTAATCCAATTAAATATATATTAGCTTGACTAAGACAACAGTATTTATAAATGTACTCATTTGTAAATGGAAACAGAGGCATAACTAGTTTTCATAAATGAATTGGGCCGTAAATTGTTAAAGTATGTCTGATCCCTAATGTGGGCTGCCTCCTATTTCCTGTCCAAAGCAGAGGATCACAAGTGGTGTGATAAAACTTAGACACAAAACATATTTTAGGCCATAAAATAGCATATAAAATTGTTCTCATTTTAATTTGATACGAAGTTATGTGCTGCCTTGCAATTTTTCAAAAACACGTTATTTTAGACTAGTTATATTTATTTATTTATTTGACTTGTTTAGCTACCCCCTTGCTGAGGCGACTCCGGGCGGCTTACAACATAAGAAACACCCCAACTTAGCCCATTAGAACAACGCATACATATGGATAAAACATCATAAAAACACTAACATCTAAAAACCTTAAAATCACTTGCTTCTGTGTATGATAACAATTGAGTCTCTGTGCTCTGTACAGAGAATGAAACATGAAGGAAATGGAAGCATAAGATTTGATAATCTAGCTGTAGGATGAATGGATACAGTAACAGGAATGGGCACTAGATCTGCTTGTGGTTTGTCCTAGAGTTGGATAAGCCCCAACAGCTGCTTAAAACAGTAGTAAGTGACACAAAATGAATGCTTTTTTGGCAGTAAAGAAGGAAGAATTGTTACAAAATATTAAATAAAAATAAGCACTGGAATACTAGATATTCTGGGTGTCTCAGAACAAAAAGTGGCATGATCTCAGCTGAGTCTAGAGAGGTTGTTCTAACAAGCAATGAGTGATAGTAGCTACTTTTTGCTAAGCATCTATATGATTTGAGTAACAACTAGTCTTTGCTTTATATCAGGTACAGTATGTTTGAGTCATAATGTGCTCCATGGTTTATTAACTCAAGTGAATGAAGTAAAGAGTATGGTGTTGGCAATAACCCAAATATGTTTTGAGACACCTGGTGTAGTGGATAGAGATGGACTACTAGGACATTGGTTCTCAACCTTTTAAAGCAAGGGGCCAGGTCACACTCTTTTAGACAGCTTTGGGGGCCAGATGGCCATTTTGCCCTTCCTCCACCACATGACACTTCTAGGTGTGGTGGAGGTGGTAGGGGACCACATGAAATGGTACCTTGGACTGCATCCAGCCCACAGGGTACAAGTTGAGAATCCCTGAACTAAGACTCAGGAGGCCTTTTATGGACTTTGAGTCCCTGCTCAGCCATCAGACGTTCATTAGCAGTGTAGAACTGGGGAAATGACTTCTTAAATATCTTTCTTACTTTGAGAGCCCTATTATGATTGCTATAAGTTGTTTTTGACTTGATGGCATATAATATAACAACATCCTCTTACATCCCTCTCTTGCATGCACGTCTTAATGTGATGAGGGGAGCTGAATGTGTCAGGAATACTGAGAACAATGCTGTCAGGAGACTAGACTCCTGCTATTCTTGACTTATAGCAGAATGGTCAAATATGCCTCAGACTGCAGCTTCAGCAGCTTCATTGTATAACATCCCTATAATGTAATAAAAGAAGTATGGTTTTCTGAGGGCCCAATTACAGTACTGTATCTTTTATGCATGTGTTTGCCATCTATTCTTGGCTAAACACTAAAATTAACAAATATAATAAATGAACTGGGGATGTAGAAATATGGCTGGCAGCTATATTTTGCAATCAGTTTCCACAGAAGGCAAAGAATTGTTCATGTGCATATAATAAATATTGTTTTTTAAAAATAGACTGAATAGGGAAATTTTGGCAAATGCTCACCATTGCCATGAGACAATTAGCAAAACTGTTTTAAGATTAGCAGTGGGTGATCACCTTCCTTCCTCAGGTCAGGAACTCTCCAATTTATGTCAATAAAGTTTTTTTCCCAATTAACAAATTTAGAGCTCCTTGACCCTGAGTCAGGTTTTCTGTTTGGGTGGCATACAAATGGGAAAATTAAATTAAATTAAATCAATCATAGACGGTGCTAGGTCAGTGATGGCAAACCTTTTAGAGACTGAGTGCTCAAACTGCAACACAAAACCCACTGTTTTATCACAAAGTGCCAGCACAGCAACAGGGGAAGAAGGAAACACTCCCATTGGGCTGCTGGGCGGAGGGGTGGGGCAAACTGTGCTGGGGTGACTGCACAGGTGCCCACAGAGAGGGCTCTGAGTGCCACCTCTGACATGTGTGCCATAGGTTTGCCCCCACTGTACTAGGTAAGGTAAGGTCTCCCTTGCTTAAAAGCCAGTCGTGTATGATACTAAGGGACAGTGCTCATCTCCATTTACAAGTAAAGATCCAGTGCTGTCTGTATCTGCAGGCATTTCCATGATCATTTGGTAGGCATGACGAAATGCACATATAATGTGGTTACCTTTCCTGGTAAAGCAGTACATATTTATCTACAGTAAAACTCAGGGTTACGATTGCCTTGGGTTATGTTTGCCATGGTTTATGATGACAAATTTTATTAAATTAATGCCCCGATTTATGACTTTTCCAGTTTATGACTGAAAATCATGCTATTCTAAACTCTAAAATCGAGATGCTGGCAGTGTTTTTGCAGCTATTTCTGTGCTGTCCACTGCTTCTACCAGTAGAGGGAGAGTCTAGGGACCTTATATGCTTGGTTCCAACATTTGTCCGAGCTCCCTGATAATCGCTACAGCTAAAAATGTACTTGCAGTTTCTTGGTATCGAACTGCTAGTTTGGCAGGAAATGGCACAGACAATCGGCGCTCACTCCATCGCTCAGCACTCAGGTCTTGAACCATCCAGTCATCAAGCTCAGCATCTAAGCCATCCAGTCATCAAGCTCAGCATCTAAGTCATCATGTCACCTTATCATATAGTATACTGTATGTATTATCTGCAGAGCAAAGCAAATTTTTGTCGTAGATGCCCTTCAACAGTTTCCTTTTTTCTTTTAAGGCTAACAGGCGCAGCTGAGTAAGGGCCCATATCCAGACAGTTGTGGATGATGCCAGAGCTATGACAGGGATTGCAATCTTGGCACTGAAGGGTGGTGATCAGTTATGGAACAACCAAAGGAGGAAGTACCTGAGGTCAGGGAAGCGGAGGAGGAAGAGGAAGAGACAGTGACAACAGTAGGAGGTGCTGCAGACTCAAATGAAGGACTGGAAAATTTTGCACCTTCTGTCAGCTACACAGGTAGGTTGGAGAATGAGTGAATGAGTAGCAGAAGAGATTCATTTTAAGAAACAGGTTTTTATGTAGAATAGATTTCCAAGTGATTTGTTCTCAGTAGAGTGGCAATCATCTTATTCACTGAAAGTGCAACACTGTTACAGTAGATGTAACTTTTAATATTGATTTTGCACAATCAAGCTTTTTAAGTTGAGATCTCCCCTTTATTTTTGTCCTTAATGTAACTTAAGATATTAATTCTGCCCTACTTAGCTCTGGCTTGGCTTTCACAGTACAGTAATACCTCATATAACATTAGTATCGAATAACACTAAAATCGCATAACATTAAGGAATCTGGGGGGAAGAATTGCATCAGATAACATTAAGATCCTATGGGATGCTTCAGATAACAACCGCTAAAGCCTGTGTGGTTACAATGTATCTCTATGGATCCCATAGGATTTTAACATGCATCAGATAACACTAAAAATCATATAACACAAAGACTTGTGGAACCAGGTTTTAGTGTTATATGAGGTTTTACTGTACTTCTCTTTTTCTGTCTCTTTTTCTACCTTTAGTTTTTAATCTCCCCCACCCCGCCCTCCCTTCTCCTCCTCCTTCAATCTCCTTTTTCTGCTAGCTCAAAACATAGCTTCTTTTTTCTTTTGGAACAATTTTTTGTACCCCCAAATGTTGTTATCTGCTTTAGATTCAGTCACATGAATAATTCTTAAATTTTCTTCCTTTCTTTATTAATTGCATGTGCAGTCACTCCTTAATAGAAATTCTTTGTGTGGTTCAGCAAACAAATACAGTAAAACCCCTACTTACAGGAAAAAAGTCAGTTCCGTAGGCTTTTGCTTAAATCATTATTTATGTAACTCAAAGCAAACCCATAGGAAAAAGAATCTTTATGTAACTCAAAGCAAGCCCATAGGAAATCGTGTAAATCGGGACATGGTTTTAGCACAAAATCATTATGTAAGTTGAATTTTATGTAACTCGAGGCATATGTAAGTTGGGGTTTTACTGTACAGTACTAAAAATACAACACAGAAGAGTAGCAAAAAGTATCAAGGCTAAAATACAAATGAGCACACACATTAATAAAACAGCCAATTTGTGAATTATTTATTAGGTTTGGACAGTGGCGTCGCGCAGACTTCAGCCGCCTGGGGCGCAGAACAAACTCGCTCCCCCCCCAGCTCGCCGCTGCCGTCGCCCCCCCAGGACCCAGGGAGAAGGCGGCCCTTTTGCTGCGCCGGCGGCCAGGCTCCCCCCTCTTTGCCTCCCGCCGGCCATGGCTGCCCTTGCTCTGCCTCCTCCGCCGCCTACCCCTGATGAGCGCCCCGCGTACGCACCCGCGCTGCTCACCTCTGCCCGCCCGCCCACCCAGCTAGCTGTCAGGGGCTCTCCGCCACCTACCCCTGACGAGCGCGTGCGCGTGCGCGCTGCTCACCTCCGCCCGCCCACCCAGCTAGCCGTCTGATGGCTAGCTGGGTGGACGGGCGGGCGGAGGTGAGCAGCGCGTGCGCGTACGCGGGGCGCTCGTCAGGGGTAGGTGGCGGAGAGCCCCTGGCGGCTAGCTGGGTGGGTGGGTGGACGGGCGGAGGTGAGCAGCGCGCGCGGGGGGGCGCTCGTCAGGGGTAGGTGGCGGAGGAGGCAGAGCAAGGGCAGCCACGGCCGGCGGGAGGCAAAGAGGGGGGAGCCTGGCCGCCGGCGCAGCAAAAGGGCCGCCTTCTGCCTGGGAAGTCCTGCTTCCTAAGCCCAGGCAGAGGGAGGCCAAAGCGGTGGGGACATTTTGCCGCCCCCTGAAAGCCGCTGCCCGGGGCATCCGCCCCCCCTCACACACCCCACACTACGCCACTGGGTTTGGATTAATACAAAATTCTCAGCTTGGCATACAAATTTATTTATTTATTCCACTTGTACCCCACCCATCTGGGAGACTGTCCCACTCTAGACAGCTAACAAATGAACACACACATTAAAAATATATTAAAATCACAAAAGAGCTTTGGAGGAAAAAAAACTACTCTGCAACTACAGAGTCATTACCAAAAAGGTTTTCTCCCTGACAGCCACCTTTTATTTCACATTGGGAGGAAAGTGGGCTAATGGTAGCCTCTGGTTTTGAAAAGAAAAAGTCTTCCTAGGCTAAAGTAGAGAGTACACTAAGTGCTATGGGGCAGTATATACACCAAGTGTAATTGCTATTGCAATTACTAAACAGGAGGGAGGTATGGTAAAAATCCCCCCAAATTCCCAAAGGGCATGTGGGACCATTTAAATACATGGGAGAAAGGTTAGGTGAGAATTAGCCTTTGAAAGTTGTCCAGTTTTCACTGAAGAGTATGTAGAACAATTTATGTCATATCTCAAGTTTTAAATTCTCATTAATGCTTCCTCCTGGATATTCTGATGACCCAATCTAAATATGTAGAAAATAGAATTTTCAAAGTTTCCATTCAACCATTCATTTTTCTTAAGTTCTTTTTCATTGTGAAGGCACTATATCCTTGATGTGATATCTAACTTCTGCTAACAGTGCCACTACTTGGCTGTGATAATTCTTCTGCTCCTCTTACAGTACTGTTGTTCCTTGGCATCTTCTTCCTCGGGCCGTTGTTGTGGGCCCAGAGGAGAGGGCGATGTTCTCAGCCACTGCTAGGCCTTGGCATCTTCTTCCTCAGGCTGTTGTTGTGGGCCCAGAGGAGGGGGCGATGTTCTCAGCCACTGCTAGGCCTTCTCATCTTCTTCCTTGGGCTGTTGTTGTGGGCCCAGAGGAGGGGGCGATGTTCTCAGCCACTGCTAGGCCTTCGCATCTTCTTCCTCGGGCCATTGTTGTGGGCCCAGAGGAGGGGGCGATGTTCTCAGCCACTGCTAGGCCTTCGCATCTTCTTCCTCGGGCCTTTGTTGTGGACCCAGAGGAGGGGGCGATGTTCTCAGCCACTGCTAGGCCTTGGCATGTTTTTTTTAGCTAATACATTGAGAGCTAAGGTTGTAAAAGATTTAATGGTTCTAATTAGGAAGAAACTATGATTTAGCCTGCTCATATGATAAAAATATAAAAACCTGTACTGAAAGGAGACATTGGTATGGTTGCAATGGCAAAAAATACTGTTTAGAACTTTATTCGTGTATTTGCAGAATTGTATGCTAGGTGTTTGATTATATGATTACCATATCTTGCTATGGTAATACAGTAGACCATACTGCCAGTGACTCAGTGACAAATGTTAGGCGGCAATTAACTAACCTGACCACCCTACGGACTAATGGCCTTGGGTGGTGAAGTCCACAGGGAAGGGTGATGGTCCCCAAGTGGTTTAAATCCCACTTGAATCCATCTTGATGGAGGACATAAGCTCCATCAATACTGGCCTGGGACTGAGGAGGACTTTGCCTGCCAAAGCGGATCCGGTCCAGAAAGTGACTTGCAGAAATGGATCAGTGGTATGGGGGTCATGCTGCAATGTAGAAGGTATGTGGAAGACCACTGTATCATATTGTTCCCAAACAATATTCATGACTGATTGCCATGATGATCACCAATATTTGGACTCACATACAGCAGAAGAAGAAGATGTTTGAATTCAAGTACTGTACACATTAAGTTTTGAACATTGAAAGAATCATAATGCCAAAATATAATTTAAATAACAATTCTGGTGAATTTAAAATCCATATAAAGAACAGCCTTGCATTACTAAATTCAACTGACCATGAACCAGAAAAACTGTAGATTAAGACCAAGGATAATGCAAATTGACAGTTCTTGTAGTCAGAAGAAGAAAAACTGGCACTGCCTCTAAAACAGAATGCAGTAGTTGCAATTGCCAGCTGTTGTGTTACGCCTGAAGAATGTGAAGTCAAGTAAGTTGTAAAGTTACAATGTGTCTGATTGCAAGTGGTAAACAGATTCTATTTTGTTTTCCTATTAGATCTTTCCCAGAGTTCTTCTCCTTCTCTATCAGACCAACTCCAGATGGGCTGCGATGAAGCAACCTCAGGAAGTTTGAATGTAGAGTGCAGAGTCTGTGGTGACAAGGCATCAGGATTCCATTACGGAGTACATGCTTGTGAAGGTTGCAAGGTATAGGCAGTATACAACGGCAGTACATCCTGAAGTTTCAGAAGGAAGACTGTTGGGCTTCAGTGATTAAAAAATAGGGGATAAGCAGAATCCTTTCTTCTTAGGACAGTGATGGCAAACCTTTTAGAGACCGAGTACCCAAACTGCAACCCAAAACCTATTTAATAATCACAAAGTGCCAACATAACGACGGGGAGGAAGGAAATGCTTTTTTTGGGCTGCTGGGCAGAGAGTCATGGTGAACTCTGTGCTGGGGGGAGGGAGGAAGTGCTCCCATTGGGCTGCTGGGCAAAGGGGTGGGGTGAACTCTATGCTGGGGGAGGGAGGAAGCCCCCCGCCCTTTGGGCTGTTGGACAGAGGGGCGGGGCGAACTCTGTTTTGGGATGACTGCACGGGTGCCCACAGAGAGGGCTCTGAGTACCACCTCTGGCATGTGTGCCATAGGTTCGCCACCACTGTCTTAGGATAAGTGTACTTCTGTTCCAAGCTGAACAGAGTCTAAGAAATATATTTATTCTGGTAGTGCAGAACAGAAGCCCAGCTATACAAATCTATAATATTAACTACATGGTAGACAGAAAATATGAAATGCTACCCATTTAAACAGGCAAATTTTAAGATTCCTAAGCTGCACAAATTCACACAACTGTTCCTCTGGTATTTGGCACATATTGACATGCCAGGATTTTGCACAGATTAAAGTATTCTCCTGCTGTGCATCTTCGGTATCCTTCTCACTGTTCTTCATAAATTTCTGGTCTCCTTTAGAATAATGACTGCACTTTTAGATAGTGTCTTTGTCTGACGTGCCACAGGGCACCAGTGAATATATTCTGCTAGGCTATGTGAACTAATCATAAAATCTTATTCATCACATGCAAGTACTGATGAATTGGGGATACTCTGCATCTAATTCTACAAGGCCACAAAAACATTTATGAGTCCCCTGGACAGCGAGGAGAACAAATAGGTCAATCTTAGAAGACATCAATCCTGACTGCTCCTTGGAAGGTCAAATAATAAAGATTAAGCTAAAGTACTTTGGACATCAAATGAGAAGAGAGGATTCACTTGAGAAAGCCTTGATGCTTGGAAGGGTCGAGGGCAAAAGAAAAAGGGGACGGCCCAAGATGAGATGGCTAGATGGTATTGTGGAAGCAGTGGGCACAGAGCTGGGCGAGTTGAGGGGGATGGTGGAAGACAGGAGTGCCTGGCGGATGGTGGTCCATGGGGTCGCAGAGGGTCGGAATCGACTGTGCGACTGAACAACAAAAAAACCTCGGATAACGATGAGACTTAGTTCCACAAGTCTCGTCATTATCTGGTTTTTAATGTTGTGTCGAATCCTGACATTTTGGCTTACTGTAGCAGCCGGGGAACAGCAGAAACAGTGCAGATCAGGTCCCCTGACCTCCCCAGAGCCAGCAGGGGTGTTGGAGAACCCATTTTGGGCTCTCCAACACCCCTGCTGGCTCTGGGAGGTTGGAGGACCTGATCCGCAGCTGTGAGGAAGGCTGGAGAAGCCGATGGAGACTCCCCGTCGGCTTCCCTAGCCACCTGCCCCTGCCTCTGCAGCTGCAGGGTGGCTGGGGAAGCCGACGGGGGAGCCTCCCATCAGCTTTCCAACTACCCCACCCCTGCCTCCGCAGGTGCGGGGTGGCTGGGAAGCCAAACGAAGAACCCCCGTTCAGCTTTCCAGCCACCCTGCTGCTATGAATGACTGCATCAGTTAATGCTAACAGATCGTTATCCACTGCCAAAAAAATTAGAAATTTTGCAGCGTTATGAGATTCTAGCGTTATCCGATGCAGTTGTTATCCGAGGTATTACTGTACTAATAATGCTGTAGTATAGAAGAAAGGGACTGCAGTAGCCCAAGTGGTTAAGATGCTGAACTTGATGCCTAAGAGGTCTGCAGGTCAGCAATTCAAGACCTGAGTACTGCACGATGGAATGAGCTCCCATCTCTGTCCCAGCTCCTGCCTACCTAGCGGTTCAAAAGCAAGAAATTGCAAGTAGGAAGGTAAACAGCGTTCCATGCACTCTGGTGTCTAGGCATGCCTGCCACATGTCCATGAAAACATCTGCAGATGCAGACAATGCTGGCTCTTTGGCTGTAAACAGAGTTGGATACGACTGGGTTTGAGCAAGGACGGCCTTTACCTTTATCTAGAAGAGAAGAGAAAGTAAGGTTGAAAGGCTGGGGCTCTGTTTATTTACATATCCCTCTGCTGGCGACCTCAGGATACAGTATTACAAATCTGTTTTTTACCATGACTTTAATGCAAGACAACCTATTCATGATTCCTGCCTCTTTGTAGCATTATTTTCTGTTGATGTATATTTATACTGTGTGGTAGAAACTCTGTGTAGTCTAGTTTCAGGATCACTGCTTCTTACTGGAAATGTTCTATGAGGAGTTTAAAGCCAGCAGTAATTTTAGCACTTTTTAAAGAGTAATTGTCAGAAAGAACCCCCTTCCTGTTTCATTCCAACATCTGTCTGGCTGCTGTGTCCATTTACTAACAGGGCTTTTTTCGTCGAACAATCCGTATGAAGCTGGAGTATGAGAAATGTGAGCGGAGCTGCAAGATTCAGAAAAAGAACCGAAACAAGTGTCAGTACTGCCGCTTTCAGAAATGCCTCTCCCTAGGCATGTCACACAATGGTAAGAGCACTCTCCTATAAATCTAAATAGGGCAAAGGACAAGGAATAAATAGAACCGTATCTTTACTATAGGGAAAAAGATTTAGTCTGACTTGGTACGGGATAAAATGTTTAGTTTTACCCATTCTGAACAACCAGTCTTACTTTATTTATAATATTTCTATGCACCTTCTCAATTTTGTGTGTGTAGTTTGCACCATAATATTTTGTCTTTACTGGCCAGAATCACGTTGCTGGTCTGAGTCTGTGTAACAGACATTACACAAGTCTTGACAGCAGATTGCCACTTGGTGATCCCGGGCATGTGCTTCATCACACCTCATTCATGATCAGCAATTTCCCAACCAGCCTTAACATGATTTCCCTTGTAAAAACAGAAGGCAATAATATAATTCCACTCAGTATGTTTTCCTGATAAAAGAGAGTAAAACAGTTAGAATAAGCATTATAGTTGTAACAATATAATCAACAATATAATAAGGCTATGATAGAAATATTAACAGAAAATAAGACATAAGAGATTTCCTAAAATATTCATCTATTCTAGTAATTCTAAAGTCTACATGCTTTTCCAGAATGAAACTGCAATTGCTCTTTGGAACATTTCTTAGGGCTGTTTGTTCTTAGATATGTTCTTTGAAGCAGATAGCTCATTTTAGGACAAGTAGTGACACGGAAGGCAATTTTTGATCAAAAAATGGCATGAGAAAGAAAGGTTAGTTCTTTTCCTTGCATTGCAGTTCCATTCTGGATCTAGGGCCCACAGCTGCTTTTTGTAGAAGAGGATGGGCTATTTTGAGTTGTTTTACAGTGCCTGTTTATTGTACCCTTTGCATCTTTTAAATAGGGGGCATAGATATATCTTTAAAAAGACATGATAAAGTCTATATCCCCCCAGTTTACATTTCTTTGTCATATCTTTAAATTAATTTGAAATCATTGTTCCTATAATAATTAATTGAGAAGCCAGTGTTGAATACTAATTCAAGTGTCGGATTAGAACTGGAGAATTTAAGTTGCCACTTAGCCACTGAAAAGCATAGGAGAACTTGAGACAGTCACTATTCCTCCTCTCAGGATGGTTTTATAGTTAAAATGTGGACATGGGCTTTTATACTTCATTTTGCTCTTTGCAAATAGACTAAATACAGATATACAGTAATATCTCGGATAACGCTAAGACTTGGTTCCACAAGTCTTGGTGTTATCTGATTTTTAGTGTTATCTGATGCATGTTAAAATCCTATGGGATGTATCGGATAACGTTAAAGCTCCATAGAGATACATTGTAACCGCACAGGCTTTAGCGGTTGTTATCCGATACATCCCATAGGACCTTAACGTTATTCGATCCAATTCTCCTCCCCAGATTACTTAACGTTATGCGATTTTAGCGTTTTCCGAGGTAAACGTTATCCGAGGTATTACTGTACATCTTTTTTTTTTCCATTCCAGTGTTCCTTCTTTCATCTGCAATTGCATCTCATGGACATTTCAATACATCTATAACAAGGATGATATGTTGATACAGTTGCAGGTGAAACCAGTTCCAGCCTCTCTAGCTGAGGGCCTCTAACTGTCCCCGATTTATTATATTTCTACAGCCATTCGTTTTGGACGCATGCCAGAAGCTGAAAAAAGGAAGTTAGTGGCAGGACTGACTGCAACTGAGATCAGCTGTCAGAACCAGCAAGTGGCTGATTTGAAAGTTTTTTCCAAGCACATCTACAATGCCTATCTGAAAAATTTTAACATGACCAAAAAGAAAGCACGTGGCATCCTGACTGGGAAAGCCAGCAGTACTCCAGTGAGTATTTCAATCCCAGAAGTCTAGGCTTAAAGTCAAGTGAGTCATTTGCAGTTGAAGAGGTTTAGTGCTGTGTGCAAGCTGCCCAAACACATCTACCTATTTAGAATAATTTTAGTCAATAACTTGATCTCAATTATAACAGAAGATGGTGTGATCTGGGAGTAGGTTATGTCACTAGAACCTGTTGAAGAATGGCAAAATCAGATATTGCTGAACTCAGACCACTCCATTGATTTGTAATTAGCATCAGCAGTTGAATTGTGTTTGGTTTAAAATGCTAGGCTCCCCTCTCCAAAACTAAATAATTAATAAACTAATTAACTACAATCAACTGTCTCTTTGAGGGAATATTTCCTCCACAGAGATATCTCATTTTTAAAGAAGTTGCCCCATGTGTTTCTTTCAAAAATGAACAATTCTGAAGTTTTATTTATAGCCAATATTGTATTGAGATTTTACAGCAGTGTAACATAAATGGGGTAACTTTTTTAGGCAAATCACATCCAGTTAAAAAATCACTATACAGTAATACCCCGGATAACGCGAGTACCGTATAGCGTGAAAACCGCATAACGGAAAAATCTTGTATCGAATAACGCGATTTTTAACATTATCCGATACAGTTGTTCTTAGCAGCCGGGTGGCTGGAAAGCTGAACGGGGTTCTCCGTTCAGCTTCCCAGCCACCATGCAGCTACGGAGGCAGGGGTGGGGAGGCTGGAAAGCTGACGGGGGGATTCCCCGTCGGCTTCCCAAGCCACCCCACAGCTGTGGAGGCAAGGTCAGGTGGCTAGGGAAGCCGACAGGGAGTCCCCGTCAGCTTCCCCAGCCACCCTACAGCTGTAGATCGGGTCTTCTGATCTCTCTGGAGCAGGCAGGGGACACAATCCAAGCTGTTTCTGGGCTTCCCCGACATCCTCAACCAGTGCAGCAAGCCAGAATGTCGGGATTCGAACCCTGACATTCTGGCTTGCTGCACTGACTGAGGACGTCGGGGAAGCCCAGAAACAGCTTGGATCGGGTCTCCCCACCTCCCTGGACCCAGCGGGGGGGGGGGTCAGAGACCCCAAAATTGGTTTAAAAAATGGACTTTTTTTACCAATTTTGGGGTCTCTGACCTCCCTGCCGGGTCCAGGGAGGTGGGGAGACCCGATCCAAGCTATTTCTGGGCTTCCCCGACGTCCTCAGCCAGTGCAGCAAGCCAACACGTCAGGGTTCGAATCCCGACATTCTGGCTTTTTTTTTTTTTTTACCAATTTTGGGGTCTCTGACACACACACCCCGGCCGGGTCCAGGGAGGTGGGGAGACCCGATCCAAGCTGTTTCCAAAGTTCCCCTACCTCCCTGGAGGCTGCAGCAAGCCAAAATGTCAGGATTCAAATCCCGACGTTCTGGCTTGCTGCAGCCTCCAGGGAAACAGGGCTTTTTTTAACATTGTGTGATCAATGTATCTCACAACGTTAAAAACCGGATAACAACGAGACTTGTGGAACCAAGTCATAATGTTATCCGGGGTACTAGTGTATGTGCAATCTGTCGTGACACAGTACACAGCAGATAATGCCTACTGTGATTTCTCAACTTGAGGCAATTTGCCTTGAAACATTTTTGTGTTATGTTTGCGTGCATAACTAACAGGATTTTGGCCTATATATGTAAAAGCAGCTTGAGACTGTGTTATACTTTGCCCTTGTATTAAAGGAGAAAAACACTTGATAGACTTCCTGATTTCATCTGCATCAAGTACCTCAAGATTCTCTTTATTCTGCAAGATTTGAAAGTACTTTTCAAACATCATGTCCCAAGAGCATTGCTTAGTAATCCAGTGAAATGAAGTAACATTGTTACTTGATTGCCAACAGTATTACTTCTCAGTCATGGATTAAGGAGATTGATGACTCCATGATTTGGTTATGTAATAAAAATATTTTCTAATAATACTTCTAAGAGAATTTCACATCTTCCTCTAAAAATAAAAGGTTCAATAAGAAATGGTTTACATTTTTTTCATACTTATCTATTTTGGGCCTTAGTGGCTGAGTGACAGTTGATACAATGTTTTTCCACTGGGTTTTCACATCTCTAGTTGTGTCTACACATTTAAAAATAAATACAGATGCCTCCAACCGGACCATCCACAGGTACTTATCACTTTCTACTGTGTAACTTTCAGCCACAGCTTGAATCTTTTAGAAGTAGATTCTCTTTTTTGATATTACCTTATTTGATCTTATAGACATCATTTTTAGTCCTAGTATGATTCTTATTCATTTGTTAAGACTAAAAATGATGTCTATAAGATTAAATGAGGTAATATAAAAAAATCTACTTCTAAAAGATAAAACTGTGGCTGATAGCTACATAGTAGAAAGTGATAAGTACCTGTGGATGGTCCGGTAGGAGGCATCTCAATTTTTTTTTATCCTAGCATGATTGTTATTCATTTGTGGGCTGCAGTGGCTCAGTGGTTAAGAAGCTTGCCTTGTTAGCTGGAAGGCTGGCAAGTCAGCAGTTCGAGACCCCAGGTACTGCATGACGGTTTGAGTGCCCACCCATCTCTGTCCCAGCTCATGCCAACCTAGCAGATCGAAAGCAAGAAATTGCAAATAGATAAATAGGGACCACTTTGGCGGAAAAAGATCTTGGGGGTATGAAAGGAACCTCATTCAGGCATCCCCTGAGCAGAAATGCTCCAGCAAAAATTCTTTCACTCCAAAATAACTTCTGACACAAAATATTATTCTTCATTTGTGATACATTTTAACCTTAATAACTCTGTGCCTTCAAGTTTATTTTGTCTTACATTTAACCTTTGCAGAATTTTCTAGGTACTGTATCAGATATACAGACATGGTTTACTATTCTCTTCTTCTGGAGGCTCCCTGAGACTGTGCAGCTTGCCCATGACTAGAGACATAGTGGTGAATCGAACTCCCAAACTCTGGCTCCACAGCCGGATATCTATTATTATTATTATTATTATTATTATTATTATTATTATTATTATTATTATTATTATTATTATTATTATTATTATTATTATTATTATTATTATTGGATTTGTATGCCGCTCTATTCGCCGAAGCGACTCAGAGCGGCTAACAACAGAAATAACAAACAATACAGTCTTACAATTTCAAACAACATAACATAAATATGGCATATAATGCAACACAATACAATCAATAAATCTAACCATACAATACATCAGTAATACAGTTTACATAATTAATACAATTTACATAAAAGCACACATAGTACTTAAATAGCATAACAATTAAATAAAAAGACTTTCACTGAGCTATCCAGACAGCTTATTTAGCTGATCCAATAGTCTTGCTGCTTCATTAAGGCTGAGCCCAAATGGCAGCTTCCCCAAGTAACTATAACGCTAATGGACTTAATTTTTTAATCTCACTACAAAGCAACATTTCCTATACAATTAAAAATCTTGAAAGGGCTAGTGGCATTGCACTATGACCAAATATACTTCACTGTGACAAAACACACTTTACATCAAGGGTGCCCAAACTCGTGGTCCAGATCCATCCCTGATGCCAATTCATCTGGCCCGCACAGCCCTCGTCACTCCCAGAAGCGAAAGTAAAGCACTTGTACAAGAGCAGTGTGGGCCAGATGAATTGGCATTGGGGGGACGGATCTGGCCCATGGGCTGTAGTTTGGGCACCCCTAATTTAAGCAGAGAAAATGGCAGCTTAAAATCTATCTGATCCTGTTGCAAAACAGATTGCAAGGCATGTTTTACTTCTGCTTCCAGTGGGAAGAACCACGTGATTGGCCCGCTGCCTTACATTAACAACATACAAAACTGCTGTAAAGTTGCCCACAAGTTTAAAAAAGATATAATGTAATAAGTCACTTCAAAGCATTTTAAAAGAATTAGATCATACTTGAAGAACACACACACACAAAGCCATATAAGACCAAACAACATAACTCTGAAAACTATTTTTCTTTATATAGTATTTATAAGAAAGTAAGGAAAGGTTTGAAGGGTTGTCAGGTAGAATTCTAACAAGTGTATGTTTATTCTTCGTAGCCCTTTGTGATTCATGACATGGATACCTTGTGGCAAGCAGAAAAGGGCCTGGTGTGGAAACAGTTGGTCAATGGGATACCGCCATACAAGGAGATTGGTGTTCATGTTTTTTACCGCTGCCAATGCACAACAGTGGAGACAGTACGGGAACTTACAGAATTTGCCAAGAGCATCCCCAGCTTCGTTAGTCTTTATCTTAATGACCAAGTGACTTTACTGAAATATGGGGTGCATGAGGCCATATTTGCCATGCTTGCCTCCATCATGAACAAGGATGGACTCCTAGTGGCCAACGGGAATGGCTTTGTGACACGTGAGTTCCTGCGCAGCTTGCGCAAGCCCTTCAGTGAAATCATGGAGCCCAAATTTGAGTTTGCTGTGAAATTCAATGCCCTGGAGCTGGATGACAGTGACTTATCTCTTTTTGTAGCTGCCATCATCTTATGTGGAGGTGAGACTGGGAAGTCATGGAGGTGGTGGGAAGGAGAATTAGTTGGTGTCAACGTTATAGCCATTCTAAAAGCCTGTAGGTGGAGGATGGACTATAGTAATATACAATGCATTGTCCCAGAATGGTTAGTAAATTATGGTTTGAAACTGAGATTATAGTCCTAGCAATGTGGACAGAATGACAATTCTTGTAAAAGCAACTGTGCCATCTTATTGTATATGCAGTCCATGCACAATTACTAGAAGCACTAATTAATTCAGTTGGACTATTTCTAGAGGAAACATACACAGGAGTATACTATGCTATATATCCTTTTATCTTTTACTCACCTCTGGGTTGCCAGCACAACTGAAAAGCAGTAGATGCTGAGGTAATCACATCTAACTGCCCAGTTAACTGAACTTTTGTTCCTCTTTCGGTATAGCTGCAACTTTCTCATTTTTTTAAAACAGAGCTTCATCCATCACTTCATCTTTCTGTCCCCTATACATCTTTCCTCTCCCTCCCAGCCTTCCATTTTTCTTAGCGTTTTCGGTCTTTGCCATCTATATTTGCCAGACACTATTTAGATCTGCCTCTGGCTATTTGGCCGTGATACTGGTGGAGAACCCTTGGCACTCCAGGTGTTTTAGACTTCCCAACAGCCCCAGCAGATATGAGCAAGCTGGAGGGTTTGTATAAATGTCAGTCCAAAACATCTGGAGACCTAAAAATACCACCTCACCCTTCATCTCTTGGATATCTCTTCTGTGTCTACAAGGTTTCCCCCCTCAGAGTATGATAGTATTTTGCCTAACACACCATCTCACCCCCATTTGATGAAATAGAGAAAACACTTTGATGGACAAGTATAGGATCGTAGTACTGTATTAACATCACTCCTCCTGTTAACATTATCTTTCTCATCTTGTTTGTGGGATTTCCATGGACATCAATCTGGCTGCTGTTGGAATATAGTACTGGACTAGCTAGCCTTGCTAGCTGGGGAATTCTGAATGTTGTACTTTTCCAAGTTTTGGGTTTTGGATCCCCCTGTTTTAACCATTGATAGCCACACTAGCCTGTGCAGATATATCAGACAAGATTGCTATATTTTAATATTCGTTTTTGTGGATCAAGTCCACTTCCTCAGACATCCTCATATAGCAGTTAGTTTTCAAAGTACCACAGCATTTTTGTTTTCTTTATTATTTTTTGTTTTTACTTTTGTTTCTTGTCTGATATACCTTGTTTTTCCCATAACCTTGAGTTTGACTGTTGTGGTAAACACAAATGTAACATATTATGAGAAATAATTTCCCCTCGCTTTTTAGCCCCAGTTTATCTTCTGGAGCTAGATAACTTGAACAAATGTTGTGAAGGACAAAAACTAAGCTTGCGGTAGGGAAATGTCTTTTCCATCTTTAGGAAGATTTAAAGTGTGTGTGTGTGTGTGTGTAAAGAGCTAATGAGAACCAAACAGCACTTGAATCAATTTTTTTTTCTGGAACTGTATAAGGCATGCAAGTAATGTATACACTTAAAACTGTGTTTTTCAGTTAGAAATATATTAAGCAAAATGTTTTTTGGCTTCTACCTTCTTCATTTGCTTTGGTAAAAGTATACTTGTGTGTAAAGGGGCACATATTGGTTCTAATGCTATTAAAGATACAATAAACTCTGTTTAATAAAGAATACAATTTAAAAAGATTTTTAAATAGCAAAAGGGGACTAGTTAGTTTTGCACTATTTTTTTCTTTTTAAAAGACACCCACATATTCATGCATGTACATATATGTGTTTAAGAAAGAACAGAGTGCATTAGTAGCCACACAGTCGCTGCTATCTCTTTCGACTTTTTAACAAGGAAGGCTCTTGAAGTTGAAGTGTGGCAAAAACCTGCAGAACTGGTTTGATCAGAATCCACTGTAGGACAAAAGAGCACACATTTGCATTATTGGTATTAACATCAAAATGCCAGTCTCAATTTTAGAATGTTTCACTAGCCTTTCCATACCAAATAAACTGGGAATTCCAGAGGTACCAATGGAAACAAATGCATCAAGCTCAGCTATAGCTGAAATTCACCTGGCATAACATTAAAAGGGAAGAGCCTCAGCTGCAGTCATACACCCATTCTCATGTAATTTGATAATCACTCAGGAATCTTTCTCTAATTCGGCAGCATACCATACTACCATATCATACTTACCATAATAGTGTAAAGATAGTTTCACACTTATTTGCTTATTTATTTATTAAGAAATGTGTTCAGTGCCTTTCAAAATTGAGGAAACATGGTCTGTTTCTAAACTATATCCAGTATTTAAAATGTAGGGAAACAGTAAGATCATACCATTTCTCTCAAACATATTCCATTTTAGCCACTTCATATTTAATGCAGGAATTGCTAAGAAAAAAACAAAATTGTAAAATGAATAGTTGCAGGGAGCGGTGGGGTACATAGAAAGAGCCTTCTCGAAGATTGTGGTATTTTTGAACCAGGCAAATCCTAATAATGACAACCTTGTGTTGCCGGCTAATCTTTCTCACACTAGGTTGGGCTCACTCAAAGGTGCCTTCATTTTGGCAGTTTCATGGCTGGCCTAGACGTGGAAGAAGAAGAAGTTGCAGTGGACAGAGGGCCATTTTTCAGATTTGTCAGCCACCAATAGCTATACCTGCAAGAAGAGAGTCCTATGGGAAGATGTGGCTAAAAAGGCCAATTTGCATTGTTCATTTGATTATATCGTATTGTTTTGTTTGGGTTTTAAAAAAAAATTAATGCACTGGTTATATACTGTAAAGGTTTGCTGCAATGGCAAGAATACTCTTGACATCTATATAAGGTTCACATAACTTGATGCATTGATTGTGGCTAATTGGCCAGCTACTAGAGTGCATCTCAGTTGTGCAGTCAGGTGCTTGACCAGCCATGTGACCTAGCACCTCACAATTAGCCACAATTAGCCATAGCAAGTTAGCAAGCCATAGCAACAGTGGGTGTATGAGATGGGCTTCTACAGCTGATCTTAATACTTTGGCAATTCATATGAGCATAGGTGATTTTAAGTAACTTGCTCCCAGTCTATCAAAGGCTTAAAACAGGGAGTGCCCAAACTTTTTGGGCTGCTGGCTGGTCACGTGGTTCAGGGGGCTGGTCACTATGGCCCGGGGGCTGGATCCAACCCCTGATGCCAATTCATCCAGCCCACAAAGTACTCATCACTTCTGGAAGCAGAAGTAAAACGCGATCGTACAGGCGCATTTTATTTCCACTTCCAGGAGTGACAAGGGCTTCGTGGGCCGGATGAATTGCCGTTGGGGGTTGAATCCGGCCCCGGGCTGTAGTTTGGGCACCCCTGGTTAAAAAGATAAATCGCAGCACATTGAAGGAGCATAAGTAAGTAGCCAGCATCATTTTCCTCGTAAGAATTGTGCTATCAGAGGCAAATGTTTGGCAAATAATTTGATCTCTCTCTTGTTTTTTTCCTGTAGACCGCCCTGGTTTGATGAATGTTAAACAAGTAGAGACGATTCAAGACAATATCCTCCAGGCCCTGGAGTTCCACCTGCAGATCAATCACCCAGATACTCAATACCTCTTCCCTAAGCTGCTGCAGAAAATGGCTGACTTGCGACAGTTAGTTACTGAGCATGCACAATTGGTGCAGAAGATCAAAAAGACAGAAGCAGAGACTTCTCTGCATCCCCTTTTACAGGAAATCTACAAGGATATGTACTGAGGAGCCTATATTTATGAAATAGGTGAAAGCCGTGGAACCCAGCAAACACTTTGTGCAGCAAAGAAATCTCCTGTGTCTTCAGTTCCTTCCACTGGAATTACTTTTCTGTATGATTGCTGCATACTGTTGATAGGGTGTAAAGACTTGGCATCTTCCCCTAAAGCAATAGGTCAGTGCTTCCATTAACACACTACATAGAACCACATCATAAGCTAAATATCTGTACCTATACAGAGGGTGCCAAAATGTACAGTAAAAAATCACATAAAGAGCGCCTTGCTTAGAGACTAACTCACTTAAAGAGAATTTTCTCTGAATGGTCGCCTTGCTTAATAACTAAAACCAACCAAAAACTCACTTAACTAAACCAGGTTTGCAATCCCCCCCCCCCCAGAAGTCACAATTGGTCACTTACAATGGTGTTTCGCTTAAAGAGGAAACTCGCTTAACCAGCAATCCCATAGAACGCATTATGCTCTTTAAGGGAGGTACCACTGTATACACATTTTAAGAAAGGAAAAACTGTATTAAAACTGCAATGCTAAATATATACCAGTAACAAAATGTGAATACAAGTCACATTTGACTTCTGCAATTACAAGTGATGCTCAGAGTAGTTACCATCTGCACCCAGACAGTTCTGATTACAATGAACTACTGCTTGTGTAATGTTGATCAAAGTGTCCCGGATCTCTCACAGTATCATGTGTCTCAAACTTATCACAAATGCATGCAGTTATTACCGTAGGCATGTTGGAGGTTCTGTTGCGTACTCACACCTCCATTGTTGTTGTACTGCCACAGCGTTCTCAAATTTCAAATAACACTTGAAAATGGCCTGCCACTCCTCGAACGACAACCATGCTTCTGCCATTTACTTTGACTGTCCTGCCTGTCACACGGTGACGCTAACATTAATTCCTTTGAGTGAATGTCATACTACACATTGCTACGATAATTCAATTCAACTTCAAAAAGTAATACATAGGTAACATCTCTTAAAATGTGTATACATTTTGGCACCCTTTATATTTCAGCTTTGACATGTTTCAGAGCAGCTGATGTTGCGTTTACATACATCTTGCAAATATGCTTGAACTATTAATTGGATTGTACCATTGGACAATTAAAGCAAGCAATAGCTTATCTAGCAGGTACAGGAACAGCACTTACATGGTATATCTGTTGAATTTTTTTTAATTGCACTCTGAATTCTACCTTGGCCCTAAGGCATAATTTCCAAGATATTATTAAAGGGGGGGGCATCTGTCTGTGACTAAATTTCCTGAAGAAGCCTCAAAGTGTTTGATGAAGGGTACGAACACTCCTTTTGGAGACTCCCGGAGAAGAAAGGCCTTTGGTCTCCTTCTCAGTGCACAAGAACTCGTATGCCTTTTGCATAAAAGCGAAATCTCCTGTACTTCCTGTATATTTTCTTTTGGGTCATTCTACACTGCAATTTGTTCATCCTCTTTTATAGGCACTTGCTAACTTAATAAAGAGTTGTGGGCTTCTTCTGTTCCTTGTAATGTGCTGCAGGGTTTGCCAAATAATTGAGTTAGGCCTCAGCTAGGTCAGGATGAGATTTTGTTCTTGGAGAGTAGTTGCCAAAAATCAAACTAGTTCCTTCATCTGAGCCAAAGCAGATTTGACCCTCCTTAAGAGTTGAGAAAAGAATAATCATAAATCACCTCATCTGGAAGAATACAATGTAGGTTCTGTTTCTCAAAGAGTAGCACTCAAACCACTGTAGAGATCAAGTTGATTTAGAGGTATTAGTAAAGTCAGTGATGATCACTCTACTTTATCCTGGTCTTCCCAGAACTGCCTATCAGCTCCAAAGGAGAACTCCTTATATGTGAATTTTGTCTGTGCCTTTCCAGAAGTGTGTATGGCACAATGTGCAGTATTTGCCCATGGTTTTCCCTGCCTTCATAATGAGTCAAAAGCAACCACTACATAAACGAATAATATTTCATTATCTCCCCTTCAACCTTTGTTCCCTAGATTTCCATAACATTTGTTTTGTATTTCCCAAGGGCTTAAAAAAAACTCTAATAGATAATCAGCTTGTCTTATCTTCCTTACAGTCCATGGGAATCTCAACAGACTTTTTTCTGGCACTTTGAGTGTAGTTGGCATAGAAGATTCTCCAACTAAAGGGAGGCTCTTTTCATTTCCACAGATATTCATTGCTTGTACGCAGCCATTTTGTCCAGCCATAATTGATTTTCTGTTAAGTTTCTTTTACCTATGATACTTTCAGCAATAATATCAAATTATATTAGAATGATGCTAGAGAATGGCAAACATCTCGGAACTGAGATTTTAATTCCAGTATTGTTCCCATGTTATGAGGCCTTAGGCAAGCTTGCTTGTTTCAGTACATTTTCAAATGGGTTGTGTACTTTTTGGGGAGGTCAGAAATTTCTGTCAAAAGAACTGTGGAATAGTAAATAGTATATAATGACCTCTCAAGTGTGTAGAGGTTCAGTTTCAGATGGTACAAAAGGTATTTCAGTTCACCAGTTGTCCTACCATTTCAACTCAATTTGTATATTTCTGCTTGTTCTCTCGGATCCACCAAATATCAACACTGAGTCTAGTTTCCAGGCTAGATCTTGGTATTGAGAAAACCAGGGAGCTTTCAAAATCTTACAACATCAGTTTTCCCTATCCAAATTACAGCTAGTATTTTACATAGGGAGTATAGCACAATGCTAGAGGGGGATGCATTATGTGAAGGTTCTAGCCTCAGTCGCTGATGTCTTCTGTTAAGCAGATCTTATAGATGGCAATCTAAAAGCCCACTGTCTGAGAAATGGGATTACAATTGCCAGAGGAAGTGATGATGGGCTGGCTGGACAAATAGCATGACCCAATATGGGGCAGTTTCCCGTGCTTTTATATTGTCTTTTTAAATTATGTAAACCACCTTGGTCCTTTATAAGAGAAAGGCAGGGTAAAAATATTTTAAATAAATAAATTTTTATATTGCATATTGCACCATATATTATAATTTAGATTCCCCGTGGTCATATGAAGATAAGGGGGGTAATAGATATAACAGTAGTCTTTCTCTCTTCTTTTGTGTCCTGATTAAACTCTGGACTGTCAGAATGAAGCCACTTTCTTCACTTTGTCATTGCCCAAACCCAAGTCCTCATCAGTGCATGCCTCTGGCAGCAGTCAGCAGACCAGTAAATGAGCTGGATTCTGTATCTTTCCACATTCACACCGTATGTTGTTGTCCACCAGCAGCCACCACTTGACCATGTTGACCTTCATTTAAGGACTCCAACCCTCAGCCTATTCAGGGTCCTTCAAGTGAGGGGAGGTTGAGCTCCTCAGCTATTTCCTCCTTTAATGTTCTTTCTCTCTAAGATTGTAGCATGCCCCTCTGTGTGTATTAGCTCAAAATATAACATATTTCTCTGAAGGATACCCCCCCACACTCCAGCCAAATTAAGTTGTTATAACTCGTAATGTAACTTTGCTGCCTCAATAATGGGGAAATTAAATTAGCAAAAGCTACAGCATTAATGACATTGATTTTTTAGTTGAATAATGTTTGATCATAATCTGACTAATTTACTGCCACCTTCAAAACACACTCCCTATATGTAACCCTTGTCTCATAGCCAAAAATGATAAGAAAACCCAGCAAAAAAAAAATAGAGTGAAATGGTAATTGAGAGAGTAAGACTGCTTCATTTCCCCCTCCCTGCTTGGTTTCTATGCTTTCTCAGTATAAGGGAAGTTGTTTTTACATTGGCCTTCCAAAAGATGCAGCATGTATTTCTATACTAGCTGTAGAGATGAGATTTCAATTTTTTCATTATTGTTCCAGAAATGCAGACTCAAGACCTTAACAGATTTGTGGAATAAACCTTATAGCAATATTGAAGACTGGAATTGATTTATAATCCCAGCAAGCAACATGGGATCTGCTTCTAAAAACACATACTGTATACCCAAAGGGAGGTACTTATCTTCCGCACAGAATAAAATGGCAGTAACAGTAGTGCTGTGAACGCCTTCTGGTCTTCATCCACTTGCCAGAATCTACTGTCCTATACAATTTTTGGAAATATAACCATGTTAGTTTTGTTAAAAACAAAAGAAGCATCCTTCGCACAAAATAAAACAACAGTAACAGCAGTGCTGTGAACATCCTCTGGTCTTCACACACCTGCCAGAATCCTCCGCCCTATATACTTTTTAGAAATATAACTCTGCTAGTTTATTTTGCTAAAAACAAAAGTATTGTGGCATGTACATAGAACTGTACGACCTGACTCATCATTCGTCTGTAGGCTAAATAATGGGATAAGTCTTAGAAAAGACAACGTCTCTGTCATTAGTATCATTTTAGTTCTTAATGTCTCCCATATAAAATAAAGACCTACCCTTCTTGGAATCTAGCTGTTTTGTTTTGAGACAAGGGAAAGCTAGAAGCTTAATTCATGCAATCTTCTCCAAGCTCTGCAAAGAATATCTATTTAGTACTTGACTCTGTTGTGCCTCTATCTCCGAGTTGGAATGTTTCACCTCTACCTTGCCAGAATCATGTAAGATTGGTGGAATGTGTTTTAGTAAAGCAATTTCAAGTGTTCCTGTAGCAGGAGCCCTAGATCCATAAATGACTGAAAATAAAATATTTGAGCATATGCTTAGGGACTTCATCTAAAGCCTCTTGCTGGTCTCCTCATGACCCCCCCCCCCAAGAGATTCTGGACATGTATTTTCAGCACTTCAGGGGTGCATACATTCTCTGTTGTAAGTTGGGTGGGAGACTGTATTAATCCTCAAACTGACATGTATATTTTTGATATAACGTCACACTCTTAAGCGTTTTTCATAATATAAAAACTGACAACTTTAAATAAATTGGGAATAAATATTTAAGCAACTATAACAATGTAGCATTTCTTTTGCCTATTTAAAGTTATTTATGGGTCTACCTTTTGCCAATCATTTATAAAATTCAAAGAATTTGAATTACTGGACTCTTGTCTGCATTTTCTTTCCGTCTTGTTGGGAAATACAACTGAACAATGTCTCAGACAAAAGTTCCTAGATTATCTAGAAACATGACAGGAAACAAAAGCACATAGACAATTTCTCATTGAAAATAAAAGACTAAACTTTTAATCTACTTTGCCTTGTATATAAATTGAAAGTCACAAATGTAAGCGGGATCAATTCATTTATGAATTCATTTACGTTTCATTATGTGCAAATGCTGTCAAGAGATACAGTTGGTTTCAGTTTCTTGTTGCAAGTCTGGGTTGATTAGCCTGCTGTGGTAACGGAGAAACTGACGCTATCACTGATATACTGCATATCCTTGTTCTAAGCAACAACACCTAATAGTCATGATTGTTTTCTCCTCATACATTCAGTTTTAATCTGTTCATACTTTTGTCATAATTACAGCTGCAAGCCACACTAGATGTAATCCAGGATCAGAGGAATAAACCAAAATCAAATTCACAAAGTAGTTGTCACCAATAAACATACAGTATCTCACATCTCAGTGGCTTTTACATGTGTTGAATATGAGTTTTCCTTTGTGAGAAGTAGATCTAAACAACCTCGCAGAATAACTCAAGTTGATTTTTCAAGTGTGTTATTTATGAATGGTGATCCGGGGCAGAAAATCTTTGACAGTTTTGTGAACAATTTAAAATATATATTTAAACTCCAAATATTGAAGCAGAAGAAAACAGTTTTGTGACAGCTGCTACAAACAGCTGTTCACAAGCAGTTGCGTACATCTAAGCATAGGAGGTAATCTCTGATGTAATGGCCTTGACCTCTAATTCCAGATATGGTTAGTCTACAAAGTTTGTAACCTGCTTCACTATCTGCAGACATTCAAGGCTAAAGCCTAATGTTGAGTCAAACTTTGAAAACCAAGTACTGTGGCGCAAATGCTATTGAAATAGTGTCTTGGTAGGATGCCTACAGAAGACATCAGAAGAACTGCACAACACTGCTTGACACATTTAGATTGTAAAACTGAATAACCTCATTAGAAAGTAAGCCCTACTGAACACAACAGATGCAGTTCTAAGTAAGCACGCATAGGATTGTACTGCATAGTGTAATGTATGACACCAAAGTACCATGACAAGTTTTTCTCCAGTGTTTTTTTAATCCCAGGTTTAATCCAATCAGGAGGCTTTGAAAAAGGAAAAGTGGATCTTTATGCATATACTGTACAAGTATTTAATCTGCTATGTGTCTACATTTAGCTTTGTGTAACTTTACTCAACAGTATGATGGTTTTGTGTCTATTGACAGATGTGTTTTGTCCAGGTGTAAGCACAGATGTACTTAGATATAAGGGGAGAGGTTGGTGGACCATCTTATTTTTTCATATGATTCAATATATGAAATCCTGAGGAAGAGACAATATCCATTTTTCTCATGGCATTCACATGAACAACTCTTTGAAAATCATTGCTATTTAACTGTGCACTATTAAGTAATATTAAATTATTCAATATTTATATACTTGGCCTTTTGAGACAAACTCTCCAGAAGATAAAAACCCACATTTTGACACAAAACTAAAGCACCCACGAATATAATGGTTACATCGACTGAAAGCTTGTCTCAGAGACTTTCAGAAATGTAATGAGCCATTGGCCAAAAATACAAAGTGATGATGTCATTGCTTCTGAAAGTTACCTTGAAAAAATGCAAATTTTGCTGGGGGGGGGGTCAGTTTCTGGCGGCCCAGCAACCAAACCATACAACCAATTCAGATGACCCAAAATGCATTTGAAAGAGGAAAGAATAACCTTTGTGGTGACACTTACATTTGAAATGGGGGGGGGGGAGGACTATGTAGTGTTTTACAAAAAAGCCACTCAAACGAGGTCACAAAAATGCAAAAATAAAAGGGGGAAACACTTACAAACTGAATATGACAACTTCCCGAGGTGGATACAGTTTGAATACAACATGTGGAGAAGAATGATGCCGAAGCAGGAATCAACAAAGATATTAAGGAAAAATGTGACTCATTTAAAAATGAAATTTTTTGGAAGGGGTTGGTTGACGGTGAGCCTGCGATCAAACCAATCAACTTATTGAAGTTATCCAAAGTGTGATTGATAGAAGACATAATAACCTTCCTTGTGACACATATACAATTTGGATTGGACTTTAAAAACATTTTCTATGAAGGTTTAAAACAAAAAAAAAAACACTTTCTAACCTTTCCTTTTTAAAAAAGTATTTCTCTACATCAGACTAGATACATGATTGTGAGAATGGATACACTGTAGCAAGTTTCTCATTTGAAGTAATAACCACTTTCCCTTTTGGCTTTCACTCTTATTGAAGTACTGCTTTCAAGGACTCGTGAAGGAAAAACTCTTTTACTTTGTGGTTTGACTATTGAAATATTTATTAAAATAGATCCTTTGCAGTTATTCACCTGTGGTGAATTGTTGTGTGTACAGTGGGCTGCTTATGAGCATGTGAGCATAGTGGGTAGAGTCGTGGAGAATGGAAAATAAAGGTTAAAAACATCTTTATTGAAAAATAAAATATAAAAAAATAAACACAAATGAAATGGGGATTTCTGGTTTTGGGTTAACACAACGTAGCAGTTCAAAAGCAAGAAAATGCAAGAAGATAAATAGGGACCACTTTAGTGGGAAGGTAAACCGCATTCCATGTCTGTCACATCTCCACAGAAATGTCTGCAGACACAGACAGCACTAGCTCTTTGGCTATAAACAGAGATGAGGACTGAAACCTAGAGTTGGATATTACTGGCTTTCGATCAAGGGTGACTTTTACTTTAGCTCAGAAAACCTTAAATTTTATGAACATTTTATGAAAACCTTAATTTTATGAACATAATGTCTTTATTTTCTCCCATTTGAAACATCACCCTTAACTAATGAATGAAATAAAAGAAATAAATGAACTAATGAGCATAATTCAACACATCAAATTCACACACTAAATCCCTGACGGTAGTGTCCTTAGACTCTACCTGCCACTTTTTTTGTTTCTCATTTTCAACTTTTGGGGGGCACCTTCACATGTATGAAACCTGCAAGTCCTCTGATGAAAGATTGCTAACATAACTTTCTTCTATCCTGCTGAGAAGCACTACCAGCGATGTGCTCATTGTCTCAGCCAAGATTGACTGATTTGAAATTACAATGAAGTTAATTGCTCAGCTGTCACATTCATGCTGAAGTGAGTGTTTTAGGGTTGATGTTCCCCACTTAAATTTTTTAATCTCAGTTGTTGTTTCTCCATGTGTCCACTTTCTAAGTGTGGCCATTATGAAGGAATCCATGACTTCTGCATCAGGATGAAGCTGTTTTTGAGTAGCAGTTGGATTTTTAAAAAAATGGAAGGTAAACATTTTTTGTATTTGCACATCTTTGGTAAAGACCCAGAGATTCCCACCATTTTTATTCCACTCCAGGATGCATTGCAAGGGGTTGTAATTGAATGAATAAATGTTATTTATTATGGTCAGTGACCAGTATTTGGGGCGGGGGGCGGTGCGATGATCTGAGTCTGAAATCTCTATCGTGGGAGCGGATTTCATGGTAACATTTATGGCCACCACGAGATCGAGCCAGATCTGCTCTAAACCCCGATTCATCCTTCTCTTTTTCTTTTATACCGCCCAGCCCAATGAGGCACAACATGGAGGGCTGAAAACCTTTCAACCAGCCAAATCAAAATAGTATAACAATCTGGATTTCGTCCCCCACCCCCCAAATATCGGACCAAAGGATTTTCAACTTTCTCCAAGTTTCAGGCCAGTCACTTTCAACCTGTCTTGCACGTTTCTTCGAAGGATAAAGGAGAAGAATCCTGTGTAAGCCGCCCCACCTCCTTGGGGGGGAAGCAAGGCTGAACAGAAATAAGGACGAGCCTGTGTAGCTTTAACAAAAGAGGAGAGAAAGAGTCGAAAACACCAGAAGCTAAGTTTAAGAGACCGACCCCCTCATTTCTGCGACTTTTGAAAACAGAATAGCAAGCAACCTGCGGGTGGGGTGGGGGGGCGCCCCGTTCAAATCCAAGCCATTTCATTCGTCAGCTTCATGGCAGACAGGGCGTCCCTCTCTTCCCTTCTCCAATCAACGCCTCCCTCCCAAGCCCCTCCCCTGTGACAAATATTTCTAGACGGGGAGGGAAGACCAAGTCTATTTGAGAGATATTTGTTACTTCGGGCTGGTAGCAGGATGGAGCCCCGGTGGTCCGTCGGGGGCAGCGGCGCCCCTGCCTCCACCGCCCGCCAAGCCAGCAAAGGGCCCGGATCCAGCAGAATCCCGTGCAGGTATTAAGTTGCTAGGGGAGGGGGCGGACGGAGAGCCCGAAAACCCTCTTTCTCACTCGCTTTGCCCCGAGTGCCGCACGACCGAGGGAGCTCTCGTCTCTGTCCCGGCTCCTGCCAACCTAGCAGTTCGAAAGCAAGACATTGCAAGTAGATAAATAGGGACCACTTCGGTGGGAAAGTCAACAGCGTTCCGTGTGCTCCGGTGTCTAGTCATTCCTGGCACATGTTGTCCACGGAAACGTCTGCAGAAGCGGACAGCCCTGGCTCTTTGGCTGTAAACAGAGATGAGCACCGAACCCTACGACTGGCTTTCGAGCAAGGGCAACTTTTACATTTAAAAGGTTGCGTCAGACACACGTGCGCTTCGAGAGTGGGTCCACCTTGCTTGCACACGCTGGTTTTCGCCTCGCTGGTTGCCTTTGGGGAAGTTGGGGTTGGGTTTAGGAAGTAGGCGAAACTTACCCATACACACGGGACCATCTGGGAAAGTGAGTCTCCAACAAGGGCAATGTTTATCCCCAGGCGGGGGCAAACGTTTGAGACTGGCTCCTGTTTACTACATCACATCCCGCCCAGGGGAGGAAGGGGTGGAGGTGGCTGCCGCCGCCGCCTTTGGCCCTGGCAACGCCAAACGTTTCGGAGAGCCCGAAATAGTAATTGCAATTCCACTTACAAACCGGTCTTAGCGCCTAGTGTACTCTTTGGGCGGTGGTGGTTCACACATTAATTCGCATTTTGCCTCCAACGTGCTGGGTCCTCAGTCTACCGACCTCGGAAGGAAGGAAAGCTGAGTCAACCCTAAGTCCTGGTCAGGATCGAACTCGCAGTGTTTTGGCAGCAATATAGCAGCGGCACCCCAGGAAAGTGTGGGTTGGGAAACATGAGTAGCTCTTGCTTGTAATTAACTGGAAGGCCTGGCGTTTGTCAATGGTGGCCCAGCTCGAACAACAACAAAAAGTGCCCCGGCAGGTCACGCCTTTCCCCTCCCCAACCCAACACTTCGAAGGTCTCCCTCCGCCCTCTTTTCTGTGTACGTGACTGGATGGGGGGAAACCCTCTTCCCCCCCTTGCCAGTAGTGGAGGGGTAGCGTTTGCAACCAGGCGTTTCTGGGGAGGGGATGAACCCACTGCCCACACCAAATATGCAAAGAGTAACGTTTTACTTCAGCTTCCAGGAGTGATGAGGACTTCGTGGGCCAGATGAATTGTCTTCTGGGGCCGAATCCGGGCCCCAGGCCATAGTTTGGGCACCCATGAGATAGGGCATCAAAGTTAGACCTATACTTCCAGCCTAACCGGCTCCCAAAATTGTTGTGAGGCTAATGTGAAGAGGAGGTGTATCTGCCACCTTGAACTGACTGAGGAGAAGGCAGGATAAAAAAGAAATTAGTTAAACAAGTAGTAGACATGCACACACTAACTATCTTGATGAGTTACAGATAGATGCGTTGTTGGGAGGAAGTTATTAAAAATTGTGAGGGAAGTTGATAATGCAGAAAGTTGGCAGTCATAGTTGCTGTGCCAGTGGCCCTAGTATTGTGGAATATTGCTGGAGTCCTCTGTACTGAATTCAAGCTTTCTCTACAGAACAAGAATTTAAAAAATATATATACTGTATTTCTAAAAGTGTAAAACTTACTGGCTGAAAGATGAATTCTAACAAGCTGTATTGGGCATATATGTTGCAAAAGGATGGTTTGAGAGATAGCTGTAAAGTTACTCTGTTGCAAAGTCATCAGCTTGTTAAAACAAATGTTTTTCCTGTATGTGGTCACTAGAAGTCTTAAAGTGCCATGCATCAAATCTGTCTTGATGTTGGCTGTTGGGCTTCTATCATTCAGCTGTGAGTTTTTTCTGGATTTTCTCCCAAAGCAGCAATGCTGCTAAGTAATGGTTTTATCTGGCTTCTGAACATTTAACTTCTGGTAGACCACACAGTAGCTACCTAGCTGTCGTGAACTTTTGTTTTACAATGCCACTAAGGCAGTGGTAGTGAACCTTGGTACTCCAGGTGTTTTTGGACTTCAATTACCAAAAACCCAAATCCTGCTGATCAGGGCTTCTGGGAATTGTAGTTCTAGAACAACTGGAGTGCCAAAGTTCACCATCACTGCTGTAAGGCCTTCCTCCAGTATCCCACTTTTGCTTTTTCCGTAGCTGATACAGACTTAAGTAGAACTTTTAATTTAGTGACATAGCTTGAATCTAGTCAATATTCTCCATCCATATTAAAATACAGTAAAACCTCGCATAAAAAGCACCTCACTTAGAGAGTAATTTGCTTAAAGAGCATAATTTTATCTGAATGGTTGCTTTGCTTAACAACAAAAACTCACTTAACAAATAAATTGGGGTTCACAATCCACCCCCACCAGAAGTCATAATTGGTCACTTACAATGGTGTTTTGCTTAAAGAGCAAACTCGCTTAAAGAACAATCCTGTGGAATGCATTATGCTCTTTAAGCAAGGTACACTGTACTGAAATATATTTTTCAGAGTGACAATAAGCTAACTTGCTGAATGTAGCTGATATCCTTAGTTTTTGGAGTGAAACTGACTCTAGAATCTAAAGCTCAAGATTCAGCTACAAGTCAAGTGTCAGTGTTATTGAGATCCCAGTACATTAGACATTCTCACCGTGAGATCTGCCTGGCATATAGACTTGCTATTCCTGTACAAGTAGGTTGTTTTTAAAAAGCAATCCAACCACTCTTCTGGCAGACCAAAACTATACTGTATGCCACTTTCAGATACATAGGGAGCAACTTTCCTATTTTAAGGCAACAAAGATTGCAGTCTCAATTCCATTAACACCTTTCTGGCCTCATCTCCTACTTCAAGAGGTGAGAAGAATGCATTCCTGATTATATGCAGCAGGGCAGTGAAATCAGTGGCTGTTCTCATTGAAATAAATGGTAGTCTGAAACCACAAAGCTTAAAACCACAGTTAATCCCATACATAATCCAGCTTCTACTTTGTTTTCAGGAATTTTGCCCGTGGAGCCTGCAGATGGGGTCAGAACTGTCGATTCTCCCATGACAGAAAAGTGACCCAGATCTGCAGGTATTTCCAAAATGGATTCTGTGTTTATGGAGACCGTTGCAGGTAAAAACTCTTAAACAACAATGCATATTTCCTCCTTCCTAGCCTCATATCTGCTAGAACAGTGTTTCCCGACCTTTGGTTTTTTGGACATCAATTCCCAGAAGCCTAAGTCAGTTATCCAAAGCACTGATCAGCCAACGTACTGACTTAGTCTTCTGGGAAATGAAGTCCCTCTGTGGGGCATGGGATTCACGTTGGGAACTACTGTGCTAGACATAAAGGACAGCTAGAAGAATCTCATAAGGAGAAAGAACCTGGTAAGAACCACATTCCCTCAACAGAAGCACTGTCACTTATCCAGCTCTCTTGAACTTGGTACAACACAAACTTTTTGGTAAAGACAGACTTAATTCTTTGAGGATCTCTCAGAGGCCCAATGTTCAGAAGTATTATAAATTGACCTGATGCTAGTTATTCCTTTAAGATGGTGATCCCATTAAGTCTTTTCTTGGAAGCTTACACCAAGAATCACTGGTCTGGTCCTATAATGCAGTTCTTGAATGTTGTAGGCCAGGGATCCTCAAGCTTGGCTCTCCAGGTGTTTTTGGGCTTCAGTTACCAAAAGCTCAAGTCAACACACCAGTTGATCAGGGCTTCTTGGAATTGAAGTCCAAGAATATCTGGAAAGCCAAGTTTGAGGAGTGCTGTTCTAGGCCACAATAGTGTATATCTGTAGTAAGCTTATTTAAATTCATTAGCTCGGTTGAAGGTCTTGTGTACAGTATGTTTGGGCACCCCTGACATGTAAGAAGTAAAAGGGCTAAGAAATCTGTCTTCATTTTGCTACAGAATGAAAAAGATTGAATTTGCTAGCAGGGCCAAGCAGTGTCTGTTGTCATGGGGCACAAAATCTGGAGGAGTATCCCCTATTTTTGGTTCTTCCCTCATTTATTTTGGGAGGGGGCTAGACCTTTTCTCAAAATCATAAGTGCCTAAGAACCACAACTTTAAAGGCTACACTTCTGTTTCAGTGTGGATATTGTAGCCAGACGTAATCCCTAAATACAGTTCTAGTCTCCTGTAAAGAATACCTGTTGCTATCCACCTGCTTACTATATAGTGTGGTACCTTCTAAAAATACTGAACCCTACATCCAACAGGATGTTGCAACTGCTTTTGTCCATAGCACAGTCTCTCTCCCAGTCACTACTTGCTGGTTCAAACTGTAGGAGCAGATGTGAACCCCTTACCAAAATGTACAGGCATAGATCAAAAAGGCTGGAGGAAGAGTGGAAAGGTGATGCTTCTGTAAGAGGTCTGCATTGCCTTATACTGCTGTGGAGGATCAACTAATCCTCAAAAGCTGCTGTTCCGAAAGGAGAAATTGCAAAGAGAACCTTTCCACCGTCTTTTCTCCAGAGTAAATTGAACTCCAAATACACACTCACCTGCATTCTTCCTGTACAGTTCCAGTGATCCTGCCTTCACTGCTTTTGAAAATGCATCTGCTACCTCTGGAAGGGGTCTGTTGTATTTCAACAGCTGCTTCGTAAACCGCCTTTCCTTCTGCCATCTCAAAACAGTGAGATATTGGAATAAGACTTGTTTTGGGTTAAGGAGCTACACTTAATTGCTTTATGTTGGTCTTGGACCATAATAAATATTTGACTGACACTTAATTGCTATGCCATGCCCTAAATGAGATGCTGTTGATTTTCAATCTCTCAGCTACCAGCATATCTCGGAAGCACCAACCTTGAGCAGGTGTAATCACGGATTGCAGGGAAGTGCATTATCCCTGAGCCGCAGGGGCTCAGAGCCAACAATCTTGCCAGAAGCATCAATAAGGACCTGGGGAGGAGCCCGACGTGACTCTGAACCAGCTTTTTCAGGCATGGCACAGCTACAGACAACCTTTGGAAACCTGAGTGTATCATTTGATGAAAAAGATGAAGATGTGGAAAAACCTGTCACTCAGTGGCATCCCCCTAATTGGGCCCTTACTAAAGAGTTTGTCCCCAGGGAAGCCACTTCTGGTAAGCTTTTGGTCTGGATAACATAGAGGTAGCCTGGGCAGTTGTGTTTATAGCACCTAAAGACAAGGCTGTAGAGTTGGGAGCACTGGCAATTCAGACTGAAGGGAAGAATGATCCTCATTAGACCACCATTGGGTAACATAGGGCTCTTCAGTTGTTTTGGCTGATAGTTCATGGGAACATCACTCTAAATCAGTGGTTCTCAACCTTTTTAAGCTGTGGGTGGACCACGCCCCCTCAGACAGCTGAGCAAGCTGGATTGATGGTTCCCCCGCCATAAACTGCCATAAAACACATCCACGGCTATCATAAATGCATTTATGACCTTCGTGGGCACATGGTGACATGGGCCAGGTCTGACCTGCGAGCCATAGGCTGAGATCCCCTGCTCTAAATAATGTATACTAAAATGCTTAGAGAGCCAACATTTATTTTAGAAGTAACATGACTTGGGGTTATTTAGCTTCAGTTCATCCACTCTGATTTTTTTTTTATTCATACTTTTCCAGCCTCTTTTCTCCTGACTTGTCTTCTCTTGCAAAAAATGGATAGGATTTCCATTTTAAAATTATTTTAGTGGGGTAGTGGATAACAGATTGTGCCCTATCTCCAACCTGAGAACACTTAGGGATCATAATACCCTTGCATTGTGGGAATTAATATTTTTTTCAGAGTGGCTTCTGTATATGTAAGGTACCATGTAATTCATTGAGGAACATGAGGACCTCTGTATCGGGAGTTGGGATGCATTTCCCATCAATACAAGTAGACCAGTAGTGTCCACACAGTTAAGAGTGAAAAGACCTCTGTGGCATGAAAGAGGGGAGATCTAATTGCTAGGCTACTTTTGACATCCTTTGGAATCTGGTTGCCATCTGGACACACCTCTCCATGTCAGTGTGTAGAAAGGTCACTTAGCCAGAGACTTTTCCTCTTATGTGCTATGTGCTTGAACTCTTCTTATTGCCTGATCTGTTACCTCATTTTAATGAATTTGAGCATGGGAGCAGGGTCTTTGATTCTGATTTGGGTTTTTGGAACAGCACTTAACATTTTTAGATACCCTTGTAAATGTAATGCATTACTGGTTGTACTGGTGTGAGAACTAACTCGTGGCTAATTTAATTCTGTTGACCAGATTCTAAATCCCAGGAAGAGAAACCTAATCCCACATCCTTGATGCCAGAAGGTGCATCTACCAAGGAGCCTGCTGCTCCTCCTCTGGTTGTAGATGAGCAGAAGGTAGGTGCAGTAGCTAAAAGGACTGAAGAGATAGCATTAAATGCATACAATCATTGGTGGGTTCAAAAAACTTACTACCACACTGTGGGCGTGGTATGGTGGGCATGGCCAGACTAAACTGATGCCTTAAAACAGCAGTGTGAAACAGTGGGTGTCCAAGCTTTTTTTAAAAAATATTGCAGCTCCCCTAGATCTAGCGCTCATTACAAAGATCCAAATAGTGAAATGTTATGTAATTCCAGTGTTGCTATATGGAGTTGAACCTTGGACATTGACTAAAGCATCTGAGAAGAAAATTGAAGCTTTTGAAATGTGCATCTACAGACGGCTGCTAAAGAGATCATGGGTTGACCATGTGACTAATGTAGAAGAATTGTGTTGGATGGATAAAGAACAAGAACTGCTTAAGAACAACAAGGAAAGAAAGCTCCAATACATTGGGCTTATCGTGAGGAACGACATGAAATATAGAACACTCCAACTTGCTATGCAAGGGGAGATCTGTGGAAAGAGAGGCCTCGGACATAGCCAGACTTCATGGCTAAAGAACCCGAGAGACTGGTGTGGAATGTCCTTGGAAAAACTGTTCCGAGGAATTAAGAACAGGAAGACTGTTGCCATGACGATAGCCAATATCTGGAATGGATATGGCACCTGAAGAAGAAGCTCCCATAATCCTTCACATCATTGGTTGTGCTGACTAGCACTGGTAGGATTTGTAGGATAGAAGGATCTAGAGCGCCAGAAGTGCCCACCTCTATCTTAGAATATTTCTTTTATACTAAATGTTAGAATTACAGACCTCCTAAAACTCCTGGCTCAGAATCCTATTAGAAATACAGAATCCAAGGTCCCACAAATATATGTAGTTTCCTTTCTGATGGGCTGTCATTTGCATGCCCAGTTGCACAGTGGTTGTAAAACCAGGTGTGTAACCAGTCACAGAAAATACAGACTGCTGGAGGAACTGCTCCATGATTGCTCTTGCTTTTAGCCAGGAGATTTTGGTTGCAAAGTAGAATAAATAAGTGGAATATGTAGGCTATTACATTAGTGTTGCTCAGACCTAGTATTAACTCCCATGACGTGTGCTTTAGAATAGTTAATGGATACCAGCAGTGTGAAATGTAGAATTAGGACAGACTTTTGTAATCAACAGTAGAATTTTTGCATAATACAATTATTAGGACTTCCAGAGAATTACTAAACATGTCCAACTCACCACCATGCATATTTATTTATTTTATTATTTATTTATTTTTTGGATTTCTATACCGCCCTACTTGGTGTGACCAACTCAGGGCGGTGTACAACATAATTAATATACAGTCGATCAATAGAGTCCAACAGTAAAGGCAGAAACATACAATATATAAAAAATGTAACAGTATAATAGCAAGATAATATTCCATTCAGCATTACAAATATGATTCAGTGTCATAAATACAAATATCAAGTCACAAATACAAATACAAATATCATCAACTTTCACAAGTATAACGTACGCCCGCCAATAGCTGTTCCTAATCAGCTGTCGGGGAATAGCTGTTCCTAATCAGCTCTCCTCACCCCCGCCGCCAGTCTTTTATCGGCCTCCGGGCCGAGGTGGAAAGAGGTCCCGGAGGGAGGGCAGGGGGGGGGGGAACGCCTCACCGGCCACAGCTGCGGCAGCTTGTTCCATCCCCGGGCGAGGTGGAAAGACCCGGGGAGAAGCGGGAGCGTCCTCTCGTCGCCCCCGCCGCCAGTCTTTTATCGGCCTGTATATTATTCTCCCTTAATGGAGAATGCAGACTGGCATGCCCTACTTCTGTTTTACTATTACCCACATGTTTGTAAAAACAAACAACAACTTGGCAGACTCTACTTTCAGGCTTAGAACAAGCTGGATCATCCAGTCTTGGAAGATAAAGCTGTGGAATGAAGAAGAAAGAGATCGTTGAAAAGGATGGAAGGCTAAAGGCAGGGATGAGGATGGAGAAGGAATAAATGTGGTCAGGAGAAGGGAAGGAATTTGAAAGGAGCAGAGAAATAGATAATAGTCAAGAGGCAAAAGAAGAAAAAAGAGGAAGGAGAGCTAATATGAAAAAGAAGAAACAAATTTAAACAGTTAAATTCTTGCTCAAATGATTCTTGCTTATTTTTTCCTGCTTCAAATCTTTAGGATTCAACTTTTAGAAAGCTAATTGTGCCTTCTATGGATTCAAGTTATGCCTAAACTTTCTGAGCTGTGGGCCAGTCACATGGTTCAGGGGGCTGGTCATTATGGCCTGGGGGCCAGATCTGACCCCTGACACCAATTCATCTGGCCCATGAAGCCCTTGTTGCTCCTGGAAGTGGAAGGAAAACGTGTTTTACTTCTGCTTCCGGGAGTGACAAAGGGCTTCATGGGCCGGATGAATTGGCATCCGGGGGGGGGGGGCTGTAGTTTGGGCACCCCTGCTCTATTGCTTCATATAAAGTTGCTTTACTAGCCTTTGTTGTGAAAAGTCATGTTAAATATCTAGTGCCAAATCTCAGAACACTTAAACCATAACTCCCAAAAGTGTAAGTAAAGTTATCAAAGATGTTCAATGCAGTTTGATTGTTTGTAATATCTGCTCTATTCCTTTTTGGTTTATTTTAGCAGAATCTGGTCAGTACAGAGATGTTTGTTTGGAAGGCAGATGGGAGTTGAAAGACTTATGAGAGTTGTAGGTGAGACAAGGGTGCAGGATACTTCAGTCTCGCTCCCTAATTGTATTACTATTGTTTGTATCCCTTGGTTTGAGTCTCAAAACATAGGTTGCATAATCATCCAAAGTGTTTAGAACAGGGGTGCCCAAACTATGGCCCAGGGGTCAGATGCGGCCCCCAATGCCAATTCATCCGGCCTGTGAAGCCCTCGTTGGTCTTGGAAGTGGAAGTAAAACGTGCCCGTATGGGCGTGTTTTACTTCTGCTTCCCGGAGCAACAAGGGCTTCACAGGCCAGATGAATTGGCATTGGGGGCCACATCTGGGCCCCAGACCATAGTGACTGAGTCCCTGAACCACGTGAACGGCCTCCGGCCTGAAAGGTTTGGACAACCCTGGTTTAGAAGTATAAACTATTGAAATGTGAATTGCAAGAAAGTCAATTATGGGAGTACCGCTGATACATGGAACAAAGTGCAGACCATAGGTTAATTAAGTAGAGTCTTCACAGAGACTGAAGTGGTCAGTGTAGTTTTAGAACATACTAACCAGCTATTATGATCATTATCAGGCAGATGGTGGTTTGGGAGCATCTGCAGCATCTGTAACAGCTGCTGTGTTGCAAAGTGAGGATGTGGTATGTGGCATCTGCATGGACAAGATTTCTCAGAAGACCTTACCAGAGGAACGTCTCTTTGGTATTCTTCCCAACTGCACCCATGCTTATTGTGTTGGCTGTATCCGGAAGTGGCGGAAGAGTCGGGACTTTCACAGTGCGGTGATAAAGTAAGCCTACTGTGGCATTCACTTCCCCTGTGCTTATGCAAACTAAGCTGTCTGGTAGGCAGGGAGGGGGGGGGTTGTCCACCCTGAGCTGGCAGGTTTCCCATAGGAATGCATTAAAAAGTCTCTTTTCAATGCATTCCTATGGGAAACTGCTTTACACCATCTAGTGGCCAGTGGAAATGCTCTGAATGCCCACCTGCCACACTGAAAAGCAGCAGGGAGTTTGAGGAGGGGTGAAACACCCCCACCCTCACCCCACTAAGGCCCTGCTGCTGGGTTGCCAACAAGAGTATGCAAATCCTTATGTTGGTTTCCTGCTGTGTAATCACTTCCCATACAGCAGTGATGGCAAACCAAAGTCACTGTGAATCAACACGAATGGGTTTACTCTCAGTAAATCCATTTGTTTCGATTCACAGGGAATTGTGATTCTGGGAATTGAAGTCAACAACAGTTGGAGTGCCAAGGTTGGCCATCACTGCCATGTAGAAATGTCTGTTGTTTATGAGCCAGATAGAGCTGTTCATGAGAAAGAATAAAATAGTTTGTTGCTATAGGTTGCTATAGGTAGCAAGAAACTCACACTCCTACCACCACCTGTGAGTAACTTTCCTCCATATTTTATAGTTCTGAATTCACAAACATTTGATTTTCCACTCTGTTGGAAGAATGGTAATTGGCTACTTGAGTCTTAATGGGGTTGTACTTGCTTCTTTTTAGATCTATAACTCTGTCCTTCCAGTGCTTAAAAGACTGTATTTCTGGCTACCCCACCCACTGTATTATTCCAATATTCCTGTGAGTTTGTTCAAATGGCGGAAGAGTGTGGTTGACCTTAGGTTGTCCTTGACTTTCTTGGCTCAGTGGGCTCTTGAAACTTGTTTTACCAAGCTCCAGTGCAAAACTCTTAAGCGGTATGCCACAGCTCTACATGAATGTGGAATGGAGATGGAAGAGCCTCTGGAAAAAGAAAGTGCATGTTTAGATTGAGTTCCCCGCTTACTGTCGAAGACAAAGCAAAAATTATAACCAAAACTTCTGCCTTGAAAGTATTCTCTAAAATGACATACATAATGAAGTTGGAAAATTAGAAAAAGATATAATGTACAGTGGAACCCCGACATACAAACAGTTCGGCTTACAAAAAAATTGACATACAAATAAAAATCATGGCTTAAAAAATCAACATACACATTTTTACTAGGAAAATTTCCACATACAGTAATACCTCGGTTAATTTTTATCTCAGATAATGCTAAAATCGCATAACGTTAAGCAATCTGGGGTGGAGAATTGCATCGAATAACGTTAAGGTCCTATGGGATGGATCGGATAACAACCGCTAAAGCCTGTGCAGTTACAATGTATCTCTATTGAGCTTTAACGTTATCCGATCCATCCCATAGGATTTTAACATGGATCGGATAACATTAAAAATCGGATAACACCAAGACTTGTGGAACCAAGTCTTAGCGTTATCCGAGGTATTACTGTACTGTACAATAAAAACCCCACAGTGGTATCTAGTGACCTCTTCTGGTAATGCAATGTGTTTTCGACATACAAATAACCTTGTGGAATGGGAAAAAATTGTATGTAGAGGTTTTACTGTGCTATAAAGAGTATTTGGCTATCGTAAGTGTGTGATGTAGACTGAGTAACTGAAAACCATGCATTGTAAGTGACAAGAGTTCTGTCACTAGATGGAAAAGACCAGCGCTGTGCTAGATGATGCCCAGGGAGAATCAAGTGTCTTGTAATTATAAGCAGGAGCTTTGCATCATTTTTGATAGGGGAAAAGCATGGTGTGCACAAATCATTCCATGCAGTTGTGTGAAGAATACAAGGGATTTGTTGAAAATCTTGTAATCTGTCCTATTATGTGTGCAAGCTTTGAGTCTTCGGTTATGTCCTTAGTGTTACTGTGTCTTATCCTAAGATGAGATGTTTGGAGGTATCTGACCTTGATTTGATATCCAGAGGCTGTTGGTAATTAAGGGACTTGCTTGATTGAAGCATCAAATTAATTGTGGATGTATATTTATTGCGCAGGGGCTGCCCCGAGTGCAGAGTCACTTCAACTTACTTCATCCCTAATAAATACTGGGTTTTTGAGTCAGAAGAGAAGGAAAAATTGATTGAATCTTTCAAGGCACGGACCAGGTAAGTAGTTACCTTGTTAGCAAGAATTCTATTACCAGTGCTGTTGAAATGCATGGGAAAAGCTTCCCTGAGCTCCTACGCTTTAAACATTTTGAACTATACAGTATATCTTCTGTTTCCCGCAGCCATGGTGGTGTCCATTGAATTGGGGAAGGCAGACCAAGATTAGATTCCTATGCTTAAAGCAAAGCAAAAACTGTAGGAAAACTAAGCCAGGTTTAAGCTTCTTGAACTAGAGTATTTGCTATTTGGTTCAATATCTCAAGACTTCTGTAGATTAGTTTGAGGGACTGCAGTGGCTCAAGTGGTTAGGATGCTGAACTCACTGACTGGAAGGTTAGAGGTCGATTCCCAGGTACTGCATGATGGAGTGAGCTCCTGTCTCTGTCCCAGCTTCCTGCCAACCTTGCAGTTTCAAAGCAAGAAATTGCAGGTGCTGTAGATAAACAGGGACCACTTTGGTGGGAAAGTAAACAGTGTTCCGTGCACTCCGGTGTTGAGGCATGCCTGCCACATGTCCATGGAAATGTCTGCAGACGCAGACAGCGCTGGTTCTTTGGCTATAAACAGAGATAAGGATGGCAACTACAGATTCTCCCAGTTTTCTGTTTAGGTCTAGGTAACAATATTGACCTACAGAATATGTGGGGACCATGAGGGTTTCTGTATGTCGTGAGACTGCAGGTCTTACTAGACTCTCATGTTGATACACTAGTTAGGGAGGCTAGCAGTTCCAGTCCAAAAACATTTGCAAGGCTTCACACGTACCCCTTCCCTTTGATCCATAGGCTTTATTTGTTTTTGAAACCTTTGTTGGCTTCCTGCCTTTAGAATGTTTCTATTTCTGTTCATAAACTAATTCTCCTGTACTTGCAACATGTGCATGGGTGCAATCTTGCCTAGCTACCATTACATCATAAAACTGAAATATATCTCCTCCCATCTCTAATTGAAAAGTCTGTTGTTGAAGGAATCAGGGCTGGGGGTTAAACTGTTTCACCTTATGTTCTTGCACAAGCAACACGCACTTCTTGATTACTTTGCAATCTAATCATTATCTTTACTTCTCCATAGCAAAATCAGGTGCAAGTTCTTTGTCAGAGGCAACGGTCACTGCCCCTTTAAATCGGAATGCATCTACCTTCATGAGCTTCCTCCAGGCCATATTCCTGGTGCGAGGCCACAACAGAGATCTGACCGGCGGAGGCGGCAACCTGTTGTAAGTGATACTTCCTTTGATACACACGAGGCAATGCATGAAAGCTGGTCTCTAAATATTAAGAGTTTCCTTGGGCTGCCCCAAGACTTTGTACAGTCCAAAACCCATGAAGACCAGGAGACCTGGAGGACACAACCTTAAAAGACACAGTTAATGTGTAATATTGCCTTCCCAAGTGCTTGCTCAGAGTGTAGATGGGGCAGCTTTAGTCATCCCTGTTCATAAAGCTATATTTCCCCATGTAGTGTTGCAGCAGATGGCAACAGAATCTGCCGGTTACCCCCATTTGGTATGTAAGATTCCATTGACATTGTCTGATAAAACCTGCCCATCTCTGCATCACAAACCTGTTTGCTGGCTGATAAATGGTGTGATTTCAGCTCTTACTTTCCTTGTGTCCCAATATACAGGTCTACACCCTGTCTCCATCTGATAGCTCGGATGAGGATGACGACGACATGTTCCTTGTCCAATGGGCTCTTACATTTGCACTGTTGCGGAGAGATGCAGACTTTGACCTTACAGATATTCTCTGTGACTCAAGTGATTTTTCAGACTAGATGAAGAGGGTCCCCTCACTGGAGGCTGTATTTAGCTGGCTCTGAGAATGGTTGTAATGGCCTATGAAACTGTGTCAGGAGGAAAGGTGTGCGATGAGAGACTTCCTGACTCTAGGTCTGCTTAGTGGGTCTTCAATGTCTGGCAAGTCTCACAGTAGGTTGACTGGAATCCATTAACTGAGAGTAGGTAATGCAGGATTTATATTGTTTTGTGAAAGGCTTCCCGCTCCGCAAGGGAAGGGAATGCTTTCACTATTGTCAGCATATGTGATATTTTGCATCTCACCAATGACACTGCCATCTTCTTATGCCTTGTTTGCCTAGATCTTCACATTTCTTCCCTCCATAACCTTAAATCACATCTGGGGTTCCCTGGCATGGAATCTCTGAAAAGCCTCCCAGTTTTCCAGAAGGGAGACTGGGGCTCAGACAATCTCTGTGTATTCAGGGTGGCTGTGTGTTTGGATATGTTTATCCTGCTGCGTATTTTCCTCAGGAAGGCAGGTTTGCTAAGCTGTGCTCTATTCTAGAGCAGGCGTAACCTGCACTTTACTGTTGTATAGCTGTCCTGTCTTTTGTGTCTGTATAGGAGGCTGTGGGGGGAAGGGTACAAGCTTAACCATGAATTTTTTTGGTCCAGAGATCAATTATTGTTGTAAGCTTAGGACTCATTAACTAAACCCTTAGGTTCAGGGATCAGTAAGGCCCCCTACATTGTATTTTTAATTCTAATAGGATGAATATGAAATAAAATGAGCTTTAAAAATTAAGTCCTGCAAATTTGTTTTTTCTTTCCTAATGATCTACATCATGTGATAACAGCAGTTGATTTAAGTAGAAATATGGACAGGCTGAAAAAGGCTCATAGGAAACAGTGCAACATTACTTGGGCACACATTTTCCAGCTCAGACACACATTATGTTAGGCAGCGGGAGGAAGTATCTAATTCTCAGTCTGCCTCCTCCTCCGTGGGGCAACCCACCTTATGAATTCCCCCTGGCTCTGCTTGGCCCAGGCTAGCGAAGGTGCAGAGATGTGGCCTCTCAGCATGGTCCAGTCAATCCCAGTCCCAATTCAGTAGACACAAAGGGTCTATGATTAATAAGATTTATTAAGTAAGTTAAGAAAATGAGTATGGCATAAAGAAGCAAACTTGAAAATGTAGACATTCAAAATACATACAAAAACAAAGAAAACTTAACTCGTTTTCTAGGCCCTCTGGCGCTATCTGACTCACAAATATATTCTGTGAGGCCCTCCCACGGCTGGTCCATGGTGAAAGAGAGCGAGCAGTTCCTTGCACAGTGGTTTTATTATCCTGATGTTAGTCTTCCCACTGGGGACTGCTAGCCAATTGAAATTAATTTACATTCTTCTGTCTCTCATTGGAATGTCATACACAGGGACTCCTACATATGAAATTCTCCATCTTGAAGTACTGGGCACGTGGTCCTTAAGTGGCTACAGAGATCAGGGAAAAGCACAGTTAGACCAGGGTTTTTCCATGACATGGGATCACCTTGGCACTGAAGTGTGCCTCTAGCCATGTGAATGGATTTGGCAGACAAAAAGGAAGTGTTTAATAGTGCTAGGCAGAGAGTTGTCATGGTCCAGCAGAGAAGAAAGAAAGCACAAGGATGGTGCCCGGGTGAAGCAAGCGTGGGGCGGTGACCTGGGGGCAGCCTTCTCCCATGTCCAGCACCTCCCCTGGTACCCAGCACACCCCTGGTGGTTTCTGTGGATGTTTTGTGATCTGCTTAATTTCCTTCACCTGAACCAGTCAAAATAATCTGCTTTCCTATCCTCAATGCCTTCTCTGGATCTAGATCACAATGGGGAAACCTTCAGCCCTCTACGAACTACTGCTTCCATCAGGCTTTGGCGTTAGCCAGGCTGAAAAAGGCTCATAGGAAACAGTTCAACAATTACTTGGGCACACATTTTCAAGCTCAGACACAGATTATGTTAGGCAGAGGGAGGAAGTTTCTAATTGTCAGTCTACATGGACTTAAAAGTTAGGTTACTCTGAGGTATTACAAAACAAATGAGCTCCCCGTGTATAAGACAGCTTCCTGCAGTGGAACACAATCCTGTGTGTGCTCATAGCCTGCTACTACTCTTATCCGATAATGCATTTTTTTCCTGAAGCAGGAAAAATGTCATTGGCATGAATTTGTTTAAGGTGGATCCCAGCTTGCCAAGAAGTGACCCACACACGATATGATCTCCGAGCCACCTCCTGTGGCACACATGAAATGAGACGTGCAGGATTCAACACCGGGGCTGCAATGGACTGCCACAGCCGCCTTGAGGATATTATACCTCCCCATAGCACTTAGTGGTAGTTCACAAGTTAATTCGCATTTTGCCCCCAATATGCTGAGTACTCATTTTACTGACCTCTGAAAGATGGAAGGCTGAGTCAACCTTGAGGCCTGGTCTGGATCAAACTCATAATGTTCTGGCTGCATTACAGCAGATTAGCCACTGCGCTACCTGGAAGCAGAAGTAAAAAGCACCCATAGGGTGTGTCACCTGCTTCTTTTTCCCTTCCAGAAGCTGAAGCTAATCTAATTTTGGATTCAGCTGCACCCTTGAACACTGATGTAGTAGTGCATGTAAACTTGTCTCTAAGGTTTTACAGGCAGGATGCTCTCCTTCCTGTACTTTCATTTACTTTTGATTTGGAACTTTAAATATCTGTACTTGTTTTTTACTACCATGCAAAATATCCTAATTTTCTGCATTTTGTTTTATGATGGCCTTCGCGAGCTGGATGAATTGGCGTCAGGGGCCAAATCTGGCCCTCAGGCCGTAGTTTGGAGCACTCCTGCTGTAGACTCATCTACAACAATTCCAAGATCCTTCTCACTTATATTATTGAGTACAGTATCCCCCATCTTGTAGCTGTGCCAGCCAGTGTGGCTTCCGTGGGCATTCGTGATCCACCTTTTCTCCAGGTCTGAAGTTCCATCCTTGGGAGTTATTGCCGCAGACTGCCGTGGGTTTGCTTCTCCATAGTCGCGTCCGATTAAAAACACGCTGTGTTTTGCTTATTGAGTACCATATGCTGTGTAAGAGAAACAGCAAAAATGGCTCGTGCTGCGGCTTTCGTTCTTGGAAGGGAGAGAGCGTTTCATTCCTTTGCTTTCTACGGGCAGCCACCGAGGAGAACAGAACACTCAGTGTCAGAGAGAAAACAAAACAAAAACAACGTAGCACTAAGACTAACTGCTGCGTGTTTTGTTTACTCCCTGATATGCTTGAAGTACAGACTTCATTGATTACACTTAAGGCTTTTGACTGTGTCGACCACAACAAAATGTGGCAAGTAATTAAAGAGATGGGAATACCGGAACACCTTATAGGCCTCATGAGAAATCTGTACATGAATCAAGAGGCAACAGTTAGGACAGAAAATGGAAAGACGGAGTGGTTTGGGATAGGAAAAGGAGTAAGACAAGGCTGCATTTTGTCACCATGCTTATTCAACTTATACACAGAACACATAATGCACAATGCAGGGATGGAGGAATCACAATTTGAGATCAAAATTGCTAGAAGAAACATCAACAATTTGAGATATGCAGATGATACCACCCTAATGGCAGAAAGTGAGGAGGACCTAAAGAAGCTCCTGGTTAGGTTGAAAGAAGAAAGTGCAAAAGCTGGCTTGAGACTCAATATCAAGAAAACCAAGATCACGGCAACAGGCCCTATCAGTCCCTGGAAAATAGATGGGGAAGAAGTAGAAGCAGTGACAGATTTTACTTTCCTAGGATCTAAGCTCACTGCAGATGGTGATTGCAGCTATGAAATAAAAAGGCGACTGATTCTTGGGAGGCAAGCGATGAGAAACCTGGGGAGCATAGTGAAAAGTAGAGACATCACACTGCAAACAAAAATTCGCATAGTCAAAGCAATGGTATTCCCTGTGGCAATGTATGATTGTGAGAGCTGGACCATTAGGAAAGCTGAGCGCAGAAGAATAGACACCTTTGAGATGTGGTGTTGGAGGAGAGTTTTGAGAGTCCCCTGGACAGCGAGGAGAACAAATTGGTCGATCTTAGAAGAAATCACCCCTGAGTGCTCCTTAGAAGGTCAAATAATAAAGATGAAGCTAAAGTACTTTGGACATCAAATGAGAAGAGAGGATTCACTTGAGAAAGCCTTGATGCTTGGAAGGGTCGAGGGCAAAAGAAGAAGGGGATGGCCCAAGATGAGATGGCTAGATGGTATTGTAGAAGCAATGGGCACAGAACTGGGCGAGTTGAGGAGGATGGTGGAGGACAGGAGTGCCTGGCGGACAGCGGTCCTTAGGGTCGCAAAGGGTCGGAATCGACTGTGCGACTGAACAACAACAAACAGACTGACACGGCTACTATTCCAAAAAATAGCTTGTTTCTCTCAACCTTGGGTCCCCAGGTGTTCTTGGAGTTCAACTCCCAGAAGCCCAAGTCAGTACACCTGCTGATCAGGTCTTCTGGGAATTAAAGTCCAAGAACACCTGGGGACCCAAGTTGAGAACCACAGAGCTTGGGTGTTCGATTCCACCATTCCCAGAAAAAAAGTCAGCCTGTTATGGGCAAGCGCCACAGACCGAGGACGGCCCTGGAAGAAGGGATTGGCAAACCACTTCTGAGTATTCCCTACTTAGGAAATCCTGGAAAAGGTTGACATTAGAAATCACACTTATCTGCCGCCCTATATGCAGTGGCTCAAGTGACTTACACGCTGACTGGAACGCGGCAGGTCAGCAGTTCGATACCCGAATACTGCAGGAGGGAACGCGCCGTCCCAGCTGCTGCCAGCCTAGCAGTTCGAAAGCAAGTAGGTAAATAAATGGGGACCACTTTGGTGGGAAGGTAAACAGCGTGCTGTGCGCTCCGGTGTTTTGTCATGCCTGCCACATGACCACGGAAACGTCTGCAGAAGCGGACACCGCTTCGGCTATGAAACAGATGAGCACTGAACCCTAGAGTCGGATACGACTGGCTTTAGATCAAGGGTGACCTTTACCTTACCGTGACGGTTTCCAAGTTAATTAGCACTTTGCCCCCAACACGTTGGGTACTCGTTTTACCGACCTCGGAATGCTGAGTCAACAGTGTTTGTGTGTCTCTCGCCAGGATCGAACTCACAACGTTTGGGCTGCAGTACAGCAGTGGATCCACTGCACCACCAGGGCTCCTGTAAGTCAGAACGGACTCGCGAGCACCTTATTTAGGGCAGGGTGAACCGTTCTTAACTATTCTATCTCTGTTGTTCCGAGGCCCTGGCTGGCTCCGCCTGCCCTTTGTCCTGATTGGAGGTTCCTGCTCAGCATAGAGCGCGGGAAAGAAGAACGCGGGCTGCCGAGGCGCAATGGGCGAGAGGTGAGTGACGGGCATCTTTCCCCTCTAGGGCAGGGGTCTGCAAACTTGGCTCCCCAGGTGTTCTTGGACTTCAATTCCCAGAAGCCCAAGTCAGCACTCCTGCTGATCAAGGCTTCTGGGAACTGAAGTCCAAGAACAGCTGGAGAGCCAAGTTTGCTGACCACTGACCTAGGAGGGCTTCGGCTCATTCAGATGAATGGCTGCGAGGCTTGGCTTGGGTGGTTCTCAGTTTTCAGAACAGTTTCCTACTACAGGGAAGGGCCTAAAAACCTGGCTGGCAGGGCAGGTGTGGGGGTCCAGGAACATGGGGTCCCATGTTGGGTGGCTGATATGATGGGACAGCCACCCCTCCCTCACTCTTTTAAACTTTTAAAATCTTTTTAAACCTTTTAACCTTTTTAAATCTTTTAGATTTTTGTAAATTCATGGTTTAATTCTTTTTAAATTGACTTTTAAGTAATTTATGAACCTCAAGGTTTTAATTTATGAATTTTCTGTAAGCCGCCTAGAGTCAGGTTCGCCTGATTAGGGCGGGATAATAAATCTAAATAAATAAATAAATAAATAAATAAATAAATGTAATACAGAAGACGAATCCGATCCATGAAAGCTCATGCCCAAATGGAATTGATGAAGTGCTACAATATTTTGCTTATTTTTCCCTCCCCTTTTCCAAGCAGAGAAAACAAGAGAGCGCAAAATAATATTAACAGGTTAATGTTGTCCTAAGCCGGCTTAATGTTGTCTTGATAGTGCAACATTTGTAATTCTTTTTAAAATGGAACATGCAAATACTGGTTTTTAATTATTTTAACATCTCCGTTGAAAAAGGGGGTTTGAGAGTTGAGGGGCAGCAGAAAGACATTTTCTCTCTCTCTTTAACTTACAAAATATCAATATGTGAAAGAAATTGCTGTCAATTTTCTTAATCATATAACTCAGTGGTGCCCAAACCTTTTAGGTTGTGGGCCAGGGGGCTGGTCACTATGGCCTGGGGCCAGATCCAGTCCCCAACACCAATTCTTCCGGCCCACAAAGCCCTTGTCGCTCCTTAAAGGAAGTAAAACACCAGTACGGGCGCATTTTACTTCCCCTTCCAGTAGCAACAAGTGCTTCGTGGGCAATGAATTGGTGTCGGGGGCCGGATCGAGTCCCCGGGCGGCCACAGTTTGGGCACCCGTGATATAATTGATCCTGTCTTTCTTAGTAATCTAAGCATGCTTTTATCACCAATGGAGCACTTGACATTTTCTGTGTGATACAGTATATAGAAATTAAAAGGCAAGCTTCAAATGGTAACGGCTGATTTCCTGGAGCAGAAACCAAACTAAGCGATCTTTCTATTATATTCTGCTCTACATTTTACTTACACTGTACTGTACTTCTATACTTAATTGTGCCTTTGAACTTGATCAGTAGTGCTAGCAACATGGATGGCCTCACTGCTCCTTGGTCACATCGACTTGATAAATCATCTCGTCTTCTACTTTGCACATTGATGTCTGGTCCTTGGGGGGCCTTGTCTGCCTTCCGAGCACTTCAACGCTCTCAATTTGGGGAGGATGCAAGGCAGGGCTTCGACTGGCAAATCTTCACTGAGAATTTGTGTTCTCAAGAGCCTGTGTTGGAAGGACTAGAGAAGACTCTTACCTTGTAAGTTGCTTGCATCTGATTCTGATCTATTAATAACTTTGGGACTACATTATTTTCCCATGCCAAAATATTTTCAACCAATTTGAATGTGATAGTACAATATGTTTCAGTGACATTATAGTGGGCTATAGGGACTCTTCAGCAATAGGAAGGATTGTCCTGTGGTGTGTAAACTTTTCCTGTATATCTTAGATTCAGCAGGTCTGTTGGATTTTGGAAAATGATGAAGTTGAATGATAAATTAGTTTTTGAGTTAAAAATTAGGTGTGCTTACTGAGGCTTATCGCCAGTGGGATCTGTTTAGCAGTTCAACAGGGGGCTGTAGTGGCTCAGTGGTTAAGAAGCTCGCCTTGTCAGCTGGAAGGCCGGCATGTTGGCAGTTCTAGACCCGGGTACTGCATGACGGATTAAGTGCTCATTTCTGTCCCAGCTCTTGGGGACATGAAAGGAACCTCATTCGGGCATCCCATGAGCGGAGTTTCTCCAGCAAAAATCCTTTCAACCCAGAATAATTTCTGACATGAAATTATGATTATTTGCAGTGGAACATACATCATTACTACTTCAAATTCATCCTGTTGCTGCTGCAACACATCCAAAATCTCCTCCTCAAAGTGGTAACCTCGAGAGAAATTTTTTGAGGGTATCTTAACATGGAGGAGAAGAAAAGAAACTTCAGTCGATATGGAAGCTTGATGCATAATTTAGAATTTATTTCTGAATTCTGTTTTGTATAAGTCAATGAACATTCTTTTTTTTAGTTATGTCAGTCCATAACATTAAAGCAAAACTTTCTTTCTCAGATCCATGACAACATGAATACACATTTACAAATTCTGTGGTGACGCCTTTCTGACAAGGTCATTGCTGGGCTTAAACCAATATCCCCTCCTACTTTTTATTGTAACATAGCCCTACAGATGGCTCCTGAAGAAATAATTACACATTACAGGAGATATAGGACCACCATATGAGATTCTTATTTACCTTTTCCTGTATAATGTGTCATAGCTCAGTGCTAGAGAGCAGGCTATCTATAGCGATAAAGTACAGGCATACAGAGGACCCTAGATTCAGTTTCCAACATCTCCAGCTACGAATCTCAACTTTTTGGAACTCCAACACACCTAAGCCCCCATACCATATGGCCCAAACCATGTTGACTGGGGAGTTCTGTAGTCCAAAAAAGGTAACATTTCCAAATGAAAAATATGTGGCAGGACAATATCCAACAGCAGGATGTAATAGAAAGTTACCATGTCTAGGAGAAGGGCTACTCAGCACAGGTACAGTATTAGATTTTAGAGATAATCCTGTGTTTCCCGTGGTATGTAGTTCTTGAGCTGTGTTTCCACAATGGGTTTGATTGGTTGTTTTGTTAGAATGTTGACATTAACTTGGTGATGTCTGTTTTTCTGCTTCCATATTGCCATTTCAGAAAACCATTACTTCTGCTTCTTCCAGTTTTGTGTCAAAGAAACCTATTTTCTCTGCTGCTTACACTACAGTCTGCCGTGCCAAAAGACTGCCTCAGCCGCCTAATTCAGGCCTCTAAAATGGATCCAAGCCATGATCTTTGGGTGCAGAGACTGAGGGATTTACTACAAGTGGGGCTACAAGAGAAAGGCCTTGTGACACCCATGCCACTATCAAGTTCATGTCAGGAGGAGCTGAAAGATTTGTGCCAGAAGGTGATGGCTTCTCATCGCAGCAATCCTAGTTCAGAAAGAAAACTAAGCTGGTATGTTAAACCGCCAGATCCATGCTTAGTGCCATCTGGAAATACTCCTGTTTCTGCATCTCAGTTTAGGAAAAACAAGGTTTCTCAGGAACATCTGGACCCTGAAGAATCAGAAAGAGAGAGGAAGAGGTCCCGACTAGATTCAGAATTGGATCTTCATTACCTTGATGAACATGTACTTGCTGTACCAGAGGAATTTGATCAGACTGGCACAGAGAATGAAGCCATGATGGAGGTTTCTGGAAATGAAGAGATTGGTAGCCTAAGCAATGATGTTTGTCAAACTTCCCCAAAGGAAAATGCAATAGAAAAGAAAGGTGTTGATTTGGGTCCTGAACAAGACATTGCAGCAGAAATTCCTGATCATATCAAGGTATATAATATTAGATCAGAACTTCTAAACCTTTTAAAGCCAGGGGCCAGGTCACACTCCCTCAGACATCTTCAGGGGCTGGATGGCCATTTTGCCCTTCATCCACCACATGGCACTTCCTGGTGTGGTGGAGGCGCTGGTGGGGGGCACATGTAATGGTGCGATAGGCCGCATCCGGCCCATGAGCCACAGGTTGAGAATCCCTGTATTAGATCATCTTATAGTTCCAAGAAAGTAACAGTGCAGATATAATGGGAAAGCCCTCGTTACCAGCAAGGTCCTGTAGCTGTCCTTCCTGCTTTGTTAATATGTAGTAGGTAATATTGGCTTCTTTGGCCATAAATTAATCCGTTGACATATTGGAGGATGTTTAGCATCTGGAAAGTGGATGATTTAGGCTTTAGGGGAAGCGGTAAAAAGTATATGGAGTCAGAGCATCTTTTTATCTTAGTTTAACTTGCAGAATAAGTAACAGGGTTTGAAAAATATTAAATAATTTAGGGGGAAACAAGCATCTGAGATCTTTCTATTCACGTTAAATAATATGGACATAAACCAGAATCCTTGAAATCTAGGAGGTAGATAGGCATGTTGGTAACAGCATACAGCAGTATCATATCTTGAGGAATTCATAACTTACAAAGAGTTGTCAGTGGTGAAAGGAACATTTATTTCTATAGCACTTACCCTCCACCCTACAGCCATAAATCTCTGGGCATTTTATTTATTCTGCCGTCAAATTTGCAGTAAAAATTGCAAGGTAGCTAGAGTTAGAATTGAGATGTCAGAGAGAGTTGATTCAGTTTTATATGTTGGCAAAATGTTATTGTATAATAAAGAGAATTGGGACAGTTAGAGAAGAACAATTAGAGTAGGGGAAAATGGGGAAAGATGTTATCTGTTTATATTTTCAGGGAAATACTGTTAATATGCTATGGAAACTATTGGTTAATATACTGTACAGTAAAACACCGGATAACAATTGGATCGGATAACGCTAAAATCACATAATGTTAAGTAATCTGGGGAGGAGAATTGAATCGAATAACGTTAAGGTCCTATGGGATGGATCAGATAACCGCTAAAGCCTGTGTGGTTACAATGTATCTCTATGGAGCTTTAATGTTATCCGATCCATCCCATAGGATTTTATCATGGATCGGATAACACTAAAAATTGGATAACACCAAGATTTGTGGAACCAAGTTTTAGAGTTATCCGGTGTTTTACTGTATCTGTTTATTGCCTGACTGTGCCATTATCTGGATGTGAATTCCCTACCAATACAGTAAAACCCCGACGTAGGTAAAAAGTCTATTCCATAGGCTTTTAAGTAAATCTTTTTTTACGTAACTCGAAGCAAACCCATAGGAAAAATGAATTTTTAAATTAAATCAAAGCAAAGCCATAGAGAATTGAATTTTTACATAAATCGAAGCAAATCTATAGGAAAAATGAATTTTTTACATAACTCAAAGCAAACCCATAGGAAATTGTGTTACATAAATTGGGATATTTATGTAAATCGGGACATGGTTTCAGCACAAAATCATTATGTAAGTTGAATTTTACATAACTCAAGGCATACGTAAATTGGGGTTTTACTGTATTGATATTTGAACTTAGCTCTGTGTTGTTTTTGTATATTTTAATTGTTTCCAATTGTAAACCACCCCGAATAGCCATTCCCACTAGAAATAAATAAATAAATAAAAATTTCAGGAATTATTTACAAATTCAGTTATTAATGTAATTAGGAAGCCCAAAATAGAGATTGCAACAAGAAAACAAATGTAACAAGTGAATGTGAGAACAAGTCCACAGGCCTATATTAACTCATTTTTCTATGCCATACATGCCTAAAATGTTCTGGCAACCTTCCACAAATGGTATGTGATGGCCTTTGTAAAACAAAACAACAGTAAAACTTTGTTGATGTCATATAAATAGACTACAAGTCTTGATGGTAGTTCTCCATCTGACCATCAGATTATGATGGCCAACCTGAATTTAAGATAAAATATGTGTGCATTAAGGTATCTGTTGTATTTATACAGATGTAGCATCAGTGGTGGGATGTCAAAATTTTTACTACCCCACCATGATGTCATCACAGTGTGGGTGGAGCTATGATGTTGTGGGCAGGGCCAAATAAAAATAAAATAAAAATAAGCACACACAGACACACACAAACCCCTCAACCCACCCACCCACCTACCCACCCACAACACAAACCCATAAATAAATAAATAAAATACACCCACCCACCCAAAACACAAATCAACCAGAGCTTTTAAATCAGAGCTTAAAGCTTATTCTGGCTAATCTTTCTCACACTAGGTCAAATGGAAGGAACTACAGAATGAATTCACCACAAGATGGCTTCATTTTGGCACTTTTCAACTTTTCAACAGTTAAAGAATTTAGGTACTAAATCTTTGCCTAACCAGTTCTCTAGGATAATATGCCTTAATGTAAATGTAAAACAGCTGTACCTCCTTAAGGGTTCTCCAACTGGAACAGCAATTGGAACAGCACAGGTGTAGCTTATTGATAAGGTAACTCCAAGACTTTGCTTAAAAACCCCAAGCCAGGCCGCTAGGCCTGCCGGCCTCCAGGCCTTTTTAGGAACTAATAGTACGTCAATATAGGTCAAGGTATTAAATACACACAGACACACCACATCCAAAGATGAGTCACTTACCCTGGGGAGCAGGCTATAGGGAGCTTCAGGCTAGCAGCTTCTCTTCCTCTTCTCGGCTTGGGAGGAGAGCAAGGAGGCCGTGCATAAGCACCAAGCACTGTAGGCGTGCATGCACACCAAGTGCTTGGTGCGCATGCGCAGTGCGGGTACCAGTGAAAAGGTAAGCCCCAAAGGTGGTTCCCCCCATAAGCTGCTGCCGGTTCTCCGGGACACTGGGAAAAGTTACTACCAGTTCTGGCAAACTGGTGGGAACCTGTTACATCCCATCACTGTGTAGCATGTATAAATACAAGACGCTGAACCTGGTGACTGCAAAGTTGGCAGGTTAGCAGTTTGAGACCCGAGTACTACACGATGGAGTGAGCTCCCATCTCTGTCCCAGCTCCTGCAAACCTAGCAGTTCGAAAGCAAGAAATTGCAAGTAGATAAAAAGGTACCACTTCAGTGAGAAGGTAACAGTGTTCCATGCACTCCAGAGTCGAGTCATGCCTGCCACACGTCCACTGAAATGTCTGCAGATGCAGACAGCACTGGATCTTTGGCTATAAACAGATGAGCACTGAACCCTAGAGTTCGATACAATTGGCTTTCTAGCAAGGGTGATCTTTACCTAGCATGTGAATCATGAGTTTTAATGCTTTTCTGTCTCCCTGTTTCTTGTTCTAGAAACATGAGAGTTCATAGCTGCACCAGTCTAAATGCCTTGACTTTGTTTTTTGTTTTTGCTTTCTGATATGCCTGAAACACAGACTAACACGGCTACTATTAAAAAAAATAATACTTCAATTAAGTAGTTTTTGGGTCTGACGAAGTGGACTTGATCTATGAAAACTAACATTAAAATACAGTAGTTAGTCTTTAAAGTGTCACAAGGTTTTTTGTCTTTTTGTTTTCTTTACTCTCTGATATACTTCACTTAAGGCTGTGTCTGTTCGAGCAGTTTAAAGAATAGAAGCCTGAGATCTTGGAGTGGTTCATCTTATGTTTTCCTCTGTATTTTAGGTACATGTACCAAAACTTCAAGAACGGCTAGAGATGCAGTTAGATGTAAGTATTGGCTGCAGTACTGCTCATGACAGATGCCTTGTAATCTTGCTCATATGCCTTTTTCTTCTTCTGTCATATCCAAATCCAGGCGATCATCATGGCAATCAGCCATGAAGACTGTCCTGAGAATATAATGCTGTAGCCTTTCATCTGCCTTCTGTGTCGGAGCATGACCCCTATACTACTGATCCAGTTCTGCAAGTCACTTTCTGGTCCTGAGTCCATTTGGCATCCCAGTTCCTCCTTAGCTCCAGGCCAGGATTGATGAAGCTGCTGCCGTCCATCAAGATGGATTCAAGTGGGATTTAATCCACTTGGGGACCAACACCCTTCCATGTGGACTTCAGCACCCAAGGCCGTTAGTCCTCAGGGTTGTCTAGTTAATTAACTGCTGCCTGGCACTCAACGTTGAGTTGCTGGCAGTATGGTCTACTCTATTACCATAGCAGGACAACCTGGCCAGACAGTAGCTCACATACCTCCAGAAGAAATGTCCATACAATTGGGGTGATTTTTATTTTACAGGCAGGCATGTTTTCTTTTGATCCTACCATACACTTTTAACTGCTCCCCCCACTCAAAATACTTCACAACATTCACAGTAATGTAGTACTCCCACAGAAGCCTGAATTGGCCTTTGTTTTGGAATAATATCTTCTGCTCTTAATGTTTTAAAGGGTTGTGTTTTTCTTTTTTTGTTTAGCATTCTGATGGGACTGCCCCTCCTGAGCTGCAGATTCTAAATGATTGTACTCCGAAACAGGTTAGAAAGATGAAAATATACATGGTTATATATGTGATGCCTAGTTTGACCCTTAGAACAAATCCTGTGTACTGTGGTTTCTTCCAGAGATTGGGCAGTATTAAGAAGAATGAATATAACAATACAGTAAAACCTCAGATAACACTAAAACCTGGTTCCACAAGTCTTGGTGTTATCTGATTTTTAGTGTTATCTGATGCATGTTAAAATCCTATGGGATCCATAGAGATACATTGTAACCACACAGGCTTTAGCGGTTGTTATCTGATGCATCCCATAGGATCTTAATGTTATCCGATGCAATTCTTCCCCCCAGATTGCTTAATGTTATGCGATTTTAGTGTTATTCGATACTAATGTTATCTGAGGTATTACTGTATGCCAAAACCACACACATTTACCGCTGACATTATGCTCACAGTATCATCCTAGTAAAATGTTCTGATGTGGATGAATTAAAAATTGTCATTATAGCAATTCTTCTTAAAAATAACTATGTAACTCTGAAGCTGAACTACTAACAAGTTTATTACAGTGGCCAAAATCCAGTTTTGTAATTACACAAATGAACGAGAAAGAACAGAACTCACAGCTGTCCCCAATTAATTAGTCCCTGTTTAGATTCTTCATTGCACATCATCTGGGAGGGATTTTGTGCAACTAAGAATCCAAGTCATAATTTGCTACTGCACGTTAAACCATTTCTCTTTGACCAGTGTAAGTACTCAACAGGATTTTGGACAATATATTTCCATGCATCTATTTAAGTGGACTGCATTTTGAGAAACCTTATATCAAATAAAAACTGTCACATCATTATGACTTTCGTAGATGAACTTTTTGAAGTGATAGCTGTATTAGTATGTGCAAGCATATCAAAATAAACAAAACAAAATGATAAAAATGTTTTGGCACTTTAAAGACTAACTCATGTATTTTAATGTTATCTTTCATTGATTGAGCAAACTTTGTCTGATGAAGTGTGCATGATCCACAAAACCCAACATTAAAATACAGGAGTTAGTTTTTAAGGTGCCACAATGTTTTTTGTCTTGTTTAACACAGTGGTCTTTTCTGGGGAGGGAACACCTGTAAGCATGTTTAATTGAAGTAAAGTTGGAATGTATTCCCAAATCTCAGGGTCTGGAGATTCTTGTTTGGTTTCAGGAGTACAGTAAAACACCGGATAACACTAAAACTTGGTTCCGCAAGTCTTGGTGTTATCCAATTTTTAGTGTTATCCGATCCATGTTAAAATCCTATGGGATGGATCAGATAACGTTAAAGCTCCATAGAGATACATTGTAACCGCACAGGCTTTAGCGGTTGTTATCCGATCCATCCCATAGGACCTTAACGTTATTTGATCCAATTCTCCTCCCCAGATTACTTAACATTATGCGATTTTAGCCTTATCCGATCCAATTGTTATCCAGTGTTTTACTGTATCTTATTTTTAGCTAGCCAGAGTATTAGTGATACAGTGGAACCTCATACAACAGTCGCCCCTGTATAGCAACGAAATTGCGTAACAGTTAGGTTTGGGGGGGGGGGAATAGTGTCCCGCATAACAATTTTCCCTATGGAAAAAAAATCGTACAATAATTTTTCAATGGGAAAAGCCACATAGCGAAAAAAATTGTTGTATGATACATCCCATAGGGAAAATCACATGCATTGTATAGCAATTGTTTTTTACAACAAGAGCCCCATGGAACAGATTAAAATCATTGTATGAGGTACCACTGTATTTGGAAAAGAAACTACACTTTGTGACATTAATGTCCTCTTTCTCTTCCTGCAGTTAGAGGGCTTGTGCTCATTACTGCATCTCTCTGAGTGTCCAGAGAATGTACTTCTGCATTTCTGTAGTTGGCTGATGACACTTTCACCTGATCTTGGTTACAGTAATGCAGCAGTACTTGCTGAAAAGCTTTTTCTACCTCGGGTATGTATGAAGAATCCAATAAAGAAAGAAATGTTCATTTTTCTCTTAAATGCCATCTTATGGGTGGTAGATGTTTTCTTGTTTTTGAGAGGCAAAAGTCTCCAGGTCCACTACCCTGTTCACAGAACGTGGAAGATTACTTTTGAAAACATAATGTAGTACTTACTGCATAAGGAGAAAACCATGACGAATACATTTCATTTACACATTATTTTTGGACGCATATTTGAAAATTACAAAATTAGTCACAAACTTCTTAAAAAGAGGTCCCTGTCAGAGACACTTTTCAGACATGATAAATGAATATTATTTGAAATAATAACAAAATTGCCTTTTTTGTTTGTTTACAAATTTGACCTGATGTGATGATGTTTTGTCTTTGTTACCTCAGATAGTAACATGTTATTGGTAGTGGAGTAGCCCACAATGCAGCATTACGAAATGCGGCCTTTACTAAAAAGAAACCATCCTTGCTCATTTCGTTTGACTTTCTATTTCAGGGGTCCCCAAACTATGGCCTGTAGCTTTGTGGCCCGGGTGAATTGCTGCCGGGGCTAGATTGCCGTAGTGACCGCCCCCATGAACCATGTAACCGGCCCACGGCCTGAAAAGTTTGGGCACCTCTGTTCTACTTTAACAAGCCCTGAGGATTTCATGAGCATAAGTGCTTGTTTATTTGTGCTCCAGAGCACAAGATGGTAGAGAGCGCTATTCATCTTTCTTCTCCAGATGTGATTCCGTTCAAAATTGTCCCCACCTGCACTTCTGTGTTCAGGGAGAATTTTTTTTTCTTTGTTGCATACCGAAAAACATCTGGGGATGATATCTGGGGGAAAAGAATTAGCAACTCGGACTCTCATTCTTGATTGTTCTTCCTTGGTTCCTGATTGCAGTCTTTTACAACCATTTTCCTGTCTCTTATATAATGGCTAGTTTGACATTAAAGGTCATTGCATTCCCTGTGCTTGTTCCCACTCTGAAGACTTCTTATTATAAATATTCATATTAGTTTTAATTTAAACATTAATGTCAATATCTAGAGAAATAAAGCAACCAATTAATACAAAAGAGTGAGACAGATGAAGTTGGGTTTGGGGAAAAGAGAGATAATGTAGGAAAGAAATTGTGTAGAAATGTGGGGGTTTGGGAACAAATGATGAAACCTTATGGAAGTGATTTAAAATGGATTAAAAGTCAGGATTAAAAGCACATACAAACAAAGGCAGGTGGCCAGATGATGGTGGAAGTAGTTCTTAAAGTGATACTTTCCCCAGGTTATAGTATAGGTAAAGGTTGCCCTTGCTTGAAAGCCAGTCGTATCCGACTTTAGTGTTCAGTGCTCATCTATGTTCATAGCCAAAGAGCCAGTGCTGTCTGCATCTACATATGCTTCCGTGGGCATGTGGCAGGCATGACTAAACACCAGAGTGCATGGAACACTATTTACCTTTCCACCAAAGTGGTACCTATTTATCTACTTACAATTTCTTACTTTCAAACTGCCAGATTGGCAGGATCTAGGACAAAGATGGGAGCTCACTCCATTGTGTAGTACTTGGGTCTTGAACTGCCAATTTTCCAGTCATCAAGTTCAGCGTCTTAACTACTAATCCACTGTAGTCCCTATCAGATTATAGTACAGGCCATTAAAATATATTTGAGTCTACTGGTATATTTTGAGGAAGAGCAGTCACTTAACAAATAAGAAAATATCTTTATTGATTTGGCAATAAATTGCAACAAATTGTACTGAAATGTTAGCATATGGATAGTTTAATAAATGGCAGTCCACAAATCACCTTGACCTAGCACTCTATAATGTCTTACATAGAGTTGATTTAATTATTCCAGATCTAGCGCTTTGAATATTTCAGATTCCTTTTATCATCACTGCAACTAAGTAGGAGCTATATGTGATGGAGTACCATCTGTCATGTAAAGTTATGCCAGTGTAAATTTGGTGGATGTTAGGCATAGCAGCAGGGAATTGCATTCTGCAATTGTGTAATTGGACATGAATTCTTATGACTGTGTAATATGGCAGAAGTACTTCAATGATAGCAGCCTTGCCTCAGTGCTAGAACAATTCCCACAGGCACAACCTTGACTTGCACAAGTATAGTTGTGCAACAGGATTCAGACCACTGTCTAGTAATTCCATTATAATATGGCTTTCCATTATCATAGATTTATGTTTTTCCTTTCAATCATTCTCATGCTTTTAATCTACACCAAGGATTCTCAATTTGAAGCCAGTGGGCCAGATGTGGCCCGTGGCATCATTTCATGTGCCCCCATCACCACCACCACACCAGGAAGTGCCATGTGGTGGAAGAAGGGCAAAATGGCTGTCCGGCCCCTGAAGTGGTCTGAGGGAGTGTGACCCGGCCCTCGGCTTTAAAAGGTTGAGAACTCCTTATCTACATCTCCTTTTGTTTTTTGGCATTACTGAGGCTGTAGATTTATGTCGTCAATTCTGTTTCAGTGTGCAAATGTGTTTGTTGGCAAAGATCAGACAGTCCTATCTCATGTTGTTTCTCTTCCTGACTGTAGGTTCTCTCACTGACTGAACCAGCCTCCTGGCCTCTCACGACCGCCCTGATGATGTTCTGTAGCAAGTATTCTCGTCCAATCTGTTGCACCTTGATTTCTTCAATTGTACAGGCCCCTAGGAAAGGTGAGCTTATGGAGCCTGCCCCTAATAATAAGCAATAGTTGACTGGCCCAAGCCTAGCTTATTTTAGATTGTTGCTAACAGTATTTATTTATTTATTTATTAGTCTTATTTATATGCTGCCCTATTTGCAAAGCGACTCAGCAGTAAAAACACAATGATCCCAATAAAATTTGTCAATAAAATCCAACCCATACATAAAATTTAAAAGATTAAAATTTAAAAAATTAAAAGTAATCAAATAAGCCCGCAGGTTGGGGTGCCCGTATGGCCAGTACCCTATACCTGCCCTGCTAGCATACTTAGGTAATTGACTGTTGCAAGAGTGCAGCCAAAATGAGATCACTCAAGGAGGAAATTGGGGTGCATCAGCAGACCGGTGACCTCTGAGGTACTGAGAAGCACCGAACACTCAGAAAACCAGAAGGGATAATGCAGCAACAAGTAAGTCAAGTGAGGATTTCATAGCCATATCTATCTTGGCCTGGCTTGGGTAGTGTGTGTGTATGTGTACTTTTATGCTTCTCCACCAACATCCTAAGCATCTTCTCCGTGGTGGGTGATGTTGTGACAGCCCACCTCCCCTGCCAGCAATCTGTGAAGCAGCTGGATTTCCTAGACATCAGCCTCCCTTGGCTTATCTGGGGCTTTGGCTTCCCAGGTTCAGTCAACATTATTTCTTATCAGCAGATTCTCAAAACAAAACCAAATGTGTTATGAGTCCTTCACCTGCGTGTCTGCTTTTCTTTTCCAAAGCTTGGCTTCACACTGGCCATCACTCCTTCCGCAGAAGTGACTAGATCACTTGCATGTAGCCTGGAGGTTTCATTGCTGTCATCCATTTTCTCTTACATCGCTCACTTGTTGCTGAATGCAGGGTTTCTTCAGGCTTAGAATAAGCAGATCAACAGAGATAAGATGTGTGTTTTTCTTTGTGTGTTTTATAGACAAATGCATGCCTCCAAGCTTTGTTTCTAGCTCTGAGCTAAACCAGATTGTGGCGGTCTCTGATATTTCTCTGTCATTCACATAAATACTTGTCGTAAACCATACAGTATGTCTGTTGACAAAGCTGGTGTTTGAACAAAAGCTCTAGTTTTGTTGTATTTGGCTTCATTTGCCACAATTAATATTCAGCAATATGTAACATTATACATGATCTTTGATCATATGAAGAGAGTGAATCCCTTCCATCTCATTAAAAATAACTCTTCGGTAATAAGGTAAAGGTTTCCCTTGCTTGAAAGCCAGTCGTATCCGACTCTCGGGTTCAGTGCTCATCTCTGTTTCAAAGCCGAAGAGCCAGCGCTGTCTGCTTCTGCAGATGCTTCCATGGTCATGTGGCAGGCATGACTAGACACCAGAGCGCATGGAATGCTGTTACCTTCCCACCAAAGTGGTCCCTATTTATCTACTTGCAATTTCTTGCTTTTGAACTGCTAGGTTGACAGGAGCTGGGACAAAGACGGGAGCTCATTCCATCCTGCAGTACTCTGGAATCGAACTGCAGACCTTCCGATTCCCAGTCAGCATCTTAGCGACTTGAGCCACTGCAGTCGACCATATTGCCAGGGACTCAACAGCAAGTGTCAGGCAGCGGTTAACTAACCTTTCTGTTTTGTTTTAATGTTCTTTCTGTGAACTTTTAAAGTTTTAAATTAGTATTAGTATTATTATAGGCTTAATTTTTGATTTTAATTTATGTGTAAGATGCCCAGAGTCGGGTTTACCTGATTGGGGCGGAATAATAAATATGAGTAAATAAATAAATAAATATGCATAGGATATTGGGTTGAGATTGTTTGGAATGATAGCATTCTTTTAAGGAAACAAACTTATCGACAATAAAGGGTAACTAAATTGTCCACCCCTAATCTGAGTTTTGGTTAAAGAAATGATTGAGTAAACTTTATCCAGCCTATCTAAATCATTGTCTTTCTAATAACTCCTTCCTTAAACTACATAAAATGCACACCTTGAATCTATCTTTCCTTTTGCAGGCCATGAGCAGATAAAGTTGGTGTGCAAGCTAATTGAGGAGTGCCTAGAACCTGAGTATGTGAGTCTAGTATTCAGGTAAAATACTCCTAATGCAAAAAGAAATTGAATATTGGTACTGCATCAAAGAATATTTGACTTCCAGTCATAGCAATAGCAGTTATATACTGTCCTATAGTACTTAAAGCACTTGCTGGGCAGTTCACAAAGTACAGTAATTAGCATTTTGCTCTTAACAACCTGGATGCTCAACCTTGGAAGGCTAAGTCAACCTTTATCCTTTTGGGATCAAACTCAGACCATGAACTGAGTTTTGATTGCAGTATGACAACTTAGCCACTGTGCCCTGAAAGCAGAATGAGATTAAATTAATCTATAAAATGTGCATATTAAATGTTGATTTATTGATACATGCAAATGTGGTTAGTGCTGTTAACCATTTATAGCTGTTAACATCTTCATTGTGGGGGGGAAATAATCTCTGAATGACTGAAACAAAATCCATTTGTAATTTTGTTCCTCCTCTCCTTTCTTCTGTTTCTCCATCCCCTGATGTTCTTTGCAGTCATATTTTAAAGATGCAGTGGTCTGAAGATCACCTAAAAGTTGTGCATTCTTTGCTGGAAAGACAGGTATCTGTACACATTTAATTCTTCACTGTTGTTTCTTGACAGCATAGTATCTGCCGTGTAAAACATGTCATGGCCAGACTCTCAATTTGGAGTCAAAGAATAGTTAAGGCATTTCAAGTTCTTTCTTGTCTGAGATCACTCAGACAATAAAGGATCATTTGACTTTACTAAATTGGGTTGCATGGGGAAAATTGCTTATGGATTAGGGCAATTCATATTTAGTCTAATACAGGCAGCACCTTTTGTTTTTTCCTCCCCAGATAGAGTTGTCCACTGAGCTCTTCAACATTTTAGTCATAAATCTTTGCCAGATGTCTCGGGAATTTGCGACCTCAATGCAATATGCAAAACTGGTTCTGACTGTGCTGACTAAATACCAAAATAATGTAAGTAATCACAGCTTAGAGTTCTGAAGAGACACAGAAAGTGACAGTTTAAACTGTTGAATACCTTTGCTGATCCATTCTGTCCTGTTTGTGAAATTAATTTGTTTTTAGAAAATACTGTACAGTGGTGCTGCCTTGATTTACTTTAGTAAAGGTAAAGGTTTCCCTTGCTTGAAAGCCAGTCGTATCTGACTGTAGGGTTCAGTGCTCATCTCTGTTTCAAAGCCAAAGAGCCATCTGCTCTTATCTGCTTCTGCAGACATTTCCGTGGTCATGTGGCAGGCATGACTAGACACCGGAGCGTATGGAACACTGTTTACCTTCCCATCCAAGTGGTACCTATTTATCTACTTCCAGTTTCTTGCTTTCAAACTGCTAGGTTGGCTGAGACAAAGAAGGGAGCTCATTCCATCCTGCAGTACTCGGGAATCGAACTTTAGGAGAGCACAAATTATCAACCCTTATGGCTGCATAAGATGTGGGCAGACTTCGGGTGGGGGGAGCCATACCTGTGCACTCAAATTATTTATTTGTTGGTTTGTTTGTATTTATATACCACCTAACAGTGCAAACACTACTCTGGGCAGTTAATAGTATACAGACATAAAAACAGTACAATCAAATATCATAAACAAAGCACCCAAGATCCAAATGGAAACACTCAGATCGAACCAATAGCATGTGATCAATAAGTATCAAACAAAAAATTAAAAAGTATAAAGTGTAGCCGCCCACCCTCCCTAGGGAAGAATATCTCACTGTGATAGATTGAGCTTCCAACAAGCATGGGATTTTTTTTTCTACAACTAGCATAATTCAGCAGGAATTCGCCCCCCTTGAGGTAGTTTTGGGGCAAATTATCCAAATTCTCAGAAGAGTTTCCCTGACAGCCATTAAAGCAGGGGTTTTCAACATTTTCATGCTGTGGGCTGTACCACAGACCCTCAGACAGCTAAGTGGGCCAGACTGGTGGTTCCTCCCCAGTAAACACTGCCGTAAAATGCACCCGCAGTTGTCATAAACCCATTTATGACAGCCGCAGGTGTATTTACAGCTGTCATAAATGCACCCGCTTCCAGTAGCAGCGATGGCAGTGGGCCACATGAAATGGTGCCACAGGCTGGCTCACGGGCAGTAGGTTGCAAACCTATGCATTAAAGCATGGACATGGGTAGAGATAGCTAAGCTCCATGGAAACAGCAAAGCATTAGGGTAGTGGTAGTTTTTTGAGAGGCATCTACAAGTTTTTATACGATTCTATCTGGAGTATTTCCTGCTGAATTCTGGTAGTTGTAGTGATCAAAATCCCATGCTTATATATTAACACTGTGCAGTAAGTTCATCAAAGCGGCTGGTAAAACAGAACTGCCACATACAAGATTGGAGTCTTAAGAAGCTGTGCCAAGACTTGTAATTGCAGACTTTTAAACAAATGATGGTCAAAATCCTACTGAGTTGTTAATGCCAGCCTGAAGTAATTGGTGGAAACCTCATTGCTAACTGCTGCAATAAGTAAGTGTAGGCATTTTCTGTTGTATGCTGAACCTTATGATTCAATGGAAAAGAGCAAATGCTTACACTCATTTTTTAAACAGCATCAATTTCTTAGTGAGGTTTATGCCAATTATGTTATACTGGCAGGCATAATTAATATGATTCTATATGATGAACCTTGCGGGAATACCCATTTTTTTGTGCTCAGTTAATTAGTATATTTTGAATTTACAAAGCTGAAGAAAGGTTATATCTTAGTGTATTTCCCAAAGAGACTTACGCTTAGAAACAATACAACTCTAAATCATCAAATAATGTCTGCTAGATAGAAAAGTATAATTAGGTCCACAGATGTAAGTCTAGATACATGTGTTGCATTTTGCGTACCTAATGTAGACCAGAGATTGGAAATTTGCAGTGATTTAAACATTTTGATTCCTGAGTACTGCATGACAGAGTGAGCTCACGTCTCTGTCCCAGCTCCTGCCAACCTAGCATTCAAAAGCAGAAAATTGCAAGTAGATAAATAGGGACCACTTCAGTGGGAAGGTAAACAGCATTCCATGCACTCTGGTGTCTAGGCATGCCTGCCACATGTCCATAGAATGTCTGCAAACACAGACCACGCTGGTTCTTTGGCTATAAGCAGAGATGAGCACTGAACCCTAGAGTCAGATACGGCTGGCTTTTGAGCAAGGGCGACCTTTACCTTTAAACATTTCTGGATTGCAACTCTGTTTGTCCTTACCATTGTTTCTGCTCGTTACTGCTGATGGGAATTATAGTATATATAAGGAAAGATTATGCATTTTCACTAGCAGACAATAAATAGCTTATATTATTTTTCCATCTTAGATTACATTGGCCCATCAGCAGCGCTTATCTTGTGCTCTGGACTTCAACAACACCATCTTAAAGAAGTCTCTTCAGCTTTCCCTGAAGCGAGTGATGTCCAAATAAACAATACATCAGATGAAAACTTTGGTATTTTACTAATACTGTATAGAGAATTCAAAAACAAAAAACAGCCGTGTTCTTCATGAGATGGAGATGACTGAAAAAACCTTCCAAGACTAAGCAATCAAATAGGGCCTGTTTCTTTTGATTATCAATTCTTGTGCTTGTCTGCTAGATAAACCATTGTCATGGTTCAGACTGGATGTGTACGAGTTGTCTTGGATTGCCAGAATTCAGGATTATATATATATATGGCTTAATTTTCATAAATTATGCCTGTCATTTGTTGAATAGAACCGAAGAGGATACAATGGGGGTGATCATTGTGGTCTGTCTTACCCCATAATACACACCGACTTGAATTCATTATGTGAGTTAAGTTAGAATAGGTAAGGAGCTAAGCAGCATCCATTGGACTTCATGTCTAAGTATAAGTTTAGACTAAAGCAACTTCAAACATTTAGCTAAAAATAACTTATGTTACGGGAAGCATCTGTTTGAAAAATAGTTTAGATAAGTTAAATATGAGAATTTAAGTATTGGGCGGAAGCTACTCTGTGGCTTTTTTGGAAGATATCCCAGTAACTTTTTTCCAAGTTAATCTCAATTTGTGAAGTAATATTTTACTTCACTTTTTGTAAACAGTAGAAGCAATTCATGGCTGATGTTTGAAGCAAAATCACATGTGATGTTAGCAATTACTATGATTTATATAGTACCATACAATGGCCATACACAATATCATAAGCAAAATGAAGACTGTTCTATGACACATAAATATTTTTAGAACTTCCTCTTTGTTCTCCTATAAATTATATTAGCTTCAGCATGAGATGGTAGCTCTCCTATGGTTCTGGAATCTGTTTTTTATATAGAGCTGGATTGGGGAGCAGAGGAAGAAATAAAGAACTGTTCTGAATACAGTTTTGACTGTTTCTTTCACCAAAGTAAAGGAGATAATCTGCGATTAAAGAGTAGTAAATGTCAGCATTCCACTTGGCATAACCAAGTATAAAGCAGCCATTTCCATTTGAATTTTCCAGTTTTTGCTGATCTAAACACAGCAACAGACAAATCTACAAAAGTTCTCATCAAGACTTTTTGTCTACAGAGATAACAGAGACTATAAACTGTTACCTTTAGTTCATGTCAGATCAGTAAACTCCATTTGCCTTGCTGACAGTCTGTCTTCAAGAATGATGACAATGATACCTTGCCTAACTTTTCAAACTTTCCCCCTCTTTCTCATTCCCAAATATTGTGCCTTCTTTACTTTATGAAGAATTCTGGAGAGTTCAAGCTTGCTGTAAGGCTTATATGCCATTTTTTTGTGATCTGTGATGGCATAACTTTTCAAATGGTTAAGACACGGAACTCAATGACTGGAAGCTCGGAGGTCAATTTCCAGGTACTGCAGGATGGGATAAGCTGCTGTCTCTGTCCCAGCTCCTGCCAGCCTAGCAGTTCGAAAGCAAGAAATTACAAGTAGATAAATAGGGACCACTTCAGTGGGAAGGTAAACAGTATTCCATGCACTTTGGTGTTGAGCCATGCGTGCCCCATATCCACAGAAATGTATGGTTTTAGCTGCTTTTTAAAATGTTATTTATTTCATCCACAGTTGATGTCTCCTTTCAAGTTCTACTCTTCCCCTTTAGGAATCTAAATGAAGGCTCAAAACACAACCAGAAGTTGAACTTTTGTTGCTTAATGTAGTAAATCTCACTAGAGTAAGCCCATTGAGGAAGTGGGGATTTCATGAATGGACTTCTCTATAGGTTCTTAGTATCCTAAGCTTCAGAATTTCAGCTATTGGGTTGCTCAACAATTCATTTAATGTTTTCTTATTGCCCAGTAAAGGGAGCATAAAGACATCATCTCTCCCCCCCCTCCCCACACACACACACTTTTACTCACTTTGGTTTTATTTATGAAGAGCTGGTTCTAGTTACATTAAACCTGACACTGGTAGGATATATGAGAGTGGGAGATGAACAGCTTCCTAGCCATGAACCACCAAATATTCATGCCAATACAGTAATACCCCGGATAACGATTGCATCGGATAACGCTAGAATCGGATAACAATGCAAGTTTTTTGGAAAAAACTTGCACCGGATAACGATTCTGGATAATGATTCTTAACGTTATCTGATGCAATGGTCTGCGGGTGTGGGGTGGTTTGGGTAGAACAACCCAATCCACCCCCCCCCACACACACACACAGTGGTCTCTGCGACTGCAGTAGGGTCGGGGAAAAGCACCCACCTTTCCCCCTACCCTACTGCAGTCGCAGAGAACCAATCACATCTCTCTCTTTCCCCCTCCCTGTAGTTTAAATACAGGGAGGGAAAGAAAGACAAAAGCAGTTCTCTCTCTCCCTGTAGTTTAAATACAGGGAGGAAAAAAGATGCGAACCAATCACGTCTCTTTCCCCCTTCCCTGTAGTTTAAATACAGGGAGGGAAAGAGACAAGGAGTCTCTGCGACTGCAGTAGAGTCGGGGGGAAAGGCGTTTTCCCTGACTCTACTGCAGTCGCAGAGACCGCTGCGTGGGGTGGTGGTGGTGGTGGCTTCAAAGGCAGGGAGGTCTCTTTCTTTCCCTGCTTGCCTTTAAAGCGGTTTGTCCCTGAAGTCAGAGCTTTTTTTTTAGCGTTGTTCGATGCATGCACATTACATACTATGCTTGAATTATATTGACATTGAAATGAGTTTATAAAGCATTAATAACACGAATAAGTCATGGATTTGGAGTGTTAAAAAAAGCAAAAGTGTTGCATCTCTATACATCGTGGTCTCCATTTGGAGAAAGAAGTTGGGCAACTTGTTTCAAACATTTTCCCTGTAACTATAGAGTTATGGTTGCTGTTATCATAGCTACTGTGACATAGTTGGCACTTAGGAGCAAAGGTCAGGCTGATGCTCCATTCCTTGGACAGAAGCAAATTGGATTGGCAGTTGAATTGTACAGGTAATGGAAGAGTGGCATAGAAGAACTTATCCTCCAAAGGAGGGGAACGGCTGGTGAGCCGATGCAGCTGCTCCCTCACAGCCTGAGATTGTTACTTCTCTTTGCATAATGAAGGCTGGCTTGAATTTAAAAGGGGAGAAGTGTCACTTAATTGGATGACTTGGCCAACACAGGTTCAATCTAGATATTAGCTCTAACCTTTTCATTTGGCTAGTCTCCTGTTAAAATAATAACCAGTCCAATAGGGACCACTTCAGTGGGAAAGTAACAGCGTTCCATGCACTCCGGTGTCTAGTCATGCCTGCCATATGACCACGGAAACATCTGCAGAAGCAGACAGCACTGGCTCTTCGGCTTTGAAACAGAGATGAGCACTGAACCCTAGAGTTGGATACGACTGGCTTTTGAGCAAGGGAAACCTTTACATTTACCAACACTTATTAGAAGGGAAAGTGATATTTAGGGTAGCCTTTTTAAACTTTTAAAAAATAAATTGCATTCTTGCCTATCCTATCACATTTCAGAAACTGAAATGTGTGATTTGTAAAAAGGGAGCTAATTAAAGCCAGTTTGTCTCTAGTCCCTGACATGCTGGGATTCAAATTCTATGTTTGCATACTCCACAGATTCTACAGAGGAAAGCACTTCAGGTTTGTTGGGCTGTTTGACAATACTTGACCTCAGTGCAAACTGGCTGTTGACATACGTAGGTTCTTCTATCCTTGATTTGGGCTTCTTTGGGCTCGCATATAGTGTGTTAATTTCTTTGACTGAAAGACTTTTGTCAGGATTTATTTCACGTATCTGAAAATTAAAAAGAGAAGGGTATTTGATTTGGAGTTGAGCAGGAATTTGCTTGTTTCTTTGTTTATATAATAAACTTCTTAAATTCAGTCCCATTTCACTCCCAAGGTCTAGCTATATCATAAATCATTGTGAATTAATTGCATTTCCTGTAGTATATGTTCTCCTTCGTGTTGTTTGTGAATGCACACTGATGGGTTCTGCGCTTGCGCGGGAGCCATGTCGGAGCTGGAAAGCTGATTGGATAAATTTGAATGGTTAGTACCACCCACCATCTCCACCCGCCCTTTGCGCCATTTTGCGCTTTCCGCCTCAGTTCTTGTTTTTCCGCTGCTACAGCAGGAGCCTGATCGAGAGCTCTCCCGTTTTTCCCTCGCTACCGAATTGTTCGGTTGTTTATCCGGGATAGCTTTCGGCACCTTCACTTCTGGTTTATCCAGTACCCCCTTTTTTGTTAAAAAAAAAAAGAAGAAGAAGACAGAAATTAGAAGAGCCGCGAAGGGGACCCCCCCCCTTCTAGCCCTTCGCCACCCCACTGTGGATGGCATCGTCGGCGGCCTTCAAAAAGTGCCTTTCGTGTTCGGCCAAGATCCCGAGCACCAACAACCACTCTAAGTGCCTGATCTGCCTGGGCGAGGACCATCCTGTGCACTCGTGCTCAGCCTGTAAGAAATTCTCCAAGGTTGCCCTGAAGAATCGGAGGAACCGACTGCAGGCCCATCTCATGGAGTCCGCCCTAGCACCACAAGGCCCAAGCCGCCCGACGGAGGCCCTCCAAGAGACGTCCTCTTCGGCCCCGCCAGCCACCAAGAAGCTCACCACCGTCGAGCTCTTCAGAAAGAAGAAGAACAAGGAGGAACGGAAGAAGGAGGAGAAGAAAAAACATAAGAAACACTCTTCCTCTCTACCTCCCACACCTCGAGTACGCCGGCCGTCTCCTTCTGCTTCCCCGGCCTCCGCAGTCTTCGTTGCCGCCACCATCACCTCCACGTGCGTCCCAGGCGGAGTCAGAAGGCATCCCGCCGCACCAAGAGACCCCCCCGGCACCAACTCCACGGGGGACATCTCTACTTCCCGACGGGAGAAGTGATGAACGGGGATTGGAGACCGCCGCACAGCCCTTCCTCACCCTGGAGATGCTGTCCCCGCTCTTGGAGGCCATGACGGAGAAAATCACCGACAAGGTACTTGCCACCATTGGACCCCCGCCCGATCCTACATCGCGGGTTACCTCCAAACGGAAGGCCGATCACGCATCCGTGGCCTCCAAACGGCGCCGAGCCCAATCCGTGGCTTCCCAACCGCTGCCGCCACCACCGCCATCTGTATCCGGGGAGGAACCGAGTTCAGCCAGGCCTTACTGGTCTGACTCGGACCCCGAGGCCTCACTGCCACCCCCATCCCTTGCTGGGGTGTCTGGAGGCTCGGACGATTCGTCCGAGGGAGAAGGCGAGGAGGAAGACATGGACGATCTTCCTCCGGTCGATGCCGAAAAGTCCCCGGTGGAACAGATCGGCGCCAAGGAGCGCCTGCAGCCGGAGGATCAGAAATCCTTCACTGCCCTCCTGACCCGCATGGGCCCGATATTGAACATCAGGGCAGAACACCCGCCGGCTCCATTCGTGGACGAGGTGTGTGGATTGGCGAACACCAAGAAGATCCTTCCGGTCCATCTGCCTTTCCTTCCGGCCGTCGCCCATTCGGCCAAGATGGTTTGGAGCAGACCGGTCTCATCCCACGTCGTCTCCAATCGGCTGGATGGGATCTACAAGCTCCTTGGGGAAGAGGGTGAGTTCCTCCATTCGCACCCCACGCCGAATTCGAGGGTAGTCAAGGCCACCCAACACCGCACCGCCGTGCATAGCGTGCCTGTCCCATCCTCGAAGGAGGGAAAGAAACTAGACGCCATCGGAAGGAGGGTCTACGCCGCCTCATCCCTCTCTACCCGCGCGGCTAACTACGAGGCAGCCATGGCAGCCTACAACATCAAGCTGTGGGGCAAGGTGGAAGCCTCCCTGGACAGACTGCCACCCGATCTCCGCGCCGAGTTTGAGACCCTATCCGAGGAAGGGATCCAACTCAGCCAACAACAGCTCTGAACCGCACGCCACATCTGCGACTCAGGGGCTAAGACCGTAGCGGCCGCGATACAGCTGCGTCGCCATGCATGGCTCAGATCGGCCGACTTACATGATGACACGAAGAGGCTCATCGAAGAGCTCCCTTTCGACGGCAAGGGATTGTTCGCCGAAGACACGGACAATGCCCTTAACGAGCTTCACAAGGACATCACAACGTCCAACAGACTTCGGCTTGGCTCGACCAGCGGATACCAACGCAGGTCCTCCTCGGGATACAACCAGGACTACCGCAACCGCCAGTCCTTTCGATCCCAAGGCCAAGCCAAGCAACAATTCTTCAAACCGCGCAGACAATATAACCGCTCGCGCTTCCAGAACCGAAGATCCTCCCTCGCCCCATCCGATGCCGTACATACCGCTCCGGAACTTCCTAGCCACTTGGAACGCAATAACTACCGATCGGTGGGTGCTTCGAATCTTAGACGTTGGCTACGCCATCGAATTCGAGAGATGGCCAACCTTAGGTCACATTCGCACCACCAACCCGTCCCCCCAGCTGCAAGAAGAACTCTCAGCACTTCTACTCAAGGGGGCAATAGAACCGGTCGCCCCAACATCTCTCTGCGACGGATTCTATTCCAGGTATTTCATAATCAGCAAGAAAGACGGAGGGCTCAGACCCATCATGGACCTCCGTCGCCTCAACAAACACATTCGAGTGGCGAAGTTCCGCATGGTCACGCTCCAGACCATTCTCCCTCTCCTGAAGACCGGAGACTGGTTTGCAGTAATCGACCTCAAGGATGCGTATTTCCACATCTCAATACGCCAAGATCACCGCAAATTCCTCAGATTTTGCATCGGGGAAAAAGCCTTCCAGTACACTTGCTTACCATTCGGCCTCTCCACCGCACCGAGAGTCTTCACGAAATGCATGGCACCGGTAGCGGCATACCTACGAACCCGGGGCATCCAGGTATTTCCCTACATAGACGACTGGCTGATAATGGCGCCGTCTGCAGAACAAGCACGGAGGGACGTGCGATTCACCCTCAAAACCATGGAGGACCTCGGTCTTCGGATCAATGTAAAGAAATCACGCCTGGAACCGGCCCAGGAGATGGATTACATCGGGGCGATCCTGGACGCCACGAAGGCAAGAGCATTCGCCCCTCCCCAGCGCCTAGCACACATCGGATCGCTGGTACACCAGTTCCAGAAAAACCGCACGGTGAGTGCCAAATCGGCGCAGAGACTCCTAGGCCTCATGGCCTCCACCACGGCGGTCATACCGTTCGCCAAATTAAAGATGAGCTCACTCCAGTCTTGGTTCCTACACCTCTTCAACCCTGTGTTGGACGATCCGAGCAAACGGCTCATACCAACCCGCGAACTCAAACAGCAACTACAGTGGGGGACCAACCACGAATTCGTGGCCATTGGGAGACCCTTCCTATCTCCCACACCGTCAACCCAGATCTCCACGGATGCGAGCACACTCGGATGGGGAGCATGCTGCGGATCCCTGGAGATAAGCGGCAAGTGGACTCGACAGGAACGAGCACACCACATAAACTTCCTAGAACTACTCGCGATTTGGAAGGCCATGAAAACCTTCCAATCCAGCCTCTGAGGAACGGCGGTTCAGGTCGCCTCGGACAACACCACAGCCCTATCCTATCTCAACCGGCAAGGAGGGACTCACTCACCATCCCTACTCTACCTAGCAGTCCAACTCTGGGAGTGGTGCCTCCAGAACCACATCCTACCAATCGGAGTGCACATCCAAGGGACACTCAACACAACAGCGGACGGCCTCAGCCGCAAGACCTCGGACGTTCACGAATGGGAGCTCAACGCATCGGTCTTCGAGCTCCTGTGCAACAGATGGGGCCGACCACGAGTGGACCTCTTCGCGTCCCAAACCAACGCGAAGTGCAACCTGTTCTGCACGAGAGCCGGAGCGGGACAAGGATCCATGGGGGACGCCTTCATGATCCCCTGGCGTGGAAGTCTCCTCTACGCCTTTCCACCTTTCCCGCTCATCCAGAGGGTCCTAGTCCGCCTTCGCCAGGAGAAGGCCCGAGCCATTCTAATTGCACCAGCGTGGCCCAGGCAACACTGGTACCCACTGCTCAGGGAACTAGCGACGGACTCGATCACCCTCCCAGACGACCCGTCGCTCCTCCACATGGAACGGGGCCAGATGTTCCACGCAGACCTACCGAGTCTCCACCTCACGGCTTGGCTCATAATCCCAGGATAAGCAGGATCCTGGAACAGAGCAGGAAACCCTCCACATCCAAGTCCTACAAGAACAAGATGGAGAGGTTTAACGCATTCCTCAGGGACCGGGACAAGGAACTGACCACAGCCTCCCTAGAGGACCTGATGGACTACCTGCTCCACCTGGCTGAAACCGGCTTGGCACACTCCTCCATATGTGTGCACTTAGCTGCAGTTGTCGCCCATGCTTCACCTCACTCTATCCTCTCTTTGGCCTTCCGAGACCACACCATGAAGAGGTTCCTCAAGGGCCTGAAGAATGTTTTTCCCCCCACACGAATACCCACACCGCAATGGTCACTGTTCACCGTCTTGGAAGCTCTGATGAGGCCGCCCTTCGAGCCGATGGCAACAGCTGAGATCCACTTGCTCTCGTGGAAGACCGCGTTCCTGGTGGCCATCACCTCAGCCCGCAGAGTAGGGGAACTGACAGCCCTCAGGAATGATCCCCCATTCCTCAAGTTTTTCCATGACAGAGTGGTCATGCACCCGGACCTCTCCTTCCTCCCTAAGGTGATCACAGAATTCCACCTATCCCAGGTCATCACCTTACCTGCCTTCTTTCCCAACCCTTCCAGTACCCAGGAAAGAAGCTGGCACTCCTTGGACGTACGAAGAGCACTGCTCTTTTACACACAACGTACCAGAGATTTTAGACAATCTAATAGACTATTTATTGCCTACGGCGGGAGATCCAAAGGCCACGCGCTCTCTGCCCAACGCCTTTCCAAATGGATCTGCGAGACAATCTACTTGGCCTACCGCCTGACATCGAGGGAACCACCACCCCACGTCAGGGCTCACTCCACCAGATCCATGGCCACCTCCACGGCCTTCTTGGAGGGAATCCCCATGGAAGACATCTGCAAAGCCGCAACGTGGTCCAGGCCACTCACCTTTGTCAACCATTACAGACTGGACACCAGAGCCATCCCCGACTCCAGGCTGGGACGCTCGGTCTTGACGCTTCAATGCCATGATGACCTCCTGACCTTTGAGTGTATCCTGAGACCAGACCACATCTCCACCAAGCGGCACATCTCACCACAGCACCAGCTACCCACCATCCAGGTAAGAGAGCTTGCTAGTCACCCATCAGTGTGCATTCACAAACAACACGAAGGAGAAGGACAGGTTGCACTTACCTGTAACTGTCGTTCTTCGAGTATGTTGTTTGTGAATTCACACAACCCACCCGTCCTTCCCCTCTTACTGCTGCAGGGATGAGATGCTTTATCCTCTGTACAGCTTTAATATTAACTGAGGCAGAAAGCACGAAATGGCGCAAAGGGCGGGTGGAGATGGTGGGTGGTACTAACCATTCAAATTTATCCAATCAGCTTTCCAGCTCCGACATGGCTCCCGCGCAAGCGCAGAACCCATCAGTGTGAATTCACAAACAACATACTCGAAGAACGACAGTTACAGGTAAGTGCAACCTGTCCTTAATCTCCCTGGTCGGAATGAATTTCTTGCTCTTCTTACTACCATAATCTTTTTCAGTAAAGACTGGTGCCAGTCTGCAATTTAATGTAGAACAATGGAACTTTGTTTATATTAGGAAACATTAAAGAAAACTGGAGGGATGAGAAATAAAATATTCCTTGCATGAGGTAGAACCTTATCAGATTACAAAATTTTCATTGATAGAGATAACCTAAGAAAGCAATGCTTAATTAAATACATACTGTATGTGTCTGTGCAAATTATTAAAATTCACATAACTAATTTCTCCAAAATTTTGAAGGGAGATTTTACCTGTAATGTTATTACTGTCTGTTTTGGGTTATCATCAAAATTTGAACCATGCGTTGCTATGAAAAAGAGAGTTTCATTTTAGTATTGAAATGCATCTGTCCATGCTATCTCACATGCTCTGTTATATGTTTGACATCTAAAAATAAGTGTATTCCCCCCTCCCCAAATGCTGAGCATTCTGTATCTGGGCATCCTGCATTTGTCCCTGCATTAAATAAAAAAGTTTATTTACTGATTGTTAAAATTGAATGCCAAAAATTGGGCATGCACTCAATTACCAATTCCCTGTTGCGCAGCATAGTAAATAGTACTGGGGTAGGCCCACTGTATCAATTGAAATTTGATGAGTCAACTTCTCTGATTAGTTCCACTGATTAAAATAGACCTGCTCTAACTAGAACTTACTGTGTTAAAGTAAATCACAACTAGAGTAGGCCCACTTGAATCAATGGAACTGATGGAAGAGGTGACTCACCAAATCCCCAATGATTCTGTAAACTTACTAAAAAAAAACCTTACTCTAGTGTGACTTACTACACTAAGTAACACAATTTTTTGCCATTATGTTGGCTTTCTTTTGGTTTTGAAAATGTTAGATGAGGCTAGGAAAAGCTAAAGTATATGGACCTGATCCTGAGATGGTCACATGAGATACATTGTAGAACAGCAATAGTGGTCTGAGATGGGATGGATAAGTGCAGCTGCTCATGTTTCTGCAAGACAAGCGTCCTTATATCTGCTGTGCCATGAAGGCTGAGATGCTTTTGGATGTTTCCCATCCAGAATTGTACCAGAGTGTGTTACAGTATTTGCATCCAGTGTGAACATGTGGTTGTCCACTAAGAAGATTGGGAGGTGAAGTCCACTCCTGTGTGCTGGTCTCCCTTTTAGTTCATTTCAAAGGATTACTTAAAGGGTAGGGACTGCAGTGGCTTAGTGGTTAAGATGCTAAACTTGATAACCGGAAGGACAGCAGGTCAGCAGTTTGAGACCTGAGTGCTGCACAAAGGAGTGAAAGCAAAAAAATGCAAGAAGATTAATAGGTACCACTTGGCTGGGAAGGTAAACAGTGCATTCCAGTGTCTAATCATGCCTTCCACATGACCACAGAAACATCTGCAGACACAGACAACACTAACTCTTTGGCTATAAATGGAAATGAGCACCGAACCTGAGATTCAGATACCCTTGGCTTTCAAGCAAGGGTGACCTTTACCTAATAGTTTATAACAGATAAGATATAGGGGTGATTGTTAATCCATTTAATGTCCATTTCCTTGGAAAGATTTTATGGAGAAGGAGATTTAGCAAAAATGAGGCATTTCTTGTTTTGCCTCTACTATCTACCTACACACTCTTTCACTGAGAAACTTCATAGGTTACTTAAATCTCACACAGCCCTGATGATGATTAAAGTACAGTATAGAAAATAACAACAATCAGACCAACCTGTTCTTATCCAAGCACTGAGCACAGAATTACAAATAAAACAAAAGATGCTCAAACATACCTCTTTTTTTCCTCTTGATGAGCAGTGTGACAACCAATATGAGGGTGGCAATAGTTGTTATGCCAACCACAGTGGAACCCAGAACCAAGATAAGATGATAAATTCTGAAACAACCCACAATACATTAATTAAACTTGGTCTTACGCTAACAGGTATCTGATACATTTAGTAAGATACCTTTTGTACCTGCAGTACATAATTAAGCTTTATCTTGATTCCAGAGGGTGCTAGAAGCATGCAATTTGTTTGAGAAAGAAGAGCAGTACAGCCATTATGTTAGATGGGTAAGACTGTGGCACTTTCAGGGCATAAAACAGTGACATTGGAATCATTAGTCTTTTGTGAGTGAAAACCAATTCTAAAGTTGCATTTTTGCTTGGATAATTTTAACTAATGTGAGGGAACAGCTCCTACAATAAACACAAATGCCCAATCCTGATTCTCTTAGATTATAAATGCAAGGTTGCAGTTTCCTGAGGGGCAACTGTGCTACAGGCATAGAGCTCATTATTTGGGTTGCTTTTGGTGCGATTCAGTTGCCCCATCTTCAGTAATATCAATCGACCCTGCCTCTCTTGCAAGTTGCCCAGCTCCTTTCTGGGACTACCAGGTCTGCAGTATTTGGTGCAATTGAGAGTGTTCTTGATGATTCTGTTTTACAGTCCATGGGCTTGATTACTCTGCTCACAAAAGGAGCTGTAGGCAGTGTTCTCTGTGGTGACAATCCTGTGACATGTGCAATGGGCTGTGATTAAAAGTGACAATGGAGAAAGCCCCTCTACTATTTGCATCGTCTCTACCATTAAAAAATAATTCCCAAATTGACAAAGCACAATTCTAGAGGATTTTGGGAGGTTCCCTTTGTTACTTTCATTGATTCTGATGCAACTGCTGACTCATTGAGAGGACTTTTTTTAAAAGGAGGGGGAAGTCCACTTGGCCAGCAGGAGGTAAAAATGGGGGAGGGGTGAAGAAGAGGGTGTCAAAAGGGGGAAGAGACTGCAGTGCTGTCTGGACCTTTCACATGGGAGAAGAAATGCCTCCTGTGTGAATAAAAGGCTCGCTCAAGTGCGAGATAAAATAGATTGCACCAAAGATAAGAACCTTTTAAGCATGAACCTGATTGCTCCCACTTTCCCTGTCTAGACGGAACCTAATTATTCTCTTTCAGAAACAAGAAAAGCAAAAGTTTCTCCACCTTGTGACTAACGACCTCAGTGTGAGCTTTTCAGTTTTACCATCCACTTCTTCAAACACAAATACAACATCAGCATACCTTTTGTCATCTTCCCTGTTCGTTGTCACAATGCCATTGTTTTGCTGTCCTGAAAATAAAATTATATCATAAAGGAGAATTAGACTCTTTCCTTTGTCATTCATTGCATAGGTTTCTGGATTTAGCTATCTTCACTATGTTCCTTTTTTTTACTTGCAATACTGTAAATTACATTAACAACATTGGTCTGACAACAGACAGTTTGAACGCTCTGTACTTTCCTCATTTTATGAAATATAACTACTGTATTCTGTTACTTCAGTACCTTCCTGCTCCTTGGTGGCACTTTCCAAAATGTTCTTGGAAAGCTCACATTGGGGTGTACCTACATCTAGAGAAGGATAAATCAAGCTCTCATGGTGCTTCATGTAACTTGAGGCGAGAGAGAGGGGGGCAGGTTGCATGCAAAAGTGAAACATCTCTTTTGAATGGCCCCAGGTATAAACTGGACAGTTCTAACATTTATTTGTACACTGAAGAAAGTAAGTTAATCTTTTATTAGGGTCCCAGTATTTCATTCTGTCTAGTAATATCTGTATGAAACATTTGTTCCTAACATGCACATTCTCCTCATTTTTCTTTCTCCAAACATGCTTAGCCATATTAGTTTTTCAGTATGTATAGATTCATTCTAAATCCCTCTGATAAGCCCCTTTGTGTGTGGAAGACATCCACCCAACTACCCATAAGTGCTCACCTTCTTGTATGTCTTGATCTTTTTCTACTGGAGGCTGGACAATGTCAGGGCTATGCTGATTTTGAACTATCACTGTGGCTTTTCTTAAAGGGACAATATGCAGATCCTCAAGGATCCCAATCCAGTAAGTCCCTGCATCTTCTGTTTGAAGAGCTGGTATGTAAAAATAAAGACAGCCATTTCCTGAGATCCTTAGTGAAACTCTTTGCTCAGGGTCAGTAGTGAGATACCTCCATCTTGATCTTGAGAGGCTGAAAGGCTCCTTGGGGTCACATTCTTTCAGGAGATCTCCTTTGCACCAGACTTTTTCTGCTTGTATGTATTGATGGGAACAAAATCCTTCTATGCTGAGGGACTCTCCTTGCACTTTAGTCAAACGCTGCAGTATCCTTTCTGGCTCAGGAAGTCTTTCAAAGAAAGAAATTACAGGTGTTGGAGGAAAGAGGGTCTTACTAGCCATTGTAGGAGATGCTGGAGATGGGAAAGTGTTGCATGGCACATAAAGGCCTAGGAAAACACAGCAGTCAATTACAGGTACTTATAATATTAAGGCACCTCAGAAAACAAAACAAAATAGAACAAAATAAAAAACACAGTAGCACTTTAAAGACTAACTGATATATTTTTATTGTTAGCTTTCGTGGATCAAGTCCACTTCATCAGACAAGGAATGAAACTTACAGGCATGTTCTTTATATACCAAATTCAGGGGGTGGACGGGAGAAGGGTTGGTGTCAAGCAAGATGACAGACAAGCAAGCACAAGAATGCAGTATCACCCAGCCGTTAGCAACAGTAGATTATTCAGATAAACTCTAAAAGACTCCCTTTCAATCTCAAGGTTGCTGAGTAAGCCCACTATGGTATCTGATCAATTTGTGACCTGCATGTGTGTGTGTGTGTGTGGGGGGGGGGGACACGCCTGTACCTGGTTTCTTTCTGTTTTACTAAAGAGAATTGGCAGGAAATAATATTAAGTAACATTGACCTTTATAGTGATGATGTCAAAGCATTGATCTACCTATCCTCAGAATAATACACTAGCCCTTGGATGTTTGCCACCTAGTGGGATATAGTAGGCAGGAAAATCCCAGAAAGTTTGAAATTATTAATTTGTACTCAAGTGGTTAAGATGAATTTAAAGACTGGAAGGTCGGAGTTCAGGGCCATAGCCAGGATTCTAGATTGTGTGTGTGATTTTTTTTTCAGGAGGGGCAAACAAAATTTCAGAAGGGGCAACAATGTCACACTCAGATATATAACATTGGCACCACATGGTGGGTGGGTGGGGACAGGCTGTTAGCTCAGGAGGGTTTTCACATACCCCTGCTCCCCCCCCCCCCGGCTATGGCCCTGTTGGAGTTTGATACCCAAGTACAGTACTGCATGATGGAGTGAGCTCCTGTCTCTGTCCCAGCTCCTGCTAACCTTGCAGTTTGAAAGCAAGAAATTACAACTAAATAAATAGGTATCACTTTGGTGGGAAGGTTAACAGTGTTCTGTGCATGTCGATGTCTAGGCATGCCTGCCACATGTCCATGGGAACATCTGCAGATGCAGGCAGCATTGGCTCTTTGGCTATAAACAGAGATGAGCACTGAACCCTAGAGTTGGATATGACTGGCTTTCAAGTAAGGATGACCTTTACCTTATTTTTAAGATGTTTCTTGTTTGAAAAAATATAAAAGTGAATGCACAAGACGAAGCAATGTTGTACTGTATTATGTTGCACCATGGTATAGATGGGCTTATTGTATGTTGAGTTAATATGGGCCCACTCAGTCTGGCTTAGATGCTGAGATTTCTGCCAAATTGGAAAGGAGAGTCTTTGGTCTATCTAGCAATCCCATCCCTAGACCTAATGGGTAATGGGAGAGGTTTTAGCCTTACAATCCCTACATGCTGAAACATGGGCTAGTGTATGTATTTGTGGTCCCTTTTGCCCCCACGACTTAGCACTTCATAAAGCCTTCAGAGCAAAATAAAAAAGTTGGACTTTCTTCAACTGTTCTGGCAGTATTGCCCAGAGTCTGGTTACTTTATTGGCAAAAAGCTATGGACATATCAATGCTATGGGTTAACATACTTTAACAATCATTTCTCTGGGAGCTCAGGTGACTGTTCTTCTCTTTTGGTAGAGAGAGAGAATGAGAATTTCAAACACATAATTATCAGCAGCCTCAAGAATCTACAGTTCCCAGGATTCTTTGAGGACAAGTCAAGACAAACTGGTTTGATCAAAACCAATGGATTAGAGCTACACTACATTTTGCTTCATACTAAAGTAAAATTATTTGGATTACAACTTCATTGTGTACCCAGTACGGGGTACTGAACAGAAGGATGGACTAAGGCTCAGGAGACCTGAGTCTGAATCCCCAATTAGTATGAATGCTCAATTATCTTATAAACCCTGTTAGGGTTGCTATAGATTGGATATGACTTAAAAGTACATAATATTGACACGCAACTAAAATATACCTATACAGTACTCTGATTTCTTATTGAACCCTGTGTTACAAAATTACAGTGCTATCCATCGCTAAATCAGTAATGAAAGTAGCACTAGCAATATTTAGATGCGTGTCCAGGGAAAGATGACATTTAGTTTTAGGCATGTATAGAGAATGGGATTTGTCTGAAAATTCCAGTTTCCTGAAACAAGCAAAACAGCAAAATCAAACCAAAACCAAACAATTAAACAAAAATCAATTTTAAACCATATAGCTCAAAGCTTTGTATACACTATGGATAGAACCAAACGGATACAGGACAGATTGAGGCTGAAGGTATACCAAGTTATGTAGGCAGTATACTTTGACAGATCAAGATATTTTGCTGTCTGAAGTGATGGACAAGATAACTGCCCCTTTCCTTTCACAGACAATGGCCAATCTTGCTTCAGCATTGGTGATGGGACAATATCCTTTAGTGTACTTGAAGGCTGCAGACTAACCTGGGGTGAAGGGTGGGCTGTGTACAACAGTGGTCTCCTCTCCAATATCTTGCTGCCATATCCAAGTATTTGCTACCTATGGTGATTTGATTTGATTTGATTTATTCGATTTATATGCTGCCCTACTTGGTGAAACCAACTCAGTATGGAGATACAGTAGTCAGTATGGTGACTATCTCCCTCATAGCAAGATCAATTGAAAATAAGTAAACACACAATAGTATTTTTGTTTTGTTTTTTGATGGTCAGAGATGTCAAGATCTACATCATTTTTCATTAGAAACTGTAAACAAGAAATTTCCCCTCACTTTGGAAGTCAAGGAATAGATAGACAATTGGTCATTCTACTGCCAACCTCTGCCATAGCAAGAATAGATAAAACAGTAGAAGCTTAAGATCCAGCCATGGACAAGACATTTAGGTGTGTGTGTGTCATATCAGTGTCATATCAGTTCACAAGTAATTTTGGTACCTGAAAGCCATCTTGGACTGCGGTGGCTCAAGTGGTTAAGACACTGACTGGAAAGCACCAGGTCAACAGCTCAATACCCAAGTACTGCATGACTGAATGAGCTCCTGTCTCTGTCCCAGCTCCTGCTAACCTAGCAGTTTGAAAGCAAGAAATTGCAAGTAGATAAATAGGGACCACTTCGGTGGGAAGGTAAACAGCATTCTGTGCACTCCGGTGTGTCTAGGCATGCCTGCCACATGCCCATGGAAACGTTTGCAGATGCAGACAGTGCTGGCTCTTCGGCTATACACAGAGATGATCACTAAACCTTAGAGTCAGATACTACTGGCTTTCGAGCAAGGGTAACCTTTACCTTTTACCTAAGCCATCTTGAGTCCCTTTAAAGGGAGAAGAGATGCAGTAGAAAACAAAACAAAACATTGCAAATATTACTGTCCATTTCTTGGCAGTAAAATTACAATGATAATACATTAACAGCCAACAGTTTTCTGCCTTTTAATGAAACCACAGAACTACTGTCTTAAGCAGCTGCCTTCTTTGTCTATTGGAAGGAAGCTGTGAATTCTGAGCAATCCTCTGTATTAGTATTGCTTAGTAGAAATGTGTAGGTTTGCTCAATAAATAATACGAGCCAAATTTTATTAAAGAAATATGAAATGGAAGGACAGTTGTGGAAATGGTTTTCCCCCCTCCATTGGCTGTTGTGCTAGATAATGTGATAGAAGAAATTAGGCACATGAAGAATCATACAAAGTACATCTTGCAGCTGAGAGTAGAGGCAGAGGAGAATTTTTTCTGCACTTGCTTTTGTGTGCATGAGTCTTCCCAACATGATTCTAGCCAAGGAAACTTGCTCTTGTCTCTCCAGGGCAAAGGAAAAAAATTACTAGAAGCACAAGTCAGCACTCCTGCTGATCAGGGCTTCTGGGAATTGGAGTCCAAGAACATCTGGTTGGCCATCCCTGTTCTATAGGACTATTATGAAAACATATAGTTCTTTCCCATACCTGTTAGTATTAATGTTGTCAGCAGCAGACTCAAGAACTTCTCCATCTTGTAACTGTGCATAATTAAGACAGCAAAACAGTGCATGGGTCAGCTGCCCTTTTGCAGGAAGGAAGCCAATTCCCTTTGTCATTGTCTATCACTTACTGCTGTAGATCAGCAGTGCTGGTTTTGACATGTGGGTGTGTTTCATATTAATGTTGACAAATTGCCCCACTTGAATAGACAAAATATTGGGCTGCATGTTGACTGATAAGGCCAGTTCTTCCACTTGCAGCATCCCATCCTAATATGATCTGACTGTTGGATGGCTGTGTGTGAATCCATGTGTACAAATAAAAGTGTGTATATTATATATACCTGTATGCATGCACAGATGGTGTTTGGATATAAGATTTATTTATTTATTTATTATTCATATTTCTCCACCGCCCTTCTCACCGAAGTGACTCAGGGCGGATTGCAAGTAATAAAACAAACAAACAAACATGACAATAAAACACAAACACTACCTAAAAACCTCAAAACTGTTAAAATTAAATTTAAAATTAAAATCTAAAAAAGATTAAAAGCACACCAAATGCTACATTTTACTAATTAAAAAAATAGAGGGAGAGAGGGGCTCAGATCATCCATCGAGCTGGGGTCATTATACCTCCCGCACCCCATACCTGACCTGCCAGCCATGTTTTTAGTTTCTTCCTAAAGGGCAGCAGCAGAGGCGTAGCTACCGCCGTATCCGCCGTATCAATTATACGGGGCCCCCGGGCTACGGGGGCCCCCAACGGCAAAAAGAAAGAAAAAAAAGAAAAGAAAAAAGAGCAAAAATTTACTCCGCATGTGCACTTTATTGGAGCCATTTTTGGCTCCAATTTTAAAAAAATAAAATTTCGGAGTCGGAGCCGCAGCTTCTCAGAGCGGCTCCGATGGTGGCCCTCAGAGGAGGGCACCTCCCCTGGGGCCGCCCAGCTCCCACGGGCAGGTTGAGGCCTGCCCGGGCTGTCCGCTGCTGCCGAACCCCCATGGCCTGGGGATGCCTGGCAGAGTGCGCCACCGCCTCCTCCGGGTCCGGCGGTGGTGACGGCGGCGGCGACAGTTGTGCCTGCCTGCCTGCCTGCCTGCCTGCCACCGCCCCCGCCAGGCTGACGTCTGAGACTTGCAGGAGCGCGCTGTGGAGGGCGCACGCGCGGGGGGCGCGCGGGGCAAGCGGCTCCGGAAGAGGAGGAGGAGGAGGCTGCAGTCGGGGGCAGTGCACCTTGCCATGCGGCCCCAGGAGGGTAAGTGAGGGTTTTGTGTTTCGGGTGGGTGGGTGGTTTATGTGTGTGTTGGGTGGGTGGGTGGATTTTTATTATTTTTTTGTTTTATTTCTTTATTTATTTTAATTATTAAAGTTATTTATGGGTTTGTGTTGTGGTTGTTTGGGTGGGTGGGTGGGTGGGTTGAGGTGTGTGTGTGTTTGTTTGTTTGTTTTAATTCTATTCTATTTTATTTATTTATTTATTTATTTATATTTTTGGCCCCGCCCACGACGTCATGATGTCATGACGTTGGCTCCCCCCACGACGTCATGATGTCATGACGTTAGCTCCGCCCCGCATATAAAGGGCCCCCAAACAATTTTTATACGGGGCCCCGCCAAGGTAAGCTACGCTTCTGGGCAGCAGCTCTGTCTGGAGAGGTAGCTCTGTTGGCAGGAGGTTCCATAGGGTCGGAGCAGACACAAAGAAGGCCCTCCTTCTAGTGCCAGAGAGATGCACCTCTCTGGCCGATGGAACAACTAGAGAGCCTCTCCGGTCTGCTCTGATGGGACAGACAAATGTTCTTGGGATGAGGTGGTCTCTTAAGTATCCTGGCCCACTACCATGTAGGGCTTTAAAGGTAATAACCAACACCTTGAATTGCACCTGGAGATATACTAGCAACCAGTGCAGTTCCCGAAGCAGCGGTGAGGCATGTGCATACCGCCCGCACCCCATCTCCACCCGGGCAGACACATTCTGGACCAGTTGAAGCCTCTGAATGGTCATCAAGGGCAGTCCCATGTAGAGCGCATTTAGTAATCAAGTCTGGAGGTAACCAGAGCGTGGGTGATCATGAGCAAGGATCTGTAGCAAGAGAGTTTGTCATTTAGGATAAGGTGAGGCAAATCTCACACTTTGATCTACTTTGTTTCAATAAGGATCCTACGACCTGCCAACAATAATTCAGTGAATAAAACAGACACTTAGAGAATTCTGAATGCAATTTTTAAAAGTATTAATATTGAGCAGAGCTCACAGTATTTCCACAAAAAATTACTCTTGAATACAATTTCAATAGTATAATTTAGGAATAAATTAGTTGTTTGTAGTTGCCATTTATGAAACAGTAAGGAGACTGCAGGTTCTCTACCCAATTACTGCAGGTTCTGATCTACCTTATGCCTATCACTGGTTTAAAGATACAGTACCTGTATTCTTTTCCACAGGACAGTAGCCATCCTATTAAGAACAGGTAATTTGATTATGGTACCTAGTGTCATGGAATGGATGGAGTGATGGATTAGGATTCTGGTGACCAGGGAAATTCACTGGAGAAGTAGAATTGGAATGTCTTAAACATTTCACTTACCGTGAAAACCCTATTAGAGTTGTTATAAGTCAGTTCTGACTTGATAGCATATAACTAACTACTAACTTGATGATGTTCCCAAAAGTTCAGAGTAGGGTTAGTAATTACCTGTATTGTCTTTCTATAGGTTTTAAAAGATTATCAATCAGTGTAAGAAGCTGGAATGTTGGTAATTATGCCAACTGCTGAAGTTTTCTTATCAATACAGCTACAATGGGTTTTAAAGCAGTCTTATTGATGGGCATTATAAATCCCTAGAAATTGGCAAACTTATTCTTTTTGAGTATATATCCATGGCCACTGCCCATATTAGTAGTAAAAGAAAATGTTAAGTGTGAAGAAAGAGGAAGTCAACTTTTATCTCTAGAGAAAGTAAACAGGCTTTCCTACCAAAACTTGTGATGGCTAGGAGTCAGAAATTAGAAATGATACTGAAAAGAAAGGAGGAAGGATAAACCACAACAAAAGTCAGGAGCTGAGTTGCTGCATTTTTGTTGCATGTTAATTGTACAACTAGAAAATGGGTCTTTGTCATCTGAAATGAGTTTACAGCAATCTTAACATCCAGTTAACTCTGGGCTTATCTTCACCATTTGAAAGGAGTGGGCTGGTCAAGCTAAATAGAATTGCTAGGAAGTCCAGTATGCTATTCTGTGTGACTTCACAGCCAAATGGCATACAGACCTCAAGCAACCCTATTTAGTCTACATTAGCCTTTGTCGATATCATGAGGTGGCTTATAGCCATTTTAGAATACCAGCAAATTAATCAGTTCCTCAGGTCTGTAGAGAGGCTAAAGAAGTGAATTTTTAAAAAGTGTGTATTAGTGCAAGGAAGGTCAGCAAATTGGCAGTTCAAAACCTGAGTACTGGATGACAGAATGAGTGCCCATCTCTGTCCCAGCTCCTGCCTACCTAGCAATCTGAAAGCAAGAAATTTTCAGTAGGAAAAAGATCTTGAGGTCATGAAAGGAACCTCATTCGGGCATCCCCTTAGCGGAGTTCCTCCAGCACAAATCATTTCAACCCAGAAAGCACCTTTGTGTGTTTCTGACATGGAAAGTTTGTTGCACCACTTTAAAAAATCTAAAAGATAAATGGTAAACTCCCCTCTGGGAAGTTTTGTTTGCTTTTTAAAAAAACATCTGGTCACAAGCCTGCCCTCCTCCTGGCGATAACAATAAGAACAAAAGTGAAAACATTTTGTACTCCAGAGTTCTACTACATATATGGTTGAGACTCAGTCTCAGAATAGAGACTGCAAATCTAAGTAGTCATGGAGCATGCAACATTTAGGATTATACCTAGCATTCAGGGACAAAGAAACAAAGCCCTTCTTGTTTGACTAGCTGGTAAAATCTGGCTTTGCAAATTAAATCAGAGCAGTCCTTGCATATGGGGCAGAATGCAGGATAAAGAGAGCCAGTCCTTCTCATCCCTCTTGTTGGAGTCACTTCCATGCAGCACTTTGTGAATTCTTACTGTTCTTTCAATTTCTTCTACTATATTCATTTATGCCAACCATCTCCTCTGTACTGGAAACAAGAATAGAAGTGAGAGTCATAAAATAATACAAAACAAGAAAACAAAACCTACAGCCGCTACTGCCACATGAGGGTATTTTCTAGGTTTAACACTATACCTCAGTAGACTGGCCATTGAAATGTGGTGTTGGAGGAGAGTTTTGAGAGTACCCTGGACAGCAGGGGGAACAAATAGGTCAATCCTAGAAGATATCAACCCTGACTGCTCTTTGGAAGGTCAAATAGTGAAGATGAAGCTAAAGTACTTTGGACATCAAATGAGAAGAGAAGATTCACTTGAAAAAGCCTTGATGCTGGGAAAGGTGGAGAGCAAAAGAAAAAGGGGTGGCCAAAAATGAGATGGCTAGATAGTATTGTAGATGCAATGGGCACAGAGCTGGGTGGGCATAGGAGAATGGTGGAGGACAGGGGTGCCTGGAGGGCAATGGTCCATAGGGTCACAAAGGGTCGGAATCAACTGTGTGACTGAACAACAACAAGAGTGGTGGGATAGGGCTTTTAAAATGGTTTTCTAAGTTATGGGTTTGGAGAAGAAGTTGGAAGACATAACACTGTACAGTATTCTAAACGTGTATGAATAAAATATAACATTATTTGAAAAATGTCATTTGTAAGCCTATCACATAACTTTAAATTCCTGATTTGCTATTTAAATATTTGAGATAACAATGCCAGGAAAGCATTGGAAAGCACAACAAAAGGTGTTTGTTTGTTTGTTTAGTGATTTTATACCCTGTCCATCTGGTAGGACACCACTCTGGGTAGCTTACAAAGTACTAAACCACGTAAGCCACAACAAAAATATCAAATATTTCCCTCAGAAATCATGCCACACCAATCAAAACAAATACATTATATGCATTTTCATTTTTATGTTAGATTTACTGACTGTATATGCTTATGTTGTATTGATTTGATATTGTAATATATGATGCCCGTGTTATGTTAGCCGCTCTGAGTTGCTTTGGCAAGTAGAGCGGCATATAAGTCTAAATATAATAATAATAATTTAAAAGGGGAAAAATACAGAATTGATGAATTAAGAGGGGAAGGCTTGGTGGGACAGAAATGTTTTTACTAATTTACAGAATGCCAGCAACATTGGTGCTGATTTCTATTGGCAATCCAGTCCACAGATTGGGGGCTGAGAACGTTCTAGTCTAGTCAATGACTTTCTCACCTCTATTGCAGTTATCACATGAAGTCTTAGCATTTGGGATGAACAGGTATAATTCTTGAGGGAGAAGCACTCCCTTGGATAATATGGTCCCAAACTGTTAAGGGCTTTATTGATGATTACAACATTTTGAATCTGGCATAGAATGCTGCGGATAGCCAAAGCAAGCTAGTTAAGACTGGACTGATATAGTTGAATTGGCCAATACCAACAATCAGCTAGGCACCAGCATTTTGCACCTGCTGAAGCTTCTGTACCAATTCTTGTAATATAATGTAATGAATCACCTGGCTGTGAGTGGAAAGAGCTGATGTTCAGTTGGTCCTCTGCTCTCGTCCATTGTTGTTTTGCTCTTCTTGCTCCTGGCAATAAGTAAGATGGCTACAGCAACTAAGAATTTGAAACCCAGGAATCCAGCCACGAGAATATGGACCTTGAATTCAGGATCCGACAAGTTGCTTTAAGAAAACACAAACACAATATTCAATGGAGCGGTGATTTGGTATGAAAATATTTATTATAATAAATTGGGGGTGAAGAGAGAATTTTCAGCTGAAACCCTCATGATAATCACTAGTTTGCTTAACATGGCTGCTGTTCTTTTCACAGTGTCCATAGATGAATGAGTTGAAGTAACTTGCTATAGATGTTTGATTCCACACAGTGTCTTCAGGAGAAGAGAGCATGTATCTTATTTTATAACTCAATATTGGAAACTACATCCAAGCTCAAGACCAGGAGTTCTCATCCTTTTTAAGCTGAGGGCCAGGTCACGCTCCCTCAGACAGCTTCAGGGGCTGGACAGCCATTTTGCCCTTCCTCCACCACATGGCACTTCCTGGTGTGGTGTAGGTGGTGGTGAGGCCACATGAAATGGTGCCATGGGCCGCATCCGGGCTGTAGGCTGCAAGTTGAGAATCCCTGCTCAAGACGGTTTAAGAAATGGATGGGTGAAGTGCAGCTCTCTGGAAGTTTTTTTTCTACAAATGCTCATAGCATTCTTCACAACTGACTAGGATGGCTAGGGCTAAATGGAATCCAAGAACGTCTTAAGGCCATCCTTGACTTCCCTGGCATACAATAAAGAATAAGAAGGAGACAGAGAGAGAAAGTGCTTCGCTGAGCAGGTGCTAACAGTTCATGGGAAATGTCAGACTGAGTGGGTATGTAGTTTACTTGGTTGAAATCTTCCCCACTATGTTACATTTATTATATTAACATTTTAGTAATTACTTCTAAATTTCAAGCTATGTATATAAATTCCACGTGCCTTTCTTTACCTAGTTAATGGACAATATAGTGGGTAAGATGAAGCTACTGAGAATCAGGTGCTGAATTCAGGGTTACCATGTCTTTGATTGATTCATTCTCATCAAGGAGCAATTATGTTGCTTGGGATACTACTTGATCCTATTTTATTGCTGGTGTATCTGATGACTACATTAATAATGTTTTTCCCTGGCCCCCAAATTGGCTACCTCTTTCCTTTCTACTCAAAAGTGAGTGAAAGTAGAGGTGTAACAACTTTGTTGAGGCTAAGCTTGTCTAAGTATGATTGGTAGTTGATTATGGAAGATTCTTTGGGAACTCCAAGCTCCCTGTGGGATGTGATTGGAATGCAGGGCTTAGTGCAGGGGTGCCCAAAATTTTCAGGCCACTGGCCAGTCGTGTGGTTCAGGGGTGCCCAAACTACAGCCTGCGGGCTGGATCTGGCCCACAATACCAATTCATCCAGCCCGCACCACCCTTGTTGCTCCCAGAAGCGGAAGTAAAATGCGCCTGTACAGGTGCATTTTACTTCTGCTTCTGGGAGTGACTAGGGTGGCACGGGACAGATGAATTGGCTTTGGGGCCTGGATCTGGCCCCCAGGCTGTAGTTTGGGCACCCCTGGCTTAGTTTCTCTGCACTATTTGGAGAAGGAAAGCTAAGGTTTGAAGAAATGAGGTATTTTCTCCGTCCTCCACAGTTCATTGTGTTTTGAAAATGTTTCTCCTGTTAAAATTGTATTTGTTTAACATTGATTTGGCAAGGATAAAATAGTCTTCATTTCCAAGAGTTTGCATTCCACATGGTAGCTTAATAGAGAATGGAAAATCATCCTATTTTTGAGACTTAAAAAATACTCCACTCAATAAGAGCCAAGCAGACCTGATGCCATCAAATTTAAAGATCTGGAGAAGGTTCCTGCCAATCTCCACCTACTCACCTCTAACTTTCTTTTTGAAGCCTTTTTGCTCCTCTGGTGATGGGGCTTCATTAATAGAAATGAATGGTCTGGGAATGGCTTTGAAAAAGCACTTTGAACAGAAAAATTCAGGCAAGGAATACAATCAGCTTCTCCCATTTATGTATGGTGAGAATTAAAAAAAATAGTGTTGGAAGGAATCTTACCATGAGGTCATCTACCTTTTCTTTAATAAATAAAAAAAACCCACCACCCTATAATGAAGGGTCCCCTGCTTTCTGAGCCAGTGTGTTTCCCTGCAAAGAATGGCATTAACATACTACAAACAAGTTTAGTTGGCATGCCCAAAAGTTGCTTCCAACCGATGGTTACCCTATGTATTAATCACCTCCAGAAGGTGCTATCATTAATATTTGTGCTCTCTCTTGAAAGATCAAGGCTATGGCTGCCCTTCCAAGTCTCAAATTCCTTAGCTGTAATCTCTGATAATTGGAACAATGCATAGAAAATCTATGACAGTTAAGTTGGGATATTTACTAATGGAAGTGGCACTTAATTAATGTTTACCTTAACTCAGGATTTTTACATCAGTGTTTTTCCAATGATACTTCTAGCCTTACTAACACTATTACCCTTCTTTAGGAATGGGTACAGATAGAACCAGGAAGATTCAGGACAGTATGTCCCAGTATGTCCTAGTAAGTAAAGTAAAGGTTTCCCTTTCTCTAAAGCCACTCGTATCTGACTCTAGGGTTCAGTACTCTTCTCTGTTTCAAAGCCGAAGAGTCAGCACTGTCTGCTTCTGCAGTCGTTTCCATGGTCATGTGGCAGGCATGATTAGACACCGGAGCACATGGAATGCTGTTACCTTCCCACTGAAGTGGTCCCTATTTATCTACTTGTAATTTCTTGCTTTCCTAGTAGGTCAATATTAAAAAAAATTCCCTATCCATGAACAAATGCAAATAAAAGGACAATCTATAGAAACCTAAAGCAAAAGATATCAGATCAACCCAGAGTAACTCCAGAATGAATTGAAATAACACAACTATGTGAACAAGCCCATTGTTTCTGGGAGGCACATAATCTTGAAATCATTGGAGAAGAGTGAGGATATAAATGGAAATAGTGAATTAATAGTAGTAAATAATATACATATATTTATCCAAATTCCAATTAAGTGTCAAAACTGTGGATGCACAGTAAAAACTCAAGGTTGGATGTGGAAGTTCATCTGTGAAAACTAATGTAGAACGGGAGGTATGATTAAGGCAAGAATGAGGTTGGAAATTCCAGGTTGGAATCCCCAATGAGCCTTGGATGGTCTTGGGTCACTCTATGACCTTGGGTAAATTCCTCTCTTCCAGCCTGATGGTATTGAAAGGAAAACAAAAAAGAAATATAGGCTTGCTAAAATAGAATTAGAATTTAAAATGCAACTCTTTAAAATAAAATTATAGCAGGACTCTGGCTGGATATTGTAGAGCGCGGGGAAATCTAACAGAAAAATCTAAAAGCCATCCTGACTAGATGATGAAACTACAGGGTCTAATAAATATTGGATAATTTTGATCCCCAGTTTGTCTCATAAAGGGATTGCCATGTTTCGGCTTGCTTACTTTTCCAGCCACCATAGAAGCTGAAAGACAGGAGAAACTCTTTGTTGCCTTTCAGTGGCTGGCAGTCCTTTGTCTATAGAGAAGGAAAGTTGACTCCATATCCCTTGAGGTGAATACTTCTCAAATTAATACTTCAAATCCATTCTGAAACTTCACTTTAACTTCAGATGCTTCAACTAGGATTATTCTTTACTTTTCTGTTTTGCCTCCCATTCCAAGCCCTACCTTGCCCAGCCTGATGGACAGAATTAAAGCAAATTATAGAAAAGTGATGGGAAGGAGATGAGCTTGTAAGGAAAGAGGGACAGAGAAACAAGAAGAAGGTTTTTTGGTTTGATAGGCAAGCAATGGATTTTTCCAAAATTCTTGCAGCTATTTCTTTCTCCACAAAGGATCAAGAAAGAGCAAAGAGAAGGGGAGGAATGAAATCAGAGATGAGATTTTTCACATTCATTCTGGCAAGCCTTTTAGATTCTTAAGGCTTATTAATTATTAGCTTAACATAGAACTATTTTCAGTAACTTATGCATCTTTTTGCTGCTCAAAAGCTTATATGGCCAGGAAGTTTTAAAAAAAAGTTTAGTAAAAATGTCTCCTTTTCTGGGCAAGTTTAACCACTGAACATGGATTTAACCTTGCAAGCAATAGCAAACAAATCTCCTTCACCATGTGATAGACCTTTAATTTTTTAAATATTGCTTCTGTGATATTGTCTCTTATATTTATCTTCTCTAGGTTAAATATACAGTAATACCTCAGATAACGACTGCATCGGATAACGCTAAAATCGGATAACGATGCAAAATTTCTAAAGAAATTTTGCATTGGATAAGGAATCTGCTAGCGTTATCTGATGAAGTTGTTCGTAGCAGCAGGGTGGCTAGAAAGCTGAATGGGGTTCTCCGTTCAGCTTCCCAGCCACCCTGCAGCTGTGGAGGCAGAAGCGGGTGGCTAGGGAAGCCGATGGGGAATCCCCATCGGCTTCCCCAGCCACTCTGCAGCTGTGGATCCCTCCCCTGCCTGGCTTGGTAAGGGTCTTAGCTATCCAGGCAGGGGGGGAGTCTTCTTAAGAGAGGCTGGGATAAGGGACCCAAGCCTCTGCTAGGAAGCCCCTCCTCGGATCGCTAAGCTCTTTAGCAAGCCAGAGAGGCTTGGGTCCCTTCTTTTCAGACTCCCCCCCCCCCGGCTTGCTAAGCAAACCAGATCGGCCCCTGTTCCCTTTCCTCTTTGGAAAGGGAACAGGGATTTTTTTAACATTGTGCGATCAATGCATCGCACAACGTTAAAAACCGGATAACGTTATGACTTGTAGAACCAAGTCATAACGTTATCCGAGGTACTAGTGTACCCAGTTTCTTCTGTCTTCCACCATGGAACATAAAAAAAGAACATGTGCTCCTGTAACACACAAGACTAGAACAACTTGACGTCTAGACAAAGAGTCCTAGAAGAGTGCACCTCATTGTTATTTTATATTTGAAATAGACGTAATGAGTTTAGCTAATTGAAATCTATCTGTACCATCTTTGGACAATATGTAGCAGGTTCCCTCATTCTCCACTAACACAGAGGAGATGAAGTCAAAGGCAATCCTGGGAAAATTAATTTCTTCTGATAGGTCCATATGTTTCTTCCCTCAGAAGGGCCTCCGAATTGGTAAAAGATAGGGATAAACAAAGTCCTCCTCCTAGCTAAGATTTCAGAAGAGTAGAGGGAAAAACTGGGTGAACATGAGGCGAGAGATACTGAAAGACCACCAAACAAGAAAAATAGCGCATTGTCAGAGTAAGGTGAGATAACAATACTCATTACTTGCCCTCACATATCAGGCTTTTGTAATGAAACAGAGTGCTAACTAAAAATAAATGGATGGATTTACCTGGAGATGCTGTGTACTGCTCTGGGCTCCTCTAGTGCTTCAGTTTCTAGCATCCGTGGGGACAGAAACACAGCATTTTAGCTTGCAAAAATTATCAAATTAAAGCAGTGATAAAGAACAGGATATTGTCACAGTTTCTAATACACAGAGGAAGGATATTTGTAAGACTAGGACTAATTGTGCAGACCTAGATTTGTTGATTCAGACAAAAGATGTAGTTTTTGTAGAGGTGTATGAACATAGGATCTCACCTTTAAGTGCACCATCCAGAGGCTTAGAAATTTCTATTTTTATGGGAAAGGTTAGACCTTTACAATAAGCAGGAACAACTGTAACCTTGTAATGTCTTCTGAACTGCAGCTCCTGTATTTATTCTATGTTTATGAGCCTGTCCAGACAGGCATTAAGTCTGTTCTCTTGGGTGTATTGAGAGTGGGCTAGTCGACTTTTTCCATGTGTCCAGACACATTGGGTGTCAGAGCAGTCCCAGTCAAGCATGCCATTTGAACCCCCATCAGGGGGTTCATCTTTTTCATTGTGCTCCGATATATGCTTTCCCCAATATCTGTGGATGCTGGGAACTGCATGTAGGGGAACCTTGCATCTGTCAGAGGCTGTTTCCACTATGAACATCTGGAAAAGCTGTCAGAGGCGGTTTCCAGTATGAATATCTGCAGAAGGACAAAGAAAGTGTATCCCCCACTTCCTATTCGATTGCTGTTGCTCTGCATCAGTTAGAAGAGTAAAATTATTTTCAATTGGCACTGCAGAGAAAATGGAAGAAAAAATATCACTCTCCTAACTGATGCAGTGCAACAATGATCAGATAGGAGGGGAAATTAATTATACTGTTATCATCAGCTACTTCACTATATGGCCAAAGATCACTTGTGCTGTTTGGGAGGGAGTGGGCTAAAAGTGATTTTGCTCTGTCGTCATGCAATCTTGACAACCACAATTTCAGACTGTCTACAAAGAGAGCACTTTGAATAGGCCTAATGTTGAAAATGGCTATTTGCACTTATAGGCCCAAAACATGAAGGGCCAATGCTGCTCATCCCTGATATACCAGTATAAGAAAATGTTCTTTCTTAGCTCCTTAGTCTTGCATGATTTGTAAATGTCTTTGTACAATAGAGTTAAGATCTAAAGCAAGATCATACCATTGTAGAGCAAACACCTTCAAAGGCAGCCTTGAGAAATGATTTCTGACAAGAAACCTACCTGTCAGAACATTCACCTTCACTTTCTGAAGTGTATTCACAGCCCCCAAGAAGTTTGTCTTGCATTGATACAAACCAGCATCTTGTTTTCTGAGTGGATCTATAGTCACCGTGAGGATCCCCTTATGGATATTGTCAGCAATAGCAGTAGTGCCATTCCTCTTTTTGAGGAACGGCATCCAAAACTGTCGGGCACTGACGACATGCTGACACTCCATTTCATTGATGTTTTTGCACCAACTCTTTCTCCGCCATTGGTTTTCCTTGGGGCTGTAGGTGCAGTTGATAGAGATGGGCTCCCCTTCCACGCCATAAACTACTGTAACATCCTCAGTTGTGTATGCTTCTAGAGAGAAGAAAGTGATTATGTTGTAGTCCTTCATCTTTGAATTGAGAAGTGATCAGATCATAATATTTAGATCTATACTGCTCAGGTCTAGAGCTCCATGTAGACCCCATGATGAGTGTCAGCAAGAGTCCTCCTGCACAAAGGACAGTCCTCTATCTCAAGAGCTCTCATGTTCAAGTCAAGTTTAAAGATGAAGAACCATAAGGAGGGAAAGCAGGGACCTTGAAGTGTCACAACACCAGGCAATACTTCTACAGCTGGCTGACCAAGCACACAGGTCAGCTGGGCACAGTCCTCTCCCACTATATAGCGAGTTGCTGTACTTCCATTTAAACTATCCTTTTTTAAAAATGCTGAGTTTTTATCACAGGCTTTAAGATTTCCTTGTGGCATGAGTTTTTATGTGCATACCAGGTTTTTCAGTGGAGGAATTCGTGGAGTTTTAACCCAAACAAATAACTTTTCCAGCTTTTGCTCTCGGGCTGGAATTTCAGGGAGAAACACCACTACTCTATGTGGAGCTGAGCCCCTCCCCTTGGCCAGCAAACAAACCAACATGTTCAGTGGTGGGCAGCAAAAAAAAAATCTACCACATCATGGGCAATCTAGTCATGCCTGCCATATGGCCATGTATACATCTGCAAACACAGGCAGCACTGACTCTTTGGCTGTAAATGGAGATGAGCACTGCACCCTAGAGTTGGATATGACTGGCTTTTGAGAAAGGGAGACCTTGAACCACTTGGAGGGACAAAACCTGATGGGACAGGGGAGGGAGGTGGGCATGGCCACCCAATTTTGCTACCCCCTACCCAAAGGCCACCCAATTTCACCACCACCTTGCCCAGAGGCCACCCAATTTTGCTCCTCCCTTCCTGGGGGTGTGTGAACCTGTTGTTGCCCACCACTGAACATGTTCCTTTAGATGGCTTTTCGCACTAGGTATTTATGACACAGTACAATTTATTTGGGACTGTGGTGGCTTAGTGGTTAAGATGCTGAATTTGTTGACTGGAAGGTTGGCAGGTCAGCAGTTTGAGCCCAGAGTGCTGCATGATAGAGTGAGCTCCCATCTCTGTTCCAGCTCCTGCCCAATCTAGTAGTTTGAAAGCAAGAAATTGCAAGTAGATCAATAGGTACTACTTTGGTGGGAAGGTAAACAGCATTCCATGCACTAGGGTGTTGAGGCATGCCACATGTCCACGGAAACATCTGCAAATGGAGACAGCACTGGGTCTTTGGCTATAAACAGATGAGCACTGAACCCTAGAGTCGGATACGACTGGCTTTCAAACAGGGGCAACCTTAACCTTTACAGTTTATTTATTTGAACAAATACACTATGCTCTTTATTTAAAAGTAGAATTTATGCTTAAACTCTTGTCCCTCCCCTGCAATATTTTTTTATACCTCAATCTGTTTGATTTAGTTATGTTGTGAATTACTTGGCAGCCAATAGTACTAATATTTGGAAAAGGGAGTGGAATTGTTGAGGCAATGGAACAGTAGCTATAGTCACATTTATAGCAATAGCAATTCAAGACAATTGCACAGAAACACCAAGAGTATGAGTGCATCGTCCCAGTTCTTTTTTATCCCTAGGACTTGAATTTTCACAGTCTTTTATCTTGCAATGAATACAGAATTGCAGAATTTTAAGTCTATCTAGTTAGAGGGGATCATTAAGGTTATTAAGTTCAATACCTTGTACTTATTTTTCATACAGAATATCTGAAGTAGATTATTCTAGATTCAAACTAGAAAGTGCCATAAGGAGTCTGGAGAAGTAAGTGAGAGGTGCTTAAGTAAAGAAATGACAGTTTTAGTGATAATGTGATTTTAAAAATTATCCATATATTTTGTTTAGTACAATGAGCTGTAGCCTATTTTTAATATCACACAGCTATATTAGCCGAGGCCTAATTTAAACCACTCACATTTTGTATCAGATAATAATCTGTTCCCAGAGCTAGTTAAGCATTATCCCAGCTAACACAGAAGGATTCTAGTTATTTCATACCTGACAAAGAGACCAAGAAGATGAGAAGCACAAATCTCTCCATCTCTTTCTGGCGGATCAAGTGAGAAAAGTTCCCAGTTAAAAATGAAAAGATGATCTTGCACAAAATGTAGGTCTTGTGCTTTACTAGGCACAAAAAACAGGAACTTCTACTGCTCCCTATTAAGCAATATTCTATTCGTGATAATGTTGGTATAAACCAGGGGTGCCCAAACCTTTTGGGCCGTGGACCGATCATGTGGTTCAGGTAGCCAGTCACTAAGGCCCGGGGGCTGGGTGCGGCCCCCGACACCAATTCATCTGGCCCACGAAGCCCTTGTTGCTCCTGGAAGCGGAAGTAAAACACGCCCGTACGGGCGCATTTTACTTCCGCTTCCAAGAGTGACAAGAGCTTTGTGGGCCGGATGAATTGGCATTGGGGGCCATACCTGGACCCCGGGCCTTAGTTTGGGCACCACTGGTATAAACAATAATAAAAAGACTGGCATGACAGGACAGCGAGGGAAGTGGTTAAATTTAGACATCAACTGCCTGTCATAGTTACAGGTGACCAATGCTATTGATGTGCAGTTCAAAATACCACTGAAGAATGTGTTAGCTCCTGAGTTCTGTAGAACTCTTCACTGGGCTAGATAGGTGGAACACAAATCAAAGGACAGAGGAAGAAACAAGAGGCAGAGAATATTTCAAACAGGATGTCCTCCTATGTAGCTATGCCACACAAATACGGATTGCTGGCATACTTATAGCCTTTCTTTTACAACTGATCAGATTTCTTTTACTGTTGGACATGTAATTTCTGTATGATTTCAAACTTTAAAGGCGTACACTCCATGCCCATCTTCATATACCTGCAATTACAATCCAAACTATATATACTTTGCAGTGATGGGATGTAACAGGTTCTTACCAGTTTGCCAGAACTGGTAGTAACTTTTCCCAGTGTCCCAGAGAACCGGTAGCAGCTTTTTTTTTCGAGGGGGGAAAACCACCTTCGGGGCTTACCTTTTCACTGGTTCCCCCACTGCGCATGCACACAAGGTATTTGGTGTGCATGCACACCTACAGTGCTTGGCGCGTATACACAGCCTCCTTGCTGTCCTCTCAACCGGGAAGGAAGAAGAGAAGCTGCTAGCCTAAAGCTCCCTATAGCCTGCTCCCCAAGGTAAGTGACTCACCTTTGGATGTGGTGTGTCTGTGTGTATTTTAATGTGTATTTAATACCTTTACCTATATTGACATACTACCACAGTTCTTAAAAAGGCCTGGTGGCCGGCAGGCCTGGCGGCCTGGCTTGGGGTTTTTAAGCAAAGTCTTGGAGCTACCTCATCAATAAGCTACACCTGTCCTGTTCCAATTGCTGTTCCAATTGGAGAACCCTTAATGAGGTACAGCTGTTTTACATTTACATTAAGGCATATTATCCTAGAGAACCGGTATGATGACCATATCCATCTTGCAACATGGTGCTGCCCAGGCACTTATACTAACAGGTAAGTGACGGGTTTGTGTTTGGTGTGTGTGTGTGTGTTGATTTATGTTTGGGGTGGGTGGATGTATTTTAATGTAATTTTTATTTTATTTATTTATTTATTTAATTTATTGACGGGTTTGTGTTGTGGGTTGAGGTGTGTGTGTGCTTATTTTTATTTTATTATTTTTAATTATTATTTCTTTGGCCCTGCTCACAACATCATGACATCATGATGTTAGCTCCACCCATACTGTGATGACATCACGGTGGGGTAGTAAAAATTTTGTCATCCCACCACTGATACTTTACCTGCAATTAAGGCTAATGCTTCATGTATCCACTGAAGTTGACTGTAATCCCTGGCTTATGCCATAATAATACATTTGATTTAACAGAAGTGTAGTAGAGCCTGGGCTCGGTGGTGCAGTACTGGCCCCTTTTTGTTAGAAGGCCCTTTTTTTGTTAGTACAACTCTCAGGCTTCCTCTCTGAGCTTAGCTGCAACCTTTGTAACAGATGAAGGAAAATGGATTCTTCTTCAGAAAATATGCAATGATTTGATTTTAATGGTTACTATGATGGGGACATTGCGGACTCCATTGGTTTAGTCATGGTTAAGATGCTGAACTTGATGACTGGAAGGTCTGTAGGTCGGCAGTTCAAGACCTGAGTGCTGCACGTCAGAGTGAGCTCCTGTGTCTGCTCCTTCTCCTACCAACCTAGCAGTTCAAAAGCAAGAAATTGCAGGTAGATCAATAGGTACCGATTCAGTGGGAAGGTAGTGTTCCATGCACTCCGGTGTCTAGTCATGCCTGCTACATGACCATAAAAACATCTGCAGACAGACAGCACTGGCTCTTTGGCTATAAACAGAGATGAGTGCTATAGCCTAGAGTCAGATACGACTGATTTTCGAGCAAAGGCAACCTATGATGGGGTTAATTTTGCTTGGTTTTAAGATTTTATAGTTGAGTTTAGCTTTAATTGTTTTAGAAACATTATTATAGATAGACAGATAGATAGATAGATAGATGTCTCTTTTGTAATTTATGGGGTGGCTTGGTTGTGAATAGGTGGTTAAGACTGTTCAGCCGGCAAAAGACTAGCACCTGATGAAGTTGAATCTGCTCCACATGGTTACTTAATTTGCTAGTTCATGACAGCTGTCTGCATTTTTAGATTCTCCTTGGGGATTTGGCTGTGGGACTGTTATGACAAATGTCTGCAGTTCATCATTCCTGTTTGTTAGTCCTTAGGGTGCCAAAAGACTCTTTGTTGCTTTTTGTTGATGTACAGAGAAGATGGCTACCCTTCTGTAATTTGAAACCAGATTAGTGGTATAGTACCCGCTTTAGTTTTGTCCCTCTAGGAAAAATGAGTAGCAAAATGATGACACTGATAGGTATGTTGGGGAATGGGGTTAAATGAATGCAGCTAGGCCAGAATGACATTTCAGAGTGGCATTTCTACAATCCAGTTCTTTCAGAAAAAGAATAAATGACCCCCACCACTCAGTAGATATTGCCCTGAACACCCTGCCTTGCCATCAGCCACTTCCCTTTGTGTATTTTTGTCTGCCATCTGATCTTGATAAGCAGATTGTACTTTCAGTTCCTCTTCTTCCCTCAGTCTCTACTTCTTCCATCCTGTCTATTTGCTTAGTTCAACAAGTCCTCCTGTCTGCAAATATTTTCTGCCTTCCTACTTCTACATCTTGCCTGTCTGCTCTCATTGCTGTGCCATGTGGATGTACTCAGTGGAAAGTTTAACGTTTCACTCTTCATTTCTCTACTGTGATGTCCTGAGCTTTAAGTGCTCCCATCTCCCCTAAGTATTTTTTTAATGGCATTTCCACTTGGAAGGGCCAGATGGATGACTCGAGTACCCTGGAATCCCCGCATATTGTGTCTGTTTTGCACAATACTAGATTGCACAAGAGCACATTTTATTCAGATTTTAGTCCAGGGGTTCCAACTTCAGTGCACCATTTCATGTGGGCTGTGGCTGCCCTCACTGCTCCCAGAAGTGGACACCTGTTGCAAATACACCTGCTTCCACTTCTGAGGGCATGGTCAAACCCACTCAGCTGTTCAGGAAGCATGGTCAGGCCAGTGGCGTAAAAAGTTTGGGAACCCCTGTTTTTGTCCCTAACATTTTAGCTTTAATTCTAATCATTTTGCATTTTTTAAACTTTTGCAATCTATTGCACTAACAGCAAAAGCACAAGAAGAGTCATTTCAGAGGAGCAATCAAGCCAAGATTGCAGAAAATGCTGAAGAAAAATAATCCAAGGATGAAGTATGAAAACAATAACAAAAAACATTATTATCAGACTATGTCCCTATGCCTTAAAACCTGCTCCTTAAACCAAAATTGCTGTGTCAGGTGCCACTATTCACATCACAGTGATATGGAGGCTTACCAAATGGAACATTTCATCAATCAGTTCTGAAAGAAGCCTTCCAAGTTTTGTTGACTATATGCCTCAGCAGCCTGCTGGCTTGTTGAATGATGAGAGTAGATGAGACTGGAAGCTTATAGACATCTAGAACACCAAGAGTTCTGCAAAATTAGCTTTCCAAGCTTGCCTGCCCCTCCTGTAGCTTTACACATGACTCAGATGTGTGCCAATTCTCACTTATAATGATGGTCACCCCTGCGCTAATTCAAAAGTGTTACATACCTCCAAGGATATATTCTACTGTGGTGTAGAATATTACTAATACACAAATATTGGATTTGAGATCTACTTTATGCATTAACTTATTTTTGCATAGGAACATCCTGGATGCTTCCTATTATGTTTTTTTGTCCAGGAACATGCATACAGAAGGTTTCAAACATAGGTCACACCAATGGTTCTAAAACAAGGGTGCCCAAACTTTTTGGGTCATGGGCCGATTATGTGGTTCAAGGAGCCGGTCACTAAGGCCCGGGGGCAGCCCCCGATGCCAATTCATCCGGCCCGCGAAGCCCTTGTTGCTCCTGGAAGCGGAAGTAAAACACGCCCATATGGGCGCGTTTTACTTCCGCTTCCAGGAGCGACAAGGGCTTCGTGGGCCGGATGAATTGGTGTCAGGGGCCGCACTAGGCCCCCAGGCCTTAGTGTGGGCACCACTGTTTAAAAACAATGTTTGTTTGCCATTGGCCACTTGAAAACTGCTAGCCATCTCACCAATCAGCTATTTTTCTTTTTCCCTTATTGCAAGCCACACTCAAAGCCATACAAATAATGACCACTAAGCTATTTGATAAAATGGTCTTCTGTGTCCTTAACACCTTCTCTACCAAAAGCAAGTGGCTTATCCAGACATAATATTTGCTGTCTGGAATTATCTTACCCAGTAATATTGTTAATGTATTTATCTGCAACCCAAACCATGCTTGTCTCACTTTGATTAGTTAAGTGGTGAAATCCCTGAATATCTATGTTTGGTTTTTTTTTTTTTTTGGAAAATTTGAAGGCATGGTTTATTTTTTAATCTTGCTTGGTTCCAGGAGCTGCAGTGCAAAGTTATGGCACTTCCCACTGAAATTCAATTCAACAGGCAGACCTTCTTGGTCAGAAGGTTTCAATTAGCCATGATGTCAAGATTTTCAGAGACATGCACTTTATATATGAAAGTTTGGACAAAAGTCCTGGTGAGTAATAGCATCCTTTACAGCCAAGCATTAGAGGGTGGAACATTTGTCCAGCCTGGAAAAGCCCCAAGTGCAGGGCCATTTATAGCTGGTCTGAACCTTGCACAGTTATGAAGATGTTATATGTTTTGACATGTGATCTTAGCAATACTATATCCCAAGGAACTGGATAAGCTTTGACGCCAAAATGTGTTGCCACCTTTGTTTTATGTTTTGTTGTTGTTCAGCCTCACAGTCGACTCTGACCCTTTGCGACCCCATGGACCATTGCCCACCAGGCACCTCTGTCCTCCACAATCCCTCTCGTCCTGTTTTATGTAAAGGTCCTGTTTTCATGCATTTAATAATTATTTGTTAACTCTTTCCTTGGAACGCTTTAGCCAGCAACTTTAAATCTTTCATTTGCTCTTTTGGAAGGATTTCAGATTATTCCAGAATTGGTAATTCTAGTTTTCAGCCTTGCCTCTGCATTAAAAGTTGATGTTGTTTAACCAGCCAGTAGAAGACAGCACACAATGAGATCCAGGAGAGCAGTGAACAGAACATATATGACCTCTTAAATTGGTTGAAAATGTCCAGACCCTTCACAGTATGAGCCAAGGGATATAGTCAGCACAAGTTCCTTTCTCTTCATGTGAGGAAAAAAAATCCCTTCATGAGTCTAATTCTAAAATATGAATTCCCCATTACTATGGGTTTAAAGGTCCTGTGCTCCATCTTTTATTGCATGTTTTGGAAAGCAATTATAATGTGTCACATGATGACAGTTTTCCATTGGGGAGAAATGGCAAAAGAGATCGAAGAAAGCAGCTCAGAGAAGGAAGACATCAAAGCATGAAACACTGACTGAAAAGTAGCAGAAGTAGCCAGGAAACCTCTATCCAGAGGTCTCTTTTGTTGCAATCCTACACCCACTTTGAGTAAGACTTAGGGAAATAAAGAGATTTACCTTTCAGTAGACATACTGTTTAGAGAAAGAAACCCACATAAGTCTGCTTTAGAAGCTGTTTTTCTATCAAGAAATCAGTACCTTTACTGAAAAGAGTTTCATACAGTAAAAGTTTTGTGATAGTTGGGTAAAGAGAAGCTTTGATGGATTCCATAAGAGATAAAGAGAGCAATTCAAGAATATTGAAAATGTCATGAAGTGGAGAGGAGACTTATCATCTCACTCTCTCCTCCAGGTACTGTTGTAGGATGGGGATTGAAAGCTATGCTGCTTTAAATAACCATTATATGCTGCACTTGTTCAAACACATAAAACAAATCTCCAACAGGAGGAGGTACTACTCCTCTCACTAGTTTACTACTGATAATATTTAGTCCCATCAAACAGAATGGAAACTCTGGTCACCCTCCCATTGTGTTCTAGCTGTAAAGAACTCTCTGGTGACATGTTGGACCCATGCAGCTTGCCCAAGGCTGGAAAGGAGGCATGGCACTATCCCTCTCTTGGGCGACTCAGTGGGGATTGTAACTCCAAACTGTTGGCTCTGCAGCTACGCATTCCAACTGAACCTGTGAGTACATGAGTAAATAGTACAGGATTTGCAATTGAAGCAAAACAGATGCATTTAAATTTTAAAAAATTGATCAGATGGCACAAAGACCAATGTGAACCAACAAACCCTTTTTGCTTCTGAAATGGAGTTCTTCCTCCTGCCATTGCGGACTTTTTTTCAAGCCACAAAGATTTGAATGGTGTTTACCTGTGTCTGTGATGGCAAATCTTGGCACTCCAGGTGTTCTTGGACTTCAGTTACCAGAAGCCCAAGTCAGCACTCCTGCTGATCAGGGGTTTTGGGAATTGAAGTTCAAGAACAGCTAGAGTGTTATGGTTCACCATCATGGACATAGGGAAAACACTGTGATCAGTTGCTTGGGGTGTCTCTTTTTTTCAGAGTAGAATGATTTGAAAGGACTTCTCTCCATGTGCACAGTTGTTCTGTTCAGCAAAATGATTAGTATGGGGTGTGTGCATGTGTCTATGTTATGGCAAAATAGGCAGCTGGTGCATGATGTTTAAGGACTATGGGAACACCTGCCCCTGAAATCTGTTCCCCAAGTATCCCAGAATGTTTTTTATCTTTTGAATAAAAAAGTTTAGCACTGAGTCATTGCATTGGTATGCTAGTTTAGTATTAGACCTGTGGTTCCCAATATAGGGCACATGTCCCATGGGGGGGGGCAATTTGATTTTTAAGGGGGGGGGAGTTTGAGAATGTGTTATTAATAGTGAATGGCCTTTTAGGCTTCCTCCAGGTGAACAGGAGTTTGCTTTTTGAATAATATGAATTATATGTCACCAGGGGCGGGGGGGAGGGGAATCAGGATTTTAGAGACTTAGGTGGGGCATGACCAAAAAAAGTTTGGGAACCACTGTGCTAGACTATCTTGGCACAGGAAAAAAATTGGCCCAGAATTCCACATTTCCAGTCCAAATGCATCTACCGTATATGCCGGGGTACAAGACGACTGGACATATAAGACGACCCCCCCAACATTTCCACTCAAAATATAGAGTCCGCACACCTTCCACACACCAAATAAAACGTAAAAGAACATCAGATTTGATTTCAACATGTTAACTTATATTCAAATGCATATGACATGCAGAAAAACTGTCACAAGGCTGTATGTTATCAAACATGTACAGTAAACATAAAACAGTGCAAGTTTATTAAACGTAATTCACCAAAGACAATTCACTAAAGCTGAATGGAACAATAAACCTATGGAAGCTGCCATGCTGTTTCTTTTCTAATCTGTTAACCAAACTGGAACTGTCAATGATAGAAGGAAAATAACAAATAGAGGGAGAGAGCAAGTGCCAGGCAAGTCCCTAGCAAGTTTGCTGGCGTGACAGTTTCTCTTTAAAAGCCTTCAAACTCCTGTTTGTCATCTGATATTAAAAGTTGTTATCCGATTTATTCCATAGGACCTTAACGTTATTCGATGCAATTCTCCTCCCCAGATTCCTTAAAGTTATGCGAGGTAAATGTTATCTGAGGTAAACGTTATCCAAGGTAAACGTTATCGAGGTATTACTGTATTTTATTCAACTGAAGTGCACCCGGCGTACAAGACGGCCCCCCACTTGGAGGCATGTTTTTCAGGGGTAAAAAGTTGTCATATACCCCAGCATATATGGTACTTTTTACAAGTCAAATTCATTCCCTTTCACTGATGCAGAAAGGTAAGACCAACCAATCACACAAGCAAACAAAGCAATGCTTTGGCAAAGCACCATTCCCTTTGCTTCCTGCCTCATGGGGAGATCAAGAAGAGTGTCTGAGCAAACACACACCAGCACTCACCTCTCTCCACAAATCCTCTCTCCTAAGATACTTAAAAAAAACACCAGCTTTCCTGAACAGAACTCCTGTTTGTTTGTTTTACAACTTAATTAGCTCTCTGGCAACAAGAGATGAAGTAATCATTAAGGCAGTTCCTTTGAACTGTGTCTTCTTCAAATGTAACCACATTTAGAAGGATGTTTTTCTCCACTGCCGGTGTGGCATAGAAGGCAAATGGAAAGCAGTTTATACACATCAGGAACAGAGGCACACAATGGTTGCCTAGCATAAGAGATAGGTATACACATCAATGTGGCTTTTTAGAACTGGTGATAACAGAAGATCCCTGGATGGTATTCAGATTTGCTATGAGGTTTGGCCCTGTTGAGTTGCAAATGGTTAGTAGATGGATGCAAGGCAAACTCTAGGGTTCAATGCTTTTACACATTTGCAAATGAGTTTAACTTTCATTCCTAGCATCTATTGACAATGGTGAGAGTGACCCAGGCAAAGCATCACGTTCTTCCTTTGTTTTATGAGGTGGCCTGAGGGTGTGGATAAGAATTCTACTTAAACTAGTTCTATAAAAGTCATGTGGAAAACTGCAACATATAAAAACCTGTTAGTTGTGCTGTATGAAATATGGCAATGCCCCCCAAACCCTTGATTAATACAGACATACCTTGCATAACGAATTTAATTCGTTCAACAAAGTTGCTCGCTATGCGAAAAATTCGCTATGCGAGTCTGACACGCATAACGAATTTTTCACTATGCGAGCCGGACTTTTCCCTATAGAGAAACTCGCATAACGAGTGTTTCTATGGGGAAAACTCTCATAGCGAAAAAATTCGTTATGTGAGTTTTCCCCATAGAAACACTTGTTATGTGAGTTTTTCCATTGGGATAAGTCTGACTCGCATAGCGAAAAATTCGTTATGCGAGTCAGACTGCTTAGCAAAAAACTTGCTTGTTATGCGAGTTTTTCGCTAAGCGAAATGCTTGTTATGCGAGGTTTGACTGTATCTACCCACACACTCTGCACAAGATTTGAAGGTTGCCAATCTGGAATTGAAAAATCATAAGACAAGGATCCAAAGAGAGAAAGCAGAGAGAAAGTACATACACATACTGGACACCCATCTCAAATGTTTGAATATCAGTCAAGGGTTTCTAGGACATTATCAAATTTGATAAAACACAACTAACAGGTTGCTATATGCATCAGATGAACTGCAACTCTATCATTCCTAACCAGCATCCTTAATGATGAGGAATGCTGGAAGTTGTACTCCAGAGAGGTGCTTCTGCTGTATTTCCTGTGATTTATCAGTGGCACTTCTTGGAGCTGGTTTGATGACAAACATATTGGTCAGGTGTGAGAAAACAAAAATCAATGAATAGGGTCTTCCTGAAGTCAGTGATGTTTTCCAGCCTCTAGAGGGCAGATAAAGATCAGGGGAAAAACCATAATTGGCATAGACTCCTTAACAAAGTGGGACAGTAAGTAGTGATGGCAATTCAGTCTTAATCTGTCTTTCACTTTATATATTCAAATATTTATACCCCATCCTGTAGTGACAATTTGAAAGCAATAAAAATATTTTTCATTTATTTTAACCTATTAAAACAGCTAAGCAATTAATAGCTTCCCCCATCCTCAAATCCAGAACCAAGCTAAAATCATTGAGTCTGAAATCCTGGGGAAAGTAATCTTTGAGAAGAGGCTAATGTCAGTGACCATTCAAGCCTCTGAGGGGGAAGGCATTGTACCATACAGCCTGGGGTGCCACAAGCAATGAGACTGGCTTTCTCTGGCTTTCTTGCTTTTCCCTTCTGAGTTGTTTTTAATTTTGAGAACAATCCTTTAGCTTCAATAACAAGAATTATCCAGGATGACATGTGCGCTTTATTTTGTATTAGTGTGAGGGTTAAAAGCAGGTATTCTCAACTTGTGGCCCACAGGCCAAATGCGGCCCATGGCACCATTTCATGTGCCCCCCCCTGACTCCACCACAGCAGGAAGTGCCGTATGGTGGAGGAAGGGCAAAATGGCCATCCTGACCCCCCAAAGCTGTCTGACAGAGCATGACCCAGCCCCCAGCTTAAAAAGGTTGAGAACTCCGGGTTAAACACGTCCTTTCACTAGGAGCAAAAAGCCTGCATTATGGCCTATGACCACTAGACGGTACTCCGTTACCACAGTTCCAACAATCTCTATCCTTAATTTAATTTAATTTTTCTTTTTATTGCGGACTCAGACTTGCACCTGCCAACTGAACATTTTGCCCTCCTCCCCGCAAATTAATCTCACTGATTTATGGGAAGTAGAAGCAGCTTCCACATGGTATGAGTGGGCATATTCAGAACACAGATGGTTCAAAACTGATTTGCCAGTTCCTCGTACCCCCCCACCCCCATAGCTCACCCAATGGTGCTTGAGAATGTGTTAAAAGTTGATGTGTATGCCTAAAATAAGGTGCAGAAACCTTGCAATTGCGGGACATGAAAGGAACATACATTTGGACTGGAGGAATGAACTAAGACATGGGTCAGAACATTTTCCCAAGGAAACTGCTTTGCATTTTGTAACCGATACAGAAAGAAACTATATGGTGGAAAACCCAAAACATTTAATCAGGAACCGTGCTAAATTAGATGAAATCTCACATTTAAAATGGATCAGGTGGTGGTGTGGGTGGTGTGAAAGGCATCTGATCCCTCGAGAGTGGAAAATACTGGACTAGTTGAGGATATAATCTGACACCATATAAAGCAACTTCCTATCATGAGTTATTCTATTTTAGGGAAATCCCAAGGGGGGGGGGGAAATAAACCTAGTTCTCAAAAGCAGAGATGCTTCTGGAGAAGTACCATTCAATGGCACTTAGTCCTAAACTGAACAAGTTTAGTTGGACCAAGGAGCCCAATTAGCTTCTGGAATTTGTTCAAGATCATACTCAGAGATGGGAAAAGTTACTTTTTTTGGCCCATAATACCCCATCCAGTATTCCAGATGGTAGTGGGGAACTGCAGCCAACAATGTGGTTTTTTTTTAAAATTTCAGGTCCTATTTTGGATCACGACGGGCCCAAACTTTAGAGAAGGTGAAATTGTGGCCTCAGGCAACAGATTTTGGGTGTAATGAAAGGACAACAATTTGTTTAATTTTGTTACAGTATTTTTACTATTAGCAGTAGGGGAAGCTCCTTGATGGGATGTTTGCTTCCTGTGCCAAAATAACCCAGGTAAATATTGGGGAGGAAGATGCAGGAGAAGAAAGTCACTGGGTAGCCAAATGTTTTCTTTGTTGAAAGAGGAGAACCCTCCATTGAAAGGTCTGCCAAAGGATCATCCTCATTTTGAAATGTCCCTGATGTGAAGGGTTATCATGTGCAAGGATCATTTAAAACTGAAGAGCCATAAGAAAGAGCAGAGAGGTCTTGAAGTGCCCGACCGTAGATAGTTAACTCAGTAGGAACAAATATCACTCAGTCCCTATCTTCCCTATTTGAGTCAGAATATTCCCTTGTATTTTTCCCTTGGATCAGGGAAGAGTCCACGCATTGGTAGACGTCTCCACGACTACATTATGCACATGTGAATAGACTTGAGAAATCAAGTCCATTTGCATGTGGTTTTTTGTTGTTGTTCAGTCGCACAGTCCATTCCGACCCTCTGCGACCCCATGGACCACTATCTGCCAGGCACTTCTGTCCTCCACCATCCTCCTCAACTCGCTCAGCTTTGTGCCCATTGTGTCTACAATACCATCTAGCCATCTCATTTTTGGCCACCCCCTTTTTCTTTTGCCCTCCACCTTTCCCAGCATCAAGGCTTTTTTAGCCCCTCAGATGTCACATCACCTGCTGGCTAGGCGGACCGTGACATGTACCCTCTGCTTTCACATTGACCAAGGGATCCCATGGAGGACACTTTGGTGAATTTTAATCTCAGCCTAATATAATTGACAAGAGATGGGCAACACTGCCTATTTAGACCGCTCAAGCTCAAGGCTCTCACATAGCAGGGGAGAAAAACTCCCATTCTGTTTAAATTATAAAAATAATTTCTGGTTTGGCTTCCATACATATGTTGCAATGTGCAATGATGGGCAAACCAGGGTCTTCTTTTGTCCTTCTTTTTGAAGATGTACCAAAGAACAATCTCGATGGTAGAAAGATTTAGGTGTGCATTGAGAAAGGTGAGTTGGCAGTGTTGGAGCTACAGGTGACTGCAAGATAACCTGGAAATACATTTGTGCTACGGAGTATCTTGTGCTGTGTGAGCATGCCTAGAGATGTGAGCGATGCTCTTGGCTGCATTGTCAATGCAGAGAGGCCCTGCATGGGGGGGGGGGCAGAGGCAACAGCAGCAGCTTAGTGAGAAGCCTGGTGTTTGGTCTGTTCCACATCAATGAGGTGTCCAGCTGTGGCTGGGGATGAAAGAGAAAGAGGGGATTAAAGGCTCCCAGGGTCGTCTCTAACCCGCCTAAGACTCACCGGCAGGGCAGCATGAAGCTTCAGGAAGGTTTCTTCATATGGAAAATATTAAGAGATTGGGGGTGGGGGAGAGAGAAAGAGTTTCTACTCCCTAAAGGGGGAGATGTTTACCCAGCAGAGCTCCAGAATCTCCTAACTCTGTTTCAAAAGTGTGTTTGGAGACCAGATCCCCTTTGCCATGAAGGGAGGAATTACAAGTTCAGTTGGTTTACATTCCTGTTGCCATTTTAACTGGAGAGTAAGGGTGGGTTCACATAGCCTGAGGCTTACATTGGCATTTCCTTAACATGATTGGCCCCATGAATTAAAATCAATATTGACTCACGGTCCCTTTGATTTCTCTTCCACTCTCTAGTCCAGGGGTTCTCAGCCTTTTCAAGCCGAAGGCTGGGTCATGCTCCCTCAGACAGCTTAGGGGGGTGGATGGCCATTTTGCCCTGGCTGCCACACATGGCACTTCATAGTGTGACGGAGGCAATGGGGGGGGCACATGAAATGGTGTTGTGGGCTGCATCCGGCCCTTGGCCCGTAGGTTGAGAACACCTACTCTACTCCATGTGAGCAGGTTTCACCTATATGAAGTCCAAAAAACACAAGAGAAGACAAAGTTGTTTTTTAGTAATTCTAATACTATAAGAGGAATCCATACTGGATTTAGGAATTTAGCTCCAAGGAAGTGTGCCTGGAATTGTAGCCATTGTGATTTAGGGTGAAAATATGATTTAAAAAAAGGGTGTGTGTGGTGAGTCAGCAGAAGCCTTTCCTGTGTTATTTTTTACTATACTGATTTAGCACACAGCAATTCTAAGCATTGATGTTGTGCATCTAAACAGCCTCTAACAGTCTTCCTTGAGAGGTAAAGTAGCCTAACAAGTACTTCTTCCTGAACATCTTCCCCCATGAAGTTTTACCTTGAATGATCAACTATAACAATTTGTACATTTTGTTGCTTACCATGTGGCTAAGGAGTTCTACTTCCCTGCATTTTAAGTGTTTTATAATAGCCTGCTTTTTATTCGTTGATTTTAATACTTCTTCATTGATCACCAATTTGATAGCAAAAATGTTTGCCCTGCTACACTCATTGTGGTGCAGTAAACAGGGTGGTGATGGACTAGGACCCAGGAGTTGTTATTATGTGCCATCTGGTCAGCTCTAGCATATAGTGACCCTATAAATGAATGTTCTCCAAAATGTCCTACTCTCAACAATTCTGCTCAACTCCAACAAGTTATAGCCTGTGGCTTCCTTTAGCGAATCTATCTCTTTTGCATTTGGCATTCTTCTTTTTGTGCTGCTTTCCCCCTTTCAAAGCATTATTGTCTTTTCCAGATAATCTTGCCTTCTTATGATATAACTCAGGGGTACCCAAACCTTTCAGGCTGTTGGCCGGTCACATGGTTCACTGTCTGGTCACCAGAAGAGTAGCGTGCCTTGGCGGGGCCCCGTATAAAAATTTGTTTGGGGGCCCTTAGGAAGGGTAAAGATTTGTTTTGCTTATGCACGTTGGGGGCCCCCGTGGCCCGTGGCCCCCGTATAATTGATACGGCAGATACGGCGGTAGCTACGCCTCTGCTGGTCACATGGTTCCTCCCACCAGAAACGAAAGTAAAACGTGCCTTGCAATCTGTTTTGCAACAGTATGAGATAGATTTTAAGCTGTCATTTTCTTTGCTTAAAGTAGGGGTGCCCAAACTACAGGCTGTAGGCCAGATCCGGCCTTCACAGTGCCAATTCATCCAGCCCATGCTGCCCTTGTCACTCCCAGAAACGGATGTAAAACACACCCATACAGGCACTTTTTACTTCTGCTTCTGGAAGTGACGAGGGCAGCACAGGCCAGATGAATTGGCGTCGGGGGCTGGATCTGGCCTGTGGCTAATGTTTGGGCACCCCTGATATAACTGAAGTAAATCAGTCTCAGCTTCATTGTTTTTGCCTCCAGGGACAATTCAGGTTTGATTTGCTCTAGGACCCACTTGTTTGACTTTCTGGCTGTCCAGGGTATCCACAAAGCTTTACTCCACCACCATATTTTAAATCCATATTTTAAATGATTTCCCCCCCTGTTAGTTTTCTTTATTGTCCAGCTTTTATACCCATCCCAGGCCCTCCTTTTTAGGGAAGGTTTTGGAGAAGGCAGTGGTGCTGCAGTTACAGGGAGTTATCTGGACCCCTTTCAGTCAGGATTCAGGCCCGCATATGGTAATGAGACTGAGATGGTCACGCTGTTGGATGATCTCTGGTGGTAGCAGGATGGAGGTCATCCCTCTGTCCTTGCTCTTCTTGATCTCTCATCAGCTTTCGATGCCATTGACCACGGTATCCTTCTGGAACGGCTCTGAAGAGTGGAAATCCGGGACACTGTGCTGCCCTGGTTTGCCTCTTTTCTGAAGGGCCGGACCCAGTCAGTGTGGTTGGAGGATGGGATGTCCAGCTGTAGACCTCTCCAGTATGGGGTGCCTCAGGGCTCGGTGCTCTCACCTCTCCTATTTAACATCTACATGAAACTGCTGGGGGAGAGCATCCGTTCCCACCAGTGATGGGATGATAAAAAATTTTGTACCCCACCCTGACGTCATCACAGTGGGGGCGGAGCTAACGTCATGACGTCATGGGTGGAGCCAACGTCATGACATCATGACGTTGTAGGCGGGGCCAAAAATAAAATAAATAAAATAAAAATAAAACACACACACACACACCCCTCAACCCCCCCCACAAAACCGTTAATAAAATAAATAAATAAAATAATAATTAAATAAAAATACACCCAAACACCCACCCACCCCAAACACAAACCCCACTTACAATGGGGACCGTTGGGGCTGGCCCCCAGCCTTGGTGCCCGGCGCCGCGCCTAGCCGGGCGGCCCACGCTCCCGGCCGCAACGCTCCATGGGCGGCCCCGACCCTCGGCGCTCCGCGGCGCGCCTAGCCGGGCGGCCCACGCTCCCGGCCGCAACGCTCCATGGGCGGCCCCGACCCTCGGCGCTCCGCGGCGCGCCTAGCCGGGCGGCCCACGCTCCCGGCCGCAACGCTCCATGGGCGGCCCCGACCCTCGGCGCTCCGCGGTGTGCCTAGCCGGGCGGCCCACGCTCCCGGCCGCAACGCTCCATGGGCGGCCCCGACCCTCGGCGCCCCGCGGCGCGCCTAGCCGGGCGGCCCCGAGCTGCCCATGGAGAGTTGCGGCCGGGAGCGTGGGCCGCCCGGCTAGGCACACCGCCGGGCGGCGAGGCTTGGGGCGCCCGTGGAGCGTTGCGGCCGGGAGCGCTGGGCCGCCCGGCTAGGCACGGCTCCTCCTCCTAAGCCCTCCGCCACTGCCAGAGCCACTTCAAAATGGTCCGGCTCCGGCAAAAACAAGTGCGCATGCGCAGAAACAGAATCTGACGCATGCGCAATTTAAAATTGCAGCACGCATGCGTCAGATTGACTTCTGCGCATGCGCACTGAATTGGAGCCATTTTGACTCCAATTTAAAAAATTTTTTTTTCTTTTTTTCAGGCGTCCGGAACCGGACGCCTTAAAAATAGATTACCCTCTCGGAGAACCCTCCGAAATTGTTCTTACCGGTTCCAGGGAACCGTCTGGAACCGGTGACATCCCATCACTGGTTCCCACGGGGTGAGGTATCATCAGTATGCTGATGATACTCAGCTGTACATCTCAGCCCGTGGTGATCCAAATGATGCAGTTGGAGTCCTATCCAGGTGTCTGGAGGCTGTAGGGGTCTGGATGGGGGACAACAGGCTACAACTGAATCCTGGCAAGAATGAGTGGCTATGGGTCAGGGCCCCTGCGTTACCTTGGGAGCTACCATCTTTGGTTCTGGATGGGATTAATTTGCTCCAAACAGACACGGTGCATAATCTGGGGGTCCTCCTGGACTTGCGACTCCTGCTCAATGAGCAGGTGGCAGTCACAGCTAGGAGGGCTTTCGCACAACTTCTTGTGATTCACCAGTTATGCCCGCTCGTGGACCGGGACTCCTTGCTTATGGTCACACATGCTCTGTTCACCTCCAGACTGGACTATTGCAATGCACTCTACATGGGGCTACTCTTGATGACCATTCAGAGGCTGCAACTGGTCCAAAATGCTGCTGCTCGGGTGATGATGGGTCAGTGTGCCTCTGGGTGCAATTCAAGGTGCTGGTAATGACCTTTAAAGCCTTACATAGTAGTGGGCCAGGATACTTAAGAGACCGCATCACCCTGAGAACATCTGTCTGTCCCACCAGAGCAGACCAGAGAGGCTCTCTCATTGTGCCATCTGCTAGGGAGGCTCATCTCTCTAGCACCAGAAGGAGAGCCTTCTCTATGTCTGCTCTGGCCCTGTGGAACCTCCTGGCAATTGAGCTGCGTCTCCAGATGGAGTTGCTGTCCTTTAGGAAAGAACTGAAAACTTGGCTGGCAGGGCAGGTGTGGGGCACCAATGGAGGCGTGACCCCCACCTGCTGGCTTATATAATTAAGATTTCTCTCTCTCTCTTTTAATGGATGGGGTGTATGGGGTAAATTATTTTGACTTTTAATGGGGGGTTTCCTACAAATAATTTTGCATTCTTCCTAGATAATGTCTTTGGTTTCAGTCCACAGATCTTCTTGCTTACAGTCAATTGAGTTTAGTAATGCAAATCTGTTCCTTGTTGTTGTTCAGTCGCACAGTCGATTCCGACCCTCTGCGACCCCATGAACCACTGTCCGCCAGGCACTTCTGTCTTCTACCATCCTCCTCAACTCGCTCAGCTCTGTGCCCATTGTGTCCACAATACCATCTAGCCATCTCATTTTTGGCCGCCCCCTTCTTCTTTTGCCCTCCACCCTTTCCAGCATCAAGGCTTTCTCAAGTGAATCCTCTCTTCTCATTTGATGTCCAAAGTACTTTAGCTTCACCTTTACAATTTGACCTTCTAAGGAGCATTCAGGGTTGATTTATCTAAGATTGACCTATTTGTTCTCCTTGCTGTCCAAGGGACTCTCAAAACTCTCCTCCAACACCACATCTCAAAGGCCTCTATTCTTCTGCGCTCAGCTTTCCTAACGGTCCAGCTCTCACAACCATGCATTGCCACAGGGAATACCATTGCTTTGACTATAAGGAATCTGTTCCTTGTGTGGACTTTAAAGCCGTACAGAATTATGTTTAAATTATATTTTGGCACTATGATTCATTTAGTGTTCTTTTTCAGCTTTATCTAATATTAACAGTTAATGATTATGTACCGCAGTCTACTCTTGGTCTTTTTTTGGCAGTGAGATTACAGCTTCTCCATCTCAATTACATAGTCTATCTGGTTTTTATATCGAGCATTTACACGTACAGCCATATTTTCAGTTGCTTAAAGAATGTCTTTGCAATAAAACAGATTGCGGGAAGAATTCTCAGTTGTTCTCCTGCTTCATTTCTGCCCCCTAGGCCAGTGATAGCGAACCTTTTAGAGACTGAGTGCCCAAACTGCAACCCCAAACCTACTTATTTATTGCCAAGTGCCAACAGCAACAGGGGAGGAAGGAAATGTTCCCATTGGGCTGCTGGGCAGACTGGCGGGGTGAACTCTGTGCTGTGGGATAGACGAAGCCCTCTCATTGAACTGCTGGGCAGAGTGAATTCTGCGCTGGAGGAGGGAGGAAGCACTCCCATTGGGCTGCTGGGCAGAGGGGAGGGAAAAACTCTGTGCTGGGGGTGACTGTATGAGTACCCACAGAGAGGGCTCCGAGTGCCAACTCTGGCATGAATGCCATAGGTTCGCAACCACTCCCCTAGGCCAAATTTCCCAACAACATTCGGTTCTGCTTCAATCACCTATGATTATAAGAATACGTTGTTTTGGTACATGGTCCATTTCCTCCTGGATGCTTGCATACAAGCTTTCAGTTTCCTCTTATTGAGCATCTGTAATTGGAATGTAGATGTGAATTATAGTTATGTTGATAGGGTTTCCACAGAGGCTAATTGATATTATTTGGTCAGACCTTGCATCATGGAAACTCACTGGGAGAGTTGAACCAGCAATACCACTTCTTATATGTCTTGCTTACTTTTAAAACCCTATTATGGTGGCAGAGTGGTTAACTGCTGTACTGCAACCAAAAGGTTGCGAGTTCTACCCTGACCAGGACTCAAAGTTGACCCAGCCTTTGCTATAAATTGGTTCTGAATTCATGACACAAAACATACACATGACACAAACCATTTTAAATGCTTTTATCTTCCACAAGTCCATGTCATACAGTGGAACTGATAATAAGCAGCACTGTACACAGGGTGTCTGCAAAACCAATTTTAGGTTTCTGTTGCATATTTCCTTCTTAAAGATGGGCCACTTCTATTCTCTCATTTATTGCCTGGCCATGTAAAAACAAACATCCTCTCTGATAAAGAATGGTAAAGAGGAAAAGGGAGAGAGGAAAAATGGCAAGAGGAGAGAGATAACCAGCAAAGGGGTGGAGTGGGCAATGAATGAAGGAAAGAGGTGACTAGTCTTTCTGTGAGCCGCCCAGAGTCTTCGGAGTTGGGCGGCAATACAGATTGGAAAAAATAAAATAAAACAAATAAAAATAAATAAAAAGAAGAGAATGAGAGAAGCCAGGGTGGTGAAAGGAAAGCTGGCCAGCTCTATTGTGTTAATGAACCAGGTCACCAAGTGGGAGCTCCCTGCCTGCAGGGACTGAGCGGGCTTCTTCTCTTCCTGCTGGTCCACTCCCAGAAAACAATGTTTGTTCCTGGCAACAAATTGCTAACAGAAGTGAGAATGGTTGCGCTCTAATCAAGTGAGGGCAAGTTTGGGTGTAGCAGGGAGAGTTTGGAGGGTGTGGAGCAGTTCTTGGCCTGGTAAGGGAGCCAGCGTGTAGCCCATAGGTTAGAGTTTAGAATAAATAATCTGAAAAGCTAGCGCTTCCTGTCTCCTGTTTTGACTGCAGCGATCTGGCTGGTTTCATTTAAAGTTATTTTCTCTCTCCCTCCCTCTCCCTCTCTTTTGCCTTTATGTGGCTATTTCCATCTCGTTATAAGCCCTGCTTCCCCCTGACATCCCACCCTTCCTTGCCTACCCACTGGGCGAGATCTTCGGAGGTCCTTTCTCCCCCCCAACAGTTCTCTCTCTTTCAGCTTGATTTATGTCATAGAACGGAGTGACCTATCTTGACCCCGTTTTCTCGATAGCAAGAGCACATATGTATAGCTATGATAAGAATATAAACATGCCAGGGCACACTCACTCCAAAGCTTGGAAATATTCCCTTTTTTTAAAAAAGCCTACAACTCCCAAAGGTCCCCATGGGCTAGCATGGGCTGTGTTGGATAAGGGGAATATGGGAACTGTAATTAAAAAATAGTTTTCCTAGCATGCAGTCCAGTCTCTTTCTTTCCCCACATATACACTAGGAGAGGGTTTTTTTTTCTGGATTGACACCAGTGCCTTCAAATTGTGGCTGCTCAGGCTGGGGAAGAAAATCCGTATGCAATCCTCTCAAACCTGTTATTGGATCTGCTTTCCTCACTCCAAGGAGATCTCCATGTGAGAAAGAAGTTGACACAAGACTTAGACAACACCTCTACCTTACAGCCCAGATGTGTCTCACAAGCACAGCTTGGTTTTAGGGAAAAGAGCACTTGCTTTGCTATGAACACTTTAGAAGAAGTTATCTATATAAAACTGGAGTTTATAGTAGTGGAACAGCAGTGATGGCAACAGTTAGTTTGGGGTGATATTTCACTGTTGAAAGGTGCTCAGAGTGGTGCTTGCACCAATTGGGGCAGGGTATTAACCAGCCAACCAACCAACCAACCATTCCCAGAATATCCTAGTTACCGCTTATGCTGCCTTGTGTATTCTTAAACAAAGCAAAGCAAAACAACCACTTTCTTCCATCTCTGAGAAACAAATGGGTGTCATATATTGCACTAAGTTTAATTGTAAGGGACTACAGTTGCTAAGACGATGACTGGAAGGCGGGAGGTCAGCAGTTCGATACCCGAATACTGCAGGATGGAATGAGCTCCCGTCTTTGTCCCAGCTCCTGCCAACCTAGTAGTTTGAAAGCAAGAAATTACAAAAAGATAAATAGGGATCACTTCAGTGAGAAGGTAAACAGCGCTCTGTATGCTCCGGTGTCTAGTAGTGCCTGCCATATAACCACAGAAATGTCTGCAGAAGCAGACAGTGCTGGCTCTTTGGCTTTGAAACAGAGATGAGCACTGAACCCTAGAGTAGGATACAACTGGCTTTCAAGCAAGGGAGACCTTTACCTTTACCTAAGAGAGTAAACCGCCTCAAGGTAGGTGATTCCTAACTCTGATCTTGCTCTCTAGGTAGCTTTAGACATGCTTTCCTTGCTCACCTTAGATCTTTTGACAGTAATATGGGGATAGTAATACTGATCTAAGGTGTGTTTTCCGAGATAACACGCAACTCTAAGCACAGATATATGCAGAAGTAAAACCTAGAAAGTTTAACGAGACTGAAATGCCAAACCCATGCCTTTTTACCTGACAGTGACACTTCTAGTAGCCGTGGATAGGCTTGCTTTGTACATCCTTAATAAGTGGACTTAGGAGCAGAGCTAAAAATAAGAAATAAATTCATATCATTTCATATTTTTGTAGAAAGAGCCTCCTCAAAGATTGTGGTACATTTTACATTTTTGGGAATACCCCAGTCAATGGCAACCTTGTTTTGCCAACTAATCTTTCTCACACTAGGTCAAGCAAAAGGAACTATGGAATGAATTTACAAAAAAGATCGTTGTCAAGACCCAACTGAACAACAAATAAATATTATGGGGTTTTCTAGTAATAAGAGTATTCTACTAGATGAGGATGGATAACAACACGCTGTGTGAATATGGGGTGATACAGAATCCACATCATTTGCTGGCCTGTTGGTTACTAGCAGCAACATGTACTCGGGAGAACTTAAGTTTTGCTGAACAACAAAGCCAAGAAGGTGGCTTCGTTTTGGCAGTTTAAAGTCTGACCAAGACACCAAAGAAGAAGAAATATTATTGCTGTATGAGACCATGTGAGATGAACATTTATCTCTCCGGGTGCTGTTGGATTGGAACTCCTATGAACCTTCACTATTGGCTATTTTGGCTAGGGATGGTGGGAGTTGCAGTCCTACCTATAGGGACCCACAGGGTCACTACTTTTGCTTTATGTGATTGAGCAACTATTACTGTATGTACTAGCATGGATAACAGACTTTATTCAGAATGCAAAGGTCTATGAAAAGAATGCTTAGAGTGAGCAGATTCATTCTGTCTCAGAACTTACATTTTCATGTAAGTCTAGCTCAAAGTACACGGATAGTACTAAATGTCACGGGGTGAGTATCAGATGTAGATGCACAGAAATTGCTTTTTTTGCACAGCAGCTCTAAAAATCCTGGATTATTGAAGCTCTAGTCCAAAAAGAAGTCTGTCCAGGTTATCCTGCTCTGGTAATAGAGTAGACCATACTGTTAGCAACTCAATGCTGATCATCAGGTGGTGGTTAACTAACCTGCCAACTCTGAGGACTAGCAGCCTTGGGTGGCAAAGTCCACAGGGAAGGGTGATGGTCCCCAAGTGGACTAAATCCCATTTGAATCCATCTTGATGGAGTGCAGCAGCTTCATCAATACTGGCCTGGGGCTGAGGAGGACTTTGTGTGCCAAATGGGCTCAGGACCGGAAAGTGACTCATAGAAATGGATCAGTGGTAGGGGTGTCACACTGCAAGGTGGAAGGCAAATGGAAGACCACTGCATTATATTGTTCCCAGGATAGTCTTCTTGACTGATTGCCATGATGAGAGCCAATATTTGAAATTGGATATGCCACTTAAAAGTCCAAAAAGGTAGCTTTTCCAAGTTGCATGCCTAGTTATGCAGCCTTATGTAGGCTAGTTCACTAGGATATTTTTTTTTTAATGCAAGGGCCATAAGGGTAGTGGCTTTGCCTTTTCACATCTGGAGTGCCCGGCTGCCTTTCATCCAGCTCCCTGGGAAGGATTTTATGGAAGCTTTGCCCCCTCCTCAGGTACAGTCATAACAGAAATCCCTTTGTGCCCCCATCTTGGAAAGCTGCCTTCCCTCTGATCCCCTCCCTGGGAAGTCCATGTGGATGTGAGTCTGCCAGCAAGTTGCCTGTCTGAGCTGCTGAGTTAAGAACAATAAACAAACTCCTAAATGGAAGGATATTCATTTAAACCTGACTTTCTACTGCCTGCCAGGGAAATGCAAGCAGGCCAGCAGAGTCCACCTCCTGTTCCCCTGCAGCCCTGGCTTTGCTGTATGTCTTTCATGAAACCTGATCTCCTTCACTTTGGTGCAGCCGAGCTGCCTGGCCTCTGTGTGCACCTTAGCCCCTGACCTTGTCTGGGCCCTCCTGTCCTTTTCCTGACATGTGCCAGCATGATGTACTCACCCAAGCGCACTTACCACTTACACATCCTCCAATAAACTTGCTTCGTCACAAGAGGTCCTCTCCACCCCCACCTTGTGGAGATCGGACATTCTCTCACAGACATGAATCATACAGGAAAGGCACACTAGTACACCATTAGTGCCTGAGCTGTAAAAAGTTATATTTTGGATTACAACTCAGTTCAACATAGGAACATCTACAATTCAACTCAATGCATGGACTTGTCTACTGTCTTCTTTGCACACATTCTTTTTTGTAATCCAACACTCATATGCATGTACCACAAAGTTATGTCACACCAGTACTCCTTGAATTATGCTGTGTTTGTTGAAGCAAAATAGTTTCCGTTTTCCAATTCTGTACTCATAATGCACTGCTATAAACTGGAGTCAGCACTCTATGTATAAGTATCCACTTCTAACAATGGGACAGGGACTTTAGAGTTGTCCCCTTTCAAATAGGCTTTGAATATTCTGTACTTTATCAGAATGTGTGTGTATGTTGGGGAGGAGGTTCCTATTGCTGCTCTGTCTCAGGCAGCAAAATTTATTGGGCCGGTCCAGTCAACCACTATTTAGGTTTTATGGGGCAAGTGCTCTATTCCTGTAGACCAGATGTCTAACTTTGGCTCTGTCCAGACTACCCATTTAGGTGTGGTTGAATCGGCTGAAAAAGCATCAGTTCCTGTTTGAAGAAGAGAAATGCTGTGCCATTTGGTGCTCTCCTCCTGTCCAAATGGGAACCAATCCTCTCAGTCTAATAGAACACTTCACCTGATCATTTGTGAATGGTCAGGGAAAGTGATTTTGTGTTGTATCTCTAGATCATTGTTGATACAATGCATCACTTTGTTTAAATTTAAAAAATTTTTTGTTTATGAGTATTGCCAATTGAGAACCTGCCTGCAGCAATACACAGATGTGTAAAGAATTTCTAAAAATTTTAAACAAAGAGATGAATTGCATCAGTAATGATCCAGCACAGGAGTTCTCAACCTTTTAAAGCTGGGAGCCAGGTCATGCTCCCTCAGACAGCTTTGGGGCTGAATGGCCATTTTGCCCTTCCTCCAACACATGGCACTTCCTGGTGTGGTGGAGGCAGTGGGAGGCCCACATGAAATGGTGCCATGGGCCACATTCAGCCCATGGCCTACAGGTTGACAATCCCGGATCTAGCACATAGGTCTTCAAACTTAGCTCTCCAGATGTTCTTGGACTTCCCAGAAGCCCTGATCAGCAGGTATACTGGCATAGGCTTGTGGAAATTGAAGTCCAAGAACACCTGGAGAGCCAAGTTTGAGGAATTCTGATCTAGCAGATGTAAAAAAAAATGTCACTACCCCTGACTGTTTGTTGACTGACAGGGGAAATGTTGAATTTCTGATATGTTAAAGAGGCCTGTGAGCAGCTTCAGGATTTTGGAAGTTGAGAGAAGAAGCAGCTTTGACATTTTCTAGGTCCTCATATATGCAATTTCCAGCATCTACTGGTGCTGGGAACAGCATAAATGGGAGTGCACCAAGATAGCAGAACCCCCTGATGGAGGCTTAAAACAGGTGGATTGGGAAGGACTTGGCTACTCCAATGTCCAAGATGTGTGACTGCCAATTTAAAAAAATAAAATAAAATAAATCAAACAAGCGCCCCCCCCCCCCCAATGCCCTGGAGAGCAACTTCCTATCTTTTTGGACCACCCCTCTGTGTGTATCCACAACTTTTGCATGGCTTCCTATTTCCTTAGATATGGCCAGAGATTGTATTGTCATGTCCCTATTGCTGGTGCTTTCCTCATCTGATTGGGGTGCTACATACATCACAAAACTTTGAATCCTATTTTCACTGAAATAAGCACAGCTGTCCAGTGTTGCATTAGCTGATGCAAACTCATTTAGTTAGTCTTGTGTAATGGCACAGCTTGGAAAAGTTAGTTTTTTGTACTACAGTTCCTGGGATTCCTTGGCCGGCATGGCAAAAAGGTAACCTTTCAAAGCCCTGTGCTACAAGAAAGGCTCTTACAGATTACTCTTGGCTCTGAAATAATCTTAGATGTGCAGTTTAATGTCTGTGGACAAGGAAGTCTGTGGATGTGTTTATGTTTTCAGGATTTGGAGACAGCGTGAGAAATGCGTTCCAATGCTTTCTCCAAAACACTGCAAATCCATCTACCCATTCTTTTGGCTCACTAAAGAAAATTGTCCTCAACAAAGCAGTCCCATGTGTCAGTGCTGTATGCAAAACTGTTTGCCATATGACATTGCCAAATAGAAAGCAAAGGTTTTATTTAAGCCACTACCGAGCAGTAATAATTTTATACGTTGCTTGATTGAAATAATAAAACAAACCCTAACAATTCACTGAAGATTGAGCTGTGTATGCCCACTGTAAATATATTTAGCTGGGCAAAACTTGTTATTATTAACATAAAGTCACTTTTAAACCCACCCACCCCTGGGTCAGTTACTGTAAGCTCATTAGAAGCATAGGGTTGGATCCACAACTAGTCATACCTAGAGTAGAGCCACAGAAATAATTGCACATTTAATTAGCCGTGATGAATTTAATTTCTGTTGACTTCAGTGAGAGTGCTATGATGAAGTCTGGATTCAACCCATGATGATGAAATCACTGACAGACCTGAATTATGGGTCTTGCATATATGTCATGGAGCCCTTAATTTCTTAAATCACTTCATTCCATGGAAAACCAAAGGTATATTGGGTCCCAAGTAACAAGTGGCCATGTACAGTACTTTACATTGCACAATGATAGTGTGTTTGTTGAATTGGGGTTGGGGTGGGGATGAGAAAAGATGCAGCCTATTGGTTTCTCCCCCCAACAACTCACATTTAAGAGGCAAAGCCTGCTTGAACATCATGCCATGAACCTTTGGGACTTTCCTTTATAATGTATACAGCCCTGGCTCTTTGGCTATAAACAGAGATGAACACTGAACCCTAGAGTCAGATATGACTGGCTTTCGAGCAAGGGTGACCTTTATCTTTACCTTATCCATAAGAACTTGATGCATGCCTAAAGAAGTGATCGTGAATCATGAAAGCTCGTGCAATGTTTGATTTTTTAAAAAGTGATCCTATAAAGGTATCACCTTCCTCCTGCATTTATTTAGTGATAGTTCTGTATTTCAAGCTACTGTATCTGCTTTTTAAAGGGCTGTTTTGCCTAATTACCAGGAAAAGTGAGAGTAGGACTTTGAAGTAGCCCATAGATAGTCAGAATCAGACAGCAGGCATACAAGTCACTTGACCAAGAGCTGTGGGGGTTGATGGCGATAGGAGTTGTATTTCAATTCCTCTGGATGGGGTCTTGCTCATACCCCTGTGGGCCAGAAGGAAGGGCACCTGCTGACACAACAACACTTCCCTGACTTTTGGTTCACATAGCATCACAAAGTTGCTTTGAGCCTTATGACATCACACTTAGCTCTGTTCTGGTGACCAGTGTCACTCCTTCGTTCGTTTGTCCTTGGACTTTCTCTGGCTGTTTGCAACCATCAGTCCTCCACTTGTCTTCTTTTCCTGGAATTGACCTTGATTTCCCCTACCAACTTGTGTTTTCATTTTGACCTTGGGATATTTTGTACCACATTTTGCTTCTGGCAGAGGCCCTTCCGTTGTCTATAAGAGTTCCTTAGCCCAGAATGTATCTGTTAGCCAAACATGTGCTGTCCTCCCATTGCAGTGTGGGCTCTGGTCTAAAACCTTGAGCAAGATGTCTGTGGCACCAGTTCTGCTTTGCATCACTTCTTCACCAGTCTCTTCCCCTGCTTGTTGTGGAGCACCACTACAATTCTTCAAAGATAGACATAATCCGCTGCAGTAAAGTGGATTAACAGACTGGTAAAGGAAATGGGCAGAAGGTGCAGTATTTCTGAAGTGCATAGCCTTTACACAATAAAGCCTTTTGGAAAATATAAATTTTCATGACCATTAGGGTGACCACAAATATTGATTACCAGTGAGTAATATGGAGTTGAAGCTTGGACATTGACTAAAACATCTGAAAAGAGAAACATAGCTTTTGAAATGTGGGATCTATAGAGGGCTGCTAAGGATATCATGGGTTGACCATGTGACTAACATAGAAGTATTGCACTGAATAGATAAAGAAAAAAACCTCTTTAAAACTATCAAGCAAAGAAAGCTCCAATACCTTGGTCATATCATGAGGAACAACATAAAATATAAAATAATCCAGCTTGCTCAACAAGGAAAGATCCCTGGGATGAGAGGTCTTGGATGTAGATGGACTTCATGGTTGAAGAACCTGAGAGACTGGTGTGGCATGTCCTCAGAAGAACTGTTCCAAGGAGTTAAGAACAGGAAAACTATTGTCATGATGATAGCCAATATCCAGAATGGATACGGCAGCGGCAGCAGCAGCAGCAGCAGCAGCAGCAGCAGCAGCAGCAGCAGAAGAAGAAGAAGAAGAAGAAGAAGAAGAAGAAGAAGAAGAAGAAATTTTAGAAGGAAATTTTTTATTGATAAAATTCTTACTACAGTACCATCTGTCGAGGTGAACTACATAAACTTGTTATCACTTTCAAAAACTTAGCTCAGTAAACATAGTTACATATATAGTGAATGTGGAGGGAAATATACAGTATATACAATACCAAAAGAACAATAATATTTACAATTATATTGTCATTTACATGAAACTTAACTTTTAATATTCTAAGTTATTCCCAAATTTCTTTCTGTCAACCACTGCCACCATTTGTATCTGTCGGGTTCCTTCTGTCTCACCATCATTCTTTTAGCATATACTCTGAGCCTTGCCATCACACTGCCCACTGCTTGTTTTGGATCTGTCAACTTTCCCATCTTCCCTTCCTATCCCCTTTGGAATATCAGAGTGCTTAAGGCAAACAGATTGATTAATCGAACCAAGGACCAGGGCACTTTCCAGTTCTCCAGCTTCCCTTTGTTTCTCAGCCCCTTCCATCCCTTTCCTGGCTCTGTCCCTGATAGAATCATCTCTGCTCTCTGTTCCTTTAAATAAGGCCAGTTCAATTTACTTGCCAAAGCTTCCCAAATTTCTTGCGATGAAGGACATTCTTTTGCAAAATGCGAACAGGTTTCTCTCGGGGGTCTCTGGCCTGTTATCCCACCTCTAACATTCTGGCATCTTATCCTCCTGCACTGCTGTTCTTCTTCCTTTTTCCATGGGTAGGTCGCTCCTACATTAAGTACCTGATGATATGCCCTCCACCTCGTTTCCCACAGACAGAGGGGTATATTCCCATCTTTAAACACAGACAAGTCCTCCTCCCCTGGCTGCAGATATTCTGACAGATTAGTTTTCGAAGCTCGCTTCTCTGAATGGCCTAGCGATTCTTTCCTCTACGGCCTCAGTGTAAATAACCTGCTTTGACTCTCTTACTGTATCGGCAATCTTAAGTGTGTTTGCCCTCACTGCCCAATGATTGACTCCCTCCGTCATGTCTCTAATGTAGGGCCTCATTTCCGTTTTCGAAGCACCGGTCAATCTGGGAGAACGGAGTTCCTCCTCCCACCACTGTTTCCCCCATCCTCTGCTTTGCTATAGGTCACCTTGCACACCGATTGGTCGGGATTCTCCCTCATTAGTCTTCTGTTTCAAATTATTGGCCAAAAAGGCACCTAGGAAAAGAGGGCCAAGAGCCGGCAACCCTAACCCACCCTCTTTTACCGAGCGGTACGCCACTGCCCTAGGGAGAGGGAAAACCTTCATTCCCCACAAGAAAACAAAAACTCTTCCCATCACCCTATCCATACGTTTCTGAGGAGGGGGATACACAGCCACCACATGATTCGCCACCGGTACACAATAAGTTTTGAAGAACTGTACTTTCTTGTAGAGACCCAGCCTCCAGGGTTTCCAACTCTCCAGTCGGTTCTCCACCCCCTCTTCCCACCTTTTCCAATTCTCTTCCCAACCATTGGGGTCAACAGTGAACAGGATGCCCAAGATCTTGACTGAACTTTGCCCGCTACCTTTATCATCTCCTTCCCCTTCAAAGCTTCTTTTAGTGTATTTCCCCTGAGTTCTCCAGTCTTTCCACCCAAAATGTACACTCTGCGAAGAAGAAGAAGAAGAAGAAGAAGAAGAAGAAGAAGAAGAAGAAGAAGAAGAAAGGAAGAAAGGAGGAAAGAAAGAAAGAAAGAAAGAAATAATAATCAAAGATCAGTAGGGGTTTTGGAAAATGCATTCATACAAAACCCAGTATTTTCAGTGCTAACCCCCTGCCCCCAGATCATAAATCTAAACAGCAGTTAAGTGTTTGTCCGTACAGATGATATAGAGAATCAGGATTGGTCAATAATATTCATCAATAAATCTTTTTAAAATATAGAATATAGGTAACCTTTGAATTTGGTTTCTTTTTGAAGAAGAGCAATATTTGGCACAACTTTCTTCCCAGAGTGACAGGATCAGGTGCTGGGCAGTGCAAACAAATAATTATTAGTGTTAGATGAAGGGATTTTGCTGAACTGTGTAAGGGAAACATTCCACAACATAAATGGAGTGATCATTCCTGCCCATCTCCATGCAAATGGAATAAGTTATACATGCCAAAGAACTCCATGCATATGTGCTCAATTTACATTTATTCCAGTCACAGTCTTTGCAGTCATGTAGTTGAAGTTTTATACATCTTAAAATATCTGCCCCAATAAGGTAGGACTTGAGGTACATTTCTCACAATTCCACTTCGGTACAGAATTAATGTGTGTGTGGTGATGAATTGGTCAAATCATATGAATTGGCTACTATGGGGTGGTCCTTGTATAAACATGAAGGGGAAAGGTCAGAAAGCAACATATAAAACAATGTATTTTTGGGAGATAAGTGGGGCTTGGCAAATACCATATAAAGAAATGAAGGGTCCTGAAGGTAGTGGTGGGCACAATATTTTGTGTTATAATTTGTTATGCCGTTTTTATGTGTGTTATAATTTGTTACTATATTATTATGTTGGGATTTTTATGCATATTGATTTATGTTTTATGTCGTGTGTGTGTGTGTGTGTGTGTGTGTGTGTGTGTGTGTGTGTGTGTGTGTGTGTGTGTGTGTGTGTGTGTGTGTGTGTGTGTGTGTGTGTGTGTGTGTGTTGCCCACAGAAGGATGAAACATGGGTGTTTACCCAAAGTAGGGGAAGCTCAAGGAATACTGGGATTAACTGACTGACTGATTTGATGGAGCTGTTTCTTTATTATGTCTTTATGGTTTATATTTTTTGGGGGGAAATGTATAACAATACTTAAATACTAGCACCATCACAAAACCATCCCTATCCTGATAAATACATAGTCTTAGGTTCCTTTGAGGAGAGGTTTTGCTAGGCTGAAGAATTCTCTTTTGAATCAGGAAAGATAGGCGTATTGTTGCTCTCAGCCCTACCTTTCAGTGTTCTTTGCTTTGGTTTTATAATTGATCAGCTTTCGCCACTCTGTCACAGCAGCTATATGTTCACTGTCTTTCTCTTTGGGTGCCTCTTGGATTCCTAAAGGTGATTTTTGCTCACAACCACTCACCTATCACTCACACAGGCTGAAGAGCTTCAAAATGCTAGAAATAATATGATAGCCCTCTTTCTGTGTGTTGGCTTGGCAGTGAATGTATCATTCTCTTTCTTCTCTTGTGCTACTTGAAATATTTTCTTTTTAAAAAGAAAAACAGAAAAGTTGGGGAAAATAGTGAGTTTGGAACTGCCTCATAAGACATGGCAAAGTTGTCAAAGCTCTCGTCTCCATCCCATTCTTTGCTTCTGTGGATTGTTCTCTTCTTGACATCCAGCTCCACCTTGTTGTAAATTCTGACAATGAAAACATTACTCAGTGTCTTTAAAGTTCTCCTTCCATTGAAAAAGGGATTTTAGTATATATATATTTAAAAGAGTCGAATTAATGTGATTCTAATGTACTTCGTTTTGATCTTTGGGGGATTGTACATTGATGATCCCTAATTTTGAAATGATTCTCTCTCTTTTTTAATTGTTTTAAAATGCTTTCATAAGAAGGGAAGAAATTGTCCTATTTCTCTGGCACATCTTTAACCTTTAAGTACCTCCTGAAAAAATATTTAAAATATATTATACATTTTTAAACAGGGTGCATTTGACAGGTCAGTTTCAATACTCTCTCTCTCTCTCTGTCTCTTTCTTATGCTGTATTGGAATAAGACAATTTTGCAGCCTGGATTTTTTTGACAGTTAAATTGCAATGTAGGCAGAGAGTGGAATGGGGTTCCTGTCTCTTTAACTCTGTAACTAGACAAAGACTTTTTCCCCTTTGAGAGCTGAGCTTGGGATCAGAACTGTCAGATGATCTTCCAGCACTTGGGAGAGTTTGCAAAGTCATAATTATATCTTTTAACCTGTCTTGCTCTTTGCAAAAGAAAGGTCCTATTATATTGAAATGAGATTATTAGCCATCAAATACTTTCTTTCTTGGGATTCTTCCCTATTTTTTAAAAATTCATATTACCTCAACTTCTTTGCAATTGAAATTTTATAACATTTATTTTATACTAAATAAATGTTCTATTGCATTTATATTTAAAAGTTTTTTAAAACTAGCATTTTCAATGTGCAAGAAACACACAGAGAGAAATTTCACCCATACAATTAAAGACAGGTGAAGTTTTCAGAGAACAAGACTTTTTATTTTTTGCAATTTATTGGGTGGTATTTTGTCCATAAAAGCTTGTTATTTTGCAATTTGTCCTGACAAAACTCATTTTTAAATCTCTCAGTTTTCACATACAGTACTGTACTTACTTTTCCACATCCTTGGCTTTCTGTTTCATTTTTTGCTAGCATAAGACATTATTAAAGCAAAGCCAAGATAACATGGGATGACAGAAAAAAGAAAGATCCACACAATTAAAATAAATACACATTGCAGATTAAATGTTTGCTTTATGAGGGTGGCACTTGAAAGGGGAATTACAAGAAGAAATAAGAGAAAGATTCAGATCACTGAAAATAATGGCCAACATAGGTCAATTTATCTGAGACCCCAACACCTAACTACTCATTCATCCTGAACATGAACAGGATTCTTGTATAGTTTAACACAGCCAATGTACAGAATTAGGCTTCTGGGAATTGAAGTTCCCTTGTGGGGCACGTGCCCCACATAGAGAATAATTGGTCTAGCAGATTTACAGAGCCCAGGCAGTCTCCTTAAGGATAATGGATCTTGAATCACAACACAAAAGGTGTTCAGCTAAATGCAGGGCTGACCTATTAGATAATATGTTAGGTCTGTTTCAGGTGGAAGGGGAAAGATTTTGAGGTATACAGTAATACCCCGGATAACGTTTACCTCGGATAACGCTAAAATCGCATAACGTTAAGTTATCTGGGGAGGAGAATTGGATTGAATAACGTTAAGGTCCTATGGGACAGATCAGATAACAACCGCTAAAGCCTGTGCGCTTACAATGTATCTCTATGGACCTTTAACGTTATCGATCCATCCCATAGGATTTTAACATGGATCGGATAACACTAAAAATCGGATAACACCAAGACTTGTGGAACCAAGTCTTAGCTTTATCCGTGGTATTACTCTAATTGTTTTTATTAAATTGTCCAACATAGTTTTTACCAATCCTTTCTTCTTGCTGTTGTTGTTCTACTACTGTATCCAAATCCGAATCTTGGCGATTCTCATGGGGATCAGCCACGAAGACTGTCCTGAAAATATAATGCAGTGGTCTTTTATCGGCCTCCTGCATCACAGCATGACACCCTTACTGATCCAGTTCCACAAGTCACTTTCTGGTCCTGGGCCCTTTTGGCATGCAAAGTCCTCATCAGCTCCAGGCCAGTATTGATGAAGTTGCTGCCCTCCATCAAGATAGACTCAAGTGGGATTTAATCCACTTGGCGACCATCACCCTTCCCTGTGGATGTCAGCACCCAAGGCTGCTAGTCCTCATGGTTGTCAAGTTAGTTAACTGCCACCTGACACTCGGCGTTGAGTCTCTGGCAGTATGGTCTACTCCAGTGTTTCCCAAATGCTGGTGTTTGGACTTCAATTCCCAGAAGCTTAAGTCAATTCCCCAAAGCACTGATCAGTCAATATACTGGCTTAGGTTTCTGGGAACTGAAGTCCAAACACCAGCATTTGGGAAACACTGGTCTACTCTATCACCATAGAAGGATAACCTGACCAGACAACTCCTTCCTTCATAGATGGCATTTTGTTCCTCCTCCGTTTGCTCAGGCCTCCTATGATGTTAGATAGCAAACAAATAAAACTCAATTTTCAATATCTTCATTGTTTCATGACAGCAAGAAAACTGTAACAACCTATATCATTTTTATGCATGATGAAGCCACAACCAGTGTAAAGTAAGTTAAAAATCATCAGTGAAGAGAGTGTATAACTCCAGAAAGAAGGGTGTTTAGAGCAGCTTTCTTAGAAAGCAGACATTAACTCTCTCGTTAATGTGCTTGAATTCTCCAGCTCCTAGCTTCAGGTCAAATGTATCTTTAATGCAGTTACTCTGTACAAATCTCTCTCTCTCTTTCTGTCTCCTTGTCTCCACATCTCTCTCTCTCCCCCCTTTCTTTCAATAGCAGATGGGATATTTCATGAGGAATAAATATTTGGAATGTGCCTCTGTGTTTATAGCATTTGCTGATAGTGTAACTAGAGTATGGCTGGTCTCGACAGCGGCACCTGATGCTGATGAAAATGTTTTCCATCACCTCATAGGGGCCAAGCAAGCACAGCACAATCATTTGAGCAGGCATGTGTGATCGGTAGCAGTGACTGCCTTGCCTCAGCCTGAAAAACAGTATTAATAATTGTGAATATATATATATAAAAGCAGCTAAGATTTTCATTGTTCCTTCGGAACCCGTTATACTAGCAGAAGAAGGAAAGGGGGCACTGATTTAAGCTGAGCCAGTTTGCAAATGGTTGTGATGAGGGAAAGGATCACAGATATACACAGATGGTGGAGAAGGACTTTTAGCAAATGCACCTTTAGTGTCCTGTCTTACAAAGAAACTAGGCTCAGACTACAGTCACTTAGGTGATATTTGTGCATAGCAGAGAAACAGTTCAATATATATGAGGCTTCTCAAGACTGGTATTATTTTCCTCACTCTTTTCAGGTACTTTTAAAAATCTCTTACTCCAAGATAACAGTGTGTGGGTCACTTCATGGCAAGATGGGATCCACCGCAAACAAATTCATGCCAGTGACATTCTTCCTGCTTCTGGAGGGGGGGGGCATTCTCAGATACTAGTTGCAGTCAACGATGTAGTCTCCTTAGAATACTTTCAAGCTACCATCTAATGACTGCAGTTCTACACATATTTATTTGAAAGACAGCCCAGTAAAATCCAAAGGCCTTTTATTCCATCAGATTGTACTCTGGACAGTGATGGTGAACCTTGGCACTCTAGATGTTCTTGGACTTCAATTGCCAGAAGCTCAAGTCTGTACTTCTGCTGATCAGGGCTTCTGGGAATTGAAGTTCAAGAACACCTGGAGTGCCAAGGTTGGCCATCACTGACCTAGGAGAAAGCCCCCATTGAACTAACTGGAGCTTATTTCTGAGTTAATTTGTATAGGATTGATCTGTAAATGGATTTTCCTGCTTAAGACAGGGTGAAGGGATGAAGGGATCAGTTTTATCTCTTCCCTTCAATGTGATCCTCTCCTGTTTTGCCCTTTGCAGGAGTCAGTCTCAATGTTCTGATTTTGTGTGGAGCTTAGAACAGATTTGGAGTGGAATCTGGATGTTGTAGTTCATGAGTGGAGAAGCAAAACACAATAAGTTGTCTGACAATCTAAGACAAGAGAATACATTTTGTCCCTCTGTGCCTGGGGGAAGGGGAGGAGAAAATAATAATAATTATTATTTTATGCATGATAAATAATAATAATTTTATGTCAGAAATTATTTGGGGTTGAAAGGATTTTTGTGTCCCCACTCAAGGGATGCCTGAATAAGGCTCCTTTCATGTCCCCAAGATCTTTTCCCACCAAAGTGGTCCCTACTTATCTACGTGCAATTTCTTGCTTTTGATCGGCTAGGTTTGCAGGAGCTGGGACAGAGATGGGCACTCATTGCGTCATGCAGTACTCAGGTCTTGAACTGCTGACATGCCGACCTTCCAGCTAACAAGGCAAGCTTCTTAACCACTGACCCACCACAGTCCCATCTCATCTGCTGACAGATGATTTTGGGCTCCTCCCTCCTGGGACCAGGGAGAAAAGCTGCAGGTAGGGTGGTGGGATTTTCGCCGCAGCCACATCTGGACTAATTGGCTGGGATTGTATTTGTTCTTTTGAATGTGATGTAACTATTGTATTATTTGTATTATTACTTGTGTTTATACTTGTGTTTATACTTTTGACTGTAAGCCGCCCTGAGTCGGGTCCCCTTGCTTGGGCGGGGTAGAAATCAAAAAATTAAAATAATTAAATATAAAACCATCACAGTAAGGAAGAGGTTGGACAGAGACAGCTTATCTCTTCTTATTTAGATGTGGGCAGTGGAGAGAAAATACTCAATTTTATATGAATTAGAATGAAACTATAAAAACAGAAGCATATGAACTGGGATAGTTAACTATGTCACCTTAAAGGTTCTTACATTTCATCATCATCATCATCATCATCATCATTGATGAGGACATGCATGTCCCTCTCATCCCCTTATGTATACACACAGAGCAAGCAGAGAGTATATGTATCATAGGTCTTTGTTTTTCTGCTTTCCACAAAGAACAATAATGTGTGGGATAGGCATGGATATGGAAAATATCAGTTGTAAACAGTATGTTATAAATCAAAGATACACAGAGAGCAAAGGGAATCAACATGTTTATTTGCTGCATTTGTTATACCACCCTATTGGCTATAGGCCACTCAGGGTGGTTACTGTGAACTTAACGTAGCTTTTACAATTGCAGCTTCCCTTATCAGACCTTTGGGCAAACACGAAAATGAGTCAATGGGTGGAGTTTAATCCCTGGATTGCCCAGTCTTTTCTGTCAGATATCAAACAAATGCAGAAGAAATGGGTGATGACAGAAAAACAGAAAATGTAGGCTTGCAAGTCTATGTAACCTCAATTGCACTTTAAAAACTCCTGTCATAAGCTAGTCTCTTTGCGCTTATCTTGGTTTAAGAGAAGCGTGTGCACATTTTGGGCTTGTGTTGGATCTACTCAGTCTTTTTGCTAGGTATACTAAGTGATACAAAATAGCATCTTAGGAAAGTGATGTAGAAAACTATACTTTATTACACTTTGGGGAAACCAGAAAAATAAGGTGCTGCTTAGCCTACATTCAGTGTAGGAGCGGGTGGCCCATCCTCCTAGCCAGAGCTTGCACACAAGTCCTCTCATATACTTTCTTCTTAGCCTTTCTGCTCATTGAGCTGGAGTCCTTGGAGCCAGGAGTCTGGCATTTGTTTTCCCAGTGGGCCTCTTGAGAGAAGAGCCAACTTGTGGGGCTACAAAACCCCATACCTTGCCCCCACCCCCAGAAGATGGGAATGGTAAATTGTTTCTGAGTACTGTACTTTACAACCCCTGAGAAAGGTAAACACAGGTTGAAACTGATGGTGCATAGTCATTGATTCAGAAGGGATAAGGCTTCTCATTTTGTTATTGAAACACTAGGAGTCCAAAATCCTTGCTGATGTACTGCAAGTCACTGCTAGATATAGCAAGAGATTGCAATTTATCTTTGGCCACTTCTCGACTTCTTTGACAGGGGCACTATCCTTCTCCCTCATTCCCTTTGATAGCTACTAAGGAATATCAGAACTGACAAGCTGTATCAAATCAATGTTCCTGTCTTTATATGATCTGAACAGGTTCCACAACCAAATGGACTCCTGTGATTACTCAGTACATCTTATAAATTCCATTCTTCAAAAAACTTCCAGTCTATGAATTTGGGATATTGTGCTTCTATATCCACAATTCAAAACATCAGGAAGTGACTCAGTATTGGTGCACAATATTGTGCCTGCGTTGCCAGCAGGAAAACGATGCCAAGCATTACATAGCAAGGGCCAGCCTGAATATTCCCAACACCAATGGTAGTACGTATGATGATCTAGAACAGGAATATGCAAACTTAGCTCTCCAGATGTTCTTGGTTCTGATCAGCAGGTGTACTGACTTGGGCTTCTGGTAATTACCAAAGTCCATAACCACCTGGAGACCCATGTTTACTGACCCCATTCACACAGAGACATCAAGCAAGGGAAAATCCCAGAAGCTGACTCCTTTATCATCAGTGTACAATAAAGCAACCTGAGAGAGGTGGCTTGCTGTGAATTACCTGCCCTAAGTAAACATGCCATTAGCAACAAAACAGGTGAGGGTTGAGATAAAATGGCCCTCTGAAAATTTGAGCACTTACAAATTTGGGGATCATTGCTCTATTTATCCTAGTCTCTTAAGCCCAGGTATGCCACATATTGGTTGACTTCAAAATCAGTTTTTTAAAAAAATTAAACAAATATTTATACCCCAGCTTGCCAGCAAACCAACCAACCAACCAACCAATAGGTGTTCAAGATGGCTAATGTTTAAAAATGCAGCATAAACCATTTTTTTTTGTACACACAAGATTAAAACCAAATGGAAACAAATAACCGAAAAACAGTTGTGGGAACAAATAGCTGCTTGTTTGAGATATATATATAAGTATATTGGGTGGCTGATTATTTCAATTTAGTCCTTCTCTCTTACAATGTGTAGAGTGTGACAATTTTCTGTGATCCATTAAAAGGAATGTGAATGGCTGTTAGCTTGTGTAAATAGGAAGCCTGTTTTTAAAAAGCTGTGCATCAATAAAATAAAGGATGTAAAATTGCATAAAATTGCATTTGTTACATATGCATACTTTGAAATTGTTTTCTGTAATTTAAACAGAATTACTGTATAACCATTGTTTCTGTAATTTAAACAGAATTATAGTATACAGGGAAGGCTGTATGCCTATGGCTGAGTTGGTTCTTCAGTTGTGAACTGAAAATGCAGCCACAATGCTTCTGGTTTCTTTCCTTATAGTACTTTAAATCAGACATATACTGGACAGCTGTTCCAGTTGAGGACTATCCTATGCAAAAGTGGACACAAGGCCTTACTATCTGTAAATTCTTCTTGTGTGGGAATGACGTCACTTTGCTGCAGTTGTTCAAAAGTCCAAAAAAGAAGTTGTGGTGAAGGAAGGCATTTTCCTTTGGTTGTGAATAAAACAGGATGGGTGTATGTTGTTTCACTAGTGGTGTGGTCTTGGAAGGTGCTGTTGGCACATGTGACCTGGCATAGTCTTCTCTCCATTAGTCTCCAGAGGAGCTGAAATTCTGGGGGGAGAAGATGCTGAGGTTGCAGCCAATGGCTGTAAAACTTGAGGTTGAAATATAAAGGAAAAATTGACAAGAAGGGGGAGTGGGGTCTGCTCCACCTTGCAGAGTCTGTTCTGGAATGCATTTGCACACCAGGGTATGCTGTGCCGAAGAGTGTGTGTTAGCAGCAGTGTTGAGTTAGTAATATGAACCCTACACAAATACCTCCGGGGCAGACAGGTCCATTTCAGGCTGTGTTTATTTAATAAAGAGCTAGTGAAGTAACTGCAATTTCATTGTCAATTTACTAATGCATTACAGTTATGTTGCTTAACCTCATTGTTTGGGCTCAGAAGTCAGCAATACCCAGCCAACTGGCACCCCGTTACTCCCCCTTTGAGTGTAAAACACATTTTATTATGACTAGAATGTCTTCTATTTATTAAAAGCTGGGATTAAAGGCCCTCACCATCTCCCCTCCATACACATACCCAATTAGGCCATCGGGTGCTTTATTAACCTGCTGAAAGCCTTTATTATTTTTTTAAAAAGGTATATGCAGGGGAAACTTCTCTCTTTCCTTAGGTATTAATAGCTGAAGAGTTAATCTGGAAGCATTTGCTCATACATGGGTGCTTCTAGTAGCGGTGATTTGGCACCACAGGCCATAGTTTGGCCACCCCTGCCCTAGAGTATTGCTATATTAATCCATACATGACGTCCCCCCCCTATGCTTGTTTTTTAATTGTTGGGAATGTGGAGCACACATCTATCTTTATATGTTTCTACATGCATGATATCAAAAGATGCTGTGCAACTATGCCCACTTGTCTTCCTTTGCAAATTTTTGGGGGGAAATGGAAGCAGCAGTAGGAAAATATGGGTGGATTACAAATGGAAGCTGATGACAGCTGAATCCTCTGACAAATTTGTATTTTGATTTGTATGCCGCTCTATTCGCCGAAGCGACTCAGAGCAGCTAACAGCATAAGTCACAAAATACAGTACTGTATCACATAACAAAACATATCAAAGTATCACATATCAGTAACATATCAAACTATCACATATCACATACATATGTTTCTTTTACCTTATTTATTTTAAAATCTCTACAATTTGTAATTTATCTTTCTTTTCAGAATGACATTTCTTCTTGGCCTGGTAACTTTCCTTCCCTTTTTCATCAGTGTATAGTCTAGAACAGTGGTTCCCAATTAGTTTTTTCTACGTACTACTTCAAGAAAGACCTCAAACTTGCGTACCCCTTATTGCAGGAACGTTAAATAAAAAATGAAATTAGGTGTATTTTATATTTATTATCATCAAAAGACATTCTAATGACAGAGAACACATGTTTCATTAATGTGACAAATGTGAACGTTGACAATGACGAGCAAATAGGTGGAAAGGGGGGGCAGCCGTGATCGGGTGACGCGAGAGGCATGGGAAAAACCGCCACCGCGGGAGAAAGCGCTTGATGCATACGATTGACTTACTTACTGATCGTTTAATTAAATTGAATAATTTTTTGACAATTGTTATTGCATTATTATTTTTAAGGATTTAATATTTTAGTTAAGAGATTGCTGCGCGTACCCCTTGATGCAATCTCGCGTACCCCTGAGGGTACGCGTACCACTAATTGGGAACCACTGGTCTAGAAACTCTCCCAAATAGGAGAATACTACAATGAAAGCTCCATTTGGAAGCATCCCTTCATGATTTTTAAGCTTAAGACTGTATATCCAGATTATATGTGGACTGGACATTACATCAGTGTCTCTGATGTTGAACTGGACAGCCTGAGAAATCATGAAATCTGCATGATCTACATATTCTTTGATCATCTGTCATGGTTTATACACACGACAATACTGTATTCAGAATCACACACACATCACTGACTGAAAGTCAGCATCACCTATAATGCTAACAACAATATCAGCAATACTGTATTACTATAGGACTTCCTGTGCATTCATTCTAATGGAACTACCCTATACAATGATGTACAGTAATACCTCGCATAACGAGCAAAATGCGTTCCACGCAGTTACTCGTTATGCGAGTTTTTCGCTCAGCGAAACATTTCCCCTGGGGAAATATGCTTTGCTTTGCTAATCAGCGGGGTGTTTGGGATGAGGGGGGAGACCTTTCCAGTACCCTTTGCAAGCGCCCCACTGACGTGCGCATGCATGTGGGGCGTTTGTGAAGGATACTGGAAAGGTCCCCCCACCCTTCGAAAGCGCCCCACTGATGCGCATCAGCGTGGCATTTGGGATGAGGGGGGGAGACCTTTCCTGTAGCCTTCGCAAGTGCCCCGCTGACGTGCGCGTGCACGTGGGGCTGCTTGCAAAAGGTACTGGAAAAGCCTCCCCACTCTTCCAAAATGCCCCGCTGATCCGCATCAGCGGGGCATTTGGGATGAGGGGGGAGACCATTCCTGTAGCCTTCACAAGCACCCCGCTGACTTGTGTGTGCATGTGGGGCGCTTGCGAAGGGTACTGGAAAGGTCCCCCCACTCTTCCCAAATGACATGCTGCTGCGGAGCGTGCGTCAGTGGGGCGCTTGCGAATGGCGGGGGGACTTTTGCAGTACCCTTTCCAAACGCCCTGCACCGTGCGTCTGTGGAGTGTTTTGGAATGTGGCGGGGGATTCCCCTGCTGTGTTCCAAAGCACCCCGCAGACGTGCTGCCCATCAGCTGGGTGTTTTGGAACATGGACAGGGGAGTCCCCCACCGCATTCCAAAACACCCCGCAGACACAGGCGGGGTTTTTTGGAACGCAGCGGGGGTCCCCCGCCCACGTTCCAAAACACCCTGCATATGCGAAGCTTCTTGTTAAGCGAATTTTTGCTCATTCAACAAAGCAGACCTTTTGGGGAAAGGTCTGCTCGTTAAGCGAGTTTTTCGCTATACGAGATGCTCGCTATGCGAGGCATTACTGTACTGTATTCTTATTTTGTGCATTGAACATTGGGAGACTGAGGTTGAGATACAGTAACTTGCTAAATGTAACAAGGTCACCAAGTGTTGGGTGGCAGTAAATGTGAAAAAGAAATGTGAAAAAGAACAGAGCTCCCACCTACTCCACAAGACCAACCATTTGTTACTTCTGTGGCACTCGAGATCTGCATCCAAATTATGCAACCTCTCCTTCCATCACAGTTGGCTAGTCTAAAAAGCATGGGACATTAAGATTTGGTGCCTGAAGCAGCTTGTTCTCCTTTCCCTTCTGTGTGGTGTCTTCTTAGACAGAATAGCTATGCCACAGGCTGCCTTGATTGTATTTGCCTGTAATTTCCCCTGAAATCTTTTCCAACTCAGCTAAAATGTATAAATATTACAATGTATAAATGTTACAAACAAGCAAACAAATGCATTATTGCCAAATAAGAGTGTGTAGCCACTTAAGTGGAGGTAAATTAGAACTCTCTTTCTGCTGAAGACAATGGGGGAAAATTGTATTTGTTGTGAAAGTTTCAAAACAGAGATCAAAGTAATCTTGATAAATTCTTCCAAACAATTTAGAATCCTGACATCAATCCTTAGCTGTGGGGAATATAATGAAATCATAGGAAAGAGACACAAAAATACAAATTGCATGGAATAAATACCAGGAAAATTCCACAAACGTTGAATCATATACTGTATCCATTTACTTGGGAATTAAGTCCCAACTGAACTAAGTGGTAATGACATTCCAGTCAGGAAAGGGTCAAAAATACCAATATATTCACAGGTGCCTACTCTCAGGTAGCTGGGCGAGCGGCTACAGGAATACAGAGATGCAAAGAGCTCCATCGGAGGAAAAGTAACAGAATTATAAGGGGATAGAAGTAATACTGAAGTGAGGCTTTTCTCTCCATCCTACATCAGGAAGAGGTGATAAAAATAATGAATTTTTTTGGGAAAAAATAATTATATGCTGCCTTTCTCTGCGTAGGGGCAGCTCACAACAATGTATAACTACACAATAATAGTTTTTAAAATAAAGTAAATACTAGATTAAAAATTATTAAACATTTATTAATATAAAAACATTTTGAAACATTTACATATCTCTAAATTTAATAATTTAAATTTAAAGGAGAGACTGTGGTGGCTTAGTGCTCAAGACGCTGAACATGATGACTGGAAGGTCAGCAGTTTGAGACCCGAGTGCTGCATAATGGAGTGAGTTCCTGTCTCTGTCCCAGTTCCTGCCAACCTAGCAGTTCAAAAGCAGGAAATTGCATGTAGCTAAATAGGTACCACTTTGGTTGGTAGGTAAACAGTGTTCCGTGAACTCCGGTGTCTAGTCATGCCTGCCACACGTCCATGGAAACGTCTGCAGACAAAGACAGTGCTGGCTCTTTAACTATAAACAGAGATGAGCACTGAACCCTAGAGTTGGATACGACTGGCTTTCAGGCAAAGGCGACCTTTACTTTTCCCTAAATTTAATAAATACAGCATTCCTGAGGACACCCCCCTTTATTGCTTAAAAATTCTGCCCAAAAAGAAACAGAAAAGTGACAGAGGCAGTATACAGTATTCCAAAGCCTGGGAGCATAATTATGCTATGCATTTGCCCTTCCTGATGTGTTTGTAGGAAAGTGGCTTGTCAGATTCATCACCAAAAGTAAGCCAAAGAAAACAAGAAAACTAAATAATTTTCAAGACGTGGGGTTTTGCATCTTCTATGTTACTAGTGGAACATGAGGGCTATTCAAATGTATTTACAGAGTTTTTGAAATTGTTTTCTGCTTGTTGCTACCTTCTTTGCAAAAGTTTTACCAGTCTTGTTGAGATGGTAGTACAGTAAAACCTCGCATATAGAGTACCTTGCTTAGAGAGTAACTCATTTAAAGAGCAGAATTTTCTTTGAATGGTCGCCTCGCTTAACAAATAAATCCAACCAAAATCTCGCTTAACAAATAAATTGGGGTTTGCAATCCTCCTCACAATTGGTCACTTACAATGGTGTTTTGCTTAAAGAGCAAACTCGCTTAAAGAGCAATCCCGTGGAATGCATTATACTCTTTAAGCGAGGTACCATTGTACCTTTGAAATGGTGGTACTATAGGTAGAAAATGCTCCTTAGACCAAGCATGTTGTGATGATTTATTTAGGCATGAATAGCAAAATAAAATGTTTATTCATGTTTCAGTAATGTGAGTGTTCCCACTGGATATGCAGTTTACTATAGGTGAATTTGTTAGGATGTGTAATAGACAAAATATCAAAACTATCTTTTTCTCCATATATTGTTTATTTATTTGTGTTCATTTCTGTGCTCTTTCTTTACCAACAAACTGTTGTCTAATTAAGACTCAGAATACATCAAGTTAAATGTCTGCTTGGCTATAGAAACTCACTAGGAGGTGGTAATGGTAAACCACTACTTAAACATCTCATATACTTTGAAAACTTTATTAAATTGCCACGAATTAGAGGTGACTTGATGAGATGTTTTTTGTTGCTGTTCCATCACCCAGTCGACTCTAACCCTTTTCGACTCCGACCCTTTGCGACCCCAGGCACCTCTATCCTCCACCATCTTCCTCAACTCTGTGCCCATTGCATCTACAATACCATCTAGCCATCTCATTTTCTGCCGCCCCCTTCTTCTTTTGCCCTCCACCTTTCCCAGCATCAAGGCTTTCTCAAGTGAATCCTCTCTTCTCATTTGATGTCCAAAGTACTTTAGCTTCATCTTTACTATTTGACCTTCTAAGGAGCAGTCAGGGTTGATTTCTTCTAAGATTGACCTATTTGTTCTCCTCACTGTCCAAGGTACTCTCATAAACTCTCCTCCAGCACCACATCTCAAAGGCATCTATTCTTCTGCGCTCAGCTTTCCTTATGGTCCAGCTCTCACAACCATACATTACCACTGGGAATACCATTGCTTTGACTATGTGTATTTTTGTTTGCAAAGTGATGTCTCTACTTTTAACTATATTCCCCAGGTTTCTCATAGCTGGTCTCCCAAGAATCAGTCTCCTTTTATTTCATGGCTGCAAACACCATCTGCAGTGATCTTGGATCCTAGGAAAGTAAAGTCTGTCACTGCTTCTACAACAAGTTTATGTTGTATGCCACTCCTTTGTTTAGGAATCGCGGCCAATAGATTCATCACTAAACTGCTTTTTGTATTACTTTACCAAGAAGCTTTTGGGATGAAGTCTTATACTGTACCTGGCAATGTCCTACTGAATTCAGTGAGGACAAGCATATCTATGATTATAGCTTGAAGGGGTGGGTGTGGGCAACTTTGAAATCAGATTCCGAAACTGCTACTCCATGTTAGAGTATCTGTTTCATCTCAGAGCTGTCTACCTAGGGAAAATAATAGCTCACATTTGTAATGTCATTGTCAGACACAATATAGTTCTGTATTTTTGTTACACACTTATGCTTGTTACGTTAAACATATACATATTTTACATTTATTAATACCCGGCTTAGTCACAGTTTTAAAGAACAGCCTTCCTTAAGACATGGTGTAATGCAGTGGTGCCCAAACTAAGGCCTGGGGGCTGGGTGTGGCCCCCCAATGCCAATTCATTTGGCCCGTGAAGCCCTCGTCACTCCTGGAAGCGGAAGTAAAACACGCCCATACAGGCGCATTTTACTTCCACTTCCAGGAGCAACGAGGGCTTCGTGGGCCAGATGAATTGGCGTCAGGGGCCACACACGGCCCCCGGGCCTTAGTGACCAGCTCCCTGAACCACATGATTGGCCCACGGCCCAAAAAGTTTGGGCACCCCTGGTGTAGTGTATAATTTCACTGGAATAATGCTTTTATTTCTGCACACCTTGCTGTGAACTTACCAGAGGCCATGTATAGTGCAGACAGCCATCCTTCCCTGCCTTCTTCTTTGACCATTGACTGTTATCATGTCTCTTTTTTCCTATAGAAAGATTCAATTCATTCTTTGAAGTCAAGACAGCAGACAAGTAACCCCTGCAACATGAACTACCAGCTGGGAAAATTTCACATTGTGCGTGAGGAGCCAATGAAGAGTCTGCAGAAAGAAAGACAGAGAGAGAGAGAGAGCACTAAGGACTGATGCAGCTTTAGTTCACCTCAGGACCTTAAAACTGGATGTGAACCAGACCTCTTTCCTGTCTCTTTGTACAGTCACCCAAAGGGAGCAAACCAGGATCTCAGGGATTGCATGAGCTGGGCTTGTTCTGCAATTAGAGGGGAGATCCCAACTAATCCCCCTCTAAATGACGGCTAATTCCTAGTGTAAAAACCTGTCAGCTGCTTGTTAACAGTTCCTTGGACCCTTGGTCAATTGTAGAAGGAATTGCAGCTGGACTTCTTTTTAAAATAGGAACATAAATATAAAATGTTACTAAAGCCATGTCTGCTGTGTTAACAATACAAAACTTAAATAAGATGTAGAAGGGGAAAATACAGCAGTACTACTGGTGGCAGGGGGATATTTAATATTGAATTTGCTCCCCCCCGTCCTCCTCCCCCTTTGTATGTGTGTGTGTGTGCGCGTGCACACGCAAACGTGGAAACTTTTAGACACAATCCCGGCTCTGTGTTTAAGTCATTAAAACATCTTTAAACATTTTCTGGTTTTAGTTTTCTTAGCAGCAGTCCTTTTCCTGGAATGTATTTTATTTTTCTTTTAAGTCTGTGATTTTTTTTTTTGAAAAGCCCTTTGCATTTCCAACAGTTTTTTTTTAAAGAGGGGGAAGTAACAGGGTGGAGAAAGTGAGAGAACAGGGCCCTTTCTGTGTTTTATTTCTAATCCACAGGAATCCATTTTAGCCTTTTATGGCTGCTGCACTTGCTGAGAGGATTTACATTCTCCTTACATTATCTGCCACATTGCAAGCCGTGGCAGAAGAATTGTTTCATACTTGGATTCAAAAACACACCAGTGTTTCTGTGGAGTGTTTTAATTTTTGAGGAAGAGTGGAAGAGGAAGCCCAGGTGATGGCAAAGAAATAGAAAAGGCAAGCATTTAAAGGAGGGGGGAGGGTTTAAAAGAAGAGCAAAGCATTTGATAAGGAACTGTAGTGTGTTGAGTTCATGTCCCAGAAAAACTGATGTTTAAATTACCAGGGAGGATGCTAGAAGAGCCTTTGATTCCAGCAGTGTAGCATAGGCCTTGTTTAAAGCGCAATCTGCATGAAGAAAAATAAGAATGCCAAAATCTTTGCCATCGTGAATTTTTGTTCTGAGCTCCATCTTTTGACTTCTCTTGCAAACAAATGAACCTAGGCTTGTGTCATATTTCAAGTTGCAATCTTGTACAATCATGACACTTATGTGTTCTATTTCAACTAGTGCTGCCTATATGACCAAACATCACAGCCTGATCATTGATATTCCTTATTTTATACTTTTGTAAAACATAATGGATGTTTCTTATTTTATACAATCAAAGACACTCTGTCTTTTGGATATTACTAATCAGGCAACTGCTAGATACAGGCCTCATGTCTAAATTTTACAGCGTATACTGTGCCATCATTTAAAATAAATAAAACCAGATTGTCATTGTTTGGGAAATTTGTTTGCCAATATATTTTGACTGATGAAAGGTAAAACATTTAAAACAAACAAACCCCAATACTAACTTTGATTTACTGAAAACATTTATGTTCCATCATTCTACAAAAACAACACTTAAGGTTTACAACAGACGTTAAAACAGCCCATTATAATAAAATCAATTTAAGAATAAAACACAGGATGAGAGACACAACCAGAGACAATCAGCAACTAAAAGCTGGTTAATACAAACAGCTAATTATGTGCCACCTAAATCTTGAACAAATATTCACCTAAACGGTGACTAAGTAGGGGTCTAATATATTGCTTCAAGAGACAGTTCTATGAGCACTAAAGGGACTATTTTATTCACATTAGCACTTCCTATGCATTTCAGTAGCTGGCGACATCTGGAGCAGAGTTTCAACAACAGATGTAACATGCAGTGAACATGAGCATTTCAGTGAAGCCAACAATTTGCTCCTTGTAAATACATGCTTCAGGCAATTGAACAGAAAATTATACACAAGCACATCAACTGGATTGTGAATATAAAAATTGAATAAATACTTGGAAGTACAAGCTAGAGAAGCTCTAATCTCTCTGTAAATATAAGATCAGGAATAGACTGTGGTACTGACACTGAACAATAAATAGGAAAGAGTAGAGTAAAGCTGAAGAAACACATGAAACCAGTTACATACCAACATGTAATTTGAATAACATTATTCGTGAATTTAAAATTATTTCCATTACTATACACATCTCACCTTGAATCAGAAGAACTCTGTATTAAAACTAGAGATATCATAAGGAAGGATGCAGAAACATTTGTTTTGTAGTCCAAAGAAAAGAAACTCTGTAATCAGAAGGAGAAAACAGCCCAGATAGATGATTAATGAAACTTCAAGCTGTTAACAGTAGATGAGAAGCAAAAACAAAACTATACAAAAGTGATGCAAGGATGAGAGATTGTTTCAATGAATCTTTTGAGGAAGAATGTGTTAATTTTAGAAAGTGAAAAAAAAACCCCAAAACAACATTCTCAACACAGTTGGAAGAAATAAATCACCAGGAGTAGATGGGATATCAATAGTGCTGTTTCATCTTACAGAGATGGAAGATATCAGAATCTAAACAAAATTGTGCCATCAAATACTAAAACCAAACAGGGGACCACAAACTGGGAACATGTAATATATATTTGAAACCTAAAGAAAGGAGACACTTAAGATTTCATTCTCTTTAGAACCATTGCACTAATTTCCCATTCAAACAAATGGTCAAGATTTTACTACAAAAATGTTTACTGTTTATTGATTAAGCTGACAAAAAGGGAACAAGCACAACTAACACATTGCAAATAAATCTCAAGTGTATTAGGTATACAATAAAATCTCGAGTTACGAATAAAATCAGTTCCATGGCATTGTTCATAACTTGAATTTGTTCGTAATTCAAGGCATCCCCATAGGGGTAAAGAAAAAGCCCCACTCTCCAAAAATCAAAACAGTCCCTCCCCGCCCTCCAAAAATCAATCAAACCACCCAAAAACAACAGCAACATTGAAAGGAAAGCATGCATAAGCAAAAACGCTGTTACTTACCTTAAAGAAGCTTTGAAAATTGATAGAAAACTCAGAAAAATCCAGCAAGAAACAGCAACCGGCAGCCATTTTGGCACCAAAACTCCAGACAAAGAACTCCTCTCTAAGCACTCTACTGCCACCTACAGGGCTCTGAAAGGCTGCATGTGGTATCTTCCAGATATCAACTGCCAATTCATTATACCCAATAGACAAGCTGGGAGATGAGTCGCCACGGCGAGTGGGCGGCAATATAAATTTGAACTAATCATAATCATAATCATAATCATAATCATAATCATAATCATCTAATCAGGCCCTTGGTGGGAATTTGGGACACAGGGATAAGTCCTGGTGCGCCCCAGTAACTAGAACCCCAAGAGGCAGGCAGGAGATTAATACAAAAAAAAAAAAAAAACAACCAAAGGCAAGTGGTGCCTTTCAAACTCTGCTTTTCTGCCCGGCCCCTTGCTCCGAAGCATCTCTCCATTGGTGCACTAAGGCAAAGGCTGCCTGGTAACAGCTTACGTCACTGGCTACACAAGGGCATGCCAATAGTCAATTGGTGCCTTAGTGCACCAATCAAGAGGTGTTTGGGGGCAAGGAGGTAGATGAAAGAGCTGAGTTTGAAAGGGACACCATCCAATTGCAAGGCGGCGTGCGTGCCAGGATGTGCTTAGGCAGTGGCAGGAAGGGTCGTTTTTGTTTCTCCCCTTATGTTGCCCCACTGATTGAGCAAGAGACCCAAGTCATTGGGGATGGGGGAGAAGGCAGTGCCGCCACCCTGATCGCTCACCCCACCACTTCCACTTTTGACTCAGCGGATCCGCCTTTGCTCTGGGTCTCCATGGCTGTGCCTCCACCCTTGCCGGAGCTGTGGAGCCACCAAAACCACCCTCACCTCCCACCACCTCCCTGGGCCAAAACTGGAGAGACACCTGTCCGGAGGTGCTACAAAGCAGGGAGGGAGGAGGAGGGGGGAAATTCAGGAACTCGGTGGGGTGGAGAGAGATCTTGAATGGCCCCACACCATCACCCCCAAACTGAGGAGGAGGAGGGTGTTTGTGCCAGGTGCCCAGATCTCCCCAATCCCCCCCATAGGCACCCCCCCTGCCCACACCCCGAATGGTAGCCAGCCCAGGCCTGCATCTAATATCAAGTGGGGCATCCAGTGAGAGGCTCAATCCTGTGCTAACACTGTTATCAATAGCAATTACACTTATATACCACCCCACAATGCTTAGTGCACTCTCTGGACAGTTTACAAGGTAATTAGTATTTTGCCCCCAAACATGCTGGGTACTAATTTTACTGACCTCGGAAGGGTGAAAGGCCGAGTCAAGCTTGAATCCCATGAAGACTGAACTCAGATCATGAGCAGACCTTTGGCTGCAGTACAGCAGTTTAACCACTGCACCATGACAGCTGTTCTGTTACAACCAGTAAAACTATGGGCCCTCATTTTATTCACTCTGTTCTGTTGTAAAATTTATTTATTTTATTTTATTTGTCCAATTTATATAGCCGCCCAACTCGAAACAATTCTAGGCGGCTCACAACGTCAAAATCACCATCACAATATAAAACTTAAAACCCATTAAAAACAATTTAAAATATTACAAAAATTACCCCAAACAGTTGGGGAGCAATATTGCTATATCAGCCAGCAGGCGGGAGTCGCCACATCACCGGTGCCCCAAACCTGCTTTGCCAGCCAGGTTTTTAGTTTTTTCCTGAAGGGCAGCAACTCCGTCTGGAGTCGTAACTCAATTGGCAGGAGGTTCCTTAGGGCCAGAAGAGACACAGAGAAGGCCCTCCTTCTGGTGCTAGAGTAATTCTTCTGTGCCATGGCAGGGCTGTTCACCTTGAGATGTTACTTGCACCTTCAAGGCTGTTTGTTATCTCCCTATCTGTTCAAATTACTGTACTGTACAGTGGTACCCCGTATAATGAACACTTCATATAATGAAAAATCCATACAATGAAGTGTTTGTGTGCTATTTGCAATGTACCATATAACAAAAAAAAAATGTCAGGTTCGCCTGATTGGTGCGGGATAATAAATCTAAATAAATAAATAAATAAATAAATGTTTGTTATACGGATCACCAATAGCCAATAGTGATCCATATAATGAACTTTTTTTGTTATATGGTACATCGCCCATAGCGATCTGTATAATGGAAAAAAACGTATAGTGAAGAGCTCTGTGGAACTGGGTTTTTTGTTATACAGAGTTTTACTGTATATACAAAACAATTCTAAAAATTGGATTTGATTCAGATGAAAAAGGAGAGAAAATTGGTTGAAGAAACACTGTAGATTTAAGACAAGAAGCAAAAAAAATTGAAGAAGAGAAAAAAATGGTTGCAGCTGAAAGACTAACTCAGGGGTCGCCAACCTTTTTAAGTTGGGGGCTGGGTCATGCTCCTTTAGACAGTTGAGGGGGGCAGACTGGTGCCCCGCAACCATTTATGGCTGCTGTAAACAAGTCTGCAGCTGATTCCTGCAGCGATGGCAGAGGCTGGAGTAAGGGCGTGAGCTGGATGATTTGGAACCATAGGCTAGATCCTGGACTAACTGCTGTTTCACCCCATATTTGCGGAGCATACCTTCCATTGACACTTGAAACTACAGATAACAATGAATCCTATAAAACATACAGCGGTACCTCACATAACGAATGTATCGTATAGCGAAAAATTCGCACAACAGAGCATTCGTTATGCAATGGCGATACCCCACATAACGAAAATTATATTCTTTATGTGGGGTTTTTTTTGTAACCAGGGTATACCCACTTAATGGGAACCCCAGTTAATGAACTCCCCCCCTCCCCGGTTATGTGGTGTATCTTCCATAGGGAACCTCATAGTGGAAAAAACTCCATAGCAAAGAGCTCCATAGAATTGAGTTTTTTCATTAAGCGGGGTTCTACTGTATACCTGAGACATAAAAATTGGTGGAGGTGTTTCAAATGCCTCCATTGTTCTACATGAGAGCAAACAAAACATCTGCCTCTGCCCTTATGGCACATTGCAGACAGTCATCTCTAGTGATCACATCTGGTAATGTGCCATATTGTGCATTTAAGGGACTTTTAATTGACAATGTTTTGATCCACAGATATTTAAACCACAGAGGTAGCCTGTATTTTAATGTAATCCTCAGATAGAAGTGTGAGACTTTATGGCAACAATTTATACGTGATCCCATGACCATGTAGGGATACAGAAGGACAATGTTCAGTAAGTATAGTAGATACAAATTGCAAATCATACGAGTTAGTGTAGTTTTATCCACAAAAGCTAACATTAAAATATAGCAGTTAGTCATTAAGGTACCTCAACATTTTTGTCTTCTTTATTCTTTTCTTTTATTTCTTCTCTGATATTCTTGTTCAGACTAACACAGCTACCACTTTGAATACTGATAATTAAATATACACAGAAGATACATATTACTGGTACTAAACAGCAACAATTTGAAATTATTATTGATGAGGAAAATCAAAGTTGGATTACAGCTTGATTTTAATAATGTCGTCAAAAGCATTCTTCTTCTTCTTGTGTCATATCTGATTCTGAATATTGGTGATCATCATGGCGATCAGCCATGAAGATTGTCTTCAGAATATAATTCAGTGTCCTTCCATTTGCCTTCTGCATCACTGCATGACCCCTCTACCACTGATCCATTTCTATGAGTCACTTTCTGGTCCTGAGCCCTTTTGGAACACAAAGTCTTCCTCAGCCCCAGACCAACATTGATGAAGTTGCTGCCCTCCATCAAGATGGATTCAAGTGGGATTTAATCCATTAGAGGACCATGACTTCACCACCCACTTTGCTAGTCCTCAGGGCTGTCAGGTTAGTTAACCGCCCCTTGATGATAGGCATTGAGTCACTGGCAGTATGATTTACTAACCTGGCCAGACAGTCTCAAAAACATTATATAACTGTAATGTTGGCAATGAATAAATTCAAATTGTTAAGAACTTTTTGTACCTTGCTTCAATTATAAATCCAAATGGAAATTGCAAACAAGAAATCAAAAGAAGACTGAAATTTGGAAGGACAACTATGGTTGAACTAGAAAAACCTTCTTAAGCATAAGAATGTGTTGCTACAGACCAAGGCCAAAACCATCCATGCTGTGGCATACCCAATAATTATATACAGATATGAATCCTGTAAAATGAAGAAAACTGATAATAAAAATATATATTCAAAATACAGTGCTGAGGAAGAACTTTATAACTAACATCAACTGTCAGAAACAGAGTTGTACGCCCTGATTCCAAGTGTACCAATATGCTTTGGGGATGACCTATATATAAATACAACAATATGTTCTATTACGTGTGTGTTTGTAGACAGAAGTGTCTGGCTACCTTTTAGAGATAAAGTCAGATTGTTCGATCTCAGTGCAGTGTAGACGTGTGTGTGCCACATGTATCTAACATGTATAGTTGCTTTGGAACACCATATTTGTACACATCTTTCCTTCATTTCTTTTTTTGTTTACCTCTTTGAATTCTCTTAACAACAGAAGCAGAGGGAGATACACTGGGCACCACATTCTTCATTAAAGCCTTTGTTTGGAGCCTCCTAATAAATCAGCTGGGACACAAGCAGACCCACCACACCCGATTTGCACAGTGTAAATTCTGGCCGGGTTTCTGCCTCCTGTCATCTCCTCTGGCAAGTGTCAGGTTACTCTCTCCCTCCCTGTGAGTGAAACAACCCACCTGTGCCTGAGGGGCCTATTTTGGATTCCTGGGAAACTTTAACCTCTATTAATACCACTAAATTATTTGTTCATATGGTAAAGCACTTATGTAAACTGATCTTCCATACCCTCCCCCTTCCCTCTACATCTTTGAGGAGGTAGAGCCCTTCTACAGATGGCTCTACCTGCACTCCAGAGGCTTTCAAGCCCTCCACACTCTTCTCTGCTTTTTCTTTTCTTTTTTACTGAGCAAGACCACTGGGTAGATGATTTCTAGACTAGAGTGAGTAAAATGTAACACAATCTTGGGATGGTCGCACTTGTTTACTTGCTGCTGTTTCTTCTTCTCTTCCTCCTCCTCCTCCTTAAGTAGAAATAACAACTTCAGAACTCAGTTCTGAAGAAGCTTGGGAAGATGACAGGTCAGAGCTTTGAAGTAATTAGTTACAACTAATATAATTCCTTGTAATGACCTGGCCATCTTTAGGCAATAAGGGTACAGTATTGTTACTTATAACTGGCTGTTTATTAGGTAACAAAAGTGAAAGAAAGTTGCATTTCAAAAGTAATTATGAATAGTTATAAAGTGACATTTGTACACACGCGCATGCGCGCACGGATGCACACCTCCTCCTCCTCCATTTCTCATCCAGCCAAATGTCATCTTACAAGCCTCACAAGACGTGAAGCAGCTTCTGGTGCACAGAGTACATAACTGTTGTCATCACGGTAGGGTGTAGCAAACTGGCTTGACTCAAATGAATTAAATGATGCTTCTGGGTAGACCTTTATAGACTAATATTGTGAGCTTAAGTGGCTCATGATCTGGGCAGGAAAAGATGCCTTACCCCAAAATGTCAAAGTAGGGCACCCCCACCGCACCTCAATCCAGTCACAAGCCATCTTCTAGCTCTCTTTTATGGTTGTGAGGAGGCTCTCTCTGGAGAGAGCGACTGCAGATACATTTGTAGTTTTTGCATCTTCTTTTAATTTTAAGTTAATTTATGATCTTAGCAATGAACCTCCTCTTGGTTCCCATGAAACCCAACTCTATCTTGCTTGCTTAGAATCCAACTCTTTTGGTATCTCAACAGGTTGCACTGAACTTTAACCATATATTGCACAAAGTATGTCCTGATACAACACTATGATGCTGAAAATCTAATGCACACTTAGAAGGAAAAGTAGCAGTGGGTCTTCTGATACCTTAAGAATTAAGGCCAGAATCAGTTGGGAAAAATGTACTATAGTAACTATGCAAGGAATGTTCTACTTTTCCAAGGAGCCCATCACCTGATCGGCTGCATGACTCATTTCACAAGGAACACCCTGGCAAAGAGGGGAGCCAGTCACTTTATTGCCACTACATGCACTGGTTTTGTCCAACAACTAGTTTTATATGATGTAAGCTTTTTAAAATGAATATTTTCATGTACTTTAGATGCAAATGAAAAAGTGGACCAAAGCCCATGAAATTTAATGCCAAATAAAACTTCTTAGTCTTTACGGTGCAACAACACGCACTCTCTCTCTTTTTGGGCAGAGGGATCAACAACTGACACAGCTGCATCTCTGGAAGCTTAACAAGTAAGTCCTATTGTATTATGTGAGCTAATAGATGCTCATTAGGACACAGTTGGGCAGGCTGCACATCTGCTGCTTAGTTACTGAGGAATGTAAACACAAGACACTTAGGAAAAAGATGGGCTTGTTTGTTTATGTTTGTGGTTTGCTAACGGGTGCAGCTCAGCACTTTCCATTTGCCTCCATAAAACAAAATAAACCATTCAGTCTTTTAGGGTATTATTGGGAAAGCTCAAAAGGCACAGTTTCCTCATAACCTCTGCCCACCCCCACCCCCCAACAACCAGCCCCCACAGACTGCCCTAGAACTTTGAAAGGCAAGCAAGGAGCTACCAGACAACTGGGAAGAACTACACGATTCTCTACTGCCTTGCCAAGAACAACTATGGCCTGTGTGGAAAACTTTAAACAGACTGTGTGCCAGGGTAGGAAGATCAAAAGCTAATCTGAGAAAGTGGGGTTTCCTTGTAGAATGTGGAGAATAACAAACTATCTCCCATATAATGCAATGCACATGATGCCCCTCAATGACACTGAGGAGGACTTTATGTTGGCAAGAGGAAATGTTGTTGATGTGGCCCAATTATTGGGTGGATGTCATCTAGCCCTTTGAATTCATTTTTCTTTTAGATATGTTAACTTTAGCTTTGTACATTATTATATGTTGTTGGTGCCTCTGACATGAATAAAGAAAGAAAAGATTGGGAAAGCAACCAAAATAATTGTGAAAGAAGTATGGGAGGTGGTTAGTCCCACTGGGACTTTGGCCGGAACCCTTCCATTGTATATGACGCAGGCCAAGATTGACTTGGGGTGGTGATGAGATACAACTGCCACTCATATCTGCCTCTGCTCCTTGCTCATGGAAAGTACATCCTGGACACGAGGTCTTCCATTATCCCTCCATTATAACCAATGTTCTTTGCTGGCTGGGTAAACTCCCTCCTCCCATTAACTGCCCTGTCCAGTGACCCAAAGATGGAGAACACTCCCATGCTGAGCAGCTGTATTTCTTCATCTTCTTCCATGTCCAACCCAGACCTGAAACTGCCAAAATGAAGCCAACCTTTGGTGAGTTCATTCTGCAGTTCCTTTCATCTGACCCAGTATGAGAAAGATTAGTCAGCAACACAAGGGTGCTGTTATCAAGGTACACCCAACTGTGGTTCAAAAATACCACAATTTTCAAGGAGGCTGTTGCTGTGTACGCCATAGGCCGGGGTGCCCAAACTACCAAAGGCAGTGTTCTGCACATGTGCGGGCACATTTTACTTCCTCTTCTAGGTGCGGCGCAGGTGATGTGAGCTGGATGTATTGGTGTCAGGGGCTGGATCCAGCCCATGGGCCATAGTTTTACTTCTGCTTCCAGTGGGAGGAACAATGTGACCGGCCCACAGCCCGAAAAGTTTGGACACTCCTGCCATAGGCTGCACTGCAGTTGTCCTTTCGGATCTTCAGCATGCCAGATCTCTGCAAATTACATATGTCTTTAAAAAAGAGGTGCTACAATTATTAGAAAAATTGTCCCTCCTTCCCTCTGCTATTCTCCATATGAAAGATAAAGGAGGATGGGAGGTATTCTGTACCTGGACTTTTCCTGCTGTACCCCAGTAATGGTGGTCTGCTCACAATCTTGAAAAGAATCTGCCAGAAACTAAGTCCTGCCCCAATCTCCCTTTAATTATTTACATGTAGTAATTAGTGATACACTAAAGGCAGACTTGTAAATGTTCTAGGTATCCTCAGATGGCTGTATGACCCACTTTACAGAGAGCAATTTCAATTTGAAGGGCTTTTGGAGGATTCTGCTTTATTTGAAGGCATCACTTACTTGAAAGGCAATCTAGTCCAAGTCCAATTTAAAGAAAGAGAAGTATAAGAGGAGAGAGGTCCTGCATTTCTGTTTTACTTATCAAAGTGATCATTTTTCCAGATTTATTAGTACTGTACACATATACAGAGGATGCTGAAAAAATGTATACACATTTTAAGAAAGGGAAAAAACCTGTATTAAAACTGATAAGAAAATATGAATACACATCACGTTTGAATGTTGCAGTTACAAAAAGTGTTCAAAGTGGTTACCGCCAGCATCCAGACACTTCTGATTACAGCGAACTGCTGCTGAAGCAATATTGACCAAAATGCCCCAGATCTTCCTTTGTGCACATCACACAGCTCAAACTTATCACAAACACATGAAATTGTTAAGCATGTTGGAGGTTCTGTTGTATACTCACGCATCCATTGCTGTTGTACTTCCACAACGCTCTCAAATTTCAAATACCACTTCAAAATGATCTTGTGTTCCTCAAACATCAATCATGCTTCCACCATTTTCTTTTACTGCCCTGCCTATCACATGGTGATGCTAGCATTATATATACATTATTACTCTAGAGAAGCATTCCTGCCTCTCTCCATCCCCAGCAGCATTTTTTGTTAATGCAACCTAAAGCACCTTTCCTATGCATGTCTCCTCAGACACACATTCCACTGGCATCAGTGAGAAGTATTGCAGTCCTAGATAAGAGAACATGAAATGGCAGTCTCAAAACAGGTAGCTATAATCATGGGAGAGAAAGAGGAGTTGTAGTATTGGTGTCAGGCAGGACATAATAACATGGTGGGAGTACAGAATAAACAGGACTCTCTACTACTCATTCTTCTTCTTGTTGTCCCATATCTGATTCCAAATATTGGCGATCATCACGGAGATCAGTCATGAAGATTGTCCTGTGAATATAATGCAGTGGGCTTTCATTTGCCTTCCACATTGCAGCGTGACCCCCATTCCACAGATCCAACTCTGCAAGTCACTTTCTGGTCCTGAGCCCTTCTGGCACGCAAAGTCCTCCTCAGTCCCAGGCCAACACTGATGAAGCTGCTGCCCTCCATCAAGATGGATTCAAGTGGGATTTAATCCACTTGGGGACCATCACCCTTCCCTGTAGACTTTGCCAAGGCCATTTAGTCCTCAGGGTTGTCAGGTTAGTTAACCGCTGCCTGATGCTCTGCGTCGAGTCATTGGCAGTATGGTCTACTCTATTACCAGAGCAGGATAACTTGGCCAGACTCTCCTACGACTCATCCTGGTTTAAAATCTACTTATTTAGGGATTTATATGCTCACACTTGCCCTTTAAAACAAAATGTTGACTCCTCCCAAAGGCAGAACACATGCTTTACATGTATACAATCCATGATTTAGTTCTCATTTTTCAAGTTAGGATGAGGACTGAATTCTGCTGGAAACCCAAAGAGATATTGCTAATCTACACAGCTGAGCTAGACAGGTCAATGGCCTAGCCTGGTATAAAGCAGCCTCTTGGTGGTCCTAAGAAATGATACCAACAATAAAATATGTAAATAAAAACAGCAGCATGGAACAAGTTTAATTAGATTGTTATTATTTTTTAAAAAGGTATTAGACATCCAGTTCATTGTTTCAATAAGGAGTGGGCTGGAAATTTTTTAAAAATAAATTAAAATTTGCTTTAAAGGCAAAGAGAGAAGTATCCAAATGTTCTTCCTTCAGTAGGGAATTTCATATGTATGGGTATGGGGCCACCACCAAAAGGCCCAAATAGTTGGGAGTACCAGCAGGGTCTCATGCTAGAGAGCAGTGAGAGTTTCCCCCCACTGGTGGGGAACAGCTTTATCACAAATATAATATTCTGAGAAGAGAGATCATGTCATTTTGTAGAGAGATGTCTTGTACAGATTATCAGATATTTGCGTCAATCACTTGGCCCTGATACAGCAAAACTGTTCTGCAATCCACATAATTATTTGTTCTTCATATATATTCAACTCTCCCAGGGCAGGTTTGTCATTTTGATTTTAATTTGTAAAGGTGCCAAACCCAATCATTCCCTGTATATCAGCATTAGTTTAAAGTGAATTCTGGGTGGCAAAGAGAAGGTGGGAATTTCTCCCACAGATATTAATAGCATTGAGGTTTTTTATTCTGTCATTTTCACTTTAGAGGAAAATAACTGTATACACCTCTCTCTGCATGAAATAGCTATAACAGAAAATACAAGGAACAAGATGCACTTAATGAGGTACAAAGAGTAGGGTCCGGAATGTAAATTGTTCATATTTAAATAAGCAAGCAAAGAAGGCTTGAATCCCCTAAACGACTTCTCTCTCTCTCTGGCTGTCTTGAACCTCTAATCAAGGCCTTTCTGGGAGCAATTTGGTGTTGGAAATTGTTGCCACACGAACAGCTGAAGGCTGGCAGGGTCACCTGCCCCTTATGTCACACCCTGTCATTTTAGATTAAGATATGCAAAGATGAAATGGCTGCGAACTTTCCCTTTGCTGTGGTGGCTATGGCCATCCCCTTGGCTTTAATGAGAGGAAGGCGTAATTGGAGTCAACTGCCTGATTATGATAATTGCTACTGTCTAGGGGAAGATGCATTCGAGGCTTGCAGCTCGATCAATAGTGCACCTTTTAGGGTACTTGTTATCTGTACATGGGCAGATGGGTCTGGGGGGGGGAATGGCTCTCCCTGGCCCCATACTGGCCTTTGACCTCAGGATGACCACTTGTTCACTTCAGGATTTCTGCTGGTTGAGGAAAGGGTCAATAGGTTTCTAGTTGTCCCCTGATTCTCTTGGATGATTCTGTGCTGAAGGATTTATTCCCTTAGAGGAAAAGGGTCTTCTTAAAATTTATCCCCTTGCTACAAACAGAGAGAGAGAGATGCTATATATTTTCCACTGGGAAACCAACTGTTCTCATTGTGCTTTTCAGCAAAGCCTCAACAAGACATGGTGGGAAAAAAGTCTTCCTCTTTATGTGTCCAGTTGGGTATAAAACTTGTTGGTTTGCTTGGGGGCTGAAGACATTCAGCCTCAATTTGACTTGCTTATCTCCCTAAAGATGTCCCTAACTGAAATTTGTTCTTCACACACACACACACACCTTTTACCTCCTTTCTCTTTCAAGGAGAAACATAACATTTTACATTGGGGGGAACTGTAAGAGCAAAGGATATCATGGGTTGACTATGTGACTAATGTAAAAGTGTTGTGTTGGGTGGATAAAGAACAAGAATTGTTTAAGACCATTAAACAAAGCTCCAATACCTTGGGTATATCACAAGGAATGACATAAAGTATAAAAGACTCCAACACCCTATGCAAGGGAAGACCCTTGGGAATAGAGGCCCTGGACCAGAAGTGCCCAAACTTCATGGGCCAGATGAATTGGCATCGGGGGCCGCACCAGGCCTTAGTTTGGGCACCACTGATGTAGACAGACCTTGTGCCTGAAGAACCTGAGAGACTGGTATGAAATGTCCTCAGAAAAACTGTTCCAAGGAGATAAGATCAGTAAGACCTTCGCCAACGTTAGCTAATATTCGGAATGGATATGGCACTTGAAGAAGAAGAAAGAGCAAAATGTTCTTTGAAATTTTGTATATTCTGATTTAAACATCTGAATTCAGCTAAACATGAACCATCAATATTTTGAAATATATGGTGGTAATAGTAGTGGTTAAACTGATGCACAGTTCTTACAATTATGAATATCTATTACATTATATTGTGGATTGCTGATGGGACTGATTTCAGAAGTCTCATCTTGCCCAGTGTTTGAGGCATATTATTGGCTGGCTACCTCCTTCCAGACATATTTCAAAGTGCTATTCCTTACCTGTAAGGCCCTAAATAGCTTAGAGCACGGCATTTTATAGGCCAGTCAGGCCAACAGTACTTTGTGTCTGGAAATTTCAGAGCCAAAACCTGAGAGCTGGGGGCAGATACTCATAATGTCATCAGGCCAGCTCTGCGATCTCACAGTGATGGGCCAGGCAAAGATTGAAAAGGGTCGTTTCTTCCAAACTTTGAGCAGCTGCTGCTGCTACTGTGTTTTACATAATGAGAGGGTTTGTGAGTTGTGATGCAGGTACTCCACTCTCTCTTGCTCAAAATGACATGATGGACACAACAAAATCCAAAAAATTAAACAAACAAAGCAAAATAGATCCCCCTCCCCCAGCATCTCATTTCCCTAAAAAACCAAACCAAACCAAACCAAAATAGGAGCTAGAGTATTTGTATCACATCATCTGGAGTGACATAGAGATCCCTACAGTGAATCAGTGTGTCCTGCAGCCATTTTGGAATGATTGTGCCCTAAGACTGGTCTCCTTGCTTAGACAAGTAGACCAATGTTCTGAGACAGCAGGTACTCAGAGAAACCTAGCAGCTGTGGTACCATCTCCTGAATATGTTTCCCTCTGCCTTAAGCTTTTGCTTGGAAGCCTTTCCCACACTGGCCTTCCCTTCATATATTAGGCAGATGACAACCTTGGAGTTTTCTTTTAATTTGTAGACCCTATATTTTCAGCATCTGGCCAAGATGTCTTTGTTTGCTTCAGTCTTTTTTTGAGGCTGAGATCAATTTTATTTATTTTATTAAATGAGCTTGACACCCCCCCCCCCCATTTGAATCAATTTTGTTTTGTTGGGCTTTATTTTTATTGATAGCTGCTCTGATAATTTTTCTACTTAAGGGTGGAATATAAATTATTTCATAAATGAATTTAGTTTCCTTCTAAAATACCACAGTGCCAATTTATTTTGCCCAAAGTCAAATTCTCCTGGTTTTATGGCAGCTGGCAGGGAACTAACTCAGTGTCATCATTCCCAATTGAGCACCCTTTTCAGAAGCTTGATGGGAAGTATGTCTCTCTCTGTTTGTGCGCCTGAAGCCCAGTTGTTTTCAGTACAAAATCTTGGTAATTGGATGGAGATTATGCAAACCTACTTTTTTAAATGTACAGTATGGTTCTCCTGGGAGGCTGTTAATTTGAAAACAAGAAGGCTTGGTATAAGTAGAAAACCATGCCCTTTTATGATGTCACTTATGGGCTCGTCTAGACATTGAAATACTCCTGTATTTGTGTCGGGTTTGCTTCTCTTGAAATCGATTTAAAACTCTCAAAAGGACAGGGGAGGATATTTTGGGGAAATAGTGACAAATTGCTGCTGTCCCGTACAATCTTCACCTTGCATGTTTATGATTATATATCCAACTGCATAACATACATGCTCTTTCTCTTTTTGCTAGAAAGCAATTTTTTTTAAAAAAAACTGCTTAAGTGGGGCTTGTTTACTTTGTACCAGTTCTGTTCACAGGGTTTTTGCATGCCTGGGTCAGTTTAAACTGTGACTCTGGGGTATGCTAATAATGTTTTTGGTGATGAGAAAATGGGGTTCAGAATTTATCCCTCCTCCTTGCTGTATTATGTTGTTTAGATTCCAAGATCCAAAGGAAGGAGGGAGAGAAGAGATGTGGAAATGAAGATTATTTTTCAATATCACTGCTGCACAGGCCAGATTTCTAGACAACATTCTCAACAATCTGCCTGGCTTCTCCTGTACCTCCTACTCCTCTGCCACCCCATCCTTGCATCTCCAAGAAGGGCTCTTCCCAGCCTGCCCTCCTATAAAGAGAACAGTGCTCTGCATCTTATGTTGGCTTCTAACCCATTAGCTGGGAAACATTTATAAGATGTGCCTCCCTTATCCCTGTCTCCTTCTCTTGTAAGCTATGAGCTTTGTGGCTACTTTAACAAACATTGATCTAGTGCTACACCAGCTCAGAATTATATTTTAAAAAGCTATAAGAAGGGATAGAGAAGAAACCAGAGTACTGAAAGTGAAATTAGCAGTTTATAAATGTGAGACTTGGAAAGTAGTTGTTTTATGAGGGTGCACATACCGACACAAAAACCATGTGACTTTAAATTGACTTTTTTTTATAAAAAAAGCTCCAGATTTCTTTTTCTAGTGTAGACAAGGTCTTACTCTAAGGAGGATAGGGGAGGATATTTTGGAAAATAATAAAAAAATTGCAGCTGTCACATACTGCACATTACATGTTAAATACTGTGATAGAGTTGCAACATAATTCTGTCCCTTTCAACAATTTCTATGGAACCAAAAAGCTAGAAATCGGAACATGGAAGGTTAATAGCTGAAAATGTCTAATGTGCATGTCTTGTCACCTGTAACCCCCCCCCCCCAACACACACACATTCAGTGTTAGTACTACACACAATTGGGAGTGCAACTAGATATTTTGGACTGGATCATCCTAAACAGGGTCACTTTGAAATGCAATATGTTATTTGCTACAGTCCTTGCATCCATAGGCAAGGATCAGATAGCTTAATGATAATGATCTTAGAACTGCAGAGCTGGAAAAGATCCAATGGATTATTTATTTATTTATTTATTTAGATATATTATCCCGCCCCAATCAGGCGAACCTGACTCTAGGCGGATCATGAAGTCCAGCCCCTGTCAAGGAGGTTCAGTGTAGAATCAAACTCCCCATCTCTGGCTTCACTGATACCTAAACTGCTGAGCTATCCAGCAGCTTTGAGCAGGAAACACCACCCAAGCAACCCTATTTAGCCCATTCTCCTCTTTTTAAAGGAAAGAAGGAATAACCAATCAGTGCCCCTCCTGTAAGTTTTCTCTTGTTTCCCATTCAGTCTGTGAGCAGGAGGAAACTTTCAATCTTTTCAAAAAGAACAAGTGACATAGCGCTGACTCAGCTTGCTGATCAAACATTTCAGTGCTGGAGTACAAGGCCTTCTTTTTTCAAGCAAGCTTTTTATATCCTCTTCTATCTCCCTCTTCACAAGGTAGTTTGCAATTTATTACTAATTGGTTAGATTCTACAGTGACTCAGCAGAGTGAAAGACAACTATCTGCTTTTGTTTGATCCTGGAGAGCACACGTAATAAAATGGAATCAAAATGGGGTAATTCTATCCACATTAAAAAAAAATTAGTAGCCCTTGACAGGGGACCAGAAAGGTGTGGATAGGCATGGATAAATAGCAGGATGGTTCATGATTACTGTTATATCATGTGATTACTAGAAAATGGAGGAAACAAGCCCATTCCCAAAGTGGATCAAACTATGGGACAAAGCTCCATCTGACTGCACTCCTAAAATTGAGGGCTCACTTTGGGCTTTGGCAAAATAGCCATGCTAAAGGAGTCTTCTGAGATTTCAAGAGTTTCAGGCTGTTTATTCCTTTTTAAATGTTTGTAAGCCTTCCTGAGCACTATCGTTTAGTGCAGTGGTGCCCAAACAATTCATCTGGGCCGCGAAGCCCTCGTCGCTTATGGAAGTGGAAGTAAAATGTGCAGCAGCAGCAACAAACAACAACATCAATAAAACTGAGTGGTTTTTAAAAAGCTTGATGTTTGACTGCCTTACAAAAATTCCAGAAGAATTTATTTATTTATTTAAATTTGTTTATCACCCACCTCCCCAAGGGGACCCAGGGCGATTCACAACACATCAGCATCGACAACAATTTAAAACCAGTTCAAAAAATCAAAAGTTTTAAAAGTTTAAAAGAAGCTTAAAAACCTATCATTAAAAACTAGGCGTTGTAGCTAGGAGGCACTGGGGGTAAATTTGTTCAAACTATCCATCCGGCTGGGGAAACTGATCCATCTATTCCCCAGACCTGACTTGCCAACCAGGTTTTCACTCCTTTCCTGAAGGACAGCAGCTCCATCTGCAGGCGTAGTTCTATTGGGAGGAGGTTCCATAGGGCCGGAGCGGACACTGAGAAGGCCCACCTTCTAGTGCCAGAGAGGTGCACCTCTTTGGCCGATGGAACAACCAGAGAGCCTCTCCAGTCCGCTCTGGTGGGACGGACAGATGTCCTTGGGACGATGACGTCTCTTAAGTATCCTGGTCCACTACCATATAGGGCTTTAAAGGTGATAACCAGCACCTTGAATTGCACCCAGAGGCAAACTGGGAGCCAGTGCAGCTCCCTCAGCAGTGATGAGGCACGGGCATAATGCCCGCATCCCAACACCACTCGTGCATCCGCTTTCTGGACCAGCTGTAGCCTCCGAATGGTAACCAAGGGCAGCCCTATGTAGAGCGCATTACAATAATCAAGTCTGGAGGTGACTAAGGCATGTGTGAATGCCACCTGTCCCAATTATGAAGTGTCTATGGTCAAGTCACATACTAATAGAAAAAAGCTGCATGATCATTATATCATATGCAAAAACATGGTCGGGTAACAGCAAGTTTTCAACTCCATTAAAACCCTTCATCAGGCTAAGCATTACATTTCTGGGGAAAGGAAGCAGAATAATCCAAAAATTATCCTCATCAGGTGTTGCATTGTCAGGGTATATTTGGAAATAATTACTAAGATAGAGACTCCAAGCTCATTACATCAGCTTCAAGAGTTTGGATTCACCTTAACTAATCCATGATGATGAACAAGCCTTTATGTCAATCATTTAATATATTATTCTCCAACCAAACAGCCAAACAGAATAATATATTATTCTGTTTGGCTGGTATCTAAGGCATTCATCGCAAACCACATAACAAAGGAATTGATGACTAAATTTAGTTGATATCCAAATGCCTAGCCTGATTAAAAGTTATCACCTAGGAGTTGAGGAACATGGAGGCCTGAAGTGGGGGAGCCCTGCATATTTTGGTATGTTTCCCTGCTTTGATTACAAATGATGACCTGAGTGACTATTCCATTTATTTTGTATAGGCAAAGCAAAAAGAAGAAAGCAAGGTTGACCTTGCGCAACAGACACACTCAGTAATCTCCCAAATCAGCACCAGTCAATATGAATAGCAACAGTATAAAGCTAGATGAACCAATGATCTTACCAATGTTTCTCATATAGTCCATGAATGCTTAAACAGGGCAATTACAGGAGATATGACAATTTTTCTTAATTTATCGCCTTCCGCAAGTGACAGGATCAAGAACCTGGGACAGTAAATAATAAGGAGCAAGAAGAAAGCATGCAAGGTGCCGTGGTATGTTCAGATTTTATTCTTAAATCTCTGCCTCTACTGCTAGAAGAAAGGTAGCATAGAAATGAAAAGAAATGAATGAACGAACGAATGAATGAATGAACAAAAAAAATATTAAATACCTGTTTCTCCCTTCTTGTTGTAGCTTAATGGGCTAACTAGTGCTTTTGTCTTTACTTGGGACCTAGTCAACTCTCCTCATAAAACACACATGGAAATGGAAAAGTGTTGTAAAGTGAGAGGTCAAATATTTCACAACTAGATTAAAAAGGAAAACAATTTTAAGGGAGAAAGCCAAGATTTAGAAAAAGACAGGAAAAAAGAAGAAACAGCATCAAATAATAATACACCCCCCTCCCTCCCTCCTACCCTGAATGTATGCTGGCGCAGTGCTTAGGGGATTAATCTCTTAAAAAATAAGTGCCATGTGAGTAGACAGGCAGTGATTAAGGTTTTAACTGATCAGTCTGCATCTGACAGCGAACCAGCTATTATCTTAACGGAATCAAACGAACATTCAGAGCCTCTGCTCAGCCCCAAACATGAAAGGAGATGTCATCCGCTGGCAGTTGGCAAGCTGCAAGGGGAGAAAGAAAGAAAAAGAAAGCAAGAGTAGGATGAGAAAGAAGGAATGAGTGGGAAATACAGACTGGCAGAAAGAAATAAGGACCAGAAAAAATGGCAGTCTGTAATGATAGGGACAGAGCATTCAAAAATGATCCCCCCACCAATGTCTACTCAGTGGTACAGTTAGGAAATTTCAGATGCTGGAAGATCATAAAGAGAGGAGGCATCTTTCATTGATAATATGCCTTATTTTACATTTTGATATACTTTAAAATGTAGTATGCCAGCCTTGCTATGCACGACCTCTTTCTTGTCCACTGAGAGGGGCCCTGGAATTCTGCCTCAAAGTGGAGACTGAATGGTCCTTCTCTTTCCACATCTCCATCAACAGTACCCTAGTGACAGAGTTCAACATTTTCAGTAAATGTGGGAAAGAATTTGCAGGTGCCCCCTTTACATTTCCTTTATCAACAAGTGTTTTTTATTCCCCAGAATATTTATACAAGAGAGGAATTTGTTTTGTTATTCACTAAACCAAATTTCAGGCTGACACCAAACAAACAGCAAAGCCAAGGGCTGCTGATAAGTTATCTGTCTCTTAAGCCATCACCTTCCTGTTGTTAGTGATTTACCATTTTCTGGTGAGACCCCGTGTGGAAACCACAGTTCTCTTGGCTTTTCCCACACTCAGTGGAGCCCCTGCTGCCACAGCCCCCTTTAAACCAGGGAGGTCTGGCACTCTTGAACCTGAGGTCGAAGAAGAAAAGGAAGGAAAAAATGGCCTTCAGGCCAGGGTAGGAAACCAGGGCAACAGTGCTCTTAAAAGTGATAAAAGGGCTTTATCTAGAAGCACTTAAACAAAACCTACAAGGGCCAGCCAAGAGAGGAGACTCTGTCAAGTATCAGCCATGGCCGTTGGGGGGAAACGGCAAATCCTTGACACAATATATAAAGGCACTTTCTTTATACTGAGCAATTGGGGGAAACAGAACTGGCTGCTGTAGGGTCAGACAGGCTGTGGCAAGCCATCACTCCCTTTGCTTTACCTTGGCTGTGAGCTTCCAATTCACATGAGCCACTTAGCAATAACAAACTCTCAAGGGCAGGAGTCAATGAGCATTGTTAGTGAGCTGCAGATGTGTAGCACAAAGCCAAGAGCTAGTGCAAAGCCAGCTATTGCCTTTTTTTTGTTTCCTTGTTCACTATCTGCATCCGTTTGTTGTCCTACTTGGCTTTCATCTGAACAGCAAGCTCTTCTGTGCAGCAACTATTTTTTCCCTGTGCCTTGGGCAATAAAATGTTAAAACTCTTGCTAGTTGCAACAGATTGCTGAAAAGTACAATATTATCATTATTACTGGTAATGATAATACCAATATTATATCATTAGGAAGAACTTTCTAGTAAAACAAAGTTGCCTTTCTTAGCATGCCATCTTCACCTGAATTGCCTGTGTTTTACTGTCTCCCCTCCAAATTCGCCAAGAGGCCTATGCTAGGTTATAGGTCTTCCAGTTTTACAGAGTCACTATTTAGGATTTCCATTATTTTCAGGGCAGGTGCGAAGCTGGTCCTACGTACCATAAGGCAGTGTGAGAGAGCCACTTCAGGCATCAGAGTTGAAGGTGTCATTTTTCCAATTATTTGACCATTATTATATTGTTTTATTTCATATGAATGAATGGATGGTATTACCATGTATGATTGATATCTTGTCATGGGACAGAAAGCACTCTGTTCACACTTCAAGATGACATGCACCAGGAGGCTGACCAGGAGGCTAGATCTATCCTGGTACTCCTGGATCTCTTGGTGGCTTTTGTTACCATTGATCATGGTAACTTGCTAGGGAAATTGTCAGAGTTTGGGGTACGAGGCTGTGTTCTACAGTGGTTTCGTTCTTTCCTCAGTGATCACCCCAGAGAGTCCAGCTTGGGAAAGGCTTGTCGGCGCCGTGGATCCTCCAGTGGGGTGTTCCTCAGGATCAATTATTTTCCCAATGCTATTTAATATCTGATGACATACAACTCTCTCTTCTTTACATCATCTGCAGTGGAAGTGTTCTGGTGCCTGGATGACTGCCTGGCAGTGATGTTGGAATGGACCAAAGCTAACAAGCTGAGACTGAACCAAAGTAAGATGGAGGTGCTGATGTTGGAGGGTCTGTCTGCCCAATGAAGATCCTTGACTCCAAATGCTAGATGGGGTGATCTTGTCCCCTAAGGACCAAGTAGACAACTTGGGGTCATATTAGATCGCCATCTGACCCTGGAAACATAAATTGCAGCACTGTGTAAAGCTGCTTTTCCCCATCTTTATCAAATAGCTCAGTTGTGTCCCTACTTGGACAGATGGTCCCTCATAGCACTAGTTATCTTGCTGGTAATCTCATGTATCAATTACTGCAATTCTTTCTACGTGGGGCTCTCCATATTCCTGATATGGAAACTTCAGTGGGTGCAGAATGTGGCTGCCAGGCTGCTTACTGGGGCAAGAAAATTCATACATGTCTCCCCAGTCCTAGTGGAACTGTATTGGCTACCCGTTTTGTTCTGTGTCAGGTTCAAGGTGGGTGTCTTAACTTTCAAAGCCCTAAATGGTTTGGGACCTTCCTACGTGGTGTAGCGTCTTCCCCTCAGAAATCAAGACCGCTTCAACCATTCTTTTCAGACAGCACAACTCCAAGTTCTGACTCCCAGGTTGGCTAGAAAGTCCATTACCCAACGTATGCCTTTTTTGGTGGCATCTCTGGCTTTTTGGAACACTCTGACAGGGAAGCTGCATTTGATTGACTCTTTAGGGACATTTAAGAAGCAACTGAAAACCTTTCTGTTTGAGGAGGCCTTTGGCAGTTTGTTGAAGACCAAATAGGAGACCCTCCCATTGCTTTTCTGCCACAGACTTTAATTAGGTGGGTGGGGGTTGTTTTATTGTCTTAATGGTGTTTGTTTCACTTTTTTAATAGTGTAAGCCACCCAGAGTGGGAGTGCATCCAAATGGTTGGGGTATAAGTCCAATGACGATGACGATGGTGACAGTGATGTAATCTTGTATGATTACCTATCTGTTGTTGTTCTGTGCTAACCCGAAAACTCTATTAAGGCTTTCAAAGCATGTTAGATGTTGCTACATTGATTTATTTATTTGATTTGTATGCCACACACTCAGCATATGCTGACTCAGTGCAGCTCACAAAAATCACAACATATCAAACATTACAGTACAATAAAATAAAATATAACACAATAAAATGCAACAATGCAATAAAAATAACAATGCAATAAAATATAACAATACAATAAAAGGTAACAGTGCAATAAAATGTAAAAGACCAATACATACATTGACAAATGTGGCAAGGGGACACTACATCCTAGTGAGTTTTCATGGTCAAATGAGGATTTAACGATGATGGCGGGTAATCAGTCCAGGCCACATTAATGATATGCGTGGGCCTAATTGGGCCCACTGGCCATAGTTTGGGCGCCACTGTCTTAGGTGGAGTGATACCAACAAGAGGATATATTTTAACAGAAAGAGCTGCCTTGAAGATTGTGGATACAATCGGGTGTACCCTGGCTGGCAACTTTGCAGGCTAATCTTTCTAACACCAGATCGAACCAAGACCCCAAGCTGAAAACAATGTTTGTTTATGCAGAAATGAGCCTTGTGTTCTTACTTCCATGAAAATACATTTATGATTGTAATTTCAAATTAGCTTGGTTTTCACTATATCATCTTAAGAAGAAGAGAGAGGATGTAAGATGGAGGGAGAGAGGCATCTTCATAATTCAGTTGGAAAATGGCACATCACATTGCTCCTTCTTTTCGTTCAAGACACGGACCTTGCAAAAAAACAAAAACACACCCACAAGAAACAGGAGGGGCGGGCAATCTTTACAGCCAGCAAATTATCCTTTCTCTACTTCTTTTCTGTTGGATCTTGAGTTTAACTTGGCTGCCTGCAGCCTTCTGAATCAACCATGCGGAGCCGAGATCCCCTTCCATCAAAGCACCAAGAAGGTTCATTTGGAACTAGGATGCCTTAAGATTTATTTCTCCCTAGCTCAAACAATCCAAAATAGAGGGTGGGTGAATAAGTTTTTTAAAATAGGATATTTGTGGAGGGGTGATTTAGGGAAAGAGAAAGAAATTAGCAACCACCCAAAATGTCACATTCCACAAGTGTTGGAATACAACTCCCCTCATCCCCATTATCTTGATGACCTATGAGAATGTATCCAAGGCTGATCTAAGAGAATGATAGCCTTTTGGCCATCATTTAGGTAGATAACATAATTTTTATTACAGCCACCCAGAACTGAAGACATTCTCATGAGCAAACATTATAAATTGCACTGTGCTGAAGATATTTAAGAGCTGGGAGAGTATGAACTTTGCTTCTGTATAAAGAGGGGTGCCAGGCTGTTATTCCTACATGCTCTCAGTGCTGACTCGTCTGCCCAGTGTTACTGTGCCAGGAGGGTCCTAGGGACCACTCGGGCCATTACTGCCCCATTACAGGGCAAGATTTATCATTGGCAGGTGTGCTGCAGGATGGTATATTATCCAGGATTATGAACTGTAACAGGATAATCTCTCTAATGTAATTCAAGCTCTGGACATGGCTTATGGCTCCTTAATGTACCTCAAACTGAAGAATTACAAGAACATTCTTCCCCTTCCTTACCTTGTCAACTCGTAAATGATTTAGGCAATTGCCTGAAGCTAGATCTTGGCCTGCAGTCATAACTCAGCACCATTCAGTAAATATGATGGGGAAAGAGAGTCCTCTACCTTCTTCTATCCTCCCCCTCCCCATATCTGTGCCTTACCTGTTTTAAGAGGGAGACAGGCATTTGCTTGACATTGTGGACCTGAATGGCTGCAGATTTTGCTGTCCTATTATTTGATATGTCCTTGTCTTCTCAATACTTAAGTGGCTGTCACACAAACCGCTGTAGGAATGTCAATTTATGCCTAGAGGCCTTTGCACTGATCCATTTTTGTGATCTGTGCAACAGTCTTTGTTCAATGGTTAGCAGAAGGTCAAGTACATAGGACCTTCACTCTGCCCATGGGACTCTTGTCATTTAGTTGTTGGGCATTTTAGATGTCTAGGCCAGGGATTCCCAAGCTTTTTGGGCCTTGGTTCAGCAGGCCAGTCACATGGTTCCTCCCACCGGAAGCAACATGTGCCTTGCAATCTGTTTTGCAACAGGATGAGATAGATTTTAAGCTGCCATTTTCTCTGCTTAAAACAGGGGTGTCCAAACTATGGCCCGTGTGGTCAGATCCAGCCTCCGATGCCAGTTCATCCAGCCCGCACTGCCCTCGTCACTCCCAGAAGCAAAAGTAAAACACGCCTGTATGGGTGTGTTTTACATCTGCTTCCAGAAATGAGGAGGGCAGTGCAGGTCAGATGAATTGGTGTCAGGGGCCGGATCTGGCTCACTGTCCATAGGTTGAGCACCCCTGGCCTAGGCAGCCACACCAGATGGTGCTAAAAAGGGGACTCTGTAAGCGTTTTGGGAAGTGGTGAGAAGCTTTTTTAGCAATGGCTAGGAACTCACTAGCTTAATCAAATGAGAAGGAAATAAATCTGGAGAGCTTAGCATTTGAAATTAACCCCATGTTACCTTTATTAAGTGGCAAATTACTTATTAAATAAATTAACCTGACTACTAGAAAAGCCAGCATCTTTGGGGAGAGGAACTTGACCAGACCTGTGGAACTTTGAGAAACTAAAATTGTCTCTAAACCTGCATGATTTTGTATAGCAGTAATATCAGTACCAACAGAAGGATGAAGATAAAGAGTGCTGATTGTGTGGTGGTAGTTATTACAACTGGCTGTAGCTTTGGAAAGAAGTGGAAACCACTTTATCCATCTTCCAAATATTCTTGTCATACCTGGACAGACATGTGAAAAGTCTTTCAGTCTTGGGCAGGCTTGGAATGGCCAGATGGTGTTAAATATCTCCAGGCTGAAACTCAGATGGGGGTCCTATGAATCTATAGAGTACTGTGGCAATTAAAAACAGATTACTGTAAGCAGGGATGGGATGTAACAGGTTCGCACCAGTTTGCCAGAGAACTTTTCCCAGTGTCCCAGAGAACCGGTAGCAGCTTTTGGGGGGAACCACCTTCGGGGCTTACCTTTTCACTGGTTCCCCCACTGCGCATGCATGCCAAGGACTTGGTGTGCATGCATGCCTACAGTGCTTGGCGCGTATGCACGGCCTCCTTGCTGTCCTCCCAATTGGGGAGGAGGAAGAGAAGCTGCTAGCCTGAATCTCCCTATAGCCTGCTCCCCAGGGTAAGTGACTCACCTTTGGATGTGGTGTGTCTGTGTGTATTTTAATGTGTATTCAATACCTTTGCCTATATTGATGTACTACCACAGTTCCTAAAAAGGCCTGGTGACCGGCAGGGCTAGTGGCCTGGCTTGGGGTTTTTAAGCAAAGTCTTGGAGTTACCTCATCAATAAGCTACACCTGTGCTGTTCCAATTGCTGTTCCAATTGGAGAACCCTTAATGAGGTACAGCTGTATTAAATTTACATTAAGGCATATTATCCTAGAGAACTGGTATGATGACCATATCCATCTTGCAACATGGTTCTCCCCAGGCACTTATACTAACAGGTAAGTGACGGGTTTGTGTTTGGGGTGGGTGGGTTGATTTGTGTTTGGGGTGTCTGTTTGGGTGGGTGGGTGGGTGTATTTTAATGTGATTTTTATTTTATTTATTTATTTATTTTATTTACGGGTTTGTGTTGTGGGTGGGTGGGTTGAGGTGTGTGTGTGTGTGTGCTGATTTTTATTTTATTTATTATTTTTTATTAATTTTTATTTTTTAATTTTTTATTTGGCCCCGCCCACGGTGTCATGATGTCATGACGTTAGCTCCACCCACACTGTGATGACATCACGGTGGGGTAGTAAATTTTTTGACATCCCACCACTGACTGTAAGTTAAATGAAAAGGATGAATATTCAGATCATTGGACTAAGTGAGGTTTGTTGACTAGGTCTGTAGATATATACTGAGCATTATTGTTATGTGTTGTCAAGTTAGAACTGACTTATAGCAACTCTAACAGGGCTTTAAACGTAAGAGATATATTTAAGTAGTAGTTTTACCAGTTCTATCACCTTAGTGATCTGAGCAGGGATTGGCTGAACAGAGATTTGAACCCAAGCCTCCTGAATCCTAGTCTATCACTCTGTCCAGCATACCACACCGAGTATGATATCATGATAGTGATGAGCTGTTAGAATTAAATATTAAACAACAGGGAGATGATCAACCCCTGTGGAACACCCCATTGGAGGGTCCAAGGGGCTGAAACAAACTGTCCGAGTTGAATCTCTGGGTCTACTCACCAAGGAAGGAGGGGAACCACTGCAGTACAGTGCCCTGGATTCCTGGCCCTGATAATCGTCCCAGGAGGATACTATGGTCAACGGGATCAAACGCTGCTGAGAGATCCAGGAGCACCAGGAGGGTGGGGTGCGGGGCAGACAGTCAGTTCAGCCAGCTGGCTCTTTTGAATAATCCCCACCTCTCTCCCTGATATTCTTAACTTTTTAACCCTTTTAACTTTTAACTTTTTAAAGGTAATCAATATGTTTTTAACTGTGTTTTTAATTTTGTAAGCCACCCTGGGTCTTTGGATGAGGGTGTGTATAAATGTGATATAATAATAATAATAATAATAATAATAATAATAATAATAATAATAATAATAATAATAATAATAATAATAATAATAATAATAATAATAATAATAATAATAATAATAATAATAATAATGAAGCTCCCTATCTAATTCCCAGAGAAGGTCATCTTGAAGTGCAACAATGCAGTCTGAGTGCCATGGCAAGACCTAAAACCCAACTGGAACGGATCCAAGCAATTGTTTTCATCCAAGAACGTCTGCAGCTAATCCGCCACTACCCTTACCTTAAAAAGGATATTTGATACAGGTCTAAAGTTGTCTAAAATCTCTGCAGCTAAATCTGGCTTCTTGAGAAGTGGGTAAACAATGGTATTCTTCAAGTGGGCAGCTAGCCCTCCTGCAATGAAGAATTAACGATGTTCTGCACCCACTCTCCAGCAACCCCCATAGATTTTACTAGCCATGATGGGCAAAGATCAAAATGAGAGGTTGTGAGTTTATAGCATGCAAATGCTTTGTCCACCTCCTCAGATCACACAGGCTGAAACTGATCCCACGAATGAAGACCAGACAGCTCATTGGACATCCCAACCTGATCTACTGTATTAATAGTGGAGTCCAGGTCCCATCAGATGGCTTCAACTTTATATCTAAAATGATTAGCAAAATCTTCACAACTCTAAAGACTGTGGTGAGGTTCATTTGAGTAACCTCCTGCAGTGAGGCCATGGACTATCCTATACAGTTCTGCATATTGGTTTGAGGCCTCTTGAATCTGTTGGACATTATAGGTCTTTCTAAGGACAGAGGTGCCTAGAGAACAATGATCCATAGGGTCACAAAGGGTTGGAATCGACTGTGTGACCGAACAACAACAACAAAAACCCTCTTTATATGTTGCAGATATATCGAGGTTGCTTGTTTAACTAGTCACAAGTTCTCATCTGAGGGAGCTTGTCTCTACTTGCTCCCTAGCCTTCTCCTTCACTGCTTCATCACTTGTAATTCTTCACTGAGTTCTGCAGCGGAGAGGGCATTTAGGAGCAATCATGTCAACCCCCCAGGTTGCCTCCACATACCACCTAGCAACCTGAGCATCGACAGGAGCACTGGCCAGGTCAGCTGGAAACCCACCCAAGGCTGCTCTGAAATCAATTGAATCCAGGAGCCTTTGTGGGCGGACCATTCTAATTGGTCCTGGCTCTCCATGGGAGAGGGTTGATGTCATACTTTTGAACTTCAGCAGAACATGATCTGACCATGATAGGTTGGTGGGAACAACCTCTCCCACCTTCGGATCATTGTCTCCATGACCGTAGAGAATACCAGGTCAAGAGTATAGACAGCCACATGCGTGGGTCCGATGGCATGCTGAAACAGGCCCATGGATATCATGGAATCCATGAATTCTGAGTCTGCCCCAACCAGACTCCCGTCCACGTGGATGTTGAAGTCCCCCAACAAGATCAGTTTTGGGAATGTCAGCACCATTGCAGAGATGAAGTCAGCCAGCCCTGTCAGGGGAGCATGGTGCACTTTGATTTTGTCTTTATTAATTTATATTGAATAATAAAAATTATATGTCACGGGGAGGGAGGGAAATCAGGATTTTAGAGATGCTTAAGTGGGGTATGGCTGAAAAAAGGTTGGGAACCACTGCTGTAGAGTGTGTGTGTGCGCACGCAGTGAAACAAATAAACAATTAATATTAGGCTACTATGTATTGAATCCTGATTTTGAAGTGAGAAACCTATACTTTATTGCTGTAAGGGGGGGGAATGGGGTGGTGGAATAGTAAAGAGAGGGGGAAGGAAAGGGAGGCAAAGAGAAGCAGTGGAAAGTTACAAGAAGGGAAAGTGGCTGATGCTGATGTGAACTCATGGAGATGATGCTCTGTGAGAATTTGTTGAAAGAGAACCAAAACGATAGATTAAAGGGGGGAAAGCAAATAAAATCCTCACAATTGTTTGAAGGGCTCAGGAACAGGAGGCATTTATGAATGTCTGAGCAAGAGTAAGGGGCGAGAGTAAGAAAAAAAGCAGAGTATCCTCTAGAAATCCAGACACTCTGCCGAGTCTTGTTGAAGCATGACGCCCTCTCTGATCCCTAGACTGCAGGCCAGCACACCATCCAGCAAAATTTAGGCAGCTGTATTTACTGTTGCTATTTGTTGTTGCCCTGGCAGCTCCCTCAGATGTGAATTTTCTGTGTCACTGGCTGAGAGGATTCTAAGCAGGTTTTCTGATTATGTGTTTTTTGTAAAACAAAGAGTTGGGGTGGAGGGAGGGGGAGAAAAGAAAGGAGCTTCTGGCTGGCCCTTTAACTCTTTAACTACTCTACTGCTGTAGCTAGAATGGAAATGCAAGAAATATAAGCCAGGAAATGCTGTTTTGAGTGCAGTTTGGGGCCCAGATTTTTTTTTTTTACAATTGGCTGCATCATTAGAATGTTTTGCAAAATTCTGTAAGAGTAATTTTCCCCAGACTTGATCCAGAGAGATAGCTGCCCTATGTTATTCCATGCTAGCTAGATTTCCTTCTAGAAGCTGCTATTTCTGAAAGATCATGCTAACATGGAATAATTTGGAATTAGTTACTTTTTTCAAGATGGCAACCCCTAGGATCCCTCAAGATGTTCTCGAGATTGTCATAAAAAAAACTTTTCAAGTTTTGCCTGGGATGTTTCTATGGGATTTGTCACAAACAAAGAGTATTTAAAGAGTTATGGTATGTGTCATTATATAGTTTCTTCTTTCATTAGCTTTTCTATGATGATTCCTTAGATACCTCAGACCAAGGAAGGTAAACATTCTACAATGTAGCTTTCCACTGAAGTAGAAGCTGCCCAATTATTTAACCCTAAGTAGAGGAAATTAAGCTTCTATCAACCTCCCCTGACAGGTAATAATAACCCTATTACCTGTCTGTAACTATGAGTTCACTCCATTAACTTCTTGCAGCTCATCACTACCCCAGCAATTCCCCTTCATGCACACAGTCCACCTTTTTCCAAAGGATAGCTCTTTTAAAGATAGATACATCAAGTCAAATAATTGCACCGTGTATTAATATAGTACAACCAAAGAAGCAGTGAAAGTTCATAGTGTCCCTTCCTCTACAAACAGTCCACTAACAAGTTTTCAAAAATTATTTGCTGATGAACATAATTTCTTCTGCACGTTGCACATTTGGTTATACTAGACACATACCAACAATATACAATCTATTGTGCAGAATGGTCACATAATATTCCAAACCACAATTTACTATGACTTGCAGAAATTCAGAAACATACCAAGTTGTCATTGTTGTTGTTTTTACTATTATTATTATCATTTCTTTAAAATGTCTGGCTACTAAGGCAACATTTTATGCGTCAAAGACCAGGACAGCAGTCCATACAATCTTATACCAAATAAAACGTGTTTGATCTCAAGGTGGCTCAAAATACTCTGCTCTGTCTCCCACAGACTAACTGGGCTACCTGTCTAAAAATAATGTTACAGTTATTAGTGTGCCTTGTTGATTTCAGTGGCATAAAAGAAAAGCATATAGTTGTTAACTGTCCAGCTGAAATCAGTGGGATTCAGTAATATTTAAATTTGACAATTTTTGGCCTCATGCTGTGGTCACCAGGACAGAAAGAAGACAGGCAGAACATTTTGCTATACATGTGTTTCAAGTGGGCATTATATCATTGCATAAAGGAAGATCTGTAGGCCACTCAAAATCACAAATTTGGTTTTGGGTTGCACTTTGCTACACAATGTTGTTGAATGAATAAAAGGAGTATAAATTAACTGGCATACAGAGGAATAGACAGGTGGCCTGCCAACATTTTGCTCATCCTGTTTACTGGATCCTATATCTAAATGAACACTGTATGACCAGTGGTGGGCTCAAAAAATGTTTACTACCACACTGTGGGTGTAGCTAACTGTGGGCATAGCCAGGTGACTGGGTGGGCATGGCTGACCACTTCCTTCTGCTCAGTGCGCATGCACTACATTATAGTTGTGCCTGGACTGGGAGCAGTGCGGATGCAGAGCAGAGGCAGCGGGCAAGGTGGCAGCAGAGGAGACAGAGGTGGCAACAGCGGAAGAAGCGCCGCCACCGCCACGGGGGCAGCGGGAGTGGTGGCGGCGGGAGTGGTGGCCACTGCTCCAGCCACCGCCACCGCTCTGGCCGCTGCTGCTTCAGCCGCCGCTGCTCCCACAACCGCTTCTTCCACTGTTGTCACCTCTGTCTCCTCTGCCGCCGCTTTGCCTGCTGCCTCTGCTCTGCATCCTCACTGCTCCCAGTCCAGGCACAGAAAACGGTTGCATGGCTTAGCATGCATGTGTTAAGTACAGAGGCGTAGCTACCGCCGTATCTGCCGTATCAATTATACGGGGCCTCCGGGCCACGGGGCCCCCCAACGTGCGTAAGCAAAACAAATCTTTACCCTTCCTAAGGGCCCCCAAACAAATTTTTATACGGCGCCCCGCCAAGGCACGCTACTCTTCTGGTTAAGTAGCACATGTGCGCTGAGCAGAAGGAAGTGACTGGTCAAGTGGGCATGGCCTCTCAGGATTTCCGCTACTGATATGCCCAGACCCGGTCCAGCACATCACTGTATATGACTTTTTTAGGGCTGACAGAGATACAGGCTGAATATGGATTGTGGCATGTGAAAAAAGGGCCAGTCTATAATTGGATAAGTTGTTATGATTTCATCAGCTGCTAAAGTGCTTCTTACTTTGAACACTTGCTTTTTATCAAAAACATAGTCTAAAAATGCAATTTGTTGTTATGTGCTGTCAATTTGGAACTGACTTATTATGACACTAGGTAAGTGAGATATGTAAGGAGTGGTTTTACCAGTTTCATATTCCCAGTGAGTTTCCATAATGAACAGGAATTTGAACCATGGCCTCCTGGGTCTTAGTTCATCATTCTATCCACCACACCACACTGGCTATCTAAAAATGCAATAGACATAAAGAAAACCTATCAATAATTATATCCATAGTGACAATTTTTTCCTAGTACCTCATAAATTATCAGACATATTTATTCTGTGAAAAGGTGTGCTGACCAAAAAGAGTGAAAACACTATGGCAATATCTGAGTTTCATTTGACTGTTTTCCAAATTTGTTTGTTGTAATTTTTATTCATCTCAACATTACATGTCCTGCAATGAAAAGATACGAAGGTTTAAGGATGGCTTTTAAGAATGGCTTTTAATGGAAAGCCAAAGTATGATTAAGAGCATCTAGTCCAGACCATTCTTCTTCTTCTTTAGTGTCCCAAACAAATCCTGGACTGCCAAAATGAAGCCTCTTCACTTTATTGTTGCCCAAATCCAAGTCCTCTTGCTTAGCTCTCTCAGCGTCTGCTGCTACTTCTCTCCTGATCTTAGGTGGAACAATACTAACAAGAGGGTATATTTTCTCAACTGGTGTAGGTTTGAGGCATCCTGTATCATATTATTTTACACATGGCTTCGTTAACAGCAATATCAACCTGTTTTGTGTGTGTGTAGATGCACCCATACTGGAGCAGCATACTCTGTTGCAGAGATGCTCAGGGCCAAAGCTGATGTGCGCAGGGTGGATGGTTGAGTTCCCCATTTATAGCTTGTAAGTTTCCTGATGATGTTGTTCCTTGTACTAACTTTGGCTTTGGTATTCAGGCACTGCTGCTTAAAAGAGAGTGTCCAGTCACACTGTCACACTGAGGTATTTTGGTGCTGAACAGTGCTGTAATTGGTTCCCTTGCCACATAACATTCCGTTGCCTCTTGGTTTGGAAGGTGGAAAGCACATACAGTAATACCTCAGATAACATTTGCATAAAACCACATAACGTTAAGCAATCTTGGGCGGGGATTGCATCGAATAACATTAAGACCCTATGGGATGCATCGGATAATGTTCACTAAAGCCTGTGCTAGTTACAATGTATCTCTATGGAGTTTTAAAGTTATCCGATCCGTCCCATAGGATCTTAACATGCATCGGATAACATTAAAAATCGGTTAACACTAAGACTTGTGGAACCAAGTTTTAGCAATATCTGAGGTTTTACTGTACTTGAGTCTTGCTTGGATTAGGCTTCAAATGGTTGATGTTGTAATACTGTCCTAATTCTTCAAGTGCTTCAGTAAGCTTTCCAGCTACCTCATCAAAGCTTGATCCTTGAACTGCCATTGCTGTGTCATCGGCATGAATAGTTTTGTATTGTCAGGAACTGGTTGATCATTTGTATATACAGTACTGTATATTATGCAGTGTTGGAGACAATGCACTTCCTTGGGCAGCCCAAGGAAGTCCAGACAATTAATTTCATAGGAATGATGGCCCATGTTCTTAACAAAAATATGTGATTAGTAAAAGCCATGTAGTGTCATTCTATAAAATAACATTGGGAAAGAACGGATGTAAATCCGTATGTAAATCAGAACTGTAGAGTTGAAAGGGACCAAAAACAATCACCTGTTCCCACTTTCTACCAATGCAAGACAATGTCTCAGAGTTTAGATAGGGTAGCTATAGTGCATGTCACTAAAATACTTATAATGAATGTATATATCATAATCCCAGTCAAGAGCATATAAGGTGTGCATGAGTTCAAAAACTGTGGTTAGATTTAACTATGGTTTAGGGAAATAAGGCAGAATCAGAAACTATGGCTTGAAGTTGCCTTGTTTTCCTAAAAAAAATAATTTCAACAAATCCCAGTTCGGGTGGAGACATAAAAAGAAATCATGGTTGATTGAAACAGAAACAAAAACTTCTGATCTTCTTGCAACCATGCCAGAAAAGATGAAATGAACTCTAAAACCTGAAATGTGCGCATAACACTATAACAACACTGTTGATCAGTGTTAAATTTACACATTGCCAATAATATAAAGTCAATTCATATTCAAAAGGCTTTGTGATATCTGTGATAAATCTCTAAACATCCTGAAAGTGCTACATTTTAAGAAGTGGTGTAAGAGGGAAAATACAGGGATGTAAACCACAAGGAGTCTCATGGCACTTTAAATACTAGAGCAATTATCTTATTTAGGACATAAATGTTTCCCTGTTCCAGCAGGACTTCCTGTTTTTTTTTACTGATCACTCAATGTCACAAGCAAGGTGAGAATGAGACATAAAAAAGAAAGCCTGTCAGAGTGAATGGAATGCTTATGTGATCACCCTTTTGCATTCATGTAATGCAGCAGGATATTGGTCAAATAAATTTTATTTGGCATCAGTTCTCATAATTGTAGTCATTTACTTCAGATGTATTAGTTGGGGAAATAATCTTAAAAATAACAGCAAGTTTTTTGCTTTCCATAAACAAGTCTAGACTAGACTGATCTTGAGGGACTGCAATGGCTCAAGTGGCTAAGATGCTGACTGGGAGGCGGAAGGTCAGCAGTTCAATTCCTGAGTACTGCAGGATGGAATGAGCTCTCATTCTTGTCCCAGCTCCTGCCAACCTAGCAGTTCGAAAGCAAAAAATTGCAAGTAGATAAATAGGGACCACTTCAGTGGGAAGGTAACAGTGCTCTGTGCGCTCCTGTGTCTAGTCATGCCTGCCACATGACCACGGAAACGTCTGCAGAAGCAGACAGTGCTGGCTCTTTGGCTTTGAAACAGAGATGATCACTGAAGCCTAGAGTTGGATACGACTGGCTTTCGAGCAAGAGAAACATTTACCTTTACTAGACCCATCTTCTGTTTCTTTGTTACCAGAAAGAAGAAATAGTATGTACGAGGTCGCCCCAGTTTTTCATGTGTTGTTTGTCAGCTGAGAGGAATTTCCTTCCTTCCTTCCTTCCTTCCTTCCTTCCTTCAATCCATCCATCCATCCATCCATCCTTCCTTCCTTCCTTCCTTCCTTCAGTGAATCATAGAAAAATTGGAGCAGGAACTGTTTACACAGTGAGATCACGAGCAAAGCATCTTCCCAGAGAGTTAACCCTTATGAAATAACCCTTTGCAAAGCAAGTTAGACAGGCAGAGAGCCTCTGTGAACACAGAGAGAAAAATCAGCCCAAAAGGCAAGTAAATTTAACCCTTTACTAATCAGAGCATAACAAAAGACGGTTTCTCTTCTTTGCCTGCCCGTGGTTATAATGTTGGTATGAGACATCTTGTTTTACAGTTTGAGAAGAGAATTAAACACATTTATTGCAATGGCTATGCTTTCAATCCATTCTAAGTACTGTATGCCACCTTCAAACTTGGGAAGGTTATAGTATTTATCTATTATGCTTGGTCAGGTGCAGAAATTGAGGTATAAGAAGGAATAAAGAATGGCCCTCTGAAGGAATGAAATCCAAAGCACAATGTATGAAATCAGGAAAGATATGTTTCAAAACATTCATTAGGTAGTACAGTAATATCCTGGATAACGATTGTATTGGATAACACTAGAATCGGATAACGATGCAAGTTTTTTGGAAAAAAACTTGCATCGGATAACGATTCTTTAGCGTTATCCGAGGCAATGGTCTGCGGGTGTGGGGTGGTTTGCTTAGAACTTCTACCCAATCCACTCCCCACCCACAGTGGTCTCTGCGACTGCAGTAGGGTCAGGAAAAGTCGCAGAGATCGCTGTGAATGAAGAAGGGGTGAGGGAATCCCCAGCGCACGCTGGGGATTCACTCACCCCTTCTTCATTCACATTGCTTGTAGCTTGGAATCCAGGAAGGTGGGGGGGGGGAGGAAAGAGGTGCAATCTCATGCCTCTCCCCCCCTTTCCTGTATTCTAAGCTATCGCTGCGCTGGGAGGTGGGTATTCCCCCCCAAATGCAGCACTAGCTTTAAATGCAGGAAGATCAGGAGGGAAAGAGATGCGAATCGCATCTCTTTCCCTCCTGATCTTCCTGCATTTAAATCTACTATAGCTTTAAAGGTAGGAAGGTGGGGAGGGAAAGAGATGCGAATCGCATCTCTTTCTCTCCCCACCTTCCTGCCTTTAAAGCTATCGCTATCCCCCCCCCCCAAGCACAGCGATGACTTCAGGGACAAACCACGCGGTTTGTCTATGAATTCAAACTGACCCTAGGCTAGTAATCGCTAGCCTAGGGTCAGTTTGACTTCAGAGACAAACCGCGTGGTTTGTCCCTGAAGTCAGGGCTTTTTTTTTCCAAGCGTTGTTCGATGCATGCATTGGACAACACTAAAAAAATCGGATAACGTCATGACTTGTGGAACCAAGTCATAACGTTATCCGAGGTTTTACTGTACATGACAGTGTACATTTAGACTAGAAAGAACTGGGTCTAAGAAAAACAGCACGGTTGAAAGTGTTATACAAAATTTCTAAAATAGCACAAACTTAGCATTTTTCCTTGAAATAAAATTTTAAAAACAATTTTGCCAACCTTCTGAAGGATATTTATTGTACAATGTTGTGGCCAGAATTGTATTGCTTTGTTATGATGACATAATCCAGTGCTACAAAGTGTAATGCTGAATTGGTTAACAAGGTGCCACCTACTGTGTATACAACTGGCCCGTGACCAGAGATACAGACAAGAAGTCATTAACCAGAGGCAAGTTGTCAATGCAGTTGATATTACTGCCCTTATACTAGTATAATTAACCAATAATCCTGATCTATGCAGAAAATATGGTCTCATTTCAGATTGTATTTGCTGATGATTCCCTGTTGAAGTTAGTATAATGCAGGTTTGCTTCCTGAAATTGTATAATATAGCCTGCCATTCATCACCCACTCATTCATTATCCTACTGTACTTATTTATTCGAACTCTAATCATATGAATTTTAATGTTTCACTCAGTTTAGTGAAACTTATTTACAAATAGAAATGTGAAAGAATGCACTGCATAGATGCTTGTTACATTTAGAAACCTAGCTTGCCTTGTTAGCTGGAAGGCCGGCAAGTCAGCAGTTCAAGACCCGGGTACTGCATGACGGTTTGAGTGCCCGTCTCTATCCCAGCTCCTAACAGCCTAGCAGTTTGAAAGCAAGAAATTGCAAGTAGATAAATAGGGGCCACTTTGGTGGGAAAAGATCTTGGAGACATGAAAGGAGCCTTATTCGGGCATCCCCTAAGCTGAGTTCCTCCAGCAAAAATCCTTTCAACCCAGAGTAATTTCTGACACAAAATTATTTATTTATTTATTTATTTAGATTTATTATCCTGCCCCAATCAGGCGAACCTGACTCTAGGCAGCTTACAAAAAAGAAAAATATCACACATGAATGCAAAACAAACTAAACAATCCCACTATACCCCTACAAATTCGGACATTAAAACCTTAAGGTTCAAAATTAATTTTTAAAAAATTAAACTATAAATTTACAAAATACTAAAAAAGATTTAAAAGTTTAAAATGTTTAAAAAGTTTAAAAGAGGGAGAGAGGGGTGGCTGTCCCATCAGATCAACCACCCAACATGGAACCCCATATTACTGGAGCCGCACACCTGCCCTGCCAGCCAGGTTTTTAGGCCCTTCTGAAAGGGCAGGAACTCTGTCTGTAGACATAACTCAGTTGGCAGGAGGTTCCAAAGGGCCGGGGCGGACATGGTGAAGGCCCTCCTCCTGGTGCTAGAGAGATGCGCCTCTATAGCTGATGGAATGATGAGAGGGCCTCTCCGATCCGCCCTGGTGGGATGGACAGATGTTCTTGGGGTGACGCGGTCTCTTAAGTATCCTGGCCCAGTACCATGTAGGGCTTTAAAGGTAATGACCAGCACACATACTGGCAACCAGTGCAGCTCCTGAAGTAGTGGTGAGGCACGAGCATAACCCCGGCACCCCATCACTACCCGAGCAGCTGCATTCTGGACCAGCTGCAGCCTCCAAATGGTCACCAAGGGCAGCCCCATGTAGAGTGCATTACAGTAATCAAGTCTGGAGTAAAGTATTCAAATATTATTAAAGGTTTGGGGGAACAGAATGGACTTCACCTCTTGCCTAAATGGAAGCAACGAAGGTGCCAGAATATAGATATATCTGTTCTAGAGCAGGGGTTCCCAACGTTTTCCTGTCATGGGCTGGGCCCACCCCTGACGCTTAGCTGTGAGGGCCAGAGGCGTGGTTGCTCCCAGTGCTTATATTTTTGGCAGTGGCAGGATTGTTTTTGGAGCATTTTCACTACATTTTTAGAATTTTTCACTGCGCTTCCGCTGCATTTTGGCAGCTAAAACATGGCAGTTTTACACTTCTGGATTCCACCGTGGGAACACAGGCTCTCTCCTTCCACCACTGGAAGTGGCATTTTAGTTGCCAAAACACAGCAGAAACACGGCAAAAAATTCCAAAAACAGAGCAAAAATACTCCGAAAACCCTTCTGTCACAGTGAGATGTGGCAGAGGCTGCCAAAGCAGCTGAAAAAATGGCACGATTGTGCCCCCTGCCACTGCCTAACTCGTAAGTGTCCAAAATGCCACATTTTGGCTGCAAAACTGCAGTGGAAACATGGTGAAAAATCACCAAAATGCAGCAAAAATGTCCCCTCCCCCCGAAGCAGCAGAATCTGCAAATGCAGCCACAAAAATCAGCACAATTGTGCCTGCCACTGCTGCTTTTTTGCACTTCCAGTGGCAGGGGAGCTTCTGGTGGTACTTGAGATCTCACCGTGGGCTGGATTAATTAGCATCATAGGCCAGATTAGGCCCATGGGCCATAGGTTGGGAATCCCTGTTTAGAACATAATCTTGATCCAAGCACAGAAAAGGTTCTCCCTTTTGCCTCTCAAGCAGACCTGTAAATGTAGGGGTGCCCAAAAAACAGACACTAAGAAGATATTAACTGATGGCAGGTTTGGGTGGGAAATCACACGAGAACTTGCAGAACTCACATGAGAACTCACCAAAACTGCACGAGAACTTGCTGAAATTGTGTGAGAACATGTGACTGGCCTGCATAGCCATTCTGAGGGGAGTGATCTGGCCCCCACCCCCAAAAAGGTTGAGAAAGCCTGCTCTAGGGCAAGGATAAGTGAGGATGAGTAGAGGAGGGAGAAGACTGAGATAGAGCTTAATGAAGTTTAAAGATGGGAAAGAGACAGTAGAAAAAGGACAGTGGAAATTTTTACAAAGGACTTAGAAGTATGTGTACAATGCTGGCACTAACAAAATTGGCAGGAAGACTGCTTTGAAAGCTGGTGATCTCTGGGCCTGAAAGCCACTTTTGCTGGGAAGCCAAAAGACCAGCTTAAGAGAGGCTGGGTTTGAAACTTTGGCAAGTTACCGTTCAGATCTCTAGGAAGAGTTTCGGATAAACCCTTATTTGAGGAGTCACAGAGTGAACATCAACGTATGTTAAGGTAGCAAGCCTCATAGCTCTGTTTTCATACTGGGTAGGGCAGTTGATAGAAGCCAGCTGGCTTGATATATAGTAATACTAACAGAGCAAATGGTTGGGTTTCACTGGCTTAAGTAAAGAAGAGCCAATTCCCCTCCCCTTAGGATTGTATAGTGGTTGCTGTGTTTTGACTCTTGTGTCTCTTTTTAGCTCTCGAGTTGAAGCTCTGCCTCATTCCCTGGATGCTATTCAGCTTTGCTACTCACCCACTTCCTACTGGAGTGTTAAAGAATGTGAGATATTTGTCATCACTTGGTTCCTTCCCTCCCTTTTGAGAACTAAGATTCCCAAGGTAAGGAGCTCCCTCTGCTATAATGAATTCTAGGAGAGAAGGCAGGAGACATGATCTAACGATGGATCATGAAGCTGCCAGTGAGCTGGAGGGAATGCAGTAAACTCAAGGGAGGAATGAGAGGAATTATTAGCTGTCCACTTGGCTCCCAAAGAAGCCAGGAGCTGTCTGAAAAATAGCAGGTTGAAGGGAATCGGCGGTAGGGCCTGTGGGGAAGGCTGCAGCCCAAGAGCACACAAACAGGCTGTGCGCGCATGGAGTTCATCTCTCTGGAGATCTGGGTTTCTTCTTTCCCAACGCTTTCACTCATTTCCTTCAGCTGCAGTCAGATATTTATTTAACCTTGCAACTGAACTGCACTGAGAATGCCAAGTATTGGAGCTGTAAGTGCTCTTACCAATGGGGTGTTTACATATGCAGGCGTATATTTGTTACTTTCTTGCACTGTGTGTATGCATGTTCATGAGCATGCGCACACACGCACACACACACACATGAATGAGGTGGGTTTCATCCAAACATGCCTGCAGAATGTAGCCTGGCTTATTGTGCTTTAGACTCAGCATTGCTTAAATTAGCAAGTATGCTTAACGTAAATGTGTGCAAAAAGATGTATGCATTAAAGAATCAACATATTATACATATCCTCATATATATTTACAAATAGTCAATACTTTTAGTAAAAATATTAATTTACTGTTAATGCATCACCCTTACGTTTTTTGAAAATTCATAGATACAGATGTTTTCATGTCAAACCTACACTAGGTAAAGGTAAAGGTTTCCCTTGCTCGAAAGCCAGTCGTATCTGACTCTAGGGGTCAGTGCTCATCTCTGTTTCTAAGCCGAAGAGCCAGCGCTGTCTGCTTCTGCAGACGTTTCCATGGTCATGTGGCAGGCATGACTAGACACCGGAGCTCATGGAACGCTGTTACCTTCCCACCGAAGTGGTTCCTATTTATCTACTTGCAATTTCTTGCTTTCGAACTCCTAGGTTGGCAGGAGCAAACTTGCACTAATTCAAAGGATTTGCTACAGAATGTTTCTGTTCTGGTTTCTCTGTCTTGATGAGAAATGTTTGCTAAAGGACAAATAGAAAAATGCTCAGATTTTCAGGTTATTTTGCATGCTAAATTAAATATATAGTTTTGCAGCTGATAAACTTTGAAATCCAAGTTATAGTAGCAATAGCAATAGCAAATACACTTATATACTACCCCATAGTGCTTAATGCATTCTCTGGATGGTTCACAAGTTAGTTAGTATTTTGCCCCAACATGTTACCAATCTCCGAAGGATGGAAGGCTGAGTTAACATTGATCCTTGGTCGGGACTGAACTCACTAAGTTCTGATTGCAGTACAGCAGTTTAACCACTTTGCCACCAGAGCTCTATATAGTGGCACATAGTGGTTGAAATCCAGTAATACACTACAGCTAGAGTAGGCTCATTATATCATTGGGGATCTTGGTGAATGAAAAGAGCTTCATTCAGGCATCCCCTGAGCAGAGTTACTCCAGCAAAAATCCTTTCACCCAGAAAGCATCTTTGTGTGCTTCTGACACAATTAAAAAATCATTGGGGATTTTTAAATTCTATTGGTACTGTGGGGTTCTTCTAGTTCAAGGGTTCTCAACTTGTGGCCTGTTGACCAGATGCAGCCCACAGTGCCATTTCATGTGCCCCCCACCGCCTCCAGCACATCAGGAAGTACCATGTGGTGGAGGAAGGGCAAAATGGCTCTCCAGTCCCCAAAGCTGTCTGAGGGAGCGTGACCTGACCCCATGCTTAAAAAGGTTGAGAATCCCTGCTCTAGTTGCAACAAAGTACTAGATTTCAGCCAAAAGGTATTTTAGTTGTACAGTAATACCTCATATAACATTAGTATCGAATAACACTAAAATCGCATAACATTAAGGAATCTGGGGGGAAGAATTGCATCAGATAACATTAAGATCCTATGGGATGCTTCAGATAACAACCGCTAAAGCCTGTGTGGTTACAATGTATCTCTATGGATCCCATAGAGGATCAGATAACACTAAAAATCATATAACACCAAGACTTGTGGAACCAGGTTTTAGTGTTATGTGAGGTTTTACTGTATATTTATTAGCAGAATATATAGATCACATTGTGATTGTGCACAATCAAAGGCTATTTTTAATCCACCAGCTATAGGGATTTCCCTCAGTATTTAGCCCTCCTACTGCATCATGAGCAACTTCTTATTGACAGGATGGATTGCAAATTGAACTATTTATTTATAGATTTAAGAGGAAAGTTACAGGCACTCCTTTCTTCATATCTTGCAATATCTTGTTAAGTGTAACAAAATGACAATTGGTTTCTGTTGGAAGCCAAAGATTCTCCTTTTACTTAATCAGACAGATTGTTCTCTGGAGGAGTGGAATCAGACACAATGGGAAATATTTTCTGTGTAATCACGGATGCACTTCCCCTAACAGCAAAAAGTTGCATGTGATTTCAAACTGCTTTCACCTGCAAGAGCCAAAAAGAAACAATTCAGATTAATTGGACAGAGGCCATTAGAAATTCTCCACCCAGAGAATTCCAGTAATGAAGGAGCACAACAAGTCAGTTTAGCAAAAACTGGCCATGACATCATTCAAGAGCTGCCCCAGGGCAAAAAGAGCATGGCAGCCAGACGCTAGATATGCCAGGCACCCAGTGGTTCAGTCCCCATTTCTGTATATATTTCACAACAATTATGGTAAGTACTACAAGTAAACAAATGAATTAATAAAATGTAATTCAGGGGAAACAAGTGTCAGATACAGAAGGCGTTGTTTTTTTTTTGATTACAGCTCCCCAAAACCCAAGCATGGCAAGGATGTTGGAGCCAAACTGTGTATTACTCACAACACATCATTAGAAGTGGAAATTCACTACCTTGGAGTCGTTATTCAGTGAGGAGTCCTTGCATGAGTAGAAGTCACTAAGACGACATTCCACACAACTTCTGTCTGTAACAATCTGTCCCTGGCAGTTCTTCTCCATGTTGATCCAACATTTTTCTTGATAAAATCTTCCGATCTGTGAGGTGGTCTTCCCCTAGCCTAGGTCTTTTGCAATCTCTCAGATACCAATTCATTATTCTAGCGCTCCATCTATTGTCACTTGTGCATTCAACTTGATCAGCCCACCTTAATTTGTTCGTCTGATATTCTGCTACTACGGCTTTTAGGAGTGATCTTCGACTGATGTCCTTATTTTTTACTTTACTGCAAAGTGAGATTCCGAGTTGATCTCGCCATTGCTTGTTGTGTTACCTGCAGCCATTTTTCTTCTGCAGCTGTTAAGCCCAAGTTTTGCTGTTGTATGTCATTGCTTTCAAGACTGTAGAATTGAACAAATTTGCCTTTGTTTCTGGTTTAGCTTTTGTCTTCAAGATGGCTGGCACTTCTCTGAATTTACTCCATGCAGCTCTCTGTCCCAAAACTGCATACAAATGGAAATACATTAGTGTTTGAAAAATGTTTCCAGCAGACTTTTATAATAAAGCAACCACACTTACAAATGAAATCTTGCCTACCTCTCAAGACCAATCACAAACAAAGCAAGCTAATTAACAAACTGTAAGAAGTATGGCAAACTCTTGTTTTGATAATCAGATTTTTTTTATCCCTTTAAAAACTTTTTTAAATGACATGATATCTGTAACAGATTCTTTGGCCCTAAGCACCACCAAAAATATACTGTTAGTCGTAGATTGGTAAAACTTAACTTCAAGTGTCTGCCCAACCATTAAATTCACTGGGTGATTGTTGGCCCAGTCACTGTCTCTCTCAGATTAGCTGACCTCACAGAATGGTTATGAGAAATCAGAGTTGTCTCCCTGAACTGGTCAATGATTCAACAGAGTCTAGACAGCAGATAGGCAAACAAAGACAGCCATGTGATCCATATACAAAATAAATGCAAGAAGAAGGCAATACCTTTATTGGATCACTCAAAAAATAGCAGGTACTGTACCTAGTGATAGCAGATACCTAGCTTCAGTGGCGTCGTGCAGTCTTCAGCCGCCTGGGGCGAAGAACAAACTCGCCGCCCCCCCCAGCTCGCCGCTGCCGCCGCCCCCTCCCCCCGACCCAGGCAGAAGTCAGCCCCCTGCTGACTAGCGACGCGCGCGCGATCTCGCGCGCGCCACACATCTCCGTCCGCTCGCACCTCGGGAGATCGCTCGCCCGGCTGGGAGGGCTGCGCAGTGCTTGGGCATTGAGCAGCCGGAGAGGCGAAGAAGGACTGGGCCGGCGGGTCCCGCCTTGGCACCGCGCGTAATGGCCCTGCCTGCGCGCCCTCAAGGGGAAGGCGAAGAGGCGGCTTGTTTTCGGAGGTAAGATGGGGGGAATCCCCGGGGGATGTTTGCCGCCCCCGGAGAGCCCCCGGGGATTCCCCCCAATCTTACCTCTGAAAGCAAGCCACCTCTTCGCCTTCCCCTTGAGGGCGCGCAGGCAGGGCCATTACGCGTGGTGCCAAGGCGGGACCCGCCGGCCCAGTCCTTCTTCGCCTCTCCGGCTGCTCAACGCCCAAGCACTGCGCAGCCCTCCCAGGAAGCCCGAGGCGAAGGAGGAGGCGGAGGAGGCCCGGGCCGGGCCGGAGGTTAACGGGAGCCAGAGGAGCCCCACGCCTCCCCAAGGGACGGAGCGCGCCAGGGTGGAGTGGGCGAGGCGGCGGCGGCGGGCCTCCGGGGCGGCCTAGGCGAAGCCCAGAGGGCTAAACCGGGAAGCCCGCTCGGGTCCAAACAGCCGAGGGGAGCCCAGCGCCCCACCAGAGGCTTCGCGGCCTGCCAGCCACCGTACAGCCGCGGCACCAACAGCCTATGGAGAAGGGTCGCCTTGGCTAGCGGGAGGAGGAGGAGGAGGAGCTGGGAGGAAGGCGCTTGGCCGGCTGCCCACAACGGGGCCCGGGTTGGGAGCGGGAAACCGGCGGGCGGCTGAATCCCTCCGTGGGGAAGGATCACCCCAGGTTGCCCTCAGCCCACGAGGGCAGCAACCTGCGTGCGCTTCGCTGCTTGCAGGCGAGGAGGAGAAAAAGGGGTTTTTTTTAGGCGGACAATTCAAAGAGGGGCCCGCCCGCCCGGCTGGCCGTCGGGGGCTCTCCTGGCGGGCGGCCCGCGTGCGCGCGCGCGCGCGCACGCCGCCCACCTCCTCCTGCCCAGCCACCCACCAGGGGCTCCCCGCCACGGCGCCACCCCCCCCAACGAGCGCCCCATCTCACGGCAAGCTGGGTGGGTGGCTGGGTGGGCAGAGGCGGGCGGGCGGGCCCCTCCTTGAATTGTCCGCCTAAAAAAAAACCTTTTTCTCCTCCTCGCCTGCAAGCGGCGAAGCGCACGCGGGGCGCTCGCCAGCAAAAGGGTGGGGAGGGGACATTTTGCCGCCCCCTGAAAGCCGCTGCCCGGGGCATCCGCCCCCCCCCCGCCCCCCCACGCTACGCCACTGCCTAGCTTCCTGTGGAGATGTGGTGATACTGTACCATACAAGCCTGTTGCTGGTTTTTTCCACATGCATTTCTAAGAGGGCCTGGCAGTAACATCTTACCATGAACTTTCAGTGATAATTTTATGTCTGCCAGATGAAGAGTTCTTGAATCTTGAAAGCTTGCACAATGATTTATTTTCTGAGTGATGCAATAAAGGTATCACCTTCTTCCTGCATTTGTTTTGTAGACAGTAGGTAAATACTGTGAATAAGAGCTTAAAAAATGAGGCATTTATAGACAGATCATTTCTACTCAGAAGAAACTGTACAGCAAATTCAGTCTTCCTTCTTTCACACAATTTCTCAGCAAAAAAGTTTTAGGAGATGCAGTGGAAAAGCAAGGGGGGTATAAATGAAAGAGGACATCATCTGAAGCCCCCACCCCACCCCTAAAATTTAGTGAATGTGAGACAGGGTGATGGCAGGATAAAAGCTACATCTGGAACCACTCTGGGAGTATTTAGTTGAGATAAAAGGGAATTAAGAGGTGGGGGAAAGGATGTACAAATATTTAAAATAGAAAGATAAATGGTAATGATTACTGTAGCTGGGTTGCTTCATTGGGTCTGGAGAAAAGATGTAATCCACCCTCTTTTGATTCACATCTCTACTGAAAGACAGGTGTTGTGTGTGTGTGTGTGCGTGTGCGCGCACAACAGTCAACTGGGTTGGATGTGATGTTTCTGGCTGGCATTTGCTGGGCTTCTTCAGTCAATTCACTGGTGGTATTTACTGTGCTTAGCTGTGGCTTGTTCAAGTAATACGGGAACTCTCTGGTTTTATTTGGTCTCTGGAGAAACTCATGCTAAGCTAGATGTTTGGATGAGAGGGAAGAATGGGTGCTGTCAGTGGTAATTCAAACTATGGAGAAAAGAGGAAGGAGACTTCTTCAGAAGTTCCTCCTCCTAGTTTATCATCCAACTGGCATATTCCAGATACTGTACCTCTAAAAACCCTTTGGGTCAAAAAAGTGTTGTTACTTTAATATTTGGAAGGTAAGAAAGCTTTGGTAGCCCAGATGTTTAGTATTTCAACATCGTAAAGCCCCAACCAGTAGGACCAGTGGTATAAGATTCTGGATATTGTAGTACAAAACAGTGGAACTGTGGTGGCTTAGTGGTTAATTTGCTGAACCTGATGACTAGGAGGTTGGCAGGTCAGCATTTCAAGATCCGAGTGCTGCATGAAGGAGGGAGCTTCTGTCATCTGTCCCAGCTCCTGCCAACCTAACAGTTCAAAAACAAGAAATTTTGTTGTTCAGTCACACAGTCGAGTGTAAACCTCTTCAACCCAATGGACCACAGCATGTCAGGCTCCTCTATTGCAAGTAGATAATTAGGTATCGCTTTGCTGGGAAAGGTAAAGGCATCCTGTGTGCTCGGTGTCTAGTCATACCTGCCACATGACAACAGAAACATCTACAGACTTGAGCAAGAGTGCCCTTTACCTAGTACAAAACAACAGGCAGGCCCAAGGGTTCTTACACCCATCCTAGTCCTTTTATATGAAGATTTTATTATGTAAATACATGTACTCCATCTTGTTCTCTGAGCTGGATGAGGTCAGAAATGTTTTCAATTTATAAATCTCCCGTGTTTCCACCTTTTTTTTGCATGGAGGGACAGAACAGTCATACAAAGAGTTTTGAAAGACAGGTCTAGGTGTCTACATCTGGGAGTACCTCTGGTACAGTTGACAGTAGACAGTCATCTTATGTACCAAGTGCTGAAAGTGAATCCTTTTCCTAACAAAAAGAATGATTCAAATCTTTATGGTATCAAAAATGGGTCTGATACAACTTAGAGGTAAAAGAAACTGTTCTGATGGGTTCTTCTAATAGGTTTTATATTAGGCTTAAAAAGGAGGGACATAATTTTGATACAGTGGTACCTTGCTTAAAGAGTATAATGTGTTCCATGGGATTGCTCTTTAAACGAGTTTCCTCTTTAAGCAAAACACCATTGGAAGTGACCAATTGTGACTTCTGGGGGGGGGGGGATTGTGACCCCAGATTTAGTTGTTAAGCGAGTTTTTGGTTGATTTTAGTTGTTAAGCAAGGTGACCATTCAGAGAAAATTCTTTTCTTTAAGCGAGTTATTCTCTAAGCAAGGCACTCTTTATGCAAGGTTTTACTGTACATTCAACTGAAGTAAGGAAAAAAATTCTATCCAGGTGCTAAACATTTCTTAAATAGGGAATGAATGTTATTTCCCTTGGGTCTAGCACAACAATAGTGCTTTTATTTTAAGCACATTCTGCACCAAGCTGGCAGGGTTTTTTTTTTTTTTTTTTTAAAGACTACTATTATTACAGAGCCTGTTAACAATCCATTTGAAGTCAGAGGTGGTCACTTTACAAAGTGTCTATATAGAACAGGGGTGCCCAAAATTTTCAGGCCGCAGGCCACTCACATGGTTCAGCAGGCCAGTCACGTCGTTCCTCCCACCGGAAGCAGAAGTAAAACGTGCCTTGCAATCTGTTTTGCAACAGGATGAGATAGATTTTTAGGCTGCCATATTCTCTGCTTATACCAGGGGTGCTCAAACTACGGCCCATGGGCTGGATCCGGTCCCTGGCACCAATTCATCTGGCCCACGCCACTCTTGCCACTCCCATTTCCAGGAGCAGCAAGGGCAGTGCAGGCTGGATAAATTAGTGTCAGGGGCCAGATCAGGCCCACAGGCCATAGTTTGGGCACCCCTGTATAGAATAACATCTGGGACCAATGCCTCACTGTGATTAACCCATGATCTGCCACAAAGGAATGCTTTACAAGAATTTCGTCATCTAAATGTATTGCCCAAGAATGTAGATTAGAGCTGCGGGAAAATGTGAATGTTCTGATTTGAATTGTATAGACAAGACGTGATGTCTCTTATTAAGACAACCAAAGATATTTCAGTTCCAAAACTTAAGGGTTAGGGACCTCTCCATTTTGGAGCTTCCTCTAGCCCAAGTTGCCAAAATACTTGAAAATAAAATTTGGTAGTTGTTAAAGAGAAAACTGTCTGTGAGGGAAATAATGGGTTAAAATATAATGCTAGAACTTTCTCATACATTAAAAAAAGTAAAGGTTTTCCTTGCTCAAAAGCCATATCCAACTCTAAGGGGTCAGTGCTCATCTCAGTTTACAGCTAAAGAGTCAGCACTGTCTGAGTCTGCAGACATTTCTGTGGTCATGTGGCAGGCATGACTAGACATTGGAGCACACGGAACACTGTTACCTTTCCTACAGAAATGTTACCTATTTATCTATTTACAATTTGTTGCTTTCGAACTACTAGGTTAGCAGGATCTGGGACAGACAACGGGAGCTCACTCCATTCATGCAGTACTCGGGTCTTGGCCTGCTGATGTGCTGACCTTCCAGTGGTCAAGTTCAGCATCTTAACCACTAAGCCACTGCAGTCCTTTCTCATACATTAGAAAGAGGAAAAATTCAAAAAGAGAGTTTAGAGGACCTATTCTGTAGGTGACAAACATGAGAATCCCTCCCAGCCAGCATGAAAAATTAGTGTATGAACACCACAGTAAAATAAACATTTCTTTGCCTGCTTGTCTGTCTCTCATTTGGGAGTTCATTGCTATTGCTAACTAGGTCCACTGCCAGCATCTCCCTCCTCCCACAAGTGACCTCAAAAACAGTAAGAGTGAAATGGAGGCTCCATGACTTTCTGGATACAGTGGTACCTCGCGTAAAGAGCATAATGTTCTTTAAGCGAGTTTGCTCTTTAAGCGAAACACCACTGTAAGTGACCAATTGTGACTTCTGGTGGTGGTGGGGGATTGCAAACCCTGATTTAATTGTTCAGCGAGTTTTTGGTTGGTTTTAGTTGTTAAGCGAGGCGACCATTCAGAGAAAATTCTGTTCTCAAAGTGAGGCACTCTTTATGCAAGGTTTTACTGTACTGTACTTTCTTTTTCTTTCTTTTTGCTGGTGTGGTCCTTTGGAGAGAGAGAAAGAGTGAGGTCACCAGCCTGTTTTCTCAGCTCCTGTGCCACACCCATCGCAGTGGGAGCTCTCCTCAAAGCCTAGGAGCTGGAATTAAAACACACTTGTGCCCAGCACCACACCTCTAGGCAAGCCTGCTGTGCTGCGTTTATGGTTCTTTACCTCTAGAATGGCCTTCCAGGAAACCTGCTTTCCAGATTCAGTGTTTCTGGGAATGCAGTCACATGATACCGGACAGCGGAGACTTGTTAATAGGTCATTGCTCCACTAGGCTAACCCATTCATTGCCAAAGAAGCTTAACCCTGGCTTTGGTACAAGGGGAACTATGAATATCTAACCACAAAAGGGGTGGGAGGGAGAGCAAGGCTTCTTTGAAATATAGCTGCTTTGGGAGGAGGGAAAGAGTCTCAGCTGGCCCAGAGAGCTATGTCTGAAGCTTGTCTGCAGACCAGACCTTACAGGTTAAAGCTGCAAGCCAAGGGAACTGTTTTCTAAGGTCAACAAATGCTGCACCTGCCCACAGGCTCCTGTGGCGGCAGCAGCACAATCAGGGGCTTGTTCCTTTCATAAGTGCTGTTGGAGCTCAATGGCCAGGCCTTCAGCCAACCTGCTGGTCACATAAAATATTATTTGTCTTTTAAAAATTCCAGTAATTGACTATGTAACCTTTTTTTCCAAGCCCCATGCCAACAACAGTAAAATCAGAATCCTGTCTCAGGTTATTTTCATCATGTAAATTCCCATTTCTGTAAATAGGAGTTTATGACAAGGCCGGCTTCTCCTGGCAGTGGGAAGGACCTTTGCCCAGCCAGCATCCAGCGCATGGCCGGAAATGTGTCTGGCCTCTTTTGAAAGTGACATGAATAGACTTGCCTGCGGCCGGAGTGGAGAGGCCGTTGTACTATTATATTGTTGTACTGTTTTATATTAAGATATGTGCTTTTGTGGGATAAATAGGGTATAATTATTGTCTATATTGTATTATTGTGTTTACTGCATAATATTGTGTGAGCCGCCCCAAGTCGGGTTTCTTGATTGGGCGGCATAGGAGTATGAGAATTAAATTATTAAAATTAAATTAAACAGTGATATTCCTGCGGCCGGGATGCAGAGGAGGGGGAGCCAAGCCCTCTCATCTCCTCTTCAGATTCCAAAGCATTTCACAGCTTTATATTGTGTGATATAAAAGTTCTGATCAGCCTTGAAAGAGAACAAATAGTCACACAGCAAAGACCCCAGGCTGCAGGGGAAAGACTGGATGTACAATGCAAAGCAAGTGCCGCGTTTCCTTAGGAATGTGAAACTGGGGAATCTGTGACCAGTCTCCCAGCAGACCTGTGTGTGAAGTACAGTTGCAACCATGAGGGGGTATGAAAATGTCCCATCGGTAGAACTGGGGGTTAGGGACAGGAGTCAGTTCAACCTGCCAGTCAGTTACAATGTTAAGTGGTAAGCATAAATCAGCCATGTGACCTATGAGTAAATTCAAACAAATGCAGGAGGAAGGCGATACCTTTTATGGGATCACTTTTTTAAAAATCACACATTGCAAGCTTTCGTGATTCAAAGATCACTTCATCGGGCAAAAAAATGCATGGCATGCTGTTCAGGCCAGGTAGAAATACTTACATGTTCTATGGGGACATAAGAAACAGATTACATCCTTCTATAAGCAGAGTTAAGTGGGTGATTTTGGGCCACTCAATAGTTTTTTCACTATTTCACAGGGTTGTTGAGACATTTCTTCTCCTTTCGGGTCTAAGTCTGACTTTGAACTGCCAAAATGAAGCTACCTTCTTGGCTTTGTCATTGCCAAAAACTAATTTCTCATCGGTACATGTTTCTGGCAGCAATTGGCAGACCAGAAAATGAGCCGGGTTCTGTATCTCTCCACATTCACACAGCATGTTGTTGTATGCCAGCAGCCCCCACTTGAGCATGTTGGTCTCACATTTAGGCACTTGGATCCTCAGTGTACTCAGGGTCCTCCAAGTAACAGGGGAGATCTTCAGCCATATCATCCTTTAATGTTATTCCTTGTTTGGTGAGCTCCTTCCTTTATTTTCTAAATTAAATTTGTTCTTATGTACCCTCAAGAATAGTTGCTCTTGCAGTAAAGTTCTTCCCAGATCTGAGTTGTCAGACTTGAGTCACCTATCCATTTAGAGGATATTGAGGTCAGTGGTGGGCTCCAAAAACTTTCACTGCCACACTGTGAGCATCAGTAGTGGGCATCAGCAGGTTCACACCAGTTCACCAGAACCGGTAGCAGAAATTCTGGCTGGCCCTGCCATTCAAAGTTTTGAAATAAGGTAGTCCTAATTTGGGTGCAACAGAGGGCTTTCCTCCTGGCCATGCCCACCATACTACCAGTGTGGTAGTAAATTTTTTTGGAGTCCACCACTGGTGAGCGTAGTATGATGGGCATGGCCAGGGGAAAAGCCCTGCATTACACCTGAATTAGGACTACTGGTACATTATTTCAAAACTTGAATGGGCGGGGCCAGCCAGAATTTCTGCTGCCGGTTCTGGCGAACTGGTGCAAACCTGCTGGTGCCCACCACTGATTGAGGATAATTCTCTTGTTTAGTTCACTTGGTGTCTCCTGCTACTTCTCTACTTAACTTGGGTGGAGTGATACCAACAAGAGGATATTTTTTTCAACTGGTGTAGGTTTGAGGCATCCTATCACAATACACATTGTTTCATTTACAGCAATATCAACTTGTTTCACGTTTGCAAATGTGCTCCATATTGCAGTGTGCTCTGCTGCAGAGACAGTGAGACTGCTGCAGTGATCAAGCTTGTTCCCTTCCCCAATAAATGCATAAATTCAGTTATGTCCTTCCAAGTCAATTCTGATTTATGATAACCGTTTCCATGATCTTCTAGGTATAATGTTCTAATATAGTTTATCATTTTCTTCCTCTGGGAGTGCCCTGCTCCTCTGCAGCTTGCCCAAGTCTACAAAAGCAGGTTTTTCTCTTGGGAGACACAATGAGGAATCAAAATCCTAACCTCTAGCCCTGCAGCCATGTACAGTGGTACCTCGCTTAAAGAGTATAATGTGTTCTACGGGATTGCTCTTTAAGTGAGTTTGCTCTTTAAGCGAAACACCATTGTAAGTGACCAATTGTGACTTCTGGCGGGGGGGGGGGGGAATTGCGAACCCCAATTTAGTTGTTAAGCGAGTTTTTGGTTGGTTTCAGTTGTTAAGCAAGTGACTATTCAGAGAATTATTCTTTATGTGAGTTATTCTTTATGCGAATTATTCTTTATGCGAGGTTTTACTGTACTCAATTCACTGAGCTTTGCCATCAGCCAATAAAATGTAAAAACAATAATAACCAACCACACATCTATTAGCATTTCGCCCAATCCGAACCACAAGGTCAGATTGCAAGCCTGTGCCCATTTGCTAGGAGATAAATCCCACTGAAACCTGTGGGACTTGAATCTGAGTGAACATGCATAGGATTTTACCATGTTATGCCAGATGGCAAACAGCAATCATTCTAGTTAGTTGGTTAGTTAGATGGCAGGCAGGCAGGCAGGCAGATAGATAGGAGCAACATCTACTGGGTATAAGTTTTGTCCCCCAATTTCATAACTATGAACATGTTTTTGACTATGTGCTGATAATGAAAACATACTTTGCACATGCTCAGATATCCTTTTTATTACCCATATATTTAAGAGCTGGTTCCTATAATCAAAATAATGTGCATTCATTGGCTGAACTCTCCGTTTAAATCCTTCCCCAGATTGAACGTACAGTCGTTGTGAGAGAATGTGTAGGGCTGATGTCACAGTGAACCCTGTGGACTTAACAACCTTGGGAAAAAGACAAATTGCTCAATTTCATGGAACAGAGCTACTCCTCTACTAATCATAAGAGAAGAAACAAACAAACACTAGTTTCATGGATTATGCAATTTGTTATTTCTATACTTCCGAAAGGAACTGTTGCAGAAGTCAGTAGAAATTCATTTCCAGCTCATGCTGAAGAATGAATGTATGTTGCCTTATTGCTTATATTATTCTACCCTTTTCTTTTATGGTGACCTTCTGGGAAAAACTCATGAAAACTATCTATATGTGTTTAATTTCAAGGGGAAAACAGGAGGATTGAAAGAACTGAACAGCACAGAGAAAGCACTAATGTAGCAATAGTCACAGTGTAAGTAAACAAAACATTATTTGACCAGAGAGGCCACTCTGGAAATGCATTCCCTGTTCTATTCAAACAATCCACTCCCAGCCTCACTGCCCACTCTAGGGCAGTGCTTAGGAAAATCCAGTCTTCCAGACTGGTACCAGAAACAGTTTATATGTACAACAAGGATTAACATGTATTTGTGATGTCACTAATCTTTCACTCTAGAGCAGTTTTGTCATTCTTTTAAGGCTGACATTGTTATTGCTTGTGCTCCCTCCGGAAGTATATACTGTATTTGGAGAATGACAATTAAATTGTTGAGTGTAAATCAGGTGTGGGGGTGTTAAAAAATGGGGGATTGCCTGAAATGAAGTATCAGTGTTTCCTTTGTTGGTATATAAATATATCCTTTCTTCTTCCTCTTCCGTGTCTCGTCCAGATGTGAAACTGCCAAAATGAAGCCACCTTTTGCAGTTCCTTTCGCTTGACCAAGCATGAGAAAGATTAGCAGGCACAAGGTGGCAGTTGCCCAGAGTCAGTGGTGTAGGGCGGGTTCAGGTGCCCAGGGGCCCAGGCCAAACTTGCCGCCCCCCTACCTAGGTAAGAAAGTCCAACCTTTGGGTGTTTGCTGGGCAAGGACGCGGGGTGGCCGTGCGCTTGGGACCCCAATGGCATGGGTGAGGCCCAGGGTCTGGGGTGGGGTGGTGCGGGGCCCATCGGGGTGCCCACCATCGGGGTCCCAGGCAGCGCAGCCGCCCTGCCTCCTAGCCCGGGGGCAGCAGCAGCACCCAGGAAGGCAGGAAGTGAGGCTGGCAGTAGTTGCGGCCCAGCATCCAGAGCAGTGACCCCCCCAACACCTGGCTAGCGCTGAGCTGCGGCGACCGCCGGCCTCGCTTCCCACCTTCCTGGGCTGCCACCGCCAGGTGGACAAGCTGCCACCGCCGGGCGAGCTGCTGCCGCCAGGCTCGGAGGGCCTGTGCCCTCCAGCCCGGCGGTGACAGAGGGTCCTGGTGCCCGCCCCGGCCTCCAGGAACTCCGGGGCAGTGGCGGCAGTGGCAGCGCCCCCCCCCCCCCCGGCAAAGTGGCACCTGGGGCGGGCCACTGCCCTCGCCTCCCCCCTCACTATGCTTCTGCCCAGAGTATGTCTGATTTTGGTTCAAAAATACCACACTCTTTGAAGAGACTCTGAGAAAACAATAGGAAGCTAGATCTGCCTGAGGGAGGCAGATCTGCTCAGACTCCTGTTTCTTCCTGTTTTGAGTGTTAACATCTATTATGCATCCCAGAGATAAGAAGTTGTTTTTTACTTTTTGTACTTACACCACACCTTTTCTACCATGACCTTGTAAGTATGGATGGCCCTCTTCTTTCCCACTTTAACCACAGTCCTAAATCCTAGTCCTATGTCTCATTGGATCTGTGCTGCAGCAGATTCCCAGAATTTGAAAAGACCATACAGACTTTATGGTTTGAATTATGACACAGGGGTATTGGCTTGTTCATGCATTTGGCTGAGAGCAGGGCTGAACCACACTTGGCCTCTCCCATATATGTACCATTGGGCCGTCTGCAGCTTATTTGTAGCTAAGGAGAGAAAGTTGGATCTGAGACTTAGCAACAGAACTATCCAAGAATGTCCTCAACAGTGCATCATGAGAGGGCTACTGCCACACTGAGATATTTTTTCCAAAAGTTTGAAGAAGTTACTTTTCTAACTACAGCTACAATAGAAATGAAGGATGGTCCTTAGAGTCAGCCCCATTGGGACAGTGTCTGTGTTTTGATTCTAGGCAGAGGGAAGGGGGACATACAAACTCTGAAGACATTTTAGGTAAAGGTAGAGGTTGCCCTTATTCAAAAGCCAGTTATATCTGACTCTTGGGTTCAGTGCTCATCTACAGTTTATAGCAAAAGAGCTAGCGTTGTGTGCTTCTGCAGATGCTTCCAAGGTCACATGGCAGGCATGACTAGACACCAGAGTGCATGGAACACAGTTACCTTCCCACCAAAGTGGTACCTATTTATCTACTAGCAATTTCTTGCTTTCGAACCACAGGAGCTATGACAGAGACAGGACCTCACTCCGTCGTGAAGCACTCAGGTGACACACTGCTGACCTGCCAACCTTCCAGTCATCAAGTTCAGCATCTTAACCGTGATGCCACCACAGTCATTTTAGACCTTAGTTTATTAGGAGGACAAGAGACGGTCCCCCAGCCAGCCTTCCCTAGATAGCCTGACATCTGCTACTGGTGTGGCAATTTGTATGTGGCTTTTGGTTTTACATATGTTAGCAGACACATCCTTTTATTTTCCAATCCAAAGAAAGAAGCAGGGAGCCTGTTCAGGAACCACATCTGTACCAGAAGCAAATCAAGAATAAGCGCAACATATGGTGAAGTAATATGGTTTTGATTGTGACATATTGTATAAAAAGTACAGCTCACACATTTTAAAAATATATTAGATCATACAAGCATCGTTTGCATTCAGTCTCGTTTTCATCTTAAAGTGATTTACAAGCTTCACATATGTGCATCGATCTCTTTGCTTACCACCAAACAACAGCTACTGCTCAGTTGGTGCTCCTCTGCTTTTAACATTGCCCTGTAACAGTGGAAAATGCCGCACCTGGGGAAAACATGAAATCCTTTCCACTATGGCGGATAGAGCTCTGCCAGCCCCTGAAGCACAAACAAGATGCAGAATGACTCTGCGTAAGGAAAGAGAAGGGACAAAAAACCCCAGAAATAGCAAATATAACTTTGAGCTTATTATTTCATGTTTTATTTGTTATAAGACTGCAGTGGCTTAGTGGTTAAGATACTGAACTTGATGACCAAAAGGTTGGCAGGTCAGCAGTTCGAGACCTGATTGGTGCATGATGGAGTCTCTGTCCCAGCTCCCGCCAACCTAGCAATTTGAAAGCAAGAAATTGCAAGTAGATAAATAGGTACTGCTTCAGTGGGGAGGTAACAGCATACTGGGCACTCCGGCAGACAGTGCTGGCTCTTTGGCTATAAATGGAGATGAGCACCACACCCTTTTTGAAAGCATAAAATTGCAAGTAGATCAATAGGTACCACTTCGGTAAGAAGGTAACAGTGTTCTGTGCATTCCAGTGTCTAGTCATGCCTGCCACATGACCATGGAAACATGTCCAGATGCAGACAACGCTGGCTCTTTGATTATAAATGGTGAGGTTTTATTTTTTAACTTACCAAACTAGTTTGTTCTCTGATTTATGGAGAACTACTCTGAGCGTGTGGCTTGTGGAGAACAGCTCTGTAACCTTTTGAAACAAATAAACCCTCCACAAATGAAATAATTTAACTCTGAATGCTAGCAGAAAGTCCAAGCACAGAGAAAACTTTGAAGAAAGTTGAGTTTGCATTCATCTTAGCATCAGTAAAGCTGACAAGCTGGCCTGCCTTACAAACTGAGGTTTTAAGATCTGTGATTGCAAATCAAGTTAGAATTGATTTGATGGCACACAATGGTGAAGATGATAATTATACCTACTCTTCTTTGAATTATTTACTGTGGTAAAGAAAAGAAGAAGAAGGAGCAGGAAGGAGGAGGAGAGGCAGAAGACACTGAGAGAAGATAACTAGTTGAAGATGATGTCTTCTAGACCCTCTGTAAATTCCACTTGCGTGAATACAGATGAAAACCTTATCCAGGAGCAGCAACAATATATTTTCAAAACCTTTTTGGATAGGCCTATTAATAAAGGCTCACAAGGAACGTAAAAAATAAAATCAAAGCATCATTCCATCAGTTCTCTTTGCAAAAGATCCACAGACAGAAGACTGAAATCTGGATGCCCCAGGAATCTGTACAAGAACACAAACTTAGCAGATTGCATAATTGCCAGTGAAAGGTTCTGAACATTCAAGTTAAAATTACAAACTATAGACAATAATTCAAGTTAATTAAATCTAAAACGGGCATGAAGCTGTCCCAACTACTGAGATGCTAGGAAGTGAAATGGCAGATAAAAATTGGTACTGAAAGTGATACTCAAGGAAAATAATAGCCACTCACGAAAGATCTCATGGTATCATTGTACTGTAGTTTGCTCCCTAAAAATGTCAGTTCAATGTTCTTCTGTCATCCAAAGGCAAATCTATATAATTCTGAATTTGTGAGTCCTGCATGGATGCTAAATTAGGCTGCTTAAGATTACCTACATAGATGCCTGTACAGTGGAACCCCGCATAACGAACTCTTCACATAGCAAAAAAAATTGTATAATGAAGCATTCACTATGCAAGAGCGATACCATGCATAACAAAAAAAAGTTCATTATGAGGGGTTTTCAGTAGCCGGGTAAACCCGCTCAATGGGAACCCTGGTTAACAAACTTTCTTTTTCCTGTCATGCGGAGCACTGCCAATAGTGCTTCGCATAAAGAAAAAAATCTGCATAACAAAGAGCTCCGTGGGATGGAGTTTTTTTGTTATGCGGGGTTCTACTGTATAATTCTGTAAAAAACCACCACCACCAAGTGAATTTCTAACTTTTATATCATTATTTTAAAACACCTGGAATAAAGAGGTTTTAGCTATAAACTACCTAGGTACCCTAGGTACCCAGTGTGGTGTAGCAGATATAGTAATGCACTAGGACTCGGGAGGGCTGCGTGTGAATCCTTAACAGGATGGTGAATCTCTACCTGGGGTGGTGGTGTGTGGAACAGCCCACACCACACCTTAAATTTTACATTTATGGTACATTGAAAGCCCTGTTAAAGTAGCCATAAATTGTTTCCAACTTGACAGGACATAGCTACCTGACTCCTATTTGACATACGTCCCAGTTTTCTCCCAAGAAATGAGACTCAAAGCAACTGACCAGTGGCGTAGCGTGGGGGGGGCGGGGGGGGCGGATGCCCCGGGCAGCAGCTTTCAGGGGGCGGCAAAATGTCCCCTCCCCACCCTTTTGCTGGCGAGCGCCCCGCGTGCGCTTCGCCGCTTGCAGGCGAGGAGGAGAAAAAGGGTTTTTTTTAGGCGGACAATTCAAGGAGGGGCCCGCCCGCCCGGCTGCTCGCCTCTGCCCACCCAGCCACCCACCCAGCTTGCCGTGAGATGGGGCGCTCATCGGGGGTGGGTGGGGCCGTGGCGGGGAGCCCCCGGTGGGTGGCTGGGCAGGAGGAGGTGGGCAGCGTGTGCGCGCACGCGGGCCGCCCGCCAGGAGAGCCCCCGACGGCCGGGCGGGCGGGCGGGCCCCTCTTTGAATTGTCCGCCTAAAAAAAACCCCTTTTTCTCCTCCTCGCCTGCAAGCGGCGAAGCGCACGCAGGTTGCTGCCCTCGCGGGCTGAGGGCAACCTGGGGTGATCCTTCCCCACGGAGGGATTCAGCCGCCCGCCGGTTTCCCGCTCCCAACCCGGGCCCCGTTGTGGGCAGCTGGCCAAGCGCCTTCCTCCCAGCTCCTCCTCCTCCCGCTAGCCAAGGCGACCCTTCTCCATAGGCTGTTGGCTGGCAGGCCGCGAAGCCTCTGGTGGGGCGCTGGGCTCCCCTCGGCTGTTTGGACCCGAGCGGGCTTCCCGGTTTAGCCCTCTGGGCTTCGCCTAGGCCGCCCCGGAGGCCCGCCGCCACCGCCTCGCCCACTCCACCCAGGCGCGCTCCGTCCCTTGGGGAGGCGTGGGGCTCCTCTGGCTCCCGTTAACCTCCGGCCCGGCCCGGCCCTCCTCCGCCTCGGGCTTCCTGGGAGGGCTGCGCAGTGCTTGGGCGTTGAGCAGCCGGAGAGGCGAAGAAGGACTGGGCCGGCGGGTCCCGCCTTGGCACCGCGCGTAATGGCCCTGCCTGCGCGCCCTCAAGGGGAAGGCGAAGAGGCGGCTTGCTTTCGGAGGTAAGATGGGGGGGAATCCCCGGGGGCTCTCCGGGGGCGGCAAACATCCCCCGGGGATTCCCCCCCATCTTACCTCCGAAAGCAAGCCGCCTCTTCGCCTTCCCCTTGAGGGCGCGCAGGCAGGGCCATTACGCGCGGTGCCAAGGCGGGACCCGCCGGCCCAGTCCTTCTTCGCCTCTCCGGCTGCTCAACGCCCAAGCACTGCGCAGCCCTCCCAGCCGGGCGAGCGATCTGCCGAGGTGCCAGCGGACGGAGATGTGTGGCGCGTGCGAGATCGCGCGCGCGCCGCTAGTCAGCAGGGGGCTGACTTCTGCCTGGGTCGGGGGGAGGGGGCGGCGGCAGCGGCGAGCTGGGGGGCGGCGAGTTTGTTCTTCGCCCCAGGCGGCTGAAGACTGCGCGACGCCACTGCAACTGACAATAAGACTAAAAGATGTACAGTTTAAAAAACCAGGAAGTTGTAATGCAAGATTACATAATTACTCTATTAAATGAAAAACATTTTAAATACACATTTTAAAGGGTATAAGCATACAATTGTTTTTAAAAAAACTTCACAGCCAAGAGTTGCCAAAATTATTATTATTAGTATTATTATTATTATTATTATTATTATTATATTTGTATTTATATGCCGCTCTCCTTGCCGAAGCAACTCAGAGCGGCTTACAATGTTACAGTATCAAATATAAGAGCAACAACATATCAATATAACAAATATAATACAGTCAATATAGTCATAAAAGCAAAAGCACAATACAATCTACAGTCCATAAACAACATATGATACCAAATGGGCAATATACAATATATACAAAAGCTTGCCTATTGCCAGACAGACAACAGGGCAATCTCCCTAATAAGTGAATTCCATCATTTAGAGAAGCCACTGGAAAGACCATCTTTTTTGCTCCTATCAAATATGCCTGTGGTAGGACTGAGCAGAAGGCTATTCCTTAACTAAACTTAAGCAAGGCTATATACACTGCTTGAGGTAGTCCTGTGCTTTATGTTCCTTTGAGAGAAAAGGTAGCGTGGCAAGCGTGTATGTAAATGGCAAGCCTTCTGTGAAGAAGGGGAACATCCCCCCCCTCCTTCTTTACTCTCCGTGGTCTTTAAAAACATATAGTGGAGGTTTAGGAAACCACCCATAGCAAACCATCCAGAGGAAAGGCAAGAAATTTCCACCATATTAACGAATGTCCCCTAATGCATGATTTGTGAGGGAACTGGGATACAGAGGAAGTATTTTAAAGAGAACCTTGGCCCTGCATTTCTGCTGTTCTCTGTAATGATAGCAGGAACCACTGCGTTCCACAAATATGTGCAGGGGGAGGAGGTTTCAGAGAAGTAAAATTGAGGGTAGCAGCAATTTTGAATAATTAGGTAGGGGTTGGACAATATGAAAAAAAAATGCTTGTCCCACACCCCGGTCTCTAAAGACATCATTTGCAAAGTTTCAATTTGTACAGTATAAAAAGCAATTAATAAGATCATAGGAGACAGCAGACACCAAGGGATGCAACAAAGTAGAGATATGACAGAATTTCTCATTCTTGGCAGTTTTTAGAGTCTTGCTATGCTGAGCCTTTTTGCTAACCCCCCCCCCCCAGATGAATAAGATTCCTTGGCTTTTTTGGGGGGAAAGGGGACTATCACTGTGGTATCATTCTCCTTGCTTGCTTTCTGCCCATTTTTGTTTATGATTCTGTGTCAGAAATGGGCAAATGTTGTGCAGCTTAATGCCATTTCTACCCTTCGCAATAGAGGTGCCATTCTGCACAATAAACGTAATAATGATGTCTGCTGCAGCAGCTGCTACTTATGTCCAAGTATGCATTCCCCCCCTGAAAACCATTTTCATAGTTGATGGCTGTGATGCAGTGACAAGTAGGAAAAATGCCACTGGATTGAATTTGTTTAAGGTGCATCCAAGCTTGCCATTAAGTGATGCACACATTATGATCATGAAGCCATCTCCTGCAGCACATATGAAATGAGACACACAGGATTTGACACCGGGACTGCAATGGACTGCTGCAGCCTTGAGGATATTGACAAGGTGCGCCTTTACAGCACGTCAATCTGGCATGGCCTCTTCCACCTCCATGACCGTCGGAAATCAGAATAGTGAAGTGGTTCCTCCTCCACTCATTTTGCTGTTGGGCCCAATTTGATGGCTTCTAGTGGCATTTCGTCCACTGAGGGGGACCATTACCCCACCTAAAATGGCTCATTCACCTGTAGCCTTTGGCCTCTTTAGGGAGTCAGGTTATTTACCACTACCCAACACTTGGCGTTGAGTTGCTGGCTGTACAATCTAGTCCATTACCATATTAAATACCCAGACAGACAGAAATAATGATGTACAATTCTAGGGAAAGCGTACATAGAAATTCTGAGAAGTCTTGTGAGATTTTGCACAAAATTTCTTGGATTAAAAAAATCCTGAGAAGAAAAATCTTCTTGTGAGGAGAAAAGAAGTGTGTTTCTCCATGAGAGGCTGCAAGATTCTTATAGTTAAAACAAAGTGACTAAGATCATCAAACATCTTCCATGTTGTTGTTCAGTCGCACAGTTGTGTCCAACCCTTTGCAACCCCATAGACCATCACACGCCAGGCACCCGTATCCTCCACCATCCTCCTCAACCCACCCAGCTCTGTGGCCATTCTGTCAACAATGCCATCTAGCCATCTCATTCTCTACCATCCCTTTCTTCTTTTGCCCTCAACTTTTCCCAGCATAAAGGCTTTCTCAAGTGAATCCTCTCTTCTCATTTAATGTCCAAGGTACTTTAGTTTCATCTTTACTATTTGACCTTCCAAGGATCAGTCGGGGTTGATTTTTTAAAAGATTGACCTATTTGTTCTGTTTGCTCTCCAGGGTACTCTCAAAATTCTCCTCCAACACAACATTTCAAAGGTGTTTATTCTGCGCTCAACTTTCCTTATGGTTCAGCTCTCACAACCATACATTATTACCAGAAATATCATTGCTTTGTCTATGGGTACTTTTGTTTGCAAGATGATGTCTCTAGTTTTAACTATTCCCCGGGTTTCTCATAGCTTGTCTCCCAAGAATTAGTCACCTTTTATTTCATGGCTGCAATCACCATCTGCAGTGATCTTGGATCCTAAGAATGTAAAGTCTGTCACTGCTTCTACCTTTCCCCCATCTATTTTCCAGGTGCTTATAGGACATTGCCATTTATCTTGCCTTTCTTGCTGTTGAGTCTCAAGTCAGTTTTTGCACTCTTTTCTTTCAACCTAAGCAAGAGCTACTTTAGGTCTTCTTCACTTTCTGCCATTAAGGTAGTATCATCTGCATATCTCAAATTGTTGATGTTTCTCCCAGCAATTTTAATTCCAACTTGTGATTCATCCAGCCCTGCATTGCACATTATGTGCTCTGCATATAAGTTAAATAAGCAGGGTGGCAAAATGCAGCCTTGTCTTACTCCTTTTCCTATTTCAAACCACTCCATCATTCCGTATCCTGTCCTAACTGTTGTTTCTTGACTTATTTAGAGATTTCTCATAGGGAATAAAAAGACTTTTCTAGCTCAGCACCAAGACTACCAAATGGACAGTACAAATCTTTCGAAACATGAGGGAACATTTCAGAGAAATCCTAAATCAAATGTTTGGTTTTTCACATAAAAGTTAAAATATTTCTTTGTGGGAACCCCCACTTACCTTTAAACTTCCTTTGTTTCTTTACAGATCCTTTCATATTTTAATTTACTGCTTGCTCTCTCTCTCGCTCTCTCTCATTCTCTCCCCTCCCCCCAATTTGCAATGTACTTTTGTTTTACACTGCTGAGACTGCCTTTATTGTATATTGCCAGGGGTACAATCAAGAGGAAGGCAATTAATAAATGTTAAAAATAAATTATGTACTAAGCAATAAAATATTAGGAATTGAGAGACAATTTGGGATGTTCTAGATGCCTAGGAGGGTGATACAGGATACAGTGCAAAAAAGAAAAGAAAAACACCAGAATAAGCTTCTGAAGATTTCCATGACTTTATCTCTTGATGTTTCCATTTCCAGGTGGAATTTCTCTGCCACTACTTTGTACATAAGTTTGCAAAAATAATTAGGCTACACATAACTGTGTTATTCATTTGCGGCACAGAAAAGGAAAAGACCAACTTTCCTGCCCTTTACAAAATCTCAGAAGTAATTCTTATCAACCCCAGGTGGTCACCAAAGTTGTTGCAAACCCACTTTGTTGTCTTTTGTCTATTTGAAATTAGCAAGCTACAGATGAGATTGAAACAGATGCTATAAAATACACCATTGGCAGTTCCTTAAGCTGTAGTTTAGTGTTGTGGCTAGAAGGCATGAGGAACTGGAATGTGGGCAAAGATTTCACTAGACCAAACCTTCAAGAAACTGGATATCCCCAGTGGGCTTCTTCCACTGTTGTCATAGGGACTGAAACCAAAGTACCAAGTGAAACTTTTCTGTTGTTGTGCCATCAAAAAGCCTCCAACTTAAAGCAACCCTATGAATGAGAGTCCTCCCAAATGCCCTGTCCTCAACTGCCCTGCTCAGCCTCTGCAAGTTATAGCCTGTGACTTTGCTTAGGGAATCAATCCATCTCTTTTAGAAGTCAGTTGAGCTTGGACCAGCATTCTGCTGGCCTGGCAAGTTCCAGCTGGCAGCAGGATGAAGAGTCCCTAAAACCATGGACTGTTATATCTGATCTGTAACTGGACATAGCAGGGAGTCCTGGACGAAGGTGGGACTTCATGGACAGGGGATCGATCAGTAGGGAGCTTCCAATAAATCAAACTAGACCTGCTGAATAGACCTGGGTCAGTGGTGGACTGGGACTTGGGAGGTCATAGTTATATTATGGGCCATGGCTTACCTCATAGAGTTGTTCTGAGGATAACTTGAGAAAGAAGAGAGTTGGCTATGCTGCCTTGAGCTCCTTTGAAGAAAGATGAGATGAAAAAATACTAATACATATAAATAACATTACAGTATTTTATTTAAAGTGACATGGACATATAAATTGGCAGCATCACTTTGCAGTGGTGGGATGAAGTAAGACCTGCTTTTGCTCAATTCCTGATGATGTGAAGGGAGCTGGGTTTCACAATTAAATTATTAAAGTGCTGCTCATATTCTGTCAAAAGGAATGGTGCTAATCTAACCACAATCCATCTAGCAGTGCCACATCTGTCCAACACCTCCACCTCTTCATTTCCAGTAAGCCTTAAATAGTACATGATTATTAATGTCTACCAGCCTGACAGATGGAGAAGCAGATTTAGTTATCTTTCCATATCAAAGGAAGGAAGTGGCTGATTCCTCAGACATTATTGGAATCAGACTTTTCAGGCTGTGAAGCAATAGTATCTAGCCACATTAATTTGTCCTTGGCCACGAAGGATGAATGACTGTAGTCAGATACCTGACAAGTGGGCAACTGAAGCCAAGCATGGAAGCAAGAGAACAGAGCAAAGATCAAGTGCACAGCAGATGTTTCAGTACTGGTAGCAAGCTAGGTCTCTAGTGGCTTGCAAAGCTTAGAATCAACTTGCTGTGTTGCCATAGGTCTCCTTGCAGGTCACTCTAACTTAAGTTAGAAGGCTCATAGCAAAATGGGTAGTCCACTTCCAAAGGATTCTAGCTATAATTCCTGACATCTTTAGGTAGGGCTGAAACAAACCCATATGAACCCTGCTGGTAGTCAGTGGAGATAATTCTGAGCTAGATGGAAGTGGTTTGATTTAGCAATAGCAATTACACTTATATACCGTCCCATAGCACTTGGTGCAGTGATGGCAAACCTTGGCACTCCAGGTGTTCTTGGAGTTCAATTACCAGAAGTCAGCACTCTTGCTGAACAGGGCTTCTGGGAATTGAAGTTCAAGAACACCTGGAGTGCCAAGGTTCGCCATCACTGCCTTAGTGCATTCTCTGGATGGTTTACAGGTAATTAGCATTTTGCCTACAACATGCTGGGTTCTCATTTTACTGACCTTGGAAGGATGGAAGGCTGAGTCAACCTTGATCCATTGGTCTGGATCGAACTCACAATGTTCTGGCTGAAGTACAGCAGTTTAACCACTGTGCCATCAGGGCTCTATGTACAAGGCAGCTTGCTATGTTCCTGGGGTAGCACATCTCTCTTGGGCCCACTTGTAGTATGTAGTGAAGTATGTTCTTCATTGCTGTCACTGCTCAGCCATATGTGGGGATATTGTGTGCCAATGTTGGCATGCAAGCTGTGTGGATCATTGAGTGAAACACCTTGTAAAAACCATAAAAACAGTTTTGCCTGAGGTGGACAAGATGGTGCCCTCCTCTCCCAATTTCTCCCACGGACTAGCCTGGCAAGTGGATCTTACTTCAAGGCAATGAAGTAATACCCTCCTGTGCCAGACATAAAGACAGCAGGAAATTTTTGGAGATGCAGAACCAGTGATGGGCACCAGCAGGTTCAGACCACTTCACCAGAACTGGTAGCAGAAATTCTGGCTGGCCTCTCTGCCCATCCAAGTTTTAAAATAAATTACTGTAAATATGTGAGTATAAGCATCATTTTTCAGCCCTAAAATTTAGGTAAAAAAAGTGGACTCTGCTTATACTCGGGTCACTGAGTGCGATGGAAAAAGGTGATGGCAACTAATAGCCTTCACCACCCACTTCTCCCATCCTGACATCGTCGAATCTCAGTTGGCCTGGAAAAAATCCTTTCTGCTGCATCTTATTTTCATGTACCATATTTTGATTATTGAAATTCACTAAGCAGCTGCTGAATTTGCCACCCTCGGCTTCTATTCTGGTCACTCTATTTTCCTGGTTTCTCCTGTCAAAATTAGGTATCTCGGCTTATATTCAGGTCGGCTTATTTATTATTTTATTTATTTACTCAAATCTGTATACTACTCTCCTCGCTGGAGCGACCCAGGGCAGTTTACAACATCATAAAACCAAATTATAAAAATCTTAAAATCGTTAAAAACACAGTATATACTCCAGTATATATGGTAGTCTTAATTCAGGTGCAACGCAGGGCTTTCCCTCTGACCATGTCCACCATATCATGCCCATAGTGTGGTAGTAAAATTTTTGGAGCCCACCACTGTGCAGAACTTACTGAGTGGCACAAAGCTCTGCCCTAGGGGCTCAGATCTTAGAAAAAAGCTCTTTTTGATGACTACAATGCTCAGAATCTCTTGGTCAACAAAGCCACTGGCCATTTTGGCTGTGGATTCTAGGAGCTATAGTGCAAAATATAACTTGCCTTAAACTCAGTTCATGAGGAATGGCTGGTAGTGGCCACTCATGGCCTTGAACATCTGCCATCTGGAGCAGCCGCCTTGCTTGGTCTAGCCCAACCTTTTTTTGACCTTTCCCCACCTACGCATCTCTCAGATCCTGATCCCCCCCCCCCCCCGGTGACATATGATTCTTATTATTCAAAAAGTGAACTCCTATTCATGTGGAGAAAGCCCAAAAGGCCATTAACTTGGTCTAACTCAGGGGTGCCCAAACTATAGCCCGCAGCACCAAATCATCTGGCCTGTGCCACCCTCACTGCTCCAATAAGCGGAAGTAAAACACACCCACACATGCACAAAACACTGCCATAGATGATCCGTGGCTGTCATAAACACTTTTATGACAGCTGTGAGTGCATTTATGGCAGCATTTTGTGCAGGCGGATTTTACATCCGTTCCCTGTGGGAGTAATCACGTGACCGGCCCACTCAACCATGTTGACCAGCCTGTGGCCCGAAAAGTTTGGGCGCCCCTGGTTTAACTCATTCTCAAATTGCCCCCCTTAAAATGGTAATCTTCCCCATGGGATGTGTGCCCCATGTTGGGAACCACAGGTCTAGTGGTACCACTACCTGTGATAAGAACTACTGAACCTGAATGAAGCAGAGTCAGTTACAACATCTCTTCAGTTGTCGGCATGTGGGTTTTGTCAGTTCTAAATACGTCTTGGGAATTGTCATCCAAACAGATTTTAAAAACCAAGTACAGTAGTCACTGGAATGAAATTTCCAGTCTAATGCAAGAAACAAAAACAGAATTCTAGAACCTTTTGAACTGGCACTTAGCTAGCCCTGTCAGCCACCCAGACTCAGCCTCTGAACAGCTACCCTAGCTGAATCTTCCAGTTCAAGTGTTCCTGCCTGACACAGGGAAGAAAAGCGCTAACGGGTCACAGTGGTAAGAAGGAGACTTTAAAAGAGAAAAAAAAAAAAAAAGGAATGAGGCCACGATCAAACAGGAAATGCCTCCTAAAAATTGAGTAGATTGCCTCTGGATGTTTACAGAATAAGCTACCAAATATCTAGTGCCTTTCGGGATATTTTGTGAGCTCTTGAAACAAATGTTTACTCCCCACAGCCACCCATCAGCGTTATCAGTCTTTTGCAGGTGACCAGTACTTTGATGGATTTGGAGCTGAAATGTGTTCTGTTGCATTTCATAGTTTGTTCATAGACAAATGCTGCTGTTTCGGTTTCTGTGGCAGCCTTGCTTTTTGTAGAGATATTCTCAGCACACCCAAGTAAGAGAGAAGGCAAGTCAACATGATTTACACCATCCTGGGCATTTAAAACTGAAAAAGTGCAAGAGAAGATGCGAGCATCAAACAGAAAGAAATGCTCCTTTCCCCATTCCCTCTGGCTCCTAACTTGTGTCAGGCATCTTACAAGCCAGAGATTGGCTCTTCTGTCAGCTGACACTCAATGCTGGTTCCATTTCCTATACACTGCAGACAGCACCATTTACTTTAAATACAGCCTACACAAGATAAATAACAATGTGAATATATGTTAGTTTTATAAATGGAGAACCAGGAGACCTGGGTTCAAATTCCTGCTTGGCTAGGAGGTGACAGCAATGATCCTACTCCTTGAATATCTTTTGTACCTTGAAAATCCTATTAGGGTCAGCATAGGTTGGAAGCATCTTGATAGCACATAACAAGAAACGTGCATAAACAATCCATAGTACAGCGGTACCTCACTTAAGGAACATAATGTGTTCCACGGGATTGCTCTTTAAGTGAAACACTATAGTAAGTGACCAATTGTGACTTCTGGCGGGGGGGGGGATTGTGAAACCTGATTTATTTGTTAAGCAAGTTTTTGGTTGGTTTTATTTGTTAAGTGAAGCAACCATTCAGAGAAAATTCTGCTTTTTAAGCAAGTTACTCTCTAAGCAAGGCGCTCTTTATGTGAGGTTTTACTGTAGCTCACTTTAAAAACGACCACCAGAAATTTATTTTGTAGTGAAATTGGAAGATTCTGTACCTCAAGATTTAGCAATGGCCACCATTTAATCAGCTTTTGAAGAAGAATGTATAAACCTGTGGAAGATTAATTTGTCCATGGATAACAGTCATAATAGATAAGTATTCTTTCTATCATCGGAGAAAGCCTGCTTCCGTGTATCAATTGCTGGGAAACATGAGTGGGTATGACATCTTCCTACTTTTCTCCTCTTGTAATCAGTGGCCCAATTTACACTGTTCCCCATCCTTTGTCTAGCAATGACATCCATTAATGTGGGGCAATAGCCAGCAAATATAGATTATAATGAACTCAGGACAGGTCCAGTACTATAGTTTGGACAATGAATTAATAAGGTGGGAACTTGGCATTGGGCTGCCATTTTGAGTTTTGGGTTGTCCTGCTAAAGAAACAGATTACTCTTAAGCATGAGGCAACAGCACATAACAGCGAAACACATGAGATGAGCTTCTAATATATTATTACATGAATTCTAAACCTTGGAGACAAGGGAATCCTTGCACTTCTCTTAGCTTTGCCCTCATGTTCTGATCTGAGCTTGGATAATTTTAAAAGGCTTAGAAGTTTCATCCCTCTTTTCACTCAAGCTGAATACAGAGCACAAACCCGAGATTATATCCCTTTATTTCTGGCCTCTCTTCAGGTAGAAACTGAGATGTATGACAAATCTAGTCTACAATCTTGACACTGTGAATTTTCCCTTGAGATCAGGAGACTTCCTGTGTTAAGGAGAAGACACTTTTCTCCTCAAGGCTGTCAGCAAACCTTGTTGGTGCAAACAAATGCAGGAAAGGGACAATGCCTTTCCCAAGTAGTTTAATCTTACTTCTGCACTCAGAATGGTGTTGCACCTCGGTACAGGAAGTTAACTCAGGGGTCCCTGGCAGGTCCCTGGCTCACACACAACTGTACCTTTTCGTCCTCCAGAGGCTGCTGCCTGAAGTTGAAGCCTCATTCTTCCTCTAATGATAGGGCTGGTCCTCTGCTTTGGGTGGGTCACAGGACCTACCACTCTATTTCACTACCACACTTTTGTACCTGTGTAGCAATATGCTTTCTGAAGACTTTCAGCATTCAGCATTTTTTAAACTTCCTACTACACTTTTCTCATCCATCTCACCATGTGAATAAAGATATAGGGAAATTAAGATAAAATACTAATCTCATGCTTAAATTTTGATATGAATTCTATGAATGTCTTATGTTTCGGTTGGGTGGTCTGGCAGCTTTTGCAATGTAATGAAAATCATGTACTTTTGACGAGCTGTCACCACAAAACTAAAGCACCCATGAAAATAATGGTTACATGGACTGAAAGTTCCTCTCGGCGACTTTCAGAAATGTAAAGAGCCATTGGCCAAAAATACAAAGTGATGACATCATTGCTTCTGAAAGTTGCCTTGAAAAAATGCAATCTTTGCTGGGGATGGTCGGTTTCTGGCAGCCCAGCGACCAAACCACACAACCGATTCAGGTGACCCAAAGTGAGTTTGAAAGAGGAAAGAATAAACTTTGTGGTGACGATATTATGTTTGAAATTGATCTTCAGGGGAAAACCTATGAAGCATTTTACAAAAAACTACTCACAAAAATGCAAAAATAAAAGGGAAAACCATATTAGAAACTGAATATGACAACTTCCTGAGGTGGATACAGTTTGAATACAACATGTAGAGACGAATGATGCCAAAGCAGGAATCAACAACAAAGATGTTAAGCAAAAACATCAGTCGTAAAAATGACATTTTTGAGGGAGGGGTCGGTTGGTGGTGAGCGTGCAACCAAACCAATCGACTTATCGAAGTGATCCAAAGTGTGATTAATAGAGTATATAATAACCTTTCTTGTGACACTTATACAATTTGGATCGGACTTCAGAAACATTTTCTATGAAGGTTTAAAACAAAAAACAAAAAAAACCCACTTTCTTTCTAACCTTCTTTCCTTCAAAAAAGAAAATCTCTCTACACCAGAATAGATACATTGTTGTGAGAATTGATACACTGTAGCAAGTTTCTCCTTTGAAGTCATAACCACTTTCCTTTTTGGGTTTCCCTCTTATTGAAGAATTGATTTCAAGGAATCGTGAAGGAAAAACTCATTTATTTTGCAGTTTGACTATTGAAATATTTATTAAAAATAGATCCTTTGCTGTTATTCACCTGTGTGCACAGTGGGCTGCTTATGGACACATGTGCATAGTGTGGGTGCAGTCAGGGAGAATGGAAAATAAAAGTTAAAAGAATCTTTATTGAAAAATAAAATATAAAAAAAAATAAACACAAATGAAATTGGGATTTCTGGTTTTGGGTTAACACAACGTAGCAGGTCAAAAGCAAGAAATTGCAGGAAGATATATAGGGACCACTTTGGTGGAAAGGTAAACAGCATTCCATGCCTGTCTCGTGTCCACAGAAATGTCTGCAGACGCAGACAACACTGGCTCTTTGGCTATAAACAGAGATGAGCACTGAAACCTAGAGTCAGATATGAAATGGCTTTCGATCAAGGGTGATCTTTACCTTAGCTCAGAAAACCTTAAATTTTATGAACATTTTATGAAAACCTTAATTTTATGAACATAATGTCTTTATTTTTCCCCATTTGAAACATCACCCTTAACTAATGAATGAAATAAGAGAAATAAATGAACTAATGAGCATAATTCAACACATCCCTGATGGTAGTGTCCTTAGACTCTACCTGCCACTTTTTTTGGGATCATAACTTGAAGCAATGGGGCTGTTAAGTTTGTTGAAGATTCTCTCTCTCTCTCTCTCTCTCTCTCTGACAAGGTATTCCATGGCATCTGACGAAGTGGAGTTAATCTTTAAAATGCTACAATGTTTTTGGGTTGTTGTTGTTGTTTTTTTTGCTTTGTTTACTCTCTGATATGCTTGGAACTTTTGCAAATTTGGTCCCCCCCCCCCCAATAAAGCATCATCTTTTTGGCTATGTATGAATTGGCACCCAAGCCTGAACATTAAAAATAGAGGAAAAGATAACACACACATCTATTGCCCCCCCCCCTGCAATGCACATTTGATAAACTCCAGCAAGCAGGCTGAAAATGTATGTCATATCTACTCTGTATAAAATCTGCACTCTCCCTGACTCCCAGGTCTGGATATCCACACGTTTCTTAGTTGGAGAAACACTTCTCTTTCTTTTCCCCTCTTTTCTCTCCCTCTCCATGCTTTGTTAAAATTGGTACCTCAATTATCACTAGGGGGCGCATTACATCTTGCACAGTATGTGGCGGGTTAACTGTTAAGAAGGCAAACATAATCTTTCCATTTTTTGTCCTCCCCTCTCTCATTTTTTTTAAATTGTACAGGATCATCTTTGGATACTGCTTGTACTTTGATCTCTCAAAGTTTGGCATTGTTCCTACAATGAATGAAAGAAAGGGAAAGAGAGAGAAGAGGTCTTTGTTCTCCACAGCTGTTGCCATTCTGCAGGGGGGGGGGGAATCTCAGCACAGGTATTAAACGCTCCTTATCGATTGGTCAGTTGGTGGTCCCGTTTTATCTTCTCATACCTGTTGGAGTGAGGCTATTTGCACTACAAGTAATTTGGTTCCTGAGGTCTCACTAAAGTTAAAAGCGCAGGGGTAAGCTGGGACATTGATAAAAAGATGTTGAGGGGCCTGCAACAGGAAGGTTTTATTCAATAAAATGACGCAGCATTCCAAGTGACAGACTGTTAATGGAACACCACAGGCTGCATCAATAGCGCCAGGCTCCTGGTCATGTTTTAATATAGACTAGAGTGTATACAAAATTACCACACTCCCAGGGCAAGCGAGGATGCACTTTTGCGACCAAGTCCTTTATTTTCTTCTAAAATGTTACCACACACTTTATCTCTGTGCTTTAATAAAATGTTATCAGCAGAGGCGTAGCTACCGCCGTATCTGCCGTATCAATTATACGGGGCCCCCGGGCCACGGGGGCCCCCAACGTGCGTAAGCAAAACAAATCTTTACCCTTCCTAAAGGCCCCCAAACAAATTTTTATACGGGGCCCCGCCAAGGCACGCTACTCTTCTGGTTATCAGGCCCATGGTATAAATCCACAGGCAGACATGGATATATTCCACAGAGCCAAGTTTTGAATGTAGTGATACAACAACCTGCTTCACATCCACACCCACTCCCTTGACAAGCTATGAAACTGCATTGTGTGGCCCATCTACAGAAGCACTCTCAATTAAGAGTCTTGTGCTTGTTCTCTGCCATAATTCTTTGCAGTATCAGTGGCTCTCCCATAGCTGACCTGCTATTATTGTATTCCCTATTTATGGCTTAACCTCTGCAAACAATAGTGATAGGCAATTGTGAAAGTGCTGAAGTTCATGGTGGAGCCCCCTTATATACAAAACATTTTGAATAGACAAAGCTATTTATATCGCTATCCAGAGCCAGTTGTTTCACAGTAAATGTTCAGGTGCAGATGGTCATCTTGACAGTCACCATAGCAATGCCTCCAGGGAGATTCCAAATAGTAGGATAAGCTGTGTTGTATCATACCAACAAATCAGTTTTAGCAGGTCTTTTGTAAAGCTAATAGGGCAGTAACCATTTAGGACCAAGTCACCCCCAGATATTTTTGCATCCCCACAGGAATATCTTGCCACATACAGAGCATGGGAAGTTGAGCGCGTGAGTTACCACAACTTCCAGAAGCCATACTGGTTGGGTGATTGTCAAACTAGTAGTTAAAAAAGTAATTTTCCCAAGTTCCACAATATTGTCAATAGGAAAATTATTATTTTTCTCCAACTACCATGAGGTAGCTCTCTATGTATGTATTCACTTTCTTCATACATGTATAGAACATCTCTCAACCTCGGTGTGCAAAGCAGGGCTCCAAGCAGACTGCAGCAGTAATTACATTTGTGCACTGTGGGACCAAATAACTCCTGCTCCTTGTTGATCAATACATCCTCATTCCTCAACAGTGATTAAGCATGTAAGAAGAGTCCTCTGGGTCAGGCTAATGGCCCATCCAGTCTGGCATACTACTTCTCATGGCAGCCAATCAGATGCCTATAGAAAGCCCAGAAACAGGAAATGAGAGTAATAACATACTGCTCATGTAAATTATCAGGCACTATTTAGAGGTGTACATCGCCACTGATAATGAAGCTAAGATAGAGTCAGCATCTGTTGACAGCCTTTTCTCCATGGAATTTGCCTTTTTCAAGCCATCCCAGTTGGTGGTTATCATTACATGAAATAGTAGCAGATTTCACAGCTTCACCATATAGACTGGGAAGTACTTCCTTTTTGCTGTTCCAAATCTCCTACCATTTAGTTTTATTGAATGATCACAAGGTTTAATATAAAATTCCTCCCTATACACCTTTTCCATGCCTTATGTAATTGTATACACCTCTGCCAAGACATCGCTAACATATCTTTTATCCTAAGCTGATAAGCCATTGTATTTTTTTCCCTTGTAAAGAAACTACAAGCCCCTGATTAATTTTTCTGCATGTTTTTCAACTCTATAGTATTCCTCCTCCTCCTTCTTTTTTGAGTTATGGTTGTCAGTGTTTCATGGGTTCTCTATACTATTCCAAGTACTATAGAATTCATAAGGGCATTAATTACAACATATCACTTGAAAATACACAATCACATCTGATTTTGGAAGCTAAGCAGAGCATAGCAGAATCTGGTAAGTACTTTGCATAGGAGACCAACAGGTAACAATACCAAGACTCTGGTTTGGCTAGGGCAGGATTCTGCATGAAATCCTGAACAGGGGTTAGGATAGTCTGATCTAAGACAGACTCAGATTTTGATGTCCATGGGATGCCGCACAGATTCTACAGTTCATTATTATGGCTTCTGGACCTTCAGTTCAGACATTTCCAGAAGTATTTTCCCATTATCTTGAATGATCTAAAACTACTGCTAGAAATCACATTAGCTTTTGAACCCACAATTGAGTACTGACTGTCTCTCACACAAACACTATTTTCCAATTCTTGCTGAAGGATTATCTCCTGTGATATCACACAGGCCCAAGATTTGACACTAAAATCTCTGGGAATCAGATACTGAAGACCTGGTAACTCTACTGCTGCTAGCCAGAGTTGCCAATATTGGGCCAGATTGATTAACTAAACAGCAGTTTGATTAACTAAACACCGCTTCCTGTGCTCCTACAATATTGGTAGGTTTAATTTTTTTTATTTCAGCCAGCTCCAAAATAGAATGTCCCTTTCCATTTTCACTGAGTTACTCATCACAACCTTGAAATCATTGTACTTAATGATAGTCATGTCCATGGGCAGAGGGATACTATACTTTCCCTTATTTGGGTAGGAAGTGTATTAAATCCCTAACTGTGTAGCTAAACATCACAGTATGTATCTCACAGCTAAAGGGTGCTTCTAATTTTCTAGCAAGCATGCATAGTCCCAATCCAATTTAGAATCATTGTGTACAGGTGGGGGGAAGGGTATTATACTTCTCCCATCTGTTTTTATAAAACCCCTGCAGGGAGGAAGAAAAAGAAAACACTTCATTGGATTGTGAGGGGTTTTCTTGCCTTTTTGAAACTCCCCCATGGGGCAGCCTATGATTTTTGGTGATAAAAAACAGGTGAGGTGAAGGTCTCTCAAGATGCACACACTGCTGCCAATCTGGATTGGGGCCATGCACACTTACTTTCAAATAAAAGAAAAGTGATCTATAGGAACACACTATGTGTCTCAACTTTTGCTGGCTTGGAATGATCCCTTTCTGAGCTTCAGATTTAAAGATATAAACCCTCCACAACAGGTCTGCATTATTCTCCCCATGTTGTACCAGAGCAAGTTCAGTAGAGGAGTGGAACGAATTTCAACAGGCAGAAACCTGCAGCTGGAGTAACCGTAAGCATGCTTTTCTGCTCCAAGGTGGAGCCTTAAACCCTGCGCTAAACACACCACTGGGGCATTCTCCATAGTTAGACCAGAGTTGCACATAGCGAAGGCACATACGGGTCAATTTTTTGGGGGTGGGGGGGGAGAAATGTGTTCCTCATTATTAGATAGTTGAACATGAAGGCCCTAGTTACAGCAAGTAAATAAAGCATAGAGGATACAGAAGCAGCAGTGGAGGAGGTTTCAGCAGAGTCTGGCTCCCACATGTGCCAAGATCGTTAGAATGATTTATAGGGAAGTATGCTAGTCTTCCCCCCCTTTCCCCCCTTTCTTTATAATACTACATTAGGCTTTTAACCTCTGACCAAAAGAGGTGGAAGGGAGGACTCCAAAAACACCATGTTGATGGGCTCGCAGCCTAGCCTGACCTGGGGGATATCTCTCCTTATCCCCCCTCCTCCTGCCTTCTCTTGGTTCTTTCAGACCCCAAAGCAAAGGGTGCTTCCGCAGCGCATGAGGGGTTAAGCCAGGCTCTGGAATGCAGGAGTTTAGAGAGAGGCGTCGGTTGCCTTGAGGTCACCTGTGAGGGATTAGCTGGGCCTTGCAGACAGTTGTTGTTTGAGGACTGTCTGAGGCCTCAGAAAGGGGGTAGTGGGTGGGTGGGGGGAATGGAAAGGGGGGGGAGAATGGCCCGGCGGGTGGGATCTTCCTGTCCTGCTGGGATTATACAACTATCAGATGCATTCGTGAAAGCCGAACTGTAAACTCTCTGTCTTTTTTGTTAAGGAAATAAATCCATCACCAACTTTGGGGGTGGGGGAAGAAGGGGGAAAATGAACCTCTCTTCTCAGTGTGTTTCAAGGCAAAGGTGGAAGCAACCCGGCAGGGATGGCGCAGCGCACATGCCGGCCAGCTCTTTAGACACTGAGAAAGCCTTTGTGGCCACAGGCCGTGGGGATCCCTTGTCTTCACCGGTTGGAACTGGTCAAGGGGAGAGCCAGGCTCCACCTCCTCCCAGCTAGGCTTTCTCTGTGTGTGAGAGAGGCAAGGATTACTAAAATGCTTAGAGGGAGAGGGAGGCTAGAAGGGTCAATGTCTCAAAGAAAGGTGGTAGTGGTGAAATGTGTGGACTTCTCATCTTCCCACTCGGACCATACAAAAAGCTGTTGTTTTGCACTACAGTTCCCAAGAATCCCAGGCCATGCTTGTGGCAGCTGTTTTAGGAGCTATAGTCCAAAAAAAGTAACTTTTCCAAGGTTCTTTGAAATGTTAACTAGGGTTTTCCAGACATAAACCCCCAAAAGTTAGTGTTCATATTCCAAAACATTAATATTCAGAACTATGACCAGTACCCTTTTCAGTATCTGTATGCCGAATCCTACCTGTGGACGGTGCCATTGAATCTGATGAGGTGTCAGTTGTATCTGACAGTGCACATGACTACATCTAGTCAGATCACTACAACTTCCACAATTGGAATCCCAGGTGTTGAAAATATTGAGTGGGATCTTGGTCAGTATCTGTACCTACTATTCATAAGTAACTGAATATTGAGGGGGTTACTCTAAGTAAGTGCTGCCAAACATTTAGTGAGAAGAAGATAGTGGGTGTATTTTCATTTTGTGTTCTATTTTTGTTATTGTAAAGCAAAACAGAAATTTGAGGTAGTTTTATTAAAAAATCTATAAAAACAGTTATCTATACGAGCTACATATAAACAAAAATTATGCAGATATCATAGAAGAGCAAATAGAAATGATTTTGTTTCCTTTCCTTTCCTAATGACTTAAAGGTTGGGCACTGATAGCTCTTCTTTGGAGTAGGGTGCTAAGCAAAAAAGGTCCTGTTTTCTGTTATTGTCATGGGAACCAGGACATGGATCCTTAGACCTTACTTCCAATGTGTTTTTAACATAGTTCACAAAAGCAATTACGTTAGAGAGAAGTCCTGTTGATTTGTTGTCACCACACTGGGATAAGTAGTTTTGGGGAGAGCAAACTGTAAGACATTTTAGGTCTCGAAGGGCCATTAACTTTCACTGGCATTTAAGCACTTTTTAATCAGAAGTCGTAGCAGTTTATCTGAATCTGTTCACAATCATTTAGCTGCACTTTCTCAATATGCAGCAGGCCCAAGAGGCAATGAAATTTAATGGTATTTACTTGGACAAGAGTGAGTTCATGCGTGTTCATTATTTACTGAGATTCATCAGTGTTAACAGTGCTAAAAATAAATTAAAAGCAGCTGATTTGGATCAGAACCATAGTGCTGAGGGAGGGCTAGTAATCCCTTTTTTCCTATTCTCCTTTTCTTGATTGGATGTGCTATTTGCCTCACTGAGGGAGGAAACAAAAATATAGGTGAACTTTGTCCCACGAGACAAACAGCAACTCTAGGAAGGAGCAATTTGGACCACAAAACAGTTTTGGGTAAAGTATTGCACCTTAACAACTCAAAAACATGTCTCTAGTTAGGACTGCAGGGCTGTTTACCTCCTGCAGTTCTTAAGGATTCACATTATCAAGTTTAACCAGATGCTCCTCTGTTGCTATTTAAAGTGCTTTCAGGTCATTGTTCTATTCTGCAATTCTTGTAGAAAACCAGAGAAACTTGTCCCTATTCTGTAGGAACAAGTTTGTTCCCAAGTCAACTGACAAATATTTGTTTAGACGTAGCATCAGAAAATTGAATCATGGGGCTAAGTTTCTCTGAATCATCTTTATTAAGTGGCAGTGTGATTATGATCAGACTTTGGGGAGAAACAGCTGGCTGAAGTATTGTCCCATCAAACCTTGAGTGTGAGTTTTCAGGACATTTAGCTTGATGCTGTTGGAAACAATATTCTTTACTTGGTAATTGGCTATATGTACTTAAGAAAATCAAATGGACACATAGCTGCTTTGGTTCATTGACACAATGAGAACAGTATGGCCCACTGCCTGTGTTTCATTGACTGGAAAATATCTACTACTGGTCATAGCTCAATGATACCTTAAGGTAGTTACACCCAGACAGAACAGTAAAAAAAAAAAGATGGAGTGCTACATTGTTCACCTCTTATTTCAGGTAAAGTGTTGGAAGATACTTGTTCTGTATCCCTAAATGGCATGTCTCCCCTTCTCATATCCAGGAACAATGCAGATGTAATTGCTCAGAGCTAACTAATGTGCAAATCAAACATTTAACTGTTGCTATTACTGTTACACCCGGATGCTCATTCCTTCTGGACCGTTGAATCTAAGCTTGGAGTTCTGTTTTCTTAATGGTTTTACCCAAATGAATTTAACAAGGCAAAACATAAGCTAAAAGGTAACAATATACTCTATTTGCTGGCATATAAGATTCAATCCCCCCTTAAAATACACTGGAAAAATTGAGTGTGTCTTGTACTGTATATAGTGGCCTATAGTGGGCTATTTTGGTAATAATGGGGTGCATCTTATACACTGATGCGTCTTATACACCGGCAAATACAGTATGGTTTTTTTTGTTGGTTTTCTGTTAATGCGGTAAGTCTAAAATGAACTAAGGTGGAAGCAGAGGTTAGTGCTCAGGAGCAGTCCCATGACTACTGCTACTATTATTATTTATCAAATTAAAAAGAACAACTTCTTCTCTGTTTTGGGTGTTAAAAGACTCCAGACTGTTTTGTGATCTGCTCTTGTGGGTTTTTTGCTTTTCCTGGATGTACATTTTAGCTGGTTGGCTCAAATAGTATGGTGATGGAGGAAAAATTCATGTGTGTATGTGTGTTCCATCCATACATTTCTTCATTTTTTGTTCATCTGACATAGGATGGCTGCACTGAAAAGAAAGCTACTCTGTTAATATTAGGATGTAGCTCAGCATTCCTCTGCCCAGATTCTCTTATAGTATGGCTATAGAGGAAGGAAGGGTATGCAGTTCCTTTTTCAGTTATAACTACTTTAATAGGTAACTCTAATGCAGGAGTGATCAAACTACGGCCTGGGGGCCAGATTCAGCCCTTGTGCCAATTCATCCGGCCCGTGACATCTTTGTTGCTCCCAGAAGCTAAAATAAAATGCACCCGTATGGGCACATTTTACTTCTGGGAGCGACGAGGGTGGGGCAGGCTGGAACAATTGGCGTGAGGGGCTGGATTCAGCCCCTGGGCTATAGTTTGGGCACCCCTGAGCCACGTGACTGGCCCACGGCCTGAAAAATTTGGGCACCCCTGCTCTAATGGTATACTCATGTCTTGGGGCTTGAAAATTTTCATGGGATGAGTTGCAAATAGTGGTTCACAGTTTCACAGGTTTTTAAAAAATTAAAACAATGTCATCAAACAGTGACAATGCAATTATGTCAAGAAGACCAGCCAGCTGTATATTCTGCCTAATACACTAAAGAGAGCCAGATCAATGTTCTTGCTTTCAAATCCTGGCTATTTTCAATTTAAACCAAAAGGTCTCTTTAAAAAAAAGAAGAGAAGTTGTCATCTTGCATTTTAAAGGGTGGACAGCTTGTTTGGCACTTGAGACCAACATCTGAAATGTGCCATGCTTCAGTGCTTCCTGACTAATTGACATCTTTTTTTATTTACACATAATTAATATAATTTGCAAAAGGAAGCGTATGATCCTGGTGGATGTCAAGCAACAACAGCTGGTGGACAATGTTGCACTTCTTGGGTGATGTTATGATTTACGCAGTTTCTGATGTGAGACTTATAAGTGGCAGTTCTCAGCTGAGAGTTTAATTTACACTTATTAAAATGTAGCAGTGATAACACTCACTCACAAATGGAAGGCCTGCCAGGCAGAAGAATGAGTTTACATGCATGTTCTAAAAAGCATGCATAAACTGTTCCAATGGAGTATTAATACCTATTACCTCATAAGCCATCCAAAGGCACAGTGCTAATTCAGGAACAATATTGAGAGAGTTAAACCAGTAACTTTTCCTTTTTTAATTTTTTTAAATAATTCACTGCAGTCCCCCACCATGTCTTTCACGCAACAGTCAGTAGACTTTGCTGAACTATCAGTAGCATGGAATGAAAAAAATTACATATCCTTGTACCATTTATCCATCTCTTTTCTCTTCTGTTCTCTTCCTTTCTCTCATAATCTGGGAATTGATCTCAGCGCCAGGTTTTAATTTGGCACCAATATAGGATCAGTGCCAACACCAACAGGACTTCCAGAAGGAATAGGCTTCTGCAAACAATTTCCTGCCTCTCCACATAATGTCTTTCTCCCATTGGTGAAAGAGTTACCTCTCTAGGCTAAATAGTAAATTGTGTGATTCTCAGGGGAGAGCCCATCTTCTTGAGCTGTGTAAAGAACCAAGCATTTTGACAGGACTATACTAATAAGTACTGACAGTGCAGTGATCTTATTTGATAGTTACAAAAACAGAAACGAGTACTCTGGCTGTGTTTTCCAGACATCAAATTGCACTTTGGGTGTAGCAGTAAAACCCACTGCATCACTAGAGTTGTTGGTTCTTTGTGTGTTTGCCAAAGTCTTGGGGAATTTCTATGGTTTTTCTGGTATCCACCCAGATAGACTAAACTAGGAAAGACAAGTGGCAATGAACATTTGGTTTTCAGATGTAAGGTGGCTTTAAAGCCTGGACACCTGGGCCACTCATTCCTAGTTGCTCCCAAAGCTCACTAGCTCAGTTCTGAAGCATTTCTATATGTGCTGTGCTTCTGCAGTATCAGCACCCAAAAAAGACATGGCCTAATTACTATTATAGGTCGGTTGTAAGAATAAAACAGGCAGACGGGATCGACAGATGCTTCTTGGACTTTTTGGGAATTAGAATGGAACACAAATTAGTAAACAACAAATACTATTCTTAGTTAAACCTACCTTTTATCTTCTGATCTACTGTTGGGCTTCCATCAGTGTCTGATGATTTGCAGAGAATACCTCCTGAATCCAACAAGGAAAGATTATTACCAATAAGAAGGGATTTACTGGCTAGGGGAAATATCCTTTCAACCAGTGGCAGGATCCTGCTCATTGGTGATAGACGGGAGAATAAAACAGGAAAAATTAACATGTAAAAAAACAGAACTGCACCTGGAGAAACAGAAGCAAGGGGAACGGGTGAATCTAAAATCAGTGCCAAAAAGGAGCCATAATTCATTAAAAATTACTTATTCTTTCACCCCACTTTCAATGTCTTGCTGCCTTTTAGTTCAAAGGCAGACAAACAACACAGTGTTCTGTGTGGCATCTCCTGCTTTAAATCTTCCTGTCTTCACGTTCTTGTAACATGAGTCTGCTGTGCAGGATCTAACCCTTTTTGAAGACCTGAGGGGATATCCAATGAGCAAGTGGGAGTGAGGGAGAGAAGGGGGGGGGGGAAACCTACTTTACATCTGCCTTGCCTCATGCTACAGAATTTGGAACTTTCCCCAATCTTTTTTCCGCATATAGTTCATTTGGTCATCCCCAAGGGAAATTTAGTGAATTCTCTTGAACAAACCTAACGGGTTTTGGTATAACTGGAGAAGAAAGGCTGGGGTTGAGACATCACTCAGGTATTTGAGAGAGTTGAGGTTTCTCCAGGCTAGGGAAATAAGGGTCTTGTAGGACATGGAGCTGCAATTGTTCTAATAGATGCTGCTGTTATTACTGGAGATGATGGTAATTTTGATTATTAATATCCCACATTTTTCCACTTCTGTTGACTTTCTTCTCTCCTGAATTGTCTTGCTGATGCACTTGAGAGAGCTACCCTCTGAAAGCTAAAGGCACATAACTAGCTATTTTTTCAGGCTGATAGTATTGAAAGAGCTGCATGCCTGGAAGGATAATGTGGGTGGGAGAAGAATGTTTTTGCATTAAGGTGCATTTGGAACCTGAAGGATGGACAGCAAAGTAAAAAAAAAGAAGAAGCTTGGTTTGATTAACCTTTAACATAGAGGAGAGACCTCCCAGATATCCCTTCTCTATGGAAACTGTATGGACAATATCAATGCTTTCTTCTGATTTTGAAGAGATGTCAGCACCACTTTCAATATTAACAGTCAGAGCCATTAAGTACATAATTGCAATTTTATGTTATCAGGTTGCTTCAAGCTTATAGTGACTGTAACAGGATTTTTGAGATATGTGAGGTGGTAAAGGAGTTGTTTTACCACTTTTGCTGCCCATTAAGTGTCCATGAGGATTTGAACCCTGATTTCCTGAATTCTTGTTGTAGCACATAGTATGGTACCCATGACCTTGGATGAGCTCATGGCTAACTCTAACATACCTTAAATTCAGGGTTCAAGGCCTGTTCAGAGGCTGGTGCCATCATCCATATAGCAGACTGAGCTTCTTGGCTTCAGTCCTTTCTGTAAAAACCCTATTAGAGTTGCCATCAATCAGAAATGACTTGATGACACAAATAAAACAATAACGTCGCTTCTACTGCTAGAAATAATACACAATATTCCCTTTGTGTGTTTAACAGATCTTACTACTGAAAGTAACAGACACTTTTTTATCCTTTGTGCATATTGCAGCTCTTTGTAGTCCTCATTACAAAGATGTAATCATGATGTCTTTCTATTTAGGTAAAGGTTGCCCTTGCTCTAAAGCAGAGGTTCCCAATATGGGTCCCATGCCCCACAGTTGACTTAGGCTTCTGGGAATTGAAGTCCAAAAAACAAAGGTTGGGAAACAAAGTCAATTGTATCCAACTCTACAGTTCGGTGCTTACCTCTGTTTACAGCAGGCATGCCCAAACTACGGCCCGCAGGCCAGATCCGGCCACCAAGCCATTTCATCCGCCCCCGACATGAAATAAAAACTCTAATCATTTTATTTTATTTTTTAAAAAAAATTTGGCGGACTTTTTTTGGCAGAAGGATCACAAGGCAGTGAAAGGCAGTGAGTTGACTAGTTCCTTCCGTCTGCTGCCTAGTATTACCACTTCTGCCGAATCTACTTTAGAAATGCTGAATCACTCCGCCCGGAGGTGATTCGGTCAATGGGTAGAATGGTAGATAGAAGTGCGAGCACCCAGGGAGTCTTCTCCATAGAAACGAAAAGTAAGTTTCCACCTTTTTTCCTATGGGTGTCTTCTTTTAAAATTAAATTTATTGTTTGTGGGGGGTGCGGGGGGGGGGAATTGTGTGAAAAAGGCTTGTTTGTTTTGTGTGTGTGTTCATTTGCATTTCATTGGAAAATGTGCCTTAAATTTCTTGTTTGTGTGTGTGTGTGTGGGGGGGGGAATTGTGTGAAAAAAGCTTGGTTTTATTTGTGTGTTCATTTGCATTTCATTGCAAAATGTGTCTTAAATTTCTTGTTTGTGGGGGGGAATTGTGTGAAAAAGGCTTGGTTTTATTTGTGTGTTCATTTGCATTTCATTGCAAAATGTGTCTTTTAAATTTCTTGTTTGTGGGGGGGGAATTGTGTGGAAAAGGCTTGGTTTTATTTGTGTGTTCATTTGCATTTCATTGCAAAATGTGTCTTTTAAATTTCTTGTTTGTGGGGGGGAATTGTGTGGAAAAAAGCTTGGTTTTATTTGTGTGTTCATTTGCATTTCATTGCAAAATGTGTCTTAAATTTCTTGTTTGGGGGGAATTGTGTGGAAAAGGCTTGGTTTTATTTGTGTGTTCATTTGCATTTCATTGCAAAATGTGTCTTAAATTTCTTGTTTGGGGGGAATTGTGTGAAAAAGGCTTGGTTTTATTTGTGTGTTCATTTGCATTTCATTGCAAAATGTGTCTTTAAAATTTCTTGTTTGTGAGGAGGGAGAAAATTGTCTGGAAAAAGTCTTGTTTTTACTGTCTGTGTGTGCGCGTGCGTGCGTGTGTGCCTGCGTGCATGTATGCGTGCACTGATGGGAGCCAGCCCTTTTTTTTGGGGGGGGGGACTTTGGGTCATTCTGGGACTTAGTTTTTAATCTTTTAATTATGATGGGAATTGACTGATTTTAAAAAAAATTAAATCTTGAAAATTTAAATTTTTATAGTTGGGATTCTGAAGCTCTGGGATGATGGGGTTGGATTGTATTATGTAGTTTTTTGTAATGTTGTAAACTGCCCTGGGTTGCCCTGGCGAGGAGGGCGGTATAGAAGTATGAAAAATAAATAAATAAAGTTCTGGCTAAGAATTTAATTTATTTAATTTAATTTAATAGATTTATATACCGCCCTATCCAAAGGACTCTGGGCGGTGTGCACAGTTAAAACCAATATAAAACAATTAAAAACTCTTAAAAACATAGCAATATTACCCTGCCGCTGTGCCATTTATTATCTAAAAACAAATATAAATTTTTTCCCTAAACCCCGAGCCCTGTTTTGATCAACATGAAAAAATAAGCTGTTTTGTGTCAGGCCAAAGTTGGATCCCATTTGGGACTTTCTGTACAGTACAGCTCCTGCCAGCCTAGCCGTTTGAAAGCAAGAAACTGCAAGTAGATAAATAGGGGCCACTTTGGTGGGAAGGTAAACAGCGTTCCGTGTTTAGTCATGCCTGCCACATGTCCATGGAAACGTCTGCAGACGCAGACAGCACTGGCTCTTGGGCTATAAACAGAGATGAGCACTGAACCCTAGAGTCGGATATGACTGGCTTCTGAGCAAGGGCGACTTACCGCCCCATAGCACTTAGTGCACTCTCTGGGCCGTTCACAAGTTAATTAGCATTTTGCCCCCAACATGCTGGATACTCATTTTACCAACCCCGGAAGAATATGGAAGGCTGAGTCAACCTTGGGTCTGTTGGGATCGAATTCAGATTGTGAGCAGATTTTTTTGGCTACAGTGCAACAGTTAAACCACTGCACCACTAGGGCTCTTACATTTTTACTTACATACAGCCCTTAACGACACCCTTGGAGCACTCACTGGCTGAGTCAGAAGGTGACCCAAGGTCCCTCCCCCCAAAAAAGGGCTGGCTCCTCATTTTACTGACCTCGGATGGAAGACTGAGTCAACCTTGAGCCCGTTGGGATCGAATTCAGATTGTGAACAGAGCTTTGGCTACAGTACTGCATCTTAACCCCTGCGTCAGAGGACCTTGACTGAAATGCAAAGAGATGTTCATTGATGTTTCCCTTGAATCTTTGGGGAGTAGAGGTAGACTGCCCCTGAATAGAGAGGTTCTGTTTAGCCAGCTTTCTCGAAGGGGTGACTCAGTCTTCCATCCTTCTGAGGTCAGTAAAATGAGGAGCCAGCCCTTTTTTTTTGGGGGGGGGAGAATTTGGGTCACCTTCTGACTCAGCCAGTGAGTGCTCCAAGGGCGTCATTAAGGGCTGTATGTAAGTGTAAATGTAAGAGGTGGCGATGGAGGAGGCAGCAGCGATGGTGACAAAGGAGGAGGCAGCAAAAGAGGAGGAGGAGGAGGCAGCGAAGGCGGCGAAGGAGGAGGCAGCAAAAGGAGGAGGCGGCAAAGGCGGCGGTGGCGGTGGAGGAAGAAAGGCTGGGTGGATGTATGTACCATGGATAGTTTGGCCCTCGGAGCCTCTGATAAAATGTTATCTGGCCCCCAGGCCGAAAAGTTTGGGCACCCCTGATTTACAGACACTGTCTCCATCTGCAGATGTTTCCATGGTCATGGGGCAGGCACAGAATTCTGTTTTCTTTCTATTTATCTGTTGTCTTTCTATTTAGCCACACATAAAAAGGATCAAATGGTTGAGGTAATATAGTAGTTTTCTATACACCCTTCTTTCAGAAAGTTGCAATGTTGCAGCGTGTTGCTGTCATCTCAAGAACATAGAAGGTGCTAGGTCCCAAAGCCAAATGAAGTAGGAAAGGTGTTTGTTTGTTATTGCCATTCCAGATCAGGACATTCGCCTAGCTGGCAACAATAAACAACATCTTGTTAAGCACTGTTTATCAAATTGTTCTGCAGTTCATGAGTCATTTGTAAATTTGACTTTATAAAGGACACTTCAGTGCTCTGAAGGCTAGTGAGAATATGCAGACACACAAAAGGCAAGAAGAGAGTGTCTACAAATAAGCAACTAATGCCTTTTTAAAAAATAATTATTTCCCAGCATGCTTAAACCTGATAATATGGAGAACCCCAGAGTGTTTAACACACCTTTGTACAAGTTATCTATAAATGCACACTCCTTATCCCAAAAAGGACTGGTTTGTGTCCATAGTTTATACCTAATTAGGGTACAGACCTGTTAGGGGCTAATAAAAGAAAAGTGAAACTCTTGTTCAACACCCCACCACCACCACCATGTTGTGAGCAGATATTAACAATGATGACTATGTTTGCTCACTAATAGTGCCCAGACCTGCAATGCAAATCAAAAGACCAAAGTGTTTACTCACTCATGATTGAATTTACTGCTGAGGAGGGTTCTAGCCAATGACCTGACAAAGCCCTCTTTCCAACCAACTTTCTGTTAAGGATGGAGTCACCTATTCTAAGTAGCAGTTTCAAACTGAATCATATGGCAACATGGCAAGGTGCTAATAGATTTACTCATCAGCAGGCTGGAGTATCGTTAGCTGACCTATTGAATTATACATTTTTATATTAGAATCAAAGACCAGTGGATGTAGGAAGTGTTCCCAATGTTTGGCGCAGTAAGGATGATATGTTGTCTAGAACTATCAGAGATTACACCTCTTATTATGACTTTCTTGGTCTTCCATCATTATCTACAGCAGCAGACCTATTATCCAATTCTAGAGCCTTCCACAGCCAAATTTAGAGATTTTTTTTCCTTCAGCACTATCTACAATTTTATTCCTTACACCCACAAGCAGTATGTTTTGCTCTTTTTCCTTACTGTCAGTTTTCAGTGCAATTATTTCCCCTTGGTACTCACAAGCTCGGCAGCAGTCTGCTACAACTTCCAGTAATAACTGAGTAGGTTTAATCCTGCAAAGGCTAGTAGTGGCAGTGGGATGGAAGGGGCCAGCTTTCTGCCATTCTCCCAAAAGAGAATAATATTGCATGTACATTCTGATAAAATTTAAGATCAAATAGCCACCATCTTATAGCATAGATTCAAAACAAAAGGCTGCTGAAATGTCATGCCTCCAATGTAACAGCTGGAATCTGTCACCCAGCTCTATGAAATTATTATTATACCCACCTAGCCAAGGAAGAACAGTGAACATGAGAAAATCAGCAAACACTCTGTAAAAGTGCAGAAGGAAAGGCGAGAACTTTCCACTGTTTAACCTTGGGGATAGTTTCACAAGGATGAGAGCCTCACCTTCAGGGCTTCTGGCCTCCATATAAAAGCTACTCTGTGTAAACTGCCCTTCCATTTAGCCCTTGGCTCTGCCTCTGCATGTTTATTTGGTCTCCACTCAAACATGGCAGCCTGAAAGCCCAAGTAATTTATTTCCCTGTCAAATTCAACTTAAAGCCTGGAACTGAGAATCAAAAGAAAAGCGAATGAAAAATGGAAGTTATCCTTAGCTTATTTGCTTGTTTACTGAAAGCATTGGAAGTTCACTCTTCAGCCAAAACTGTTAGACTGACTTACGGAGATTACGAATAAGACTATCCTTTGCCGTAGTTTTCTAGTTCAAAAGACATAGGAAAAGGAATTGGCGTGGAGGAAGAACAAAACAAACTCAGAGTCAGATCGCATCTTACAGGCAGAAGTATATATTTTTCTTCAGGCAATGCAAAGTTTTCAACATTATGTACATGAAATGTCAGTCATGCAAAGAAAGCTGTACTATCTCCTGGATGACCAATTATAAAACAGAAGCAAATTAATTTGCACACAAGGCATCCCCATGTCTGAATAAACAGGGGGTTCTGCTTATGAATCTGCTGCTTATAGATAGAAGATTAATATCTTACCTAGTGGTCATGGTTAGCCTGTCCAGACTAAACATTTTGGTGTGGGTTATTACAGTGTAGCTAAGGACTGTGGTGGCTTTGTGATTAAGATGCTGAACTTGATGACTGGAAGGTCAGCAGGTCAGCAGTTTGAGACCTGAGTGCTGCATGACAGAGTGAGCTCCTGTCTCTGTCCCAGCTGCTGCCAACCTAGCAGGTTGAAAGCAAGACATTGTAAGTAGATAAATAGGTACTGCTTCATTGGAAAGGTAACAGCATTTTGTGCACTCCAGCAGACAGTGCTGGCTCTTTGGCTGTTAACGGAGATGAGCGCTGTACCCTAGAGTCAGATACCACTGGCTTTCAAGCAAGATTGACCTTTATCTAGTGCAGGGTAAAAAAGGCAGGTTGAGTTGGAGGAGAGCTACAACATACCATTTAGTATGAGGCTTATATTCAAATGGCATCCTGACCTGAGGTGGCCAATATAGTATCTTCTGCTGTGGTCAACTGAACACTTTCCCTTGAACATTGTCAACGGAAAGGAGGTGGGGAAGGAAGAGGGTAAAATATGTATAACAAAAAAGGGATTGGGATCATAAAGTTGTGAAGGAGCTCCTCCTTTACTATGGAGGGAAGCCAGTAAAGCTGGTGAAAGGGAGCCAGTGAGCGAAGGATCTCTGCCTCTCTTTCAGTGTGGGAAAAGAAGAATGGAACAGAAAAAGAAAGGGAAGTAGGGAGCAAGGTGAGAGGAAGCTGGATAGATTCCATTCCTCCAGGTTGCTGTGTGCAGCTTTATGTCTTTGTGTCTGTACATTTATTTATTTATTTATTTATTTAGTCATATTTGTTCATCGCCCTCCTCCCCGAAGGGACCCAGGGTGATTTACAGCATGTCATAGCAACCACAATTTAAAATCGATTAAAAGACTAAAAAATTAAAAGATTGAAAAAGCTTTAAAAATTAAAAAAACAACCCTAAAAAACTAGGCGTTGCAGCTAAAAGGCACTGGGGGTCAAATTATCCAGCCGGCTGGGGATATTGACCCATCCATTCCCCAGATCTGACCTGCCAGCCAGGTTTTTACTCCTTTCCTAAAGGACAGCAGCTCTGTCTACATGTGTAGTTCTATTGGGAGGAGGTTCCATAGGGCTGGGGCGGACACAGAGAAGGCCCTCCTTCTAGTGCCAGAGAGGTGCGCCTCTCTGACCGATGGCACAATCAGAGAGCCTCTCCAGTCTGCTCTGGTGAGACGGACAGATGTTCTTGGGCCGGGTGAGGCGGTCTCTTAAGTATCCTGGTCAACTACCATGTAGGGCTTTAAAGGTAATAACCAACACCTTCATGTGAGATGAAGTATCAAGAGGGTGAACAGCTCAGACAGCTGTTAGGGGAAGGTACTGAGGAGGGACATTGCATTGCTCGAGATCTCACTAAACCATGCAATCAACAGGTTTGCCTATGGTAGACCATCCATGATGGGGTGAATCACTTAGATTATTTTTAAAATTCTTTACAAAGAAAGGCAATGGCAATTGAGAAACTACAGTAAAACCCCGACTTACATAAAATTCAACTTACATAATGATTTTGTGCTAAAACCATGTCCCAATTTACACAATTTCCTATGGGTTTGCTTCGAGTTGCATAAAGATTCTTTTTTCTATAGGTGTGCTTCGAGTTACGTAAAAAAAATCATTTCCCTATGGGTTTGCTTCGATTTACATGTAATTTTCATTTTTCCTATGGTTTTTTTTTTCGTAAGTAGAGGTTTTACTGTACCTGCAGTCTTGATTTTGATCAGCACTACACAGCCAGGCAAAGGCAAAGATTATTATTTTTAAAACTTAAGTAAATCAGTGCATCAGCAGATATATGAGATGCGGGGTGGGGGGGAGGAATAACTCCATTTCCCCTGCCTTTTTTCAGATGATCAGGGAAAGTATTCAATTTGCAGATTTCCTGAAGTGGCTTGAAAGCCACTTCATCGTACGGGAAATTATCACAGGAAGGAACATTCGACAGTTGTAAGGCTCCTGTTTAGTCTATGCCCTGTAACTGAAAGTACTGCAATAGCAGTGATAATTTATATTGTGATTTATTTGCTGTTATGTGATTTATTTGCTGTAATGATTTGCATTTTTGTTAGCCGCCCTGAGTTGCATAGTCGAGTGAGCAGCATATAAATGTGAACATCATCATCATCATCATCATCATCATCATCATCATCATCATCATCATCATAATAATAATAATAATAATAATAATAATAATAATAATAATAATAATAATAATAATAATAAAAAGTAGAGCCCAGCTACTTGCACTAAAATAGTAGAAGCTTCTGATAGGTGTGGGTTGAGGTAAATTCATCTGCCCTAGTGATTAACAAGTGTGGATGCTGGAGAAAAGATTGGACCAACCCATCACATCAGCACTCCAAACAACAGGACAAATGCCCTTCTGGAAAGTCAATCAGTTGCAAAGTTTAGCAGATGATGAGGCTAGATCTAATAACAATGGAAGGTCTCCTTCTTTCTTTCCCTTTGTTCGCCTCCGAGATGGCACTTGGTAGCAGAAGAAAGAAGAGCTTTAGGGAAGCTTGATGATTTTGTCCAGTCCACTTGTTAAAGAGAAAATCCACTGGTACCCTCTTCGTGTCAAAACATTACAGGTTTTTTTAAAAAAAGTTGTTTAGAAAGATGCAAGACTGAGATACGGGTGTATGTGTGTGGCAAAATTGTCCTCCTTACCTCAGAGGGCACAAAAGGGCTTTGAGCCTTTACTTTAAATTTGGGAACACATGTTCCCAGCATGTTGTCTGGCCTAACCTCTGTTAAATTAAAAAAGTTGCATAGTATTACCCCTCAAAAGTATTAATGTATTTGTTGTGTGTGGGGGTATTATTTGAAATATCTTCATTGCCTGAGGTCCTAAAAGGTAACTTGTATGCTCAATTTAGCTACAGGTATTCCTTCTCTACTAGGAACAACAATCTTTTAAAGTTTGTCTTCACCATTGAGGCACCAGTTTCTGGGTTCTTCACCTCTCATCCCAAACCCTACGTTGAAGGCCAAAGCAGGTAGCTTCACTTGTTTTCGTCGTAGGGCCATGTCTTAAGAGATAACCTCACGCATAGATTTAATAGGAGGGGCCAGAAGAGCAGCAAAATCATGCTGATGCACTTCCAAAATACTGGTGAAAGGTTATAATAAGCATAGATTCCCTTATTATATCTGTTTGTAATGGGTTCTGTCCTTTTCTTCCTTGGCAAATATTGTAAGGCCACTAATGTGGCATGGCAGAGATGGGAGTAGGGAGTACTGTACAAGTGTTAATGCACCAACGATTTCGGGCAGGCATTCATTTGGTCAATTTGACAGTTTCTTGCCCCCTCTTTGCAAAATAAAATTACCTGAGGGTTAAACACCAAGCCCTTTGCTAATCATCTTTACTTTCTTCTTCTTTTCCCTCCCACCGCCCAAAGGGAAGAAACATCTCACTGTCTTCCCACTTGATCTACCCCCACCCAACCCGGCTCTGTCTCAGAGCTTGATGTAGTTAATTGGAGCTTCTTGAAAAGTCTGCATTAACACAGAAAGAGCCAAGGAGACATCTTGGCAGCAAAATATCATTATCAGTTTTGAATTCCAGCCTCAAATCCTCTTGCGGTCAAAACACAATTCTTTTAACTAAACAATTAAGGATTTGTGCAAGTGTTTCTGCCATGAATTATCAAGGCTGGGGAGGAGCTTTCCCTCGGCTGTGTCAGGAGATGTTAACAATCTGCATTGAAGTGTGGGAATAGATAAGAGTTTGAAAATCAGGCCAGGGGAGCACAATCCACCAAGATATTCTCCTGGCAGATCTCTTTGAAATGCACAATAGTTGCATGACTTCTCTTTTTGGTAGAGCTTGTATGGCCTAAATGCCTGGGTGGGTTGCATCAAGGCAGAAAGAGGTCTGTGTAAGAGGCCATGGGAAAATGTGGGGAGAATGAGCTGTAACCAGATGCGTCACCAAGGGGTAGTAATTGGAACAACCCCTGGACATGTTCTGCTGTCTCACATGTGGAGTAGGTTGACTGCACTGTAGTCAGCTCCAGAACATTTTGGAGTCATGACATACCAGACACTAGAACAGTGATGGCGAACCTTTTAGAGACAGTGCCCAAATTGCAATCCAAAACCCACTTATTTATTGCAAGGTGCCAAGATAGCATCAGGGGAAGAAGGAAACATTCCCATTGGGCTGCTGAGCAGATGGGGGGTTGAACTCTGTGCTGGGGAGAGGGAGAAAGCACTCCCATTGGGCTGGGGCAAATCCCATTGGGCTGGGGTGACTCTGTGCTGGGGTGACTGCATGGATGCCCACAGAGAGGGCTCTGAGTGCCACCTCTGGCACACGTGCCATAGGTTCGCCATCACTGCACTAGAAGGTGCTTTTGAATCACTGTGCTGTGGGTGCCACATTAGAACAGAATAGTTGGCCTTTGTGGAACACCTTACATTTCCTATTCTAGAACTTTAGCTATTTAAGCAAAAGCCAATGTGAGTTTTGTATCTGAAAATGCTTTTTGGTGTGAATTTAAATGCTGGTCTATAGAAGGAAATCTTCACTGTACTTGAGATCCTCCCTAAACCTAAACCATTCGAGCCAAAAATTATTTGAGTTTCTTGCCCTGAAAGGTAAGTAGGACAAAATAAAACAGATGCTTCCACTGACAGTGTTGATTTATCACAGGTCTACAAAAGAGGTAGATCATTGAGAAAGGAAAGATCACACAGCACAAAGTTAAGCTGTGGAATTCCTTACCACAAGATGTAGTAATGGTCATCAGTGTGGATGGCTTTAAAAGATTAGAGTAGTACAAATGTCTATAAAGCTCTCAGTGGCTACTGATTATTATGGTTTTTCATTACCTCCAATGTCAGAAGCACTGTCTCTGAATCCCAGTTTCTAGGACACTGGAATGGGAGGATGCCTATGTATTTATTTACTGCTTTCAGGATTCCCATATGTAATTGGCTGGCCATTATGTGAACAAAATTCTGCACTAGATAGGTGTTTGGCCTGATTCATCCTGACTCTTATTAGTTCCCTTTTTCCTTTGATATCCAAGGATGGAGGAAAGGTAAAGGTAAAGGTTTCCCTTGCTCAAAAGCCAGTCATATCTGACTCTAGGATTCAGTGCTCATCTCTGATTCAAAACTGAAGAGCCAGCACTGTCTGCTTCTGCAGAGGTTTCCATATGTGACAGGCATGACTAGACACCGGAGCGCACGGAGAGCTGTTACCTTCCCACTGAAGTGGTCCCTATTTATCTACTTGCAATTTCTTGCTTTCAAACTGCTAAGCTGGGACAAAGACGAGAGCTCATTCCATCCTGCAGTACTTGGGAATCGAACTGCTGGCCTTCTGCCTCCCAGTCAGCCTCTTAGCCACTTGAGCCAACCTCAGTCGCTGGATGGAGGAAACCTGAGACCAAAAACAATACAGTGGTACCTCGCTTAAAGAGCATAATGCATTCCACAAGATTGATCTTTAAGCCAGTTTGCTCTTTAAGCAAAACACCATTGTAAGTGACCTATTGTGACTTCTGGTGGGGAGGACTGTGAACCCTGATTTATTTGTTAAGCGAGTTTTTGGTTGGTTTTATTTGTTAAGTGAAACGAACATTCAGAGAAAATTCTGCTCTTTAAGCGAGGCACTCTTTATGTGAGGTTTGACTGTATTTTGCCTTTGTATAACATATACATTCTCTTAATAATCTTTACAACAATCAATCTGAGAAACAAAGAGGTTCCAGGGATGTGGCTGGAATGTTTGGTTCCTATTGGATAAGAAACTTAATAAAGCTTGTGTCATATATGTTAAGGTTTTCTGACTAGCCCAGGACCCACTCTCTTCACAATGATCAAACCAGCCTAGCTCATGGCATCATTATTATTGCCTATCTATTGCAGACATGGGACTGGGAGATAGGAGCTTACCTGAGGCTATGTCATACTGAGTTCATGGCAGAAGCAAGACATCTTTGTTCATAGTTAATTATCTTAGCAAGTACAGTTCTGTTGTAGCTTTACATTATTAGACCCTAGTATAATCAATAGAATAGTGGTGGATGGAGAGGAAGTGTCTGTTGCCCATAGATACACAAGGAAACTCAAGCAATGAATATTGGGAAAGAGGAAGTGCTTCCTAAGAGACCCGCTAAGAAATGCCTCCTTAGGGAGTCCCACCTCAGGTCTGAATAGTCTAGGTCTCTGGTAGTTTCACCAGAGCTTCAGTTTTATTAGATACTAAGTGCTAGTTACAGGTAATAATTAAGTTTCCTAATAATGAATTTATGACTACATTACATTACAACTAAAATCTAATAGGGTTTAATTTCATATTTCTGCAGTGTAGTTTTAACTTTTAAAGGTGTCTTCTTAGTTATAGAGATATGACTTTATTAACTGGTAGAGAAGGAACAGCATATGGTTCAAGGGCTCATTTAAGTTGCACCTCATGCTACTGCCTCATGTTCTATTCTGGGTGTTGAAGCAGCAATGCAGTGGGTAGGTGGAAAGTGTGTCTAGTACCACCAACCAGTGGCTTATAGAATTCAGTAGTCTCTACCTTCTTGCTAGTTGCAACTAAATTAGACCCACTGCTTCAGCAGGTTTTAAATAATTGGTGAATGGGGAAAAAGCCTTCATACAATAGATCTACTCTTAGCTGAAACCAGGAATAAGATACTGACCAAATACTGACTAGAAACAACAATTTTTGCTGATCTGCAAAAGTAGAGCTATACATATTTACTTTAAAGAAATTATAACTCTAATGAGAACTAACTACATGAAGTGGGGGCTTTAAGCTGTAACAATATTTTTAAAAAGTAACTTAAATTTTTTTGGGGGGCTTTGGTCATAGCACCCATGCTTATGTTCATACCTCTTACATTTAAAATTTGGAAAATACTAATGACCATTTTTAATACTAGACAAGAGGGTCTAAATCTATTGAATGAAACATCTTGCCACAGTATCTCTCAGGAATGGCATTTCTCAAACAATTTCTGTAACTAGAAGTCCGACATGCAAATTGATAAGGACACCTGGTGGGGTACACAGAAAGAGCCCCCTCTATGGTTATGGTATTTTTAAACCACATTTGGGTGTACCCTGGTAACGACAACCTTGTGTTGCGGGCTAACCTTTCTCACACTAGGTCAGGTGAAAGGAACTGCAGAATGAACTCACCAAAATGTGCCTTTATTTTGGCAGGTTCACAACTGGCCTAGACGAGGAGGAGGAAGAAGAGGAAGGGCACCTGGTGTCTTTTCCAGCTCTTTTACCATGTCAGCTCTTCTGTCCTAAATTAGTTCAAGAATAAGAATCCTAGTACTGTATGTCTGACAATTTTGGTTGCATATTCGCTTGTAAATAAGCCTCACTGAGCTGAGTAGGACATACAGTAATACCTCGGATAACGCTAAGACTTGGTTCCACAAGTCTTGGTGTTATCCGATTTTTAGTGTTATCCGATGCATGTTAAAATCCTATGGGAAAAAATGAAAAACTTACATGGGAACTAAATATAAAAAGGGGGTTAATAAAACAAAATAGATTTTGGGACATTTGGAAGCCTTTTTTGCAACACACATTGATGGATAATAAAGGAGAAAAACCTGCTCCGAATACAATGTATTTTTGGCAGAATGAATGAGTTGTAAAAGGAGTGGCTGGTAGACTCAAGGACTGTAGTGCACTGGGTGGTAGGAACCATGTACAAAATATTAAAGTTGTAATATGGTGGTTAAAGAGGAGAGTGGATATAAGGATGAAAATATACAGTATAGCAAATGTATAAAAAATAACGTTTGATTACATTATATTATATTGACATGTATCTTTTTTTCTCTCTTCCTCTTCTCATTTTTTTTAACGTTGTAGGATGTACGTGGGAACTACTTTTTTTGTGTGTAATTGTTTCTTTTATGTTTTGTAGACTGTTTTGTTAGTTTATTTTTAATATTGTAAAAAAATAAAAAAAATTTAAAAAAAAATCCTATGGGATGGATCGGATAATGTTAAAGCTCTATAGAGATACATTGTAACCGCACAGGCTTTAGCGGTTGTTATCTGATCCATCCCATAGGACCTTAACGTTATTCGATCCAATTCTCCTCCCCAGATTACTTAACATTATGCGATTTTAGTGTTATCCGAGGTAAACGTTATGCGAGGTATTACTGTAATCCTAATTATGGAATGAAATTTTCAGTGTTGGAACCAGTGGAATACAGAGATGCTAGATACTAGATAAATTGTATACCAAAAGCACTTGCTAGGAATCGGATGCCAGACAACTTCTGTTATCCTGGAATATTGGCCATAGTACCTGGCTTGATTTCCTGACTGGATAGTTTGGATATTGTCAAATGGGGCATTCAGTATGCCATTACACTGCCTCATTCTGGTATTTTACAGGTGTCTGGACAAGAACAGTCTTTTCCCATGTTTTCTCCTCTATTTTCCCATCTGTCTTCTTTTCACACATGAAAACACTGAAAATGAGGAAAAAAAACAGAATAGCTTTGCAACATATTTTGATTAACAGTGTCAGGACCTCTCCATCTGGAAGAATTATCATCTTTTTCTGAGTGATAGGATGATCTCCCTATAAGATCTGTAGACATGATGACAACTCATAAGGGGAAATTTATCTAATATATCACCAGTATCTTTCAGTGCCTAAACAAGTGCCTAAGTGGAATGAGCAGTGTTGCTTACTTGCATTGGACTTATCATGCAATGTGCTTTAATTTGTAATCCTTACAAAAACTTATGTAAGGTACAGAATGTCAGAATGGGTTTTGAATTAAAGTCTCCTAGATTCCTGCCAAACACTCGTCACTGGCTCTCTTTAAATTCATGTACTGTATTTGTAATTATGCATTTCTTTCAAATGAATTTCTAGGTTTGTGTGTTTGTCTTCACCAGAACACATTAGCAAGTCTTGGAAATACATGAGGTACAGGTACATTTTGTTCTGTTGCCAGCTTTAGAGTTTTGTAGAGAGAAGTAAACCCAACGGATTTCAGTGTTGTTTAGAGTCAGAAAAGCCTCAGTGATAGACTCAAGCAAGTTTGGCCAGGTTACCCTGCTATGGTACTAGAGTAGACCATACTGCCAGCAACTCAACACTGAGCATCAGGGGGCGGTTAACAAACCTGACAACCTTGAGGACTAGCAGCATTGGCAAAGTCCACAGGGAAGGGTGATGGTCCCCAAGTGGATTTAATCCATCTTGATGGAGGCCAGCAACTTCATCATTGTTGGCCTGGAACCTATGAGGACTTTGCATGACAAAAGGGCTCAGGACCAGGAAGTGACTTGTGCAATTGGATCAGTGGTATGGGTGTCACGTTGCAATGTGGAAGGCAGATGAAATGCCACTGCATTATATTCACAGGGCAGTCTTCATGGCTGATTGCTCTGATGATTGCCAATATTCGGAATCGGATACAGCACAAGATGAAGAAGATAGACACAAACAAACCCACCCAGTGATTTTTGGCCAATCCCAATCTTCCTTTTACCCATCCCTGAGGTAGGTTTCTGACATCCTCATGTTGAAAATGATAAATCTCACATAGAGATGGAAAAAATACCCCCACCAGTATACAGTAGCTCCCAGAATAGTCCTATCTAGCAGCATAGCCAATAACCATGCCGGCAGAAAGATTTGAGAGATGAAACCCACGAGTGGATCATATCTGGGATAAATGGTGCAAACTTGACCTATAAGGACATGTTTGCAGATTGTCTCTGGAACTATTACCTTTAGCTTGATATCAGAAGCTTTAGGCTCTTGCTTTAGAGGAGAGTAGACCCACATCTATCCTTCTGACAGTTGTAAAGAGGCTTTGAATAAATGTACAGATGAAAATATAGCCAGAACTGACCCTCTTTTCAATGATTACACAGTTGCACCCTCTGAAATACTGTCTGTAGCCTAATAGCAGCCAGCTTGATATTTGCAGTTTGCGCAGCCAAATGTGGCAATGGAAAAGGTTCAAAGACTGGTGGTTTGCAACAGGGAAGATCTAGAGCAGTTCTCAACCTTTTTAAGCTGGGGGCTGGGTCACGCCCCTTCAGACAGCTTCGGGGGACGGATGACCATTTTGCCCTTCCTCCACCACATGGCACTTTTTGGTGTAGTGGAGGAAGTGTGTGTGTGAGAGAGAGCACTTGAAATGGTGCTGTGGGCCGTATCTGGCCCATGGATTAACACGAGAGAGAGAGAGAGAGAAAGCGCGATGAAGCTCTTAATTGTCATGGGGCAGGAGAAGGTGGAAAATATTTTAAAGAGATGCAGAAATATTCCATGGTAATAAAATATCCCCTTTTCAGTGTCAAAGTTAATGTTCCAGGCCTCAGGTGAAATCGGCTTCTTATGAGAGAGTGGTTTCCCCTTGAGAGATCTGGCAGCGCCATTCCTGAGTGCTGCCACTTCCTCATCTCACGAGGAGAAGGAGGAGAGGCATCTCCACACTCCATCTCTGAGAGGCTGATTATTCTGAAAGGCAAAGTGGTAAGCTATGAAGTGAGGGGATGAGCCACTTCGTGTAAATAATATGAATGAGAATGCCATTGTTAACCAGGCCTGGGCTGTGTTATCTTCTGCTCTCTTCCTTCCTATGTTTCTTTACTCTTCCTTTTTCTAGCCTAGCTTTATGGCCATGTAACCTTAGTGACTTGGTCAAAAACACAGCAACAATAATGTTTTTCTTCACTGGTCATATATTCTTTATATATATATTTGTTACATTTTTAGGGAATGCAGTGGCTTAGTGGTTAAGGTTATGAGCTTGATGACTGGAAGGTTGGCAGGTCAGCAGTTCAAGACCCGAGTGCTCCATGACTGAGTGAGCTCCTGTTTCTGCTCCAGCTCCTGCCAAACTAGCCGTTTGAAAGCAAGAAATTGCAAGTAGATTAAATAGCAGCATTCCGTGCACTCTCGTGTCTAATCATGCCTGTCACATGTCCATGGCAATGTCTGCTCCCTCAGTCAGCTTTGGGGACTGGATGGCCATTTTGCCCTTCCTCCACCACACGACACTTCCTGGTGAGGTGGAGGAAATGGGGACCACATGAAATAGTGCCGCTGGCCGCAGGTTGAGAATCCCTACCTTAGTGACTTGGGTAGTTATTTTTTTATTTATTTATATTTGTTCATCGCCCTCCTCCCCGAAGGAGGACTAAGCCACTGCATTCCCTAAATTTTAAAAACACTTTAAAAATTAAAAACTTTTAAAAAGCTTAAAAACTTAATTAAAAGCTAGGTATTATAACTTGGACATACTGGGGGTCAAACCATCCAACTGGCTGGGGAAATTGAACCATCCATTCCCCAGACCTGACCTGCCAGCCAGGTTTTCACTCCTTTCCTGAAGGACAGCAATTCCGTCTGCAGGCGTAGCTCTGTCAGGAGGAGGTTCCACAGGGCTGGAGCGGACACCGAGAAGGCCCTCCTTCTAGTGCCAGAGAGATGTGCCTCTCTGGCTGATGGCACAACCAGAGAGCCTTTCCGGTCCGCTCTGGTGGGCCAGGTAGACGTCCTTGGGACGATGCGGTCTCTCAAGTAACCTGGACCACTACCATAAAGGGCTTTAAAAGTAATAACCAGCACCTTGAATTGCACCCGGAGGCAAACTGGGAGCCAGTGCAGCTCCCTCAGCAGCGGTGAGGCACGGGCATAATGCCCGCATCCCAACACTACCCGTTCAGCTGCATTCTGGACCAGCTGAAGCCTCCAAATGGTCACCAAGGGCAGCCCCATGTAGAGTGCATTACAATAATCAAGTCTGGAGGTGGCCAAGGCATATGTGACCATGAGCAAGCGGTAAAAACACAACAACAATTATGTTTTTCTTCACTGGTCATATATGCTTTATATATATCTTTGTTACATTTTGTATCTTACCCTGCATTCAAAAAAATAAATAAATAGAGGATGACTTGCATAGCAGATATCTCAGGAAAGTAAGGATATCGTAGTAACCTTTGGGTAATAAGAAAAGCTCAGAGAGCAAGGACAAAGGGACTTGCCAATTGTGACCCCTAACCTCTGAAAACCCCTCCACATAAGTATCTCCTGGATTCAAAATCAGCATTTTAGCCTGGCATTTTGGTGCCAGGTTAAGATGTTCTTCTCTGGAATTTGGTGAGATACAGGTGGCTGTTTTTTAAAAATATCATCATTACATCCATTAAGTAACTCTAATGTATAATTCTTATGCAGAGGCATAATTGTATATAATAGTTATTTATACTGGTGTTTTCTAACTTTAAGGGACTGAAGTGGTTTAGTCGTAAAGATATTGAACTTGATGACTGGAAGGTCAGCAGTTCGATTCCCGAGTGCTGCAGGACGGAATGAGCTCCTGTCTCTGTCCCAGCTTCTGCCAACCTAGCAGTTCGAAAGCAAGAAATTACAAGTAGATAAATAGGTACTACTTCAGTGTGAAGTTAAACAGCATTCCATGTACTATGATGTTTTGTCATGCCTGCCACATGTCCATGGAAACATCTCTAGATGCAGCCAACGCTGGCTCTTTGGCTATAAACAGAGATGAGCATTGAACCCTAGAGTCAGATATGACTGGCTTTCAAGCAAGGGTGACTTCTTTCTTTATCCTTTCTAACTTTCGTCTCTTTATTTGTATGGCACTTTTGAAATTTTTTTTAGAAATAATCTAAGAAATATAATGAACCATAAACCAAAAGGGTCTGCCTAGAAACCACCCAGGAAGCTTCATGCCACAGCAGACTTGGGCTGATTATTACTAGGAACTGGGCCTTCTCGGTGACAACCCTTTCATTATGGAACTGTCACCTGACAAATTCGAATACAACGTCATAATTAATTAAAATGTTTATTAAAGTTAATAACAATTACACACACACTGACTACATGGAAGGAGGAGGAGGAGAGAAATCAATCAGGGCCATACCTATTGCAAAATAACCATCATTGGCAAAGAAAAGGGGGAAACAATCAAAGGGCAGCCTGGCGCAAACCCAAAAACTGCCAAGCGCAGGGCTGTGAGACAAGCAAACGTCTCATTCCACACGTACGCAGCCAACGGATTAAAAGGGAAACAAAGGCAGCCAAATTGATTCCTCTCCTCCCGGGGTTTTCCTGCAATAAAATAATCAAACAGTATCGATTCTAACATCTATCTTTTTGTTTCTGCCTAAGCACCCGATAGACGCTAAGCCGTTCGCGTCCGGAGCGGCAGTTCCCATTGAAACACAGTCTTCCCCCGCCGCTGCACTCCATTGGCCGTGCCTGCCGTCAGTCCCGCAAAGCTGGCCTCCTATTGGCTAAAGCGCGCCGGCTGCGTCCGCCTCCTGTACCTTGAATGAACTGGCAAAGAACAAAGAAATGCCTTTGTAACCACAAAAATGTCAATTGCTCCTATCTTGCAACATTGTAACAAGCCGCTGTAACAATTTCCTGGCTGAAGAACATACGCTATTCCTGTATAGCTGAAATCTCCTCCCCTAGTGTCACCTTTTGTGTTATGTTTACATGTAATTAAACTATGCTAATTACCCTTTCCTTCCCCTGAGTTTCGGTCACCCCCCCTTACCTTTAGAGTTAGTTTAGATAGAATGGATATAAGGCCCCAGAAAGGGGGTGGGGGGTACCTTGGATTCACAAACTTTGTGGGTTGAGGTCACGAGGGGGTCTTTTCCTCAGAACGGTTGCGGGAAGGATAGCTATTTAGAGTCATAGATCTGGCCAGGCTATTTGTCTAAATAGGCTTCCCTTTGCCTTTGCTCCCAATAAACCATATTTTGTTTTGATTGAAAACCTGCCTCATTGTAAGTTCTTGGGTCTTTCTAGTACCTCTGCCAGAGAGTGAATCCGATCACTCAGAAATTGGGTAACATAATTGGTGGCCCGTACGGGGATTCCTCTGGTTCCTGCAACCTCCTTAAGAGGTGCAGGGCACAAAGTGAGGGAAAGGAAATCCAGAACGACCTCCTACTCGAAATCTTCAATCAGACCTTGAGAGACTCATCGACGTTCCGTCTCTGCGACTGAAAACTTCAGGATTGGTAACGTATAATTTTGATTTTGGGGTCCTTTTGAAATTCTTGCCAATTTAGCCTAAACGTTCGTTTGTTAAACAGCCAACTGAACTAAACCTTCCCCCGGGTGGCAGTCCGGGTATTGAGAAGCGTGGGTTAGAGTCCCACCGAGAGTGCAACAAGCAGGTTTGACGGACCTGAATTGCACAACAAATTGGGCACTAGTGAGATTAGCCACCACTAGAAAAGCAAGAGCAGGACTTGTCCCCCTGTGAGCGCCTTTAGTTTAAAAGTTCGGGCTAGTGGGTAGAATCATCACTTAACACTAAGCCTTGTCAAGTGGCAGGGTCCGAGAGACGGGTGGCACCCGGTGAGGATTCGGAAAAGCACGTTGTGGCAGAGTAATTACCTGAGCACACGTGGCCAATTGGCTAGACTGGTCAAGAGAGGAGGTTCGTCGACCGTGAGACCAGTACAAATAGTCTCGAGAGACGGGTGATACCTGGTGAGAGACACCAAGGGAAAGAAACTGTGTGGTCCGCTCCCGCCAGTGCGCTGCGTGGGGTAACTCGGTAAGCACCAAGACCTAGGCCTAGGCAAGTTATGGGAGGAACTTTGGGAGTTCAGGATGGGCTGAAAGAGAAGACGGGTGGGACGCCACTCAGCAATGTATTTAGGAATTGGAGGAATTTGGTGGGACCCAAATCCAAATTAAGCAAAAGGAGGTTAAAGTTTTTATGCACACAAGACTGGCCCTTTCAACAGGACCTGAGGCCCGCCTGGCCTAAAGAAGGCAGTTTAAAAATATACCATCTTCGAGCCCTAATTAGATGGATAGAAACGAGTCCAGGGAGATCTGGGGACTTGGAATATGCAGCGCTATTCATGAGGCTGCACTCGAATCCAGAAAGATACCCCTGCGAGGGAAATCTTTATATTGTAAAGGAGAAGGTTCATCCTTCCTCCGAACTTGGGGATCCCCCAAGGTATAAGGAGGTGATTGAGGCGGCGCAGGAAGAGGACCCTCTGGGACCATTGCACCTTCCTCCCCCTTTAATCCCTCAACCAGCTGCTCATGACATCCTTGCGAATCCTGGGGTGCCCCATCAGCCTCTGATACCCACCGCTCCCATAAGCACAAGGAACATGCCAAGCCCAGAGAGACCAGGGTCCGTAACTTTGCAGCCCCCCTCCAAGATTGTAGTGGGTCCAACCGCGGAGGTAAACCTGCTGGATCTGTCGGACATGTCCCTGCGGGACATGCCGGGTAGAGGGGCTGTGGAAGCAGCTATCGGACCCTGGGGACAGACGGAAGTTCCTGGCGCTGCGGGAGTAAGTGAGCTGAAAGAGATGATGGAAAGCACCATCAGAGAAATGAAGGAAGCCATGAGGAGGGAATTGGGCATAGCCAAATTAAAGAAAAAGAGCAAAGCCAAAACTCAGAGCGAGACTGAGCATGAACCAGTCTCCACGGACTCGTTGGAGGAGGAAGAGCCAGGTTTTAGCAAGCAGACTTCGGTCCGCAGCAAAGCAAGGGGAAAGAAGGGAGGCAAAGGGAAGGGAAGGCCCCCAACCCCCACATCCAGCGAGTCTGAGGAGGAGGAGGAGGCACCCAGAAATAGGAAGCCCACTCAGTCAAAGAGAGGAAAGGGAAGGAGACACGGCTCGCTGCCCCCCCTCCCAGCTGGAGGGCCGGGAAGGGAGGACCAACGGATCACTAGATCACAGGCGGCGAGCTCAGCCGAGGGGAATCCCCCCCGCATGGTGCTCCCCCTAAGAGAACAGTTAGTTGTCACGGCCGCTGGCGAACAAAGGACAGGTTTCGTCTATGTGCCATTTTCTTCGACCGATCTCCTCAACTGGAAGAGATCGTGTCCCTCCTATTTGGAGCACCCCCTAGCAGTAGCCAAAGAAGTAGAGAGCATCTTCAACACCCACAACCCCAACTGGGTGGATGTCCAGCAGTTGCTGAACACATTGTTCACAACTGAAGAAAATAGGATGATCAGGACCGCTGCCTTGAAGCATGCTTCGAGGCTGCAAAATCCCCAAGATGCAGCCAACCCTTTGGTCCCCGAGAATGTGGTCCCCTCCCAGAGGCCAGAATGGGATGCAAGGGTGGGCCACGACGAAGCAGCCAAAACCCATCTTGCCAGGTTCAGGGAGTGCATTCTCGAAGGAATTCGAAATGGAGCTCCCCAACAATACGCGATGGGAAAAGTCTACGAGGTTCGACAAGGACCTACGGAGACCCCCACAGCGTTCCTGGAAAGGCTGCATGAGGCGGTACGGAAGTACCTGGGCCAGGACCCAGAGTCACCAGTGTGCAAAACGCTGGTGACTAGCCTCTTCGTGGCAAACTCCATGCCCGACATAAAAAGGAAACTTTCCAGCGTAGAGTCCCCTCTTGAGTGCCCCATGCAGAGACTGATTGACACAGCATTTAGGGTGTATAACAACAGGGAGGAAGATGTTAAAAAGGAGAAAGCAAAGGAAAGGCACAAGGACCAGAAAGTCTTGGTGGCAGCATTGCAGGAACTCACTAGACCGCAGGGAAACTGGCTTTCCCCACCAAACAACTTTCCCAACCACCCTCCTTTTGGGCCACCACAAGGCACTTGGGGTCCTTATCCACAATATCAGCCCCCTAAGGGCCGCGGGTGGACTCCAGGCCCACATCCCCCGCCACATGGCAACACCTGGGGCCAGAACACCCGAAGTGGCCCACAGTCAGGCAAAGCATGGCACCAGAAAATATCCAGCAAAGGAAAGGAGTCAGGAGCTGGGGACTCTCGTCCACCGTGCTACAACTGTGGGGAAGCTGGCCACTGGGCACGGAATTGCCCCCACCCAGGACCTCCACCTCCACCTCCACGAGGGCAGGTAACCCAGGAGGGCAGATATCAAAGACACCAGGGGCAGCAACCCACCCGGGAAAGAGGTGCCCTAGAAATGCTGTTGGAGGATGGGGATAGCGACAGGGACGATTGACGGGGTCCGGGGTCTGCTTTTAACCTACCACCCGGCGATCCCATACTGGAATTAAGGGTGGGAAACACTCGTGTCCCATTTTTGCTAGACTCAGGGGCCACCTTTTCTGTGTTACAACAGCCCCCTCCGTGTGCTAAACACCTCCCTGGGAAGACCAAAGCTGTGGTAGGGGCATCAGGGCAACTAGAAAAGGCCCCCATTTTACCCTCAGTCAAAATCAGTGTGGCAGGACAGGAATTAACTCATTCCTTCCTGCATCTGGCCAACTGTCCCGCGAATCTTCTGGGCAGGGATCTGCTCCAGAAATTAGGTGCAAAACTTGAGTTTTCTGAACAGGGGTGCAAGGTAACTTTCGCTACCCCGCAAGCCAAATTGTTTGTTCTAGGGGCTGTCTTGCGTTAACTGCGGACCCCCTAATTGATGAAATTTCCCGGTCTGTCTTGCCAACGGTATGGGCAGACGGGAGCGGACCTGGCCGCTCCAAAAGCGCAGAGCCTGTTTCGGTTAAATTAAAACCAGGGAGGGGACCAGTGTTCATAAAACAGTATCCTCTGAAGGTAGAGACCAAGAGAGGACTGATCCCCGTGCTAAAAATACTGCTGCAGAGGGGTCTAATCTACCCCTGCCAGTCCCCATTCAATACTCCAATCATGGGAGTTCCAAAGGGGGATTCTGGCAAATACCGGCTGATCCACGATCTCCGCGCAGTAAACGATGCGGTCCAAGACATTTCTCCCATTGTCCCAAACCCCTACAATCTAATCACTTTGATTCCGGCCCACCACGATCGCTTCACGGTCATTGACTTAAAAGATGCCTTTTATTCTATACCGCTTGCGCCCGAATGTCAGGAGTTCTTTGCCTTCACATGGGACCCCCCTCCTGGGGAAAACGAGGTGCCCGCTAACCGTTTCGCCTGGGGGGTCCTGCCTCAGGGGTTCAAATTATCGCCCACGTTATTTGGGGAAGCCCTAAGTAAATTCCTTCGAAATTGGCAGTGTCCGGTCCCTGCAAAGGTTATAAATTACGTAGATGACCTATTGATTTCAAGTGTGGGAGTTGAAAACTGTAAACTGGCCACCATCCAGTTGTTGAATTCCTTGGGTGAGGAAGGATATAGGGTAACTAAGGAGAAATCCCAAATTGCCAGAGAGGAAGTCTTGTACCTGGGATTCCTAATCTCCCAGGGACAACGCAAAATCAGTAACGAACGAAAAGAGGCGATTTGCCAGGTACCCCTGCCCGAAACTAAAAGGCAGTGGAGAGGTTTTCTAGGGATGTGCGGCTACTGCAGAGTTTGGATCGCTAACTTTGCCCAAATTGCAAAACCACTCTTTGAAGGCTTAAAGGGAGCAGGGGAACGGGTAGAGGCGACACCAGAAATGCGGCGGGCTTTTCAAACCCTTAAGAAAAGCTTACTCGAAACTCCCGCACTGGGACTGCCCAACCCGGAGAGGCCATTCGAGTTGTTCATCCACGAGAGCAAGGGGTTGGCGCTAGGTGTCTTAACGCAGTGGTTTGGCACATGGCGGAGACCAGTTGCCTACCTTTCAAAACAACTAGACCCAGTAGCGCGTGGCTGGCCTGCATGCCTGCGACATGTGGCAGCCACGGTGACCTTGTGTGAGGACGCAGAGAAGCTCACTTTGGGGGGAGAATTGTCCGTTTTCGTACCACATGCAGTGGCTACGGTGCTTGAGCAAAAAGGAAACCACTGGCTATCCAATGCTCGTATCACCCAGTACCAGGCAGCCCTGCTAGATAACCCAAAACGCAGACTGACGGTGTGTTCCGCCTTGAACCCCGCCACCCTGCTTCCCGAAATTGGCACATCTAATATGGTCCACAATTGCGTGGAGACCATTGATTTGGAATACTCCAGCCGATCAGACCTAGGGGACATCCCATTGCCTAACCCAGATTTGGAACTTTACGTAGACGGTAGCAGTTTTGTAGCCCAGGGAATTCGGAAGGCTGGGTACGCGGTGGTCACCCTTCAAGGGACAGTTGAAGCTCGCCCGCTCCCCGCAGGGACCTCTGCCCAGACTGCAGAACTAATTGCACTAACCAGGGCTTTACAAATTGGCGCAAATAAAGTTGTAAACATTTTTACGGACTCCAGATATGCTTTCTGTGTATTACATGTTTTCGGGACAATGTGGAGAAATAGGGACTTTAAGAGCGCAGACGGAGAGCCCATCAGGAATGGAGAATTTGTACTCAAATTGTTGCAGGCTGTTCACGAACCTTCCAAAGTAGCTGTGACCCACATTCGGGGACACGGGAAAGCAACTGAACTTTACCAAAGGGAGGGGAACCGCCGCGCAGATGAAGCGGCTAAGAAAGCGGCTTCCCTGGAAATAGACAGAGATCTGATTACCTTTGTTTCAGCCCCTGCCCCCGCAGTTAAACTCCCCTCGAATCCCATTTACACAGACAAGGAAAAATGTTATGGCCACTCAAAAGGGGGATCCCTTAACAAACACGGGTGGATGATATTTGAGGACGGGAAAATCCTCATTCCCAAAGCCTTAAGCACGGACATAATTAGGGAAATTCACAGGCGCACACACGCCAGCCCTGGCGTGTTGGTAGATTGCATTCGGCCATGGGCGGTCGTTAAAGACCTGGCTCGAACCGCCACCGAAGTGTGCAGGATGTGTGTTACTTGTGTGAAAAACAATCCCAACACAGGAATCAGGAAAGGGCCATGGGGAAGTCAGCCTCCAGGCTCCTTCCCTGGAGCACGATGGCAGGTAGACTTCTCTGAACTCTACCCAAACAGGGGATTCAAACATTGCCTAGTGTTCACGGACTCCCTCACAGGGTGGGTGGAAGCATTCCCTTGCCGCACCAACCAAGCAAAGGAAGTTGTTAGGAAGCTCATCTTTGAAATCATCCCTAGGTTCGGGATTCCCTGGCAGGGAATCAATTCCGACAATGGAAGACATTTCGTTGCTGAAATCACACAACAGGTCTCGAAGGCTCTGGACATTCCCTGGTCGCTTCACGCGGCCTGGAGACCCCAAAGCTCAGGGCAAGTGGAACGAGCAAACCAAACAATAAAAAGTCACCTCCGTAAAATGATTCAGGAGACAGGAATGGGTTGGGTAGACTTGCTTCCCCAAGCATTGCTGCGGATTCGAATTCTGCCCAGAGGCAGACTGGCAATCTCCCCTTTTGAGGCAATGTATGGTCGTCCCTATCCGGTGGGGGATTTACCCAGGGGGAGAGAACATGTAGGATCAGTGCCTGGAACGCAGTTAAGAAATTATTTGGAAAGCATGTCTAACCTTCTTCAAGAAAACTTGCAGTCTCTCCTTAACAAGCAGGTACACACTATCCGCGCCCCGTTGCACAACTTCCAACCCGGGGATTGGGTCTACGTTAAAGCATACAACCCGGAATTTGCAGAAACGCGATGGAAAGGGCCCTTCCAAGTCCTCATGACAACCCCTTCGTGTTTAAAGGTGGAAGGAATTGCGGCTTGGATACATTTTACCAGAGCTCGCAGCGCTCCAACCCCTTCCCCAGAGGAACAGTTCCCTGTCCGCAAAACTGTACCGGAAAGTCAGTGTGAAAAATCCAAGAAGAAAGAGGAAGAGAACGAGTCCTGGTCTGTGGAAGGCTTGGACGGATTAAAGTTTTTGTTCAAAAGGCGGCCGGATTCCGCCCCACGCAAGGATCCAGCTCAAACAGCAGAGAAGTAGCCTTGTATCTTTATTATTAATCTCTATCTATCTTTCCTAAGTACTGCTAGCGTACTATATTCTTTTACCTGATCTAGTTTAAAGTTTAGATTTTGTTGTGTAAAATGTATAGGATGTATAGAATGTTAGAATGTCTTTCCGTAATTATAGCAATTTGCAGAATCCCCTCATTTGGATCAGACCAATTCTCCCCAGTTAGGCAGATCAGCCCCCACGAAAACATTTGGGAGTATCTGGGAAGACATGTGGCCAATGTCACAAACATCTGTTTAAAGCCCGGTAACTCAGTGGGCCAGATGGCGGCCACCTGCCTGGTGGCTGTCACCACGGACATTACACCCCTGCAGAAGGTGACTTTCCCAGATTGGAAAGGAAGCCCACTTACTTACAAGAATGCCCCAGCCTTGGGACATTTGGTCTCAGGCGCAGACCCATCACTAATTGAATTCAGAGTGGGGACAGTAACGAAGTCCCCTTGGTGCGTATATTGGAAAGGGTGCAAGACTAGATGCTTCAATATCACCCCAGACTCCCAGGCATTACAGTGCAACTATACAGAATATGCACCATATGTGCACAACTTTGTTAAACTCCCTGAAGGATGGTTCATAGTGTGTGGGACCCAAGTGTACTCATATATTCCAGCCCTGGCAACAGGGGCCCCCTGCTCTCTAGCCAGACTCAGTGTCATCCTCCCTTCAAGGGAAATGCTAACGGGGGAGGAAAGGACAAAACGGAGCATAGAGACACATGGGCTTACCCCTGACTGCGACTCTGCACTCCACCTCTTCTCCCCTGCTGAATACACAGCCCTAGCCGCCTCTCTAGTAGGAATACCAGGACTCATGATCTACGCTGAAAGACAAATTGGCAAACTAGCGTGTTCAGTCGTTAAAGGCCTGAACTACACCAGTAGGGCCCTGCATTTGATCAATCAAGAGATGGCTGAGGTCCGCGATGCCACTTTGCAAAACAGAATGGCCATTGACTATTTGTTGTTGGTTCACAACAGAAAATGTGACGAGTTTAAAGGGATGTGCTGCTTGAATTTAACGGATAACCATGAACAGGTGGAGCAGGCCATCCATGGTTTGCACAATCTTACCACCGAGATTACTCAAGACACTGGGTTCTCACTGTGGGATTGGCTAACCAGCTGGCTTCCAGATTTTGGATACCTCAAGCATTTATTCATAACGGGGCTTGGGATTGCTGTACTAGTATTTTCAATTTGTATGTGCGTGCCCTTTCTGCAGTCCCTGAAAAATCTATGTCAGGTCCCATTTAACCGGGGTCCTAGTGGGTACATCATCACCGAAACCCACTCAGTCTGAAGATGGGACCGTCCAGAGGCCGCCCCATCTAAGAGGAAATGGGAAGGAATGTCACCTGACAAATTCGAATACAACGTCATAATTAATTAAAATGTTTATTAAAGTTAATAACAATTACACACACACTGACTACATGGAAGGAGGAGGAGGAGAGAAATCAATCAGGGCCATACCTATTGCAAAATAACCATCATTGGCAAAGAAAAGGGGGAAACAATCAAAGGGCAGCCTGGCGCAAACCCAAAAACTGCCAAGCGCAGGGCTGTGAGACAAGCAAACGTCTCATTCCACACGTACGCAGCCAACGGATTAAAAGGGAAACAAAGGCAGCCAAATTGATTCCTCTCCTCCCGGGGTTTTCCTGCAATAAAATAATCAAACAGTATCGATTCTAACATCTATCTTTTTGTTTCTGCCTAAGCACCCGATAGACGCTAAGCCGTTCGCGTCCGGAGCGGCAGTTCCCATTGAAACACAGTCTTCCCCCGCCGCTGCACTCCATTGGCCGTGCCTGCCGTCAGTCCCGCAAAGCTGGCCTCCTATTGGCTAAAGCGCGCCGGCTGCGTCCGCCTCCTGTACCTTGAATGAACTGGCAAAGAACAAAGAAATGCCTTTGTAACCACAAAAATGTCAATTGCTCCTATCTTGCAACATTGTAACAAGCCGCTGTAACAATTTCCTGGCTGAAGAACATATGCTATTCCTGTATAGCTGAAATCTCCTCCCCTAGTGTCACCTTTTGTGTTATGTTTACATGTAATTAAACTATGCTAATTACCCTTTCCTTCCCCTGAGTTTCGGTCACCCCCCCTTACCTTTAGAGTTAGTTTAGATAGAATGGATATAAGGCCCCAGAAAGGGGGTGGGGGGTACCTTGGATTCACAAACTTTGTGGGTTGAGGTCACGAGGGGGTCTTTTCCTCAGAACGGTTGCGGGAAGGATAGCTATTTAGAGTCATAGATCTGGCCAGGCTATTTGTCTAAATAGGCTTCCCTTTGCCTTTGCTCCCAATAAACCATATTTTGTTTTGATTGAAAACCTGCCTCATTGTAAGTTCTTGGGTCTTTCTAGTACCTCTGCCAGAGAGTGAATCCGATCACTCAGAAATTGGGTAACAGAACAATTTTTCATTAGAGGTCCTCCTTACCCCATATCTCCAGATTTTTGTTACAACTTCAACAAAGCTTTTAGGGACACTCTTGCCTTTTTGAGTGATCCACTATTCTTGTCTTAGTATTTTTCATGGGCTATTTTTGTTGACACCTTCTATATAGTCTTTTTAAATGTGTTTTATCTTATTATACTTTATGTTGATTTATTCGTTGTTATTTATTTTGAATATGTAAACCACCTAATTTTTTTTATTAGACAGTATATAAAATAAACTTAAAAATAAATAAACAGAAACTTGAATAGTTTATGGGTTTGCCACCTGCATTATTTTCCACCCTGAGATGTAGGTGCAACCCTCTACCAAGACAAAAGAAGAGAAGAAAGAAAAGAAAAAGGAACTTATGCTTTCAAGAAAACAAAGTAAAACAGGGCCAGAAAGGTATTTATTTTCCTAATTCTAAGAAACTAAGATCAGGAGTTAAAAGAAACATTGCCCCCAAAATACTCCTAATCCAATTCTATAGTTAAGCCACTAGAACCCTACTCAAGGTTCAGCTGCTGGAGATATTTATCCATCTGGCAACTCAGTTGTAAAAGTTGGTTGATTTGTCGTCTTTGGAGGAAGAGTCTTCCCTCAAGGAGACCTCCTACTCTCGAGGAAGCCTTTTCTCCCAAAGAGTCTTTGCTCACAGCCACTAGCTTTACCTAAAGGCTTCCAGTCTTTATTGTGTGGTATTCTTGGAAGGTCATGCAGCCATCACTGCTAAATTAGGCACAGTCTTTGAAAATCAGGTATTCAAAGAGGTGAGTTCCTTCCAGCAGGTCCAAGATACAGCTCCAATTAGAGTCGTCTTATTATAGCCTTGTTAATAAAGGAACAACAACACATAAACATTCCACAGGTGTCAAATTATCTCCTCTGTAAGGCACTGAGTCAACAACTGGTACTCCTCCTTAAGTAATAATCTTATTAGTATGCTTCAGGTGGAACTCTGACTCTTTTAATTTACTTTTCTGGAAGTAGAGGTACAACTAATGAAGAAAAAATAGAGCTTGTAGCATCTGTTCACATTTATGGGGCCTTACACACTATTATGTAATTGCCCTTAGCAGCACCTCCTAGTTTTCATCACAGACCATCTTTATGGTGCTGCATTCTGTATTTTGACATTAAAAAAAGGTATAACGTGTGCTATTTGGTTGTCTACAGAGCTGGGATGCCACATGACTGATGCCTTGGAACATATGGAAAGAACCTTTCCCTCACCACTCATTAACCACAATCTGTACCCTTGCATTCAGGATTAGTGCTTCGAAGGGACATGATTTTTGTGTAAACATGAGTCAGATGTCTCCCATTTATCCAATTAAACACTTATGTGCATTTGCAAATTGTTTCTTATTAAGATGATAACTTATTATTATCCTTTTGCAGCACCTGTATCCACACAAGTATTGAGCTTGAAGCAAAATGTCCAAAGAGACTCCTTGACTGATTTTTCAGGATTACACAGAGAAGCTGACCGAGCCAAACCTGATTACAAACCAAATGAGCTAAAGCTCAGGATATCAGGTTTAATTTTTTAATGTTTAATAATTCTAAAGCCTGAGTTTGCTTGGAACCTTAATACAGTATATCTTAATCCAAAACTACAAGTAGTTTATCTCTTAAAACATATTGGTCTGTGGCCATGTCTGCACTGGCCCAAAACACTGAGCCGAAACTGGTGGAATTTAAGCCTGATTTCACCTCATATGATGTTTCAGTTGTTCTGCGCATCCATATCCGTCTCCAATGATCAGCTGGAGCTCATCTCAAGTGCCACAGGAGAGCATTTAAAAATATTTATTTCAAGGGGCAGAATACTATATCACTTCAAATAAAATGTTTTAAAAATTATCCACAACTATAGCTGAGAGAGGTTCCAGCTGATCAGTAGAGAGGAACCACAGCTCATTGGTACTGATGATCTGCTGGAGCTGTCTCTGCCAATCAGCTGGAACCTGACTTAGCTTCCACTGCAAGTTTAGCTGGGAAACAACAACAGCAATGTGGTAGATATCTGCAAGTACTATTCAGAAAGCCCACAAAGAGGAAACTTGTATTGGTGTAAAATAAATGACCTCCAGCCAATGGGTAAACATAACTACTTGCCAACCAAAATACAGCAATTTTGTACTGTATTTGTAAATGCTGATCTTTATATTGATTGAGAACACAGATGTAGGGAATTCTACCAATGTAGATTTATCCTGAAAATAAAAACATCTTAGACTGCATTCCTGTATGCAAGGCTTATTTTCATTTTTAACCTATGTGATTTTAGACATCACAAGAGCAACAAGTAGGTATACCTGAAGGAAGGAAGGGATGAGCAAAACCAATTGAATAATCTGACTTTTGGCCACTGCAGTGTGTCTCCTTCAACAAACTTAACTCTAAATTACCTACCACTTCTAATCCTTCAGTCTTCCAACATGTACAAGATCAAAAGACCTTGCTTCTACAAACAGACTATCTTCTTTCCCATCAAAGTACCTCTCATTTTTTCCATTCTAACTATCTGACCTGCCTGATGAATTTGCCAAGTTCTTATAATACTGAAGATAATTGACCAGCCAGTTGTCAAACCTAAGTTTGGATAAATTTTGATAAATTTCATAAAAGAATCCAAATGGTCAAGGGCTCTTTTGAAGTGAACCTCTGAACTTGTTGAGGCTTTTCACATGATGAGCATGGAGATTTGGTGCTTGCACACACAGTTCAGCCTCTGCGCCACTGTCCCTGTTCAAAAAGGATGCAGATATTTGGCTTAAATATTCCAAAAGTCATGGCTCACGTTATAATGCAAGCTCAAGACTGGATATGTTTTGTAACAGGCTTTCACTTATATTGTACATGTTATGGGGGGTGTTTTCTTGAAGGGGAGATAATGCACAGCATGAGCTTAATTTCTTAACAGGAGAGATGTAGCTCAGATCAAATGGAGACATCCTGTAATGAGAAGAAAGCTTATAATGTGATGTTTTCCTCTGTTGTGGTTACAGGAAATAATTTTTGAAAAGTGAAAACAAGGTGGGGTTATGCTTCATTGAGAACCATAGTCATAGAGGGCTATTCCCTGCAACTTCGAAGACAGTTGGTCTACGCAAGAGGAACTCAATTTAGCACAGTGAAACCTATGGGTAGCTTTAGAGCAGTGTTTCCCAACCTTTGGTTTTTTGGACTTCAATTCCTTGAAGCACTGGTCAGCCAAGGTACAGTCTTAGGCTTCTGGGAATTGAAGCCCCCTTGTGGGGCATGGGCCCCATGTTGGGAACCACTGCTGTAGAGCGTTGCACATCCCCTGGTGGCAGTTCTGGCTGTACTGTTAAAGATAGTCGTTCCTGTAGTATTGCACCGTATATGAACCTTGGGAACTACAGGCATACTTCTCTGTTGTAAATGGTGAGGAACATCATGATCAGTGTTTCCCATTTTTGTCCCAAATGTTCCTTCATCCACAGTTTTACATCTATATTTGTGTCAGAGGCACCACCAGCAAATAATAACATACAAAGCTAAAATTAACATACTCTATCTAAAACAAAAAGGAATTAACAGGGCTAGATGACATCCACCCAATATCGGGTCACATCAACAGCATCTCCTCTTGCCAACATAAGGTCCTCCTCAGTGCACATTGAGGGGCATTGTGTGCATCATATCATATGGGCAATAGTTTGTTCTTCTCCACATTCACATAGGCTACCATCTACAGGGAAGCCCCACTTTCTCGGATTAGCCCTTGATCTTCCTACACAATCTATTTAAAGCTTCCCACACAGGCCATGTTGTTCTTGGCCAGGCGGTACAGAATCCTGTGGTTCTGCCCAGTTGTCCTTGCTTGCCTTCCAAAGTTCTAGGGTGGTCTGTGGATCTGGTTGTTTGGTGGGGCAGAAGTTATGCTCATGATCACCCACGTTCTGGTCACCTCCATACTTGACCATTGTAATGCGCTTCACATGGGGCTGCCCTTGATGACCATTCAGAGACTGCAACTAGTCCAGAATGTGGCTGCTCAGGTGGTGCTGGGGTGCGGGCGTTATGCCTGAGCCTCGCCACTGCTTCGGGAGCTGCACTGGCTGCCAATATGCCTCCAGGTGCAATTCAAGGTGCTGATTATAAACTTTAAAGCCCTACATGGTAGTTGACCAGGGTACTTATGAGACCGCATTGCCCTAAGAACATCTGTCCATCCCACCAGAGTGGACAGGAGAGGCTCTCTTGTGTTTCCATCTACCAGAGAGGCTCATCTCTCAGGCACAAGGAAGAGGACCTTCTCTGTGTCTGCTCTGGCCCTATGGAACTTCCTGCCAATTGAATTACACCTCCAGACAGAGCTGCTGCCCTTCAGGAAAGGACTAAAGATATGGCTGGCAGGGCAGGTGTGGGGCACCAGTGGCATAATAGTGGCCCCAGCCTCCTGGTTAATTAAGTAAATATTCTCTCTCCTTTTTAATCTTTTAATATTTGATCTTTTAATTTGTAACCTTTTAAATTTTTGATTCTTGTTAGTTTTAGTTTTAATGGGATTTTTAAGAGCATTCTATGATGTTGAAGTTTTTATATGTCATTATTTTTGTACTTCTGTATGTTGTTTGATTGCCGTGTGAGCCGTCCTGAGTCGAGTTTCCTGAGTGGACGGCATGCAAGTATGAAAATTAAATTAAATTTAAATTAAATGAGGAAACTGTGCCTTGATTTCAGTCTCTGCTTTGGTGGTTGGTGATCAAATAGCAGGTATGTTTCTGAGGATCTTGCTTTTACCCACTCTTTCTGAGCAGCACATTCTCAGCAAAATTTTGGTGGAGAGGTGCCAGGTAAGTAAAGTACTTTTTGTATCAGGGTTTGTTTTAGCCATCCTGTGACCAATCTCGCTGTTTCATTTAGGGCCATATCCACCTGCTTTGCATGCTTTGATCTGTACCACACTGAACTAGCATACTCTCCAACAGAGTAACATAAAGCTAGTGCGGAAGTTTTTAATGTGTGTGGTTGGGCACCCCAACCTGTGCTTGTTATTTTCCTCAAAATATTGTTCCTGGTAAAAACCTTCTGTTTGGTACTGTATTAGGCAGTGGGTCTTGAAGATGATCATTCGATATAGGCTAACTCCCAGGTATCTTTTTTTTTTTTGGGGGGGGGGGAGTGTTGCAGTGTTCGAGCCTGATGCCATTCCAGTTCATCTGCAACTTTCTTGATACCGCTTGGTTTTTCAGAATAAAAGCACAGAGTTGAGTTTTTAGACAGTTTGGCTTCAGTTGGTTATCCTTATAATACATAGCCATTAAGTTCCAAGCCTCAGTCAGTTTTTTTCTCAATAGCCTCAAAGGTTGTGCTCTGTGCAGCAATTGCAAGGTTGTCAGCATAGAGAAAGTTCCTAGTGGCTTCTGGCAGTGGTTGATCATTAGTATATATGTTAAACAGTGTAGGGGCTAGCACACTGCCCTGCAGGGGGGCATTTCTTTGATTTTTCCAATGGCGAAATAGTAATCTTTTCAATCCAGAAGCACCATTTTTTCTTTTATTACAAAGAGATAGTAATGTCAAAAGCTGGTGTAGTTTTTGGTGCCTTTTTTAAATTTTTGGCCTATAATGCAATCACCTCATTTGGGATTTGTTTTGTGTCAACAGGTACCCCACCTTTAAATGTTTGTAACTTTGTGTGGAGGGTAACCGTTACCTAATTTAGCCAATTAGCAGTGGTACCTGCACTGGAGGAGCTTATGTTGCCAGAGACTGGACATAATTTACCAAAATAAGTATAGCTGCACAATTTACCTGCTTTGGCTTTCTTTGCTTAATTTGTCTTTTAAAATTAATTCCAGCATTGCTAATGTAAAGGCTGTCTCTTTTCCAATGAAGTGCCAACTAAGAAGGTCATAAGCCCAGAGATGATGGATACAGCCCTGAGTTTACTAAGAGATTAAACAATTTTTGTAACTTTTCAACTCTTAGTGAGTCTATGAGTTACTAAGGGTGACAGGTAATATTGCTATATCATCTGACAAAACCCATTTCATTGTCTGCAACATCCCTCTGCCATTACCTCCTCCAAACCATGCAGACAAGAAGGAAATAAATCTCTGTCTTCCCTTCTTCTGCACTTACTTTTAACATCTTGATGAAGACATACTGTCTTTGACAGCTTCTGGTGCTTTTTTGCTTGATCTATAGCAGGGGTGTCCAAACTATGGCCCGTGGGCCAGATCTGGCCCCCAACACCAATTAATCCAGCCCATGACACCCTTATCACTCCTGGAAGTGGGAGTAAAACATTCCTGGGTGCATCAGAAGCGTAGCGTGCCTTAGCGGGGCCCCATATAAAAATTTGTTTGGGGGCCCTTAGGAAGGGTAAAGATTTGTTTTGCTTACGCACATTGGGGGCCCCCGTATAATTGATACGGCAGATACGGCGGTAGCTACGCCCCTGGGGTGCATTTTAATTCCACTTCCAGGAGTGAAGAGGGTGTAATGGGCCGGATGAATTGGTGTCAGGGGCCATAGTTTGGGCACCCCGATCTATTGAAACCTACCTTAAGCATAGATTTTGGAACTTGTTGGCTGAAATCCTGTTATGCATTTATGCAAGCCAGGGTCACTCAGTAGATAACTCCACCCCACCTTTGTTTTTGTTTGCTATGGAACTCTCCAGCTTTATGGTTTGTAAAAATGACCCACATGACAGTAGCTTCATTGAAATATAAAGCAAATAGAAATCAGAATGGATGTTGCTTTTTGAACTATGACAGCACAGGGCAGTCATCTGCACAAATTATATATTGAGGTTGAATGCATGGGTTAGGAGTTCTAGTTCTCTATGCAGAAGAATCTTCCTGTCATTTTAAGAGTCTGGAGGGTACAAATTCCCATGCAAAGAATAGTTTCTCCTGCCATTTTAGTTCTCACATAGTGCTTTCTCCTATCTTGCACTCTTGACTCTTAGGGGAAAACATGATCCCATTTTATTGCCCTAGTGTGTCAGGGCTAACATCACATTTATATATTGAGGAAGGGGGGGGGCAACAAAACAATGTCTCATAGCATCTTTAAAAAATTAGCATTTATTTTAGCATTAATTTTCATGGATTAATTTTTTTCAGATGCATGGAGTATTATGTTCAGTCCAGGTTTATTAACACAGCATATATAACTGTGTGATTGGGCTCAGAGTGAAAGAGAATGTAAAAAATGACAACTATATTATGAAAATTGCTAGTGAGCTTTCAAAATGTTGTCTACAGATACATCTTGGCAACAGATAAAATAATTAGCTAATGCTAAATGGCAGTGGTCTAACACATAGTCATTAGCTTTTTGTCTTGAAATGTGGAGGCAGTGAGTCCTGCTCTAAAGAAGAGAAATCAGCTGAAGCCATAATTATTATATTTAAATTTTATATTTATATTTATGATTGATTGATTGATTGATAGTGGAATGTATACACGATATATGTCAAAAGGGGAACTGGGCAAAGTGACCTATGTTAGGGGGGGAAATTCTAATTACCTTGTACACCACCCAGAAAGAGCTCTTAGTGCTAGGGGATGGTATATAAGTGTAATTGCTATTGCTAATTGCTATGATGGGAGAGAAGCTTAGAAATCCTCTTGTGGCACCAAGGTCTATCATACTGGGCTGAGTACTACAAGAAGTGCTACAAATGGCTTAGTTTATATATACAAAACAAACAAACAAAAGTAAATAAATTGGTATCACATAATATGTTTAAGACTAACATCTTTCCCATAGGGCCTTTGAGACATTAGGGGCACTGTAGGAAATTAGTATGGCAGCTACATCCAACTCTCCAACACTGTTCAAAGAATAAGAACCTATTAAAAATAAGTAGCCCGGGGCATGTGTTTGCAATGTGTTGATTTAGCTGCCCAATGATGCCAGTGCTCCTTTTAGCTATGGAAGGGGTAGGACTCACACTTTCTCTCATAGTTTTGAAGCATCAGATTTTGGATTCCTTCACTAAACCAGGACTTTAGTTCCACTGTACTTTGATTTCAGTTGGCTGTATTGCTGAGCATACATGCATGATGTAGACCTCCTCCCAACTGAATTGCGCCTACAGACAGAGCTCCTACCCTTCCGGAAGGGCTTAAAGACCTGGCTGGCAGGACAAGTGTGGGGACCAAGGAATGTGGGATCCCACACAGGGTGGTTAATTTAAGAGACAGCCTCCCTTTCTGTTCGGTTTTATCCCATGGGGCTGTTTTGTTTCCTGTTTTACTTCTTGTTTTTATGAACTTTTAAAGTTTTTAAAGTTTTTAATTTATTAGTGTGTTATTGGTTTGGTTTGTGATCACATTTTATCTTGTAAGCTGCCCAGAGTCGGGTACACCCGATTGGGGCGGGATAGCAAATGTGAGCAAATAAAAATAAAAAAAATAAAAAATGTAGTCATTTAATGTAATTCTGAGGAAGGAATCTGGTTTATTTCTACATGAGCTAGACCTGCCCTGTAGTTACAGCCCTGTTATTAGGGAATTGGGAAAAACCTGAGCGATTCAGAGCTCAGAAGTAACTCGTTACAAATAACTTGTAATTCCCTTTTGCACTAACAAGGGTTGCCACAGATCAAAATTGACCTGACAGCATCATTTGTATAAAGGCATAAATAAATTAAATTGTAATTGTAACCTAAATAAGATCATTCTTCTCCCTTTTGTGACTGTAATTATATGAAGAGACTATCCAAATGGGACTTTAGCTCTTAGCATGCTGGGATGGTCTGCCTGTACAGCCAGGGGTCTAATCCCCATAGTACAATAGAAGCCAGCTAAGAGCACCCAAAGTGTGTTGGGCTTATGGGGTTACATGAGCAAACTGCAGAGACTCAGAGGACCACCAGTAAAAAGGGCTGCTAATTCAATTCGGAGTACAGTACTTTATACCTTGAAAAACTGGGATGTCGAGATGATGGGATATACTTGTCAATTATGCTGTTGTTGACACAGTTGGAACAGATTGAAGTTGCTAATCATCATTGTCCTTGAGTGGAATTGATGTGTGTGCTTTTCATGCAGAGCTGTACATGCCAATGTCCCCACCACCACCACCAAGCTGCTTCCCATAGTAGGCCCGTGATAGTGAACCTTGGCACTTCAGATGTTCTTGGACTTCAATTCCGAGGAGCCCAAGCACCCTGTGAATCCACACGAATGTGTTTACTGCGATTCATCCATCCCGCGCTGCCCTTGTCACTCCCGGAAGCAAAACGCGCCTGTCTGGGTGTGTTTTACTTCTTCTTCAGGGAGCGATGAAGGTAGCGTGGGCTGGATGAATTGCAGTAAACCCATTTGTGTGGATTCACAAGGTGCTTGGGTTTCTGGGAATTGAAGTCCAAGAACATCTGGAGTGCCAGGGTTCGCCATCACGGCCATAGTTGGAAGAGATTACTTAGCTTAGAAAGAGGGCTACTGCAATTCCGTCCCCCAGACTGCTGTTTCAAACCCTTGCAAAAAGGATTGATTTCTTCAGAGAAAGGAGATGAATGGGCTGCCCTGTACTCTGGAAGTGGTACACCTATGGGGCCAAAGATTCACAAGTACTAGCTTGTGATCAGTTGTTGAAAAGCCCCAAAGGTTATAGGGAATAATTCAAAATATTAACATAACAAAAAAAATAATAGCATACTTTCATTCTAATATCTCCTAAGCTCATTTTGCTTCTTTCTTGTTTGGGGGAGAGGGAGAAATGCTACTCCACTTGATCCTCCTCTAACTCTCAAGCAGATTGTGACTAATTTATCAGAACGTGATTCTCCTGCAGGGAATAAGTAGCAGCTTAGGGATATCCCAATATTGTGTTGCGGTTTCATTCCTACAGAAATTAATGGCTGGGGGAGCAAGATATAAAATAGGATCTTTCAATCTCTAAATAATTTCCTAGAGTTACTGATTCATGTTGTCCAGATTAAATCAGCAAGTTGTGACATCAGCTCTGAATTCCTACCCCTCTTGTTTTAGAGCTGAAACCATACAGTTTTTAGTTTGGCATATATCTTCGTCACTCATTCCACACAAGAATTGTGTTCTTGATAACAGCTGCAGCGTTTATCAGAACTGGCCTTCTATTTGAACTCAAGGGAAACCTCACAAAATATAGGGGGTGGGGAGGTCTGGGACAGTGTGTATATGTAAAAGTGTAATGTTCTTAAGCTTCTGTATTGCCCTCTAGATTTATTTGTGTAAATCTCCTTGTGTCTGCAACTGTCATTCTTGTTTTGCATACTCATTTCCATGGACTTTAACATAAGCATATCTACATCTGAGGGAAAGCAATCCTTTAAACCTCCTTAGGTTATAGTCTTTAATTTCAAACCATGGCACCTAAGAGATATAAGCCAAGGATGAAAGCATTCATCAGTGCAATTAATAAATAAATTTGTTATCTACAGATTAAAAAATGTGCACTTTTCTTTCATTGGAGCTTCAGCCTGTGAAAGGGCATTCATTGTGCTGTCCACAGTTGTAAATAATGTTTTTTGGTTGCTGCTGAGTGTTTTTAAGTTGATCTTCTAAACAAATTATTTTCTGCAATATTTGCTTGAGAAGTATAGCTATCTTAATTAAATATCCTCAAAACACCACTTGGAGATTATGCAATGCTTATTTTAATTGGTTAATTGATTGATTCATCAGTGGGAAGGGAAAAAAGCCCAAGGCAATTAATTGACAGGGTCTGTTTTTGCTTCAGATACAGTATGAGCCTCTGTAGTTGTGTGGGGCCTCAGAATTGCTCTCTGTCTTAATTTCCAGCAATATTGCCCCCAATTCTCTGTTCCATTTGCACTGTCACTAGCTGGATAATAGCTAAGAGTCTACTGCAGAGAATGGGTCATTCCAGTAGTCCCAAAAAACCTTTGTTAGCTGTACTTCCTTCTCAAATCTCACTCCATTTCTTCTTCAGGGGTGGCCCAAGATATTTCCCTGCTGGATTTAGAGCACCAAATAGTATCCCACCAAAATCAAGGTCCTATTATCCAGAGCCACACAAATTATTGGGGGGGGGGGCACAAGGCAGAAAATTCTGCAAGCATTTCTCCCTGTCTCTGAGAGGAAAAATACAATAATAACAAATAAAAATCAAGTGGTCACAGAATTGCACCTCTGGTATTGTTTGATCAGTTAAAGCAATATTCTATAAGCCTTTTCTGAAGTAAAAGGGAAGGGGCAGGCCAAACAAAAGTATTAGAACTTCTGGACAAGTTCTTCTTATCAGGACCATAAAGTGATTATAGACAGTATGGACTCTGTGAAAGTTTGGAGAAGGCTGCATAAGTATTTTTAAAGATATAATTTCTGAGTTAAAAAACAGCTTCTCCCGTTAACATTTGGATACTGTTTTTCGTAAACTCGTTTAGAAGTCCCCCCCTCCATGTACCACTCATTTTTAGGTATATATTGCACTGTTGCCAGTGGTGGGCTGGCCTATCGGGCTACCAGGACTCAGCCCGGTGCGTTCCCTAGGCCCCGAGTACCATGATGCCCCCCTTGAGTGACAATCCAAAGAGCAGATCTGCAATGCCCAGAACGATTGAGCAAATGAGCAGAGCTCCACGTTCCTCTGCCTGCCTTCTCCTCTTTGTTACAAATATAAGGTTACCACAACAGCCCCTTTATAGTGCATCCACTGTGGCTTGGAGGTTGTAATTTTGTCTTGTAAGCAAAAGGTTGTCAGTTTGAATCCCCAGAGGAGAGTTGAAATCAGAAGATGAGTAGGAATGCATATATTTTGTTAGGATTAGATGCCCTCATCTCCCCCTGTCCAGCCCCCTTTTAGCAGTGCCAGCATGCCCCTGACTGTAGCCTAGACCTTACAGTAATTCATCCTACTGTAAATGTGAGTAGTATATTGTGAGGTGTTAAACTTCTGATTTAGAAAACCAAGAAAAAGTCAGCTTGAATGGTGACAACACCAATATCAACAGTCAAGATGGTCTATAGCAGTGTTCTCCAAACTTTGGGTTTTGGACTTCAATTCCCAGAAGCCTAAGTCAATCCCCAAAGCACTGATCAGTCAATGTACTGAGTTAGGCTTCTGGGAATTAAAATCCAAAACCTAAAGGTTGGAGAACCCTGATCTATAGGATCTCTTCTTATGCTCATGACCATTCACAAAGAAACAAGCAAAGGAAAATCCCAGAACCTGACTCGTTTCTTCATCAGTTAACCACATTTCACCCAAACATAAAGTACAGTACACTAGTGCCCCGGATAACGATATGACTTGGTTCCACAAGTCATGTCGTTATCCGGTTTTTAGCGTTGTCCGGGGTATACACCAAAGAATGCTAAAAAACATCAGGCGCGTTGGCGCGCGCGTGCCAAACGCGGTTTGGGGAGGATACAGAGATTTTCTCCGTATCCTCCGCAAGCCGCGTTTGACAGGCGCGCGCCTTCACGGTGTTTGGAAAGGGTATGGGGGCCCGTACCCTTTCCAAACATCGGGTGGGCTGGCGCGCGCGTGTCAAACGCGGTTTGGGTAGGATACGGAGATTTCTCCGTATCCTCCCCAAGCCGCGTTTGATAGGCTCGCGACTGCACGGTGTTTGGAAAGGGTATGGGGGCCCATACCCTTTCCAAACACCGGGTGGGCTAGAGCGCATGTGTCAAACGCGGTTTGGGGATGATACGGAGATTTTCTCCATATCCTCCCCAAGCCACGTTTGACAGGCACGCGCCTGCATGGTGTTTGGAAAGGGTATGGGGGCCCGTACCCTTTCCAAACATCGGGTGGGCTGACGCGTGCGTTTCAGAGGGAGTTTGGGGAGGGTACGGGAAAGATCTCCATACCCTCCCCAAATCCTGTTTGACACGGGCGCGCCTGCCCTTTCCAAACATCGTGTGGGCGGGCCCTGGGGGTGGTGGATTGGGTAGATGTTCTATCCAATCCAACCCTCCCCCACCACACGATTGTACCGGATAACACTAAAAATCGCGTTACCCGATACAAGATTTTTCCAAAAATCTTGCATCGTTATGTGGTTTTAGCGCTATTCGGTACAATCGTTATCCGGGGTATTACTGTACAGTCAAACCTTACATAAAGAGCACCTCATTTAAAGAGTAACTCGCTTAAAGAGCAGAATTTTCTCTAAATGTTCGCTTCGCTTAACAAATAAATCAGGGTTCGCAGTCCCCCCCCCCCCGAAGTCACAATTGGTCACTTACAATAGAGTTTCACTTAAAGAGCAAACTCGCTTAAAGAGCAATCCCGTGGAACACATTATGCTCTTTAAGTGAGGTACAACTGTATAGCTGTTTTTCAACAAGTTCTCTTTATCATTTTGAATTGTGTACAATAGCCATACTCCACATTTATAAGCTGGAGGATTTTCAAAGGACTGAATAACTAGACATTTGCTACCCTTTCATGACAGTTTCCTAAGGTTGCCAACTCACTGTGCTTAATTTTAAGACTTATTATTTCACTCCTTCCAACAGCCTCTTGCTCAGAATGTTGCACTGCACAAGGCCTTGGATGGCTGCTCTTGAGAGAGCAGAAGAGAAAAATTTGGGTTGTGACCAAGTGCCTGACTGCACTTGGGAAGAAGTTACGCTTCCATGCCAAAGTTGGTGGTCTTTACACAAGATGTTTTGTAGCACTGTAAATAAGGCAACACACAAGTTTCAGCCTGTGCTGTTTATACTGAAGAACTTAACTTCAAAAGTTTTCAAATATCTATGCCTCTGAAGGCTTATAATCTTGAATAGTTGGCATTACATCAGCACTTCAGGGAAGATATTTGACTCTGCTTCCTTGCAGAAACCCAAGCTTGAGTGCTGTCCTAAGACATTTCACTGTCTGGGGGAAAGAACAAGGTTCTCTCTCCCTTCAAGGTACACTAGTACCCCGGATAACGTTATGACTTGGTTCCACAAGTCATGTTGTTATCCGGTTTTTAGCGTTGTCCAGGGTATACACCGAACAATGCTAAAAAACATTGGGCGTGTTGGCGCACACGCGTCTAACGCGGTTTGGGGAGGATACGGAGTTTCTCCGTATCCTCCCCAAGCCGCGCTTGACAGGTGCCCGCTTGCACGATGTTTGGAAAGGGTATGGGGGACCATACCCTTTCCAAACATCGGGCGTGTTGGCTCGCCCGTGCCAAACGCGGTTTGGGGAGGATACGGAGATTTTCTCCGTATCCTCCCCAAGCCGCACTTGACAGGTGGGCGCTTGCACAATGTTTGGAAAGGGTATGGGGGACCATACCCTTTCCAAACATCAGGCGCGTTGGCGTGCGCGCGTCAAACGCGGTTTGGGGAGGATACGGAGATTTTCTCCGTATGCTCCCCAAGCCGCGTTTGACAAGCGTGCGCCTGCACGATGTTTGGAAAAGGTATGGGGTCCATACCCTTTCCAAACATCGTGCGGGCGGGCCCTGGGGGGGGGGTTGGATGGGGTAGATGTTCATCCAACCCTTCCCCCACACACCATTGTTCCGGATAACATTAAAAATCGCATTATTCGATACAAGATTTTTCCAAAAATCTTGTAACGTTATGCGGTTTTAGCGCTATACGGTACAATCGTTATCCAGGGTATTACTGTATAGGAAACAAAGCTTATGAAAGCATTTGTACTAGCAGTTGAACATTTTTTCCACTCTGGCCATTTGGAGACAGCAGGCTAGCTTAAGAACAGAGACAAGTTGTTAAATAGACCCAGTTCCTTGGTGGCACATCCCAGCATTCAACATCAGAGGTACCTGTCCTACCTTGCAAAATGGGGAGGTTGGCCCTGGCTATGATGAAGTTTTTGCCTGATTCCAGCAGGACTCAGGCACAAGGGTGCTCTGCACCCTCTGATGCTCTACACCCATTCAGAGGAAGATACACCACCATGCAGGATCCTCCTCCACCAGGATTCTTTTGCACTCACTTCATGATAGCCTTAGTTATCCCAAGGCTCAGGTCACAAGCATACAGACTTGGGAAATCTGCCCTAGATTTATACCAGGTTGGACCAAACAAACCCTCCAACCCCCTGAGGATAGTTTGGGCTTTAAGCCTCCTCAGCCTAGAGAGTATTAAACACAGTAAGCACAACTGTTTTACAAAAGCATAGTTTCATTTATTGATATATCTAAAAAAATACCCCAGAGACAAAACATTGCCTTTTCCCCAAACATAAAGAAAACTATCTAACATACCCTGTTTCGTGCCCCATCCAAAGACTATGACAAGTTCCTTCACCACCTTTAAGGCTTTCCCCTTCACCACTTTATAGGGAAAACCAGCCCATGACCCAGCTGGTTCTGTAACCTTCCTCACCTGCTATACCACATCAAGCTTATTAAGACATTTTCCTTAAAGCCCAAGGCCATGCTGGGAGGTACAATACCATCACAAAGTGAACAGACCTCTATTTCCTAATTGTTCACTGCAACGAACAAGTTCATCCTAGAAAAGAAATGCAAAATCCCTCATTTTCATCTTTATTTTTTCTATCTGCCAGAGGATAATTAAGGCAAGTGTAATGTGGAAAATAAATTCCAAATAACAATGTTTCCAAAGTCTCAGAGCACCGCTGTTCTTGGGCTGTTGTATAGTTTTGATGATCTATTGTACCTACCAGCTTTCGAAGCAAACAAACAAACACACACATACACTGAATAAATAAAGTAACTAGTAATGGTTGCTGAGGCCCATTGCAGTGTTTTCTAGAGAACCACACATTGTCACCTGTTGCTATGGAGAATTCTCTTTTATCATAAACACTGGATAAACAGCTGCTGCCAGAGAGCCCCTTTCTTCTTTCTCTGGGTTTATTTGGAGAAAGTCAATAAGGAAAGATAAACATTCCATGTTCTTGTGTCTATAGATTCTTGAAACTCGGATCCTAATGCAGTGCTTAAGGCTCACAGAGTTCCTCAGTTCTGGACAGTTCCCAGAAGCCAAACCTTCAGCCAAACCACCACATATTTATTTTATAGGTTCTAGGGAAAACATGAGAATTTAGAAACAAGAATTATAAAGTATAATGTCTTCCATCTATTTTGCCTATTCAAGGCAAAAACACATTCTGAAAACACTTCAAAAATCTCAACTGGTTGGGTGTTGGACAAAGTACTGCTTTGTTGCTGTTTTATTTGTGCCAGTGAGGCTTGCAACCAAGCATTGCAATATGAAACCAGACTATTCATTGTTTTCATCAGCGAGTCATGCTCTCTACCAAGAGACTCCATCCTTGGGATTTCCCAGAGATGACTGATATCTCCTTCTTGTGCTTGGGTGGTGCTTTCTGGGTTATATTAACAAAAAGTCACTCTCAAGTGTAACATTAGAAATAGAGAGAACAAGTGGGGCCCTAAAACAAAATGATGCAAAACAAAATGCTGTATTACTTTGCAGCCAAGTGTTAGTTGATATTGTAGGCTGAACCCTCCCTCCCTTTAATGCAGATCTTAATTCATGTGCAAAATATATGAATATAACTATTTTTATGTTGAATATGTGCAAACAGATTGTGTGCAAGTCAATGCAGGATGAGGCTATTGAGTACAACTGAGAGCTTAGGTTGGCCTGACCTGAAATATTAACTGTCTGTGATAAATTGTAGGGTTTCTGCAAATTCCTCTTGGTACATCCCACCAAAATGCAAACTACAGACTCTTTCCCCTCTCTCTGTAACAGGTGGCAGACTACAAATTCTTTCTACTCTATCTGTAGCATGTGGGTTAAAACAACAACAAAAGGTAAAGGTCACCCTTGCTGAAAAGCCAGTCCTACCCGACTCTAGGGTTCAGGGCTCATCTCTGTTTCATAGCCGAAGAGACAGTGCTGTCCACTTCTGCAGACGTTTCCATGGTCATGTGGCAGGTATGACTAGACACTGGAGCGCATGGAACGCTGTTTACCTTCCTACTGAAGCAGTCCCTGTATATCTACTTGTGATTTCTCAACAACTAGGGGAGAGCTAAAATGGCAGATGTCCCCCTCTGCCAATGGTTAGGAGCTCTGCTGGTGGAGAGACATGATCCACCATAGAACTGACCATTCATCCTGTGGAAAACTGCTGATTTCAATCTACTGCTCAGGTAGGCTGGTCCAGAAATGTGCATGAGCAGTGATGGGATGTCAAAAATTCTACTACCACGCCATGACGTCATGGACGTCATGGGCGTGGGCAATGTCATGACGTCATGACGTCATGGGCGGAGCCAACGTCATGACGTCATGACGTTGTGAGCAAGGCCAAAAATAAATAATAATAATAAAAAAAATAAACATGCACACAGACCCGTAAATAACTTAAAGAAATAAAATAAATAAATAAATAAAATAAAAATTAAATAAAAGTACAACCACCCACCCAAAACACAAATAAATCACCCACCCACCCTAAATATAAAAGCCTCACTTACCTTCCTTGGCGCCAACGAACCTCCATGTGGCCCGGGGCCACCCGGCAAGGCACGCTGCCCCCAACTGTGGCCGTTTCCTCTTACGAAGGCCGCAGCCGGCCCTGCATCTGCCGGCCACGGCCGCCACAGCCGCCTGCAGCCCCTGCCTGCCACCGAACTCCCACGGGCACGTTGGTGCCTGGCCGCGCCATCCGCCCACGCCGCGCCCTCCTAGGGACTTGGGCCCGACAAACCCCCGTGCCCTGGGTAAGCCCGGCGGGGCTCGCCACCGCCGCATCATCTTCTGCCGGGCGCCTGCTGCTTCCTCGGGCCGTTGCCTTTTCGACCCCGCCGGGGAGCCAGGTGGCCGGCTAGGGGAGGTGCCCTTCTCTTAGGGCTGCCGCCGCTGCTGCCGGAGCCACTCTAAAAAGGGGCGGCTCCAGCTTCGGAAGATTTTTTTTTTTAATTGGAGCCATTTGGCTCCAATTTAGTGCGCATTTCCAGAAACTCAATTTGACGCATGCACAATGCGTCAGATTGAGTTTCTGCACATGCGCAGTCAATTGGAGCCATTTTAGCTCCGATTTTTTTTTTAAAAAAAATTCTTTCGGTGAGGGATCCGTCTGGAACCGGGGACATCCCATCACTGTGCATGAGGCTGCACTGGATCCAGTGGCTCCAAAGCCCTGCTATGCCTTGAGATCACAGGATGACAGTGGATGCCCCCTTAGATTTTTAATGGAAGAGATTTTTGATAAGAGAAATTGCTGAGTTGAAAATCCTTGCATTTTAAAAAATCTTTTAACCTCCCAGATGTTTTGGAATTCCAGAATTCCAGACTATTGGCTATACTGGCTGGACTTCTGCAAGTCCAAACATCTGGAGGGCCTATGATTGAGAACCACATCTGCAAGGAATTAAGGCTGAAATCTTGCATACATTTATTCAGAAGCAAGTAAATTCCCTTGAACACTGTGTGATATATTTAGGTAAACATTTTTATAATATAATTCCTAGATCTCTCTAGTCCAAGGGTGCCCAAACTTTTTGGGCCATGGGCCAGTCATGTGGTTCAGTGGGCCAGTCATGTGGTTCCTCCCACCGGAAGCAGAATTAAAACACACCTTGCCATCTGTTTTGCAACAGGATGAGATAGATTTTTAGGCTGCCATTTTCTCTGCTTAAACCAAGGGTGCCCAAACTACAGCCTGTGAGATGGCTCTGGCCCCGACACCAATTCATCTGGCCTGCACTGCCCTTGCTTTTCCTGGAAGTGGAAGTAATCCACACCCACATGGGTGCATTTTACTTCCACAACACAAACTCTCTGCAACACAAACTTTCTGCTCTTTCCACTGCTCCTGGCAAGGATGGCACAGGCCAGATGAATTAATGTCAGGGCTGGATCTGACCAATGGGCCATAGTTTGGACACCCCTATGCTATACAGTGTGGCCAGCAGCAAAGCTGTGGAGACCTTTAGTGGAAAGAGCAGAGAGTTTGTGTTGCAGAACAGGGTGTGGCATAGTCTATGGAAACAAGTACTATAACTGGCCAAGCTAAGTAGTGAAGGAAAATAATAGGACATAGAGTTTGACTAGTCAAACAGAAAAATTGCTTTTAGTTGAGCAGACAGGGAGAAAATGAGCAAAATTTCAGAATGTTGTGCTGGGGGAAAGAGTCATTAGTTGCCTTGTGAAAATTTATTGAGGTATGCTGAAAACTTGAAATTTGCACCTGACTTTGGACACACCTGTCTGGACACACAAGGACTGAAGCCAGGACACAGAAGATCTTCTTGTGATGACCACTCACCCTGACGTGGCTGTGTGAAAGGGCCTCCCAGGTGAACCAGAATTGTGACAGACCAGATATTGAGATTGTCTATTCCTGAGCCTAATCATGAAAAATTGTGAGCATTTGAGGAATTTTTAATTGCAGGGTTTGATTTGCCCTCTTTAAGGGAAGCCAAAAGCAGCTGCAACATTGGGGAGCATGTCTGCCTTCAGATCTGTTTTCAAAATCCTCTTGGTGTCCTTGTTCCTACATTACAATGGCGATTTTCATATGTTGCATAATACACATATATGCTGTTAGAACAGATGTTGAATTTGGCACATTACTGATTCAGAAATCTTTCCATCCTGTAGCATGATTGTGTTAATGATTTGGCGAAGACAAACCCTAGATTTTGTATTGTGTGAACAGCTTGAATAGCTGGTTAGAAATCATTGCACAGAATGAATTTTTAGTGAGGCCTGCTTAACATTCCATGCTTTAGAATATGAAAATGGCTTCAGAATGGTCTTTCCCTTGTGAATGGGTGGAATTTAGGCTTTAAACATAATATTGCAAATAGTTTTGCTTTGCAGGGTTTTTTCCTACATGAGGTTGAGGAGGAGTGTGTCAAGTGGTGCTTTTGCACTCCCTGCCTTACCTTGCTCAATATGACCAGCCCTCCATAAATTGGGAAAAATCAGAAAATCACATTCTGGATTGTACTTAAAATCCCATTTGCATATTTCCGGCTTTAGAAAAAATATCACTGAAAGACTTCATCGAGATGACCTCTAGCACACCACCACATATAGATACCTGTTCTAGGGACTTGTGCACTCAAGTATAGGTATTGTCCTGTTTCATCCTGAATTGATTTATTGGAACAATAAACATAAGCTTTTGTTTAGCCTTACCATGAATATCCTGTGTGATCACACTTAATTCATAGCTATAATCTTAGAGTATGCCTTAGCTGTCAAAAGAATTGGGTTTTCCATTTCTGTTGTTTTTATTTTAATTGAGTGCAAGTCATGTGGTGTTTTTTTGTCAGTTTGCACGTCGATGGCAAAGCCTTGCCTGAATGAGTTCGTTCGTTCGTTCGTTCGTTCGTTCGTTCGTTCGTTCGTTCGTTCGTTCGTTCGTTCGTTCGTTCGTTCTTTCTTTCTTTCTTTCTTTCTTTCTTTCTTTCTTTCTTTCTTTCTTTCTTTCTTTCTTTCTTTCTTTCTGAAAGGAATTCTCCTTTTACCTTGTTCATTACTGACTTCAAAGATGGGTGGAATGATAACCAAAGAAAATGTTTTTTTTGTGTGAATTTGGTGTCAAATTTGCATTCCCTTTATTAGGGTCAAGGTCAAAGTCACTCTTGCTCAAAAGCCAGCACCACCACCTGTCAGCTGTTAGGTGACCAGCTCCCGTTCCAAAGGGTAGGGGAACCTCCTGCTGCCATAGTCACCATCTCTACCTCCACCTTTGCTGTAGAGCTGTTCATAGCTGCAGGACCCTCAGGCACGCACCCTGTTGCTACTGCTCTGTGCTTGCCACATGGTACCGATTATTAATTTTTAAAATTACATCTAACTGTTAAAGTGCTGCAACGGTTCTCTGGCATTACAGTAAACAAACTGCTAAACTGTCATAGTACTATAACTGTAAGGTTCGGGGAGGGGGGACATTTTTGGGATGCAAGGAATTATGTAATCATTAGAGAGCAAACCAAGAGGCACAATATGCACTGACACATGCCTGCACATAGAATACAATTCCAGAATTGGGTATAAAATAAAAGACCATAACAGGTGGCTTAAAATAACCTGCATTTCAACAAGTTAATGTATACCTCCATTGTGCATTATGTATTCCTCCTTTTTTGAAATCGATTTTGAACCTGACAAAACTGATGCAAATATAGTGCTTTGTGCTAATCAAGATCTTCTCTAACTTTACTGGCCTGGCACTTTACAAACAGAATCGCCACAAATTCCTACAACTACATCCATGTAAAACAGATGACATAATATAGCATCCATCACCCATTTTTTAACCATCTCTGTTAGAGCCCAGATATTAATATCATCAGAGGAATTGGGAAATAAAACTTTAAATAAGTTGTCTGCTTGTCTTTATTTCCTCCATTGGACAAGGCACAGCATCCTTAACAGATCTTTCACCTCCTATAGAGTATTCCCAGAGGAGAGGGAAGAGAGTTACAGCAGATAGTAGCTCCCATTGAGATGAGATGTATAGAACATAAGCTCGGAATTAATATGTACAGGGTGTAATTACAACTTCAGGCTGCCAACACTTCCATAAGTCTCTTTGTTTAAACACACATAGAGACTGATAGCTTTGAGAGTTTTACAAGAGAATTGTTCGAATTTTCCAAGTGATATGGTCTTGTGCCCTGGAAACCGATGGTGGGCCCTGGGCGCAGTCCCTTGGAAGAAATGTCTTTTTATATTCTTCACTATCTACCTGGAATGTACTAATTAAAGGTAGCCCATGTTCATTCTCACCTGGGAACCAATGAAATATTTGCCGTGCTGAAGAAATTCCTCAAGGCAGTGTTTGTATGCCAATGGTTTAGTGCTGTGAACTGACTGTGGGAGACACTGAGTCTAAAGTCAAGATCTTTTAGAAATCCAGATTTTTGTTTGTATTGCCCACACTGACTCCTGTGCATGCAGTGGGATCCAAGCCCCACTCTAGAATAATTTCCTTCACAGTCTCTCCTGCCCCTACTGTGGGCAAGGACATTAGTGCCGAGACAGAGGAAAAATTTGATTTTAATGCAAGCCCCAGTAATCAGCTATTTGTGATGGAATTTTCTCTGTCCTGGTCTCCGAGGGATGAGAAGCAAGCAGAGAGGGAAGCAGGGTCAGAAATTAGTATGCAGAAATATCTGATCAGCCAAAGTAATTTTCTTTAATAATCGTATTCATACTGGCTGCTCTTTGCTCACTAGAAGAATTAAGTATTTAATAGTAATATATTTCATCTGGCAGCAGTTCCGTTTGGTTAGGAGCTGTGATGCCTCATGGGGGGGGGGAGATGAGGAGGTGGATGGCTGGGTAGGTGGGGAAAGAAAGGCAGAAAGGAGGGGAGGGGCAGGAATGAGAAGAAACTCACTGGAGAACAAAGCTGTACTAAGGTTGCTTGATAAGGGTAGCCCCCTCCAGTAGCTACCTCTTAACAGTGACAGAATCTGCTTCTCTTTCATATGCACAAAGGTTTAGAATTATCCTTTACCTGGAATGTTATCTGCTTGGCTTGCACACTGTATATGTTAGCATGATAATTGCTTAAGTTTTTTCTTCTGAAACCCTGAATATTTTACTATTTGGAGAATGGGATTCTGAGTGATAATTAAAATGTGCAGTGTTTTGACATCAAGATGTGAAAAACACTTGCCAGGGAGTAGGAGAATGTGTAATTTGCAGTTAATATGCCCAAAAGTCTTTAGCATCACATGCCATAGAAATGTCACATTCATTTGGTTTACTACTGCTATTCTTGAACTCAGAGTTCACCATTTATGATCACACAACAGATTGTGTAAGCCATATACAGCATAGATTTCTGGAGCTGGGAAATTATAGACAGCTTAGGCCTCTCCGAACTGAAGCCTTCTAAATAGTATCTGTTTTTGGCTCATCATTTTGGAAGGTCAAAGGTGCCTCGCCACAATTAGTTTAATTTCCAACTAAAGTATAAATCTAAAGGTATAATTTTATAATACTTAACAAAAGTATTCTAATTAAAATAAGTGTTATATTTCTTCCATGACTGATTTTCCATACTGACTTGTGTGAAAGAAATGAAATAAGGGACTGCACAAGCAATAAAAGAAGAAAAACTGCATGTTTTCAAACTTTAAGTTGATGGTGCAGTGATTAAACTCTATGCCATGCTACTTCTCATACTTGCACATTGGAAGATGAAGTCAAAGTGAACAGTGGGTGAAGACAATGAATTCTGGCTTTGCCCCTCCTTCATTTTTATAGCATTGAAGCACAGCTACTCAACATGTACCATCTAAACCTGAACTGAAGAATAGTTTCTTCTGTTGGTTCAGTTAGGTTTTACTTTATTGCATTTGGGTTTTGGTTGGAGAAAAAAATGTATAAATCCATGAGTGAGTTATAAGTAAATGGCAGAAAGAAGTAGACAGGCAACTGGGGGGTTATTTATTTATTTATTTATTTATTTATTTATTTATTTATTTATTTATTTATTTATTTATTTATGTATGTCAGATGCACCACCAGCATATAATAACATACAAAGCTAAAATGAATACATCTAAAAACAAAATAGAATTAAAAGGGCTAGATGACATCTGCCCAATATCAGGCCACTTCAACAGCATTCCTTCTTGCCAAGATAAGGTCTTCCTCTGTGGGTAATAGGAGTGCACTACTATAATCTAGGGCAGGGATTCTCAACCTGTGGCCTGGGTGTGGTCCACAGCACCATTTCATGTGCCCCCCCCTGCCTCCACCACCCCAGGAAGTTCCATATGATGGAGGAAGGGCAAAATGGCTGTCTGGCCCCCAAAGCTGTCTGAGGAAGCGTGACATGGCCTTCTGCTTAAAAAGGTTGAGAACTTCTGATTTAGGGGGACTGCAGTGCCTCACATGTCATAATGCACCATCCTGCACAACAAGTTAAATATTAAAGCAAAATATGTATTTTGTGATCTTACATTGTTTTCTCTTCAGGCCTACAAATCCTTCATTCTGTGTTCCTGAGAAATCAGATGTGCAAATGAAGCTAATGGTTTATCACCAAACAAAGGTGAACTTTAAAAGGATCCATTTACAAGTTGGTTGCTAGGGCATATATCTCTGAGCAACTCCCATTATGGGAAGGAAAATGGGTTGATATATCCCTAAATATCTAGTCCGATGCTGAATGAATGAATATAACTCAGTGGTCATACCAGTTTCAACTGCCACAGCTCTTCAGGACTACTAAACACATTTTGAAAGTGTTTTCTACCTTTCATTCTATTAATTTATTCTATTAACTTTTGTACTCTGTATAATTAAGACTAGAATCACTAATTTCTTGTCAAGTTTTTTTTTAAAACAATTAATGCTTATGGGTAGAGTGTGATCCTAAACAGTGTTAATCCATATGAGCATACCATTACGAGCTAGTAATTGTTTCTGGATTAATTTCTCTTGAATAAAAGAACACAGTGCATATAGAAAGTCCTTTTTATTAAAAAAAATCTGTTCAAAATTTATCTCCTGGTTGACAAATCTCACAATCTACAAGAAGATTAGACATGATATGGATTGTGTGAATGCACTTAATATGTGGTTTTTTGTTATACAAATAGCTAATGGAGCAGGAAGGAAGGAAGAGCTATCTCAAGACTGGTGCCATGGTATGAGACCTGTGTCTCTCTCTGGTGTTTTAGATGAAAACCAGCACTCCAAAACTGCTGTTTGCATTTTGTGGGATGGTACCATTGAAATCCATGAAGGCTTCTCTTGAAGTGTAAATATCATGTTTGGAACGCCAAACTTTGTTAGAATCATGGCAGGAAAGTAAAAACCTATGCCATTCCCAACCACACATCTTCTTATGGCCCAGAGATTGCTCATGCTTCTTATGACTCAAATTGTCCGCTTGAGCATCTGCAGGATGTCCCTTCTCTTAATTCATTCAACTTCCTCCTCAAGCCCTTCTCTTCTCTGAAACTCAGGGCTAGATATCCTGCTTGTATCCTGTCCTAATTTAAGGCTCAATCATATGTGATGGATACTCTGTCACTAGAAGACAGAGCAAGTTAATTTATTAGACATTTCATAAGTGCTCTGTGTTCATGCAAGTCACAGCATGAGACTTGTTCACCTATAGAATTATTCAGATTAGATTGGTTGGTTCTGTCATTGGTCTATATGGCACAAGTGGTTTTTCTTTTTCCTTTTGAATGTTGGATTCATCAGACTTGCAAATAACACCCTCAATCCTGTTTCTTGAACACTAGTGTGATTTCAACTATTATGACAGATAATCTATAATGAAGACTTTGGACTTCAGCTTCAGTATGTGTAACTGTAATAGCTGCGTATTCTTCAACTGTTTAGTCTTACCTCTTTGCTTTCTCCTGTTCACCAGAGTCCATTTCTTCTCTTTAGCATTAGACTGCAAGCCCCTTGGGCTATGTTGTATTTGGGACATGACACATAGTTTTGAATAAACAACAGGATCTCTTTATTAGCAGAGATTATGACATAATTTCTCCCTCTCCCTGATACCTGGGGGGAAACAGATTGATAATTCAAAAAAAAAAAGTGAGCTATTCCTTTGCATTAGAATAATTAATAATTGTTGTAATTATTAATTATGCTTCTTTATGAACAATTAATACCCATTGGCCAAAATCCTATGGATTTCACAGATGGTTTTCACTTCTGCCTAGCTGGTTACCTGCACTTGATCATGAGATTGCAGCAAAATAAACAGGGAAGTGTGGTGAATATGCTGAATAAATGGGAAAATACTCAATTGCTCTTCCATAGCTTTGTATAACTCAGCAAGATTCTTTTATAAAAGACCTAATTATGTAGAAGAGAGAAACAGTTAAATATGGATCAACATAGCACCTACATTTTGGGATTTTCCTTGGGGGAAATGCTGTGAGGCTTGCTATCATGGGCTCCTCTACTTCTGGCATTGGGAAGGAAACACTGCACACTTTGTAAAGTGTCTTGCATTTTAGTAGTGTTGTTTTCTGACTTCTCCCTGCCACTACCATCTTTGTCACTTTTCCACACAATCTAAGATTTAGTTTTTTTTTTTAAAGAGAAGTGCATTGTGTCCTTGAGAGGAACTTGAGATGCAGGAATCTTTGAAACCTAGCATTGGGAAATGTGGTAATCAGGCCAGCCAACTTCAGATCCAAGTACTGTTGAGCAGGTTGATGTTTGGAATCTATCTTGTTATAATGTCAGGTTATCTGTGGGGAATATGTCACTTGAAGAAAATACTGCCAATTGATTGGCAGTAGGCCCAAAAGAAAAGCAAGGCATAAACATATTTGTGAAATGTTCTGTTTTGAGATATACCAATAATGACTAGCTTTAATCTTGTTAAAAGAAAATGAGATAAATGCATGCCATATATGTGTAGCTATTAACTGTAACAGCTCGATGAGGATCAGTGGCTAAAATCCTGTTGCATAGCACAGTAAATCTCACTAGAGTAGGCCCATTGAATTAGTGGGAATTTGGTTAGTCAACACCTACATAAATTAAATGGATTAAAATGGGTAATCTCTAATTGTAATTTACTATGTCAAAGTAAGATGCAGACAGAGTAGCCCCATTTAAATCAATATCCCTATTTTAGTTTGAATTACTGTGCTAAGAGCCAATTTTGACCAATGTATTTCTAAATACTGGTACCAATTGCTATGGATATACTGTACATTGTTGTGTGCTTTATTTGTGGGCTTGCCAGAGGTATGCAAAACAGACCTCAACCCACACCTTGTAAATATGACTGTTTAGGACTACAACTGTAATAATTCCCCATGAAAGTATGGCTACTATCAATTCCATGCCACCTGAGGGAGTCTGGGAGTTTCTGTCTAATAATAATGTAGTAATCAGAGCCCTTGGAGCAACACCCAAAGGACTCCCTGGATATTTAGAAAATTTTGGATTTATTGGACTTGAATATTTTTTTTAACTTACTAGAAACTGCCTATAATCCTATGTACTTTGTTACCTTAACAGTTCTTAGGTTCTTGGTTAGGACAACAAGCCTAAACTTGAAAAGCATAGAAGGAAAGGCTGACCCAAAGCTGACATGGGGTGGTTAAGAGCAGGAGTTTTGAAAAAGGAAATGGAAGGATTTATCTTGGCAGCTCAGGAACAAGTTTTGCCAGCCAATTGCATGAAGACAAAAATACATAATGTATCTTAACAATAACAAATGGCGGCTATGTAATGAAAATGATGAAACAGTAGAATATCTGATCAGTAGATGCAGCAAAATTTCACAGACACTTTATTTGCAACACCGTGGCACGGTTGTAAAAATTATTAATTGGAAACTTAGCCAGAAGTTTGGATTTGAATGTAATAAAAATCATTAGGAACATCAGGTAGAGAAAGTTTTAGAAAGTGAGAGAGACTAGCTCCTGTGAGACTTTAAAATTCAAACAGATAGACATCTGACTCATAACACACCTGATATAGCTGTTCTGGAAAAGAACACCTGGTTTATTGACATTGCTATACCAGGAGATTCACGAAGTGAAGACAAGCAACAGGATAAAATAAAATAAAAATCGTGATTTGCAAATTGAAGTTGAGTGTCTATGTAGGAAAAAAAAATCTGTTGTTGTACCCATAGTGATTGGAGCCCTTGGAGCAATACCTGAAGAACTCTCTAGATATTTGGAAATTTTGAATCTATTGGACTTGAACATCCTAACTCTAAAAAAAATCTGTACTAGGAACTGAGTTATAGAATTTGGCTTTATCTTATTGAGCACAAAGGTCTGAAGTATTATGTATGTGAATATGTATAAATTTTCTTCCAGACCTTTAATGAGCTCTTTCTCCCTCTAGGTCAGTTAACAACTTCATAGACATCAACTAAACTACTTTATACAACTGTAAAATACAGTTAAAGACACATAGCAGGTCAAGAAAGTACCCATTGTTATAAAAACAATGTAATTATGGAGGAAGGAAATTGAGATACAAGGGTAGAAGAAGCGACCAAGAATCAGAGTTGTTGCTGGAATCTTTTCAAAAAGAGATTTAGTTTGAATATTATAGTCCTGTTCTGAACATTCTGTCTTCAGCTAATCCACTGCACAGACCCAATGAGTTAGGATAATTTTGTTGATGTCAAATTTAGATCATTATTGCTGCATTCTAGTATTTTTCTGTTCTTTATCTCTCATCACCTTCCTATACCAAATATTACCATATTTTTATGCAAAATACAAAGTTAAGACTGCAAAATTCCATAATGTAGTCTTTCATCAAGCAAAACAAGCAACCTGAACAATACATATCTTCTAAAATTAATCAATGAATAATCTCCTATCAGCCTAACTACTGACCAACATTGACAGACAACAGCATGGTTGTTTTGTTACCTGCATAAAAACATCTGGCAACAGCCAAGGAAACGACCTGTTTTGCTGTGATGTTTTGTTTGTAGATTCCCCTTCTCTTTGTGACCAATGTAAATGGTGTTTTATCATCACCTTGCTTTGTCCAGTTGCTTCTGACTTATGGTGACACTGTGAATCAATGACCTGCAAAAGATCCCATTGTTAACAACTCTGTTCAAGTCTTGCAAACTAAAAGCTATGAGTTCCTTTATGGAACCCATCCATCCCATATCTGGTCTTCCTCTTTTCTTCCTGCTTTTCACTTATCTTTTCTGGGTTTTGGCTTTTCATGCTATGTTCAAAGTAGATATGGAGATAGTATTTTGGCACTTATTAAATTGCTATTTATTGGACCGTGCATTTGCTGGTTTTAATACTTGTTTTACTGACAGTTTTTGGTTTTACTGTGGATTTTTCAAAATCATTTAATTTGTTTAATTGATATTGTATACTACTGGAAAAAATTATGTTGAAAGATGGTAGATAAGTAAGTAGGCAGGCAAGCAAGCAAGGAAGCAAATAAATAAATACTATATGAAAATATCAGAAGAAATGCAAATGGCTTTGTACGTTATTGGAGGCTGTGTACTTTCTTTGTAATGCCTTATTTTGCCTGCATGGGAACAACACAGCTACTACAGTTGGTAAAGGCCCACATCATTTGTGTGAATATTTGAAGGAAGAGGAGAGCTGAATATTCCTTAAAGAAAGAGATTATATCATTTATTTTGGGGCTGTGATGGCTCAGTGGTTAAGAAGCTTGCCTTGTTAGTTGGAGGTTGGCAAGTCAGCAGTTCAAGACCCAAGTACTGCATGACGGAACAAGCACCTGTCTTTTTCCCAAACGAGATTCCTTTTATGTCCCCAAGATCTTTTCCCACCAAAGTGGTCCTTATTTATCTACTTGCAATTTCTTGCTTGCGATCTGCTAGGTTGGCAGCAGCTGGGACAGAGACAGGAGCTCAGTCCGTCATGCAGTACCCGGGTCTCGAACTGCTGACTTGCTGGGCTTCCAGGTAACAAGGCAATCTTCTTAACCACTGAGCCACGACAGCCCTTGTCTACTCTATTACCTTAGCAGGGTAACCTGGCCAGACTTACAAGGTCTTTTTGAAAAGAGTTTTTTCTGCCATGCCTCAAAATGGTGCAGAGTGGGGGTTTTCTTATATGGTTCTGTGATGAATCTTAGACATGGTTTTTCTTCAGCACATATACTAAAATAGGTGAAGGTAAAGGTTACCCTTGCTTGAAAACGGATCATATCTGACTCTAGGGTTAAGTGCTCATCTCTGTTTATAGCCAAAGAGCCAGCATTGTCTGCTTTTGCAGACGTTGTCATGTGGCAGGCATGAATAGACACCAGAGTGCATCTAATGCTGTTTACCTTCCCATTGAAGTGCTACCTATTTTTCTACTTATAATTTCTTGCTTTCGAACTGCTAAGTTGGCAGGAACTGGGACAGAGATGGGAGCCCACTCCATTGTGCAGTACTCAGGTCTCGAACTGCTGACTTGGCAACCTTCCAGTCATCAAGTTCAGCGTCTTAATCACTAAACCACTGTAGTCCTATAATCAAATATATATCTCCAGATATATAAGACTAGGAAGATCCTGAGATCTACTGATCTTGTGATGCCTTTGTGATGCTTTTCCAAAGCAACATCCAGATGGTCACCTGCCAGGAACATCACTTCCTGACAAGCCGGGAGCTCTGGCTCATCTCCTTCCATTTCTCTCCCATCTGTACTCCCCAAAGTGCTGCCACAGCTACTGCGGCATGCGTGTTTGTGAGCTCACAGGGAACGGCGGGACACGGGCCTTTCTCTCGTCTCTAATGAAACCCTTTAATCATATTCAAATAGGTTACTGTTCAGGGGGAAAATAGAAATATGGATTTGATAGCAATAAATTTCCCTGGCTGGCTAAGCCCAGTTCTTAATTGTCCTGTCCCAGGGCTCGCACATTTCATTGTTCGTTAGGTGCTTAAGTCCCTGCTCTCATTTTGTGGCGGTGACATTACCGCTGATGGCTCTAATACTCTCATAATTTGAAAGGGGATTTGCATGATAGAACGCAGAGTATTAAAAGAAAAAGAAAAAAGGAGAGTTAAAAAAAGGAGGGGTTGCAGAGCAAAAGGGGGGGGGGACTGGAGGACCAGATCCAGTTTTCACTTTTTAAAAAGTCACTTTCTTCAAAGTCAAATCATTGTTTTCATTAAAGGGGGGGGGGGAGAGAAAGAGAGGTTTCTTTAGAATGAGCCTGTCCGGCCGCTGGTATTATCCTTATTGTGGCTAATGGTTATTAATTATTATTATCCTCTTGCACAGTGCACTGCGGACGTGATGTCCTTAATGTCCTTGGACAAAGGAGAATAAAGGGCAGTAGGATGGGGTGAGAAGGGAGGAGAGAGCTTTCTGCTGGCAGTCACTTGGATGGAGACGGTGTCCTTAGAAATCTGCCTGTGATTTCCAAATACTGTATGTAGCAGATCTATCTCATAGGCATCAGTGAAATGACACGGGTGTCTTTTGTGTTTCTTTTGCTTCACCTTGATTCAGGACATTCCTTTCTTCAGAGCACTGTTCAAAAGTTAAGATCACAGGCGTATGAGTACATGTGTGTTAGCGAGTTGAGGAAGCTACAAGAACTGAAGTACCTGTATTTGCTAGTTTCGACTCCCTGGGGAAATGATTTGGAAATTTGTGAAAACAAACCTATACCCCTGACATTGTTTCTGCTGAGAACCAGGCTAAAAAGCCTTGTGTTTGAAGCCCTATAAGAGCTATAACTGTGACCGAATTCCAGGACTGAATTTTGGATCTGAATAAAGGTCAAGGTCACCCTTGTTCGAAAGCCAGTCATATCCAACTCCAGGGTTCACTGCTCATTTCTGTTTATAGCCAAAGAACAAGCACTGTGTCTGCAGATGTTTCCGTGGACACATGGCAGGCATGACTAAACAATGGAGTGCACAGACACTGTTTACCTTCCCACAGAAGTGGTACCTATTTATCTACTTGCAATTTCTTGCTTTTGAACTGCTAGGTTGGCAGGAGCTGGGACAGAGATGGAAGTTCATTCTGTTGTGCAGCACTTGGGTCTTGAACTGCTGTCCTGCCGACCTTCCAGTCATCAAGTTCAGCATCTTAACCACTAAGCCACCACAGTCCATTGCCTTTAAAGTCACCAAGCCTGAATTTGGGAATATTTCAGAGAAAATGATTTCTCGTTGGCCACTCTCAGACTGAAGAACACTGTCAAGGGAAACCAGCCCAGTCTTGCTGCCCTTCCACCAACAGCCATAGACTTTTCTGTTTAGGTCATTAAGTTGAGTTGTTATCATCCATACTGAGCTTTACCTTTTAAAACACTTACCTGTATTTGGCTTTTACCTGCTTTGACAGTTGCTTCGGTTCCTCTTCCTCCTTATACTTTTAAATAGTTCAGTATCTCTTTTATTCGTGGGTCTGTTAGCTGTCCTAAATGCATGGACAAGGGAGGAGAGGGTGGAATATTAATTTAACAAACACTGAAAAGCCCCCCCCCCCCCAAATGTGAAAACAGCTGTTCCTGGAATGGAATAAGAGAGAGAAAATTAATTAACACCAGAATATTTTTTTAGTCTGGTCTGGTGTCAGAATACAAGCAAGCTTTCACATTTACACAGAATTTACCAACTGCTTTATTCATTGATGGCACAAGTATACATTTATCTTATGCTGATGCTATAAGAAATTTAATGTTTTTTTTAATTATAACATGGAAAAATATTAGTTACTTCTGTTGTGTCTAACATATTTCATCAGACTTTCTAAAGTATTACTTCTTTGTGTTCTGGACTATCTATTTTTGTTCATTACATCTATAGTTTTGAAAAGATATATAGTATTATACAATGATGTGTAGTTTGTAATGTTTGAAAATACAAGGCAGTGTAAATTAAGACAACCCCATTTATTAATTGACCTCTCTAGATTTATACCATTCCAATTTGGATAACCTGACAAGTTGTGATGGACATTTCTCCTTCATTTAACAGAAGTTTGTGCATAGTTTCAGTGCAAGCTCTTTTTCAATTGAACCCTTGCTATACTTCCATGGCCAGAGTGCCTTGAATTATCTTTGTGTATCATCAGGATCATTTTACATATTATATTTTGGCAAATGTTGCATCTGCCAGCGAATGTGCTTGCAAAAAAGGGAATCATATTTATTTATTTATTATATTTATACCACGCCCATCTAGGAGATTTCCCTACTCTGGGCAGCTAACAACAGAAATCTCACACATTAAAGACATTTTTAAAAATGCATATAAATATACCAGGAACAAAGAAACAAACAAAAACCAATTGGTGACGAAGAGAGATAAAATACCTAACACTCAACTGTTGGTAATATATCCTTAAAAGCCTCTTTAAAAGAAACGATTTTAGCTGTTTTTAAAATATAGGGAGGAATGGAACTTGGGGCAGCTTAACTGGAAGAGAGGTACACAAAATTGGTGCCACCACTGAGAAGACTCTTCTGAGTCACGGCCTTTCTTGCCAATCTCAGGGGGGTCAGGACCTGGAGCTGCACTTTCTGGGAGGGATGAGTGATGTGGGCTGATGTCTTGAGGGAAAGATGTTCCACCAGGTAGGAATGTCCCAAACTGTTTAGGACCTTAAAAGTTAGAACTAACACCTTGAACCTGATACGGAAAGGAATGGGTAGCCAATGCAGCCCTAACAAGGCGGGGAGATACGATAGGCAATCCTGCGTCCGGAAGTAAGACTCAGGAAAGATGAGTTTGCTTTATGTGCTTATTTCCAGCTTTATAAATAAAACATTGCAAAAGATCTAGTGTTTCTGCATTTGAAACACAATTGGTAAGCAATATATTCAGTGGAACACTGCAGATTTTCTTGAAGATCCTTTACATGACTGGCTTATTGTATCATCACATAGTCCTGAAACTTCTCCTTAACTGATGGTTGCCAAATTCATAAAGTTTTAACAAGGCTACACCAACAACTTACATGTGACTTTCTATAGAATTACATCTGTTTGAAACAAACCATGGACAAACATTTCTTTTGTGGCTAAAAGAGGCTTTCATAATCATGACTATAGTTGTAATTAACAAGATCATTATTGCACTAGAATTCAAGAGAGCATGTCCCCACTGGTTTGCAAAAGCATACCTTGCAGCATGCACACGTTCTAAAACGTGTTGCTGACCTTCAGGTTTCTATGTTGCTCTTTCTGCTACAAGTATGTGGAAAAACAGATTTAGAGCCAAGCTACCCTGTGAGTCTTACAGATCTCCTTTCCCGAGGCCTTGGGAGATGAAAAATCCCCAGGTGATAATTCCATCGATAGATTCCATCTTAGTTATTTTCACTCACATCAGTTTTTATTGAATGTACAGAGACAGCCCCAGCTATCCCTTCCTCCTGAGTTCCCTGAGGGCTTGGGTTTCAGTACTAACTCCCTGAGTACAGTCTAGCTGACTGGGGCTCCATGTGATTTCACTGGGATCCCCAAAAGTCCAGGTCTGAAGAAGTGGGAGGGAAGTATGAATCTCAGTCCTTTTACTGGTAAAGGTGGGTAATGGAAACTAGGCCCCGGAGCAGAGCTTCTCCTGGAGCTTCTTTTGCCATGCCCATTGCCACTTGCATCCCCAGCACCAAAGCAGGATTGGGCAGTAACTGGTGTGGTGCTGGATCTGCAGGCGGTTGGGTTGCTGAACCATTAGGTCCCCAAACAGGCTGGGCAGGAGTAGGTGTCACTACTTATAATCTACCCCTGTTTGCACCTCCGTGGAAGTGCAGATAATGGGGTCCCAGTGGTTGATTGCCTCTCCTTGCCTGTACCGTTAATCCAACATGACTGACAACAGTCTCCAGCCCTGCAACTGCAACCCTTTCATTCCCATTGTTGAGCTTTTTTCTAGCTGTCTCACATCAGGCAGTGACCCTCCCTCCACCTGTGTTGGTGCATTCCCATTGACCAGGGACCCAGGAAACTCCCATTCTCTTGAGCTTGTGTTCAAAGCAATCACCTCACATATACATTATGTTAAGTGTGTTTCTTGGGGTACACAGAAAGAGCCTCCTTGAAGATTGTGGTATTTTTAAACCAAAATTGGACATACCCTGGGCAACGGCCATCTTGTGCTGGCTAATCATTCTCACACTAGGTCAGGTGAAGAGAACTGCAGAATGGATTCACCAAAATGTGGCTTCACTTTGGCAGTTTCACACCTGCCCTAGCCGAAGAAGAAGAAGAAGAAGAAGAAGAAGAAGAAGAAGAAGACGCCGACGATGCCGCCGACTTTAAAAATGTAGAAAGCAAGAGGTAAGGTAGATGGTTATTTTCAGGATGGCAGGAAGACTAGAGGAGGATGCTAACCTTTCTTCCCTTATGCAATCCTTATGCAATCTCCCATTCAAATCTCCAAATAATGTCTGAATATAGGAACAGTAATTTCACATAAGTACAGTATCTTATATCCTTTACTACAAGTAGAGAGAAAAATTCAAAACTTGGCACACACAAAAAGGGGGCGGAGGGGAAGTTATGATGGAATCCTCTGATTTCTTGTGTGAAAGAGAAAAGGAAACCAGGCACTTAAAAACTGGAGAACTGTAGGCCAAATGGCATTGGCATACTGAAATGAATATTTTAGTGGTTTTCATACCGTTGCTTTTTTATAGGGACCCATCTGTCATTTACAGATTACATACGCCTCGAGTTACATAAAATTCGACTTGTTGTTCAGTCGCACAGTCAATTCCGACCCTCTGCGACCCCATGGACCACTGCCCACCAGGCACTCCTGTTCTCCACCATCCCCCTCAACTCGCTGAGCTCTGTGCCCATTGTCTCCACAATACCATCTAGCCATCTCATTTTTGGCCACCCCCTTTTTCTTTTGCCCTCCACCTTTCCCAGCATCAAGGCCTTCTCAAGCGAATCCTCTCTTCTCATTTGATGTCCAAAGTACCTTAGCTTCATCTTTACAATTTGACTTTCTAAGGAGCATTCTGGGTTGATTACTTCTAAGATTGACCCATTTGTTCTCCTTGCTGTCCAGGGGACTCTCAAAACTCTCCTCCAACACCACATCTCAAAGGCATCTATTCTTCTGCGCTCAGCTTTCCTAATGGTCCAGCTCTCGCAACCATACATTGCCACAGGGAATACCACTTCTGCACTTCTGGTAATTCTCTCTCCACATGTTGTTGCAGTCTATCCTGTATGATCTTAAGGATCACCTTGCCTGCGTGTGGGATGAACGCAATTGTTCGATAATTTGAACAGTCCTTGGCATTTCCCTTTTTGGGGATTGGAACATATACTGATCTTTTCCAATCTTGTGGCCATTGTTGTGTTTTCCAAATCTGCTGGCATATAGAATGTAATAATTTGATTCCATCATCTTTTAGGGCTTTGAAAAGTTCAACTTGGATACCATCATCTCCGCTGGCTTTGTTGTTTGCAGTGTTTTCTAGGGCCTTTCTGACTTCACTACATAATGATTTTTGCATTAAAACCATGTCCCAGTTTACATAAATGTCCTGATTTACATAACACAATTTCCTACGGGTTTGCTTTGAGTTACATCAAAAATTCATTTTTCCTATAGAGTTGCTTCGATTTACATAAATATCATTTTCCTATGGGTTTGCTTTGAGTTATGTAAAAATTCATTTTTCCTATGGGTTTGCTTCGATTTATGTAAAAAACCGATTTACATAAAAGCCTATGGAACAGACTTTTTATGTAAGTAGGGGGTTTACTGTATCCCCTATTTCCCCCGTACCCTAACAGCTACTGGTTTTTTGCCACTGCATCTCATTGTCTTCTACTTCTGCCTAAAGCAATTTGACAGAAATGTATCATCTTCTAGGTTTAAACACTTTGATTCTCCTTCCCCTGAACCAGGGATGGCCAACCTTTTTTTGCCATGAGCTGGACCACGCCCCCCCCCCCGAAGCAGGTACATTAATAGCTGTTGTAAATGCACCTACTTCTGCGTTTATGACAGCCATGAGCATGTTTATTCATGCACAGGTGCGTTTTATGGCTGATGTAAATGCACCCGCTTCAACTGCCAGGTGTGGCGGTGGCGGCGGCAGTGGGCCGGATGAAATGGCACCACAGGCTGATATTCTCTTTAGGTCTGCTTACGAAAGGTCATTGCGAGTGAAGGTGGTGGGTTTGGAGGCACCTTGAAATAGGCGGTGCCCTCTAGGCAAATTCCTAAGCCCCAGAAACAAGTATCCCAAGAGTCCAGGGATGCAAGGCTTTAGGGATTCAGCTGCAGAACAGATCCTTGGGCATTTTCTGCTGACAACAGCATGTCCAACACGCACGCGCACACACACACACGCACGCACGCACACACACACACACACACACACACACACACACACACACACACACACACACACACACACACACACACACACACACACACACACGCACACACATGCACACACATTCAAAGCCAGACCTACCATGCAATGACTTGTCCCTTGATTACATCATCCTGCATAAAAGGGGATTATTCAAACCTCAGTTTCAGCTAAAACAATACTGCAAATTAGCTAAACGTGTGCTCTGTGTGACTTCCATCCCGGCCCTAGCCTACCCCCACCCCCACCCTATGCCTTTTCTCCGTCTCTTAAGGAACAACGGCTGTGTGGTTCAGATGCAGAGGGCAGGTTGAAATTAGACCTGCTGCAAAATGCAGAGGATTAATACAATGAATCCAATTTTGTGGGGTTTAGAAACACACCCAATTCCTTTCATAAAAGAGTGCATCTTTTGAAAGCAAGTCCCGCCATGGGAGACAACACAATCATCTGGGAGATGTTTGCATCTAGAGTGCCTTGATTATCCCAGCACCTTTGCGTCTTTCCATATGGCATAATTTAGGTCACTGTTTCTTTCAGCAAAAGGGACTGTGGTGGATTAGTGGTTAAGACACTGAACTTGATAATTGGAAGTTTGGCAGGTCAGCAGTTCGAGACCAGAGTGCTTCATGTCAGGGGGAGCTTCCATCTCTGTCCCAGCTCCTGCCAACCTAGCAGTTTGAAAGCAAGAAATTGCAAGTAGATAAATAGGTACCACTTCTGTGGGAAGGTAACAGCGTTCTATCCACAGAAATGTCTGCAGATGCAGACACCACTGTCTCTTTAGCTATAAACAGAGATGAGTACTGAATCCTAGAGTCAGGTACTACTGGCTTTCGAGCAAGGGAGACTTTTACTTTTACTTCAGTCAGCAACTCTCCTGTTAGTTCCCCCCCCCCCATGTGGAAAACATGCCCTGTATCTCTGGAGCCTTGTATTAGCCTGAAACCCCAACACCTTTTTAATACATTCTAGAACCCTTTCCTGCTAATCTGGTAGTCATTCTCTAAAGATCTCTAAGTGCCAGCTCAAAAGATTCAGTTTGACCCACCCCATATTCTAACATACCTACCCTTTGCAGAAGACCTAAACCCTCAGTTGATTCTCTTCTCCAAAATTTCAACAGAGGTGTCCTCCAAGAATGTGCTAGAGTCTGAACGATCTTAAATATTTTCATTCATGCCAGTCACTTGGGAACTGGGGGGGGGGGGGTTGAAGGGGAAAAGGGGAAGGGAGGAGGGGGACAAAGGGGGTTTAATAGGCTCCAGTGACAGCACAGTGTCCACATTGGGAGAAGATTAATGACAAAAATTAATCGCATGACCTTTCTTTCGAGGAGCTGGAGGTGAGGCGAGCCATTAAAGCCTCTTATGTTGTAATTAACGTTTGAGGGGAGAAAAGACTGGCTTCAGAATGGATGTGATCATTTAATTAGGGTTATGCGTCAGTGCCACAACAGGTTCAGAGAAGTCATAATTTAACTATAGCTTTAAATTACACAGTCAGAATGCGGATGGCAGGGTTTAATGGCAGGAGAGCTCTGCCACAGTGGAGTAGAGAAAACAATTAAATAAACATCTCAAACAAGGGAGAATGAGCCAGAGAGCAGGCAAGACTAAGGAAGAAGGAAGTGAATCTGGGCAGGGAGATCTGGAATGTGTCATTCTCTATTTTTAAGGCAATCTCTAGAATAAAATCAGAAGAAGCAAGTCAGCTTTTATATTTAACCCAAAGCTGTTAATGTGGAAACAAACACAGGACTGTAAGATTTTGTCACAGGTGCAAACTGATAGCATTTGCATTGGAATGTCACCCGCCTCCCACTAATAGGGGCCAGTGATGGTAATGGATCTGGCAATTCAATTACAGTACAGTATATTGTTATAGTGTGGTGGGCATCTATGCATGTACTGAACCGCTTACTCAAGGGGTTCTCTTTCATTTTCTTTAATTCAGAAACAAAGGTATTTTTGGGGAATATCTCCTTGAATAGCACCATACCACTCACCAGGCTGGACTTTTGAACCTAAGCATGGTTACTCTCTGTAGTCCTTGGATGGGAGCCAGGTAGGGAATACCTACCTGAAGTGTCCAGATGTGGCTTGGAAAGAATCCTGCATGACACCTTGGAGAGCCACTACGTGCCACAGTTGACAAGACAGGGCTAGATGAACCAATGATCTGAGTCAGTATGTGGCAACTTTAATTTAATTTAATTTAATTTATCGTATTTATATGCCACCCAATCTATCGTGAGACTCAGGGCGGCTTACATAAACCACAAAAAAACTTCATTAATACAATAAAAATTCAAACATACAAAAATAAACAATAGTAGCAATATTCAAAGATACAGAATACAAAGACACCCATTTCCTATGATACTATATTCTACAGCAGTGGTGGCTAACCTTGGCACTCAAGCTGTTCTTGGACTTCAATTTCCAGAAGCCCTGATCAGCAGGAGTGCTGACTGGGGCTTTTGGCAAGTGAAGTCCGTGAACAGCTGGAATGCCAAAGTTAGCCACCACTGTTCTATAGGAACCTTCCCACTATTTGAGAATTGCTAGTAAGAACCCACTGCAAGTTCTAGTTTATCTGGAATCCAGTTTGGCTAGCATCCAATATACCTAGAATCCAGATTAGCTTTATCACTTCACAGTCCATATCTCTAGATCAGTGGTTGCCAATTAGTTTTTTCTACGTACCACTTAAAGAAAGACCTCAAACTTGCATACCCCTTATTGCAGGAACGTTAAATAAAAAATAAAATCAGGTGTATTTTATATTTATTATCATCAAAAGACATTCTAATGACAGAGAACACATGTTTCATTAATGTGACAAATGTGCACGTTTTTCTTTGCACAACTCTGAAAAATCTGGTTGCATTTTGATCAGCTTCAATCTCAAGTCGTCTTTGAGTTGAAGTCTGTGACGATGTTTAGTTTTTAAGTTTGTCATTGTGAAAAATCCGCTCTCGCAAAGGTATGTCATGCAAAATGGCAGTAAATGTTTTATTGCTACTTCGCTGACATGATAAACGTCTTTAAGACCAGCCCAAAAATTAACCAGTGATTGCTCCACAAAACAACTTTTGAGTCTACTGTTGCATGAGATGTCTATTAATTCCTCTTGATCAGAGATGGATAGGTGATCGGTGGGACAGTTTCCAAAGGGGTTGTTTACCCAGTTCCATTGCGACGATATTTCTGGGAAATAAGTGCGTAATGTGGTCGACAAATTTTGGAAAAAATTGAATTTGTCCTTCTGTATTTGAAGTAGATACATAGTAGAAAACAAATTAAACATTATTGCTTTGTATTGAAATTTACAATGAAAATAGTATTAATGTAACTTAAAATCTAGAAAACAGAATCCGCGAACATGCTTACAATGGAAGCAGCTTGAATATTATTTTTATTTTCTAAACATCATTACATTGTATTGCAGTTTATAGTGAAAGTGAAAATTTAAACACAGTTTTAAAACATTATCTTACCGTTTACTGAGGTAGGTATATAAGGCTGATCGACGCGACATGGTGTGACAGATATTTATTAATTCACAATTAAAACAACACAACGAGCACAGCGATATGCTCACGCAACATAAGCCGAACTGACTGATTGACAACGACGAGCAAATAGGCGGGAATGGGGGTGGCCGCGATCGGGTGACGCAAGACGCAGGAGGCGTGGGAAAAACCGCCGCCACGGGAGAAAGCGCTTGATGCATACGATTGACTTACCTACTGATCGTTTAATTAAATTGAATAATTTTTTGGCAATTGTTATTGCATTATTGTTTTTTAAGGATGTAATATTTTAGTTAAGAGATTGCTGCGCGTACCCCTTGATGCAATCTTGCGTACCCCTGGGGGTACGCGTACCACTAATTGGGAACCACTGCTCTAGATCAGCCACCTGAAGCTGTTCATTTAGCCTCCTTCTCTCTCCAGATGTATTCAGGAGGAAAACAAAGGCTGTTTTGCTTTGTTATAGTCTAGGGAATTTGGCCCCCAATAAATACATCTTATGTACATTTAAAAATAATTGCTGTACAGTAAAACCTCACATAAAGAGTGCCTCGTTTAGAGAGTAACTCGCTTAAAGAGCAGAATTTTCTCTGAATGGCCGCTTTGCTTAACAAATAAAACCAACCAAAAATTCACTTAACAAATAAATCGAGGTTCGCAATCCACCCCACCAGAAGTCACAGTTGGTCACTAACAATGGTGTTTTGCTTAAAGAGCAAACTCGCTTAAAAAGCAATCCTGTAGAACGCATTATGCTCTTTAAGCGAGGTACAACTGTACTTTAATGATAAATATTGTACAGTAATACCCCGGATAACGATTGTACCTGATAGCGCTAAAACCGCATAATGTTGCAAGATTTTCAGAAAAATCTTGCATCGGATAACGCGATTTTTAGCGTTATCCGGTACAAGCGTGTGCGTGGGGGGGTTGGATTGGGTAGAACATCTACCCAATCCAACCCCCTCCCCAGCGCCCGCCTGCCTTTCCCCCGACGCTACTGCAGAGATCCATCTGCTTACCTTCCTTTCCTTCTCCAACTCCCAGCTGATTGCAAAAGGCTTGGGTTTTTTAAACGGCAGGGAAGGGGGGAAAGCTGTTCTTGCTTTACTTCCTGAATTGAAAAAAAATACAGAGATGTTATTGGTTCTCTAGATCAGCTGATCTAGAGAACCAATCACATCTCTGTATTTTCCCCTTTCCTGTTTGATTGGTTCTCTAGATCAGCTGATCTAGAGAATCAATCACATCTCTGTATTTTTTTCAATTCAGGAAGTAAAGCAAGAACAGCTTCCCCCCCCTTCCCTGCAGTTTAAAAAACCAAGCCTTTTGCAATCAGCTGGGAGTCGGAGAAGGAAAGGAAGGTAAGCAGAGGGAACCCTGCAGTAGCATCGGAATGGCTCTTTCCCCGACCCTACTGCAGTCGCAGAGACTGCTGCGTGTGGGGGTGGCTTTAAAGGCAGGGAGGTCTCTTTCTTTCCCTGCCTGCCTTTAAAGCGGTTTGTCCCTGAAGTCAGGGCTTTATTTTTAGCGTTGTTGGATGCATGTATCGGACAACGCTAAAAAACGGATAACGTCATGACTTGTGGAACCAAGTCATAATGTTATCCGGGGTATTACTGTATAATGTATATCATAATAAGGAAGACCATGACCACGTGACCTATCTGCCTGTTCAGTCTACTATATTCCTAACTGTAGGTGGATCACTTCAAGGCTTCAACTCTCTTGTGTTTTTTTTTTTTTTTTTGGGGGGGGGGGTGTCATTATCTTTAAGCCAGTTTGGACCAGACAGCCTTTCAGATAGAGGTTTCCCTCGAATAGAGAATTGTCCTTTATGAAACAGAACACATGGTCAGTATATCAGGATATCATAATGTTCACTGCAGAAAGCCAACTAACCAGGTGACAAAATATGAGCCTCTTGTGTATTCAGCCTTGTTAGCTTTCTGGAGCATGCCCAAAAGATCCAGAAATACTTTTGTGTTCTATTTATGTTCTGCAATGGTGCCTCTTGTTTTTTTCCTGGACATTACAGATAGCTTGTGATTTTAACAGGGAATTCCTTAACTGCTAGAAGTATCTGAGTGCAGAGCAGTAGCTTTCTCCCCTCCTGGTATGTTAATTGGTTTCCTTTGTTTTGTAACAGAAGTATGGGATTCCTTTGAAATCTGATTTCTTAAACATGAAAGGCTATCTTAATCACAGTCTCTTTAACATTAATGTGCTTGCAGCTCTAATCACCTTAAATAAGAGTCGTGTTTCTAAGCATCACAGTTCCCATTAGATTAGACTATACATTAGCTATCTTATTTCATGAATTCCTTCGTTCCCATCCATAGTGCTTCTAAGTCTCTCTATTCCATGATTCACTCTAGCAAGGGTCAGTTTTATGGAGAATATCCCGGAGAATGGTGTCCTCATCAATTTCTGCTATGATTGGCCCGTAAACCCTAACACACTCCAAAAGGAAAAAATAATAATAGAAATTATCTTCCTAGAGATCTCAAGGCCTTAAAACTTAATAGTCTCTCAAATGCTGGAACGCAAGAGAAGACTTTTATGGACTTGACAAGGGATAATATTATTAGGGTATGTTATTATCCTAATTCTAGTCTCTCACAAGTTCCGAGGATAGGAAGTGGGAGATTGGTGGAGTAGAGGGGAGAAAAATAAAAATAAAATAACAACCCATGTTTCTTCAGAATTACATCTTTCTGCCTAGTGACTTGTGTCAGGTCCCAGGACAGTTTGATTGAGCTGGGCCTTCCCTATCTGAATGGCATTATCATGTCAGCATCACTGAATGATTTCCTCTCTTTCTAAAACAGATGTAAAGGGGCCTGGTGGGAGGTTCAGCCCCAGGCGTGTTTGAAGCGTGACGGGTTCAGATGAGAAGGTTGGGTAAATAGCCTGGTGACTAATGACCAACAATTTAAAGCTTGTGACGGAGTCAATGGGGAGCAGATGGAGGGGGGGGGTCGAAGTTGCCAACTGGAGTAGGAGCTAATACTAAAACTGATGGTATCTTGAGGAATTCTCCTCCACAATGCTTTTCATTGGGGTTGTTCAAGAAAAACAGTAAGATTCTTTGTTGGAACATGATTATCTACCTAATCTTTTAATCTTTTGTTTTTAAGTTGTTTTTAACTTTTTAATTATATTGGGATCTGTTGATTTTTATAAATTTTAAAAACTTTTAAATTTAATAATTGTAATGTTGAAGTTTTTAACAATGGGTTTGGGTTGTGTTGGGTTGTGCTTTTATGATGTTGTAAACCGCCCTGGGTCGCCTTGGCGAGAAGGGCGGTATAAAAATGTAAGTAAATAAAATGCCTCTGCTCATTTGCCTATGCACATTAGTTTAAAGGCATGCTTGTCACTAATTCCTGAAGATCTTCAAAGAAAGGAGACAAGATACATTAAGAATTACAGCTAGCCAGGCTTAAATTCTAAACCTGCTTGAAGAAAGAAGCCAATTTAGGGTTCGATTACACATTCTCATATACTGTACATGTGTTTGCGTTAAAGTTTGCCACACTTGAAATCGATTTTAAAATCACGAACCACATGGTGTAAAGCTCAGTGTGCATTTTTTCCATCCAGAAATCTTTTTTTAAAAAACACTCCAGGAAACTGTTTATTTTGAATCAGTGCTTGTCACTTTTGAAGAATCAATTTGGTATGTGTGGTTGTCTGTGTCAGAGTACATTGTGTCTCAGGGATTTGCCAAGTTTAGTGTGGCCATATAATTTTTTAATCTATTTCAACTTTAGCGCTGCACCGCTTAAGCACAGGAAATTGCAATCGTACAATACAATGGCCATACAAAATAAAAAACATGCTATCTGGCATAATGAGGGAGGAAAAATTGGAGCCCCAAGGTGCCAATTCAATTAGAAATACTGTACAGTGATTAGAAATCACATTTAATTCTCTGGACTGATAAACTATGCAGCTTACAACAAGACTAAAAGTTGTCCCATGAGGATGCATACACTGATACGAAGACCATGTGACATTAAACCTGAACCAGTTCCAGGTTTATTTCAACAGTATAGTTGCCCCCCATCTGACCTGCCACGTGGATTTAGCCTACAGTACTTGTTTCCAGCACTGATTTGAGCCACCTGACCATGTCCTTCATCTGCACTGCCTGCCATGAAACCCCTGGCATCTCAGAAAACAAAAACACTGCAGCACTTTAAAGACTAAGTGCTATGTTTTTACTGTGAGCTTTCATGGACCAAGTCCACTTCTTCAGACCTGCCATCTGAAAATCTAAAAATTAGGAGTGTCCTTCCTTACTTCTGCATATCAAATTGAAGTGCTTGGATAAAAATAATAATCTGGAATTAGGCAGCTTTCACCTGTAGTACTTATTTTCACTTGACCTGACAGTACTTACCTAACCTCTCTTTGCCTCTTGCTTATTGCTTTTACTTAAAAATGATAATAATAATAATAAAAATTCAAATTAAATCAAGTAACTGAACTACAATCAAATGTGACCCAATGCCATACCACAGATTGAGATTTTATTTTTTACTCCCTCACAGAAAGGTTTCAGGAAGTTCTTCACTTGCAAACATTCTTGTCTCCTTTGTTAGTGATATTGAGTGTGACCCTGCAAAGGGTACATACACAGTGTCACCTTTTGAACTGTAGAAAACTATGTGGCCCCACAGAGACTTTTGATCTTAAGGGGTGCTTCTAGCCCAAAACTTTTCACATGACCAATTATAAAGTTTTGTGCACTTATTTCATTTTCTCCTCTTTGACTTTTAATTCAATTTTAATTTATTTATTTTTCTTGTGGCAAGTAGTGGACAAATTCAAGAGTGTTGCATATGGAAGCCAGTACAGTCAAACCTTGCATAAAGGGCGCTTCACTTAAAGAGTAACTCGCTTAAAGAGCAGAATTTTCTCTGAATGTTCACTTCGCTTAACAAAACCAACCAAAAACTCATTTAACAAATAAATTGGGGTTCGCAATCCCCCCCCCCATTGGTCATTTACAATGGTGTTTCGCTTAAAGAGCAAACTCGCTTAAAGAGCAATCCTGTGTAACGCATTATGCTCTTTAAGTGAGGTACAACTGTATTATCTGAGTGCATTCAGTGGCATCCATGCTTGAATCAGGCTGATCTCACAATAAGAACCTCATCTGGAAGCACTTTTAATCTTGAGTAATGGTGGGCATTTTATTTATTTTTTATTTATTTATTTTTTATTCGTACTTACTACCCCGCTCCAATCGGGCAAGCCCGACTCTGAGCGGCTTACAGACTAAAATATCAATATCCTAGACTTGATGTTAAAACTTTAAAAATTCATAAAAGCATAAAAAATCACACCAGATGAACTGAAGGGTGGCTGTCACTAAATCAGCCACCCTATATGAGACCCCACGACCCTATGTCCCCACACTTGCTCAGCCAGCCATGTTTTTAAACCTTTCCGGAAGGGTAGGAGCTCTGTCTGTAGGCGCAGCTCGATTGGCTGGAGGTTCCAAAGGGCTGGGGCGGACACGGAGAAGGCCCTCCTCCTAGTACTGGAGAGGTGTGCCTCTCTAGCTGATGGAACAACAAGAGAGCCCCTCCGGTCCGCCCTGGTGGGGCGGACAGATGTTCTCAGGGTGACGCGGTCTCTTAGGTATCCTGGCCCACTACCATATAGGGCTTTAAAGGTAATAACCAGCACCTTGAATTGCACCCGGAGACATACTGGCAACCAATGCAGCTCCTGAAGCAGTGGCGTAGCACGAGCATAACGCCCGCGCCCCGTCACTACTCGGGCCGTCGCATTTTGGACCAGCTGGAGTCTCCGAATGGTCACCAGGGGCAGCCCCATGTAGAGCGCATTACAGTAATCAAGCCTGGAGGTGACCAAAGCATGTGTGACCATGAGCAAGGCGTCCCGGTCTAGGAGCGGGCGTAACTGGCGTATTACACGAAGTTGTGCAAAAGCCCTCCTAGCCACGACTGCCACCTGTTCTTCGAACAGTAGTCGTGAGTCCAGGAGGACCCCCAGATTACGCACCAGGTCTGTTTGGGGCAGAACTGCCCCATCCAGAACCAAAGCTGGCAACTCCCGTGATAGCACAGGGCCCCTCACCCACAGCCACTCAGTCTTGCCGGGATTCAGTTGTAGCCCGTTTGCCCCCATCCAGACCCTAACAGCCTCCAGACACCTGGAGAGGACTTCCACTGCACCACCTGGGTCCCCACGGGCCGAGATGTACAGCTGGGTATCATCAGCATATTGATGATACCTTACCCCATGGGAACGGATGATCTCACCCAGTGGCCTCATATAGATGTTAAATAGGAGAGGAGAGAGTACCGAGCCCTGAGGCACCCCATATTGAAGGGGCCTGGGGCTCTACTCCTCCTTCTCCAACCACACCGACTGGGTTCTGCCCCTCAGGAATGAGGAAAACCAGGACAACACAGTGCCCTGGATTCCCAACCCTTGGAGCCTACCCAGAAGGATGTCGTGATCGATGGCATCATTGAGAAGAGCAAGGACAGACGGATCCCCTCCATCCCGCTCTCTCCAGAGATCATCCACCAGTGCGACTAGTGCAGTTTCAGTACCATATCCGGGCCTGAATCCTGACTGAAAAGGGTCCAGATAATCCGCTTCATCCAGGACATCCTGTAGCTGCCGCGCCACTGCCTTTTCCAAAACCTTACCCAAAAAGGGTAGGTTGGACACTGGGCGATAGTTAGTAATTTCCATGGGGTCGAGGGATGGTTTTTTTAGGAGGGGCGCACGATGGCGTGTTTAAGAGATGTTGGAAAGAGCCCCTTCTTTAACGATGAGTTAATTATTGCCTCGACCCACCCAACTGCCACGGTCTTAGAGGCTTTTATCAGCCAGGCAGGGCATGGGTCCAGTGCACAGGTCGTGGCGCGGACAGATCCAAGAAGCCTGTCCACTTCCTCAGGGCCAACTGGATCGAACCGATTCCAGATAACATGGCTAGACTGGGCTTCAGTCAGTCCCCTTAGGAGGACACCTAAGAAAGGCCTTTTAAAAAATTAGTTGCAATCTTCACCTACAGTTTCACTTCTGGTTTCTGCTATGATGTCTCCACAGTGTTTGGCATGTTGATCTTTGACCCCTGCTATGAGACAAATAGGTTCTACACACACTTTTATTAGGCTGGGCCTGCTGAACATTATTCCTAGTTCTGCTTTTTAAGCTCACACAAGACTTGCCCATGAATTGGTACCTCCACACTCTGCTGCAAAACACAGTGCACAGCAAGTAGATGTCATCCTTTCACTGTTTCTTTGCTTTGTGTGTGTGAGCTCAGAAACAGACATTAGTCCATCAATAGATGAGAAAACTTCTTAATGAATGTGGGCTGAGCACCTGAAAATCACAGCATGAGCTTCTCTACCTCCAAGTTTAGGCCTCACTTTTGAAGTCTCTTTCTGGCCAGAGTCATCTACAAAAACCCCACATACACATTAGAGTTCTCCTATTGCTTTATTTTTCATCTCCCACATTTTTAGTCCACTTTTTGCTCTTTCTCTTGCCTCTCAGATTCAAACCGCCTGCTGGGAAGCATGTTGGAGGTTGGCCACTGCACAATTTTCACCATGTGTGGGCAACACCAAACAAACAGACTGTAAATAAAGTCTGAGCTCTCTCGCTCTCTCTCCCATGCACAAGCACACAGGCACATATTTTCTCGATTACCTTTGCTAATACCATCTTTCTTCCATCTTGAGCTCAATGTTATTGTTTTTTTGTCTCTTTCAAACCTCCCCTCCCCTACTTCTACCCCTCAATTTATTCCAGCTGTGAAAACCTTTTGCCATCTCCTCTGTCACACGGGCAGAGAGGTGAGTGGCAGGGAGGAAAGCTGCGGCAAACCATGCTGGATAATCTACTCCACATGTGTGCCCTAGAAGGAGCCCCACCGCCAGCCCTCAGCTGCTCCTGCTGAAACCAGCTTGGCCCTGCATTTGCTTCTGGCATAAATGCGGGGGGGGGGGGGGCACACACATCACTTCTGGTGCCTTATTGCAGCCTGTACAAGTTTTGTAGGTGAAGCTTGAGTGTTTGGGGCAGAAAGGAAGGCCTGAACGTTTGGAGAAGAATAAAGGAGAGTGGATTGGAGGGGTGGGGGGAGAACACCATTACGAAAACATATCAGAGGCTCACTCCCATGTTTGAAGAAATGGACCTGATTCACAAAAGCTAACATTAAAATACAGCAATTAGTCTTTAAAGTGCCACAATATTGGTGTTTTGTTTTGTTTTGTTTTGCTTTGCTTTGTTTACTCTCTGATATGTTTTCATATAGAGGATAGAAATGCCTGGTGGGCAATGGTCCATGGGGTAGAAAAGAGTCAGAATCGACTGAACAACAGCAACAGCAACAGCAACAGCAACAGCAACAGCAACAGCAACAGCAACAGCAACAGCAACAGCAACAAAATGTTTTTGAAATTTTATTCTTTTGAGTCGTCGTCCCCCCCATCCACTCTCCCTTATTCCTCTTCAAAAGTTCAGATCTTCCTTTCTGCTGCATATGCTCAAGCTGCTCTGATATGCTTGAAACACAGACTAACATGGCTATTATTCCCAAAACTTCAATTATGAAAACAGACAGTTTCAAAGAAAGGGGGCATCATGTCTTCAGCTGAGGGCTCGTCATGATATGAATAATAAGTAGAGGTTACCAAGTCAATTCCAACTTATAGTTACCCTCGCCAGTGTTTCTTAGGTAGAAAGTTCTCAGAAGTATTTTTCTAGTCCATTCTTCTGGTGATAATGCTGGGATTGTGAGGCTTGCTCAAGGCTACACATGCTGGCTTTTCTCCCAGAGGCACAGTGGGGAATTAAACTCCAGGTCATTTACTCCAAATCATTGAACTAACCAGTCTCTTCACAGAAATCGAATAAAGATTATACTTTTACAGGCAAAGAAAACATGATGCCTGCAGAGAATGCTTCAGTAATAGCCACAGTACATTGCCTTTGTGGACTACCATCTGTCACATCTGCTTTGATTTGGATTCCTGCATAGAGCAGGGGGTAGGGCTCGATGACCTAAAAGCAGTGATGGGCAGCAGCCGGTTTGCACCACTTCACCAGAACCGGTAGTAGCTTTACCCAGTGTTCCAGAGAACCGGTAGTGGCTTTTGTGGGGAACCAACTCGGGCGCTTACCTTTTCACCGGTTCCCCCACTGTGCGTACATGCCAAGTGCTTGGCACACATGCGTGCCTACAGCACTTAGCATGCCTACAGTGCTTGGCACGCATTTGCGCCTATAGTGGTTAGCACACCTACAGCGCTTGGCATGCATGCACGCCTACAGCGCTCTGCCTGCGGAGCCGAGCAGCCATTTGCTGCTTGGAGTGTGGCAGCGCAAAGTGTCAGGTGGCTGCTGCTGAGACCCTTGGCAGCCTCCTTGCTGTCCTCCCAAGCAGGCAGGAGGAAGAGCAGCTGCTAGCCTGAAGCTCCCTACAGCCTGCTCTCCACAGTAAGTGGCTTGCCTTTGGGTGTGGGGTGGGTGGGTGTATATTAATGTGTATTTAATGTCTATTTATTTTTAATGTGTATTTTTATGTGTTTTATGTGTATTTAATGTGTATTTTATGTGTTTTTATGTCTGGTTAATGTGTATTTAATGTGTATTTTTATGTGTTTTATGTCTATTTAATTTATATTTTTATGTGTTTTATGTCTATTTAATGTGTATTTATTTTTAATGTGTATTTTATGTGTTTTTATGTGTATTTTTATGTCTATTTAATTTGTATTTTTATGTGTACTTATTTTTATGGGGTTTTTTACTTTGACTCCACCTACAATGTTGGCTCCGCCCATGACATCATGACATTGGCTCCACCCATGACATCACGATGTTGACTCCGCCCATGACGTTGGCTATGCCCACAGTGTGGTAGTAAATTTTTTGGCTGCCCACCACTGCCTAAAAGGCCCCTCCCAACTCAGTTATTCTATGATTTTCTATCAAACTTTCAGCACAAACCCTCTTGTGCAAAGTTGCTTTATGAAGAAGTTCATTGACAAATAGACAAAGATACTTTACATTAATAGGCAAGATGTGGGGTGTGGATTCAAGCAAGATGATAATGTCAGACCCAGAAAAACAACCCCTCCCATCCTCCTAAGGCCATCCCAAAACAATTTGCAGTTGGTACCTTTCAAAGTCCAAAGGGTCAGACTCAACTGTGCAACTGAACAGCAACAACAATAACCTCCTGCTCTGATGCACAAAATGTTTTGTTTTGGCAAAAGAAGCAGTACATCCATGAAGCAACTCTTTCCTTATCTACCAATCAAAACACAACCATAACAAATACAAAAACTATTTGTTTTGTTGTGCTTTCATTACATGTAAAATCTGCTGCCCAAGTGTTTGTCTCATTCTGCATCGTGCTTACCTGTAGTGTTTTGTTCAAACACATTACATTTTCCTTAGGCTGGAAGGCACGGATGCAACTATGGGTTTTCTACAATCATCAGATGCTCTGCTTGCAAAAAGCAACCATGCTATGTCACAGTATGTGTCCAGAAAGACAACTTAAAACAGGCATACAGTAGTACCTCGGATAATGTTTACCTTGGATAACGCTAAAATCACATAACGTTAAGTAATCTGGGGAGGAGAATTGGATCAAATAACGTTAAGGTCCTATGGGATGAATCAGATAACAACCGCTAAAGCCTCTGCGGTTACAATGTATCTCTATGGAGCTTTAACATTATCCGATACATCCCATAGGATTTTAACATGCATCGGATAACACTAAAAATCGGATAACACCAAGACTTGTGGAACCAAGTCTTAGCATTATCCGAGGTATTACTGTACATATATTCTAGGACAGTGTTTCCCAAATGCTGGTTTGTGGACTTCAGTTCCCAGAAGCCTAAGTCATTTCCCCAAAGCACTGATCAGCCAATGTACTGACTTAGGTTTCTGGGAATTGGAGTCCCCTTGTGGGCTGTGTACCCCCTGTTGGGAACCACTGTTCTAGGATGTTAAAATCATCTGCATAGAATGTATTAGGAAAGCGCAAGGCCACAATGTGAAGACTGTAGGAGGACTAATATACTAATACTCATTGGCCACAACTCAATCCGAGCATACATTTTTTTTCCCCTGCCCCTGGGCGCCAGGAGGCCGGGTCTTGGAGGCTGGATGGTTCTGGGTTGCCGTTGCCCTCTGAGGCAATTACTAATACGAATACGAATACGAATACTAACCAGTGGTGGGCATCAGCAGGTTTGCACCCGTTCGCCAGAACCGGTGGCAGAAATTCTGTCTGGCCCCGCCCATCCAATTTTTGAAATAAAGTAGTCCTAAATTGGGTGCAATACAGGGCTTTTCCCCTGGCCACGCCCACCATACCACACCAACAGTGTGACAGTAAATTTTTTTGTAACCCACCACTGCCCTTGGAGCATTACCTAAAGTACTCTCTGTATACAGTATTTGGAAATTTCGAGGTTATTGGGCTTAAATATCCTAACTTTACCAAAAAACAAAAACAAACCTTTATTAGGAACTGCCTATATACTTAGACATCACCTTAACTGTTCTTAAGGTCTTGGTTATGTCTTGAACTGGTAACTTTATACCATTCTTTGACTAAGAATCTAATGATAGATTTTTATTTCTTCATCATTATCAGCATCTCAAATAATTGATTGGACCCAAATGGAATTAGACAATTTAGGCTGAAAAACAAAGAAGCTAATCATGCAATCATGCCCAGCCCACAAAAAGTGACTTTAATTATTTGTACTCACCAAGGCTAAGTATGGCAGAGGACTCCTACAGGGGAAACAGATAGAGGAAGAAAAGCATAGCTTGAATGATTATTACACTAAGAAAAGTAAAGACCCCATTCTTCAGAGAGTTAATAAAGTAGGACTTTTGAAAACAGTGAAGAAGAAAGTTGAATACAGGAAGGACAAGATTGAAAGTTGAGCTGCAAAACTGGAAAAACAAGCCTATGCACGGTTAATACTTGGAAAACATAGAGGAAAAGGCTGACCAATTGCTGACATAGGGATGATTAAGAGCAGGAATTTTGAAGAAGAAAACTAAAGGATTGACTTTGGCAGTCCAGGAACAAGTTTTGCCAGCAAATTGTACGAAATCTAAAATACAGCACGTATCCAACAATAGCAAATGTCGGCTTTGTAATGAAAAGGATGAAACAGAAGGTCTGATCAGTGGATGCAGCAAAATTTCACAAACTGATTATTTGCAATGCCATGACAAAGTTGCAAAAATTATTCATTGGAAACTTTGCTAAAAGTTTGGATTTGAATCCAGTAAAATGTTTATGTAGGAAGAAATGTGTTGTTGTACCCATAGTGATTGGAGCCCTGGAGAAATATCTAAAGGACTCCCTGGTTATTTACTGTATATACTCGAGTATAAGCCTAGTTTTTCAGTCCCAAAAATGAGCCCCCAAAAGGAGAAACAGCTTATACTCGGGTCAATGACGACGAGGGTCCCAAGACTGAGTTGGATTGAGACGCACCAACAATTTAATTAATTTTACCATATTTTCATGTATTTTGATTATTGAAACTCACTAGCAACTGCTGCATTTCCCACCCTCGGCTTATACTCGAGCTAATCTATTTTCCTGGGTTTTCAGGTCAAAATTAGGTACCTCGGCTTATATTTGGGTTGACTTATACTCGAGTATATACAGTAGAACTTTTGATCCTGGGGACTTTAAAATTCAAACTGACAGACATCTGCCTCACAACACATCTGATATAACTGTTGTGGAGAAGAAGAAAGCCTGATTTATTGACATTGCTATACCAGGAGATGCACAAATTGGAGACAAACAACTGGAGAAAATCTCAAAATATCGTGATTTGCAAATTGAAGTTGAGCATCTATGGCGGAAAAAAATCTGTCGTTGTTCCCGAAAGGACTCCCTAGATATTTGGAAATTTTGGACTTATCTGATTTGAACATCCTAACTCTCCAAAAAACAACTCTACTGGGAACTGCATATATACTCAGACATTACCTTAACAGCTCTTAGGTCCTTGGTTAGGGCTTGAACTGTTAATTTGATGATGATGATGATGATGATCAGGAGGAGGAGGAGGAGGAGTTAGTCACTATGCCTGTGCATTGGGGTATTATCTCTAAAATTACTAAGAGTGAGACCTTGAAGTCAGGGAAAAAGAAAAACTTAATCTCCCTGAATTTAGCCCAGATGTGTGGTGGTCTCACATGATTGATGGCATCTGTTTTTTACTTTATTAAACTTGTACAGCCATGTTCAGCCTAGGATTTGCAAAGTGGCTTAATGAGCATTAGGCAGGAATCTTTGGCAGGACAGAGTGATTTCAGGGAATTACTGAACCAGTGGCTAGAAGTGTCCTGGACAATGCAATGTGGACCGACTGTTCCCTTCACTTGGAATTCAGAGTGCTGTTCTTAGCGGTTAGGAGATGAAATGGAAAACCACATTCTACCTGCATTTAATATCAGGTCTCTGATCCACATAGCCCAAATACTTAACGTGTTGTTTTATTTGATTTGGAGAAGGTAAAGTAAAGATATCTGCTACAGGTCAAAAGCTACTGCATATTTTGGTAATGTAAAAAGTTCTAAAATCATGCATCTGGCCCTTAAAACATAATGCACTTTGAAATGTTTATGTTCTGCCATTCCATGTAGATATCACTCTCACGTAGGGAAAAAAGCTTGTACAAATACATGACATCATGCAGTGTGAAAAATCTATGTGGCATATTTTCCTTGTGTCTGCAGGATGGAAATCTGAAATTGGATAAGGCTTCTTGACAAAGCAGACATATTTGTTCTTAACACAAATGCTCTGCTAGATTTTTCCACGCAAAACTGAGATCTCTGCTGGTTAGGCAGTGGAGGAAGTCTCGAAAATTTAAAGGCCATTGCTACATCCAAGGGCAGGTGTAGCTTAGGTCTTGTTCACCATTTATTGTGGAAATACAAACTTATGTTAAAAATTCAGGAGATCTGTACACACTGCGAGTTCTGAGAGTCACTTTCTGGTCCCAAGCCCTTTTGGCACACAAGGTTCTCATCAGCTCCAGACCAGTATTGATGAAGCTGCTGCCCTCCATCAAGATGGATTCAAGTGGAATTTAATCCACTTGGGGACTATCATCCTCCCCTGTGGACTTTGCCACCCAAGGCCATTAGTCCTTAGGGTTGTCAGGCTAGTTAACCACTGCCTGATGATAACTGTTGAGTCACTGGCAGTATGGTCTACTGTATTACCATAGCACAGTGAAGGCGAACCTTTTAGAGACCGAGTGCCCAAACTGCAACCCATAAAAACACTTATTTATTGCAAAGTGACTACACTGCAACAGGGGAGGAAGTAAACGATCCCATTGGGCTGCTGGGCAGAGGGGCAGGGTGAACTCTGTGCTGGGGTGACTGCACGGGTGCCCACAGAGATGGGTCTGAGTGCCACCTCTGGCACGCGTGCCATAGGTTCGCCATCACTGCGATAGCAGGATAACCTGGCCAGGCTTAATGCAAATACAAAAAATGCATAGACACTAATAGTCCTAGACTTACAACTTTGTGATTATACTACATCACTAAAAGACCTGGTGTCAATAGTCTACAAGATATTATTGAACTTGGAGAACAAAATCTAGCTTTTTTAAAAAAGGAAAAATCCTTTCATATAAAGTTAAATTGTGCAAAGTGGATGGCATCAACATCCAGCACTGATAATACTTAATTTCAAATAATTAAAAGCTTCCTAAACCCTTTTTCAGGTTCTGGGGCTTAGGGCTCCCTTTGCTTTGAGGAAGTTTTTGGGAACTTTGGGATGGGAGGAAAACCATAAATAGTCAAAAATTGCTGCCAGACCCCTGCCACTGTAATCAGGACCACAATCAATAGTGGATATTTTTAACTGTTAAAGCCCCTAGTAAAGATAAAGGTTTCCCTTGCTCGAAAGCCAGTCGTATCCGACTCTCGGGGTCAGTGCTCATCTCTGTTTCTAAGCTGAAGAGCCAGCGCTGTCTGCTTCTGCAGACGTTTCCATGGTCATGTGGCAGGCATGACTAGACACCGGAGTGCATGGAACGCTGTTACCTTCCCACCAAAGTGGTCCCTATTTATCTACTTGCAATTTCTTGCTTTCGAACTGCTAGGTTGGCAGGAGCTGGGACAGAGACGGGAGCTCATTCCGTCCTGCAGTACTCAGGAATCAAACTGCTGACCTTCCGTCTCCCAGTCAGCGTCTTAGTGACTTGAACCACTGCAGTCCCTATAGAATCCAAATTTTGGGTAATGCGAGTCAACAATATTGTTTGTCATACATGTTACCTAATTGCACTAGCAGCTGTGCTGGCTAGTTTTGTCAAGTGGTCATACTTCAGTATTCCACAAAGATTTAATTAGTTTACTCCTACTAGTCGCAAGGTAAGAAAAAGGCTAAAAGATGGACAAAATCTTAAACAATTGCATCTGGAGTCTGGCACTATTAGAAGCTAATTTGGGAAGGACATTATGCTGGAATCATATAAACAGAAACAACTTTGATACCATCTGGCATCCATTTATCAGTGCAGCAGCACTAAAAGACTATATTAAAAGGTAAAAGATAATGCAACCTCCCATGAAAATGAAAGGCAAATCTCTCTTTCTGAATGTTTACTTTCATGCTCATTGAAAACATGGACAGAATCTTAACATGCAGACTATGGTGAAGGTGCTATACAGCTAAATGTTAATTGCATGTTAATAGGAGTGAATTACACTAAGATATTCTGTTGTCCTGATCATACTGTACAGAGTGTTGCATTTTGTTATTAAGGTAAAGGTAAAGGTCACCCTTGCTCGAAAGCCAGTTGTATCTGACTCTAGGGTGTAGTGGTCATCTCTGTTTATAGCCAAAGAGCCAGCATTGTCTGCATTTGCAGACGTTACAAAGTGGTACCTATTTATCTCCTTGCAATTTCTTGCTTTCAATCTGCTATGTTGGCAGGAGCTGGGACAGAGACAGGCGCTCATTCCGTCATGCAGTACTCGAACAACAACAAAAACAAATACATTGTTGTAGGCATGGGAGGAATAGTCTTTCATTATTAACAATGTCACACAAAGCCAAATGCATCGTTAGGCACCGAGACAGTCACCTTCTGTACCAGATAGTAGGTTTCATGGCTCACACGTACAATACTCTGAAAAAGTTTTAGGCCACCACTAGCTGTGTTTTGGGGAAATTTCAGTGAGTGGTTTGGGGAGCAATAACTTGGAGACCCTAACTTCAAACTTCATCCAACTTAAAGAGGGTTGAGAGTGTCAGCTGAAGATTCTCTCCAATTTTGGTGTGTCTAGGTGGCTCAGGAGCAAATAGCAATAGCAAATACAGTAAAATACCAGATAACGCTAAAACTTGGTTCCACAAGTTTTGGTGTTATCTGATTTTTAGTGTTATCTGATCCATGTTAAAATCCTATGGAATGGATCGGATAACGTTAAAGCTCCATAGAGATACATTGTAACCGCACAGGCTTTAGCGGTTGTTATCCGATCCATCCCATAGGACCTTAACGTTATTCGATCCAATTCTCCTCCCCAGATTACTTAACGTTATGCGATTTTAGTGTTATCCGATCCAATCGTTATCCGGTGTTTTACTGTATCCTTATATACTGCCCCATAGCGCTTAGTGCACTCGCAAGGCAGTTCACAAGGTAATTATCATTTTTGCACCCAAATGCTGCATACTCATTTTGCTGATCTCAGAAGGATGGAAGGCTGAGTCAACCTAGCTCCCCTTCAGGATTGAATTTACAACCTTTTGGCTGCAGTGCAGCAGTTTAACCACTGCACCACCAGGGATCCTAAGAAATAGTGTTGAAGGGCGAGCCTGAATTCACTCTTACCACTATATTATTTACGAGTGATAACGGAGAACTCACACAACGTTATGGGATTCACAAACACCCTCCCACCTGTTTTGGAGTTTATGGGATCACCTTGAGTCATGGAATGGCAAAACTGCTTCTCCTAATAATTATTTCTTTTGGCCTCCGCTGTTTCCTGGTCACCACCACCACCTTCTCCTCCTCCTCCTCCGTAATAATTAAAGACCTCCACACTTCCTCTATTTCATGCTTTTTAGGGTTCCTCCTGTGTTTCCCAGTGACTCCCTTTGCCCAAAGTGGCTAGGGCTCCACTCCATGGCCTAAACTTCCCAAGGAAACCTTGTTTCACCCTTCTTAAAGTTCACTGCCTTGTCAAACCTAACTAATCTCTTGCAGGGATGGAAAAGACTCATTTCAAACTGCTGCTCATTCAAAGAATAAGGGTGGGGAGGGATGGGGGGAGGTTGAGACGGGGGTCTTCCTGACTGCTGCCTGAAAGGACCCAGAACTATAATACCCCTTTTGTTCTAAACCAGTGGGTGGGGGTTAGGCGGCAGGAATGAAAGATGGGGGATATTAAAGAAGCAGGTGAAAGACATGTGTCTTCAGCAGTCTCAGATAAGAACCTGTCTCTTCTAATCTGACTGAAGCTTATTATCTTTCTGCCACAGTCATTACTATTTTAATATTAGATGCAAGGAAAAAAACTGCATGAGACAACAACCGTAAGAGGCTGTTTTAAAGTAGTAGGAAAATCAAAAGTAAAGCTGACAACTTATTGGCAACATCAACAAGTTCACTGGCTCCATCACAGTTGCAAAAGAGGAATTAGGTCCTAAATTACCAAATGCTTAAACCTCATAAAATGTCCATGAAAGAAGTAATTTTCCATGATATATAGTACAACCAGCATTTGTTTGTGACCTGAATGGAATTTAGAGGCAATGTTGTTATTACATACCATGAAGTGTGTCCTCCAACTTATGGCGACACTATGAATAAGTGCTCTCCAAGGGGTACAGAAAAAGAGCCTCCTCGAAGATTGTGGCATTTTTAACCACAATCTGGCATGCCCTGGTAACGGTAATCTTGTGTTTCTGACTAATCTTTCTCACCATAGGTCAGGCAAAAGGAAATGCCAAATGAGCTCACCGAAAGGTTGCTTCATTTTGGCAGTTTTACATCCGGCCTAGACACGGAAGAAGAAGACATGCTCTCCAAAATGCTCTGCCCTTTTATTTCTTAATAATCTTCTGATTTTTTGCTGCAGGCCTCATTTGGACTGAAGATTGAACAAAGGTGTACAAAATATTTCACTACTTCAATTTCTTCAATATTACAGCTATGTAGTTCTTTTGTAGTCATGGATTTTGTCTTAATGTTCAACTTCTGTCCTGCTTTGATACTTTCTTCTTTCATTTTAATTAAATTTATTGCATGTCATTGTTAATTTCTCCTAGTAAAATGGTATCCATATTAAATTACCGTACTGATGTTTCTTACACCAATATTCATTCTTCTTTAATCTGAAACTACTCTGGCTTTCAGTATGGTATGTTCTGCAAACTGATTGGATAAAGAAGGCACTATTGTCTGTTCCTTAAATTAACCAGGAATGTTATTTAAATTATATTTTGGCTCTACAATTCTTTTAGAGTTCCTTTTCAGCTTTACTTTAGCGTTGGATATTAACAGTTAATTATCATTACCACACTCTGATCCTGGCCTTGTTTTGGCAGAAAGAATATCACTTGCTTCCAATTATGTAGTCTATTTGATTTCTACATTGAACATCTGGTGAAATCACGTATAAAGTTGTCTGGTAGTTTGAAGCATATACCGTAGCTGCCAGCATATAAAATGCATCGGATTATAAGACACACCCCATTATTACCAAAATAGCCCACTATAGGCCACTATATACAGTATAAGATGCATCCCATTTTCCCAGTGTGTTTTAAGAGGGAAAAGGTGGGTCTTATACTCCAGCAAATAGGATATTTGCAATAAACAGACTGTTAGATTTGCAGAATGCTTCATTTCTGTCTCCTAGGCCAATTTTCCAACAACATTTGGTTCTGGTTTGTTTCTAGTTTCTGTTCCAATCACCTAAATAAGATTATACACATGTCTTGTTTTGATGATTGATCAATATCCTCCTGGATGCATGTGTAAAAGCTTTCAATTTTGTTTTTTTCACCACTAGTAATTGGTATTCCTAGTGGCAATGTATGGTTGTGAGAGCTGGACCATAAGGAAAGCTGAGCGCAGAAGAATAGATGCCTTTGAGATGTGGTGTTGGAGGAGAGTTTTAAGAGTCCCCTGGACAGTGAGGAGAACAAATAGGTCAATCTTAGAAGAAATCAAACCTGACTGCTCCTTAGAAGGTCAAATAGTGAAGATGAAGCTAAAGTACTTTGGACATCAAATGAGAAGAGAGGATTCGCTTGAGAAAGCCTTGTTGCTGGGAACGATGGAGGGCAAAAGAAGAAGGGGGCGGCCGAAAATGAGATGGCTAGATGGTATTGTAGACACAATGGGCACGGAGCTGAGCGAGTTGAGGAGGATGGTGGAGGACAGAAGTGCCTGGCGGACAGTGGTCCATGGGGTCGCAAAGGGTCGGAATCGACTGTGCGACTGAACAACAACAAAAGTAATTGGAGCATAAACTTGAATGATGGTTATGTTGATAGATCTTTCATGTAGTTTAATTGATAGTAGTAGATCAATTTTTGCATTAAACCCTCTAACTGCTGTGCTACATCTTGTCTCAGCATTAGAGACACTTTATCTCTTCTGGTTGTTGTTTTTTTCATTTCTGGAGTAGAACACAGAACATTGTCTAACTGAAAAGTTGAGTGAATAACTGTTGGCAACAGGAATATGTGTGTTTTTCATGTCAGAGATTATTCTGGGTTGAAAGGATTTTTGCAGGGGATGCCTGAATGAGACTCCTTTCATGTCTCCTACCGTGCAGCTCTCAAGGAATCGAACCCTGTGCTTTTGGTCTTCAATCTGAAACATGGGGAGAGTGGGGAATTAACTGAAGACCTGGCTATTATGCCCTAGTGAATCTGTTTTGGCCTTAGGGCTAACTACAGAGGTCCTATCAGTAAACTCGATGAGAATGACAGGCATAAGAGAGAGTCTTTTCAGTGACAGTCCCATTATTTTTAATTTCCTTCCCTCAGGAGGAATATGTTCCTTTAAGTGAGCCCTAAATAATTTTTGAAAAATGTCTGTTTTCAAGTAACAAGGAGGAGCTTGGTTGTTAATTTGAAAATAATATTGTTCTTTGTTTAAAGCATTTTATTTATATTCTATTTTTATTTTATTTTTTAATTAGAAAAGGCCATATATTCCTGACATAAGAGAAATGCAATATGGGTGATAAATTTATTAGACCATAAGAAATCAAACAAACAGCTAGCTTTCAATTTCATCCATCTTCCTCAGACTGTGCACCAAATTTCAGTTCACTTCTCTCATTCAATTGCCTTCTCCTAGCGGGCAGATTAAATTTTAATCCCAAATCTCTAATAGGTTTTTTTACCACTCCTCTGCATTACCTTTTCCCCAGCCATAAACGAATCATGAGTTTCAAAAGAAGACAATGTGTCAAGAGGGTAAATGCAAATCATTTGGTGGTTCTTCATTTGAAGAGTTGGAAAAAGAAATCAAGCCAACATGCTGTAAGCCGCCCAGAGTCAGGTTTACCCGATTGGGGCGGGATAGTAAATATAAGTAAATAAAATAAATAAATAATAAATAAACTTTAGTAAAGGTAAAGGTCACCCTTGCTCAAAAATCAGTCGTATTTGACTCTAGGGTTCAGTGCTAATCTCTGTTTATAGCCGAAGAGCCAGCATTGTCTGCATTTGCAGACATTTCTGTGGACATGTGGCAGGCATGCCTAGAACACTATTTACCTTCTCACTGAAGTGGTAACTATTTATCTATTTGAGTTTCTTGCTTTTGATCTGCTAGGTTGGCAGGAGCTGGGACAGAGACGGGAGTGCATTCCGTCATGCAGTACTTGGGTTTTGAACTGCTGACCTTCTGCCTCCCAGTCAGCATCTTAACCACTTGAGCCACTGTAACTTGAGCCAACTTTAGGAAGAATTTTAGACCATACCCTCAAATATGTTTGCAACCTTAAGAAGCAGATCCAGCATATTCATCTGCCATGAATTGTTGGGGCCCTCATTTATTTATTTTTTCCTGCAAAATCATGGTGCACAGCCTGAGGAAATAAAATCAATGTTGAAAGCTAGCTGTTTATTCAGTTTTTTAGCAGTCCAATAAAAGTATCACCTGCTCTTGCATTCATTTGAATTTTGCGTCAGTTTGTTGCCCTGGTGTGCTTTATGTTGCTTTTTAAAAATGCATTGTAGGTACTGTATGCAATTCTTTAAAAACTCTGCCTAACTATGGACAATCTTGGAAAAATTTATGGTTTGAAAGGTAGAATAAAATTGAGGGAACAAATAAATAAGTGAAAAAAGAGTAAGATGGTGTACTTCCATCTGAAGACTAAAGGGAAGAGAGGAAGGAACTATTAGATTTGGAATTGACAAAGAAAGAGAGCTATAGAGTTGTGGTAAAATTAGAAAAGAGGGCGACAACTAAAACAAGTAGGGGAGTGAGCAAATATGGACTAGGACCTAAGTCCATGGTCTTCACATTCATTCCTGGAGATACCTTTGCACCGACTGCAACCTTTCTAAAGTTTAGACAGGACACATTACATGCAACATTCCCCAGAATGTCTTACTTTTTGATGTAATAAAGAGGACATCAACATTGTTTTTTGCCAAACAGCTGAAATCCAGTTGATGTAACTGTGCTGTGGTAAATGGTTATTATGTCATTACCTGGCTATTGAAATCTTTAATTTAATTACATTTAAAACTTCTCCTCCTCCTTCCCCTTCAAATCTCCCTAGAAATCTCATTTGTCTTGTGGAAGCCTTTACAAGCACGAGCCTCAGGATGAGATGGAGATGAATTTAGTAGCACAAGCTAGATCTGTGACAATGATCCATGAGACAGGCAGTGACAATTTTCTGATTTCCACCCAACTCCCCTCAAAAAGAAAATCATAATAGAAAAAAGAAAGATCAGGATTGCTGGAAGGAATCTGGTGTTGATTTTTAGCTATTAAAGGCTCCCCCTTCTCCTGGGGGTCCCAAATACTTCCCCAGGGCAAATGGGATTCTTAAGGAGCCTTGGAATCTGAAAGATGGGTATAGAAAGCTTTCAGTTAATTTAAATTAAACATCTCAATCAATAGATGGCGATATCCAGTTTATGCAAAATAAATTATGCCAATTGAATTCTGCTGCCATATTACTCTTGAAATGTAACTAAATTATACCTTGGTTACTCCAAAAACACTTTTTTCAAATAATCATATTACAGTATTCATAATTAGGGATTTCCAAGCTCTAAGCAACATGAGTCTTGAAAAATAACTGCCAATATAAAATTGAGGGTCCTGTATTTGATTGAAAACTACAGTAAAACCTCAACTTACTTATGCTTCGAGTTATATAAATTTTGACTTACATTATGATTTTGGGCTAACACCATGTCCCAATTTACACGATTTCCTATGGGTTTGCTTTGAGTTACATAAAGATTCTTTTTCCTATGGGTTTCCTTTGAGTTAGGTAAAAATTTATTTCCCTATGGGTTTGCTTCGATTTACATAAAAATTTCATTTTTCCTATGGGTTTCCTTTGAGTTATGTAAAAAAAAAATTGTCCTATGGGTTTGCTTCGAGTTGCATAAAAAACCGATTTAAGCAAAAGCCTACAGAACTGATTTTTTTTGTAAGTAGCAGTTTTACTGTACTGTATTAGAACAATTAGGTCTTTAAGCCTTCTTTTTCAAAAATGAGGCTAGGAGTCAAGCCCACATGTCAGGCTATTATTATAATCACATAGTTCAGCATAGACATCTTGATCACTGTAATGTAATAGTATTTCACATTTTGTGTATGGTACATTGTGGTCCTGCCAACCTAGCAGTTTGAAAGCAAGAAATTGCAAGTAGGTAAATAGGGACCACTTCGGAAGGTAAACAGCGTTCCAGGCACTCTGGTGTCTAGCCATGCCTGCCACACATCCACGGAAATGTCTGGAGACGTCAACAGCACTGGCTCTTTGGCTATAAACAAAGTTGAGCACTGAACCCTAGAGTTGGATATGACTGGCTTTCAAGCAAGGGCAACCTTTACCTTTATATCAGTGGTGCCCAAACTAAGGCCCGGGGGCCTCACCCGCCCCCCGGGCCTTAGTGACTGGCTCCCTGAACCACATGATCAGCCCACAGCCCAAAAGGTTCGGGCACATGGTGGTTACTCAGCTTATAGAATACTAGTTCATGGCACTTTGCTCACTGTTTGTGGGTGTGTTATTGATGTCCAGATGAAAAAAATTCATAAAAGTGTAGTAAGAGTTTTTTTGGTTCTGGAGGAATCCAGAAACAGCAGTTTTTGCATGGAGGAGGGGGCTTGAATTCTAGGCATGGGATTTTTACTACAGCTACCAGAATTCAGCAAGAATTCTTTCACCTAGAATCCCATAATCATCATCACAACCTTGAAAACCTTGGAATACTAGAAGCAGACAACATTCTGCAGATAAGTGAAAGATTTGATACAAATGTAATACAATACTGTACCTCCAAAGACTGCAGAAATTTTTAAAAGCAAGATTAAATTATGGAAATACAATCAAAGCTATAAACACTGTCTCAATAACTAGATAGCCAGCTAGAATAATAGATTGGATCCAAAGTGAACTAGAAAAAAATGGATTAAAATGCATAAATAAATGAACATGCCACACACGTGACACCCAAAAAGTGACATGGACAGGTTATACTTCGTTCTTAATTCATTGGGGGCTGTGGATTGCTACAACAATAATAAGTAGTAGAAGAAGAAGAGGAAGAAAAATGAAGCCTAAATGGTTATATCAGCAGAAGCAGTGAAAAATTACTAAAGGCAATAGAAACCATAACAAGTTACCTTGGGTTGCTAAAACTGGGGACAAATAAACTGAAGGTTTGATTTTTGTTTCATAAGAACATGCATCCAAACTAATGTTATGAAAGCTAAAATCCAAGGAATTAGTCCAAATAGCACTGCAAGGACAGAGGTATGGGCTTTTAAAAAAAAATCCATTCAGTGTATGGGTGAGGTCAGTGTGGGAATAGATCATTTTCTGGAGGGTTAGACCAGGGGTGCCCAAACTAAGGCCCGGGGGCCAGATGCGACTGCCGATGCCAATTCATCCGGCCCATGAAGCCCTTGTTGCGCCTGGAAGCAGAAATAAAGTAACTTAAATATACCTTGATGAATTTGATATTTGATTTGAATGAATTGGTGAAATTTATGTCATTTCACTTCATCTAAATTGTTTTGTATGTACAGTATATAATTTAAGGAATAAATACTATTTAATAAATTAAAATATTTTTTACAAACAATAATTCTGAGTGGGTAATGGTGGTGGCCATGGCTTAATGTTCAATAAATTTGCTGTAATGAAGTTAAAATATTAATGATAACATTGATTTTTTTCCCCCAAGTATATTCATACTTAGTGAACTGCTGGAAAATATTAACACTGTACTTTACTGGTTTGATTTATACTGGTTTGATTTATATCCCACTTTTCTCCCAATTTTGGGACCCAAGGCAATTATGTAGCCAGTATTTGCTCTATGGTAAGATATACTTTGTAATTTTCTTTAAAGTTCAGCAGACATCTAATCATGACGATTCTGCATATATTACCATATACAACTATAAGGCAAAAATATCCTCCTTTTTGGTAATTTTTGTCCTCCATTTTGTTGATGTATGTCCTTTGTGTTGGCAATCCTTCAGTGGCCATTGTTTTTCATTTTAATGAAAACCTAAGATCTGAGCCAACTAATGGCCTAATGGACACCAGGGAGTATGATATGTATCTGGAAACATCCAGCCAATTGCACGATAGGCTACCCTTGTTTTACAATGGATAGATTACAGTCTGGCCAGACATCCCGCTACCGTAATGGAGTAGACTGTACAGCCAGTAACTCAACAATAAGTGTCAGGCGGCAGAAAGTTAACTAACCTGCCTCCCTAAAGGAGCCAATGGCTAGAGGCAGATAAGCCCCTTTAGCTGGGGTGATGGCTCCCTCAGTGGAGGAAATGCCACTGGAAACCATTATATTGGGCCCAAGGGCAAAATGCGTGGAGGAGGAACCACTTTCTGATTCCCAACGGTCATGGAGGCAGAAGAGTCCATGCCAGATGGACTGGCTGTGAAGGCGCACCTTGACAATATCCTCATGGCTGCAGCAGTCCATTGTAGTCCTGGTGTTAAATCCTACATGTCTAGCACTAGGAGGAGGGCCTTCTCCGTGTCCGCCCCAACCCTCTGGAACCTCCTGCCCATCGAACTGCGCCTGCAGACAGAGCTCTTGCCCTTCCGGAAGGGCTTGAAAACCTGGCTGGCAGGACATATTTGGGGACCAGGGAACACGGGTTCCCATACTAAGTGGCTTACTTAGGGAGTGCCACTTTGGATCTGGACCAGGGGGATACTGGCGTGTAGTTTGCACTGTTTTTACTTCAAATAATTTTAGATAATCTTTTAAACTTCATGATTTTATATGTTTTTATCTTTTACCTCTGTTTTATGACGATGTAAGCCGCCCAGAGTCGGGTTCTCCCGAGTGGGGCGGGGTAATAAATTCAATAAATAATAATAAAATAATAATAATGTGTGCCGCAGAAGATGGCTCCATGATCATAGCATGTGGGTCATTTCATGGCAAGCTGGGATCCTTCTTAAACAAATTCACACCAGTTACATTGTTTCTGCTTCAGGAAAAAAAATGTTTTCTCGGATACGAGTTGCAGTCGACAACAAGATCATCCTAGTAAATACTTATCCTTATTGAAGAGTTGTGTGTCTTGATTTTCTTTCTAATCACATACATAAGCCTAAATCCAACTACTGTATTATTTTAACTAGAGGCAATGAGAATTTGGCAAATCAATGCTTATGTATGTTTGATAGATTGAATGAGGCCCCTGTGTTTAGGACTAACAATTGCCTTTAGCAACAGGCAACAAATATTACATTTCTAATTGTGGAGCTGAAAATGACTGAATAAGTGTAGAGTTGTTAAATGGACAATGTTTGGTTGCATCTTCAGGATTTTCTGGGACGGGGTGAGTGTTTTTGGCCAGGAACTGCCGCTGCCTCTTCATCAGTCACCACATCCTCTACCACACCATAACAGGAAAGTGCTGCCTATTTGGTGTTCATGCAGGGCCGTGTCATAGGAGCTTATTTCCAGGCAGACAGTTTAGACCAGCAATCAAATTTTTCAGCAGTAGTTCATCAGTAATTCCAGGAGATGGCTGAATCTGTGCCAATATTCTCCAGGGAAGAGAAGAAGCACATTTCTAGATAGCCCTACTTGTGTTATAAATATAATGGTGAATGAATGCTTAATATCTCTAGAGGGTAGTATAATTTAAGATATTTTCAGAAGAAAAAAAGTCACATCATTTAGAGTTGCATGTCAGCTCCTATAACACATGGTAGTTGTTAGACAAATAATGCTACTGCAATAGATTTGTTGTTTAGTTACTGGGAATGGGTCTGTCACTGTGCTTTTGCCTAAAGTGGCTGTGGATGGGAGCTGGGGATTTGACAAAAGAAACATAATCTTTCCTTAAGGGCTGCTCCTGAATGGGCAGTTTATGAAGTGAAGGGTGTTAAGGGAGAAGTAAAGGAAGTAAAGTACTTGGGTGATTGTGTCCAAGGAGGGGTGGGGTGGGGAGAAACAGCTGTTTTTTGAAAGGGATACAAGATAGTTAATTGTTAGAAACATGTTGAAGAGCACAGATGTGTGTGGTATGATACAGCAGATCAGCTGACTTGTAAATCCCTATTAAATCATTCTCTAAATTTGCCACTTATTGTATCCAGGGTGTCACCAGTATTCTTGCATCCATGTACCCACGTACAGTACTTGTCATAATATGCTCTTCAAGTGTAAATGGGCTTAAATTGTCCATATTTCTCTGAAATAAAGAAAAATATTTATAATACATATAGAGACATACTGGCTACCCTGTAGGAGTGTCTCTTTGTTCACATACCTGTCAGAAATGATGACTGTTAGGTAACAATATTACCTACTTAGGGGATTTAGGAGAGCATAACAGCACTCCTTTTGCAAATAGCATACACACTGATAAAAATGATTTCCCCGCTCCGCCCCCTGCAACCACGGTACACAAAGTAACATTTGTGCATTACTTTTTGTCAGGGGGGGGGGGGTTCTTTTCTTTATCCCATGGATACTTTCTTGGGAAAAGCTTTTCAAATTTTAGAACATTTGTTACTCTCAGTGGATGGTTTTTTTTTTAAAAAAATAAGCAAATAATGAGCGGTGCAATGAGTAATGCAATAAGGATTTTCAAATCCCATGAAATTCTTCATTTCCGACATGAGTGTCAGACGAGGAGCTCTTTTTAGGCATCAGTGGCTTGTCTGTTTGCACAAAAGATCTATGGGCAAAACTAATATCTTTTCCCTTTGAGGAGCAAAGCACACACAGTAAGCATAGAAGGACTGGGTGATTGTTCAGAATGATGCAAACAACTGTTCAGCGCTTCCAGTTCTTAACATCCAAGAAACAAAGCAACAGCTATCATACTCTGGTGCCATTTGTTTTCTTTGAATTACCTGCACACCAAAAAAGTATTTTTGCTAATGCAAAACTCTTCTAGCAAGTGACAGAAAATATGTTACCCTCTCAAAAGCTATTTTTTTAAAAAATAAAAAACACCCTATTTTTGTTCTTGCATAGGATGATTGAACAAGCAAGGGATTATATAACAAATTACTGTGAAAATGTACTTTCCTAAGTCTGCTATGGTCACTTTAGGTGACAAGGAAATTTGTGTAGGCAAATGATTAAGCTAGCAGAGTGTCCTGGATCTAGAACACATATGTCAATCACCAGCCTAGCACACCTCTACAGCTGTGGTTCCCAACATGGGGCACATGCCCCACAGGGGGGCAATTTAATTTTTAAGGGGGGGAGCAATTCTAGAATGTTTAGACCAAGTTATTAGCCTTTTAGGCTTCCTCCACATGAATATGAGTTCACTTTTTGAAGAAGAAGAAGAAGAAGAAGAAGAAGAAGAAGAAGAAGAAGAAGAAGAAGAAGAAGAAGAAGAAGAAGAAGAAGAAGAAGAAGAAGAAGAAGAAGAAGAAGAAGAAGAAGAAGAAGAAGAAGAAGAAGAAGAAGAAGAAGAAGAAGAAGAAGAAGAAGAAGAAGAAGAAGAAGAAGAAGAAGAAGAAGAAGAAGAAGAAGAAGAAGAAGAAGAAGAAGAAGAAGAGTTGTTGTTGTCATTGTCATCGTTGTCGACTCCAACTCTTATCCGAGAATGTATTTTTTTTCCTAAAGCAGGAAAAATGTCACTGGCGAATTTGTTTAAGGTGTATCCCATCTTGTCATGAAGTTACCCACACACTATGATCACAGAGCCATCTCTTGCGGCACACATGAAATGAGACATGCAGGATTTAACATTGGGACAGCAATGGACTGCTGTGTTGTTGTTGTTGTCATTGTCGTTGTAATATTTTGAAATTTTGGACTTATTGGACTTGAACATCCTAACTCTCAAAAGAAAACAACTCTAATAGGAACTGCATACATACTCAGATGTTTCTTAGGTCCTTGACTGACTCAAATGTTTGATTTGTTAATAATAATAATAATAATAATAATAATAATAATAATAATAATAATAATAATAATAATAATAATAATAATAATAATAATAATAATAATAATAATAATAATAATAATAATAATAATAATAGACAGTTGAGCTGCAAACTGGAAAAACAAGCCTATGCATGGTCAATATTTGAAAAACATAGAAGGCAAGGCTGACCCAAAGCTCACATGGTAATGGTTACGAGCAGGAGTTTTTAAGAAGGAAATGGAAGGATTTATCTTGGCAGCTCAGGAACAATTTTTGCCAACAAATTTCATGAAGACAAAAATTCAGTTCGTATCCAACAATAGCAAATGTCGACTTGAAAATGAAAAGGATGAACCAGTAGATCATCTGATCAGTGGATGCAGCAAAATTTCACAGATTGATTATTTGCAGTGCCATAACAGGGTTACAAAAATTATCCATTGGAAACTTAGACAGAAGTTTGGATTTCAATCCAGTAAAAGCAGTGGTGGGGTGTCAAAAAATTTACTACCCCACCGTGATGTCATCACAGTGTGGGCAGAGCTAACGTCATGATGTCATGGGTGGGCCAAACAAAAAAATAAATATAAAATAAAATAATAAAATAAAATAAAAATAAGCACACACACACACACACACACACACACACACACACACACACACACACACACACACACCTCTCAATCCACCCACCCACCCACCCACGACATAAACCCGTAAATAAATTAAATAAATAAATAAATAAAATAAAATTTACATTAAAATACAGCCAGCCACCCACCCACCCCACACATAAATCAACCCACCCCAAGCACAAACCCGTCACTTACCTGTTAGTATAAGTGCCTGGACAGCACCATGTTGCAAGATGGATATGGTCATCGTACCGGTTCTCTAGGATAATATGCCTTAATGTAAATGTAAAACAGCTGTACCTCCTTAAGGGTTAATTTTTATCCAGTCCTTGACTGTGAACCAAATGGTTGATTTGTATTTACGACAACAACAACAACGACATGGGGCATCAGGATTTTAGAGATGCTTAAATGGGGCATGGCCAAAAAAAAAGGTAAGGAATCACTGCTCTACAGAAAGTTACAACATGCACTCACACTGAAGCAAAGTCTGGAAAGTTAAACCAAGACAAATCACAAATGGAAGGGGTAAAAGAAAGTAAATAAAAGCCAAAGGTGGGAGATGGAGAATGTTGATGAGCCAGTGTCAATGGCAAAGATTTATCAAAAAACATAGAGTAAAGAAATGTGAATGGACATGTGGTATCCAGCAATCTCTGCTTCTGAAAATGATCAGAGGATGGAGGTTCTAAAACTAGCATTGTTTACTCCCAACAAATTCTGTGTTCTGTAGGCTCTGGGTCCTCATCAGATGGTCATGACACTGAACAAGGTGGAAGAAAGAACAGCCTCCTTTACCTCTGGCTAGCACGGTTGCATTACTCCTGTTGTTCTTCCATCAGCTGTCTTGATAGAAGGTGAGTGTCTGCTTGTTTTGTCAGCTTGCTAGCAGACAAGCAAAAAATTTACATGCTACAAACTTTCTGGCCCTCTGTGCAATGTGGGCCAAGAACATCACTACTAGTCTTCAATGCAGTCTCATCCAAAGAAAATCAAAGTTGCTTTAGTTGCCCTTCAAACTGTTGGTGAATTTGGGAGCTTGTAACAATATTTTTATTAGTCTACTTCCTTGCATTTCCTCCTTGCTTTGAAGGTTATGAATATTTGGGAAAATCTGAGTCACAACTTTATGTTTTAACATGTTTTGTGAGTTAATACATATGAATCTAGGGAAATGGGGAGAATCTTAAAACAGTAGGAGCTCTACTTTTTAAATTTCTTCTTCCTAAGTACAGTACTTATGTTTATTAATTAGTGCTGGTATTAATTTATTACATTAATAGGAGAGAAGTCAAACAATAATCTACACAATTACACTGTCTGATTTTAAAGGTTATTGTATATATGGTTCTCATTAAGCTGTACTCTGAAAGATGACACCGTTTAGTTTAAATCTGATATATGCTTTTAGAAAATTATAGCTCAATCGAGGGATCAGGGCTACATTGGCACAATGAGTGTTAATGAGTAACTCCTCCCCCAGCAATTGTGTTAGCATAACCCTGGATGCTGAATATTTATCATTATTAACACACATTTCTATGACTTTTCAAGATATACATACAGTACTTTACGATTCATACCCCCTTTTTCCTTACAATACTAATAATGGATAAATCTATCAGCAACTATTAACCACAATGGCTAAATCAAATGTTCATTTTTGGGACCAAAATCAAATGTTCATTTTTGGTTACAATTCCCAGTGTCCACCAGCCAGGGCAATAGGAGTTGCCAAGAAAGATTGAGCTCTGGTCTCAAACCACTGGATAAATAATACAGTTGATTCTGGAGAATTCACTGTGTTCATACCCTTTTTGTGACTGTTTAGTATTGGAAATCAGATGCAGGATTACCCCTTTGTTGAAACCAACAGGGATTTTCTTGTGTTGTTAATTCTGTGAAGTCAAATATGTTGATAGACAATGACAAGGTTTTTACTTTATATGAAGCAAGTCATGCCTTTACTTTATATGGAGCAAATATAAAATACTCCAACTTGCTCTGCAAGGAAAGGTCCCTGGGAAGAGAGGACCTGGATGTAGACAAACTTCATGGCTGAAGAACTTGAGAGACTGGTGTGGCACATACTTGGAAGAATTGTTCCGAGGAGTTAAGAACAAGAAGACTATCGCCATGATGATAGCCAATATTCGGAACAAATATGACACCTGAAGAAGAAGAAAAAGAAGAAGTGTCAGAAAAGGATGCATTATATCCCCTTATCTGTTCAATTTGTATGTAGAACATATACAGAAAACCACATTAGATTTAGTTGAAGAAGGAGTGAAAACTGGTGGAAAAAAACATCAATAATTTGATATTCTAGCAGAAAGCAGAAATGACTTGAAAAGACTTTTAATGAAAGTGGCACAGTGGTTAAACTACTGTTACCCAGCGTGTTGGGGCAAAATGCTAATTACTTTGTGGTTGCACTAAGCGCTATGGAGCGGTATATAAGTCTAATTGTTATTGCTATTGATAGAAGAATGTGCCAAAGCAGGACTGCTTCTGAATTTCAAGCAGACAAAAATAATGATTATAGAACTGTGCAACTTTAATATTGACGATAAAGAAATTGAAATAGTGAAATGATTTGTATACCTAGGTTCAATTATCATTCCAAATGGAGACTGAGACTTGGAAGGGTAGCAACGATGTCCTTAGACTAGATCAGGGATTCTCAGCCTGTGGCCCATGGGCCGGATGAGGCCTGTGGCACCATTTCATGTGGGCCCACCCCACCCCCACCACACCAGGGAGTGCCATGTGATGGAGCAAGGGCAAAATGGCTGTCCAGCCCCTGAAGCTGTCGGAGGGAGCATGACCCGGCCCCTGGCTTTAAAAGGTTGAGAATTCCTGGAATAGACCATCAACTGTAAGGATGTGTCACTGGAGACCAAGACCAATATACTCCAGACTTTTGTGTTCCCAATCATCATGTATAAGTGTAAAACCGCTGGAAGAGAACTTTGTGGATACCCTAGACTGCTAGAAAGTCAAACAAGGGGGTCCTAGAACAAATCAGGCCTGAACTATCCTTGGAGACAAAAATGATGAAACAGATTGTCCTACTTTGGACACATCATGAAAAGACAGGTGTCTCTGAAAAGACAGTAATGCTGGGAAAGGCTGAAGTCAGCAGGAAAAGAGGAAAATCGAAAATGTTATAGACAGACCCCCTAATGCAGGGGTGCTCAAACTATGGCCCAGGGGCCATATCCGGGCTCTGATGCCAATTCATCCTGCTCACAAAGCCCTTGTTGTTCCTGGGAACTGAAGTAAAATGCACCCATACGAGCGCATTTTACTTCCGCTTCCAGGAACAATGATGGCTTTGTGGGGTGGATGAATTGGCATCAGGGGATGAATTTGTGGGCTGGATGAATTGGCGCCCTAGTGACCAGCTCCCTCAACCTCATGATCAGCCCCTGGCCCAAAAAGTTGCAGGTAGAGTCTAAGGACACTACCGTCAGGGATTTAGTGTGTGAATTCGATGTGTTGAATTACGTTAATTAGTTCATTTATTTCTTTTATTTCATTCATTAGTTAAGGGTGATGTTTCAAATGGGGGAAAATAAAGACATTATGTTCATAAAATTAAGGTTTTCATCAAATGTTCATAAAATCTAAGGTTTTCTGAGCTAAGGTAAAGGTCACCTTCGATCAAAAGCCAGTCACATTCGACTCTAGGTTTCAGTGCTCATTTCTGTTTATAGCCAAAGACCCAGCGCTGTCTGTGTCTGCAGACATTTCCGTGGACATGTGGCAGGCATGGAACTCTGTTTACCTTTCCACCAAAGTGGTCCCTATTTATCTTCTTGCAATTTCTTGTTTTTGAACTGCTATGTTGTGTTAACCCAAAACCAGAAATCCCAATTTCATTTGTATTTATTATTTTTTTATATTTTATTTTTCAATAAAGAGGCTTTTAACCTTCATTTTCTATTCTCCCTGGATCTACCAACGATGCACATGTGTCCATAAGCAGCCCACTGTGCACACAACAATTCACCACAGGTGAATAACTGCAAAGGATATATATTTAATAAATATTTCAACAGTCAAACTGCAAAGTAAAAGAGTTTTTCCTCCAAGATTCCTTGAAAGCAGTTCTTCAATAAGAGGGAAAGCCAAAATGGAAAGTGGTTATGACTTCAAAGGAGAAGCTTGCTACAGTGTATCCATTCTCACACCAATGTATCTATTCTGGTGTGGAGAGATACTTTTTTCGAAGGAAAGAAGGTTAGAAAGAAAGCATGGTTTTTTGTTTTAAACCTTCATAGAAAATGTTTCTGAAGTCCGATCCAAATTGTATAAGTGTAAAAAAAAAAAAAGGTTATTCTGACCTCTTTCAAGTGCACTTTGGATCACTTTGATCGGTCAATCATTTCCCCCCACCCCCGGACCACTGCCAAACACCCCACCCTGCGCAGAAATGTCATTTTAATAAGTCACGTTTTTCCTCAATATCTTTTTTGTGGATTCCTGCTTTGGTGTCATTTTTCTCCACATGTTGTATGTGAACTGTATCCACCTCAGGAAGTTGTCATATTCAGTTTCTAAATTGGTTTTTTGGGTTTTTGTGACCTTGTTTGAGTGGTTTTTTGTAAAATGCTTCATAGATTATTTTTCTGAAGTCCAATTCCAAATCTGAAAGTGTCTCCACAAAGGTTAATCTTTCCTCTTTCAAACACACTTTGGATCATCTGAATTGGTTTGGCAGTTTTTTCACTGTCCCCTCGACAACCAACCCCCCTAGCAAAACTGTCACTACTTCTAAAAGTGATGATGTCATTGCTTTGCATTTTTGGCTTTTGGGTTCTACCAATTCTTAAAGTCGCCGAGACAATCTTTCAAATGACATAACCCTTATTTTCATGGGTGCCTTAGTTTTGGTGTTGCAGCTTCTCAAATGTACATGATTTTCGGTACATTGCAAAAGCTGCCAGACCACACGACCGAAATGTAAGACGTTCATAGAATTCACGTCAAAAGTTTGGGCACCCCTGCCCTAATGGAACCACAGGTTTGAGTTTGCAAGACCTGAGCAAGGCTGTTGAGGACAGAACATTTTGGAGTCTCACATTCATAGGGTCGCTATAAGTCAAAGATGTCTTGATGGCACATAACAACAACAAACAGTTTTGTGTTGGGATCTCAACTTGCTTATTGTCCACTACCCTAAAATGGATTCCATATCTTTATCAGCATAATGCTTAAAAATATAGTGTCAAGTAGATCCTTCATGTTGGTGTGTCTAGTACAGGCATGGGGAAACGCTGGATCACAGAACCTCTAAATCCTGTAAAATCCATTATCTTGAAGGCAGCCTCTCCTTCATACCATATCTTTTTCCTATATGCTAGAACTCTTGTAAAATGTACTTCATTCAGTCCTTTTCCTGACTTTAACAAGGTATTTTGTTGCAATGCTGGATATATTTTTCCCCAAGCAGGATCCAGAACCGCCTGAACCAGATGGCACTGAGTATCAGACCACCCCTGAAGATCTGAGACCCTCACAGGGGATGGTTTTGGAATCATCCATCAGAGGTGGGGTGCCAAAGTCAGAAAGTGAAGTGAAGCCACCAACCAGTCCCTGAGATGGAGCAATGAATAGTTGAGTCCTGGTGAAATTATGTAATGTTCCATCACCCAGCAATGAAAAAAACAGGCAGAACAAGCTAGAGAGTCAAATGCTGCATTCAGAGCCAGTGGTGTCACCAACTAAATCAGAACTCTATAGTGAATTCTGGTGATGAATAAAACTGGATTGTAGATAAAACAATCCCATCAAGAAATGGATGAAGGTATCCCCATGTTTGGGTAGGCGTGATAGTATGTAGAACTATGAGAAAACTTTTTAAAGAAGCTCTCCTGGGCAAACTTTTTCCCAATCCAAGCAGCACAGTGAGGGCTAAATGTGCTTGGTATCCAATGGATATAGAATAACATTTGGAGAAGAATAAAAAATGAAAAAGGACATGTCTGAAAAGGACACATTTGGTTAGACATTTAAATAACCATTCTTTTTAACAACAGGGACTGTGGTGGCCTAGTGTTTAATATGCTGTACTTGACAACTGGAAGGTCAGTAGTTCGAGACCTGAGTGCTGCATGGTGGAGCGAGCTCCTGTCTCTGTCCCAGCTCCTGCCAACCTAGCAGTTTGAAAGCAAAAAATTGCAATTAGATAAATAGGCACTGCATTGACTGGAAGTTAACAACATCTCAGGCATTCCAGTGTCTAGTCATGCCTGCCTTGTGACCACAAAAACATCTGCAGATACAGATATCACTGACTCTTTGTTTGTAAACAGAGATGAGCAACGTACCCTAGAGTTGAATATGACTGGCTTTTGAGCAAGGGTGACCTTTATCTTTACCTACACAGTGCAACATTTTATTGCAGGTTTCACATGCTACTTGTGTTTGCTGGTGAGGTTTTCTCATTAAAAATATTGCCTATCTATCTTTAGCTCATACAGTAGGGAACAGCCTCCCATTTTCCTCATTTAGGAAACATATGGTTATGGACAGTAGGTGTAAGATGAAAAATGCATTTCGTATAGGAAATGTTTGGGCACTGGTGACACAAAATATGAATATGAATGCAAATCTGGCTTCCTATATAGCCTCTGTTGATTGAAAAGTGGATTCCTGTGTATTCAGAACCACAGTGTAGTCATCCACAGACAGCACACAAGAGGCCAAAAAGCGGCTTTAGTTCACTTAGTTAAAAATACACTTTTAAATTTTAAACAAATTTCTTACAATTTATTTAAAATTCCAACTCTTCCCAGGTTACCCCCATAGGTAGTGAGTTTTAGTAATATAAAACAGTTATTGCAACCTGACCTCTTTGCGTTCTTTTTACACCAATTAAAATAATATTTTAAATCTTTGGCCCAAATCCTGCTGCCGATTTATCTTTCCCTAAGGGAAACAGCATCATTTTTTATGGCAAATGGCCACTCATTAATGAGGTTCTGGTTGCATTCCTGGGAATCTGCCCAGTCGCATAATTGGGTGTGCATCCAGTAACACAACCAACATCTTGTTAATAAGCAGCAATTTGCTGCCAAGATTTACACAATTTTCCTTATGTAGCTGTAAATAGAATTCTGGCCATTGTAAAAAAAAATTACAGGTAACAAACCAATTTTTTTATTTTAAAAAATAATTACCTACTCTGAGTCTAATCTAAATTATTCAAACAACCACATGACTTACTAAGAGGTTTTTAATAAAAAAAATATGAATTCTTAAACTGTGGAATACTTTATTGGAATTATATCATAAATAGATTGCCAAATAAGCCACCAGACTGCTCATATTGTGGCACATTTACTTCTGTTGACTTGTATACTATTAAATGATCCTGCACACATAGCCAGTGTCAAGCAAGCTCCATTCCAGGTGAGGGAAATATAGCAAGTAGGCCACAAGCAGCCTCTAGGGCAGTGCTGGTGAAGCTTTTAGAGACCAAGTGCCCAAACAGAGGAGCGGGGCAAACTCTGTGCTAGGGGAAGGGAGGAAGTGCTCCCATTGGTCTCCTGGGCAGAGGGGCAGGGCAAAATCTGTGCTAGGGCAATGGCATGCATGCCAACAGAGAGCACTCTGAGTGCCTCCTCTGGCACGCGTGCCATAGGTTTGCCACCATTGCTCTAGGGCAGGGGTGCCCAAACTTTTTGGGCCGTGGGCCAATCATGTGGTTCAGGGAGCCAGTCATTAAGGGCCGGGGGCCGGATGCAGCACCGACACCAAATCATCTGGCCTGTGAAGCCCTCGTTGCTCCTGGAAGTGGAAGTAAAACGTGCCCGGGCGTGTTTTACTTCTGCTTCCAGGAGCGACAAGGGCTTCACGGGCCGGATGAATTGGCATCAGGGGCCGCACCTGGTCCCCGGCCCTTAGTTTGGGCACCACTGCTCTAGGGGCTCCAAGGGCCCTCCAACATCCCAGCCCCACAGCACTCCCACACAAAACCAAGTTGTCATGGAGATCTCTTATGGTCTCTGAGAGCATGGGGACAATTTTGCAACATTTTGAAGATCCTCTTGCTACCCACAGCAACACTACCATTTTTGGGGGGAACAAGAGGTACAGGTTCTAATGTTTGCATAGCCGTCACAGAAAGAAGTCACGGCATCTTATAAGTCTGAGGGCACATGCTGCTGCTTCTCCTACTACTTCCGTGTCTAGGCCAGACATAAAACTGCCAAAATGAATCTACCTTTTGGCAAAATCATTCTGCAGTTCCTTTCGCCCGACCTAGTGTGAGAAAGATTAGCTGCACAACAAGGCTGCCATTTCCTGGAGTACACCCAACTGTGGCTCAAAAATACACAATCTTTGAGGACCCTTTTTCTGCATACCCCAGGGCACATGCTTGTATTATTGTATGTTATGTTAAGAATCTGTTACACATTTCCATTTAAAATAAATTACTTTAAACCTGTGCAATCCAGTAAGACTAGAACACTTTGTTGTCTGAGGACAAGACAGGACCCTCTCTTGTCATGCTCCTTTTCAACCTACAGAGGTCCCTACTGATCCCACTATGTCAGCCAGGTTCTGCTACCTAAGATGACTGCTTGATGGTAGAAATGCACATGATACAACAAGAATACTGTACTGTCGAATCAGGAAGCAAGCAGGAAGAGCAAATGAGATTGTGCAAAATACCAACCCCAAACATGTGTTTAAACCAGGAGTTCTCAACCGTTTAAAGCCAGGGGCCGGGTCATGCTCCCTCAGACAGCTTTGGGGGCCGGACGGCCATTTTGCCCTTCCTACACCACATGGAACTTCCTGGTTTGGTGGAGGCAGTGGAGGGACCACATGAAATGGTGCCATGGGCTGCATCTGGGCCATGGGCCGCATGTTGAGAATCCCTACACTAAGATATATAATGTCAGAGCTTTGAAAAGTTCCTTTTTTGGATGATACCTTACATAATCCCCCAGCCATCGTGCATTGTTATGCAAGCATCTCTTCAAACAGATTTTTGCAAGCAGATTTCACGTACTGTATTTGGGAAAGGACAACATGTTGTCAACATGATTCCAATTTAACCATAACACTCTAGATGACTTCACCCGTTGGCTGATCAAATTGAAAGGCTTATTTCCCACACAAACTTATAACCTTCCGGTCTTCTAGGGAGGCCTTCCACTTAGTTCTGTCACCTTTCCATTTGACAGAGTTTTGGGAAAGGGCCTATTTGATGGCTGTCCCCAAGTTCTGGAATTACCTCCTCCATGTGGCTGGGCCAGTATTCTCTCTCTTCTCATTTCAGTGACAGTTTAGTGACACATTTAATACGGAATGACAGAGTGGTTTGGAATAGGAAAAGGAGTAAGACAAGGCTGCATTTTGTCACCCTGCTTATTCAACTGATACACAGAGCACATAATGCGCAGTGCAGGGATGGAGGAATCACAATTTGGGATCAAAATTGCTGGGAGAAACATCAACAATTTGAGATATGCAGATGATACCACCCTAATGGCAGAAAGTGAGGAGGACCTAAAGAAGCTCTTGATTAGGTTGAAAGAAGAAAGTGAAAAAGCTGGCTTGAGACTCAATATAAAGAAAACCAAGATCATTGCAACAGGCCCTATCAGTCACTGGAAAATAGGTGGGGAAGAAGTAGAAGCAGTGACAGATTTTACTTTCTTGGGATCAAAACTCACTGCAGATGGTGATTGCAACCATGAAATAAAAAGGCGACTGATTCTTGGGAGGCAGGCAATGAGAAACCTGGGGAGCATAGTGAAAAGTAGAGACATCATATTGCAAACAAAGATTCGCATAGGCAAAGCAATGGTATTCCCTGTGGCAATGTATGGTTGTGAGAGCTGGACCATTAGGAAAGCTGAGCGCAGAAGAATAGATGCCTTTGAGATGTGGTGTTGGAGGAGAGTTTTGAGAGTCCCCTGAACAGCAAGGGGAACAAATAGGTCAATCTTAGAAGAAATCAACCCTGACTGCTCCTTAGAAGGTCAAATAGTAAAGATGAAGCTAAAGTACTTTGGACATCAAATGAGAAGAGAGGATTCACTTGAGAAAGCCTTGATGCTGGGAAAGGTGGAGGGCAAAAGAAAAAGGGGGAGGCAAAAAATGAGATGGTTAGATAGTATTGTAGAGACAATGGGCACAGAACTGAGCGAGTTGAGGAGGATGGTGGAGGACAGAAGTGCCTGGCAGACAGTGGTCCATGGGGTCGCAGAGGGTCGGAGTCGACTGTGCGACTGAACAACAAAAGATGTTTTATGCTTGCTGCCAGTATATCTTTTAAAATGTGGTTTCGAATATGGTATTTGTGTACTTTTAAATCTGTTTTAGAAGGTTTTAAGATCCCCCTTTTTAATGGTTGATGCATCTTGTTTAAATTTTTAGTTTGTTTTCGTAACGTGTAACACACACACACACACACACACACACACACACACACACACACACACACACACACACACACACACACACACACACACACACACACACACACACACACCGCTTTTGAGTCCTTTTGCAGGAAGAAAGGCAGCATAGAAGCGCAGTGCAAAAATGAATAAAATAATAAGCAGTAGTGGAATCGACTGTGCAACTGAACAAAAACGGGTCAAAGTCCTGACTCTGTGTTTTGCCTTATATCTTTGGTTCTATGAGGGGTATAGATTTTTTAAAAAATGAAAGTTTGGAGTTTGGGACAGATAATGTTCAAATGGGCACTGGATGCACCTCAAAAATCAGGGGGAGGGGAGAGGGAGGGGAGAGTAAAATAAAATGGTGATATGGCAATCCTAGAAAAAGGTCTCTCCCACAAACATCCATAGATTTGCAGAATCATGTGGGAGGCAGCGATCATTTAAATATTGCAGTACCAAGTCATTTAACAGTTGAAAGTTAACCATTAGCATTCAAAATTGTGCCCGGAAATGGACCAGATGCCAGTGAGGTTGATGTAAAAGTGCTTTTTTGCTAGTTGCTTGCTTTGAAAGGAGGTTCTGTTCTGAACTTCCACAGCTGCATTTTGCACAGCCGGTTTCTGAACCCTCTGAAAGTAGCCCTCTTCCTCCATTACAGTAATTAGCTTCCCAATGCATTTCTTTACCAAAGGCATACAGGGAAAAGTGCAAAAGAGTACAACTTAGAATATGTATGCAAGTGTATCATCTCTAATTGTATAACTAGATTTTATTTATTTATTTATTTTATTACATTTATACCCCGCCCTCATCTGAGGACTCAGGGTGACTTACAGTAAAACCCTGGGTTGCAGACATATCGGGTAACGGAAAACTTGACTGACGGAATGAAATTCTAGGGAAATCACATCCCGATTTACGGAAAAACTCACAGTACAAGTTTTAAAATCTAAAATGGCAGCCCCGCACCACCTGCCCCCACTGCCTGGAAGTCGTGATATGTCATTTACTGTGGTTGTGGTGGAGGTTTTCCTGCTGTTTCCACAGTCTCTGTCGCTTCTCCTGGCAGTGGGAAACTGGGGAGCATATTAGCTCCATTTCGGACTTTGTCCACGACACTTCAGCAGGGAAAGTGTTCCACTCTGGGACTTCCTGGTTCTGCGCCAGGCACCCAGGAGATGACGCAGGAAGTCCCAGTACAGCACACTTTCCCTACTGAAGCGCTGCAGAGGGACCTTGGACAAAGACCAAAATTGAGCTAATATGCTCCCCACAGTCTCCCGCTGACAGAAGTGGCAGAGACTGTGGATACAGCAGCAAAACTGCCATGATTGCTGCCACCACATGAGCTTCCCCGGTGGCCAGACAAACTGCTCCTATTTGCTGCTGACCCTCAGGAAGAAGCACCAGCGGTGGAAAAGGAGGGAGCTTAGCTTCATCGTTTATTCCCTTTTACTGTGTACTCTGCATTTTTTGACTTATTTTTAGGTCGATCGATGTCACCAGCTGAGGAGCAGCTAGAGGAGGAGGGGGTGTTCTTAGAGGACTCCCCTTTCTCTCCTGTACCTCAAGAACCTCTTCTCCATCCCAGCCACTCACCAGCTGGTGAGATCAATTGAGATGTGGGAGAGAATCGTGTCTGGCAATTTAGTGGGGGATTGATTTTTGTGTGTGTGTGTTTTTAAATTTTTCAATGCATTCCTATGGGAAATTGTGCTTCAGGTTATGGAAAAACTGCTTTATGGAAAACTTTCCAGAATGGACTAATTCTGTAACTGTATACCTAGTGACAGCAGCTAGGTCCACCAACCAGAAACAGCCAGATTTGGCCCATTGACCTAAGCTGGGTAAAGGCACACCTACTTACAGGGACTATGGTGGCTTAGTGATTAAGACACTGATCTTGAAGACTGAAAGGTCAGCAGTTCGAGACCCGAGTACTGTACTGCACAAGAGAGTAAGCTCCCGTCTCTGTCCCAGCTCCTGCCAACCTAGCAGTTTGAAAGCAAGAAATTGCAAGTCGATAAATAGGTACCACTTCAATGGGAAGGTAAACAGCATTCAATGTGCTCCGGTATCTAGTCATGCCTGCCATGTGTCCATTGTAACGTCTGCAGGCACAGATAGTGCTGACTCTTTGGCTATAAACAGAGATGAGCACTGAACCCTAGAGTCAGACACGAATGGCTTTCGAGCTAGGGTAACCTTTACCATTACCTTACAACTTGAAACCACTTTGGTATAGAAGAGCAAGGCTAGGATGCAAACCATCCTTCAGCTGTGGACCAGTTTTCTCCAGGGAAGTATAAACCATTCTAACAGGGAGTCGAAGACAACATTATACTTATATCTGTGTGCATTTTGCCTTTAGGTGGCTTATTTAGGATATTTAACTACTCGTTAAGTTGTTGCAGGAGAGGGGAGCAGAATGAAGGAAAGTTGTGTGTGCGTGTTTTAAGAAGCAATAAGTAAGAAAGCTAAAACTGACTTCACAAAGTGACACTTAATTCAAAGCTTTTAACATGCACTTTTCCTTCTTGGAAGCATTAAAGGGTATAAATTAGCAAAACAGAAGTAATATGCTGACTGCTTCATTGTAGGATTCAGTGTGATAAATGGAAGTTTTGTTCACCCTCTACCCAGATGTTGTGTCTATGCTGTGTGTGTGCACACCCCTTTAAAAAAAAAACATTCTTGGCCTAGGGCCCATATATATTTTGGATACTGCAGGGAGTATATAATATCATTGGAAAATGATGTGGTCTGGTAACCTTTTAAATAACATTTCCTCCCTCCTCTCTTTTCTAATAGTTTGTTTTTCTTTCCATGTTTTCCTTTTATTGGGATATTTTTTTAAAAAAATATTAATGAGGGAAAAGCTTTAAAAATATACAAAAATTGCTTTCCTCATCTTATACCTTTCTCTTTTTTTAAAAAAAAAAATTGGGAGTACAGAGACTTGTAAGTGTGTAGACATAGCTTACGTTTGAGGTATTTTCTGTCTAGAATATATTCCTGATTACTTTTTAACTCTCCTGGCCAATTTAGCCTGAAAAAGTAAAGGATTTGGCAGAATGTTAATTCCCCCCCCCCACACACACACACACCTTCTACCTTCTGTTTGCATTTTAAACCCTCATCCTGTGATGCCTTGTTTTCTAGGAAGTACTTGCCACTCCTGTGCGCCTTGCCTGAAAAGAGATGGCTGACTTGCCTTTCCTGAGTTTAAAAATACAGTATCCAGCAGGAATTCAGACCTCCCAGTTTTAAGGAAAACAAACAAAGCAAAGATTGTCAGGCAGGCCTCAAAGTGCCGGCAGGCTGCCACACTAGTTGCCCTCTGCATGCCTTTGAGTTTGGGCCTCTTCTGCTTTGGAGAATGCCCATCCGATTCACAACCACAGTGTCCAGTGGCTTTCCCAGAGCAGAATCCCAAACAGTGCCACAAGACTCGGAAAAGCTTTCTTTCCTGTGATCCTTTCTTCCTGAACTTCCCCTCCTCCCAAAACTCCACTGGACAAAGCACTAGAGAGTTTATTTTTCTACACATCACCACTGGAACTGTGCATGTTTCAGTTTTACTAACAAAATAAAAATAGTCTGGAAAGTTAAAATATACATTTAAAAAAACCCTGCATCAGTTTTGAGGTTTAGGCAACTGTTTTGGTCTAACAAAGGATATCATTTTACTTGGCTTTATTCTGTGGGGACCAACATGTCTGCAAAGGCCCCCAATCCATTTTTAACAAATGAAAGATTTACATTAACAGAAGTTTGGGTTTTTTCCACTCTGCGGCCACAACTTCCTGATGGTTATATTAATATGTAATACACGCTCATGGAACGGGCTAGTGTACTGAAGATGCTCGATAACAGCATTTTCAAGTTCATAGGCTACAGAATTGTGTCCACGTTTTTCGTAAATACAGGCTTCCAAAGGACTAAAGAAAGTTAAAGGGTACTGTAGCATCTTGGAGACAAAGAAACTTAGGGTAAATTGTCAAAATGAAAACATAAAAGTCACTTTCAATACCTATCAATAATGTAGTGTATTTCTAAATTGAAATCAACTTAAGTTGTATTATATTAAGGCATCATGGAATAATAGAGTCATGTCATTTTAGCGTTGCACGAGTCCCAAAGATCGTCTAATCCAACCCTTTGCCAACCCAGAAAATCCACGGTTGGAGCATCCCTGACAGATGACTAGCTAACCTCTGTTTAAAGAAACCCTACAATTGAAGAAGTGAGTTGCACTGCTTGAACAGTTCTTGGAAGTTCTTCCCAACATTTAGTTGGAATCTCCTTGTTTCTAATTTAAATTCATTGGTTTAAGACTGGTCCCTTGAGCAGCAGAAAACAAATGTCTTCTCCCTCTCCTCCTCCTCCTCCTCCTCCTCCTGTGTCTAGGCTAGACAATAAACTGTCAAAATGAAGCCACCTTTTTGTAAGTTCAGTTTGCAGTTCCTTTTGCCCAACCTAGTGTGAGAAATTTTAGCTGGCACAAGGTGGCCTTGTGGTTCAAAAATACCACAGTCTTCAAGGGGATCCTTAAATCCTAGTAAAGCTAGCCATTTTCTCATGCTCAGGGATGTTCTGTTGAGACGATGAATGTTTTCTGGGGTCCTCATATAATTTCCCAAAGAATTATAATGCAGGACAGGGGAGAATTAATATAGAAAGTAAACATTAACAATCTAAATAACTATTCTCCAAGATGAAGCATTGGAGCAGGCCTGGTCTCTTTTCTTTTCTTTGGACTCTAATTCTGATGCTAGCTGTGAGATTCTGGAAGATGCAGTCTAAAAAATTAACTTTTATCCACCTCTATGAACTTCTAGGACATTGTCAGTACTCATCCACTGTGTGAGCCAAGATAACCAATTCTGAAGATGTACTAAATGCCTCAAGTGTTGTGCTTCACTATTTAATATTTATTTAGATTTGGAAGTGGTGCATGTGTCCTTATCAGAGACATGGTTGTATATATTATTCATCGAAATTTCCAGTGAGTGTAATAAGGCTTGTGTTGAAAGATGAAAAGGCAAAACAATGGCCATCTGCAGCTGTAAACACCTTCCCAACTTGTTCCCCCACCCCGTTAAAAGTCTTTCTTTCTTTCCCCTGGCCTCCACCCACTTGCTCCCTCCTCTCTCTTAAGGTAGCAGTGTGGGAGCCTTGCCAAGACATTGTGGTCTCATGGGGAAGCTTTCCTCTCACTGAAAGAGCCCTTGCGCCTGCCAGCCCAATTAAAGCAATGGAAAGGAAAGCAGCATCTGGAATCACGCTGCCTCTCACAGCCAAGTCACAATTGTTTAGTCTGAAAGTCGTTTCAGGGAGAGCTGAGCTGGCTGGCTGTGCAGTGGCCCCCACATCTGGATCTGTGGCTAGACAGCCTCTTTGGCTGACGTCCTGTGTGCATGTGCATTATAAACTTTAGGATATGCTGACAAGTTAAGAAGTCAGAAAAGCAGTCACACTAACAGCCTCTGCAGCCACTTTCCAAGAGACACATGCATTCAGGCATACCCTCTGTGTGTGCATGTGTGCGCGCGCATGCCGCCTATGTGCATTCACACAACTAAATATATTCAGAGATTGTCTCTTTTCAATTTGTGGCCTTGGTCGCCTGGATTACTTGATCCAGCCAACACATATGAGTAAAAATGTTCTCTGTTGAGTGCCTTGTTTGCTTTATTTACAGCCTCACAAGATAGAGATCTGCTGTTGGACTGATTCCAAGGAGCACCTCCAAGGGTCACATTTTAGATTACTTCACCATGATTTGGGCCCGGGGGAAGCAGTTTTAAATACAGAGACATCTACTATATTTCTGAACTGCTATATTAGAACACCACTGTGGACAAGCTAAAGAAAGTAATCCCCCCCCCCTTGCCCTCACACACACATATCTGTTTATTAACTCCAGGAGAAGAGAGGGTTCTATTGGACCCATGGAAAACTTCCTTCCTAAACTAATAGCAAATGGGAGGAGAGATTTCCATTAACACCATGGTGGGAGGGAAAGAAGGAAGGAAGAGTTAGTTAGCCCCCTTTTCATACACCGTGATTGAGAGCCTAACTACCCCTCTTCTGTGGCGGTTATTCAGAAGGAAAAACCTATAGGTTAAATACAATCACACAATTTATTTTAGCTCTTTTTGTTTGATGCAACTACTATTGCTTTTCTTCTTCTTCCGTGTCTAGGCCAGACGTGAAACTGCCAAATGAAGCCACCTTTTGGTGAATTCATTCCATAGTTACTTTCGCCTGACCTAGTGTGAGAAAGATTAGCCCGCACAACAAAGTTGCCGCTGCCAGGGGTATGCCTGATTGTAGTTCAAAAGTACCACCATCTTAGAGGAGGCTCTTTCTGTGTATCCCCACAGGTGAGCTGAAGGTCTGGAACTGTAGGGCCTCCTGAATCGAGGGTGGCTGCCTGCTTACAGGAGCACTATTGCCAACAATCCCCACCTCACAGTAATGAAATTAACTTCTTAAAAAAATATTTTTCAAAAATATGTTTAGTCCTTTCTTATTGTGACCATTAGGTAAAAAGGCAGTTGCAGAAGATCCATGTAATATCAGTTCATATCACAAATTAGGACTCATATACATATTCTAGCAGCAAAATAAGTGATTTTTTTCTTGTGTAAAACTTTCATGAATCATGGAATACACAAACAGAAGGACAGAAATTCAGACAGAAGACATGCAGATAACTAAGGACAAACATATAAAATGTTATCTAACTGGATTTGTTGGCTGCTATCTGGACAGTCCTTGGCACAATGGCTGAAGTCCTACCAATGTTCAATAAGGTTTACATAGGTTACTGCAGTGAGTATGGCTAATTAAAGAGGTACTGGACCTCATCTCACTTCACAATGGAAATAGGCATGCGACTAAGATGTTCTCCAACACCTCATCAATTAAGAGCAATTGCTTGCAGAAATATAACTCAGATAACGCTAAAACTTGGTTCCACAAGTCTTGGTGTTATCCAATTTTTAGTGTTATCCGATCCATGTTAAAATCCTATGGGATGGATCAGATAACGTTGAAGCTCCATAGAGATACATTGTAACCACACAGGCTTCCGATCCATCCCATAGGACCTTAACGTTATTCGATCCAATTTTCCTCCCCAGATTACTTAACGTTATGTGATTTTAGCGTTATCCGATCCAATCGTTATCCTGTTTTACTGTAGTTTCAGAATTTTAGCCATTGTGTAATTTTACTTTAGTAGAATATGAATCATGCCATCAAGAGCCTCCATGGTGTAGTGGTTAAGCTGCAGTACTGTAGTCAAACTCTGCTAACAATCTCAATTTAATCCCAAAGGGCTCAAGGTTTACGCAGCCTTCTAGTCTACCAAGGTCAGTAAAATGAGTATCCAGCTAGTTGGTGGCAAACTGTAGTTCAGGTTATTACTTTGCCAATCACCTCATGAGTGCTTAGTACTGTGGGGTGGTATATATGGAAACAACAACAAAAATAATTACTTACAAGCTGAGCCTCCAGTGTCAATAATTTTGTAGACAAGTAGATAATATATCATTTCTCGATGAAAATACTTGACTGGCAGTTTCACAGATCAAGAGGTGCCAAAAGATTTTTTTTAAAGTGAAGGAATGCCTGTTTCACAGTTGTGGTAAAGAGGAAATCCTTCTGAACTGCCAACAGTTAGCATTACTTCTCAGAGCAAAGGAGTGTGGCCCATGACTTCCACAACCTATTGTCTGCAAAGGTTACAATCCACTCTGCCATCCCATCTGTTGCAGGCTCAAACTAGTATACAGGATTCACTTTGCTTCCCAAACGAGAGACATGACCCATTAGTGATACCAAGAAATTCCAAGACGGGAAAATACTTTCATAAAGAAAAAAAATATTTCCTTGAAGAATTTTTTAATCAGGCTAAACAATTTTCCCCCAGCATAAGTTATTGGTAGAATGTAGGATTTTTAAAAAATAAACCAAACACCTTCTTGTGCTTATTTTTAATTCAAAATAATTTTTATTCAGGCTTTCTATTTATTTTCTAATTTAAATTGTGAATGGAATGTTCATCGTCATTGTCATCATTAACTGTTACTCGTATCCAAGTATACATTCCCCCCCCCCCCAAATCATTTTACAGGGAAAATGTCATTGGCATGAATTTGTTTAAGGTGGATCACAGCTTAACATGAAGTGACTCACACACTGTAATCACACAGGCATCTCCTGCGGCACATATGAAACGAGACATGCAGGATTTAACACCGGGACTGCAATGGGCTGTCGCAGCCTTGAGGTTATTAACAAGGTGTGCCTTCACAGCCAGTCCATCTGGCATGGCCTCTTCTGCCTCCATGATTGGTGGGAATCAGAGTTCCTCCTCCACTCATTTTGCCATTTGGCCCAATATGATGGTTTCCAGTGGCATTTCCTCCACTGAGGGGGGCCATCACTCCACCTAAAGAAGTATATCTGCCTGTAGCCATTGGCCCCTTTAGGGAGTCAGGTTATTTACCACTGCCCAACACTTGGCGTTGAGTCGCTTGTTGTACCATTACCATAGCAGGATGTCTGGCCAGAAATTAAAATGCAATGTTAACACATCATTAAAAGCAGTGCTCCCTTAAAAGTTACATCTGTTTATTCTAGCATGAGTTTGCCTCAGTCCAAATTTTGCAAATCAGCTTGCTTTTATTTTGTAGTTGGTCACTGGGCTTCATGTTTGCATCTGATTATGCAAGGGTGGTGGTTTGAAGGTAGAGGGGAAATAGTGCAATAACTGGAAATATGCATTTTTAACCATGCAATTTGACTTTATACTTGCATGGCTATGATGTCACAGTAGACTGCATTGTGTGAATGTATGCATGATGGAGAAGCTTTTATGCTATGTGGGTGGGAGCTCTCTTACATGACTTTGTGACTCCACCACATTTTGTACAGTTGCTAGGAATAGGAAAAGTTCTTGTTAGCATACTCATGCAAAGACACAAGACTAAATTTCATATGTACTTCTAAAGTATTTAATGGCATTTGGTTTTCACCCATGGGAAGAAAAGAGTGCACGATTCCATCTAGGAGATTCAATAAGATTGGATGCCATTCTTGAAAAAGAAAGGGAATAAGCCCACTCCTTAACTGTTTAAATCAGGAGTTCTCAACCTTTTAAAGCCAGGGGCCAGGTCACTCTCCCACAGAAGGCTTCGGGGGCCGGATGGCCATTTTGCCCTTCATCCACCACATGGCACTTCCTGGTGTGGTGGAGGTGGGAGGCCACATGAAATGGTGCTGCGGGCCACATCCAGCCAGTGGGCCACAGGTAGAGAATCCCTGGTTTAAATATTTTAATAATTCAAAATGATTTTTTTAAAAATACATACCAGGAACGCAGTAGCCATAATTCTAAAGCTTCAAATTTCTAGAGACCCTTACACTTAGATTAATGTAATAATGTCAGAGAAACGGTAATATTTCCAGATTTTGACACAATACCTTATAGAACTGCAATTTTGAGAAGGGTGTTATTTTATTGGAAGCTTTTATTACAAATATGATCTTTGTTGTGTTGTGTTACAGTGCATGTTTGGTATGTGGGAAGTGTTCCTTGTTTGGATATAATGATTGTATATTTCATTGTGTACACAGTGACAGAAAAATGTGAAATTGTGTGTATGTTGTTTGCTTTTGTGGGCTGTATGTATTAGTTCATATGAGTCAAACAGGTTTAACAACCCTTAGGGGCTGGGATGCTGCTGCTTCCAAAGTTTCACTAAAAACATGTTGTTCACAAAGCTCTCCTGTATAAATAAACACCAGCATTTTTGATTCTGACCTTTACTCTCCTCCCGAGTTACATGTAAATGCTGAGCATCCAAATAAACAGGCTGTTCATAAACAAGCTGGAGTTTTTAGTCTGCTAATGGTGTATTTTTCCACTTATAGGAGCCTCCTCTCATAGCTTCAAGGTCGTAGAGAAACAATATTTGTTGTGCTGCTTTTTTGTTTGTTTGCTTCTAAAACACAGCCTAGAAATGCTTATTAGAATAAATCTAAGGTGAAGAAATGTCCACACTATAGTACATTTATATTTATATGTTTGCATTATAAAAGTATTTCTAGCCTTCTTGTTGGCAGATAAAAATTTCACATGAACATCTGCACAAGCTAAATTTCAATAGTATCAAAAGAAGAGTATTGAAGAGCAATCTATACAAAACAGAATTATAGTTTGCAAGATTAAAATTTACTGAAGGCCCAATGGAATAAAAGTAGCAACCACCTTCTTAGAAAGTCACAAGATGCTCTCTCTCTCTCTCTCTCTCTCTCTCTCTCTCTCTCTCTCTCACTCACACACACACACACACACACACACACACACACACACACACACACCCGAAACTACACACACACACACACACACACACACAACCCCGAAACTGTGATATACATTCCAACTGGACCTCTGTTGTTGGGAGATGGCAAACTAGAGTTTCTGAAGCAGAGCCTGGGAAAATTATCTTTTGGACTATAGGTCACCAAATCCTCTCAGTGACTCTGCCATAGTCCTTCTCCACCAAAACCCCTGACTTTTTTTGAGCTCTCCTGTAAAGGTGATTGTAGCTGTTAGGCTGGGTCCTGTGGGAAGAAGTGCTTGGTTCAGAAAGCTAAACTGAAGTGAACACATAATGCAGTTGCCTTCTCTGAAAACAGACAGTTTGTCCACCTAACCCAACACTGTTTACTCTCAGTTGCTCTGGGATCTTTTGCACACAAAACACACTATCAGCCCCTAGTCCTGTGATGGTGAACCTAGGCACTCCAGATGTTTCTGGACTTCAATTCCCAGAAGCCCAAGCCCCCATGAATCCACACGAATGGGTTTACTGCAATTCATCCGGCACGCACTGCCCTTGTTGCTCCTGGAAGCTTCCAAGAGCAATGAGGGCGGCGTGCGCCGGATGAATCGCAGTAAACCCATTCATGTGGATTCACAGGGGCTTGGGCTTCTGGGAATTGAAGTCCAGGAACATCTGGAGTGCCAAGGTTCACCATCATGGCCCTAGGCTGTGGACCCTTCCATGGGCTTTGTACTGTTTGTTCCCATCTCCTGTTGAATTTGTACACAATTGTGCTTTCTACAGAAACAAAGGAACACCATCATCCAAAAGATTTTGGACAGTAGATGTATAAGAACCCACAATTAAAGAAGAACAGAAATCATAGAGAACTCCACCCTTCCCCTAACCACCAAAAGTCAGTTGGGATAATAGCTTTTATAAATAATGGGTTCTGCTGCAGAAAATATTTATGCTTACGACAAATAATGCTTTGTGAAAAACCTTGTTAAAAACATATCATATTTAAGACCGGAGCCTTGGATAGTTTTGTGGTATTAAGCATTTTGACTGTGATGCCCAAAGGTAGATGTCAAATGAGAGAGATGTCGAATTGTAATCTTGCCTGCCATAAAATATAATACTATTCGTCAGGCTGTGGTAAACCTAGTGCAATTGTATTTTGAGGAGACAGTTTATTTTTAAAAAAAGAGAGAGAGAGTTGGTGGAAGCATAGGTTATTTGAGGGGGGGGGTTCTTGAGGGGAAAGTAGCAAAATGTTGGGGGGGGGATCAGGAAAGCAAAAAATTATAAATTTATATCAGAAACAGATCTGAACAGAAAAAGATGTTGGCAAAGTTGTGTAACCCACTGCATAAAAATCTTAGAAAGCGATGAGATTCTCTGCGTAAAAATATGTGCTCTACCCATTGAACTATGACCCTTTCTCTGTCCAGTTAAACTATCCATGGGTCAAACCTATACCAGCTGAGAATCTGCAAGATAAAAAGACTGAGCAAAGCTACAAATATATGTCCATATAGGGATACAGATGCTGCCGAGCCTGTTAGTAAACACAGTTCTGAAGTAAAAATCAGAGGGTTTAAATCAGGAGTGCCCAAACTTTTTGGGTCGTAGGCTGATCATGTGGTTCAGAGAGCTGGTCACTAAGGCCCGGGGGCCGGGTGCGGCCCCTGACGCCAATTTATCCGGCCCTCATCGCTTCTGGAAGCGGAAGTAAAATGTGCCCATATGAGCGTGTTTTACTTCCGCTTCCAGGAGTGACGAGGGCTTCGCAGGCCGGTTAAATTGACGTCAGGGGCCGCACCCTGCCCCCGGCCCTTAGTTTGGGCACCACTGGTTTAAATGTTTGTAGATGGCAGACTTCCCTGAGTTGGGAGTGTTACTTTTCTATTGCATTCTTTCAACTACACCGAGTTTTAAAACACTGTATTTTAAACTAAACCAGTGCAAACTTTGTCTATAAGCAAAGCATTATTTTGGATACAAGATGTGTAATATAAATCCAGAAATATCTGAGCTAATTCACAGGATGAAAAACTTTACTGGAATGATGGAAGTTGTGGGATTACAGGATGGAGTATTGCAGCCATGGAACAGACATGTTGTGTGTAAAGCTGACTAGAACTAAATTACGTAGTCACCCCCACATGCACATCCAGTTTGCAGGGTTTGTTTTATTATTATTATTTTTTTCTCATCAAGATTCATGCCCCTGTTGCTTTCCTATCAAAGTCTGTGGCGGCTCCTAGGATAAACATGCGGTCAAGAGACAGAAAACTCCAAGCAAAAATGGTATTCATTTCGGCCATGGCAGCATAAACGGAGAGGCTTTTAAGAAGGGTGAATGGTTTTCAGTAAATCTCTCATATCAGCAGAAACCTTTGAAAAAGTTTGTTTAAAGGCCATGGAGATAAACAGCCCAGCCAAGTGTTTGTTTAAGATGTATGTACTCTGTGTCAACCAGTAGGCTGGTATTTGTAGGGGGAAGGAAAGTTGAGAGCTTTTTGACTTTTTTGCTACCTTAGGGAGACTGCTGTGAACCAAGTCTTTTAAAGGGCTAGATAGCCACCCAGTCTTTTTGTTTGCTGTCATCTCGTTGTATGCTAGATGCAGCTCATAATAAATACAATTCAACCAGTGGTGGGCAGCAACAGGTTCTCACCCCCCGGGAGGGGGGTAGCAAAATTGGGTGGCCTCTGGGCAGGGGTGGTGGTGGCAAAATTGGGTGGCCTTCAGGCATAAGGGGGGGTAGCGAAATTAGGTGGCCATGCCCAACTCCCCGCCCCATCAGGTTTTGTCCCTGCAAGTGGTTCAAGGTCTGCCTTGCTCAAAAGCCAGTCATATCTGACTCTAGGGTGCAGTGCTCATCTCTATTTACATCCAAAGAGCCAGTGCTGCCTGTGTTTGCAGATGTATACATGGCCATATGACAGGCATGACTAGATCGCCCACGATGTAGGCTCCACCCATGACATAGGCCCCACCCATGACATAGGCCCCACCCATGATGTGGTAGTGAAAATGTTTGCTGCCCACCACTGAATTAAACGGAGTAACTGCTGGCATTCAGTCAGGTATAAATGATGCCAGCTAGAGAATTTAGTGCTGAGAACTCAGATTCTTCAGTTACATCCACAAAAAATTAACATTTTTCTAGAAAAACCTGAACAATCTAGGGAGGAAATGGCATGGGGGTGTGGGGAATAGTTAATCATTTCCTGAAACCTCACATTGTGCCTTTATTAAAGAATGTGTGACACATCTAATTGACAAAGATATGATCATAGCCTTCTTTGACTGAATCCAGACATTTAACCTAAATATATCAGAAAATCAATCACATAAGGATTAATTTTCTTGATAGGTAAGGAGGATGGTGTTGTGGATGCAATGGGCACAGAGCTGAGCGAGTTGAGGAGGATGGTGGAGGACAGAAGTGCCTGGCGGACAGTGGTCTATGGGGTCGCAGAGGGTCGGAATCGACTGTTCGACTGAACAACAACAAAAAAGGAGGATGTAATCCTTTTGCAAAGTGTGGAAAATTTAATATTTTGGACTCTAACCTCTAAAACAGTGGTTCCCAATTAGTGGTACGCGCACCCCCAGGGGTACGCGAGATTGCATCAAGGGGTAAGCGCAGCAATCTCTTAACTAAAATATTAAATCCTTAAAAAACAATAATCCAATAACAATTGCCAAAAAATTATTCAGTTTAATTAAACGATCAGCAGGTAAGTCAATCGTATGCATCAAGTGCTTTCTCCTGTGGTGGCAGTTTTCCCTGCGCCTCCCGCGTCTCGCGTCACTCGATCGCGGCCGCCCCTGTTCCCGCCTATTTGCTCGTCATTGTCAACGTGCACATTTGTCACATTAATGAAACATGTGTTCTCTGTCATTAGAATGTCTTTTGATTATAATAAATATAAAATACACCTGATTTCATTTTTTTATTTAATGTTCCTGCAATAAGGGGTACGCGATATTTAACGTTCCTGCAATAAGGGGTACACAAGTTTGAGGTCTTTCTTGAAGTGGTATGTAGAAAAAACTAATTGGGAACCACTGCTCTAGAACTCTCCCATAGCTTTGGTTACAAGTTTCTGAGAAGTATAATCCAAAAAAATAATAATTTCAATAAGATCTGGCCAAAACTCCAATTGCCCCTACATGAGTCAAAGATAGTACTAAATAATCAGGGCTTTGTTTGTTGACAATGTTGCTTTTCAAGGAATTCTTAGGGTAGGTTTGTTCCTGAATTATGTATTGTTAGTAGCCTTGGAGACATTTGTTTACCAAGCTATGATTTCAGAAATTGTGGCCAACATTTTTGGAGGGGCATTTTTAAAAAAACATAAATTAAGTTCATGTACTTTTGTTTAAAGAAGGGCAATGCCAAATGCCAAAGAATGTTCAAATTATCGTACAATTGCGCTCATCTCACACGCTAGCAAGGTCATGCTCAAGATCTTACAAGCTAGGCTTCAACAGTGTGTGGATCAATAATTTCCAGAAGTACAAGCTGGGTTCCGAAGAGGCAGGGGAACTAGAGACCAAATTGCCAACGTTCACTGGATCATTGAGAAAGCAAGGGAGCACCAGAAAAACATATACAGTACTTCTATTTCATTGACTACAACAAAACCTTTGATTGTATGAATCACAATAAACTGTGGCAAGTCCTTAAAGAGATTGGAGTACCAGACCACCTCACCTGTCTTCTGATAAATCTGTATGTGGGTCAAGAAGCAACAGTTAGGACAGGATACGAACAATTGATTGGTTTAGAATAGGAAAAAGAGTACGACAAGGCTGTATACTGCCGTCCTGCTTATTTAATGTATATGCAGAGTACATCATGCATAATGCTCAGCCGGAAGAAGCACAAGCTGAGAGAAATATCAACAACCTGAGATACACAGATGACACTACTCTAACGGGAGAAAGTGAAGAAGACCTTTAAAAAACCTTCTTCATGAGGGTGAAAAAGGAGAGTGCAAAACATGGCTTGAAAAACATCAAACAAACCAAGATCATGGCATCCAGCCCCATCACTCCCTGGCAAATAGAAGGGGAAGAAATTGAAACAGTGCCAGATTTTACCTTCTTGGGATCTAAGATCACTGCAGCATTGAAATAAAAAGGTGCTTACTCAGTGATGGGATGTCAAAAATTCTACTACCACGCCATGACGTCATGGACGTCATGGGCATGGCCAATGTCATGATGTCATGACGTCATGGGCGGAACCAAAAAATAAAAAAATAAACACGCACACAGACCCGTAAATAACTTAAAGAAATAAAATAAAGAAATAAATAAAATAAAAATTAAATAAAAGTACAACCACCCACCCAAAACACAAATAAATCACCCACCCACCCTAAATATAAAAGCCTCACTTACCTTCCTTGGCGCTGACAAACCTCTATGTGGCCCGGGGCCACCCGGCAAGACACGCTGCCCCCGACTGCGGCCGTTTCCTCCTATAAAGGCCGCGGCCGGCCCTGCAGCCGCCAGCCATGGCCGTCACAGCCGCCTGCAGCCCCTGGCTGGTCACCGAGCTCCCACAGGCACGTTGGTGCCTGCTCGGGCCATCCGCCGCCGCCGCGCCCTCCTAGGGACTTGGGCCCGACAAACCCCCATGCCCTGGGTAAGCCCGGCGGGGCTCGCCACCGCCGCATCCTCCTCCGCCAGGTGCCTGCAGCTTCCTCGGGGTGGTGCCTTTTCGGCCCGGCTCTGGCGGCGGCCAAGGGCGGCCAGGGCCTGGGAGCAGCAGTGGGTATGGTGGCTGTGAGAGCTGGACCATAAGGAAGGCTAAGCACAGAATAATAGACACCTTTGAACTGTGGTGCTGGAGGAGACTCTTGAGAGATCCCTGGAGATCAACCTGCGGGCTTCTTCAGGCGGGCAGACATCACTGCCCAGCTGACCTCGGGCCTCACCTTCCTTGGGCCGGGGAGAAAAAGCCACAGGCTTCTCCGGGCAGGCGGACATCGCTGCCCAACTGACCTCGGGCCCCACCTTCCCAAGGCCGGGGAACGGTCCCCCCCTGCCTATTGCCTGCTCAGGGAAGTGACTGTAACTGTCTACTCGGAGGGAAGTGACTGCTTTGTGATTGTAATTGTCTTATGACATGCACTGATGATATTGATGTATTTGTTGTTATTTTGCTGTTTTACTGCATTGTATTATATTGTATTTTTAATTGTACTTTTAAATGTATTGTGATATATTATGATTGCTGTTAGCCGCCCTGAGCCGCGCAGCCGAGTGGGCAGCATACAAGTCCAATAAATCAAATCAATCAAACCAAATCAGTCAATTCTCAAGGAAATCAACCCTGTCTGTTCCTTAGAAGGACAAATACTGAAGCTGAAACTCAAGTACTTTGGCAACCAAATGACAAAAGAGCATTCACTGGGGAAAGCCTTAATGCTGGAAAAGGTCAAAGGCAAAAGGAGAAGGGGAAGGCAGAGGATGAGATAGCTAGATGGCATCATTGACGCAGTGGGCATAGCTCTAGCCAGGCTATAGATGATGGCAGATGACAGAGGAGCCTGGCATGTAGTGGTCCATGGGATCGCAGAGGGTGGGACAGGACTTGACTGTGCAACGGAACAACAATGTCAACAACTTTTGCTTAACAGTTATGGTAAGAAATCTTGAATATTTTGTTGTTTAAATGCATGTTTAAATTCCTGAAAACCATTACTTGACAATGTAGTCCATGAGTCAATTCTATATGAGCATCAGAACATGAAGCTGGGTAGGGTTTTTCCAATTAATTTTAATTGAATATTACTATTGCAGGATAATATTGCCGATCTGGCCAAGTTATCCTGCTATGGTAATAGAGTAGACCATATTGCCAGTGACTCAACGTATAGTGTCAGGCAGCAGTTAACTAAGCTGACAACCCTGAGGACTAACGGCCTTGGGTGCCAAAGTCCACAGGGGAGGGTGATGGTCCCCAAATGGATTAAATTCCACTTGAATCCATCTTGATGAAGGGCAGTAGCTTCATCAATACTGGCCTGGGGCTGAGGAGGACTTTGTGTGCCAAAAGAGCTCAGGACCAGAAAGTGACTTGCACAGCTGGATCAGTGGAATGGGGGTCACGCTGTGATGCGGAAGGCAGATGAAAGGCCACTGCATTATATTCTCAAGACAGTCTTCATGGCTGATCATCATGAAGATCACCTGTATTCATATACAGCTATGGCAGAGAGATAATATCATGTTCCTTGCATGGTGAACAGTTGCACAGGAAGATTTCAGCCAATGTCTTTGGAAAGATCTCTACATCAACAAGTAGAAATTCATGGGTCAGGTTAGGGCACTTCTTTAAAAAATTCAACTGCTTAAATAAGTGTTCTACTGAAAATGTCAGTCTATTAATATTTTCTATTGCAGTGGGTTCACAGTGAAGTAGATCATGGACAGAACTGTAGGTAAGATGTCCAAGGTTATTTTTCTGATTACAATAACAGTCACCAGAACTTTTGCAGCTTGAACACTGAGAATGCTTCAGAAAGAAGTTTTTTTCCTGAAATGTGTCAGTTCAATAATTTCATTACTGTACTTACTCATTTCTCTCCACCCCATTTATTTTGTGAACACAATGGCCTCATTTACACATAATGCTAAACTGCAGTTTAGCCTTATATGTATGAGTCTTCATCTTTTGTGCTCCCTTTTTGTGACTGCAAGAAAAACATTGGAAGCATTTGCTTCAATATTTTGTGGTTATTCTGTAACGGCCCAAAAAAAGGAAGATGTGTGTTATGATAAAGGAGGACAAAAAAAAAAGAACACTGATTTGTACAATTTGTATATCTTAATTGATATGAGGAGGAGGATATTTCGTCAAATTGATTCCAACTGAAGGTGACCCTTTCCAGGGTTTTCTATGTATAAAATATTTTAAAAGGTTGCACTATTTCCTTCTGATGGTGCCCTGGGATTATGAAGCTTGCCCAGGAACACAAAGGCTGTATCTTCTCTTACAAGGCAGAGATCCAAAATCAGAAATTATTTTTTTACAGTTTAAATACATTTATAGTGCATGTCATTTGTCTGACAGAGTAACTTATGTGTTTGCTAATTGACTGTAGTGATGCTAAGGGCGGAACCTCAAAGGCCTTGCTCTTCCTATCTCCTTATCTTTAAATCAGACTTTAACTAATAGGCCATCTTTTTAACAGAAGACACGTTCAAAAAGACAGCAAAAGACCTTTTGGATTCTTGAATTAATTCGATTGCCAGTAATTAACAAGTGCTCCCGTTCTAGGTTATATGTGAAGCCACTCAACTTGCACTCAGTGAGATTATGTTTAATTAATGAAGGATAGAGTTGGGCAAGTTGTGGCCTAACTAGTGCCAAATTGAGGGGGGGGGCTAGTACCTCATGGGTTTTTGAGATTATACTTCAGTTAAATCAGCCTAAAATAGCATTTGCCTTTTTTACACTGTTGACTCATATTCAGCTTGTGATCTACAACAATTCCAGAATCCTTCTGAACCAAGTATGTCCCATCTTGTAACTGTTCATTTAGTTCCACCACCACCCGGTGAAGAAATTTGCATTTAACCCTGTTAAATTTTATTCTGTTGTTTTCATCCCAGTGGCTAAGTTTATCAAGATCTTTTTGAATTTTATTCTTTCTTCCACGATATTAGCTATTCCACCCAATTTTGTGTCATCCACAAATTGGGTAAGTATTCCTGACACACCTTCAGCCAAGTCCTTAGTTTGAGAAGGAGCCATTGATAAGCACTCTCTGAATAAGATTCTGTAACCAACCGTATATCTACCTGACACTTGTGCTATTAAGGCAATACTTTGCTAATCAGAATATCATAGAATCATAGAATAACTGAGTTAGAAAGGGCCTTTCTAAGACATCGAGTCCAACCCCCTGCTCAATGCAAGAATCCTAATAAAAGCAGATAGATGGTTGTCAAATTCTCTCTTGAATGTTTCCAGTGTTGGAGCCGTTTCTGAAGGCTTTGCTGATATGTAACATCTTCTACAGCATTCCCACCATCTACCTAGGAAATTACCCAAGATAAGATTTGTCTGGTAGAATTTGTTCTTGACAAATCCTTGTTACTTCTAGTTATTACTGCATTGTTTTCAAGATGCTTTCAGAGTGATTGCTTGCTAATCTGCTCTAGAGTTTTCTCTGGGACTAATGTCAGACTGACTGGTCTGTAGTTCCCTGGTTCTTTCCTTTTGCCCATTCTGAAGATAGGGACAACATTAGGACTCCTCCAATCATCTGGCACTGTGCCACAATTTGAATTGTGGTATAATGTTATGATAAAAGAGAACAACTGTTTTCTTACTGTCAAAGAAACATAATTGTACACAGTGGCGTAGGGTGGATTTCAGCCACCCAGGGCACAAGCCAAACTTGTCCTCCCCACCTAGGCTTGTCGCTCCCCCATCTAGGCACTCAAATCGAGATGAAAATGCTACTTCGGTGGGGACCAGGGGGCACTTTTTCCTCCCCCACTGCTTTTGTCCTCCTCTTCCTCAGGCTTCCTCTTCCTCACGGTCAGCTCATGGTGCCAGGTGGTGCTGCACAGGGCCCAAGGCCACCCTTGGTCCCAGGTCGAGACCCAGAAGCCGAGGTAGCGCAGCGCAAGCCCAGCAAAGAGCCCACCATTGGTGTCCCAGGCACGCAGTCGCCCCACCTCCAAGCCCAGCGGCAGCAGCTCGTCTGCCTTCAGCAGTGGCGCCGGCACCCAGGAGGGCAGGAAGCGAGGCCGGTGGTCATTGAGGCCCAGCACTCGCAGCTGGAGCAGCGCCGGCCAGGTTGAGGACACACACCTCCGGCAAGGCCTGACTGGCGCTGCTCTGGCTGCTGGTTCTGGGCCACAACAACCACCATTCTCGCTTCCCGCCCTCCTGGGTGCCACTGCTGCTGAAGGTGGATGAGCTGACACCGCCAGGCTCGCAGGTGGGGCGGCTGCGTGCCTGGGACACCGATGGTGGGCTCTTTGCTGGGCTTGGGTTGGTTGTGAGGAAGAGGAAGCCTGAGGAAGAGGAGGACAGCGGTGGCAGAGGAGGAAAAAGCACCCCCTGATCCCCACTGTGCCATCGGGCCTGAGCCCTTCCAGCCTGGAGCAGGGCCCAGGGTGCTGTCGGTGGCTGAGGGTCCTGGCATCCATCCCTGCAGTGGACTCCCTGTCCTGGCCGCCAGGAAGTCCTGGGCGGTGGCATCCCATTTCCTGTGAAATGTTGCCACCCCTGCAAAGTGCCGCCTGGGGCAGGCCACCCCCTACCACCACCACCCCGCTACACCAGTGATTGTACAGTATTGTAAGGCATGCATTTTAAGGCTCTTCAAGCTGGAGAACTGACAAGCCAACTGTGCCAATGCAATGTGTGGCCGGCTAGCCCAACTATCTCAGCAGAAGCCAACACCTGTAGACACCCGGGTGAGGGAGGAAATTGTTCTGACTCAGGAAGCACTAAAAGGTGGCGGCAATGCACCAAAAATGCAAAATGTAGTGCAAATCAAAGCCACATACAGTGTTACCAAATTTTACTGGCATATTAACAAAGCCTAATTTTTTGACTGCCTCTGTACAACAATTTGAATGAAGACGATAAGCAATTAGGATATATGTATATGTGTGAGAAAATGCAGTTGCTTTCTCATCCCCATTATAGCAATCACACTTATATACTGCCCCATAGCACTTAGTGCACTCTTGGGCCAGTTCACAAGTTAATTAGCATTTTGCCCCCAACATGCTGGATACTCACTTTGCTGACCCCAGAAATATGGGAGGCTGAGTCAACCTTGTGTCATGGTCAGGATCAAACTGACAACCTTTTGGTTGCAAGTACAGCAGTTTAACCACTGTGCCACCAGGGCTCTATTATTACATATATCACTCATTTTTATGTTCCCTTTAATGTTTGGGTGCCAAAAATAAAGAGAAGGAGAGCTACTTTGGAAGCGCACCCTAATTCTTAGGCTACAATGTTTTCCCGAGATGATAACGATCTACTCACCAGAAAGAGATGGTGATAAATGGTGCTGGAAGACCTATAAAGCAATAGTCCAAAAGCATTAACGTTGTGCTTACATATCACCTGAGCTCTGTGAAACAAAAAGTGGCATATACTGTACACACAAGGTATAATATCTTAATGAAGATGCCCATTTTCTGATATGCAGATTTTTCCTTTCTCTAACTTTTTAATACAGTCTCCATAGTCCTCTTGAGTGCTACTACAGTGTAAACGTTATCTATGCTTGTGTTCCAAAAAGTTAAACATATATGTTGCTTTCTCCTCACAGAATCTATGATCCTTTTGTCATTAGAAACAAGCCTAGGGCAAGTATGGCTGGACAAAGTCTAAGATATTAATTTGTGAAGAGGACCTCAGATGTGAACTCAGTAAGTATCTTTCTTTCTTTTTCTTTCTTTTTCTTTCTTTTTCTTTCTTTCTTTCTTTCTTTCTTTCTTTCTTTCTTTCTTTCTTTCTTTCTTTCTAGGTGAGTTTTCATGAACAGTTGTTTGAACTTTTACTGTATTTCTCATAATATACACATTTATCTATGCATTTGACCAAATTTACACATTTTCCTCATTTTTTAAAGCATGTTTAAACACATTTCCTCCAACTGAGCATAATTTAGCCACTCATATTTTCAAATATGTGCATAATTTCAGGCATACTGTACTTTTTCTTTTATTTTCCAGCAGTGCTCCCCTCTAAGCCATGCAACTATGTGGTTGCTTCTCATGACATATGAGGCAAGACATATGAAAATGCTACTTCTACTGAACAAAACCTCTAATATGAGACAGTATTTTGGTGCTCAAACATTTGGAGAAAGGTTCATGTGAACTGACCATTTACAGTGAGACGATTGCAGCCACTGCTTTGATCACAGCTTTCAATTCTTAGACTTTTGTCATCGCAGTAAAGGCAGTGAGCAACTGATTCAGAGAATCACAGCATGGCACAATTGGGAGGAAGTAAGTTTTGATTGTTGTGCAATCTAGCTTTTAATAAAATTTGGCAGTACATGGGAAATAATTCCACAAAGGTGGGGGGAACCACCCAATTTAAAATAAATTATTGAAATTATATCAAGCAACATGTAAGTACAGTGATACCTCACTTAAAGAGCATTATGCGTTCCATGGGATTGCTCTTTAAGTGAGTTGCTCTTTAAGCGAAATACAGTAATACCTCATATAACATTAGTATCGAATAACACTAAAATCGCATAACATCAAGGAATCTGGGGGGAAGAATTGCATCAGATAACATTAAGATCCTATGGGATGCTTCAGATAACAACCGCGAAAGCCTGTGTGGTTACAATGTATCTCTATGGATCCCATAGAGGATCAGATAACACTAAAAATCATATAACACGAAGACTTGTGGAACCAGGTTTTAGTGTTATATGAGGTTTTACTGTACTTGGAAAAAGTGCCGCTGCCGCCAAGGTAAGTGACCAGTCATGTCTTCTGGCGGGGCAGATTGGAAACCCCGATTTAGTTGTTAAGCAAATTTTTAGCTGTTCTATGAGGCGACCATTTGGAGAAAATTCTGCTCTTTAAACAAGTTAGTTTCTAAGTGAGGCGCTCTTTATCTGAGGTTTTAGATGATAGATAACGGACACATTGATACACCCTTCTACCTTACCTTCCACCTGAAATAAACACAACAGCATAATCCCATTAGTCAATACTCTCACTATATAACACATCATTAATGGTGTTGAAGAACTGAAATGAAGCCTGTGGATTAATAATGTCAACATCTACATCTACAATAGTAGCTTTGCAAATGCGATCCTATTCATAGTTATATATTTTTACTTCACCAGTTCAGCTGGTCTGCATTTGGACAAAGGAAATCTCATTGTGTTTAATGGAATTAGCCTTGGGTAGTCTGTGGTGTTCTCCTTCCCTTTAAAGAATAAAAGAATCATCCCTTGCATTGATTTCTTTGGCATCACAAAAAAATAAATATAGTCTGCTGCTTGGTCTAATCCATGTTTTCTATACTAAATCAACTGCGCTGAATCCAAATCTGAAGTCCGTTTCTGCCCAGGATGTCAGGATCTTAAGTAAGCAAATCTCACCCTCTTGGTTAGGCTCTTGCGTTGATCACGTGGAGTATATTTGCCACAAGTGTAGCAAAAATTGTCCAGTTTAGCTGCACCTACTTATCTTTAGCTCAAAACAGACTCACTATGGCCTAGCTGTGCTATCAAATAAGATGGTTTTGCACTAGAGACAAGCCTTTTGTCCATCTTGGCTTATATACCTATTTCCAGTGTCAGCTCACTGACTTGCCCAGACATGTCCAGCCGCTGCTGGAACATGCATGCCACCAGGTGATGTGATTCAGCTGATGCAGCAGCAGGTATAATGGTAGCTGCAACTGTTATACTGTTCCCATGTAAAAATACATTACACAATTACCAACCATTTGAACAGCTATAGCACACCTTAAAATCTGTACGTGATAGGCAAATTCTGAGTTCAAATTTGGAATCAGCATACTCGATATCATGTAAATCACATGTGTTATTCCCAGTAGCAAAATCATTGTTGTGCAGTGGTTTAGATGGAAAGTACACCAACAATTTAAAAATGTGTTTATGTTTCGAGCAGGGCAATGAGCTGTGGTCTGCATTTCATTGTTTTGGAGATAACTTTTGTTTTCAATTGAAGGACTCCCCCACCATTTTGAAAATTTCTCTGCTTTTTGAAATGTAGGCATATGTAGATAGCCATGCTGGAAAAGGAAAGTCTGTTTAGTGCACAACCTAGAATGAGAGTTTTTTAAAACAAGAACTGCATAAATAAACAGTTGAAAGCAATATAAAACCTCATATTCACTATACAAAGCAGAACATTTTTCCCCAAACCATTTTCTAGATGAATCGCTAAGGAAACCACAACCACTCAAAATGAAGAAGGAGTTACTATTTAAGCTTGTGTAAAAATGTCTCACTTTGGGTGTTACGTGTTCTGTTCAAAATTCTGTACTGGCAAACAATTCCAGGAACAGATGTATTCTATCAGAAGCCAAGTTGTACCTAGGGGTGGAGGTTATGGGGAGGGGAATGATATATTCAATCCCATAATTACTGATATAATTTGTTCTGTTGGGGAAAAGGAACAAGTAAAGACCTTGTGCTTTCAGGAAGGTGACAGACTTGAAAGGTAAGTAAAGGTAAAGGTTTCCCTTGCTTGAAAGCCAGTCGTATCTGACTCTAGGGGTCAGTGCTCATCTCTGTTTCTAAGCCGAAGAGCCAGCGTTGTCTGCTTTTGCAGACATTTCCGTGGTCATGTGGCAGGCATGACTAGATACCGGAGCACATGGAATGCTGTTACCTTCCCACCGAAGTGGTCCCTATTTATCTACTTGCAATTTCTTGCTTTCAAAGTGCTAGGTTGGCAGGAGCTGGGACAGAGACGGGAGCTCATTCTGTCCTGCAGTACTCGGGAAGCGAACTGCTGACCTTCCGCCTCCCAGTCAGCGTCTTAGTGACTTGAGCCACTGCAGTTGAGAGGTAGGACTGCAGTATTAGTGAATAACAGCCCGTAATAAAACAGTTCTAGTAGAGGGACCCCAGAAGTGTCCATTCTTTGTTTTGATGTGAGAGATACAAAAAAGTAACTAGTCATTAGCTATTAACAATATGGTGCGTAAAATCACTATACCAGTGATAATGAACATTTTAGAGACAGAGTACCCAAACAGAGGGGTGGGGCCAGTAGTGGGCATCAGCAAGTTCGCACCAGTTCCCCAGAATTGGTAGCAGAAATTCTGGCTGGCCACGCCCATCCAGGTTTTGAAATAAAGTCCTAATTCATGTGCAATGCAGGGCTTTCCCCCTGGCCACACCCACCATACCATGCCGACAGTGTGGTGGTAAAATTTTTTGGAGCCCACCACTGGCTCCACCCATTATGTAGGCTCCGCCCATGGTGTGGTTGCAAATTTTTTTGATGCTCACCACTGGGTGGGACCAACTCTGTGCTGGGGGAGGAAGAAAGTGCTCCCATTGGGCTGCCGGGCAGAGGGGCGGGGTGAATTTTGTGCAGGAGGGAGGTAGGAAGTGCTCCCTTTGGGCTGCTGGGCAGAGGGGAAGGGCAAGCTGTGTGCTGGGGAATGAAGGAAGTGCTCACATTGGGGTGCTGGGAAGAGGGGTGGGGTAAACTGTGCTAGGGGAAGGAAGGAAACAATCCCATTGGGCTGCTAGACAGAGGAGTGGGGAGAACTCTGTGCTGGGGGAGGGAGGAAGCACCCCATTGGGCTGCTGGGTAAAAGGGCAGGGCAAACACTGTGCTGGGGTGATGGTGCATGTGCAGAGAGGGCTATGAGTGCCACCTCTAGCATACATGCCATATGTAGGCCACCACTGCACTATACAGTAAAATCTCGGAAGCCACTGGGTGAAATCATCCGTTCCCACGGGGTGAGGTATTTATTTATTTATATTTATTTATTTATTTATTTTTTGGATTTCTATACCACCCTACTTGGTGTGACCAACTCAGGGCGGTGTACAACATAATTAATATACAGTCGATCAATAGAGTCCAACAATAAAGGCAGAAACATACAATATATAAAAAATGTAACAGTATAATAGCAAGATAATATTCCAATCAGCATTACAAATATGATTCAGTGTCATAAATACAAATGTCAAGTCACAAATACAAATACAAATATCATCAACTTTCACAAGTATAACGTACGCCCGCCAATAGCTGTTCCTAATCAGCTGTCGGGGAATAGCTGTTCCTAATCAGCTCTCCTCACCCCCGCCACCAGTCTTTTATCGGCCTCCGGGCCGAGATGGAAAGAGGTCCCGGAGGGAGGGCGGGGGGGGGGAACGCCTCACCGGCCACAGCTGCGGCAGCTTGTTCCATCCCCGGGCGAGGTGGAAAGACCCGGGGAGAAGCAGGAGCGTCCTCTCGTCGCCCCCCTGCCAGTCTTTTATCGGCCTCTGGGCCGAGGTGGAAAGAGGTCCCGGAGGGAGGGGGGAACGCCTCACCGGCCACAGCTGCGGCAGCTTGTTCCATCCCCGGGCGAGGTGGAAAGACCCGGGGAGAAGCGGGAGCGTCCTCTCGTCGCCCCCCCTGCCAGTCTTTTATCGGCCTCTGGGCCGAGGTGGAAAGAGGTCCCGGAGGGAGGGGGGAAACGCCTCACCGGCCACAGCTGCGGCAGCTTGTTCCATCCCCGGGCGAGGTGGAAAGACCCGGGGAGAAGCGGGAGCGTCCTCTCGTCGCCCCCCCTGCCAGTCTTTTATCGGCCTCTGGGCCGAGGTGGAAAGAGGTCCCGGAGGGAGGGGGGAACGCCTCACCGGCCACAGCTGCGGCAGCTTGTTCCATCCCCGGGCGAGGTGGAAAGACCCGGGGAGAAGCGGGAGCGTCCTCTCGTCGCCCCCCCTGCCAGTCTTTTATCGGCCTCTGGGCCGAGGTGGAAAGAGGTCCCGGAGGGAGGGGGGAACGCCTCACCGGCCACAGCTGCGGCAGCTTGTTCCATCCCCGGGCGAGGTGGAAAGACCCGGGGAGAAGCGGGAGCGTCCATATGCAGATGATCACCAATATGCAGATGATACCCAGTTGTACATCTCGGCCAGTGGGGACCCAAGCGGTGCAGTGGAAGTCCTCTCCAGGTGCCTGGAGGCTGTCAGGGTCTGGATGGGGGACAACGGGCTACAACTGAATCCCGGCAAGACTGAGTGGCTATGGGTCAGGGGTCCTGCGCTATCTCGGGAGCTGCCATCTTTGGTTCTGGATGGGGCAGTCTTGCCCCAAACAGACCTGGTGCGTAACCTGGGGGTCCTCTTGGACTCACGACTACTGTTCGAAGAGCAGGTGGCAGCCGTGGCCAGGAGGGCTTTTGCACAACTTCGTGTAATACGCCAGTTATGCCCACTCCTAGACCGGGACTCCTTGCTCATGATCACACATGCTTTGGTCACCTCCAGACTTGATTAGTGTAATGCGCTCTACATGGGGCTGCCCTTGGTGACCATTCGGAGGCTGCAGCTGGTCCAGAATGCAGCAGCCTGGGTAGTGATGGGGTGCGGGCGTTATACTCGTGCCTCTCCACTGCTTTGGGAGCTGCACTGGCTGCCAGTATGTCTCCGAGTGCAATTCAAGGTGCTGGTCATTACCTTTAAAGCCCTATATGGTAGTGGGCCAGGATACTTAAGAGACCGCATCACCCCAAGAATATCTGTCCGTCCCACCAGGGCGGATCGGAGAGGCTCTCTTATCATTCCATCGGTTAGAGAGGCGCATCTCTCTAGCACCAGGAGGAGGGCCTCCTCCGTGTCCGCCCCGGCCCTTTGGAACCTCCTGCCAACTGAGTTACGTCTACAGACAGAGCTCCTGCCCTTTCGGAAGGCCCTAAAAACCTGGCTGGCAGGGCAGATGTGGGGCCCCAGGAATGTGGGGTCCCATGTTGGGTGGCTGATCTGATACGACAGCCACCCTTCTCGCTGTTTTAAACTTTTAACTTTAACTTTTAAATCTGTTTTTTAGTATTGTGCTAATTATAGTCAAATCTTTTAAATAATTTAAACCAAATTTGTGGGGGTATAGTGGGATTATCTAGTTTCTTTTGTGGGATTTTGCATTGTTGTAAGCCGCCTAGAGTCGGGTATGCCCGATTGAGGAGGAATAATAAATTTGAATAAATAAATAAATAAATAAAACAATGCTAAAACTTGGTTCCACAAGTCTTAGTGTTATCCATTTTTTAATGTTATCCGATGCATGTTAAAATCCTATGGGATGCATCGGATAACATTAAAACTCCATAGAGATACATTGCAACTGCACAGGCTTTAGCAAATGTTATCCGATGCATCCCATAGGATCTTAACGTTATTCGATGCAATCCCCACCCCAGATTGCTTAACGTTATGCGGTTTTAGCATTATCTGATGCAAACGCTATCAGAGGTATTACTGTACAGTACATCCCACCTACAAAGTGAAATTGGAGTTCACATTTCCTATATATACTGTCCGAATGATGTTAAATAAGAAGGTGAACAGGTTACTTCTTGGGGCAGTTTTTGTACAGAATACTAATACTCTTATTGTTTAAATTGCCCCAAGGTGATGATGCCAGATGTCACAATTTTGGACCAATTAGCTAATTTGCATATCACCATGTTTTACTTCTGAAATGGTGTACCCACCCAATGAATGTAAATCTTCACACAACTCATCGTTGCAGCAAAGGACAAGGAAATGTAACATTCTTTTTCTTATTTGTGAGGATGTTGAATGATTTCCTTGACTTTTGACAAAGCTGCTGCTGAGCTAAAAATGACATTCTACAGAAAAATACAAAATTTTGTGCAGCATTGCTCCTTTTTTCAGAAAATTTTACTATGCAGACAATCACACAAATTGATCAAAATTAAGATAACAGCTGGATCTGAATGGATTCCACCTTAGGAGAAGAACTGGGAGGGTACATTTTGTTTTAGAAGAAAAGCAAATAATAACATATCAGGCACAATTTTTAATATCAAGTGAATTTGCTGAAAGAAGAAAAGAATCCATAGTATCATTTGGATTTATGGATCAGATAACATATTTATGCAAAAAGTATATTTCCTACTCTTACAACATTGACCCCCCAAACACTGTAATTCATTCAGTACAACAGTATTATTTTTTAGGTTACTTTGCTTTTAGATAGATGCGAAATGAGTATCTGTGCTGACCCACCCGAGCAGGCATGGTCACTGCATGGCGGTGCTACACAGAGAGTCTATTCAAGGAGAGTCCAGATATCAAAATCCAAAAGACAAGCTGACGTCTGTTTACCAGTAATCCAAGAAAGTATCTAATCCAAAGGTGTCCAGGGGCATTGTCAGGGTTGCGGAGAAGTCAGGGTTAATGGCAGGCAGGTCAGGGTATAGGCAGGCAGCCTGGAGTTGAGAAGAGTGCAGTCTTTGCACTAAAGAGTTGTACCAACTCTGAGATGTTACAACAAGCTTGCTTATAAGCCTCCCAGCTAATCGATATCAGCTGGGAGCCTTCTTTGGTACTTCGCTCTAGCCTGCCTGCGTCTCAGGTATTGCTCCTTTCTGGACCTCTCCCTGACTGAGAGCTGATCACTGTCAGAGCCAGACCCCTGATCTGACAGGTCAGCTGCCAGGGGAAACAGACTTGGGCCAAGCGCAGGCTGAGATCCCTGGCTCAGGACATCCTCAGGTTCAGGTGCAGGCAAAACTGGGCTGGAGATAGGGAGTGCCCCCTGATTCAGGCCATCCTGAAAGTCTGACAAAGACTGGATCACAATAGTATCTCATGTATTGATGCCCAAAAACCACTTTTTCAGGAGTGCTTACTGCAGTCAAAAATGGATATTTCTTATGTTACATGTTACAATAACTTCACTGCCAAATACAGTAATACCTCATATAACATTAGTATCGAATAACACTAAAATCGCATAACATCAAGGAATCTGGGGGGAAGAATTGCATCAGATAACATTAAGATCCTATGGGATGTTTCAGATAACAACCGCGAAAGCCTGTGTGGTTACAATGTATCTCTATGGATCCCATAGAGGATCAGATAACACTAAAAATCATATAACACGAAGACTTGTGGAACCAGGTTTTAGTGTTATATGAGGTTTTACTGTATGTAAAAACAACAACCCCACCCCACCCCACCCCCACCCATTAGTGTTGCAAAACTGTCTCCATTTGTACAACTGAGAAAACAGAGTACTAATAAGAATGTGAATTGTCATCACAGGTGGAAATGATGACGTGGCAGAGAGAGAGAGAGAGCAGAGTGAATTCCCACTTCTTCATTGTTTAAGGGTGGAATTGACACTACATGAAGTGTTATAATTCAGCCAGAGAGACTGTGTACTGGAAATTTTGGCTGAGGATTCTTATACCCACGTAAGACAAGTACTCCCATATACCCGGACAACCCATTCTTCTCTTCTTAAACTAATAGTAGATGGAGCGAACAAACATTGGTTTGGGGATGTCAGAACCTGTACACCTGGCTAAATTATAACAAACTCATTAATTAGAATTCTATCATGAGGTTAATTTCATCCTTTCACAAAAAAATATACCCATTTGTTTGACTGATTTGGCAACAAAGAAAACTTCTTTGTAAGAAATTGATTTTAGACCCAGAAGCTGGTACTTTCCATTTGAAACATCTTGCATTTTGTCTTTCTTTTCATGAGGGGGAAGCCCCTTCTGTTGAGTATACAGCCTATAATTTCCCTGTCATATCCTAGCCAGCAGGTCAGTGTTGTGACTGACTGTGTGAGGATAGCTCCCTTAAGGGTAATTACACTAAATTCCCTTTTGAAGGACAGCTTTCTCTGGATATGATACAAGGAACTTGCTCCCCCCAATCCCAATTCACTTAAATTCATAAATTCGGCATCTGTCATCGGAAACTCAGCACTTACAGACTTAACATCCATTTCAACTCCAAGGTGAGTATTGAAGAGGGAAGTAATAACACTATTGTAGACTGTGGAGCTAATTATGTAACACCAACAGACTGGTTGGAAAGCGGGAAATAGAACAAGAAGCAAGGTGTACAGAAGCCTCTTCTCAAGTGGTGTTGGCAGTGTATCAGCATTTCTTGATCCTCTATGCTGCACTAGAGAAAATGGACTGAATAAAAAGGTCTGCCCCTGAGATTGTAATGAGAGATTTCCATTTTAGAACCCTGCAGGTGGAGAGAATGAGATAAGATAAGTGCTCATTCAAAACCTAAAGCACTCAGTGACTAGTTAAGTGTCTGAAAAGTTCATCAGAAGTGAAATTTCAGTTCTGGATTAAAGAGCGAAAATTCTGCAATGAATGAAATAGGCAAAGAAAAATGCTCCGGTGTTGGCATGTCTAAGATGTAAACTGTAAGTTACCAATGAATGGAGATGTACTAGATCTGAAAAACCTGACATTAAGGACTGCATAGAAATGAGACATTTAATTACCATGGCACATGGTTATGTGAAGAAAGGGAAAAATCCATTTCTCAAGTCATGTCTCTCTTAAGAATTCTTCTTTGTTCTTTCAACTCTGGTGACATTATTAAGCTCTCCACAGTTACTTTTCCACATCTAGAATGTTCCCAAGGCACAAGCTGCCACGAGTCCAGGAATTACCCATCAACAACAAACAGTTAAAAGGAAGAAAATACCCACAAAATATCAATGTACTTTGGTAACAATAAACCCTGCTTTTAATTTATGCTAATATGTAGGGTTGTGGTGACAGTAAGAACAAAATTATAGAGTGGCTTTCTAGCTGGTAATTATCCCCCCATTTTCGTTGCTCGGGAAGATGGACACACAATTATGCTCTCTTGCTGTATATTAATACGGATTCTTGACATCTTCAGCAGACCTGGAGCTGTCATCGGGCTTTTTGTCTAGTTTAATTGAAAATTAATGGTTACTGTGTTACCACGGAAACCATGGCAATGGACGCCAATAGCGCTCACATATCAAACAGGCACTGGTGGCATTGTCTGTCCCTGTTGACCTTGAAAGTTAAAAGAAAACTTGAGGGGTGGGGAGAAAGCCCTCCTGAAAACCCAGGATTGAATATTATGTAGCAAAAAGGAGAGAGAAAAGAATAGGGAAAAGAAAGAGAAAGAGAAGGGGGAAAGGCTGAAGTTTTTTGTATCTTGGAGAAGGAGAGAAATGGAGGAGCCCTACAATGAGAATAGTTAGAGTGGCGAGGGGAGAAATCTGTCTGATGACTGAAGCTTTATAGTCCATCTTCGTGAAGCATGGAAGACAACTATTGGTACACCTGACGTTGATGTTCTGATAGGGCTTGTAAGGTATATTATGCCATCAAAATCAGTGGATAGGCCAAGGCTAAAGAGTCACCACAGAACTGCCATAACATTACACAGATAGTAATGATGGAGTGAATGAATTGTGTCTGCTGGGCCATCAGTTTGAAGACATAACAAAAGAACTCAAATCAGTCATTGGGGTGGGGTGGGGAGCAGAAGAAGAAGAAAGGAGTGGGAAAGATTGGGAAATAAGTTAATGGAGTTTATGAATGATAAGAGACCCAAATAAATCACAAAAATAAATAGAAAGGTTTGGAATCCAGATTAGCTTCAACTTTCAATGATGTGTGTGTGTGTGTGTTTGAGAGAGAGAGAGAGAGAGAGAGAGAGTGAGATGTAGTTCAGATATTTTTAGAAATTCTTCTGTTGTTGTTTCAGTGTTTTGCTGTTTTAGCAGTTGTTAGCTTGGTCAGGAATTTAAACAGTGCCAAAATGTACATAAAGTCTGGTTGTTCTCTTGGCATTGCCCTCAATCTTTTCAGAAGCCAAGAATATTAACCTGTTTGGGGAAACAAGAGATGTAGACTTAGAAAACACATGAAGGAATTCTCTGTGTGAAAAAGAAAGATTCCCAAACCTCGGGTTTTGCTTAAAAATCGTGAATAACAAATTGAGCACCATAACTGTTTTAGTCTTACACGAGTCAAAATTTTTTGCAGTAGCCGTGTCTTGAAACGCCTGGACCCACACTTCTAGCTGCTATTTGGACAGCTATTTGCACTGTAGGCAAGAATCATTAAGCCACTGCTTCTTTCATTAGTTTGCAATGCAATTTTAAAATGTTGCATTCTGAACAAGGAAAGGATTACAACTAAAGGGATGCCAGGTCTCAGTGGGCCAAATAAATCTCAAGGAATTGCTTTTTCTCCTCAGTTCTCCAGGTATGGAAACAATTCTCAGGAGAGCGAACTGGAGAAGAAAAATGCCTGGTCCAGCATCAGTTCTGGCCTACTTCCCAAACCTTGCACGCTCCACCAATGTGACATCACAAGAACACATCCTGATTTCAATTTTCAGCCCTGAAATCTTAGGGAACAAGAGGCTGCTGATCTGGTAACTAAATCTACAATATGATCATTCATAACTTTAAATCAGTGTAGCTATGATCATGTAATAAGGGAAAGGTGGCTGTGTGTGGAAGGAAATCAAATTAAACTCATATACAGTAGCTTTAATATAGCCTCATATAGTTTGACCCTGAATTTGCTCTGGCAGAGACCTAAACATCCCAGCTTAGCCTAGGATCCTTTCACAAAGCCTATCATTTAGAAGAAGAAGAAGGAAGAGACAATAGAAGAGTGAGAATCTGACCAGAAGAAGGACTGGGAAGAAACCTGTTGGAACTAGTCAATGAGAAAGATGAGGCAGCAAACAGGGACCAATGTAAAAGATTAAAGCACTTAATGAGAAAATCCAGATATATATTTTTTTTACCAAAATGTTGACTCCAGTGGGGCTGAGCAGTCAGTATCGGATTGTCATTTGTTATGTCCAATTTAATTGTTTCCAGCTCATGGTGATCCTGTGAATAAATGACCTCCAAAGGGTCCTGTCATTAACCAGTCTGCTCTGATATTGTGAACTAAAGACCTTTTTTGAGAACATGCTTGTTCATTGTGTCTGAAAGGGGGTGCCAGAACAAAATAATGTAATCATAGTGTTCATGCCATTGCTGCATGTTGATAGGCATCTATCTCACAAGACTAATACAGGGATGATATTAGAATAGGTGTTATAACTGCCTTATGTTATAGTTGCTGCAGTGGCACTATGAGACTGGCTATCATTGTTGCTTCCTTTTTGTACTGCTATTATTGTGCTTTAGATGTTCCTTGTTAGAAGAAGCATAGGATATCAACTAATAATGCTAGTATAAGTTCCAGCGCAGTAGTAGCTATCTTAACGAAGCCATATTTTTGGCTTGTGTATCTATTCTTCTTGAGTCTTTGAAAGGTAGACAATCTGCAAGCACATTGCTCCCATATGATCCTGATATTAGTAAACATTCATTCTCTGAATATGATGGACCTGATGAATTATTACTCTTGAATATTTCCCCCAGATGTGTCAAACTACATCTGGGCAAATGCACTAACCAGAATGATAATCTAAATTTAGCAAAAGCATGCTTTTGTGAATATATCTCAGTAAAATTGGGTATGAACAATTAAATCTCGTAGGCTGGTAACAAAGTCACATGAATAAAGTGAAGAACATGCAATCCTTCAACATTAGCATACTATGTGCCAAGATTGTCTAATTCATGTCATGGACATGAATTGCATAAAAATTGTACACAATGTGTAAGGAAGTTGCATTCAGAGAATGATAATTATTCTACAACTGTCTGTCCTGGGTCTAGAGGTGTTCAATATTTTTATTAATAACTTGGATAAAGAAGTAGAGAATATGTTATTCAGATAAGATTTGCAGATAAGACATTACAAAAATGGGAAGAGATGTAAACACTACAGAATACAGGATTAAAATTCAGAATGAAAATTGAAAGACAGAGAATATAATAATAAAATTAATTTCTACACAAAATGAATGTAATGTGTTTCACATTGACAAGAAAATGCGAATGTGGGCCTGGTTTGATTCTAGCTTCATTGTGAAGGATTTAGGGTGATAGTATTAATTTCTTTGTTTTTCACAAAACCTCTCCACTGCCTTCTGACAAGAGTGCTCAAAGTGGTTTACATTGAAAAGATAAAGACCAAATTGTACTGACAGCAGGGAGTCAGAAGAAGAAAGAAAAACATACAGACTGAAAATGATATAAAAGCAGATCAAAACTTCATTGATTGGGAATGGGGTGTATATAAAAATAGAGTTAATACAATGTTGCTGAGAGAAGATGATCAACCAGTTTGGCTGCTGGATATTTCATCAAAAGGAAATGACTTCCCCCCTGAAGTATCCAGGAAAGCAAAGTTATTATACTGTGACTCCTGAAATTTTATTTTAAAATCTCAAAAGTAGGATTGTGTAGAAACCACCAGTATTTATTCATAGATGATAAACAAAGTTTTTGAACTACAACACTTAGAATGTATAATTGTAGTACCTTCTGGAGGCTTTTACTTCATACTCTTGCCATAGGTTAGAAGTTACTTGGCAGCACATAACAGCAACAAGATATTTCAGGAGTTCAGAAAGTATCCCAGTCTCTGAAGGATATACAATTGTCAAGCAACTGAACACTTTTTTCTAGTGTTTCAAGGGATTAATATTAGAGATGAGACACATTACAGTTTTGGACAACTTCTCCCAGAATACCCACTGACAATGCTAGCCAAAATATTCTCAGAAACAATGCCCACAATCATAATTTGAAAACAAGAAACTTGTATTAATATGTTGTCACGTAAGCAAACTGTTCATTTGTCCATTTTAATCAAATTGAGAGCCTGTAAAATCCCTAGTTAGCACTTCTAATTGACATCTAACTAAAGCCCATAAAACAGTTTAGAAAGGAAGTGCTATGACAGGACAAAAATGAATCTCTTAGAGGAGGACGGTACTATTTGCACTCCAGTCTGCCCCAGTATATGTCCTACCATTCATCTAATCATCAATAACTTGACTGGGTTGGGGAGCAGAATGAGCCAGAGAATGACACAGTCAATACCACATGCACTGAAGGAAACATTAAGAGAAGCATGACATGGATTGCGTTAACAAACAATTTGTTAGGTTACTAAAGTATACTAGTAGCAGTCCTGTTATTTTGGATCTTCAGAGAGGAACACATTTGCCCTATCAGATAAACCTACAACTTATGACACTGCTCTTAGGAAATACTCTGGCAGATTTTTGTATGAAAACACCATACAGAATTGCCTTCCATTTCTAATCTCTCAAAACCCAAGAATGATAAATCAGAAATTGGAAGTAAAGAATCCCAAATCAGATAACCAAAGTATTTTCAAGAAACAGTGGGTCCATGCCCTCATTCAAGAGCTGTTCCTCACTTAGTAACAATTCATGATTATTTCAGTTTAATAGCAATGACTCAGATCTAGCTGACTGAATCTTTCCAAATACTTTAACAACATCTTTGCAAAGATTCCTTAAACAGTTCTCACAGTTGGAATCAAAAGACACCTTTGGCAGAGATTTTGTTTTTACAGCAGTATTCAAGGTAGCTCAGATGCAAACAATTTGGTTGCTATTGATACCCGCCAGTTTATTCAGTTAACAATTGAAGCTTTGATACTATGACTTTCAAAAAAATGTCAGCATTATTTATCAAATCCATTATAGCTAAAGAAAGCAGGTAAGATATGCAATTGCTACTTTGGTTAATAATGCTACACTAGTATCAATATGGGACAATGGCAAGAGAACTAGACTATAATCTGGAGATTCCATGTTCTAATCTCACTTTTGAAGGTTAATAAGCACAGGAATGGAGCATTGGAGTTAAATTCCCAGTATGCCTTATAAGAGAACAGCCAGCTTGTGTAGTTTTGTGCAGACTTCACAGTCCTAGAGTGCCACTAGAAGAAGAGACTAGTAAAACACTTCTCCTTCATTTCTAGGAAACACTGGCAAGGATTGTTCTAAATCTGAAATGACTTGACAACATTTAATTACTAATTAAATTGAGTTTACAGTTATGACTAAGTATACTCATGATATGGTAAAAGGAAAAACTTTTGTCTATCAAGAAATCAATCCAAGGCAAAACCTACTCTCTAGGGTTAGCGTTTGTGTTCTAATGTACTAAAGGACAACATGGAAGCACACTTGTGGCCACCCATTGATTGAAGATGGAAGAGGGGAAAATTACATTATTTCTCTGAAGCAGGGGAAGATGATACAAGAAGATGTGGCCTAACACCAGCAATCTACAAGTGATGGATGGTGGTGGTAGTGGTGGTTCTTATTTTCTTCTTCATTTAAATCTGAATATAGGTGATCATCATGGTGATCAGGCGTAAAGACTGTCCTGAGAATATAATGCAGTGGCCTCTCATTGGTCTGCATTGCATCGTGACACCCATACCACTGATCCAGTTCCATGAGTCACTTTCTGGTCCTGAGCCCTTTTGGCATGCAAAGTCCTCCTCAGCCCAAGGACAGTACTGATGAAGCTGCTGCCCTTTATCATGACAGATTGAAGTGGGGTTTAATCGACTTGGGAACCATCTCCCTTCCTTGTGGACTTTGACACCCAAGGCCATTAGTCCTCAGGGTGGTCAGGTTAGTTAACTGCCACCTGATGCTCAGTTTTGAGTCACCGACAGTATGGTCTACTCCAGTGGTGGGCAGCAAAAAAATTTACTACCACACTGTGGACAGAGCCAACATCATGGGCGGAGCCAACATCATGATGTCATGGGTGAAGCCAATGATGTGGGCAGAGCCAATGTAAAAAACCCATAAAAATAAGTACACATAAAAATACAAATTAAATAGATATAAAAATACATAAAAATACACATAAAACACATAAAATACACATTAAAATAAATACACATTAAATAGACATAAAAACACATAAAAACACAAATTAAATACATATAAAACACATAAAATACACATTAAATAGACATTAAAATACACACCCACACCCCACACCCAAAGGTGAGTCACTTACCCTGGGGAGCAGGCTATAGGGAGCTTCAGACTAGCAGCTTCTCTTCCTTCTCCCCGCTTGGGAGGACAGCAAGGAGGCCACGCATGTGCACCAAGCGCTGTAGGCATGCATGAACACCAAGCGCTTGGTGCGCATGTGCAGTGGGGAACTGGCAAAAAGGTAAGCCCCCAAGGTGGTTCCCCCCAAAAGCTGTTCTCAGGGACACTGGGAAAAGTTACTACCGGTTCTGGTGAACTGGTGCAAACCTGTTGCTGCCCATCACTGGTCTACTCTATTACCATAGCAGGATAACCTAGCCAGACTGGTCTGTAGACTGGTCACTTACAGAAAACCAAGATAAGCCAAAATGTCAAATCCCATGTGACTACTTATCTATACTCCCTTGCTGAGGTTACTTGTTGCCATATTAACAATCAGTGCATTCAAATAATTCTAGCCAATAATTGTTTCATTTCCCTCTCTTATTGCTTCTGTTTCTGCAGGAATTAGCTCTACTGAGTTTTGTAGACAGGGAAAGTATTACAAAGCCACTGAATATGGCTCTTGACATGCTTCGCTCTTGTTCACACAACCCATGTTCACTGAACTACAAATGTGAATAGGCCACTGCAAATAAAACATCACAGGGGGGAAATTAACTATCTGCTCCCATCACCTCAAAGATACTGCTGTTCAATGGCATCTGTTTACAACAGGAGTTCTCAACTTTTTAAAGCCGGGGGCAGGGTCAAGCCCCTCAGACAGCTTCGGGAGCTCGACAGCCATTTTGCTCTTCCTCCACCACATGGCACTTCCGGGTGTGGTGGAGGCGGTGAGGGGCCACAAGAAATGGCCCTGTGGCCCACATCCGGCCTGTGGGCCACAGGTTGAGAATCCCTGGTTTACAATTTAAACTGTCAAACATTAAGTGTATAGTAATCAATGAGATGTATATGCATCATGCACGAGCCAGTCCTCAGAAGTTGTGAACTTTATGAGTTTTGCCAGTCTGTTTCTGTTAACATAAGCCTCTGGCTATGGCAGAATCTACGTGGTATTTAGGCAAACACCATGGCCTTTCATGAAGGTGATCTCAGGCTTTTTAAAGTCAAATGTCCAGGGAGTCAATCTTCCTTAAGAACAAACAGCAAGACAAACACAACAGAAGCACGCCTGAAAGCCAGAATCTTTTTTTCATTTCCCCAGCATCACTGATCCCAACCTTAATCCCCTGCTCAGAATCCTGTCAGCCCGACTGTTCTAGAACTGACATTGCTGCAGGCATCCTCTCTGCCGACTTCCCTCAGATCTGCCTCCTCCTGGGATTGTTAAAGAGGACTTGGAGATTTCTGTGTTACCGAATGATTCACTCAGTGCCCTCAAGCAAAGCACTGGGGGTCTCTGGGGGAGAGATGTGGGAGGGAGGAGGGATATACTATAGTGGCATCCTACTGAAAGACAGGCAAGCAGGCTATATGGCAGAGAAGAGCTGCTTGAATTACAGAAACGAATAACAAGAGAAGACGGTGCTGTTCTATTAACTGTAACGGTGTCCCATTGGTGTGACTGGCCTTTTCTTCCTCTGAGGGGAAAAAAGAAGATTGATGTTCTGACCCATTTTGCAATAATAATTTGTAGGTGTAGCTCTCTTGGTAGATCTGTTATATCAGTAGAGTTGTCAGTTAATACTTTAGCTGTGTCTGTGGATTTTGACATACTGTAGAGACTGCAATGGCTCAAATGTCTAAGACTGGAAGGTGGCAGGTCAGCAGTTCAATACCCGAATACTGCAGGACAGAATGAACTCCCGTCTCTGTCCCAGCTCCTGCCAACCTAGCAGTTCAAAAGCAAGAAATTGCAAGTAGATTAATAGGGACCACTTTGGTGGAAAGGTAAACAGCATTCTGTCTGCTCCAGTGTCTAGTCATGCCTGCCACATGACCATGAAAACATCTGCAGAAGTAGACAGCGCTGGCTCTTCAGCTATGAAACAGATGAGCACTGAACCTTAGAGTCAGATACGACTGGCTTTCGAGCAAGGGTGACCTTTACTAGGTTATGCCTACATTCTTTCTATTAGTACTTGAGGTTGTATACAAGGCTCTCCTTTTCTCCTCTTGACCCTCATAGCAACAAACCTATAGAATAGGCCAAGGGCAACCAGTGAGTTTCATGGCTAAGTAGGGACTAGAACCTTGATCTCCCAAGTATCAACCAAACACTCTTATACTACATTGCGTTTCAGGGACACTTTGTCTTTTATGTGGCCTTTTGGATATGCCAGTGTTTGGTTATTCTTTTCCAATGTAAACATATAGCATGCTTACATAAGAAATATACCCAGTATCTGGGGATAGCTTTCTGAAAGTTATAGTGGATAGGCATCAGGGAATGTATGTGTTTGAAGAGACATGCCTCATTTGCTATTTTAGAAAAGTTAAGGTAACAGGCCTGTAAAGCAGAGATGGGCAACTTGTGGACTTCTGACTGGTATCAGACTAAACCTCTCAAAATTGCTCTCCTCTGGAGAGATTTGTAGGCCAAAAATTATTCAGAGGAAGGTATCACAATTTCTGCTGCAAAGCTTTACTCTTTTGCTTGCTGTACTTTGGTTTTAAAAATGAATTTTGATATTTCTTAACCTCTTCCATTTCTAGATTTAGAACTGGTAAGGTAAAGGTTGCCTTGCTCTAAAGCCAGTCGTATCTGACTCTAGGGTCTGATGTTTATCTACATTTACAGCCAAAGAGCCAGCGTTGTCTGCATCTGCAGATATTTCCATGGTCATGTGGCAGGCATGACAACACACCAGAGTGCACAGAATGCTGTTAACTTCCCACTGAAGCAGTACCTATTTATCTACCTGCAATTTCTTGCATTCAAACTCTAGGTTGGCAGGAGCTGGGACAGAGACAGGAGCTCACTCCATCATGCAGAACTTGGGTCTTGAACTGCTCACATGCCAACCTTCCAGTCATCAAGTCAAGTCATCTTATCCACTAAGCCACTGCAGTCCCTTTAGAACTGGTACACTTCTATATTTGTCACAAGGGGTGGGGGTGGTAGCATGAACAAAGTTACTACATTTGGAATGTGTACTACTTTATGTCTAAGTTTTATTCACTTTTCTTGACAAGTGCAGTTGTGGCAGTATTACATCCAACATAAAAGCATAGTGTTAAGGTAGACCAAGTGCATATGTCTGGTTTACAGCTAGATAGACCAAGCCACTACCATGCCAACAGCTATGGCTTTGGACCAGTGTTCCCCAACCTTTGGTTTTTGGACTTCAATTCCTAGAAGCCTAAGCCCCAAAGCACTGATCAGCCAATGTACTGACTTAGGCTTCTGGGAATTGAAGTCCAAAAACCAAAGGTTGGGAAACACTGCTTTAAACTATACAAGAAACTGTGGTTCCAAATATTGTGAGATGGCTGCTAACAACAACAACAACACAACAAACTACAATAACAACTGCAGAGCTGGAAGGGACCCTAGGGATCACTGGGTCCAGCCTCTGTCAAGGAGACACAATAAGGAATTGAATTCCCAGCTTCTGGCTCCACAGCTAGATACCTAAATAGTGAGCCATCAAACAGTTCCACTAAGTTCCGTCTTCCTTATCTGAGGGTCAAACTACACCTGATATTTACATGGCTGAATGCCTCTTTGCATGTTAGATGTGGAGATGCAAATAGTCCCAGTGATGTGCATCAGCAGGTTCGCGCCAGTTCACCAGAACCAATAGCAGAAATTCTGGCTGGCCCTGCCCATCCAAGTTTTGAAACTAAGTAGTCCTAATTTGGGTGCAACGCAGGGCTTTTCCCCTGGCCATGCCCACCATAACATGCCCACGGTGTGGTAGAAAAAAAAATATTGAGCCCACCACTAAATAGTCCCCATCAGTGCGTTGTGTGATTACTGTCCAGATAACAGCAGGTGTGAAGGAGGAATTTAATCTATTCCTCCCCTGCTTTGGTCTTGAGGAAAATCCCTCCTCTGAATCTGGTATTTACTTTGAAGGGGTTGGGAGGGAACCAAGTTTTAGGAGATATATAACTATGTGCTCATAATCACTGAGTGTGGACTCCTTGGTAGGGGGTTTTGAGACCCAGGAGAAATCATATTGGTGAACTGAACGCATACTACTTGTTTGGAAACTAAAAAGTCAAAAAGCCTTTCTAATTACAAAAAGTACCAGGCGCATAGGTTAAGCAGATTTTCTCAATAAAAGTCAGCCAACCTGAACACAAAAACTCTCCAGTAAACATTCCAGCTAAGCCTTAAAACAAAATGAATATTTTTGTAGATCATTTCCAAAGTTCTTTTTGCTTTCATCCCTCTGTGTTTAGGCTAATTTCTTCTCTAATTCAGTTTCGCTCTGGAAAGGAGTGGCATGAAGAAAAGGACACCTGTGGGGATATAAAAATAAATCAATGAAAAATGACAAGCATTGATTGGAGATGGATGTTGAAAAGAGTATTCACATATAAAGGGGTCTTCTGCTCTTTTGATATTGTTTCATAAGGGTTTGTTCCCTGAGATACAAAAATGTGAAAGATTTCTATGAAACATAATATACAGGAATTACACATTAGGCATGTAGTCAGAAAACCCTGCTAAATGTTATTATTAAAATTTTATTCTGCTTTGCTCCAATTTCGATAGCTTTATCTTGAACTCATGAAATGTGTCCCAAGTTCTTCTCACACCTTGTTGTTGTTCAGTCGCACAGTCGATTCCGACCCTTTGTGACCCATGGACCATTGTCCTCCAGCCACCTCTGTCCTCCACCATCCTCCTCAGCCTGCCTAGCTCTGTGCCCACTGCATCCACAATACCATCTAGCCAGTGATGGGATGACAAAAATTCTACTACCACGCCATGACGTCACGGACATCATGGGCGTGGCCAATGGCATGACGTCATGACGTCACGGCCGACGTCATGACGTCATGACGTTGTGGGCGGGGCCAAAATAAAAATAAATAAAAAATAAAAATAAACATACACACACACCCCTCCCTCTCAGCCCACCCACCCAGACACAAATAAATAAATAAAATAAAAACAACCACCCACCCAAAACACAAATAAATTACCCACCCACCCCAAATAAAAACCCCTCGCTTACCTTTCTTGGGACCTGGCACCCCGATTGCTGTCCACAGCCGCCGCCACCGCCGGAGCTGCCTGCACCCCTGTGGCGTCCTCCTTGGGCCGGTACCTTTTTAGCCCGGCTCCGGCCATGGCGAGGGGCGACGGGCAGCCGCGGCTGCCGCGCCTCCCTGGGCCGTCCCCATGCCGCACCGCCGCCGCCTACAGCTTCCTCCTCCGCAGCGCGCGGCAGCCGAGCTCAAAAGGGACCGACCCAAGAAGGAGTCCACAGGGATTCAGGCAGCGGCAGCTCCGGCGGCGGCGGGCGGCGGCTGTGGACGCCGGGTGCAGGCACCCGGCCCACAGGCGCCCGGCGGCGGCGGCGGCAGCGGTGTACCCCGCCGGGCGTCCCCAGGGCATGGGGCTTGTCAGCAGCGGACGGCCGAGGCAGACCTCAACGTGCCGCGGGGAGGCGCCCCCCTCAGAGGGCTGCTGCCGCCGCCGCTGCCCTGAAAGTTCTAAATGTTTTGAAAATCGGAGCAAAATGGCTCCAATTGACTGCGCATGCGCAGAAACTCAATCTGACGCATGTGCAATGCGTCAGATTGAGTTTCTGCGCATGCGCAGTCAATTAGAGCCATTTTCGCTCCGATTTTAAATTTTTTTTTTCTTTCGGTCAGGCGTCCGGAACCGGACGCCCCAAAAGTGGACTTCCCCTCACGGAGAACCCTCCGGGATTGGTCTTACCGGTTCCAGAGATCCGTCTGGAACCGGTGACATCCCATCACTGCATCTAGCCATCTCATTTTTGGCCACCCCCTTCTTCTTTTACATTCCACCTTTCCCAGTGTCAAGGCCTTCTCAAGTGAATCCTCTCTTCACATTTGATGTCCAAAGAACTTCATCTTCATCTTTACTATTTGACCTTCTAGGGAGCAGTCAGAGTTGATTTCTTCTAAGACCAACCTATTTGTTCTCCTCACTGTCCAGGGGACTCTCAAAACTCTTCTCCAACACCACATCTCAAAGGCATCTATTCTTCTGCGCTCAGCTTTCCTAATGGTCCAGCTCTCACAACCATACATTGCCACCAGAAATACCACTGCTTTGACTATACGAATCCTTGTTTTCAATGTGATGTCTCTACTTTTCACTATGTTCCCCAGGTTTCTCATAGCTTGCTTCCCAAGAATCAGTCACCTTTTTATTTCATGGCTGCAATCACCATCTGCAGTGAGTTTTGATCCTAAGAAAGTAAAATCTGTCACTGCTTCTACTTCTTCCCCATCTATACACTACCAAAATCTTTCCCCTTCTTATACATATGCAGCACCCTCACTACAGCTAACAGGCGTATCAATAAATCCTTTGCTATTCACAGGTTTCAGTCAAAAGGAGGACTTTATCCTAATGTAATATAATGATGGTGTCATTCTTCTTGCATCTCAGAAGTTGGTCCTTAAGTAAGTTCATGACAACAAGTGATTAGGGCTCAGTTAGTTCACTGCTTTCGTAACAGACTAGTAGAGCTTCTCATTTTCCAAATCACTGATGCAGATCCAGCAAGATAGGTGTCACTATCAATCAATCTTGTAATTAAATATCAATCTTCATTGAGAACTTTGCTACATCATCACAAGAGTATGAAGGTATCAATTTGTTCACAAATAAAAACTCTCTGTATAGAAGTTCACTGAAGAATGAAATGGCCAATCCTCAAAATATATGGTCCACGTTTACAAATTAATTTGTTCTACATACATGTTTTAACTCATTTTACAGGCCCCTGTCATCCAACATTATGGTGACTGGGGAGGTAAGACAAACAACAACAACAAACAACAACCCCAACCCACTCCCACACACATAACAACAGTTATCAAGGCTCAATCTTCATCAGAGGGTGTGTCAGGGATGCTAAAGTTTCCTTGCTGCTTAAACCTGGGCTTAATCTTTGCCTGAAAGAACCCAACAGTCAGCTCCCTTGTGCACAATAAGTGGTATATTACCTTTTACAAGGAATTCTTTCTTTTATTCATTCCTTTGATAGGGTAACAGCCTATTGTTGCTAATCTAACTGTCATTCAGGAAAGCAATCCATCCAACAAATTATTTATTATTAGGATATTACGATTACCATTAACATTGCACCACTGAAGAATCCAGGAAAATGGCCTCAGTTCCTCAAGAAAAACCCCAAAGCACCGATTTTCATCTCTGATTGTAAAAATTATAAACATAGCATTAGCAATATTAAGAAATTAAATAAATGCTGCTATTCATGACACAATTTTACCTGACGGGTTACATGGTCCATTACTCAGGAAACAATAAAAAATATCACTGCAATAGAGTTGGGTTGATCCTGAGCAGAGTGATAGAGAACACCATGCTTAGTGTGACACCATTTTCAGATAGGATCATTATGATCAAATTTGAAGGCAAAGCTTTCAATAAAAATGTCATACAAATCTATGCACCAACTGCAGAAAAAATGGATAAAGAGATCGAGGAGTTTTATGATCAACTCAAAGCTGTGCTGAAGCATATAGAAAGAAAAAAACTTACTGTGGTTATGGGAGACTTTAATGCGAAAGTTGGCCAGCATAAAGAGAATGACATAGTTCGACTATATGGACTTGGAAAAAGGAATGAGAGAAGAAATTGCGTCAGACAGTTCTGCAGAGAAAACAATCTAGTGACCACCAATACATGGTTTAAGCTGCCACCCAGAAGACAACACCTAGATGAGTAGAAGAGAAATGGTGGTGGTGGTGGTGGTGTAATAAAAGAAATAACCCAGAAAGTTAGACAGATACACCTTTGCAGATGAAAGACAAACCATAAGAATAAGGAATCGATAATAGATGACATTACTCCATTTGATGAAAATAAGAAGGACCTTTAAGAATCAGGACAAGAAAAAATATAATAATCTACAGAGGATGATTAGACATAAAATAAGAACTACAAAGGAAACTTATATGACTGACAGATGTGCTGAGATAGAGGAATACCAAAAATAGCACATTTTTTTCAACATACATCAAAAGATCAGATAAGTTATTGGCAAAAGACACTTGCATTGTTAAAGGACAAGGATGGGAATCTTGCAGTGGAAATAAGAGATAAACTCAATGTATGGAAAGAATACATAGAAGAGCAGTTTAGTGATGAAAGGGATGAACAGCCTGTCATAAATGGAAATACTGGACCACCAATACTGGAGAGTGAGAGTGTAAGAAATTTGCAAAGATCCAAAGGTGGAAGAGCAAGAGGATCAAATGACATCCCAGCTGAAATTTTGAAACTTCTGTATGAGGTTAACATCAAAGAATTGACTAATCTTTTTAATGCAATTTATGATACAGGCATCACTCCAAGCTATTGGTTGCTATCAACCTTTATTATATTGCCAAAGAAACAAACACAAAGTCCTGTGAAGAATACAGAATTATTGGCCTTGTGAGTCATGCTCTTAAGGTCTTTTTGAAAATCATCCATAGAAGAATTCATAAGAAATGTGAAGAAAACACAGGTGAGATCCAATTTGACTTCCAGAATTCTATGGGTATCAGAGACATGCTGTTTACGATGCAGGTCCTCATACAAAGATATAGAGACATGAGATGTGAAATGTAGGCATGTTTTATAGATTATGCAAAAGCCTTCAACAGATGTCAGCATGGGAAGATAATCACAGCACTGAAGAAAATATTGTTGTTGTTCAGTCGCACAGTCAAGTCTGACCCTTTGTGACCCAGATATTAGAATCGTCACCAACCTTTTTTAGAACCAGCTCAAGTCAGAGTTGAAGAGCAGCTGACAGAGGTTCAAATGTGCGACAAGATTGGGCATGGTCTCCAACATTGTTTAATATATATTCAAAGAGCATTTTTTCAGAAACACTATCAGATTTAAACATTGACATTGGAATTAATGGGGAATGCTTGATTAACATCTGATATGCTGATAACACAGTGTTGCTGGCCACAAACCTTGCAGTTGATGTTGGATCAAGTTAGAGATTCAAGCACAGAACATGGTTTGGATCTAAACATCAAGAAGACTAAATATCTTGTTATAAGCTGAGCACCAACTCGTGACAAGCTAATGACAGGAACACAAGAAATTAAAAGAGTGGGTAGAATTGTCTATTTGGGGAGTATGTTAATGAAAAGTGGGATCACGAAGAAGAGATTAGAATGAGAATAGAAAAAGCAAGATCCACCTTTGTAAAAATGTGACATTTGTTATGCAATTATGAAGATCCGAATAGTGAGATATTACATATTCCCTGTGTTGTTATATGGCGTCGAAGACCATTAAATAAAGAAAGTTCCAACGGCTTGGGCATGTAAAGTATAGAATACTGTATTCCAACTTGTTATACAAGGGAAGATCTTTGAAAAGAGAGGTCCTGGATATAGACAGACCTGAAAGACCAGTGTGGAACTGTTCCGAGGAGTTAAGAACAGGAAGACTTGATGATAGCCAATACAGTATTTGGAATGGATATGGCACTTGAAGAAGAAGAGTGTTACCTGACAACCTTCCTGCCAAAACAGCAGTGATAATGAAGAAAAGCACTTGAATTTACTCTACAAAAAGTTATAAGCAAGACAGTCTTTACTGTGCATTCCATCTTCCTAAATCTGCACAGAAACTAATCCCACTGAATTCGGTATGTGTAACAAGATTTGAATAGAGACAGATACAGTACTGTATTGTATTCTACCCATTTTACCTTGGAATTTTAGATGTTAACTGGGAACAAAGAAATTGGTTTTCTTGGCATATAGCTCAGCAAATGAAAAGGAAAGAATGAGAAAAGAAAGGAAATGCAAACACCTTATTCTTCTTTCTCTTCCTCCGTGTCTAGGCCAGATGTTAAACTACCAGAATGAAGCCACCTTTGGTGAATTCATTACATAGCTCCTTTCACCTGACCTAGTGTAAGAACTATGCTTGATTGTGGCTCAGAAACAGCACAATCTTCTAGGAGGCTCTTTCTGTGAACCCCATGCAAACACTTTAACTCAGTGTTCCCCTACCTTGGGTTTTTGGACTTCAATTTCTTAAAGGCCTAAGTCAGTACAGTACATTGGCTGATCAGTGCTTTGGAGAATTGACTTAGGCTTTTGGGAACTGAAGTCCAAACACCAAAAGTTGGGAAACACTGCTTAATTCACATCACTCAGAGAAAGCTACCTAGGGCCTCCCATAACCTGTGTTCTTCCTTCACTGCACACAATACTGTATATTCACACACAAAAAGAGAGTCAGGGAAGTTAGCAACACAAAATGAACAAGACTGCATATCTTTCTCTGTACCTTCTCAATTCTTAGAGCCTCCCTGAATATAGTAACAGAAAGCTATTCCAGTCTCATGACACTAATAAATAGAAAGGAATTATAGGCATTGCCATTACAGACAAAATAAATGTAACTTCTTTCCAGCTTGTAACTGATGTTACTCATTCCAAAACCAACAATAGTAACTCATTGGACAGTGCAGGTTGTGTCAGGTTTTCCAGTGTTGCTTGAGGACAAGGAGAGGAGCTAAACGATGTTTAGCCAGCATCCCAATCTACACAGCCATGTTTTTGCCAATCGAGCAGCTGCAGCTGATCAGAAGCAGCACTACTAAAGTATCCACTTTCCAGCTGATGGGCAGAAGTACAGTGGTCAATAATCTGCTACAGCTGTGCTGCCACTGATCAGCTGGTGATCTTTGAAGTCATGCACTGTTGAGTTGGCTGCTGCAACGGTTTTACACATGCTGGGATCACGATAAAATATAGTGTGGGAATTTAGGACAAGCTTCTGATGGGGTCTCAAAACGGGATGGGTTGGGGCTGATCGGTCTGCTCCACGCACACAACACATTTGCACATAATCAGACAAACCTGCCCCAAAACCACCCCAAAGAGCAAGCTATATGCCCATGTAGACAGCCTCTGAGTTACTTCCAAGTTCTGGTTTATAGTACAATACAAAGAAAACACAGCTAGGAAAGTTAATCTACCAGGCTTATACTTTTCCTGTCCCACAGCTCCCAGAGAGTAAGTAGACACTGAACAGGGCATCAAAGATGGCTGCCAACAGCCTGGTCAGCCCTCAGGCAAGCCCAGACTTCAGGCTGACAAGATTTCCCTCCTGCATTGCTTTTCATTTAATTTCATCCTTCTTCCCTAATTGGCTGGTAACTGCTGCCAGCTGTCCTAAGCAGCAGCTGTCTGCATTCTCACACTCAACTGGAACTGGGTTTGTCTGCTGTCTTGCTCCTTTTGGGGGGTAAATGAGTCTCCCCCCGCCCCCATTGTTCCAACAGTAAGCAGGAGTCACCTGGCTACACCATCTGACTATACAAAACTAAACAGATACCGTAGTTATAATTCATCTCTGGACATAAGCAAGTGCATGTTCCACAGAAAGGGGAAAACCCAAGTGGAAGACTTTCTCCTAACATTATGGAAGGCTTTACTCTATTTTCTCTCTAGCTCAGGGGTTTCCGACCTTTTTGAGCCAGGGGCCAGGTCACACTCTCTCAGTCAGCTTCGAGGGCCAGACAGCCATTTTGCCCTGCCTGCACAATGCAGTGGCCATTTTGTCCCAACAGCTTCAAAGGGATGGCCATTTTGTTTCTCAACTGCCCTTGGAGGGATGGGCGGCCACATGAAATGGTGCTGTGGGCCAAATACAGCCCACGGGCCTTGGGTTGGGAACCCCCGCTCTAGCTGTTCCTCCTCCCCTTGAGAGTGGTCAAGTGATCATGCACCCTGAACTGATATGAAGACATTCAATTCCAAAACAGTAGAAGCTCTGAAGTGGAAGAAAAAAGTATGGAGCATTTTTATTTTTACAGTGGAGGGGGAACTCTTGCATGATTTGCCTGGACTTTTGCCTTATGTAGTCGACAGAAAATAATGCAAATCAGACCATTTCAATTCTGAAGCATTTCCCACATTATTCATCAGTGTAGTTGCACCCCTGGGTTGACAATAAGAGGGAAGAGGTGTATACTAGTATTTCTTCCATCTCTTTCCTTTGACTGTTTTCTGTATGATTTATGAGTAGATTGGCATGGCATCATGGCAAGAGACTGAATATTAACTAGGGATTTCTTTGTCTGAATCTTTTTGCCAGTGCCCACCAGGTAGCAAGCCAGCTCTCTTCCAGGCTTCTACTGGATTATTTCTACTCACTTGCTTGGTGATTGTAATAATAAAAAAGATTTCATCTTTGAAGCAATTTGGGTGTTTGGAAGTACTGAGCGAATGGTTACTAGTGCAAGTCTTTATTTCACTTGGAATTTTAGGTAAAATCACTTCTCAATCATAACATTCACTATAACACATTAACTGTGATTGGGGGGAAATGACTAGGGCTTTGGGTTTTCTGTGCTTAAACTAAAAAACACCATTCTGAATCAGCATAGAGACCAATGGCTCTGTCAATACATGTTAGAGGATTCTATGTCAAATTAATGTGGATAATATGTACTGTAGTTTTGCATAATTGCTCTGTCTTACTTAGTGATAAGGAAGGCATTACACCTCTGTTTTGTTACCATACTGATTGTAGTGGTGTCATACCAGATTTCTCACACATATTCTCAAGGCTTTATTTGCAGCTATAAAACTATTCACTTACTATGAAAGAAACAAAAGGTCAAAATTCTCAGGAAACTAGATTCTTAGTAAGACAGTGTTATTCATAGATTTTTATCTGATTGCATAACAGGATACACACAGTGCTAGTGATAAGTGATTAGACCACATCTTCATTTTCCAGACTCGCTTATACTATTCGTCTTAGCCTTTCTACCCTCACATATCTGATAAATTTCAGGAGGACCTGGGGAATAGAAATTAAGAACTTTTGGACCACATGATATTGCTGACTGGATTTTTCATGCCTGTACCATGAAATATTATTCTGGGTTTAGTTCTACAAACTGCATCTCTGAAAATTGCACATAGCAAATATTATTTCAATTGGACTGGATTTATTATCCTTTGCTTTAATTTACCAGAAATGAATGACAGGGAGCAAGGAAGACTTAACAGCAGAATTATACACAGGCTAACACCATTCTGACCCTGTTTGACTCCCTAACTTACTATCATCTCTTTGTAACATGAATTTGATCTGCTTCTGGGTTGGCATAGTATTGATACTTGTGGCTTTAAAATGGAGCAGATAACCTGAAATAGTTGAAGTTATAAAAGAGAAAGGAGAGAGGTTCATAGATGTGTGAAGCAAACAATATGATTGAAGCGCTAACCGTGCATGCATATTGCGACCGAATGAATAAGGGAGTGACTACAGTAGAGTTCTTTGGTTTGAATAGAGAATAAAAGCCTGCCAGTTGTAAGAATTTCTTCACAGAGCCTGTGGAATGTTTTGGGACTACATTGTCCATACTCTACATGTTGCCATTGGCATCACAGCCTACAACCCCCACGTCCACCCCATTTGCCATTTCAAATATCTATTCAGGGAATCCTTCAGTTCCCTCACTATTTTAATTACCCTACATAATTTAATTAACCTACATAATTTGATGTTATCAGCAAACTTATCCACCTCACCACACTTCTTCCCTAATTCCAGATCATTTATGGAAAAATTAACTCACCAAACAACAAAAGAGGAGAACTTCTCAACTAAACTCTGCAGCTTGCAGGTAAGAAGCAAACAAGGAATGTACGTGATCAGGAGGAAGAATCTGGCTGTCTCAACCCTTAGAAGGTACACCACATTATAAGGAAGATGTAAAGGAACAGGCTCAGTTCTCTTCTACCAAAGGAGGGAGGAAGTGGTGTCTCCACACCCACACCATGCAGGACACAAATCTTGTGGAAAGTAGCCATTCTATCTGTCATCTGTCTATCAGATACAGGGCTAGGGAGTTTTAGATTTCATCTAGATTCTCATGGGCGGAGTAAAATACAGGCCAAGGGAACTGCAGCTTTGGGCCTACCAAGCATTCTAGGGAAGGAGTACTTTATCATCTTGCTGGCCAAATTTTACTCAGAGTCTAGCCATGCTGCAAGGGCCCAATTTCAGCTGGTCCAGACATCTCAGGCCTATATCAAACATGAGATACGAGCAGGAAAAAAATTACTAGTTACTAGTCTCTCTTGTCATTTTGTGAGGATAACCATTTTCTCATATTTTGGTATTTCTATCCCAGTGGTGGTGAACCTATGGCATGCGTGCCAGAGGTGGAACTCGGAGCCCTCTCTGTGGGCACCCATGTGGTTGCCCTAGCACAGAGTTTGCCCTGCCCCTCTACCCAGCAGCCCAACTAAAGCACTTCCTCCCTCCTCTAGCACAGAATTCGCCCTGCCCCTCCATGCAGCAGCCCAATGGGAGAGTTTCCTCCCTCCCTTGTTGCCGTGTTGGCACTTTGCGATAAATAAGTGGGTTTTAGGTTGCAGTTTGGGCACTCGGTCTCTAAAAGGTTTGCCATCATAGCCAGTGAATGAAATGAGAGGTGTGATTGACATTTAGAAGGAAAAGGCTACTAAGTTGCTGAGATATTAATACAGTAGTGGCTTTACATATGTGTAGGATACTCATAGCACAGTACTTTACAATGATAACTCCAGTTAGAGAAGAGACTTCCTGGTTCATTTGAATCCTCTATTTGTGAGAGTGCAATGTCTTCTCCGATAGATGATTAAGTACTGCCCATGGGGATAAATTGTTTAGTGTAACTATGTTGGAACTGTAGGAAGCATAAGCAAAAGTTAGTAACAAATTTAGGCATTTTACTAGCTCAGGTTTTACCATAGAATGGGTGAAGGGGAAGGGTTGCAAACTTTTCTTAAAATCCTGGCAAGACAAATAAATGTCACCTTGAAAAGAAGCCCTGGAGAAAATCTACCAGGACTTCTATGCTTTTTACCCTAAAATCAGTCTCAGCTGGGACAAATGTACACAATAGGTGCACTTTCTGGACATCACTGTGAAACTACAACATTGTCTTCTTAGCACCATGCTGTATCGATAACCTACTGACTGACATACATACTTGCATGCCTCCAGCTTCTATCTTGCGCACACCACAAAATCTATCATCTACATGCAGTGTTTCCCCAACCTTTGTTTTTGGACTTCAGTTCCCAGAAGCCTAAGTCAATTCGCCCAAAGCACTGATCAGCCAATGTACTGAAGAAATTATTCTTACTAAAGCTTCTGGGAATTGAAGTCTCCCTGTGGGGCATGTGCCCCACATTGGGAACCACTGGTCTACAGCCAAGCCCATAGATCAGAGGTGGCCAACCCTAGTGCCCCAGGTGTTTTTGGACTTTAATTACCGGGAGCCCAAGTAAGCACACCTGCTAATCAGGGCTTCTGGGAACTGAAGTCCAAGAACACCTGAGGCGCCAAGGTTGGCCACCACTGCCTTAGATGTAAGAGCTTGGTTGTAGACAGTAGTTTTTGCATCTGCTCAGACTCACAATCCAAATCCTTGGCTCTACAAAAAGCATTTCTCAGGCTACACTACATACTCAATATGGTTAAAAATAAGTTAAACAGGCAAAATAAATACCTAGATGCAATCTACTGCAAGACAGGCCCTAATGCCAATAAAGGTTTTTTTGAACTTGAACTTGAGCTTAAAGAACAAGACAGATCCAGGAGAGAAAATGACTGAACATCATTGATTGTCACATTCAGCCCACACCATTCACACACATAATAAATGCTCTTTAAGTTTAACCCATTCCTGACAAGAAGATTTCACTCTCCTAAATCCTTGCTAACAGGCCTGTACTTGTTTACAGACAACTCTGCAATCTGAAGCAATATTGACACACAACAGACTACGCAACACTGAAACAGAGATGAGAACTAAACTTTGCTACAAATACAGAAGCCAGGTCTGTCTCTATATCTACTTTGGTAACACAATTACAGACTCCAGCAATGCCAACTACAACACTAAGGATGTATTACTTGTTCCAATCTGAACTATGCCATCCTTTGCTCTTTTGCACTCTATGCAGGACAAACAGGACAATCTCTTATGTGAAAGAATGAATGGACATATATCTGACATCAGAAATGGCAACACACACACACACACACACACACACACACACACACACACACACACACACACACACACACACACACACACACACACACAATTTCAGAACGTTAAAATCACCATTTTGGAGGAAAAGATGTTACAAAACCAGTCTTGAAAGAGAAGCAGCTGAGATAAATTTTCATACTGGAGACCCTACAGTTTCCTACAGTTTTCCAATCATGTCAACTGTGCTATTTTTACCTTATAGATGGATAACCGAAATTATTCACAGCCTGACTGCCTGTTCTGTAACTAATGACTATTGTCACTTTGTCCATTATCTGTATTCCCACCTGGTCATGAGGCCTATAAATATGACACTCAGGTCGTCCCACTCTTATATCTGCAGAAGCGGACTTAACCCACAAAAGCTAACATTAAAACATAGTATTTTGGCTTTAAGGGATCACGATATTTTTGTCTCTTTTGTTTGTGTATGTGTGTGTTTTTATTAGCTGATCCTTGAACTTGTGGCCATTATAATACCTCTGAAATTAATGTCATGTGGCACATATATCCCACTATCTGCAGCCTCCATGTCAGCTTCAAGGGTAGCCTCACATAACAGTACATTGGAATACTTTTTGGCCTTCAGTCTCTGTCATTCCTCACTACTGGTTCCATTGGCTAAGGCTGATGGGAGCTGCAGGCTGGCAACATTTGGGGAATCCCAAGTTGTTCACCATTGTTGTAAGACAAGCTGTGGTATGTGACCATAGAAGTATAAACTAGTACAGTACTGTACTATAAAGCAGAAGAGAGTTGTTGCAGCTATATTCCTTCCAGGGGTAATTGAAACAGGGTAAGTAGGGCATCATGCACAGACTATAATCCAATCTCTTGCCATGTTGGGTGGGTTGGAGAAAAGTATTTGGGGGATGGAGCTATCAGGCTGATTCTACAGGGTGACCTGTAAGTCCCTATTGAATCTTTCTCTAAATTTGCCACTTATTGTATCCAGGGTGTCACCAGTACTCTTGCGCTCATGTACCCATGTACTTGTCACAATACACTCTTCAAGTGTACATGGACTTAAATTGGGCACATTTCTCGGGGGGGGGGGAGAAAAATTTATAATACAAATGGACGGTAGGGACTTACAGGCCACCCTGTAGTGACAGTACTAAAAAGTAAAAAAATAAAAATAAAAGGCAATTATTTAGTTTCCTGACTCTGAGGGAAAATACTCTTGTAGGTGCACAGTAGCTGTGTTTTGATTTCAAAAGACATTGAGGGTTATGTGTTAATCATGCATCCTCCTTCAATGGAACTTTTACAAGTAACTTCACAGTTAAGTCCTCTACTTAGGATTGTTAAATAGTGTTTTAAAATATTGCTGGAGAAGCAGAGGTGTGCTGGGCACCTTGGGAGGGCAGTGGGCAGGGAGTGATAGGGGTGCCATTACCTCTGCCTGCCTCTGGGGGGTGCCAGTCACTGGGGCGCACCGGAATGAGTCCCTGTATTCCTGTGGGCCAGCACACCACTGGGGAGAGGCTGGGGGTAATTTAGGTGATGGGAAATCTCTTGGAAAGACCCTGTTAATCCATGTGCCCTCTCTAAATACTTGTAAATCCTGAGCCTGCCAGAAAGAAGAAAAAAGCAGAATCAACAGAAAGGAAAACTTTCAAAACACGTTTGGTACTTTCTTCTCTTCTGTGTTAGTATTGTTAAATGTCTGAATCTGTAGATTTTTCTCCCTCTCTGTGTAGGTTTCCAAAGGTTATGAAATATTGCTCTAAGTAACAGAAGTGCCTATGTAAAGGAGATTTGTGCAAATGAATTATGCTATGTGCCTGAACTAAGATCACATCACACAGTGCAGTTCCAAATTTTCTTTATTAATCCTCTGGAGTCTGGACATTTCTCCCCTTTTGCTTATGTGTGCTTGTATGTGAGAATGAATTAGGGAGATTTTTTTTTTTTTTGCTTTATAGAAAAGAGGAAATTGTGTCACCAAAACTAGGGACAAACTTTGTGCTGGGGGGAGGGAGGAAGCACTCCTGTTGGGCAGATGGGCAGGGCGAACTCTGTGCTGGGGAGGAGGGAAGAAGTACTTCCATTGGGCTGCTTGGCAAAGGGACAGGACGAACTCTGTGCTGGGTCGATAGCACATGAGCCCACAGAGAGGGCTGTGAATGCTACCTCTGGCATGCGTGCCATAGGTTTGCCACCGCTGCCTTAGTGGGAGTTCAATGTCATAGTCTACCAGCCCAGGACCTTTCACAGTATTGATTCGGGTTCAACATCACAGGAAATACTCTGATAATTATTTTTAAAATATGAACATGATTACTGGAAGACTGTTTTCATTGGGACAAGTCATCCCCTGAAGCAGACAGGAGTATAAGCTTCAGGAAATCCAAACCTAGAAAACATTTGCCACTGAACCAAAAAACAAAAGGGGAGGAGGGAAATAGCCACTGTATGGGAAAAATCAACTGTTTCCTGAAAAAGAATTTTTAAAAAATGCAGACGTATTGAGCTGTGACATATGGTTACACAAGTAGAAACCACAGAGGGGAAAATCATGTTTTCTCTTTCATTATTTATCACTCTCTAACCATCTCCAGCTGGGTGAGTAAACAGCCTCATTGGTCTGTAATGAGAACAGCCTGCTGCCACTGTGCTCCCAGCTGCGGGATTCCAATGATGTGAGGCGCAGTTTTGTATGTACGTGTGTGTCTCGGTTTGTGTGCTTACAAGTGACCTTGCCTAGCCACTGTCTTGGAAAGTAAACAGGGATCACACAGGCAAATCTCCAACCCCTCTATTCCTCCTGCTGATTCATCTGCCCGTCCTGGCATAGTTTGGGTTTTAGACAAGACATACATCGGAGATCCTGGCCACTGTCATAGTATACAACCTCTCTGAAATAATTTGGTGCATTTATTTCATTATCTTTTTATGACACACAAGAAGATGATACAGATACAGTATAGTTGATAAACTTCCACAAATAAAGATAAAGTGGACCTACAGGAAGCCTCAAGCCCAAGAGAGATGTTCTATATTGCAGGCCAGTCCTTGCATAATCTTTAATTAATGATCTGTGAATCCCCTCACAACAGAAGCACACAGTATGTTGGCTATCTTCTGGTTCCAGTCTGGCCATAGACACAAGAGTGTATTGCAATCTGGTGCTTGCTTCCTGACTGTGTTTTGGAATGTGTCTGCCACCAATGTGTTCTCTGATGGAGTGCAAACTGGCTACAGGCTTTGAGTTAAATTAACCACACAACTCCCTGTTATTGTTCAAGGGGAATTATGTGCCCAATTTCCCCCCACTGCTGCATTGCAAATTGAGTCCTAAGTGTCCCGTGAAATGGCTGCATAATTTGTGCATTTAGGAACTGGTAGCAGAAATGTGTTCAGACCTGGGAGACGACTGAGATCCAGATGGCTTTTCCTTTCCTCAACCCCCGCTCCCACTGCCCAACCTTCCTTTCTTGTCTTGTTCATTTAAATATGCCTCCCTCTTCTATAAATTCATCATTATTCTTGTCAATTTAGAGCTGAGAAGAAACTTCATGCAAATGCCCCCTAATACTATCTCAGACTCATAAGGCTTTAAATTCTTCTCCAACCCTTCATATAGTAGGTATTGTGGGAGAGGGAATTTTAAATCCCTTTTACTAAGTTAAGGAGAAGTAAATGGCTCTAAAGTTCCATTCACTTATGTTTAGCTCCCTCACTTTCACACATCCTAAAGATGGCTACATCTCAATAATTTTGTTACACTATGACCCACCTGTTTACTACTGTTGAATAAGAATGCAATACAGTCAAACCTCGCATAAAGAGCATTTCGCTTAAAGAGTAACTCGCTTAAAGAGCAGAATTTTCTCTGAATGTTCGCTTTGCTTAACAAATAAAACCAACCAAAACTCGCTTAACAAATAAATCGGGGTTCACAATCCCCTCCACAATTGGTCACTTACAATGGTGTTTCACTTAAAGAGCAAACTCACTTAATGAGCAATCCTGTGGAACGCATTATGCTCTTTAAGCGAGGTACAACTGTATAGTAAAATGTCATTTGAAATGCAGGAACAATTTTAAAACCCTAAGAGCCATGAGTTTGTAAATACAGTACTTGTGGTCAAATGGGAGAGATGATTGAATTCCCCAAATAAAATTAAGACGGACAGGAAGTTACAAATAGGACCGTAGCCCTCATTGTGGTTAGGAATACACCTCCATGTAGGTTGCCAGCTGATTGGGGGAAACACAGATCGTATGTTCTTGTCTTTCTACAAGCTGCATGTTGTACAGAGATCAGCATGTGAAGCTTTTATGGTGTGGAGATAAAGATGGGCAGCAATGTCTACAGAACAGACTGTTGTTCTATACCTCATCTTAAGATCTAGCAACCCTACTTTCTTTCCCCTCAATTTTGTTATCATATATATATGAAATGAAGTAAGAAATGAATTCTGCATTTTTAGCTTGTGATCAGAATACAAGGGGTCCCCCCAGGTCTCTGTTGAATAGTTCTAGTGCAAAATTAGAAACAATACTAAGAAATAAGAAAACAATATGTACTGCCCAACTTTGGCAAAACAAAACATGAAATTCCAATATCTTAAAAACACCTGAGCTCAGATTACAAACTGCTGTATTTTTGTAGAAAGCAGTTATGTGTTTTATAGGTGTTGTTATTGTGGGTAGAATTTGAGAGCTATTTCTATCCATGCCTTTTAAGGGAAATCTTCAGCTGTTCCAGAGGTTATGTTCATTGATTAACTTATATTAAAACCTGAGCTGGACGATAAGGAAGGTTGAGCCCAGAAGAATAGATGCCTTTGAACTGTGGTCCTGGAGGAGACTCTTGAGAGTCCTCTGAACTGCAAGGAGATCAAATCAGTCAATCCTGAAGGAAATCAACCCTGTCTGCTCCTTGGAAGGACAAACACTGAAGCTGAAGCTCAAGTACTTTGGCCACCAAATAAGAAAAGAGGACTCACTTGAGAAGGCCTTGATGCTGGGAAAGATTGAAGGCAAAAGGATAAGGGGACCGCAGAGGATGGGATGGATGGAATCGTTGATGAGATGTGTGTAGATTTGACCAGGCTGTGGAGGATAGCAGAGGACAGAGGAGCCTGGCGTGTGGTAGGTCCATGGGGTCGCAAAGGTTTGGACTCGACTGTGCAACTGAACAACAAATTGGATACTAGGCAGGCTTTGCCAAGATTTTGAGGCAAAGGCAGTAAACCTAAAGCACAATTCAAAGCCTGTAGAATTTATTTCATTTTAAGGCATGTAAATGACACTTGTCCCTGACATGCAGGTCACAAGTTGATCAGAGACCATAAAGGGCTTTCTCAGCAACCTTGAGATTGAAAGGGAGTCATTTAGAGTTTATCTGAATAATCTATTGTTGCTAATGGCTGTGTGAAGCTGCAATCTTGTGCTTGCTTGTCTGTCCTCTTGCCCACACCCCTTCTCCCTTTGAGCCCCAGAATTTGGTATATAATGAACATGCCTGTAAGTTTCACTCTTTGTCTGATGAAGTGGACTTGATCCACGAAAGCTAACAATAAAAATATAGCAGTTACCGGCAGTCTTTAAAGTGCTACAGTGTTTTTTATTTTATTTTGTTTTGTTTATTTTATTTTGTTTTCTCATATACCTGAACCACAGACTAACATGGCTACTATTCCAAAAAGCCCTCCGGGGCCCTCCAAACCACAATAAAAGTACAAACAAATTTTTAAAAATCAATAATATATAGTAAAGTGAAACATCTACCTTGATCACCAGAGCTTTGTCAAAACAAAATTATGAACATGCCTATCAGTTTTGTGATTCACTGATCCATGTAGCCTTTTTGCCAGAAGGGAGGATATATAGATTGAATGAATGAAATAAAATAAACACAAGACAGAACAATCCTAAGTGTATTCATTGGGCAGAGTTTGGAATTTTCCCCACTCAGTTCATTAGAACTTATCCTGATTATAGAAAACATCATCATCACTTATATCTATACAGTATGTATCTAACTTAGTAACAGGAATAGCTTAAGGGTGGAATCATGACTGTGGTGTTTCTAGTTGAAAAAGAACTGGACTTGTTGACATATTTGAGAAGTGTCTTCCCCATATATGTTACTAAATCAACAGTACTACCTAGTAAATTAATAGTCCTCACTTTAGAGCAGGGGTGCCGAAACTTTTTGGCCATGGGCCGATCACGTGATTCATTGAGCTAGTCACATGGTTCCTCCCACCAGAAGTGGAATCTGTTTTGCAACAGGATGAGATAGAATTTAGGCTGCCATTTTCTCTGCTTAAACCAGGGGTGCCCAAACTATGGCTCATGGATCAGATCCAGCGCCTGACACCAATTCATCTGGCCAACACTGCCCTGCCTTGTCGCTCCTGGAAGCTGAAGTAAAACATACCCGTACAGCCCGTGGGCCATAGTTTGGGTGCCACTGCTTTAGAGAAAGTTCCTTATTTATTATTATTTATTTATTTTATCAAATTTATACCCTACCCTCATCCAAAGACTCAGGGCGGCTTACAAAATTAAAAACACAGTTAAAAACACATTGATTACATTTAAAAAGTTAAAAGTTAAAAGGATTAAAAAGTCCTTGTTTGCGCTGCTGCCTTTGGCCAGTTCAGAAGCACCCAAGAAGCCAGTGTGATATAGTTATTAGACAGGGCCGTGACCAGGATTCTAGAGGGGGGGGGGTTTCAGGAGGGGCAACAATATCATACACACATATATAACATTGGCATCCTGGGGTGGGGTGAGGTTGTTAGCTCAGGAGGGTTTTTGCCCCCCCCAGCAAAGTAGACCCTATGGATATAGTTGTGACAGATCAGAAATATCTCATTTCCTTAGCTTTCAGAGCAAAAGCCCATTGCGTTGGTGGGTATTTCTGACGTCATAGTACAAGGAAGGTTTCAGAGAAATTCTTCTTAGCTGCTTTTGAAAACAGACAAGAAGAATCCATGTAAAAAGGCCCAGAATTTGGATAAACTTGAGTGAATCAGGCAATATGCTAACTTAGGTCCTAGGCCAAGTGTGGTGGGGGGAACACTATTTTTTAGCAGCAAAGTATGCCCAGCACTCTGCACTGGTTGTCACCATTCCCAGTAAAACTTGCATGCAGTATTCTTTGCTTACAGTGCACAAAGATAGGAAGAGATTTTCCAGGCACTATATTGGTGCTAGGGCATGTGCAGAAGGAAGGTTCAGGAATCTGGATGTTGGTGCTAACTCCCTTGCCTTGTTTGAAATGGCATAATGGGCCCAAGTGCATGCACTCATTTGTCTTTCTCTCTAGATCCTTCCCCTTCCTCCTCTCCTATTGCAATACTAATACAGTATTGTACAAATATAACAAATGTATAACCATTTTTGTGCATAGTGAATTAGCCCCATTGCCAGCCATGATTGCGAGATGAGTGCCAAAGATTTAACGTAACCTCAAACCCAAAAAATCAATTCTTTCCTTCTTCTACTAGTGCTCACCATCAGTTTGTCTTCCAATGGAGAATCATAGCAATCCCCTAAGATTCCCACCATTCCTCATCATTGTTTATACTTTCTAGACTTGACAGGCATCACAGTCCAGCAACCCCCGGAGGGCTTCATTTTGCCCACTGTGCGTTTTAGATTGTTAGAGAAAGTAAGGGGAGATCTAGATTCCAGCCTACAGTGTAGCCATGTAACTGAATTTGGGCTAGCCAAATTCTCTGCCTATCTACTTCACAGGGCTGTTGTGAAAATACTAGAAGTAGGAGAGCCGTATATGCTGTCTTGAACTCACTGAGAGAAAGGTATGATAGAAGTGTTACTACTGTGAGGAACCTTTCGAGTTGTGCCACTCTTATTCAGAATAAGTGTATAAACAACAGCACCTCCAAACTGAAAAATGACTAGGAGTTATTGCTAATCACAGTACCATACTGTACTGGAAAGCTTATGGAGCTAGAAATGGAAACAGTGGAAGAGACCCTGAGAAGTCTCTGGCTATTGCCATTAGCAAGGGAATTAGAAACAAATAGCATTGTAAGAGGCTGCCTTAGCATTAGTGAGTCAGAATGCCAGTTAAACTACAAAATGTCCCAAGAGTTGCCAAACTTAGGCAAAATTGCTTAACAACAGATATCTTGGAAAGCATCGTGTTCACCATGAGTGGGGGAGAAGACTTTGTGTGAATATAGAAAGAGATGGCTAATATGTAGATAATGTTTTGTAAGATTTTGTAACAAATATTTTTCCCATAAAGGTACATTTAAGTACAATTTCCCATTTTTCCTATGTATGGCAACTTTTGGGACACCCTGCAGTTCAATATTGTCTACAGCACACGCTACTGCACCCCTAGTTTTCAACACAACTTTTTTTCCAGGCCTATTAGGAAATATCAGGGTTTGAACTTGGGCAGTTTTAATCTATTCTTGGATGATAGGCCAGCGATGTATGTTATATCAAAATGCTTCTAACTAACCAGGGAACAGTGGGGAAAATTGGCTATTATTAGGAGTAAAGAGACTGATAGTACATGGGAGGGGGGAGCATTCTTCATTGGTGTTGCTGAGTAATTTTAACTGAGAAAAGGACTACTCAGATAGTAGGCAATTGTTTGAATTAGCAGCTAAGGACTAGCACCCAAGTGCCCTTTCCCTCCTGTGAGATTATTTACAGCTGTTGGCTCCAACAAGCACTTGCATTTTCAAAGGAAGTTGCTGTGCTCCCAATTCTGTGCTATAGTGCAAAATCCAAAAGGCATGACAGTTCTGTCACCACAGAGGGGGGCTTGAAAACCAGTTTAAGTTGCAATAATTTAGATTCTATTCTGCCATTGATTTTCTACTCATCAGTAGAAACTCCTGCTTCCTTTTAACCTCCCAGTAGCTCTATGCATGGAACAAGAAAGATGAATACTGTATATATGTATGTCCCAGTCTAGATCATCTGTCCATGTTAGGGAGGGGGAAAACATAGCTTTGCCTATCAAAGCGTGTAACATTGCTGTTGTCTTACCTGTTAAAAACAGTTCTAGACTTGTCACTTAACAGCAATTCTAATAAACTGGTACTCTTTGCAAAGGTGATTTAATGACTTCTCAGTTGATGTACTTGTTTTTCAATTAAGTGATTGTGTTTGATGGATGTGGATTTTGATTTCATTTGGCGAACTGGCAGAGTCTGCAAAGTTACTTTGAAGAAGAATAAATATCTAATGACCTGCTAAAGTTATCCATTAAAGAAGAGCGCCAAAGACAATACTGTGTATATCAGCCTACTATTGCTCAGTTATGGGTTTCTTCAATGTATCATCATATTCATTCTGCTTGAAAATAAATTTCCAAGCAGGACAAGAAGAGTTCTGTTAAGTCAGATTGTATTATGGCCTGTTAAATTTTGCATTTGCTTTCAAGAATCCCTTGTTGCATTGCTGTGAATTGTTAAAATGCCACAGCTTTTTGTATCTTTGTTAATTACAACAGTTAACATTCCCTGCCTGCACATTTTAATGAATTGTCATCAGACAAAAGTAATCACCAATCAGCAGCTTCACTTTTACAAAAAGAAAGAAAGAAGAAGGGGGAATAAAAGGAGTCTTCATTCTAATTGATGGAAATTTGGTTGTTTCTTGTCAGGTTATGTTCATTTCTTGGCTTTTAATGACTTGTGTTTCCTACCAATCAGGACCTAGATTGAGGATCTCATAAAATACTTGTACAGCTTTATATACTATTGTACTGTATGTTGCATACTGCTCTCTAAAGAGTCTTTATCTGTTCATTCTCAGCCCTGGGGGTAGCAGTTCAAAGTCCTGTTACAAAGACAGTTACTGAAGCACATGCAGAAACTTGGTTTTGTGCTGCTAAGAAACCCTGCCTTCAGAGTTGTAGTTGAAGCTACAGAATGTGGACATTCAAACAAGCAGTTGGGGGATCTATTTATTTTGTTCTTACTTTTTTCATTTGTCTATCAAATGCTGCTGTTGTTATCACCATTAAGATATCTCCTCATTTGTGATATTTATGTAAGGCTTTGATATGAAATCCTGCTCAGATGAATCAGGGCTATAATGTTTAGTGGACTACATGTTTAATAATCAGAGCAATTTCAAATCATAGAAAGGAGAGAAGGCATAAACTAGACTTAAGGTAACTGCAAGCTGATAACGAGAGCTTATTAAATGCTTACCAAATCAAAAATCATACATGAGCTGTGGTATTTTGAAATAAATGGCACAGCTTCTTTCTAATTGTATTTGTTGGAAAATAGTATATACCAAAAAGAGGAAGGAAAACTCCTTCTGTTTAAAGCAGAAAGTAATGGCTGAAGATAGATAAACACAACAACACAATCATGCTAACCACATCACTCTCTACACTGCACATCACTGTGGTCTGGGATAGTTCTTGATAGTGTCAGCATGTACAACTAGCTGCAGGTTTTTCTTCTTTTCAAGAGATGAAGCAGTATAATTCCTCTTGTGTTCACCTGGCATAGAAGTTAAAGTATAAAAAGCACAATTAGTGTTCTCATGTAGGAAGTGAGGTTGATTTGCAGTCTGACTTTTCTAACTTTTGGAGATACTGTATAGCTTAATTAAACCATAACTTTCTGCTTTAAAACAAAGTTTTGGGATTATCTTTTTCAGGAATTGCCCTATTTTTTGAAATACAAAAAATGATATGAAATGGTGGTGGGAAAAGAAATACAACCTTTACTGCACAGTTCAAAGTAAGAGAAAATTTTAAGAGCCATTGTAAAGAAACAAGTGGTCAATAGGAATGTAAAACTATGGATTCACTGTACAAAGCAAAACAATCTCTTTCAGCCAGTTCTAGGTGGATCAGAAAGGAAACCACATCTGTTCACAAGGAAAGGGAACTGTCACTTAAGTTTGCTATAAAAGCCATAGGTCCTGAATACTGTGATGTACCGGTATTACAAATAAATTTGCTTCTCATATAGTGCTGCTTACATTACCCCTCCCTCAAAAACAAATTCCAGGATCAGATGTGTACTAGATGTGGGGCAAAACAATAAATCACACACAAAATGTTGTTGTTCAATCGCATAGTCAAGTCTGACCCTTTGTGACCCCATGGACCACAGCACACCAGGCTCCTCTGTCATCTGCCATCCCCCATAGTCCACCTAGCTCTACACCCACTGCATCAAGGATGCCATCTACCCATCTCATCCTCTGTCACCCCTTCTTCTTTTGCCTTTGATCTTTCCCAGCATCAGGGCCTTCTTCAGTGAGTCCTCTCTTCTTATTTGGTGGCCAAAGTACTTAAGCTTCAGTATCATTCCTTCCAAGGGTTGATTTCCTTTAGGATTGACTGATTTGATCTCCTTGCAGTCCAGGGGACTCTCAAAAGTCTTCTCCTGCACCACTGTTCAAAGGCATCTGTTCTGCATTCAGCCTTCCTTATGGTCCAGCTTTCATAGTCACACATTACTCCTGGGAAGACCATTGCTTTAACTATGTGGACTTTTTGATGGCAGAGTGATGTCTCTACTTTTTATTATGCTGCTTAGGTTTGGCATAGCTTGCAGTACCCTCTAATAACCATCCTACATTGTCCACCTGAAATAAAGACATCATGCATTTAGGAGACAGTAGGACTAGGAGGCAGATCTGTCACATCAGCAAATAATACCATAACAAAAAGATTGCTGGCATGTAGAATAGTAGTCTTCAACAGATTTGTGTGTGTGTGTGAATTCAGCATTGAAGCCTGTGATCATCCATAGTTTAAAATTGGCTAGAGCCACCAACAATTTTTTCTTCTCTCTGCACTCTTGCTTTGGGAAATACCTCCAGAATTACATCACATATTCTTGATTACTGTCCTTCCTTCCTTCCTTCCTTCCTTCCTTCTCTTCTCTTTTTTATTGGAATAAAATATATAGTCCTGAATAAAAAAAAGTGAGAGCTAGTGTGGGGTAGTGGATAGACTATGAGACAAGCTCAGGAGGCCTGGGTTCAGTTACTAACTCCGCCATGGGATCTCAATGGAAATAGCACTGGTAAAATTACTCCTTAAATATGTCTTATAGGTTGAAATATGTCCTATATCTTTTAAGATTGTTTTAAGTCAGATGTGACTTGATGGACATAATAACAACTTCCTAAATGTCCTAATCTAGCCTAGGATTTAGTTATTGTGGGCCCTATATGAACACCTGGACAAGACAGGTGTTCATTATGCAAGTATGATGTGATTGGAATGTCACAGAAGAGACTTGTAAAAAGATAAAGGTAAATAACTGTCCACCATTCTTCAGCAAAGTCTTTCCTATTGCCCTGTATTTCATCATAAGCCATTCTTGAAGAATGCATGTTCTACAAAGGCTAATACGGTAATTTGATAAGCCAATTCTTTGTGATATAAATCTTTGCCTTCGTTAAAGGAAGAAGGGGGGGAACCATTGCATTTTGATGGCTCACAGGGACAGTTCATTAAGCAATCAAACCTCTTAATGAAATATTTCTTTGTTAAAATATTCATTGATCTGTTGCAGTTTTGCATTGAGAAAGAAGCAGATTGTGTCCCAAATGCTCTTATACTGTATTGAGTTCTCCCAAAAACACACTCAAAGCAGAAGGTTGTGCCTCAGCATTACAAACATGGTAATACTCATATCAGACCTTGTCAGATGACCTTTAGGAAGTCCAACCAAGACCCCAGGATGACACAAATATTTTTTTCTATTCTCTCTGTTGCACCAGTAAGTCTAATAATATCCTAGACTGTGGCCTTCTTCTGATAAAAGCAAATATTGTCTCCTCTGAAAGTGGAAGAAACTGGGAGAGAGAAACAGAAAGAAAGAAGGAATGCACAACTGCTATATTCTACATAGGAATTATGTTGTTATTACAGAATGGGAACACATTCAGTTCCTGTGTACCAGCTGCCTTCTTAGTGAAAGTCAATGTGCATTTGTCCAAGATGGGAGTCTTGGAATATAGACTGAACTGATGTAAAGCAGCAAAGGCATGAAGAAAGCTAAACAAAACATAAAAGGCATAATAGACCTGGAAAAAAAGGAATTACTGTATAAAGGAAAGGAAGGACAGAGCGAAGAAACTGCTAAAACAGCAAAGGACACATTCACAGATTATCTACTTTCTGATGCCTTTGCTTCCTTTAAAATAAAATCCAAAGAAGTAAATGGATTAGATTGCTTGGTTTGATTGAAACTGATGGTCTAATGTAGATTCTGAGCTGCCAAAGGTCTGTTGCAAAGCAGATTAAATGAAGGCTATGCTCAAAGACAAAAAAAAAAAACAACAGGAAAAATTTAAAATCTCAGAAGAAGGGATATTCTTACACAGTATTATTTAGTCTGTATGTTGTCCCAACAATTTCAAAAGGATTACTAACAGCTAACTCTAAAACAGTAAGGAGAGAAAAATCTAAACCTAAGGAAACAGTACAGACAAGCACTGTGAGTGGTGTGTACAGACAGCCTGATGTGTGTGAGCAACATTATTTAAAAAGCAGATAAATGAAAAATGAAACCCAGACCTGCTGTGTCTAAAGGAGTGAGTGGTAAAGTGTTCACAGATCAGTGTGAGTGGTACAACAGCTTCAGTCTTTTTTCACTTGGCACGAAGCAAGCAATACTCACAGGTCAGCTGTTCATTGGTTTGGAATTACATTGTTCTTTGGAGCGCGCAAACATAGCCTCTGAGCCCACAGCAGTTCTCCTTTTGGTCTGAGGTTTCAGAGACCTGATGCAGGCTTCCTGCTGAGTAAGCTCCATCTGGAACTGAAGATTCCCAGGTGAAAAAGGGTGAAGGGAGTCAGAAGACCGGGGATGCAGGAGGCAACATTCCTATTCTCAGTCTCTCTCTCTAAATAATAGTAATAATAATAATCTTCCAGTAAAAATATTGCATGGCTGGCCAGAAGTCCCTTGACAAATGTTGAGGAACAGCCTTTTGAAATGACTAGAAAAATAAACTGGAAAAGAATTGTCTCTCTGTGTTATTCACACTGTGTCCCCTTCCCACACCACTTTTATATTGTCCTGGCTTTCTGCAGGAGATAATGCAGAGCCAGGATAAAGTATATTACCTCCTGAATCAAACTGACTCTAAATATCAGTTACTATTACATTCATCTCTTGCGGTGGACTTCTCAGAGCATCCAAACAAAGTGCTATACCAAAGAGATCTCTTGTCCATTCTTATAGTCCTGCTTTTATAGTCTTAAGACTTCAATAATTACGTAAAAATGTCTATAAGAAGGCCTTGGAATGGAAGGGTAAGAATGGCATTGGGCCTGTTGTTTAAAATTTGTCAAACAGTATTAATGGATGTCAAAGAGTATAAATGGATGATTGTTCCAATCAATGATAATATTAAAAAAGCAACAACATACATGTAAATTAACATTCTCAAATTTTAATTAATTTTATTCAGAAATCTTTTAAAACCTGGAGATAAATGATTTAAAACAATTCCACCGCTTTAAAAATTGGAAAACACCCTTCTGGAAATTAAATTCTTGTATGAAGACCCTGTATTTAAACAATCCTGTATGAGGAAAAATCCTCAAATAGCTCTCCACACTGAGTTCTCTGGCCTTAGTACCAGTAAGGGAGGCCACATTCCCTTGTGAATATTTGTTTGGGAAAACATGATGCAGTTTCTTGTTGACTAAGACTAGTGGGTTGGCTTTTGACCCAGTGCTGAAAGGAGCATGTTGTTTTTAAACGTACAGCCAGGAGATTTCTCATCATTTACAGTAAACGTATCGTATTATTTCACTGCCTTATGCAATTGGAATGTAGTAGCCAAATGGCAAAATCATGGCCACCCACCTGACCAGTTTATCCTAAGCTAAAGCAGGAATTTAACAGCCATCTAGCCAAGAGAATGTGGTGCCAAATACATATGCCAAGGAGGAAGACATAAGTGGAGTGGTATTTACTACATTCTTGAGTTTGGGGGCTCCAAGACAGGAAGAAATCCTGTTATTTAGAGCCTAGTTATTTCTGTTGTTGTTATTACATTGGTTTTCAATCATTTATAAATTTCTTTAATTTTTATTATACCTATAAATATTTCAGTCTGTTGATCATCATATTCCAAAACCACTGTACTAACATATTCAAATGGAATACAATTTCTCTGCTGTAGAAACTTCAAAAAGAGGATCTTCAGTGCAGACTGAAGGGTAAAAGCCAACTAAGTAATTTTTAGGAATAAGTAAGATTGGTTTCATAAATGGATTGTGTTCAAGTGAGAACCATTTAGTTGATTACTGTAATGTTCTCTACTTAGGGCTGCCCTTGATGATGGTATAACAATTGCAACAGGTTTAGAACGCAGATTAGTTACAGGGAGTAGAACAGGGTGCCCAAACTTTTTGGGCCTCAGGCCGGTCATGTGGTTCAGGGAGCTGATCACTATGGCCTGGGGGCCAGATGTGGGCCCCGATGCCAATTTATCTGGCCCGTAAAGCCCTCGTCGCTACTTGAAGCTGAAGTAAAACGTGCCCGTATGGGCATCCCTGGACTAGAAGATTTGATCACATCTCCTTAGTTCTGCCAGGTCTGCACTGACTGCCTTTTGCATATTGTGCCAAGTTCAAAGTAAGAGTTCACACTACTTGTGTCCACAAAATTGGTGGACATCATTTTCCTTGTAACCTGTATGAGATTGTAGAAGATTGTGCATCCACCTAAACTTTTATTTGCTGAATAACTATTAGAGAGGAAGAGCTTTGCAACAATAAGTTGCAACTCATAGCATAAAAGTTATGCCCAGTTGACTCTTACTCAAAAGAATTCCAAAAATTCTCACATAGAAGTTATACACACCTTCATCTCTTTCTGATAGCTTGTTTCCCCTGTTGTGCTGATGGAATGTAATGAAGGATCATATAATCTAGAAAAATGGCACAAAGCTGAAGGAAACTCTGATACATGCAAAAAAAAGGTAGAGCATGTAATTACAGTAGTACCTCACTTAAAGAGCATAATGCGTTCCACAGGTTTGCTCTTTAAGCGACTTTGCTCTTTAAGCGAAACACCATTGTAAGTGACCAATTGTGACTTCTGGTGGGATAGGGATTGTAAACCCCAATTTAGTTGTTAAGTGAGTTTTTAGTTGGTTTTAGTTGTTAAGTGAGGCAATCATTCAGAGAAAATTCTGCTCTTTAAGTAAGTTTGTCTCTAAGCAACAGAGGCGTAGCTACCGCCGTATCTGCCGTATCAATTATACGGGGCCCCTGGGCCACAAGGGCCCCCAACGTGCATAAGCAAAACAAATCTTTACCCTTCCTAAGGGCCCCCAAACAAATTTTTATACGGGGCCCCGCCAAGGCACGCTACTCTTCTGCTAAGTAAGGCACTCTTTATGAGAGGTTTTACTGTATTTCAGTCATGCTTAGTTAGGCTGAGTTAAAGTAAAACACAAGGTAAAGGTTTGTACCATAAGTGGATTCTGAGGATAGCTTTAAACAAAAGAAAAGAGTAACTGGTTTTTTAAATTCTGATGAAGTTGTGTATACAAATAACACAAACATGCTAGCTGAACTCAGCATTAATGTTTCATCAGAACACATGTCTGAGAAATCAGAGTTGCAAACAACCCCCCTCCAAAAAAAAATCATAAAACAGTGTCTGATTTTCCACTGTAGAAGACATGAAGAGCACACGCTGTGGCAACCAGAGACTTTCCGCAATTCCATATTTCTCTTTTAAGACACATACTGTACACTGTAATGTATGACTTAACCTAAAGAAATCCTGAAGCTTTCTGAAGTAGAAGGTGAGCTTTGAATAGCTTGAAAATACAGCATTGGATGTGCAAATGTGTCAGGGATGTTTGGAAATATAAGAACAGAGATGGCCAGTAACATCTTAAGGTGACCACAAGAAACCTGCATAGAATTCAGGAACAATTGGGTTTGTTATGTATCATTAAATGCTAGAGTAACCCCAGAACAAATATATTGGGAGTGAAAAGAGTGGAAAGGTAATTTTAACCAGGTTTGTAGATTTTTGGTAGGACTTATTCTCAACTTTAATTTTTTTTTTTTTTTGCTGAACCATGTCCAGTGTGGCTTAACATTATAGCTTTCAATACAAAACAATTACCAACCCAAAACTCCATATGATTAGAGAAGTAAGACTTCACCAAAACTTTCCATTTTCAAATAGCAGAGCAAAGTAAAACTTTGACAGAATTGTTTAAATAATTTAACAATCACCAACTAAAAGAAAGAAAGAAAGTAAACTGCTCATGTAGCTTAGAAACTGTATTTTACATTTCCCAACAAGCTAATGGAATTTCTATTATCGAGAAACGATTAAATATTTTAATCAAAGCACAACACAGTTTTAAAAAACGTATACAGCACACATTTGGGTAAAACTCTACCTTCAGCAGTAATATTCATGACTGTGGTGTTCTATTTAACCCTTCAGATATAATTTCGGTTTGCTAAATTACATTCATAATTTCCATATTTATTCACTCTTGCTATCTGAAAGGAATTCACAGAAAGATCCTCCTCGAAGATTGTGGTATATTTGAACCACAATTGGATGCATCCTGTGCAATGGCAACCTTGTTGTTCCAGCTAATTTTTCTCACACTAGGTCAGGCAAAAGGAACTAAGGAATGAATTCAGCTAAAGGAGTTCTTCATTTTATAGTTTAACGTCTGGCCTAGACATCAGAGGCGTAGCTACCGCCGTATCTGCCGTATCAATTATACGAGGCCCCCGGGCCACGGGGGCCCCCAACGTGCATAAGCAAAACAAATCTTTACCCTTCCTAAGGGCCCCCAAACAAATTTTTATATGGGGCCCTGCCAAGGCACGCTACTCTTCTGCTAGACATAGAATAAGAAGCTATCTGAAAGAGTGTAAGTAAGGTTTAATGATCAAAGCGCACCATCCTTTCCTCCTCTTCATAGCTGAAATCTAATGAAGGGTCTACCATTAGAGTTTGTTGTTTGTAATCAGGTTTTGTTACCTGCCTGCCTGTGATCTATGGTCATTTAAAATGCTGCCATTTTACAAGACTGGGCTTCTCATTTGCCTTATTCCAAGAAATAGTATTCCAATAGTAGATTTTTTTTTTGAAGTGGTAGCTACGTTAGTCTGTGCAAGCATAACAGAGAGTAAACAAAACAAAACAACAACAAAAAGGTAAAAAATGTTGTGGCACCTTAAAGACTAACTCTATTTAAATAAGAGCTTTGGTGGATCAAGCCCATATTTAAATACAGGAGTTATTCTTCAAAGTGCCACAAGGTTTTTTTTTGTCTTTTCTGTAGTTTTGTTTAGTTTCTGATATTAATGGTGGAAGTGCAGAAGGGTTATACGTCTTTGAAACTGTAGTTTATAAACAACAAGTTGGCATTTCTTTGGGTCAGATATTTTTCTAACATTAACTAGTCATTAAGTTTAAGATCCAATGTCAAACAGAGACCTCAACAAAATTGGATATAAGACACAAGATGAGGTGTGGATTAGAAGAGATGAAATAAGAAAAGGCTTTTTTTCTTCCCCACTTTCACCTTTCTCCTTCTTGTTTTAGGGCCGCCCATTCCCTCTAACACTAACCTTGTTAACTCATTAATAAGATAAGCCTGATATTAAAGAGGTTAAAACACCACTTTCACTTCTTTTAAGAGTAAGAGAACAAAAAAGCAAATGCATTAAGAATGTAATAACAAGATGAAAAATAAAAACACTTGGCCTCATGTTCCAGGGGCTCAAGGCATAGTCTGGAAAAATATTTTTGAGATTATAATTCCTTAAACCTCTCAACAAATATATCTGTGGCCCTACTTTTGGATATGGGATTTGTTGTTCAGTCGCACAGTCGATTCTGACCCTTTGTGACCACATGGACCACTGTCCGCCAGGCACTCCTGTCCTTCACCATCCCCCTCAACTCGCTCAGCTCTGTGCCCATTGTGTCCACAATACCGTCTAGCCATCTCATTTTTGGCCGCCCCCTTATTCTTTTGCCCTCAACCTTTCCAAGCATCAAGGCTTTCTCAAGTGAGTCTTCTCTTCTCATTTGATGTCCAAAGTACCTTAGCTTCATCTTTACTATTTGCCCTTCTAAGGAGCAGTCAGGGTTGATTTCTTCTAAGATTGACCTATTTGTTCTCCTTGCTGTCCAGGGGACTCTCAAAACTCTCCTCCAACACCACATCTCAAAGGCATCTATTCTTCTGCGCTCAGCTCTCCTAATGGTCCAGCTCTCACAACCATACATTGCCACAGGGAATACCATTGCTTTGACTATACGAATTTTTGTTTGCAATTTGATGTCTCTGCTTTTCACTATGCTCCCCAGGTTCCTCATAGCTTGTCTCCCAAGAATCAGACGCCTTTTTATTTCATGGCTGCAATCACCATCTGCAGTGAGCTTTGATCCTAAGAAAGTAAAATCTGTCACTGCTTCTACTTCTTCCCCATCTATTTTCCAGGGACTGATAGGGCCTGTTGTCATGATCTTGGTTTTCTTTATATTGAGTCTCAAACCCGCTTTTTCACTTTCTTCTTTCAACCTAATCAGGAGCATCTTTAGGTCCTCACTTTCTGCCATCAGGGTGGTATCATCTGCATATCTCAAATTATTGATGTTTCTCCCAGCAATTTTGATCCCAAATTGTGATTCCTCCATCCCTTCATTGCGCATTATGTGCTCTGTGTATAAGTTGAATAAGCAGGGTGACAAAATGCAGCCTTGTCTTACTCTTTTTCCTATTCCAAACCACTCCGTCATTCCATATTCTGTCCTAACTGTTGCTTCTTGATTCATTTACAAATTTCTCATGAGACATATAAGGTGTTCTGGTATTCCCATATCTTTAATTACTTGCCACATTTTGTTGTGGTCTACACAGTCAAAGGCATTAGTGTAATCAATGAAACAGAAGTAGACTTGTTTCTGATATTCCTTTGTTTTTTCCATGATCCAACGTATGTTGGCAATGTGGTCTCTAGTTCCCCTGCCTCTTCTGAACCTTTTATTCACAAAGTAGTTTATTCACAAAGTATTGCGTCTTCCCTATATTAGGTTGCGTTGCAATGGCCCATTAGATTGATCTATCATTTTGTGTTGACTTAAGAATGCATTGGCCTTTGTCAGTGGTTGTTTGAGAAAAGCAAAAATAAGATCCATAAGACCGTCTGCCTATAAGTTTATTTTTATTTTTTGCTTCATTTTATTTTTAAAAAATAATTCTGGAGTTTGATTAGTTGTCACTAATACAATATATTAACAATTATTTAGTCATTCAGTTTAATCTAACATACAAATATGTGAGGTAAAGGGTTATTGTCGAGGACCATCACCACTACCTGGGTCAAATTGGAGAAGGAAGATGGGGAAATATAAACTAGAAAATGTTACACATGGATATATTTTTTAGAAAAAATTAAATAAAGTTATCCTTATAAACAACCCTTGTGCAACCTGTTGTGATATAGAGGCAGGCAGAAAATAATAATTGATATGCATTTTTTGGTCAGGTTTTACAAAAATTTGTAATAGTATGTACAGGAGTTCCTTCCTTTCTCCTTTATTTCTGCAATCTTGGGGATGAACAAGTGTTAAGGTGTGTTTAGGAAGATGATAACAGAGGCAAAATATTAACAGAAATATTTGGGCACTAATGTATCTCTAGAATTGAGGAAACATTGACAATTTGGTATTTTTTGACTTCATAATTGGCACATATAGGCTAAAATTCATTAGTACTGTACAGTATGTCACTTCTACTTCTGGTGCTTCTGCATTGAAAGGATATTTTGTTGTTGTTCAGTCGCACAGTTGATTCCGACCCTTTGTGACCCCATGGACCACTGAAAAATTTCCATTGCCGGTAATAAATCTCCATTGCCTAGGGCAGGGGTCTGCAAACTTGGCTCCCCTGATGTTCTTGGACTTCAATTCCCAGAAGCCCTGAACAGCAGGTGAGCTGATTTGGGCTTCTGGGAATTGAAGTTCAAGAACATCTGGAGAGCCAAGTTTGAGGAACCCTGGCCTAGGGGATGCCTGACTTCTGAATATCAATCTTCAGTGAGGCTCCTTTCATGTCCCCCAATATATAAGTTACTCTATATGAGAGTATGCTAGTCCAGTGTGGTGCAGATCAAAGCATGTAGGGCAGGTGGATGTGGCCCTAAATGAAACAGCAAGATTGGTCACAAGATGTCTAAAACCAACCCTGATACAAAAAGTGCATTATTTAGCTGGCATCCCTCCATCAAAATTCCATCGAGAAAGTGGTGCTCAGAAAGAGTGGGTCAAAACAAGTTTCTCGGAAACATACCTATTTGATCACCAAACACCAAAGCAGAGACTGAAATCAAAGCACAGCTTCCTCACAACTTCTGCCGCTCTGAACAACCAGCCCCCAAAGACCATCTTAGAACTATGGAAGGCTAGCAAGGAGCTACCAGATAACTGGGCAGAACCACATGACTCTCTACCGTCTTGCCAAGAACAACCATGGCCTGTGTGGAAAACTATAAATAGGCTGCGTGCAGTGATAGGAAGATCAAGGGCTAATCTGAGAAAGTGAGGTTTCCCTGTAGATAACAGATTGTGCGACTGTGGAGAAATACAAACTATCTCCCACATGGTACAATGCACACAATGCCCCTCAATGTGCACTGAGTAGGACCTTATGTTGGCAAGAAGAAATGCTGCTGATGTGGCCCGATATTGGGCAGATGTAATCTAGCCTTTTTAAATTTTGTTTTTAGATGTGTTCATTTTAGCTTTGTACGTTATTATATGTTGATGGTGCATCTGACACGAATAAAGAAAAGATTGGTATGTCACAAATAGAGTAAGCCCATTAAATCAGTGGAATTTGCAGAGGAATTTATTTACCAAATACTTACTGATTCAGTGGGCCTATTCTAATTGTGATTTTACTAGTGGATTTCAGACATAGCACTCAACAAAATATGGTCCAAGGAAAATAATGGGTGAAAACAACAGAATTCATTGACAGACACTGATATATTTCCATCTTAAATACACCGTTCAGCAAATGTTTGGTTTTCCTATTACAGAAAACTTTATTGGAGCCCTGTCTGCATGAAGTGACATAGATGGATAAAGGTTCCTTAGTCAGTGGGTAAAGGGCCAATCCCACAAACGAAAACAGAAAAGGAAACGGAGAACTCTTTTTGGTAAGATGTTTTACATGTGATGTTTTATATTTTCTTTTCAGTTCATACATACCTGTGCATAACATGTCATCAGCATTGTTTTCTTGGGTCAGAAAGACTGTAGAGAATTGGTCCTAACTAAGCTTCATTGATGTCAATGAACTTTAAGAGTATAAAGGTACATTGAAATCTGGTTTCCAATATATATTTATATTTAATCAGTATACTGGGAAAACACTACTACTGTATTATAAAATATAAGGGAACAAGCATGAAGTGTAGGAAATGTTGTGGCAGTTCAACATGGGTTTGTTTGAGGCCTATATAAAGTAAGTATCTTGCACCAATAAACAATTGTTTCATAATTCACATGGACATAGCTAATTGCTTTTTTCTATCAAAATAAAAGTACGCCCCCCAACACCAACAGTACAGTTTTTATAAGCCTTACAATAATTCTACCTGGAAATAGGTTTAATAAAGATCTGTGGAACTTATTTTTGCAGTCTAGAGCCCAATCTTGAACATACTCATTCAAAAAATAAGTCCAAGTAGCCAGTATCCTGCTTACAGCTGCAGGACATAAAACTTTACTGATGTAGCACTCTGCATGACATCTATTATGCAAGATTTAGATTGATAACAGAGCTTATAGTAGTGCAAGAATGAATTTGGGACACCTTTTGTTCGTATCATTTTGTTTGCCTGCAAAAGCAAATAAAAATAAATCCTTGCTCAACCTCGGAGAAAGCCTAAGTGCTTGTACAGTGGAGTGTTGCATATACATAGCTGTGAAGAAAACTCTGGCCAGTGACTTCATTTGTTTTAATTAAAGCCAGGTGAAATAATTGAATTTAGGATTGTAGCCATAGTGGGCAAGGCCAGCATTTTAGTAAAAGCAGTAACTTATTTTTCTTCTAAGTGAAATGACTTATTTAAAAAAATTATTCTAACCTCAAAAATATCAGAGAAGAGCCTGAAAATATGACAGCAGCATGTGGGCTATAAAGCCATTAGTCCAGATGTTCAACCTAAAAAAGCTTAAAGTACAGTTACTTTAAAACATTTGTCCTCTTTTTCATAAGTTTATATTGTGAATGTCAAGCAGGAGGCTAGCCTAACATGGCCTTCCCCAATGCTAGCCCTTTTAGAGTAGCTAAGAATAGCTTAGAATAGTAACAAGGCTGCTGTATCTTTAATAGTTGAATGGAAGAGGAAATTTTATGTGCTCAGAAAAAAAGCTATTTTATTAACATGAGCTGAGTTGGTTACCAATCAGGCCACGTTATCTTGCTATGGTAATAGAGTAGACCAGTAGTTCCCAACGTGGGGCACATGCTCCACAGGGGGGGCTTCAGTTCCCAGAAGTCTAAGTCAGTACATTGGCTGATCAGTGCTTTGAGGAATTGACTTAAGCTTTTGGGAATTGAAGTCCGAAAACCAAAGACTGGGAAACAATGAAGTAGACCATAGTGCCAATGACTCAACACTGATCATCAGGCAGGGGTTAACAAACCTGACAACCCCTGAGAACTAAGGCATTGGGTAGTGAAATCCACAGGGAAGGGTGATGGGATTAAATCCCACTTGATTCCATCTTGATGGAGGGCACCAGCTTCATCAATACTGGCCTAGGGCTGGTGAGAACTTTGCATTCCAAAAGGGCTCAGGACCAGAAAGTGACTCACTGAACTGGATCAGTGGTATGGGTGTCATGCTGAGATGCAGAAGGCAGATGAAAGGCCACTGTGTTATATTCTCAGGACAGTCTTCATTGCTGATTGTCATGATTATTGCCAATATTTTGAATCAGATACAGCACAAGAAGATGATTATTTATTTATTTATTTATTTATTTATTTATTTATTTATTTATATTTCACACTTGCTAACCCGCCCCAATCGGGCAAGCCCGACTCTGGGCGGCTTACAACCCAAGTTAAAACACATCAATAAAAAATTTAAAAATTCATAGACTAAAACAGTATCTGGGGGTGTCGTCAAAAGGGTAAAATCCTTAGACTAACCACCCCACATGGGATCCCACATCCCTGGAACCCCACACATGTCCTGCCAGCCAGGTCTTTAAGCTCTTCCGGAAGGACAGGAGCTCTGTCTGCATGCGCAGCTCAGTTGGGAGGAGGTTCCAGAGGGCCGGGGCGAACACGGAGAAGGCCCTCTTCCTGGTGCTAGCGAGGTGAGCCTCCCTAGCCGATGGTACAACAAGAGAGCCCCTCCGATCTGCCCTGGTGGGACGGACAGATGTTCTTAGGGTGACGCGGTCTCTTAGGTATCCTGGCCCACTACCATATAGGGCTTTAAAGGTAATGACCAGCACCTTGAATTGCACCCGGAGACAAACTGGCAACCAATGCAGCTCCCTAAGCAGTGGAGAGGCCCGAGCATAACGCCCGCGCCCCATCACTACCCGGGCTGCCGCATTTTGGACCAGCTGCAGTCTCCGAATGGTCACCAAGGGCAGCCCCATGTAGAGCGCATTACAGTAGTCAAGTCTGGAGGTGACCAAAGCGTGCGTGACCATAAGCAAGGCGTCCCGGTCGAGGAGCGGGCGTAACTGGCGTATTACACGAAGTTGTGCAAAAGCCCTCCTGGCCACGGCTGCCACCTGCTCATTGAACAGTAGCCGTGAGTCCAGGAGGACCCCCAGATTACGCACCGGGTCTGTTTGGGGCAAAACTGCCTCATCCAGAACCAAAGCTGGTAACTCCCGTGTCAACGCGGGGCCCCTTACCCATAGCCACTCAGTCTTACCGGGATTCAGCTGTAGCCCGTTTTCCCCCATCCAGACCTCAACAGCCTCCAGGCACCTGGAAAGGACTTCCACTGCACCGCTTGGGTCCCCACGGGCTGAGATGTACAACTGGGTATCATCAGCATACTGATGATACCGTACCCCGTGGGAACGGATGATCTCACCCAGCGGCTTCATGTAGATGCTGTTGAACTATGCTGTTGAACTATAGACAGTTTTGCTGATTTCTTTTGGATAGGTTTTCAAATTAAAATATAGTGTGAAGAAAATATAATACCAAAACCAGGTTACTTACACTAGAGCAGGGGTCAACAAACTTGGCTCTCCAGGTGTTCTTGGACTTCAATTACCAGAAGCCCAAATCATTACAGCTGCTGATCAGGGCTTGGGGGGAATTGAAGTTCAAGAACATCTGGAAAGCCAAGTTTGCTGACTCCTGCAAGGAATAAAATTGCACTTTCCTCAGTCCCACTCTGAGGTTGAAGAGGTAAGGAAAAGTAGTGGGAAAATACCAGGTTTTTTTTAACCAGGTGACCAGTTGTTGGCTGGAGCTGTGCTCTGGATCAGGAAGAACAAGTCTTCATGGGGAGGGATTTTAAGGGACTGCTATGTGTTCTTAATCTGTCTTTAGGCTTCCCTTCCTACTCTCTTCATGAGATTTGTTGTCTTGCCATAGGAATGTATTTGCCTCCTGTTAATAGGACTGAGGTAGAACTTTATCCAGGAGCACAACTGGGCTATTGCTTATCTCTGCCATGGTATACTACATAAGGTATAATGCATTTATAAGGAGAACTATTTGGTACACTGGAAAAGACTTAGTTTCAGGGAAGCATATTTGCTTCTAGTAAGGATCATTGTAAGAGATCTGGGGGGGGGGAGTGGTCCTAAACCATAGCCCAGTTTAGACACTGGCGTGTCAGCCTTAGATACTGGTATGGGAACACTCCAGGCAACAATTCACACTCTAATAGGATTCAGTAGATAATTTGGACAGTTAGGGAAGGGATTCAGATTTAACCTTTTCCTTAGTTAATTTTCTTTGTTGAGCTCTTTTACGCTGCTTTTGGGTCTCCAGAGATAAAATAAACCATCATCTGCACTCAATTTGCCTTTTATTACATTTTATCTCTGTCTTAAAAAATATTTGGAGTAAACTATCTTAAGTAACATTGAGTAGGAAAAAAGTGACAAATCTTCAAAATAAAATACTAATGCTTAAATATTATTCAGTACACTGAAAAAAACAATGTTACTAGTACATTTGTTATTAAAAAACAAAACAAAAAACTCGCCGCCACGCCCCCCCCCCCCCCAAGTGACATGCTGCAGGTAATATTGCTTCTTAACAACATCTTGCCAACATGTTTCAGGTTGCCTTTTAAAAAGCCAAATGAGTGAATGCCTTTACGATATTCCAGCATGGGTTTTTCCAGCAGCCATGACAGTTTACTCAGTTTAATTCTTTGGGAATAAAACAAGCTGTGGAAGATGAACCACAACATTTAAAGCCCTGTTAACTTCCTGCTAGTAGGGCAGATGTTGGTAAAGATATATTTTCTTCTCTTTCTTCCTTAGTTACTTTCATTTTTGCTTAGCATTTCCTTCCTGTGGGAGAAAAAGTAAGGGTTTTAACCCCCAAAATGTGTTATTTCCCATATTTCAGGGATGTTTCAAGCATATAGAAGGGATAGAGCAGGAGTTCTCAATCTTTTAAAGCCGGTGGCCAGGTCATACTCCATCAGACAGCTTCGGGGACAAGATGGCCATTTTGCCCTTCCTCTACCACATGGCACTTCCGGGTGTGGTAGAGGCGGTGGGGCCCCCATGAAATGGGGCCACACATTGAGAATCCCTGGGATAGAGCATGGTGGATTCAAATTTTCCACCTCTCTGCACCATACTGGACATGGATACATCACTTTAGCTCTCTTCATCTTCAACCCTTCCTGCTGCTTTATAGGAGAACTCTGCTGCTGGATTGCCTCTCCAGAAATAGTCTTTCTCTCGAGTCTGGAATGCTCTTCAAGGAATTAAACTACAGGATTGTGTCCTAAATATAAAAAGGCAGGAAAGTGTTCACTGGAAATTTTTGTCTTTTTCTGTCCATTGTTCTTTGCTGTTTCAGTCGGCTTTGGTCTAGTTCTTCTAAAAAAAGCAAAGGAGTAAATGACAATGTAAGTGATAAGTCTAAGCAAGATCTGATATATTCCAGGCAGACTATAGCAATTTGCTTTCATGAAGTGAAAATGATATGCCAGAGGTTGATAGAATGTAAATTTTCATATTTGCAGAATGATCAGGTTGAGTCTCAATTTATATAGAAAATCTATCTTTAGCTCAATGCATTGGTGAAAGTCATTCATTAAGCTAACTTATTTATATTCAGATTATTTAATGTAGATTGAATTAATATTTACAATTTTGTAAAAATAAAATACACTGCATCAAATAAAACAGTTCTTTTTAATAGATTTCAACCTCCCATCAGTAATACATGTCTTAATGATTTTGAATTTTTTGGAATAGTAGCCATGTTAGTCTGTGTTTCAAGCATAGCAGAGAATAAGCAAAACAAAACAAAAATCATTGTGAGCTTTCATGGATCAAATCCACTGTCAGATGAAAGTTCACATTAAAATTTAACAGTTAGTCTTCAAGATGCTACAATGATTTTTGTTTTGTCTTGTTTATTCTATGATATTAATTATTTTGGTAGGTTTTCTACAAATCCATTTTAAGCATACAGGTACTTACCTGAAATTTTGCTTTCAGTCAGATCAAAACTAAAAAAAAGTTTGGAACAACTTGCAAAACATTTACAGTGCAATCTTGTAGGTGTCAGCTAATTAGTAGTAAATCCCACTGAATTTAATCAAAAGAAAATGTTTACAGGACTGCAGCCTTAGGGAACCAGAAAGGATATCAATAAGATTAACCAAATTAAGTTTATAAACATTAAGATGGGTTTTTTTTTGCATTTTAATTATAGTGGCATTTATTTTCAAATAAATAGCCACAGTCATTCTGTAGAATACCTTAAACCAGTGGTTCCCAACTTCTTTTTGGCCATGCCCCATCTAAGCATCTCTAAAATTCTGAATTTTTTGGAATCTCTAAAATCCTGATGACCCCCCCGTGACATATAATTCTTATTGTTCAAAAAGTGAAGTTCTATTTACAGTAATACCTCATATAACATTAGTATCGAATAACACTAAAATCGCATAACATTAAGCAATCTGGGGGGGAGAATTGCATCGGATAACATCCTATGGGATGCATCGGATAACAACCGCTAAAGCCTGTGTGGTTACAATGTATCTCTATGGATCCCATAGGATTTTAACATGCATCGGATAACACTAAAAATCGGATAACACCAAGACTTGTGGAACCAGGTTTTAACGTTATCCGAGGTTTTACTGTATGTGGAGGATGCCTAAAATGCCATTAACTTGGTCGAAACCAGGGATTGCCAACCTTTTAAAGTTGGGGGCCAGATCATGCTCCCTCAGACAGTTGAGGGGGCCAGACTGGTTGTCACATTTATTTACAACAGTTGTAAATGAGTCCACTGTGCTGGTGGCTGGAGTGAGGGCCGGATTATTTGGTGCTGTGAGACAGATCCAGCCCACAAGCTGTAGGTTGCCTATCCCGGTCTAAACATTCTCAAATTGTCCCCCTTAAAATTCAAATCCACTGTGGGGCACATGCCCCACATAGGGAACCATGGCCTTAAACTGATTATATAGCCCAGTAGTTTGCTTAGAATAGCAAGTTTGAAAGAATTTCATACAGGAACATTAAACATACATTTCAAGTTTTCTCCCAATTTGTGTTCATGAGAACAATTTTAACACCAGAAAGTGGAGGAAAACACTTTTAAAGTAAAAAAAAAAACACTCCAATTTTTTTTGTGGCAATATAGATATTGCATTGGTGTTACAGATGTGAGAAATTCCATAATTAAGTTAAAAGTGTATGTGAAAACAGTCACATTCCAAATACAGTAATACCTCATATAACATTAGTATCGAATAACACGAAAATCGCATAACATTAAGGAATCTGGGGTGAAGAATTGCATCAGATAACATTAAGATCCTATGGGATGCTTCAGATAACAACCACTAAAGCCTGTGTGGTTACAATGTATCTCTATGGATCCCATAGGATTTTAACATGCTTCAGATAACACTAAAAATCGTATAACACCAAGACTTGTGGAACCAGGTTTTAGTGTTATCTGAGGTTTTACTGTAAATTCATTGTGTCAAACATGTGCCAACACCAGAGGCGTAGCTACCGCCGTATCAATTATACGGGGGGCCCGGGCCACGGGGCCCCCCAACGAGCGTAAACAAAACAAATCTTTATCCTTCCTAAGGGCCCCCAAACAAATTTTTATATGGGGCCCCGCCAAGGCACGCTACTCTTCTGGCCAACACTGTGCGTGCAGAGTTGAAAAGTTGAAACTCTGCTATTTGTGCTATCTGACCGACTCAGTTATGAGATAGATCCAAGTTTTGTAGTAGGTACAAAAATTTCCCATCTTTTTTTGTGTACCCATTAAACAGCAGTGAGGAAACTCAACAGTTCCACCAGGGTCTTCAGTATCATTTATGCCTCTAGGCATTAGTTTTTAACACAACAGCTGCTCAGTCACAACCATGCAGGAACAATACAAGGAAAATTGCAAAATACAATTATGTCCCAAGAGTTGGGTTTCTTTTAGCTTCTGAAGCCCTATTCCATTCTATGCAATACGTAAAAAAAAAAAAAAAAAGGGGGGGGGGCGGTGGTAGATAAACCCTGCTCTTTGGTATTAAAAGAAAAGAACACAAAGTAGCTTGAGAGATTAGAAGCGAGGCCTCGTTTCCTTTGACTCCTGTGGGTTCAAAAAAGCGTCCCTTCCCCTCTCATTCACCTCTTTTCATTCCCCTCCTTCCTCTTCCATTCAATGGACCTGTGTGAGCTCGGGGGGTGGGTGGAAAACGAGCCGCACCTGCTTTAGGCGAATTATGGTAGGACTGGAAGTAACTCTCTCTCTCTCTGCCACCCCTCCCTCTCGCAAGTCACATCTTCCAGTGCAGAGACAACCCCTGTGATTAGACGCTGATCTCCCCGTCTGAATGGGACAGAGAGAGGAGGGACCCGAGGCTTAGATTGACTTCCCACCCTCTCCCCCCCCCACCACCCCGCCCTTGAGACTTCCATTGAGGAAAACGGAACAGGAGAAGGGGGTAAAGGAGGAAGAGGAAGAAACAGGACCCCCCCCTCCAACACACACACACACTAAGAGAAGGAAGCGGCAAAGAAAGCCTTACTAGGAGAAAAGTATGATCCTGCTTCCACTGTGTTAGTGCGCCCTTTCTCTCTCTCTCTCTCTCTCTGTCTTTCTCTTTGTCTCCGAGGTGTTTAACTTTGGGGGACGTCGGGCTGCCTGCCTGGGAGTTGTTGGAGGCGTTTTTCTGCTCCGCCGGGGATCGAACACTGGACGCGGCGGCAGAAGAAGCAGCAGAAGCAGGGGGAAAAAAAGAAGGCAGCCACATGCGCCAAGGAGGAGGGGGTGCTTAAAAGTTGAGACTCGGGTTCCCGGCGCTGTAGACCGAGACAGGTTGGTGAGACGTGTGTGTGTGTGTCCCCCCCCCACCCCAACGTGGATCCTAATCCCCCCCCCCCACGTTATAGTTCCAATTTAGTTTTTAATCCGCGGAGGAAACTCTTCTTAGCACTTCCTTCCTCTTTTATTATTTAATTTTTTTTAATAAAAGGACTCTTCTGCTTTAAAACAACAACAACCCAACACATTGCGCCTAGGATACTTGTGCCCAGGAAGCAGTGAAAAGTTGCTAAACTGGCCCATCGGGTTGCGCCCCCCCCCCAGGTGATGTGGCGGGGGGGGGGAGAAAGGGAAGGAGACAGGTGGGAGGAAGCGACTGAAAATGCCTGCTTTTTGGGGATTTTTTTTTTTTTGCCCCCTTCCTTCCTTTAAATTTCAGGAGAGAAATCCTCCAGGATGGTCCTGGCGGGATTTTTTGTTGGGGGGGGGGAGAGGAAGATAGTAGCACGTGAAAATGTGTAGAGAAGCTTCGCTTGGAAAAGAAGGGGAACCCCCCCACACACACACCCCCCCTTTTTCCTGCCCGCTTGGTTTCTTCGTGGATTTGCATCAAAGGAGAACCCTGAAAGTTCGTGTTGTCCGGAACAGGGAGACAAAGGGAGGTTCTGGTGGGAGCCACTTTGCAGCGGGGGGGGGGGGACCCAAAGGATTGGACTGGTGGCCTGTGTTGGAAAGCCTCTTAGGTGCCCCCTTCTTTGTTCGGGCGGGGTATGTGTGTGTGTGTGTCTGTGTGGTGTTGGGGGAGCGATGGCACAAAGATAGGAGGTTTTTGCATGCGTGGGGGGGGGGGCAAAAGAACGGATAGTGATTTTTTGGATATTTCCCCCCCCCCCCCACTCGTTTTGAAAAATGTGAAGAAGGGAGGGGGGAATAGATGTTGCAAAACCCCCTCTGGGGCTTTCTGCAGATCAATCAGCCCAGTAAGTGTGTCTGTGAATTACAATTTATTGTGATTGACAGGACGGGTGGATTCAAAGGTATTGGCATTTTGCTCTTCTTGAATACACTTTGGCGTCGGGAGGGGGGGGGAGATTTGGGACAGCTAATATATATATATATTTGCCAATCCCACTTTATGAAATAACTTTTTCCTGGCATACAAGTTGGCCTTAAAATGAGAAAGTTCTTGTCTAGGAAAAAAGACGCACTGTCTGGGTTAGATCTAGTCTCTGTGGTATTAGAACTTTAAGATAATAGACAAATATTTTATAAATCGCAAAGTTTCCCTGAATGTTTATTTCTTATTTCATAGAGTAAATTTATTTTTTTCATAAATAACCTAACTTATCATTTCTTCAGATCTTTGATTAGTGCAGGGATAGTACTGATGATTAGTTATTGTAATAGCTTCTGTGTTCTAATGTGATTTAAATTACTTTGATCTTACTTTTATTGTTTTAAATGCACAGAATGTGTTTATCGCTGTCAAAGAGTGATTTTGGTCTGATCGTTCTTCTAGTCAGTGTCTTTTCAGTTTCTTATAGATGCTTCTCTTTTTGCTTTTAAAAGACAATTTTAAATTTAAAACATTTTCAAAACCTCTTGGAACAGCATATGTGGTCTACAATTAAATAATTTTATATTATATCAATAATGCAATGTGACATCGATGCTCTTTAAAAAGAAGGGGTAACTATAAATATGTGAAAAAGTTGCTAATCATTCAAATTTATAAAACTTGAATTCTGTGCAGGGTTTAAACTTCTAAGGAAGAGAATTATAAAGAGAATTATAATGAAACTCATCGTGTTTAAAAATGACAAGATATGTTCAGTACAGCTCTTGACAACATTTTAAAAAATGAAATTAAAATATTCTAGTTGAACTGAAATTGCCACTTTACTATGATTTTTTGGGATTGGATATTTCGGTAAACGTATGGTAGCCTGGTAATAATCATTACAACAAAGTGAACATATTACTCAAATTTCACTGGGGAGTTGGTAAGGTCCAAGCAAGATATATTTTAAAGCTTGTAATTAACATGGGATGTGTAAAAGGATTCTAATCCATTTTTGTCATCATCTCCTCTTGTGCCCCATAAGAAAAATACTTTTGAGATAAATTTCTTGCTCAAACATCAGTTAACTTACAGTATTCAGTCCTTCTGGAAACATTCCTATGTCAACCTTGTATAAAGTTATTAAAGAGGCAGGTAAAGCAGAAGGGGTGAAATATAGAGGAGAAATTTTCCTTTGATAAAAGTTGTTTGCTATTGTCAAACAACTTTTTAAATTGATGATCTGATACAAAAACCTCCTTCAGTATTTGGTATTTTTGTAATGAAACCATTTAATTGATTGTCACTTCAAGTCAAACATATGCATTAAATGGATGAGAGCAAGAATAATTCACCTGAGAATGCTTAAGATCTAAACATCTTCTGAAACGGGATATTAAGAGGAACGCATTTGAGAAAGTCACAGTGAGGTTTGTCTCTTCCTAATTTAGCCCTAAGGAATTTTGCTATAAATCCCATTCCAGGGTTCATTGCTGAATTCAGTCAAGTGCTCAGTCTGATGTTCTGGTCTTTTGGAGACAAAATAGTATATAAGACATTTCAGATACCACAGTAAATTTCAGCTTTTAGTGTTGGGTTAAATGTTCACTCTAATGTTTTTATAAAAGCTGTGGGGTGTATCATAAGAATTATTACTTTGTAAAATAAGATTACTAGAATCCACAGTAGAGATAGTATCATGCTGTACAAGTATGTTAGTACATGTTAAAACATTTACACAAGAAAAGCTTGTGCCTCCAATAGTCATTTGGTACCATTTGAATGTGCTACTTCTTTAGGCCATTAATTTTGTATTTTACCTTTAGCAGCAGTAAAGAATCCAAATTTTTATGCAAGTATAACTTTTCTTACAGTGCAATCCTATGCATCTGTAATCAGAAGTTAAATCTCATTGAGTTCAGTACTGTAGTTGTACTTTTAAATGGGAATAAAATTTGCAAAGAGGTAACAGTCTGATAATCTGATTTTAAATGTTTAAACACCCCTCCTCCCTCTAAAACCACAAAACAAAGACAAAAGACAGTCAAAACCAAATCTGTAATTCCGTGCAAACCAAGCTGGGAAGATCGGTAAAGTGATCAGATGGTGGTGATTCTAGAAATTTCCCCCTTAATTTTCACTATTTTAGCAATGGGATGGATTGATAAGCTACAATTCCTGTATTCAGAATTGGTTCTATATGAAGTTCTGGAAAGTTTAACTACATCTTTAAACATCAGTGAATATACTCTGGTGTTTTTGCATTGTTAACAGGAGACTTATAAGTGAGCAGAATACCTGTTCAGTTACAACAAGTAATGGTAATGTACAACTGTAAAGGTAATGAAAAGGGGGAAAATATCTTAATGTACTGTATTATTTATTTGTAAGTACTTTTTCCTGGGGTGGGGGGAAAGTCTGAATAATTTGTTTTTTCCCATCCATTCTCAAATTATTGAGCAATGGTATTAGGGAAAACCTTACAAAATGAAATAGCTGCATTATGTTGCCTTTTTACAGTTCTGTTATGTAAAATTGTAAGGGAATCTAGGTAAATAGGCAGAATTCCTTTCTTTGTAAGCTGATAACTTTCTACATCATGAAGTTGTTTAGCAGATTTGACGTTCAAATGTTAAAAATTAGGGCTAAATAAGTTGCTTGTGTCCGCAACCAAAGGATGTCATTACTGAGATAATGGTTTGAGGAAGGTTTACATCGGATCAAGTGTATAGTTGAGCCATCTAATTCGAATACTGTATATTAAATTCTGATTTTCTTTTTTTACTTTATTAAAGAAGATAAAAGATAATAAAAGAAATCTGGTGGGTCCCTAAATCAGACCCCCTCTACGGAAAGAAGGTTTTTCAGGACGTGAGGGGGGAACCTATAAAACAAAGAGCAAATAAAATAAACACTTCAGGCGCTTTTTCTTTTTCTTTTCTAATAACCAAGCTGGGAACTATGTGCAGTCAGTTGTGAAGTTTTTGCCGAAGAAGCCTAGGAGCTTTTCTTTTCTTATGGCAGAGGGGATGCCTTTTGAGTCTTGATAATGTTTGTGTGTGTGTTTCACTGTTGGGCTGGAGTGGAGAAAGAAGGGGGAATGGCTGAACTTTTTATTTGTATTACACACACATAGGGAGAGATTGGAGAAGCAAAAGATGTTTTTGTGTTTTACTCGTAAAGTAATGCTCAGTGCAATCCTGTGCATACTTACTTGGGATTAAATCTTGCTACACTTAATGGGGCTTTCTACAAGGTAGGCGAGCATAGCACTGCATTTATAAAGCAATGCTCTATATGTGGAAAATGGAGAGGGTGAGGCTTAATCTACATTTTACAAAAAAAATTGATGGTAGAAATGATGGATCATCCATATATACATTTCCCCCTTGGAGCTCCACTTTTCTGATAGAATTGTGTTTTTTATTTTCTTGCCACAGGGATTTGGTATAACCCATGCCCACAGTAAACTATTCTTTTTCCAGAGATAGAAGTTAAGAGCAAAGGCAAAGTCCTTTTGCTATGATAGCACTGCAGGTGTGTTTCTTATCAGACATTCCTTCCTCAAAGGTTGGTGGATAATATAACACTGTTCATCTGTGCTCTAAAGAGAAAACTTATTCTTTAAGATGGCAATTTATTTTTATGTTCTTACTTAGCATTGAGACATAAGAAGAAGAAATTTGTTATCTGCCACTATAATCAAACTTTGCCTGTGCACACTTGATCTTCAAGGAGCTCTGTTCAACCTGAAAAATACATATAATTTTATTCCAGTTTTAAAATTGGGCAGTAAAACATATTTAATATGATTTGAAGACGTAGCTTCTAAACAAATCTTCGCGATGCTTATGTTGATTTAATTGATTCCTGCTTGGCATTGTTATGTTCTTGGGCAGAACAGTATGCCACCTTTAGAAGTTGGCTAATTCACTTGTCTCCAGGGCTAAATGATTTCCTCTTTATGCTTGGAATAACTGGCACATAGCAGATTAAAACACATCTTTAAAATTGTTGATAAGAAGGCGTATAATTGAAATTTTTGTGTATTAATATACTTGACAAAAGTGTGCAAGTAGCAGGTCTAACTCTAAAATAATTTCCAAATATTACATGCAGTGTTACTGATGTATAGAGGATGTAAATTTAAAGAGAACTTTGGACTGGGTGTCAGTGTCACAAGCATACACATACCACCATTTGTTTTGCTGGCTGGGCTTCCAAGTGTGTACACTTAGATATTTCTTTTATGCATTGAACACAACTTTTAGTTTTGCTGGAAAGCCGTCTCCACTAACATCACACTTTATTTAATGATAGTTAAAAAGGGACTTTAAAGTTAGAAGCACAATATTCACTTCAGATTTTGTTATTCCAGTCTTACTCAGTTTCATAATGTGAGGAGTTTACTTATGGAATTTAGAACAGCTTTTATTTTTAAATCTACTTGTTTTATGTAGAAGGGGTTTAGAAGAAATGCAAGGAGGAAACAGTAATAGAATTACATTTTACTTTGCATGCCATGATGTGTGTGGAGTTGAACTGATGTTTTCATACGGTAACTGAATTTCTAGCCTTTAAGTCTGCATTTTCCTAATAACGTAGCTGTGGAGAGGGTTAAATAGTGGGGAAGATAGAAATTAAAATATCTAAATGTATATTTGCAGGTTCATGTGGACAAGGAGATGCGAGAGATACGGTACAGGATTTCTTTGTGGATGCATTCTTGTTGTGTCCTATAAAAATACAGTCTTGAAACAGCAGATGTCTCTGTGGAAGGAAAATTGGTGAAGATGTAGTGTTTAGTATTCTGTCAAGTCAGTTGAGTTGCCTAGACAAGATGTTAGCATTGTGATGCTGACTCTTACAAATTCTGTATATTACACTGCTCCGCTGAGTTGTTTCTGGCAATATTAGTATTTCTTCTGCTAGCCTGTACATGTTCTGCTGTCTTCATGTTTTTGCAAGGCAACAAAATTTGATCCTTTCACCACCACCCCATCTCCTAGTGTCCTGAAGCTCCTTTTCCATAGCAGTAGACCTTCAAAATAGTAAATGTGAAAGTATTTAATCACCTTAGTTATTATTTAACAGTTGTTACAGATTCTATCAATCAAAATTTAAGTTATATTTAAACTCTTTGTAGTCTTTGTAAGAGGCACACTTTAAAATTATAGGAATTGATAAAACAGACTTTTAAGATGCTTAATGCTGGGAGAGAATAGTCATTGGGTCCCATTTTGATGTAATTGGTAAGCTTTTTTCATCTCAGTGACTGTATTGTATTATTTTCGGGGGTGGGTGGGAATTGATGAGAATTATTATACTGGAGCAGCTAAAGAGACAGAGTGAGAAGTATTCTTTTTCAGTGTGTTATTTTGTGAAAAGTTTAACTTTACCTTGGTTTGTGGAATTTTACTAAGGATGATCTCTGCAAGTTTGTGATAGGAAAGAGTTTGTATATTTAGAAAGAATGAAACTGTTGGGTGCCCTGCTTTTATGTAGCAGCAAAGTCTATGTGCTATTGACTTTTTTCCCCACATGGATAATACTTTAGAAGTGCGCCTCAAGCATGATGGCAGTGTGAGTTTATGTTCGTGGGATCTAGAAGAAAGCCCACCTTGCCTGTATGAACATTGCCTTGCACTGTTTAACATGTAAGATAGAGGATGTATTAGGGAATATGTACTGTACAATGCTTGATATATAGTGCATACTGTATATATATATATATAGTGTTGGGGAAAAGATCATGTATATGTTCTGTTCCTTGAGGGCAGGATAGGAGCTAACATGCTTCTGAATTTATTTGGCAGTACTTGATCTTTTCAAACGGAAACTGTTTGTGTAATGACTCACACATGCTTGAGTGAACAAAGGAGTTTTAGGGAATTTATCTTTTCAGTGGCAGTTTGAAACTGGCCATTCTCTTTTAAAAATCAAAAAGGAGGATCCAGGAGCTTAAAACTGTTCTCTCTTCCCCCATAGCCTTATCCAGACAAGTAAAGAAGGGGGAAAGGGAGACAGTGAACAGAGTATGGATGAATTACTTGAATATTTTCAGGCAGTACTGAAATAATAAAGGGCCGATTTGCACAAGTACTTTTGAAGCTGATTTGTCATGCATGATGACTGTGTTTTTAGCTTGGATTGAATGAGATTTGGCAAAGTAATAATATGAGGGCTCTGCTTCATGCCAGGTTGCAAAGTTAGTTGGCTGCTGAAAGCTATTGTTTTGAAGCTGAAAACAGAAATCTCATTTGGTGGGGCTCCAGATATGAACCTCTGATCTGATTCTTCTGTGTACAACATCTTATGTTGTACTGTTTAAGGAGTCAATGACATTGTTCTGGTAGACCTGTTTATCATGAAGCTGGAAGTAATACTTGTCTATAGCTTTTCTTTAATTCCTTTTTAGAGTTTTCGTATCTATTTTGCCGCCATCACCCTTAATAATTCATAACACAGTACAGTACTCTTGAAGGATCGGATATGTGACCATTTGTTAAAGGCATATGTATTTTGTTAAAACCTATTAATATTTTATACTTAAGTCAGTATTCACTTAGTAAGTGGTGTTATCGTATACTCCAAATCTGGGAAACAGAAACCAACTATTTTAGTTTTTGGCTGTACTGTGCACGTCCCTGTATTACCTGAGTTGTTCATGAGATTCCACTGCTTCAAGCTGTTCATTTCTGTAGAACCCAGAGTAGAAAGATTTGCTTAGTTAAAACAGGCAGTGAATCCAGCTGGTGGGCAAAGTGCAAGGAAATAATTGAAGATTCTGCTTTGTGTAGGGAATCTTAGAATAACTTTAGTAAATAAGGTGCCTACATGGTGATGGAAGTATGTAATGAGAGAGGTAGTAGATATGGTCTTTGTCCACATGGCCAGCTTTTCCCTTAAAAGTATATTTATGCGATAAACAAAATATAGTTTTGGAACAAAAAGACTTCCAACTTGCTGAATCTGCTTTGTTTCTCTCCTAAAATGTAAAAGTTCAGTGTCCTTCGCTTTTACTATTTTTTTCTTAGAACCCTTTCTTCACCTATCAGTACCCAGTTCAAAAGACATAAATTGAGAATTAAATATCAAAACTAAACTATGTACAGTAATACCTCGGATAACGTTTACCTCGGATAACGCTAAAATCGCATAACGTTAAGTAATCTGGGGAGGAGAATTGGATCGAATAATGTTAAGGTCCTATGGGATGGATCGGATAACAACCGCTAAAGCCTTTGCGGTTACAATGTATCTCTATGGAGCTTTAACGTTATCTGATCCATCCCATAGGATTTTAACATGCATCGGATAACACTAAAAATCGGATAACACCAAGACTTGTGGAACCAAGTCTTAGCGTTATCCGAGGTATTACTGTATAGTCCTTACTCTTGTATCCATGCCTGATTACCCCAAACTTCAATTTTGTTGTTGCTATTATTAACATTTGGATGTTAGAAACCCATGCCAGTGTCCTGCAAATCCTACAGAAATGTTTCAGTAAAACATTATTTGCTTTCTGGGTCTGTCCACCTCTTCGTGTTATAACCATTAATGCCTTATGATCTGCTTTCTGTCTTGAATATATTTTTATGGACCTCAGCAATGGCTTTATATGTTGGTCAAATTTTGAAGTCCATGACTATTTTAGTTTCCTTGAGAATGGGGTTTGTTTTACATCAGAAGGCAGTTGAGAACCTATTTTATTTATTTATTTAATTTCTCTCTCTCTCTCTCCTCCCCACCCAAAGAATGCAATTGTCCGAGTTGTGGGATTAGAGATACAGTCAAACCTCACATAAAGAGTGCCTCGTTTAAAGAGTAACTCGCTTAAAAAGCAGAAAGTTCTCTGAATGTTCGCTTCGCTTAACAAATAAAACCAACCAAAAACCCACTTAACAAATAAATCGGGTTTCACGATCCCCGCCCCCGCCAGAAGTCACAATTGGTCACTTACAATGGTGTTTCGCTTAAAGAGCAAGCTTGCTTAAAGAGCAATCCTGTGGAACACATTACGCTCTTTAAGTGAGGTACAACTTTATGTGATGGAGCAAACTCCTGTCATTTGGCCTAGTTCCTGCCAACCTAACAGTTTGAAAGCATGAAAATGCAAGTAGATAAATAGGTACTGCTTCAGTAGGAAAGGTATCGGTGTTCTGTGTTCTCTAACATTCTGTTTTATAGAATGTTCCACTGCTATATGGCTGCTATAGATTGCTTCACTGTATATGTCAAGCATAACCTTCTTCTTCATAAAGAGTGATCTGCTGGAATTAGGGAGTATCTCATTCTAGATGGGGTTGTTACCACTTTGCCTAGTCAAGTCAATAGAGAAATAGTACTAGTATATTCCCTGTGACTTCTTGTTGATGTATGTTGGAGTTGGACTTCATTTTGACCTAAATTGTCCATGGCCAGTAACTTAGAAAGAAACTATCCATCAAATGTGGTCTCCAGGGTGGTTGAGAAATGCATAATGAAGATAGAGGATTTGGACAGAGGGTTCTAAAGATGCAGTATATACCTAATGGCAAACCCTCAATGAATCTTATAGATTTGAACAACTCAGATTTTTTTCTGGCCTATTATTTTGCTCTTTTCTTCATTTCATAGAGCTTGCTCATGGGAAACCCGGTATTTTATGCAGACTTAATATTGCTCCCCTTATTCTCCTTACTACAACTCTTGGACATTTCAGGTAGTATTTTAGGCATTACTATAAGACTCCTGATTTTGTTTTGGATATCAAACCTTACTTTTGTTCATCAAGGTTTAAGTTTTCAAGTAATAGTGGTCAGCATTTAGTGAAAGACAAATTTTGGGCAATACAAAATATTTATAGCAATGTTACATAAATTCTTCATTGTTTAAGTCCCCTATCCTTTCCCTAAAGCAGCTCTTTTGACTTGAGAATCTGGATGACATGTTTGTTCTCCTCATTAATACATAGTGTCCTGGTTTTCTACTTTGTTTTTGTTAATTACCAGGATGGATGCATTAATCGGAAGGGTGATGGTGGTTTATTAGGCCCAGATATTTTCTTAGCTAACAAGAGTTAGTAGATTCTTTTCTGTTCCTTCAACAAAAAAATCCAGGCTGACTCTTTTAGGTAGAAAGGAGGGATGTTAGTACTGCAGACTGGAGAACTCTGATGAAAAATAACAGCAACCAAAAAATACAGTTGTACTTCGCTTAAAAAGCATGATGTGTTCCACAGGATTGCTCTTTAAGCCAGTTTACTCTTTAAGCGAAACACCATTGTAAATGATCATTTGTAGTTTCTGGTGGGGGGGGGGGATTGCGAACCCCGCTTTATTTGTTAAGTTAATTTTTGGTTGGTTTTATTTGTTAAGCAAAATGAACATTCAAAGAAAATTCTGCTCTTTAAGCGAGTTACTCTTTAAGCAAGGCACTCGTTATGTGAGGCTCGACTGTACTCACTTTAAAAAGCAACACCCAACCCAAACCCTTAGAATTTGAAAAACTAATGAAATGAAACATTAAGATTATATGTGTTGCTTAAATTAGATCAGCCTATGCAGTACATGGTGAAAATGGGATTAATATTTTAATGCTGCTTTTAATAAACTTTTGAGGTGAACTTTGTACATGGGGAGAAAAAAAGCCCTCTGATTTTAAGACTTTAGCTAACTTTTTCTTTTTCTGTCCTATTTTTGCCTCTGATAATAATAATAATTTCATGTCAGAGATTATTCTGGGTTGAAAGGATTTTTAGGGGATGCCCAAATGAGGCTCCTTTCATGTCTCCAAGTGCAGCTCCGGGGTACTGAAACTTGACCTTCCAGTCTCCAGCTCAGTGCCTTAACCACTAAGCCACCGGGGAAGCTGCTTTGCCTCTGATGGCAACATCATATTAATATTTTTCATTTTGTTAGCAAAATATAAGATTTAGCTGAATGAAATAGCCTTTTCTCACTCACTTCTTCCCACTTATACTTATGGTATTGACATTGTATAATTTCTATGCTGTGCTGACTACATTGTGTATCTGCATAATGGTTTGTATTGTGTATTGTATTGTGTATTATTATTATTATTATTATTATTATTATTATTATTATTATTATTATTATTATTATTATTATTATTATTATTATTATTATTATTATTATTATTATTATTATTAATACATGCTTGTAAGCTGCCCTTAGTCAGATCCCCCCTGATTGGGCGGCCTGTAAATCGAATTATTAAATTAAATTAAAATTTCTTAATAATATTTATGTTTATGCTGAGCTATTTTTAGCTGGCAAACTAATATTTACTATAAGGCCTAGCCAATTTTGTTTTCAAAGCAGTCCCATATGTTTTATAATACAGTTGTAGTCACACTTAGCAAATACATAATTTGTTTTCTTACCCCATTGGGAATCGAATTTTTTTAGTGCTGTGTTTTGTGTAAGAATTACTATAGCTTGGACATATATGAAATTTTCCTCTGTTCATTCTGCTCATGGTGGAGAACTTGATTTTAAAAAAACTTAGTTATCATAGATTAAGTTGTTCGCTGTATTTTCCAGTGAAGCATTGTGTGGTTGAGTTTTAGGAGTGTAAGTTAATTTTTATAGTTCCTTAAAAATGCTATAGCCCTTATCTTAAGGTTATCCTCTGGGGCTGATCATCCTTATTCTTATATTTAGAAGTAGAAAATTGAAACATGGAAGTGGCCACAGTTCTCAGATGCAACCACATTGGTTGATTTGGAGGATCAACTGTAGAGTTCTGTTGGAATATTTCTGCTACCTAGTTGTACTAAAGTTTTGGTTGTTTTCAGTCCTTCAATATAGAAAAGATTGTAAGTATATGAGTATATATTTATTCCATTCAGAAAGGGGAAAAGAAAAGCTATGTATAGTGTCTATATAAATTTTAATTTATATTCACCTTAGAAGTGACCATAGTGGGAATTCGTATCTTTCTTTTAACAGGGTACTTAAATAGGCCTTATTGAACAGTGTCAAATTATTTAAAGAGAAGAAATGAGATTTTACCAGATGCAAAGGTTTTTTTTAAAGTGGAAGTACTCCACAAAGTATGCTCTGCATTACTATAGACTCCGCTGATTGAACAGTTGATTTGACTGTTGGCCAAAGAAGTTTGATAATGACATACTTCTGCAACTGACAATTGCCATATAGGGGCAGCAGTACAAACAATCTGTTACAAATTTTATGCTGCAGATAAGCCACCATATTTTAGCAGGAAACAATAATTGTGCAATTTCTTGCTCACTTAGAAAGAATTTTTCCAGTGGGATGCAGAGTAGGTTTCTTTTTCAGCTGTAACAATTCTGAATTACCTAATAGGCAGGAATAAAATAGAACTAATGAAAGAGGTTTTTGAGCATATTTGTATTACACCAGGATAGGAAGTCAGTTCTAAATCTTTTGTGGTTTATTTGTTTCACCTAATTCTGTGAACTGCCTACATGCAAACGTAATAGTCTCAACCTCACTAACACCTGAGAAAGAGAACTCCTTCACGTTTTCTATCCATTTGGAATAGTTACAACAAACATTAAATAATATTTTGATGACCTACATTTCCTTATGGTATGGAGCTGATAGAGTGCATTGGACTTTAATGTAAAGATGTTCATATTTCTATTTTGATTTCATTAGTTGTGTGTGTTAGTGTGCCAATATTTTTCTTTATGATAAAATTGCATACAAAAGCAAAGAGTTACCTTCAAATAACAAGCCAGTTCAAAGTAACCATGTTCCCACGTCCACAGTTATTGTTTTCATTTTACTGTCCCAAACCTTGATATGATCTTGTTCTGACCCTGAATAACAAAGCATCCCCCTCAGTTGTGCTGTTTTATATTGAAGAAATCTCTTAATATAAAAATTGCATAAAATGAAATGCTTGATTTTTTTTGTCAGTGGTAAAAAAGACATCTGAGTATGTTCTATTGAAAAGAGTCTCTTTTTTGGAGTATTTTGTAAGTTGTGTCTGCCTTTTTTGAAAACCAGAACATATTTATAGCATGTTTTAATTAAAACAAGTAAATCATTGTAGTATAAATTTGCTTCAAAAATGACAATGTGTTTACTGAGGGGGGTGTAGTTCTTGTATTTCAAGAGTGCATCAATATATATTTTGACCAAAATACTTTTGTGAAATCATGCTCACAGCCATGATATCACTCATGACTATTTGGGAAGGGGAATTAAGCATTTCTGAGTGAGCACTTTTTTTCTCACATGAAGGTGTTTGGAAGCTGTAGAATGGAATGGGTAGAGTAGGAAGCAATAACTGCTGCAGGTCCTAGCAATGGAACTGGAACCTGTGATGGTAATTAACAAGTATTAGAGTCTCCCCTGTCCTGTGTCTCCCAAATGCTTCCCCAAGGGGAAAGGGGTCCCTAGAACCTGGAAGAATAGGAAATATTTAATTACATCAAAATGGCCGTCTTTGATGATGTCATTCAAGTTGTGCAACTAGGTTCTACCCACGATGTCATTTGGCAAATGAAGTCCTTACACCTAGTATTCTTTGGGGCTTTTAGAGCAGTATAATAGGATTATTAATGATTCTAATACTTTACTAGCTCACCAAAAGGTGGCTTTTTTCTGGCAGTTTCACGTCTGGCCTAGACATGGAAGAAGATGAAGAAGCTCATCTATGTGTGTTATGAGAGAGAAAGAGAGAAAAAAGAAGGGTATGGGAAAACTACAACTGTCTGTTGATGTTCTTAGTTTTGCTTCTTATAGTTTGTGGAACTGTGTGGTTACTTGTTTCTAGTATGATACTACTTGAAATTGCAAGTGATAGATGATGTATTTGAACGCTTGTCTATAATAAAGGTTTAAAAGGCTGAACACTTTTTCCTGATGTCTTAGATCTTCTACCTGCGTCATGAAACATTCAGGAAGGCCACATATTAATTCATGTATACTTGGTAATGATACCATTTCTTATGTGTCTGAGCCAGTATCATGCAGTTTACAGAATGGATGAGTATAATCATGATACATGTTCAGTGTGAGGCAGAAAACCCCTTTTTGTGCCCATATATCTTGTGGTTTAAAACTGCAAATGCTACCACTTGTAGATATATGTAGTTGGGGGGGGGGGATGATATGATGTTTGGACCCTTCCTCTGCTTTCTGGGTTATTTTGGAAAGTTTGTTGTCTTCTAGATTTTGGGACTAGATCAAGATCGTACTTGTGAGTTACTTAGAATGAAGTCTGCTGATAATAGTGTATTTTTATAATGGCTGGTTGCTTGATCTCCAAGTTGCATCTAGGGCTTGCTGTTCTTATCATTTGATCAGTGTTTATTACCAGCTTGTGCTTATTCTTATTGAGTACAGGTGGTTTTTGCACAGTCAGTATTTTAATGTCTCATTTTGTGTTCTTTTATTGTGTTGTGCCTTAATGTATATTATAAACCATGCTTGGGCAAAGGACTTTAGCTGAAATATTTCTTTTCAACATACTGTACAGTACAAGCTTGCATTACTTTCAGAAGTATAATGACTAATTGCTTTTATCTTTATAAAGTTGAAGACAGGTACATGAACTCACTTCACACTGATCTTCATCTGATTAAATTTGGTAGCGCTAGACAAAAAAAGAAAGTGATGTTCATAAGCTTATTGTGGTCCCTCCTCTTTTTAATGTGTTTTTAAAAACCTACCCAAGTTTATTGAACCACAAGAAACTGAGCTTCTTACAAAGTAAATATGAAACAAAGATCTGATTTTCCTATTAGTATATAATGCTTGAGTTTAACAAATTCTGGAAGTTTTATATGGTGCATAAGAGACAGGAATGTGTAAGCATACCCCCCCCCCCCGTCTAATAAATCATCAGGCTTGCATACCACGTTCTGTTAAACGCTAACACTCTTTCTTGGCTAAAAATAGTCTCAAGCTTCTTTTTTTTTAAATCCATTTTTCATGTTTTTATATTATTAGAAGGAGGTGTGGCAATCTAATTGGTGAATAAGTCCTCTAGGTATAGTGGGATTTGACATGTAAATTTGGGAGGCTTGGTGTTTTGGTTGTTTCCGTTATATGCAGCGTTTGCAAGGTGGTATGGTACTGAGGTTGCTTAACTGCTCTTGATTCTTTCAGACATTCATACAGAGCCAGCTCTAGGAATGATGTGCTGTCATCTTGCATGCTCCACTGTTAGGTAGTGCTGTTTGTATAAAGTTGAAAACACAAAGCAGCATTTGAGTTCAAGTTGGAAAAATATACTTTTCCAGAATTGGCATGTTAAATATTGCACATATATGTTCAGAGCATATAATCTGCCTGGTGTTGTTTTGTATGTGTCCGTCCTTACATTTCCACTCTGTGATTGGGAGAACACCATTGTTTTATACCCCATTTAAGGGCTCATTATTGTGTGAAAATGAAGATATTTATCCAGAGAAATATCAGTTGCCATGGTGCACACATACACACATGCGCACACACATTCGATTCCTGGCAAAGGAATACAGAGGAATGAATGGTGGAGAAGAAGCTCCAGTGGTGATCCACAGGCATTTGAGGGTTGCCAGATAATATGACTATTGTTCACTGTGCCATAAGCTGGATGTTGAGTCTGTTTCCAGTGTTCATTGGGAGTGGTAGACTCTATCCCAGTGGTTCCCAACAAGGGGTACACAGCCCACTAGTGGACTTCAATTCCCAGAAGCCTAAGTCAGTACATTGGCTGATCAGTGCTCTGGGGAAATGACTTAGGCTTCTGGGAATTGAAGTCCAAAAACCAGCATTTGGGAAACACTGCTCTATCCCAATGATGGTGAACCTTAGCACTCTAGGTGTTCTTGGACTTCAATTCCCAGAAGCCCAAGTCATCACTCCTGCAGATCAGGGCTTCTGGGAATTGAAGTTCAGGAACATTAGGAGTGCCAAGGTTCACCATCACTGCTCTAGCCTCACTGGTATTTAATTTGTTGTCATGTGGAATGCTTGTTACTGGTCTGCACTAACTTATTTGGTGAGGACTTAGCTAGTTAAGACTTATTGTCCGTTGGATATTGGAATAGCTATTCAGTTTCCCTGAATATTCCATGGGTATATAAGCTCTTAAGTTTTTTATCAGTAATAAAAATACAGTAACATGCATTGGAATTGGGCTTGTAGAACCTGCAGACAAAGAGACCCCAGCAGAAGAAAGCGTGTTTCTAGAGTCAAAAAGCCTGAAAATGTCAACTTGTTGATGGTTTTGGATCCTTTTGTGTTATCTCGATAATGTGATAAAAGGGCTACTTAGCCTTGTAAAGCAATACATATCTGTTTCTGGAACTAGCATGAAATCCAGTTCTAGTTCTCCAGCTATGTTGGCAAAGGCACCAGTAACAATAGCATCTTGGCCCTAGCAATCTTGTTTGGTCTAAGCACATTAAACCTTTTCATATATATGGTGTTCAATTATCCAGCAACTTGTGGGAAGCAGAAGGAAATATGAGGTAGATATATGGCCTCACTTTTGGCAGTTTCAGGTCTGGCCTAGACATGGAAGAAGTCTCAAATCATGTTTGTATAGTGAGGAATGTGAGTAAACTGGTAAGTTGCATGTGACCTGGTTTGTATGTCCATAACCTTGATTCAAGAAGTCGTAGTTTTATGAACATCCTTTTTTTTACTCGATTTAGCAGAGACATTCTGGCATCCATAAAACTAAACTTTCAACATTGCATACTGATTGAGAGAATTGAATTTAGTAAGCCAGGATTGGCATTAGAGTTTTCAAGTTTTCTTTTCCTGCACACTGATAACAATATGTATTAAAAATAAAACAATAGCACTAATATTGTTGCATTTTAAAGATTAATGAATTTATTTCTTTGGGACCATTCATGGTTTACAGTATTACCTCAGATGCAACTCAGAAGTAAAGTTACAAAGAAGTAGATCATAAACCACAAAGGCTAATGCTGCAATAGGTCCATTAGACTTCAGGGTACCCAGTGCTTAGTCTTAGTTTTGCTATATATGCTAAAGAATTGGTTGGATAGCTCAGTGATTGAGATTTCTGATGCCCAATCAGAAATTGGGGGTTTGAATCCCTGCTATGTTTCTGAGGAGAAGAACTAGTCTGTGCAGTCACAGGCAAGCTCTGATTACTGTGTACCTAGAAAACCCTGGAAAGGGACATCATAGGTCAGAATCCACTCATTAGCATGCTATAATTATTATGAAAGGTGTACTCAGTCCATCAGATGTTTGGACTGGAGTTTTGGAACCTGACTGCTAGGGTCATAGCCCAGGACCCAAGAGTTAGTGAGGTATTGCCTGGTAATGTACTTGGTAGTGCTACTCTTTGCAACTACTCTGTCATGATCTTATTAATACCAATCACATTCAAATGGTTTCTCAATCTTTTTGGGATTGCTCCTAGCACTCCTATCACTACTGGTCAGTTTAACCAATTTTTCCCCAACCACAGTAATATCTGGAGTGTTGTGTTTGAGCTTTGTATCAGTTTGGATCTTGAAGTCACACAAGATCTTAACTGCTTTGTCTTCGTTCTCAATCACCTTTTCAGGTTTGTATCCCCACCAGTATTTTAAAGATGGTATTCAATTACTCTTGCACGTATTACAATGTAACATTGCTGCAACTCGGTTATGACATCCTTCATCATCAGTCTGTGATTTTACTGTATTCACTGATGTGGTCCACTGTTTCCTCTATTTCTTTACAAAGCCTATACTTGCTGTTCTTTTTCTAGATTTTGCTTTAATTATGGTGGTTTGTAATGCTTGTTATTGGACAGAAAATATAAGTCCTCCAGTCTCCTTTATTAGACTACCAGATTTTAGCCATAACCAATTATTAGTCCCATCCCCTTTATTGTTGATTTTTAAAAATATATTGAGCATGTAATGGTTTATTATTTCAAACATTTATTGCTGCTCCTCCTTCAGATATGAAAAGTATAGTCAAACAATGTTATAAAAACATTGACAAGTACTGTATTGTATAACATATACAAGTTTTAACCAAAACCTAGGTCGTCCTTGCTCAAAAGCAAATTTTATCCAACTTGGGTTCTGTGCTCATCACTGTTTATAGCCAAAGAGCCAGCACTGTCTACATCTGCACACGTTTCCATGGACATATGGCACACATAACTTAGCACCGGAGTGGACAGAACGCTGTTTACCTTCCCACTGAAGTGGTCCCTATTTATCTACTTGCAATTTCTTGCTTTCAGACTGCTAGGTTGGCAGAAGCTGGGTCAGAGACGGGAGCTTACTCCATCGTGCAGTACTTAGGAATTGAACTCCAACCTTCCAGTCACCATTTCAGCATCTTAACCACTAAAGCCACAGCAGTCCCCTAACCAAAACCTAAGTACAGTATCTATTAAAAAAGACAGTGACATGCTATTCCCGATGTCTCTATCTTTTGAACCTCTGATGGTATTATTTTAGACTTTTGCAGTTGGTTATAATATTTTATGAAATTCCTCGGCATTGTTCCCAGTGTTCTGATGACTATAGGGACCACTGAAGTACATTTCATCCATAATCAAGTTATTTTTATTGCCAGGTCACTGTATTTTGCATTTCCCTGCAATTCTTTATTTTCAATACTGGCATCCCCTGGAATTGCAAAGTCAATTATCCAGACATTTCTTTGTTCTATTACTGTCTTGTGTATTATACTAAAGATGTCTGTCAGTTTGGATCCGAAAAATACAATAAGATCTTAACTTTTCTAACAGCTCTACTTGATGATGATGTGAAACAGACTTAATATACCTGCCTTTTTGAAATATGTAACAATCAGACTGGTTAATTCTCTCTTGGCTGTAAGATGTGGCTATAACAGTACTTGAGGTTGGAAGTAATTTCCTTTGTATCTGTTAAAATTTTCTAGCCTATCTACCCTTTCAGCCTGCTACCCAGTCAGCAATCTATGGGGAACTTTCCCCCATCTCTATTCTTCCAACATGCTCTCTTGCTTAGATCACACTGTTGATTGTATTTTTTCACACTTTGTCATGAGTCAGTTTTCTGTTCTGACAAAGTATCATTTGGCAAATATGTTGTTGGTATTTCAATAGCTTGCTCAGAATGCCCAGATCTTTTCATTTGGCAAGTGTACATAAAACATGGTAGGAAAAAAATTATTTGGCAAATAAAATTGCCACTTTTGCAACTTGTTGATATGAATGGGACTAAAAATGTACAAAGAATGATCATCTTCATTTCATCTGTTTTTACTATACTTGTAGACTACCCAATAAAGTAAGTTTTCTTAGCTTATAAAACAAGAGGCTAAAGAAATAAAATATAAATAGAAAACAAAACAAAATGAATATGAAATTTAAAAAGATTAAAACAGCTTTAAACAGCAACAGAAGACAACATCACTGCAAGAATCTTGAACCCAGTGACACATTTTTTAAACTAAAAATTTAAATAGAGGAAGAGTTGGGTTTTTTCTGGGTATTAAAAAGAATTAACCAGAATACCATCCAGAAAATCAAAAGGGCCCCTTTTATTAGCAACTTTTATAAGTTTACTAGGGAAGAATAAACTTCAGAAAGGATTATGAAAGGTGACCTTAGGATCCAGATAGTTATATGTACATGGAAATGCTCTTTTAGGAAACTGAGCTAAAGCCATTTAGGTTTTTAATAGCAGTAGTTTGAATTGAACCTAGAGGTAAATTGAAGGGCAGTTCAACTGACAAAGCATATCTTTTCTGTACAAAATTCACTGAAAATTGTATTAAGTGGTGCAGCATTTGTCAGTTTTTGTGTGTTGAAGAATAACTACAAAACAGCAAAAAATTGGGAAATATTACTTGGTCTTTTAAAATAAAGCTTTATTAATTTTTAAAAAAGAAACCCAATATAGGTTTCTATCATAAGTTGTAAAAGACAAAAAGGTTGTATTCATTTTCACCTTGTTTCCAGTACATAAGAAACACTGCCTTTTGCTCACTAAATGTACCTGTACATAGGAAATTATTTTTTGTACCCACAAATAATGTCAATTTAGACATAATTTGGGAAATGCTCTGGGATTGAGATGGTCAGGTTTTCATTATTTTATCTTGGCTACTTGATATACATGATTTAGTGTTTTCTCTATCCATTCTTTGTTTCTCCAGTGTTGGGGCTTCTACTTTTTTAATCGACTGCATTTACACCATGTCAGGTGATGTGAATGGTCCTTGAGCTGTTGCAGTAGATGGCTAGAAGCTGGATTTCCCAGCTTCCTAGTTCAAGGTGAGGAAAGAGGAAGCAAAAGGGGACTCATGAAGTATCAGCTTTCCTCAACCAAGCATTCCTTGATTCCAAATTGTGGCGTGTATTTTTTTTTTGATGGATTTTTTTGGCAGCTTGTTAAGATAGGTCTGCTGTAGCACTGCCTCCTGTGGATCTGAATGGTTGCAACAGAGTTGCCTTAACAAGTTTGTACTAAGTACTGTACAGACTGCCAATTTCCTTCTCTCTGATGACTCTGGTGTAGTTGGCTAAAGCAAATATATCCAGGGAAACCCAACTTTCCTGGTGTGAATTCACAGCAGATCACTTCTCATTTTTCCTGCTGCATAGTTACACTTTTAGTTAGCAAAATCAGTTTCTAGATATGATGATGATAATTTTGTGTCAGAGATTACTCTGGGTTGAAAGGATTTTTGCTGGAGAAACTCCGCTCAGGGGCCACCCAAATGAGGCTCCTTTCATGTCCTCAAGTGCAGCCCTTGGGTATTGAAACCCGACCTTCCAGTCTCCAAGCTCAGCATCTTAACCACTAAGCTACTGGGGGAGCTGTTATGATGAACTCAGTTGTCTACAAAGGAGGGCTCTTTTTCTTTCTGGTTTGTTATAACAACCTTGACAGCAGCTAGTAGACTTGAAACTGGTTTGCTGGTTCATTAGCAAACCCTTTTACATAGCAATATAAAATTAGCTGGAAAAAAAGTGGCATATTAGTACCTTACATATTATTAAAAAAAACCCTCAATCACAATATGTTATGCATCGTATTTTCAAACTGGTCCAAAAAACATGTATTATAGCTATACTGTATTTGTGAATTATATTATTATTATTATTTATTACACTTGATACCCCGCCCCAATCGGGAGGACCCGACTCTGAGCGGCTTACATGAGACTAAAATTATAGTACAGTATTTATCAATGATAGCTTTTACATGCAATTGAGAATTTATGAAAGGGGTGCCCAAACTTTTTGGGCCGTGGGCCGATCATGTGGTTCAGGGAGGCAGTCACTAAGACCCGGGGGCCAGGTGTGGCCCCCGACGCTAATCTGTCTGGCCCGCGAAGCCCTCGTTGCTCCTGGAAGCGGAAGTAAAATGCGCCCGTACACGCTTCCAGGAGCGACGAGGGCTTTGCGGGCCGGACGAATTGGCATCAGGGGCTGCCCCCACCCCCTGGGCCTTAGTTTGGGCACCACTGATTTATGAGGTATAAGAGAAAAATAGTTTTTAAAGGTTCTTTTTGAAAACTCACTGAAATTAATTTTGAATTCACATTTTTCCAAATCTGTTTCCAAGACCTTGCTTTTTTGGCTGGTGATAGGAACACTTGCTGATGCAAGGATGAATCTCACTCAGCATGATGAGAGTAGAAAAACTAATATCGATGAGAAACTTTGTGAATGCCCCATTTTGCTATTTCTATCTCTTTTCTCCACACTTTGTGTATTGTAGAGCCATGACTCTCTCAGCTGATCCAGAGCAATAAGAAATGTTATAGTTGGTAGATGTGGGTGTATGAGTTATATGTTCAAGCTTGCTCCGAAAGGATTTAAACATTCTTTACTCCAAAGACCTCAGTGTATAAAGAGATACTATATAAAGCTGCATGAGCACTAGATGCTGGAAGTCTAAGTAAATTCTCCTCATCTGTAATATTAATTTTTTCTATAGTGCTCCAAATTAGTGAAAAAAGTAATATTACAGATGAGGAGAATTTACTTAGACTTCCAGCATCTAGTGCTCATGCAGCTTTATATAGTATCTCTTTATACACTGAGGTCTTTGGAGTAAAGAATAAATGTTTAAATCCTTTCGGAGCAAGCTTGAACATATAACTCAGACATGTTTTGCTCTTGCAATGCAAAGTGAGCTAAATTATAGTATTGATGTATGCTTAGTTGTGGGTAATAAGTCTTACCTCTTCCTAGATTGTGTGGTGTGTGCCTTAGTTACTTACGTTTTTCAAATTTAAGTGGTTTGTGAAGGTGATACTTTGTTTCTACAGTTTAAAAGAAACCCTCAGTAAAATATACCATTGCAATTTGTAAACCAGAAATCTAATTTTATGTATTAAAATATAAAGTCACATTAAAAACTTGTTCTCACTTACTGAAGAGATTACAGTTGCAGTAAGTGGAATGTATGTTGTTTGTTATCTAGATCCTGTTATGAGTCATCTATTCTTTTCCTCCCACTTGTTTGGGGCTGTTGGACAGCAACTTAATCAGAAGGCAGTGATCCCTTACTCACCCTAAAATTTAATGTGTGGTGATACACAGTTGCTTCACTGAGTTACCCCATTTTATTTGCTTGTCTGCTGGTTGTAAGCCAGAATAGTGTAAATGTACTTTTTGGATACAGTATTTCTCAAATGCCAGGACTCACTAGTTTCAGGTAGTTGGGCATTTTTGTGGTAATCTTCTTTTATATCTCATGGGGTTAGGAGATCAGTGTGTCTTGGAAATATTGAGTCTTACGATTATTGAGGCTTGATTCTGTCCTTAGTGAAGGCAGAAATCCCTTTGTCTGATGGTGATTAATCCATTAGCTGTAACTAATGCTTGCAGTGACAACCACTTAAAAATAAATGAATACATTTCACTGTCGTAAGTGGTGGTGCTGGTGTGTTTTAATTTGCAAATAAAATCTTTTACCAAGGAAGACGAAATGTGAAGATGCATGGGGGGGGGGTTGGGTTTAGTTCTGATGGTTGCTGATCGCTGTGAACTGAAAATCTTGTCAAATAAATTTGTTCCACAGTTTGTAATATCTTGCATAGGCAGTGAATGAAGGGAACTGGACAAAGGTGCATGCAGAGTGATTTTATTTGAGTCCTCTTGCTAATGAATTGACATAAGTTTTTGTAAGTTAAATTCCTGAATGTGAAACAGTATAGTCAGTCAGTGCCTCTCTACTATTTTTGCAAAACTGTAAGCACACAAGTCTATGTGTTTTGCATTTTCCTAATTTCCTAGTTCTCACTACACATTTGTATCTATGTACACACAAAGAATATGTTTCATGTATTAGGAAGCACTGGAAACATAATGTGTATAGGGGATTCTGCTTCATTCATTTTTTTCATCTGTAGTTCTTCCTGTTCCACATTTAATTAGGTTGTGAAGTGAAATTATCTCTTTCAACAACGAAACTCCTGACTTTGGACAAGCTGAAATTTTGTATGTAGTATGAGTACATAATGGCTGGAAAAATATTTTTTTTTTAAAAAAATAATTTCTTCATAGAAGCTCCTTAGAAAGGAAACTGTTTTTCTTTCCCATGCTACCATTTCCCCACCCACCCCCTAATTAAATGGTTTGAATTTGCACGTTAACTGCTTGGCGCTTCTTCGGTACCTCAGATGATTAGAAAGGGATATTCATTTATGCCTTTTAAACGCCAGCCCGATTAAAATCAGAGAGATTTTTTCCTTCATCAAAATCTAACATCCTTGAAAAATTAATTTGATGCCTCTTGTTATCAATTAATTGAATCTCGTTGGGAAGGAGGCTTGTACGGCGGGTGGTGAGAGCGGGTCCTTCTGTTCTTAGTTGCTTTTTAAAAATACACTCTTTTTCTTCCTACTGTCACTTCTTCCAAACACAGTGACATTATAAAACTTACTTTTTATTTTACGCTTCTTGTAAAATAAATGAATAAAACCTGTCCCCACCCATTCTTGGGGTTTCAACATTCAGAAAGGAAATCTCTCTCCTATACTGTACTTTCTAAGATGACTTTGGACGGAAATACTTGGCATGTTAGCAATTTCTGGTAATGTAGCTAGTTTTTCATTTTCTTTCAAATGGGGATATTGGATAGATATTTCATTTGAATCACTTTTTCAATTAAAAATGTGATGTCCCCTCTCTTAAATCTGTTCCTTTTCTTTGTCGAAGTAACTTTTGTTGCAAATTTCAGATCTTCCCATGAGACAGATTCCTTCATATGAATAGACTTTTTCCTCACTTCATTAACTTCTCAATTCTTTGTCCTTTTTTCTGCCTCTTTAGGAAAAAAGAATGTCAAATGTACTGACTTTTTCACATAAGCTTACTTAAATAATTTTAAAAGGAGTAATAAAGATACATTGAATTTTTCCCTTCCATATTACTTGCAGTTATAGTATTATTTGAATTCTGGACATCCCCCAGTTCTTTAACATCCCATTTAATAGTATGTGTTCATGAGTTGGTAGATGAAGGAGGTTTAGAATGAAACAGAACAGTGGCAGCTATGAGCAAATTTCTCTTATTTGCTATCCCACCCTTAGATAAGACATTTCTGTCTGTGATCCTTCTGTGAAAAATGTTTGTTTTATCTAGCAAGAGTACTGCATAAACTGATATACTGATCACTTTAAGGGTATTGCTTTATTGCAATATTTTCTTTCAGCAGGAAGAATTCTCAAATTGCAGCATGTTTTTGTGAGTATGTATATGCATATTCACATATGCAACCAAAATAATATAGCTTCTAAGTAGGGTTGTGCAAATGCTAAAAATGTATTAGTAGTGAAAGAGCATAATCAAAGCTCGTAAAAGTTACAAGTTTTGCTAGTAATAATTTAGGATGTCCATGGAAAACCAGGTACAAGGAAATAGTAAGAACAAGCTTGCCAATGAGTCTGTATAGCAGATATGTCACTTGGCATCTTTACTTGTTTTTGTACTTGTTGCCATGAAATGTTTTTTCTAGTTTTTGTTGACAAATGACAGCTTTTTGATAGTAACAGCTATGAGCAGGGCTCCGTAGAATTGCACTGCACAAACGTGCATCAACGTATGGACTGTACTGTAGATGATCTTTTCATTGTTGATGGCATACAGGTAAATATCATGTGACAGGCCATGGAGGCATGTAGAAAATGAATAGTGCCTCCTTAGGAATTTTGCTAGGGACAGACTTTGCTCAGCAGGGTGTGTGTATATATAACTCCATCTATGTTGGGCATTTCATTTTCATAATTTATGTGATTATGTGAAGCAATTACAATCTACTCGAACATAGTATTAGATGCAAAGCCTGTCTTCAGGATATTGTTGATTATATAAATAACTTCAAATTTAGGTGTAAATAAAATGCCAATAGATTTGTCAAAAAAAAAAAAACCTGGTTGGAAATGTGGAAGTGATAAACTTATGTGGCTCAGTTATATAAGGTAAAGGTCGCCCTTGCTTGAAAGCTGACTCTAGGGTTCAGTGTTCATCTTCATTTATGATTTTAAGAAAACTTTTCCCACAAAGATGAGGTTTCACATGTGCTGCTGAATATTTATTTATTTATTTATTACTCAACTTTCTACTGCCGCTCCCTCACCGAGGCGACTCCGGGCGGCTTACAACAAATAAAAACTTACAAAAACATTAAACATTGCATTAAAACAATTATTTAAAATTAAGAAATTTTAAATAATTTTTTTTTAAAAAAAAATGCCCTCCCAGTACCGCATACTGAAACTGACAGCCAGAACAATAGTTAAACAAGCCAACCCAGGGTGGGTATTTCCCCAGCTGTCCCCCACAGAAATAAAGAAAATGTTTGATATGGCATGTTAATTATTAGGAAGAGAGGAAGCTACTGTATACCAAATGAGACTATAGCTTAGTATTGTCTGCAGTGACAATCCAAGGATTTATTTATTTATTTATTCATTCATTCATTCATTTATCTAATTTATATAGATGCCCAACTCAAAACAACTCTGGGCGGCTCACAACATTAAAATCAATACCACAATCTAAAACTTAAAACTCATAAAAACCCAATTAAAAATACTACAAGAGTTACCCAAAACAGCTAAATGGACGAGGGAGCAATATTACTATATCAGCAAACAGGCAGGGGGTCACCGCATCACCGGTGCCCCACACCTGCTTTGCCAGCCAGGTTTTTAGTTCTTTCCTGAAGGGCAGCAACTCTGTCTGGAGTCGTAACTCAATTGGCAGGAGGTTCCATAGGGCCAGAACAGACACAGAGAAGGCCCTCCTTCTGGTGCTAGAGAGGCGAGCCTCTCTGGCAGATGGCACAATAAGAGAGCCTCTCTGTTCTGTTCTGGTGGGACGGACAGATGTTTTTGGGGTGATGCGATCTCTTAAGTATCCTGGCCCACTACCATGTAGGGCTTTAAAGGTCATTACCAGCACTTTGAATTGCACCTGGAGGCACACCGATAGCCAGTGCAGCTCCCGAAGCAGTGGAGAGGCACGGGCATAATGCCCGCACCCCATCACCACCTGGGCAGCTGCATTCTGGACCAGTTGCAGTCTCCAAATAGTCATCAAGGGCAGCCCCATGTAGAGTGCATTACAATAGTCCAGTCTGGAGGTGACCAGAGCATGTGTGACCATGAGCAAGGAGTCCCGATCTAGGAGTGGGCATAACTTGTGTATGACACGAAGTTGTGCAAAAGCCCTCCTGGACACGACTGCCACTTGCTCATAGAGCAGGAGTCGTGAGTCCAGGAGGACCCCCAGATTACGCACTGGGTCTGTTTGGGGCAACACTGCCCCATCCAGAAATAAATATGGTAGCTCCCGAGATAACGCAGGGCCCCTGACCCGCAACCACTCATTCTTGTCAGGATTCAGTTGTAGCCCGTTGTCCCGCATCCAGACCCAAACAGCTTCCAGACACCTGGATAGGGCTCTGACTGCATCACTTGGATCACCACGGGCTGAGATGTATAGCTGAGTATCATCAGCATACTGATGATATCTCTCCCCATTTTAGGGAGTGATATTTCATTTCACTCCTGTTTGCATAGGCTTTGGTGGTACATGGGATGTCCTATGGATAAACTGTCCTGTTCTACCAGTAGTGGTGGCTTGCTTCTACCCCACCCTGCTATCAGTTTTTGCCATGAATATTGTGTACTAAGAGAGCAGGTGCCTAGATTTTGATTATCCAAAGGGAAAAGTAGGTGGGAAGCATATGTTTTCCCCTTAATGTCATTGCCACTGATTGATTCGGAATGTTCAGAGAACTCACTTGTCATCTCTTTACACGGGGACACATGTCAGTAGAATTCTTTAGAGTTCTGTCTATTGTTAGCAATACATCCCAGAGAAGCACCTGTAGATTATCCATTTGTCATGCCATACGAGATCTGTCTTCTTAGAGTTGCTTCACAGATGACACTATTCCAGTGTAGGTATGTGTATATATCTACCATAGTCCCCTCTTATACTCCGAGGGTGCCTTTCAAGTGGGAAAATGTCAATTGTGAAATATACCAAAGATTTCTATATAAATAACAGCCTTTGACAGAGTATTTGGCATTATTTGTATAGTTCCATTGAGTTTTGTTATATTTTGAATTTGGTTTGTGTTTCAATGTAAAGCATTGTGCGAAGGTGATATTTTACACTGGAAATGATAAGATGGGACTTGGAAATAGTTCCTAAGGCCCTTGGTGACGGTTGGCTAAGTGAGGATCCTCTTCTAGTCCAAACCCAGTTTTCTCTTTATAGCACTACATTGATTCTCAAGCATTCTGTTTCCTTGACAGAAAGGGAATCAAACTCACTTACCTGTCAGCTGCAGTAAAGTCATGGCTGTGTTCCTCATAGCTTCTACTTTTGTTTCTCTTGTATGTTATACTTCTTAGAGTTCAAAAGATAGAGTGTTCCATTCAGTTCACTTGAGCTTGCTGTCAAGAAGTAGACGTAAGACTGTACTCTTACTTAAGTAATTAAACAGTGGTAATAGGATCTTCCTAGAATGGAAATGGATGAGATGTGTACTAACTCTTTTTCAGATACATTTTTCATGTTTTCAGATTTCTTCCCAGTTTCAGCTTAGATTATTTCCCTCCATAAATGGGCCATATTTTTGTTTTCATGTAAAACTGATTGTCTAAAAGATTTCTGACAAAATATTTAAAGTAATTAGGCTTGTACTGTGAGCTTTATTTTCAAACGGTTAGTAAAGTTTTGAATTTGTTTGTATGACTGTAGCTTCTGTTTTTTCTCTCATTTCTTGTGTACATTTCTAAATGCAGTTAATGTGTATGTGTGGGTGGGTGTGAACAAGTCCACTTTAAATAATGACTGTGTTGTGGCCAGTACATGATTATGTGCTTGCTAGGTTTGACATTTGTGTTGTCGGATATTGGAAATGGAGGCTTGTATTGGGTGGTCTGCATTAAAAAAAAGAATACTCATCTATGTGGAAATCTATTCTTAAATCATGGTTGTTCAGTGGAACTTAGTTCCACATTCATTATATATTAAGTTTATAGCCTCTGTTACTTACTGTAAAATCACAAAGTTTAAAATGATTCACAGTTGCTTAAGAATAAAACATTGCAAAAGTAGCTTTAAGATATTAAACTAAAGAAAAACAGGGTTTGGATTCATAGTACAGTACCTCTTTTCTATAACCCAAAACTTGAACATTGTTCTCTAAACCGACTTGTTGGGTCTTAAAAATTAGCCATGAAGAATGTCTTTATTTTTACCTAGTAATACATAGTAAGGTTACTGGATGGCTGTGGTTTAGATAGCTGGCTGTGGAGCTGGGCTCTGAGACTTGATCCCCCACTCTGCCTCCATGGAGGAGAGCCAGCCTATGTAGCCGTGGGTAGGCTGTGAAGTCTCAGATTGCCACCGGAAGAAGGGAATGGTAAACCACTTTGTATTTTTCACCTAGAAAATCCTGGAAAAGGGTAAAGGTAAAGGTTGGCCTTGCTTGAAAGGCAGACTTGTCTGACTATAGGGTGTGGTACTCATCTGTTTATAGCCAAAGAGCCAGCACGGTCTTCATCTGCAGATATTTCTGTGGTCATGTGGCAGGCATGGTTAGACACTGGAGTGCACAGGACGCTATTTACCTTCCACTGAAGTGATACCTATTCATCTACTTGCAATTTCTTGCTTTCAAAATGCTGGCTTAGCAGGAGCTGGGACAGAGATGAGAGCTCACTCTCATGCAGCACTTAAGTCTTCCACTGCTGACCTGCCAACCTTCCACTCATCAAGTTCAGTGTCTTAACCACTAAGCCATCACAGTGGAAAAGGGTAACCACAAGTCAAAATTGACTTGAAGGCACACAACTTATTCATGCCTAGGAAGCTCCATGGCAGCTGGCTGAATAGTTCAGTGATTTAGATGTCAGGTTGCAGAGTCAGAGATTGGGAGTTTAATTCCTCACTATGCATCCCAGAAGAGCCAGCCTGTGTGGCCTTTGGCAAGCTGCACAGTCCTAGGGCATTCCCAGAAGAAGAGAATAGTAAACTACTTCTGAATATTCTCTGTCCACAAAACCCAGGAAATTTGATGGCTCACAATTAATTATTAAGTTAGATAGCTAGCTAATTTGCAGGACTGTATTAAGGTCTTATGAGGTCTCTGCAGTGATGATTGGAACCTTTTTCATCCCTGTGGTAAAAACAAAATGAATAGAAAAAATGTTTGGGTATTTACAGAGAATAATAGATTATTGTTCACATGTTAGTTAACACACACACCCACACCCCACACACAAAACTGGTATGTTATGTGTCTAATAGAGACTCTATTTCCCCTCTCAATTCTTTTTTAATAGAATATTCAGCAATCTGTCTATTCTTTTGAAGATATAGGGCAGTGATGGTGAACCTTTTAGAGACAGAGTGTCCAAACTGCAACCCCAAACCCACTTATTTATCGCCCACAGAGAAGTCTGCGAGTGCCACCTCTGGCATGCATGCCATAGGTTTGCCACCACTGATATAGGCATATTCATTTTTGCAGTAGCTGCAGGTACCGTTCCTAAGTTTCAGAAAAGAGTCAGATACAGTACATGTCCCACAATATACAATACAGTATTTGATTAATCCTTTGTAACTAATGCCTGGACTGTTGAGGATAGTCATTCCAATTTTCTGATGACATGAACTTTATTTTTTAAAGGTTTTTATATCACAATACCTTAGTATTTTATCAGTTGCATGTAAACCATTTCTGGAGATGTTTTGACAGAAGAAGCAGAATCAAAATTCTTTAAATAAGATATTCATAAATAAATCTGTTAGTTTGTAAAGTGCCAGAAGACTTGTTCTTTTTGGGGCTTTTCATGATAACAGTTTAACTAAAATTTGCATACCTTGTGTTATAGTGGCTTGTGCCAGATTATTAAAGCAAAGAGAATTTGGCTCTTTATTCCCTTTTGATGTACAATTTGATATAGACTAGCAAAGCTGTAAAACCTGGTGGGAAAATAGAAATGTGTCAGTGTGAAGTATGTGGTGTTTTCTCTAGCCATTTACATTCCATTTTTAAGTGAACTACACCAACACTGTTGTCAGTAAAAGGATGAAATGTAATGCTGTGATACACAAGTTTGCTACAGAAACAGTATGTGAAGAGGTCTGAGTCCACATCTCCATGTTCAGTGTACACTTGGTGTCACGTAATGTTCTCCTTTTTGCTTTGTGTGCCCAGATAGTCTTGTCTTGGACATTTCAGAATCTTATTATAGCAATTAGGATACTGCAGTGGCTTAGTGGTTAAGATGCTGAACTTGATGACTGGAAGGTCAGCAGTTTGAGACCGAACTGCTGCGCAATGGAATGAGTTCGTCTCTGTTCCAGCTTCTGCCAACCTAACAGTTTGAAAGTAAGAAATGGTAAGTAGATAAACAGGTACCACTTCAGTGGGGAGGTAAACAGCATTGCGTGCACTTTGGGGTGTAGTCATGCCTGCCACATGACCATGGAAACGTCTGCAGACTAAGACAATGCTGGCTCTTTGGCTGGAAATGGAGATGATTACCAAACCCTAGAGTTGGATATGACTTGACTTTTGAGCAAGAGTGACCTTTTCTATGTTTTATAATAGCAATTGTGCTGAAATGTATGCAGCCCCTCCCCCCAACTATGAAGTATTAATCAGAATACCAGAAAACAATTCTCCCTCCTGGCCTGGAAATTTAGCTTAGTCATGTCTGAACAAAGTGGTGGTTCCTAGTCAGCTGCCTACTCCACCCATGGCGAAATGGGCACAATGAAGAAGGCTTTGCCACTCTCCTCTTCAGCTTCCCAGCTGCACTTTGTATGGTTTCCTGAGTCTCCCAAACAGTGAGACTGGAGCCCCTGTGTGTGCCACGTCACTATTTAATTAGCCATCGCTGATTAACAAAACTTGGCGTTTGGCTTCCTTCTGCCCTCATCTTTCCTGGCTTCGAATCAATGGCTTTGATATGCTAATTAGGGAGTAATTTAATTTCAAAAGGCCGCAATTAACAAGGGTGTTGTGGACATGCTGTAGTTAAGCTGCGTAATCTAATTTGCATTAGTAACAAGCAGGGACTAATTAGAAGCTTAATTAGACACTTAGATGGCTCTTGTGTTTACTTTCTTAATGAGATGGAGTGGGGCTCTTTTCAAAAAAATTTTTTCCAGAGCACAGCAGAAAGCAAGCAGTGGGTGAAACGGGAATACCAATGCCTGACACCTTTTTTGTTTCTATAAACAACCAAAGTAGGCTGTTTGGCACACCTTTCGTGAAGATGTGAGGAAGGATTCCTGTTGTATGCTGGCTCATTCATATAATATAGTATTGGTTAAGAACTCCAAGCTGGCTGCAAAATATTTTAAAAAATCAGCTTCTTCCCCTTCACTGTGGAAGAAACCTAGAAAGCTGCTTTATATGAGATTCATATCATCGGTCCATCTTGTTTAGCATTCTCTTTCCTTAATGACAGAGTGTTTCACATTTTTAGCCCTAATTAGTTATATGTCATGAAACCCAAACTGTAACCCTAATAGATTATAGTAACCCTGATAGGGCTTTCTAAGTATGTGAGTGGTTTTGCCAGTCCCACCCTCTTACCCCGTGAGTTTCTATGGCAGAGCGGGGATTTGAATCCTGGTCTCCAGAGTCCTACCCCATAAATTTATCCACTGCACTCTTCTGGGCCCTTAATGCCTTCAAGTCAGTTCTGACTTGTAGTGACCCTTTTTAGAGCTGTCTAGGTATAAACTACTCAGGCTGGCTCTTCTCTCTGGAGGCACAGTAGGAAATTAAATTCAACCTCTGGCTCCAGAGTCAGATTCCCAACACACGGAGCTATTCCGCCTTGCTAGAATATATTACAGAGATGGTACATAGAATATTTTCCACTTAAACAATGTCTTGTCCTACAGTGCTCTGACTGTGGCCCAGGAAGCTAAACATATTGAAGAGTCTGGTCACTGCTAACTGGATGGTTCCTAGTCATATGTTAAGATTTTGCTTCGATTTTCTTTCAGTTGGGTTAAAGCAGGAATCCTTTTCCAGTCTCTTTTCAGTCCACCAGTTGTATGCTTCTTTCGAAAATTCTTACTAGTTTATAAAAACTTTGCAACATTGCTGCTAGTAGTTTGAAGGCTAGTAGTACAGGTACTTTATCTTTTTGGACTAGACAGTCATACTGCATTTTTTAAAGTCAAAAATAGAATTTAGGTTGTGTAGTGCAAGCTTCTCTACAATTCTCACTATTTCTTCAGTAGAAGTAAAAGGAGTTGGTGTGAGGAATAAATCCATGCAACCCCTTTTTCTGATCTATTTCTTCTGTACAACTATTGTTGTATTTACTAGAATCTCTGAATTCAAGGGTCTGGTAAACTAAGAAAAGTTGGAAAAGGATGAAACAGGTGTTGTTTCACATGTTCCTATATTCTTAACTTTATTCATTAAAATTGCCACTGGGAAGAACAAAGAACTAGGAAAGTGAGTCAATGGAATTTTTTGTGTTCCATTAACGATTGTATTAATATAGGAGGACTCTTACAAAATACGTAAAAAAAGTTGCTCTTTGATAAAAGTAGTAGATGAAAGCATCTGTAGGTGTGATCCCATTTAAAAGGATGCCTGGACTAAGTCATTTCTTGCTTCCTTAAATCTCTTCTAATTTACTGTAATGCTTTAAAATCATTTTAGCTCTTGAAGATTTTATTTTCTAAGCCTCCTCCACGTTTTGATATGTTTGTGTGCTAATTAAAGAGTAAAAAGGGTAAAGATTAAATGTCAGTTTTAGACATTCTTTTCAGTGCCTAGACTTGAATGGGAATAATATTCATTACTTAGATCAGGAGTTCTCAACCTTTTAAAGCCAGGGTCATGCTCCCTCAGACAGCCTTGCAGGCCAGATGGCCATTTTCCCCTTCCTTCACCACATGGCACTTCCTAGTTTGGTGGAGTCGGTGGGGGACCACATGAAATGGTGCTATGGGCTGCATCCAGCCTGCAGGCCACAGGTTGAGAATCCCCGGCTTAGATCTTGTAGCAGAGGCTATGAGAGTAAAGGTGTTGGGGAGAAAGTAATGAAAATTTTGTATGGCTCCTAATTGCCTAGTTTTGTGTGGAAGCACACTTTCACAGATCAGATGGTAAAAATGTGATATGCTTCCATGATCATTTGATGTGGAAAGTAAAGAATAATTCCTTTCTACATTTTGTATGTATGAGGCTGTGAGCTGACTTTGGAGACAATGCTGATTTAGTCTCTGTTTTGTGAGAATCTGAAATAGATGCTACTATGATGCAGTACAGTGGAACTTTGGTTAACGTAATTAATGTGTTCTCCGGGACATTTCTTACGGTGAAAATTACTTTAACCAAATTTCCCATAGGAATGCGTTGAAAACCAAAATACATTAACTGAAACATGGTTTCCCATAAGAATGCATTGAAAGCCACTATTTTCTATGAATTTCTTTCTCTTGCGCGATTTTTATGTTAACCGAGTCATTTGTTAACCGATATTCCACTGAATATATTTGCCAGTGTAGCAATGTAACATTTGTGAATGAATATTATTTTAAGATATGAATTCTGGCATTATGGAATACTCTTCTTAGCACTTTCTTGTCCAAGGGGCTGATTGGTTCCTTCAAATGACTGGAGACATTCATGCACTCTTAAAAGAAGGATGTCCATTTAATTCTATTCTGTGCCTTGTATGATTATTTGTGGTGTCCTCTCTTCCTGGGATATTACAATACTGTATTCCCTTCTGTTTGTTCTGAATTTGTTTTGCTCAATTTAGAACAGTGGTGACAGCTGGTTATTTTGCTTTGGCTATCCTTAAAGAGAGCTTTCTTAAGGATAATTACTCACTGTGATTATTTGAGTCTTGTTAAAGATACAACAGGCAAGCTTTGGGGTTACTCTGCCTTTTTTCTTTCATTAAGCAATCCTTTCCCCAAAGGACCTTTGAATCTATTCATTTCCATGCTACCCAAATCCATACCTTAGGTCAAGGGTGCCCAAACTTTTCAGGCTGCGGGCTGGTCATATGGTTCACGGAGCTGGTCACTATGGCCCAGGGGCCAGATGCGGCTCTTGATGCCAATTCATCCAGCCCACGAAGCACTCATTGCTCCTTGAAGCGGAAGTAAAACGCACCCATATGGGCAATTTGTAATTCCGCTTCCAGGAGCAATGAGTGCTTCGTGGGCCGGATGAATTGGCATTGGGGGTCGCATCTGGGCCCCGGGCTGTAGTTTGGGCACCCCTGCCTTAGGTTATCCAACCAGTATTGATCCCTAAGCAGATAGTACCCTCCAAGTGTTTTGAACTATAGCCATAGTCCCTGACCATTGCCTTTGCTGCCTTTGTCATGAAAGCTGTAGCCTAACACATACAGAAGGCATGATTTTAAAGTCCTATGACTAATGGAAATAAAGAATCTAAGTACTTTATCAAATGTTAAATATGTATGATCAAGACATGATAATCCTTTCATGGTTTTGTAGATACAGAGACTTCAGAAATCTTTTATTGTTTCCCTCTTCTGGGGACACTGCGATTTATCAAAAAATACATAGCCTTGCCCTTCTCTCAGAAAGCATTTGAACTTCCAGCCTCTGGCTGTGTACCGAGATGCCTAACAAACTGAGCTATTTAGCCAAGCCAGTTACTCTAGATTTGTATTTTGGATTTGTATGCCGCTCTATTTGCCGAAGTGACTCAGAGCGGCTAACAAAATAGATCACAAAATATCACATATCAAAACATATCAAAGTACTGTACAGTCAAACCTTGCATAAAGAGTGCCTCGCTTAAAGAGTAACTCGCTTAAAGAGCAGAATTTTCTCTGAATGTTCGCTTCGCTTAACAAATAAAACCAACCAAAAACTCGCTTAACAAATAAATTGTGGTTTGCAGTACCCCCCACAATTGGTCATTTACAATGATGTTTCGCTTAAAGAGCAATCCTGTGGAACACATTATGCTCTTTAAGCGAGGTACCACTGTATTACATATCAAATATCAATGTCATATCAAAGTATCACACCTCACATATCAATAACATATCAATAAACTAAAATATTACATCACAAAATATCACATATCAAAACATATCAAAGTATCACATATAAAAAACATTACAAGAAATCCCCCATTCAGATTACAAAATTGAGACATCATAAACATTTCAAAAGGTTCTCCTGAGTGGGGCGGGGTAATAAATTCAATAAATAATAATAATAATAATAAAAACACATCAAAGACACTTTGAACAGTTCACAAAAATCTCAAACTCTATCAGGGGGGTTCCTAACTTTTTCAAGGAGGGGATTAGGTCACGTTCTCTCAGTCAGCTTCGAGGGGTGGATGGTCATTTTGCCTTACCTTCATGATGGGGGTGGTCATTTTGCCCCAACAACTTCAAAGGGATGGTCTTTTTGTTTTGCAAATGCCCTTTGAGGGGTGGGGGAGCCACATGAAATGGCATCTGGCCCACGGCCCTTAAGTTGGGAACCCCTGCTCTAGATTACCTAAATTTAGCAACATTTTTTCTTGTTGCTTTGACCATGTAGCTGTCCTTCTGTTATTCTTATAATTTGGAGAAAAAGTTTATGTGAGAAGATAGATGTATTTCACACAGTAGGTAAGCTGACCCATCCCAAGGGAGTCCATACAATATCTGACCTGTTAGTGGATGGATTTTTGGGGGGAAGACAACTTTGAACTTGGTTTGGGAGACAAATCCTGTGATGTTTGGCCTCAGCCTCTTCTCTCATTATGTCTGGAGCCTTAAAGAATATAATGGGGAAACCTGCTTGATTGAAAAGTTATTATTGGGAGGGACTGAAATTTCAGAGTTGTGAAGTGAATGGGAAATGCCCTCAAGGTGTATGAATGGGAATCTCTGTGATTATGGTTATTAAAATATGACAAGAGCATGTTCTGGCTCCCAACCAGAAATAAACTCTTACTGAGTTCAGTGCCAGTATTTAAAAAGTACATTCATAAGCTAAATTGTGCTAGAAAGTGGAGGCAATTCAGAGAAATATTTAAAAATCAATGTATGTGCATGCATTCATTTCCAGGAAGATATTTTTTCCTATTATTGAGAGATGTAACATCTCCAGAAATTTTGAAGCCGGTAGGCAAAACCTGCTGCCCTCTGAGGTAGATGAATTCTGGGGAAAATGAAATATAAGCATTTTGATATTTATATTTTTTTAATCAATTCTGAATGTACTTTAATGGTTTAATGCAAAATGTGTAATCGGTTAACACATAAAATTGTATTGTTTAGTGATGCAAATTCTGTTTATTCTGGTTAAATGTGCTTCTTGTGGAGAACACAGAGCCATTCAGAAACTGTTTGATTTCAACGCTTGATAACTCGATGCAAAATAGCCAGATTCAGAGTATGTAAGTGTTTGCTCCCTGTTACTTCATGTGCTGATGAAAAAATCAAGAGTCATTTCGTATAAAGACAAATCCTTTAAATTTTTGTTGGCCTTTATTCTGCCTGTGGTAAAATAAAACCAATCCGATGAAATACTAAAAGTGGGGATTCTCAACCTGTGGCCTGCGGCACCATTTCTTGTGGCTCACCACCACCTCCACCACACCAGAAAGTGCCATATGGTGTAGGAAGGGCAAAATGGCCGTCCGGCCCCTGAAGCTTTCTGAGGGAGCGTGACCCGGCCCCCGGCTTTAAAAGGTTGAGAACTCCTGACCAAAAGTAATACAACAATTCTGTAATGCCTTATATTCTTTGGTCCTTAGTACCTAAGTGTTTTGTAAAGTAAGGCATAGGATTATCTTTTACCTGGTTCTCGCATTAGAAACAAATGAAGTTTCTGCTAATTTTGGAGCATGGCCTATTGTATCAGTATGTTCTAGTTTGGGGGTGCCCAAACGTTTTGGGGCACAGGCTGGTCACATGGTTCAGGGAGCTGGTCACTCTGACCCAGGGGCCGGATCTGGCCCCTGACACCAATTCATCTGGCCTGCAAAGCCCTGATTGCTTCCAGGAGCGACAAGGGCTTCACGGGCCATAGTTTGGGCACCCTGTTCTAGTTTGTGTTTCTTCATTCCTTATTAGATGTTGCAGATGTAAAAAATATGAATGTATATGATTCTTTTGGGTATCTGTTGTGGTTTGTGTAAAGAATCAAAAGTGCAGAGATGGACAGAGCAAAACGGATGGCAAAAAGTTTTGTGATGGTTACTTGTCAGGTGAAGATTTAAAGTCATGATGTTTCTTATTGGCAACAGTGACAAGTGCATAGTTGGCAAGTTGAGTTATTTGTTTAGTATTTGCAAGTGCAAAGCACAATAGTGTGAGGTAATGGTTTCATATTGGTGGGAAATATTTATAGTAAGAGTTATGCAAATGATAACTCTTACAATAAATTTTCCCCACCAACATGAAAACCATCACCTCACACTATTGTGCTTTGCATTTGCAGATACGGAGCAAATAAGTCACCTTGCCAACTATGATCTTTTATACTAAGAGTTATGCAGAAAATAAGGGATTGCGGTGGCTCAGTGGTTAAGAAGCTCACCTTGTTAGCTGGAAGGCTGGCAAGTTGGCAGTTTGAAACCCGAGTACTGCATGACAGATTGAGTGCCTGTCTCTGTCCCAGTTCTTGGGGACATGAAAGGAGCCTCATTTGGGCATTTCCTGAGCGGAGTTTCTCCCACAAAAATCCTTTCAAGCCAGAATAATTTCTGACACGGAATATTACTATTATGCAAACAATTCTTATATTACAAATCGACAATTCAAATTTGCAGATGCTCTAATTCAAGGGTGCTCAACCTATGGCCCGGGGTCCGGATGCCACTCACAACACCATTTCATGTGGCCTGGTTTTGCCACGAGGAAGTGCCATGTATTGCAGGCAAGGCAAAATGGCTGTCTGACCCCCAAAACTTTCTGAAGGAACGTTACTCGGCCTTCAGCCTGAAAAAGGTTGAGAACCTCTGTTCTAATTGGTATGGAGAATTGGTGGACTTTTTGATTTTCTGGCAGGGATGTGCCATTTTTTTTTTTTTGGGATGTTCCAGCCTACAGACTCATATTTACATATACAATGGAACCTTGGTTAACAAATGGCTTGGTTAACATAAAAATAGTATAACAAAAGGGAAATCCATAGAAAATAGTGGCCCGGTTTACATAATTTTTTTTGAATGAATGAATTGGTTTTCAATGCATTCCTATGGGAAGCTGTGTTTTGGTTAATGTATTTTGGTTTTCTATGCATTCCTATGGGAATTTGCATTCAATACATTCCTATGGGAAATCTGGTTAAAGTAATTTTTGCTGTAAGAAATGTCCCAGAGAACGCATTAATTATGTTAACCAAGGTTCCACTGTACTATAATTTTTCTCACTGGCACAAGGCCTCCAAAGTAGGCAGAATCTCATTTTGAGTTGTGTCTTAACTAGATTGTTGGAATGGAATAGAAGCAGAGAACTTGAGGCATCAGTTTGATATTTCATAAGGAATACTCTACAAAGAGTTTCCAGGACCATGGAAACTCATTTGGGTAGTTGGTGGCAATGGTAAAACTTCTTAAATTTCTCATGTATTTTGAAATACCCTTTTATGGTTGTTGTAAGTCAGTTGTGACATGACAGCACATAGCAGTATGCAAAAAAGAGAAGTAGCATGTTAAAACACATGTTCAGTGACTGATACTCTTCACCTACAGTAGTTGCAATGAATTAAGGAAAGAATGTGCTTCTCTAGATTACGGGAACAAGAAGTGGAAGGGGAAGCTTGGGGATGATCTTTAGACAGTTTTGTACATGTAAAATTGTATAATTATAATGGAAACTCCAGAACATCACTATAATACATTCTTATCTCTAAAAAAATGTATATGCTGCTAAATGTGTTGATAAATCTGCTAAAATCCTGTTTCTAAATTATGTAACTTTTGGAAACAGATTGCCATAAGATAAGAATTCTCATAGACAATATGTGTTGTCTCCCGAGTCAGATGTGACTAGGTGCCTGTGGAGAATTTGGTGTGCTGGAGATTTCTTAATTTATGGCAATTTATATCTAAAATTTGCACCATTTAACTAACTGTGCAATAGGATTTTGGCTATTCTGTGCTATTTTTAAGAATCTGAGTGCAGTTGTATACACAAGAGTGTATTTGGACTGCTATTACTCTAGAACAGTGGTTCCCACCCCCATGGTGGCTTCAATTCCCAGAAGCCTAAGTCAGTACATTGGTTAATCAGTTCTTTGGGGAATTGACTTAGGCTTCTGGGAATGAAGTCCAAAAACCAAAGGTTGGGAAACACTGCTCTAGAAGAACAAGTGTTTCATTTTAAAATTTGAGAGGATAATGTGTATGATGTTATATTTGCCTGTTCTCAGTGGGAGATTTGTCCACAAAGCAAAACCAGCTAATTTTTTCTCCCCCCTTTCAGGGAACCTCCAGGCATCTATCAGTCTGTTAATTGCACTAATTAGAGAGTGTAGAGGTGTTAATTGGAAAACCCTGTTATTGTTCCTGTTTAGGAGAAGAAGATGTCAATAAAAATTAATTGATGACTTGGCATGACATGTTCACTTCACAGGTTAACAGAAAGTCAAAAGATGTCAAGGCAAATGTTACTGCTTAGATTAAGCAATTGTTAATTAAAAAGCAGTGGCAATTAATATGCTTATCTGCCATATGGTATTTAGTCTTTCTTTTTCCTTAGCCTTGTTGCTTTTCATTCACTTATTCCTTCATTCATTCTTCACCCCTCTCACTGCACTGCTTACATTGTCAAATAAAAGACATACTGTACTTGAAACAAACAAATATAGAATCTTGAATAAAATGGAATAATGTTGAATAAAATGATGTTGATTTCTAGTTGTAAAGAATTGCAATTAGTTATACAGTCACAAAGCTTTAATTAATCATTGAAGGATGAGTGCTCAACTCAAGTTCTGAATATGTTACTTGTACATGCCACTCTCTTTCCCAGAAAGATTGGAAAAATTGCCATTGTTCATTTATATTATTACTACCCACTTACTTTTTTAAAAAAATGTTTAGCAGTGGTAAAGGAACAATATTAGATTCTTTTAAATCTACCTGGTTGGCTACTTTTTGTTGGATGCTGTTTTTCTATCCCCTTGCACACACATCCCATGCTTTTAGGAATGCAGAGATGTGTAGAACCAATTTTAGTTTTCCCAGAGAGTTTGCTGCCTTTTTTTAAACAATGGAGTGGGGACCTATAGAGTGTTAATTTGGCTTGATTGTATCTGGATGTCCTTTGAACCTAAACAAAATAACACATTATGTCATATCCATTGCTTAGGGCTGTTTTGTAGCTGTTGTATGTTTGTACTACAGATATTGATATGAAAATAGATGACAGCCTCTTTAAATGTCCTGTCTTGACCCTTCAACAATTAATAATAAGTCTCTTATTCTTTATTAACAAAAGCTCTTGTAGTACAGTAGTTAAGTTGTAGTTAAGATAGATTCTGATGGGGATCAAGGTTGACTCAGCCTTCCATCCTTCTTAGGTCAGTAAAATGAGTACCAAGCATGGTGGGGACAAAATGTTAAATATCTGTGAATCTAAGTGCTGCGAGGTGTAATTATTATAGCATTGTTCTGAAGAGGCAGGGGAACTAGAGATCAGATTGCTAATATTCACTGGTTTATAGAGAAACCAATGGAGTACCAGAAAAAAGTCTACTTCTTCTTCATTGACTACCCTAAAGCCTTTGATTCTGTGAATCACAAGTAACTGTAGCAAGTCCTTAAAGAAATTGGAGTACTGTACCAGACAGTTTCACCTGTCTTCTGAGAATCCTGTATGTGGGTCAAGAAGTGACAGCTAGGACTAGATCTGTAACAACTAATTGGTTTAGAATAGGAAAAGGTATACAACAAAGCTGCAGATTGTCACCCTGCTTATTTAACTTATATGCAGAGTACACTATGGGTAATACAGGGTTGGATGAATCACAAATTGGAATTAAGATTGTAGAAGGAAAAATGAACGTCGTATATGCAGATGCACCCTAATAGCTGAAAGTGAAGAAAATCTAAAGAGCCTCTTGATGAAAGTAGCCTGAAATTCAACATAAAAAAATACCAAAATCATGGCATCTGGTCCCATCACTCCCTGGCAAAGAGAAGGGGATGAAATGGAAGCAGTGACTGACTTTACTAGTTTGGGATCTAAGATTACTGCAGACAGTGACTGCAGTCTTCCTGGGAGGCAAGTTATTGCAAACCTAGGCAGCATAATAAAAAGTAGAGACATCACCCTGCCGACAAAAGTCCTCATAGTTAAAGTGATGGTCATCTCAGTAGTAATGGCTGCGAGAGATGGACCATAAGGAAGGCTGAGCACAGAAGAATAGACATCTTTGTACTGTGGTGTTGGAGAAGACTCCTGAGAGTCCCCTGGACTGCAAGGAGATCAAGCTAGTTAATCCTAAAGTAAATCACCCCTGACTGCTACTTGGAAGGACAGATATTGAAGCTGAAGCTTAAATACTTTGGCCACCAAATGAGGAGAGAGGACTCAATGGAGAAGACTCTGAGGCTAGGAAAGATAGAAAGCCAAAGGAGAAGAGGGCAGCAGATGAAGAGATGGTTAGATAGTATTGTTGACTTGTTGTCATGAATATGGGTGTATTCCAGAGGATGGTTGTTGATAGAGGAGCCTGGTGTGCTGTGATTCATGGGGTTCTGAAGGGTCAGACTTGACTTTGTGACTAAAGAACAACAACAAAACTGATGAGATATTCCAGAGTTTTGCAACACAAATGACATGTGCCTAGGTACCACTAGGATGTTGGTTAAACAGAAAAAGGTCTTGCAGAAACAACATTTAGATAAGTATCTTCAGTTGGCCCAGCTATTGTTGTATTACTAATGACCAAATTAAGGTACAAAAGAATAACTGTGGAGCAGCTTTGAAGCAGAAAGGCTGCTGCTATTTGTCATCTGTATAGAAATGCAGTTAAATATCAATGTATGTGAAGTTGTAAGTTTAGGCCAAATAATGGTAGAGCATTCCTTTCCCTGTCCCTGAGCCTTCATAAGTCATTGTGAACACATGTTTTGAAACCATTAACAGTGCAACTCTGTACATGCTTTTTGTTGTTCAGTCGCACAGTCGATTCCGACCCTCTGCGACCCCATGGACCACCGTCCGCCAGGCACTCCTGTCCTCCACCATCCCCCTCAACTCGCTCAGCTCTGCACCCACCGTCTCCACAACACCATCTAGCCATCTCATCCTGGGCCTTCCCCTTCCTCTTTTGCCCTCGACCCTTCCAAGCATCAAAGCTTTCTCAAGTGAATCCTCTCTTCTCATTTGATGTCCAAAGTACTTTAGCTTCATCTTTATTATTTGACCTTCTAATGAGCAGTCAGGGATGATTTCTTCTAAGATTGACCAATTTGTTCTCCTCGCTGTCCAGGGGACTCTCAAAACTCTCCTCCAACACCACATCTCAAAGGCGTCTATTCTTCTGCGTTCAGCTTTCCTAATGGTCCAGCTCTCACAACCATACATTGCCACAGGGAATACCATTGCTTTGACTATGCGAATTTTTGTTTTCAATGTGATGTCTCTACTTTTCACTATGTTCCCCAGGTTTCTCATAGCTTGCCTCCCAAGAATTAGTCGCCTTTTTATTTCATGGCTGCAATCACCATCTGCAGTGAGCTTTGATCCTAAGAAAGTAAAGTCTGTCACTGCTTCTACTTCTTCCCCATCTATTTTCCAGGGACTGATAGGGCCTGTTGCCATTATCTTGGTTTTTTTGATATTGAGTCTCAAGCCAGCTTTTTCACTTTCTTCTTTCAACCTAATCAGGAGCCTCTTTAGGTCCTCCTCACTTTCTGCCATTAGGGTGGTATCATCTGCATATCTCAAATTGTTGATATTTCTTCCAGCAATTTTGATCCCAAATTGTGATTCCTCCATCCCTGCATTGCGCATTATGTGTTCTGTGTATAAATTGAATAAACATGGTGACAAAATGCAGCCTTGTCTTACTCCTTTTCCTATTCCAAACCACTCCGTCATTCCACTTTCTGTCCTAACTGTTGCCTCTTGATTCATGTACAGATTTCTCATGAGGCCTATAAGGTGTTCCGGTATTCCCATCTCTTTAATTACTTGCCACATCTTGTTGTGGTCGACACAATCAAAAGCCTTCGTGTAATCAATGAAACAGAAGTAGACTTGTTTCTGATATTCCTTTGTTTTTTCCATGATCCATCTTATGTTGGCGATGTGATCTCTAGTCCCCCTGCCTCTTCTGAAACCCGCCTGCACTTCTGGTAATTCTCTCTCCACATACTGTTGCAGTCTATCCTGTATTATCTTGAGCATCACCTTGCTAGCGTGAGGGATGAGCGCAATTGTCCGATAATTTGAACATTCTTTGGCATTACCCTTTTTGGGGAGTGGAACGTATACAGATCTTTTCCAATCCTGTGGCCATTGTTTTGTTTTCCAAATCTGCTGGAAGGGAGGGAGGGAAGAAGCAAACTATACAGCACAGTGGAGCTAACTCACAAAAAAGCAGGAATAGGATTTCTACCAGAATATATGGTTCACTGCAGTGGCTCAAGTCACTAAGACGCTGACTGGGAGGCGGAAGGTCACCAGTTCGATTCCTGAGTACTGCAGGACGGAATGAGCTCCCGTCTCTGTCCTAGCTCCTGCCAACCTAGCAGTTCGAAAGCAAGAAATTGCAAGTAGATAAATAGGGACCACTTCGGTGGGAAGGTAACAGCATTCCGTGCGCTCCGGTGTCTAGTCATGCCTGCCACATGACCATGGAAACATCTGCAGAAGCAGACGGCGCTGGCTCTTCGGCTTAGAAACAGAGATGAGCACTGACCCCTAGAGTCGGATACAACTGGCTTTCGAGCAAGGGAAACCTTTACCTTTATGATATAGGTCAGGGGTTCCCAACCTTTTCCTGCCAGAGGCCTGACCACACACACTCAGTCAGCTGAGGGTCCAGCCATGTGGTTCTTCCTGGCGGCGGCAGCACGTGCATTTGCGCTGCATTTCCAGGCATTTTTCCCACTTCCACTGTTTCCCTTGGAGAAGGGAGGGAGGGAAGAACACTTTCATGCTATTTTTGATTTTTTTTCTGCTGCATTTCTGTCCAAAGATATGGCAATTTCAGCACTTTTAGTGACATCAGGGCACTTCCGGCGTCTGCAGCAATTCCACGGGCCGTAGGTTGGGAACCACTGTGGTTTTGGCCCCTTCCATCCTCTGTGTTGATGCCATTGTATGCTTTTTAGTTTCTCTGATAACTTTACTGTGGTCTTAGAAGTGGGAGGCCTCTGTTTTGCACTGGTGCAGTGTTTCCCAACCTTTGGTTTTTGGATTTCAAGTCCCAGAAGCCTAAGTCAGTACATTGGCTGATCAGTGCTTTTGGAAATTGACTTAGGCTTCTGGGAATTGAAGTCCAAAACCTAAATGTTGAGAAACACTGGACTAGACGCAGTGGTTCCCAACAGGGGGTACACAGTCCACTAGTGGACTTCAATTCCCAGAAGCCTCAGTCAGTACATTGGCTGATCAGTGCTTTGGGGAAATGACTTAGGCTTCTGGGAATTGAAGTCCAAAAACCAGCATTTGGGAAACACTGGACTAGAGCAAGAGTACTCTCCAGTTCATTATTTAGAGCAGTGGTTCCCAACATGGACCCACGCTCCACAGGGGGACTTCAATTTCCAGAAGCCTGTCAGTACATTGGCCGATCAGTGCTTTGGGCAATCAACTTAGGCTTCTGAGAAATGAAGCCCCAAAACCAAAGGTTGGGAACACATTGATTTAGAGGCAAACCTGATTGTTTGATCTGGTTGCTATAACAAAGTGTAGGTACAGCATAACAAATCAGGAAATATAGGATGGAGTTATGTGCAAGAGAGAACGAGGGAACCTGTGAGTTATTCTGAGGGTATCTTTTCTGAGCAAACTTGTTGAATCTTAGCAGGATTGTCTTTTCATTATATGGATGAGTGTGTTTGACAACTCTGCATGTGCCATCCTAAGATCCTTGGAGAAATACATATACATTTATTGTGAGCTGGGTAGCTACATGCAGCTGCAGCTGTTGTGCATTTGTTTAAAATAAGCCAGTTTAAAAGATATACACTGGTGTTCACACTCAGACTATATAAGGCAATATTTGCACGCATGTTAGGGCAAGAGATAGGACTTTATGTATTGAATTAACCTCTAGTGAATTGAACTCTTTGGGCAATATAACTGTGTCCAAATAGCAGTTGGACTCTTCTGTGTTCTAAGAATCATAATTTGATACTTTTCCCAAATTATATATTTAAAGAAAATAACTTTAAAGTTTGTTACCACTTTCCTAAATGTGGAGTCGTCTTTAGGGCTGCAAGTCAATTTTATCTTGGCAAACAAGATACAGAAATAAACCTATTATTTTATCAGCTTCATCTACCTGCAAAACATTTTCCTTTTTGTTAGCATTTAACAGTGGAGGTTTATATATTTTTATATTTAAAATTATAAATAGCATTTTCTGATGACTTCACATTTTTGAAATAAACTTTCATTTGTCCTAGGGCTTTTTTAAAAAAAACTTTACTTAAAACTTTTTTCCCTGAGAAAATACATGTGTTTGAGGAAAATCATCAAACATGTGGAAGTTTGACAATTGAAGTTAACAGATGGAGAAACTAAAAAGATAAGTCTGCCTTTATATAAATGAGGGGGGAAAGGCAAGTTTGCAGGTCAGGTTGTTAATTTTGGAAATAACTTGGTGGAGTTTTAATTAAATAAAGTTGCACTACTTCCCAGAATTGTGCACAATTGGTGTTCAAGCGTATCAAAGGATTGCTTGAGAAGGATGTGTGTAGCATAGGCTCTGTTTGGAATATTCTTGACATTACTGGTGTGAGTTCCCTAGCCCAAATAAGAGTATAGGTAAGGGGTTCCCAACCTTTTTGCACCCCAGGCTGAAAAGGTATGGGTGCATTTATGTATGTGCGGGCACATTTTATGGCTTTTGTAAAAGTGTCTACTTCCGGTAGTGACACGGGTGGCAGCAGGCCACATGAAATGGTGCTGTGAGCTGTAGGTTAGCTGCTGTCAGTACAATAGTGAAAGTACAATTGGTGATTGTTGTTCCACTTTAATCTTCTCTATATAGTGCTTAGCTTGATGATTTTCAAATTAAGGTTCACTTTATGGTAGTAAGCAAGATTTTCAGTACAAGTGTATGTATTCTATGCTGGGTACATCTGAACATATTTTATTTTATTTATTACATTTATATACACAGCAATGAAATGAATGGAAAATGAGTTGTGACCAGCAGGAACTTATCCCTTGATATTCTGGTTAATCAAGGAATCAAGAAAAATATACCACCTATCTGGGTAATTTCCCAACTCTGGGTAGCATATAAGATTAAAAGGATTTATATCTGGATATTGAGAGAAATATTTTCTAGTTCAAGAACATCCAGAGTTCTTTTAATGTAATAATTCTGTGGTCATTTTTATGGACAATAAGGGTATAAATACTTTCTGTAAATTCTTGGAAGTCCACATACATTTCGGGCTTCAGAATATTGAGCATTGTAAGAAGCAAAATCTATTTGGGGCCTGAATCTGCTCATCTTTAAAACACTGCTAATGACAATCCCACATTGTACTTTTTGGTCTAAATTGAGGCTAAAGCCCATCTAACTTGCACTATGTGAATACAATATATAATGCAAATACATTGAAAATGTTGCCTGCTGTGACAGAGGGAACTGCCTTACAATTTTACTGATTATACATTTAGCTCAATTTTTTTCTGTTGAATGACATCAGTTGTCCTATCTTTTTTGTTTTGTTGCTTGAAAAATTAGTATTGCTCGGGACCTTTTGTACGCATGGCATATGCTCTGTCACTGAACTGTGCCCTCTTCCTAAATCTATACTAGATAGACCTGGTAAAGTGCTTAGCATGGTAGTATTCCTTAGCATCTTTCATTTATTCTTTTCGTCCGACATAGTAGCCATCTTTAGAGAAGATGGAATAGAATTAAATGAACATGCAGACGAAAGAAATTGGTAACTCTGAAGTGTGACAGGAAATTGCTATAGATATAGAATTCTGTATTTTTGTTTTGTATAGTAGTTGTTTTGATTTTTTAAAAAGAGGTTTGTTAGCTCTTAGGCTGGACAGTAGACATCAGTCATGGGGAAAGCAGGATCAGCTCTACCCTAGCAACACATAAGTGTGTGAAGAAAGCTAGTGCTGTTACCTAATTCAATGTTAGTAGATTAATTGTATGACTTTTAATAAATTGATTAAATGTGTATACAGTAAAACCTCGCATAAAGAGCACCTCACTTAGAGAGTAACTCGCTTAAGAAGCAAAATTTTCTCTGCATGGTCGCCTCGCTTAACAAATAAAACCTACCAAAAACTCGCTTAACAACTAAATCGGGGTTCATAATCCTCCCCCCCCCACCAGAAGTCACAATTGGTCATTTACAATGGTGTTTCGCTTAAAGAGCAAACTTGCTTAAAGAGCAGTCCTGTGGAATGCATTATGTTATTTAAGCGAGGTACCATTGTAATCAGTTTGAAAGAAAAATGCTAGAATTCATAGTCTTTAGGCCAGGGACTCTCAACCAGCAGCATGTGGGCCAAATGCAGCCCGTGGGACCCTTTCATATGGGTCCCCCACCGCCTCCATCACACCAGGAAGTGCCATGTGGTGGAGGAAGGGCAAAATGGCCATCCAGCTCCCAACGTTGTCTGAGGGAGTGTGACCCAGTCCCCGGTTTAAAAAGGTTGAGAACTCCTGCTTTAGGAGTGCTTTTCAGAGAACTATGACACACGGGGAGGTGTATGTCTTCCAGGTAGTACAGCGGTAGCTTCCTTGTTTTTTAAAATAGAAAAAGGCCAAAGAAGGCAGCAAAGATGGTAAATAAAAAGAAAGCTGATCTGTAGACTTAGTTTTCTTAAACTGCATTTGCCAAAAATTTTACTCGGAGAAACCTAGAGGTTGCAAATCCAGGAATAAAAAAGAGCACACCCCTATTAACAATTAGATTCAGGACATTGTTATTGGCTACACATGTCTGTTCTGCACCTCCCAGAATTCTGCCTGGGGAATTTCTGGAGAATTTTGGGGGTTCCAGTCCAAAAGTACAAAAAGCTACCCGCTGTTTAGCTCAGCCAGAGTGCATTTCATTAAAACAGTAGAACTTCAGTTTATGTAGACCAGGGGTTTTCATCCTTACTGCACCACGGGCCGGACAACTCCCCTTCAGACCGTGCTGTAGGCTGGACTCAATGGTGGTGGATGTGTTTGCACATGCGTGGGCACATTTACATGGGCACATCCGCTTCTGCATCATCGTTGCAGGCCAGATGGAACAGCATTGGGGGCCAGGTCAAGCCTACAGGCCATAGGTTGAGAACCCCTGATGTAGACTTACCAATTTCCCTTTTATTCAGTGGATCTTCTCTGGTTGAGACCAACAAATTTATGTAGGTAGTGAATGTGACAGTGGGAATTGTAGCCCCCTTCTTTTCTTAAAGAAATCCCAGGGATTGACACCTCTTGGTTGCTTGCTGAACAAAAATGTATTGCAGGCAAGAAAGGAGGAGGAGATTGTTCCAGGTTGTTCCTGTATTTCTCTATGTGAGAGTTAAATCTGCTTTTGTATTTGTAAACAAATGCATACAATACAAGCCTGTTTACACCGTTATAACAAAAAAATTAACATGTACTGTACAGTAATACCTCGGATAACGCTAAGACTTGGTTTCAAAAGTCTTGGTGTTATCCGATTTTTAGTGTTATCCGGTGCATGTTAAAATCTTATGGGATGGATCGGATAACGTTAAAGCTCCATAGAGATACATTGTAACCGGACAGGCTTTAGCGGTTGTCATCCGATCCATCCCATAGGACCTTAATGTTATTCAATCCAATTCTCCTCCTCAGATTGCTTAACGTTATGCGATTTTAGCGTTATCCGAGGTAAACGTTATCCGAGGTATTACTGTATATGACTTTAAGATGGTTCTGCCTTTTTAAAACTTTTGGAGTAAAAGGAAAGATCATATGTTTAGTAGAATATGTTTTGCATGCAAAATGTTATCTGATTTAGTTCCCCAGATTGTCAGGTAAAGTGATATACTTTTGACTAAAAGCTTAAAGAGAACTCCTACCAGTTGGTATAGAATTTGTTGTTGTTCAGTCGCACAGTCGATTCCGACCCTCTGCGACCCCATGGACCACTGTCCGCCAGGCACTCCTGTCCTCCACCATCCCCCTCAACTTGCCCAGCTCTGTGCCCATTGTCTCCACAATCCCATCTAGCCATCTCATCTTGGGCCGTCCCCTTCTTCTTTTGCCCTCGACCCTTCCAAGCATCAAAGCTTTCTCAAGTGAATCCTCTCTTCTCATTTGATGTCCAAAGTACTTTAGCCTCATCTTTACTATTTGACCTTCTAAGGAACAGTCAGGGATAATTTCTTCTAAGATTGACAGATAACTATAATCTAGATCAGTTTTTCCCAGTCTTTGGTTTTTGGACTTCAGTTCCCAGAAGCCTACGTCAGTTTCCCAAAGAACTGATCATCCAATGTTCTGATTTAGGCTTTTAGGAATCAAATTCCCCCTGTGGGGTGTGGGCCCCCCATTGAGAACCACTGAACTAGATAGTCTGGTTATCTGATTAAGTGTAAAACAGATACCTATGATCCTTCAGTCATCCACACATATTAATAAATGATGTAAAGGAGGGTGATAGATACTTCAAGCAAAAATGTTCTTAAGACAGGTTTGGAAGAATGGGCTTTTGATAAATTGGAAGAGTATATTTTTGGATGGAGGAGTGATGGAGAAAAGAAAATGAAACTTGAGGGCCAGTGCATTACAAAGATAATTGAAGGCTATATCCGAGTGCATACAACTAAATTAAAAATATTTCAGGTTTTCTTTCTGGCAAGGACCCTAAGAAGCTGGTTGCTGTGTTACTTGGTTAGATAAATACAGTAATACCTCGGATAACGTTTACCTCGGATAACGCTAAAATCGTATAATGTTAAGTAATCTGGGGAAGAGAATTGGATCAAATAACGTTAAGGTCCTATGGGATGGATCGGATAACAACCGCTAAAGCCTGTGTGGTTACAATGTATCTCTATGGAGCTTTAACGTTATCCGATCCATCCCATAGGATTTTAACATGCATCGGATAACACTAAAAATTGGATAACACCAAGAGTTGTGGAACCAAGTCTTAGCGTTATCCGAGGTATTACTGTAGGTTGTTTTTCTTGGACTGAGTGAAATAGAAGCATGAATGCTTGGGTGCTCTATCATATACAGTAGTTTCTATTGCTTGCAATACGCTAAATAAATAAAATATTGTTTGCAAATAGCCCTGAAAGGTGAGTTATATTCCTATTTTATTTACTTTCTTTCCTGTTAAGTTTATAACTATTACTGCCCATGCCCCCAAGTCTTCCTGCATTCCCCTCTTATCCTGTGACTCTGCATTACTTGAAATATCTATATTTTCATTAACACAAAAAACACACACAAACCAGTAATCTGTGCCCTTGAATTCTCCTGTAGCTACAAGTATGTCATTCAGTGTATGTGTGTGCTTGTGTGTGTTTGATAGTGTAAGGGACTATAGGAGGGAGTCGACAACTCCACATGGGAATTAATGTCATTCATACACCCTGTGGAAATGACTTTTGAAATGCATATAATCTCAAACATGCAAATGAAAAGCTTGCTTCACCCTGTTTAATATGAATGATCAGCTTCTGAATAGCTATTATTACACGCCACATTTCAGCAATTATGTTGTTCCCAGTTTGTCGGTCTATCGTGCCAAAAAAAGAAGGGGGGCAAACACAGGGAAGAAAAAGTAGAAAAAAGAGATGTCACTTCTACGGTTTCTTTTCTGCTTTCAAACTTCTTGACCATTTCTCTGATCTGTTCCAGCTGATGTTTTGTTTTCACTTATTTTGCTCAAGGAAGGCACTGCCTTGAAGAAACCGTGATTACTATTTTCTTTAGCCGGGATTATTAGGATGAAATTAGAGACCTAAAATCAGAGTAGCCAAGTATTGCCCATTGATCTTCAGTGGAATTGCTGTTATAAAAAATAATGGATACTTTATCATTTAAATTCATATACTATTTGCTATTTTTTCTAAAGTACTGGAATTGTTTTCATTTTATATGTAAACAGTTGGTTCTGTTTTTATAAGGAAAGCTTGATAATATGATTGTAGTGCTTTTCAGAGTATTTCAGACCATTTTTAAAAAAAGGGGATTCCCAATTGTATTTCAAAGGAACATAAAAGCATTTCTTCTGTTTTAATTTTTAGTTTTTAAGAAGTGAGCATACATATACCAGGTGGGACAATCCTCTGGCAGCCCTCACAGCACTTAAATTTTGCTGTCAGTATATTCAGAAGATGTGTCAAGTTCTAGAACATCTCTCATTGGGATATGTTTTGAACTGTGGGAATAGTTTCCTTAAATAAATACAATTTGAAGATATAATTTTGAAAATATGTGAGAGAGAAAAGTCAGGTTTTAAATGAAAGAAAATCTGTACAGTATTTCTTTTCCTTCCTCCTACTCCTTTCCATAAGCATTTGAGGAAATGAGATGGGAAAAGTGAATGTCTACCTTTCCCCCACATTTTACATAGAGTTTTCTTTGTGATTTATTTTCTAGTACCGAGGTTGGTTACTCTGTGCCAACTAGTGCAACATTAAAATACCAAAGGTATGTAATAAAAATAAGTATATATGGAAAACAGAAATAGGCAGTCAATGATGGTACACATTCCATAATGTGGAACCCTTATAGCAAGATTAAAACAGAGGATGGTGAAGCACTCAATCTGTTCTATAATTTGGCAGACACTTACTTACTTCCATTTAGCCTTTGGTTTAAAGGGAATTGCTGAAGGCGGCGGGGGGGACAGGACGGGGATGGGCTGTTTGAATTGCAGTCTTAATGGTCTTCACTTTCCCTTGCTAGTCTTTTAAGTTGATGTGGAACTTTTCTCTCTTTGCATTTCAAGATTCCAAAACAGTCTTGCAACAGAGAAAAGTAACGCTACCTCTGAACTCTACTGTGTAGTGTGGGAAGAAGATAAACTGTGTGCAAACCATATGGCACTGTGCTGTAGAGTTCAAGAATATCCTGTCTTTCCATGCCTGAAATATAGCAGCAAAGAGTGGGAGTGAGTGACTCCTCCACTTTTACCCTACCATGCCCTTTTCCTATGGAACTTCTGAATGAAGAGATCATGACAATAATCAGTGCTTGGAATAGGAAATGGATCTTCCTCACAGTTCTTTCTGGTCCACTTTTGTTTGCCCAGTTTCTTTAGAGATACAGTACTATGAGATCCTGGAATAAATAGCCCAGGGATTCTCAACCTGCTCATGTCCCCCCCCCCCCCCCCCCGCCGGGCCTCCGCCACACCAGGAAGTGTCGTGGGGTAGAGGAAGGGCAAAATGGCCGTCGGGCCCCCGAAGCTGTCAGAGGGAGTGTGACATGGCTCCCAGCTTAAAAAGATTGGGGACTCCTGAAATAGCACCTGGAATACTCACAAATGTGAGGCAATACATTTCTGTTTCTATCCTAGAATAACTTGAAAATGGAAAGGTACTATAATTGACAACTCTTTAAAGAAGATATTTAAAGTAATTGCATCAGGATGGCTGCATATTCCCCCCCTCCAAATCTTATGATGATGACATTAATTTAAACAGATGGACAGACGGTTTGTTTAGGATTGCCATTTGACTAGCCTTATGCGTATGCTCCCAAGTACTGTTTAGTAAAAAAAAAAAAACCTCTCATAATTACAAAGTGGCTCTTATGCATATGTTTAAAATTTTCCTCCTTTTGTATTTGCAAGCAAGCAGATATATAGTAGATCCTTACTTTTGTGAAAGCAGCTCAAGGTTGACACAGCCTTCCATCCTTCCAAGGTTGGCAAAATGAGTACCCAGCATGTTGGGGGCAAAAATGCTAATTAATTTGAGAACCACCCAGCAAGTGCACTAAGTGCTATGGGGCAGTATGTACCATATTTGCTGGCATGTAATACCCACTCCCCCCCTTAAAATACAATGGACAAATGGAGTGCATCTTATGCTGTATATAATGGGCTATTTTGGTAATAATGAGGTGCATCTCATACTCTGACGTATTTTATACATCGGCAAATGTTGTAAGTGTTATTGCTATTGCTAAACCTAATGTTCCTGTGCTGAAACTAGCTCAGGCCCTGATTTGCTGAAAGCTGACAGAGAAAGTAACTTTTGATTGGCTTGCAGATACAGTAAAATCTCGAGATACGAAATTAATTTGTTCTTTGAGGTTTTTCATATCTTGAAAAATTCATATCTCAAAATGTGGTTTCCCATAGTAATGCATTGGAAAGCAAAACATTGTTTTTACTGACCTCTGGAAGTGTATTTTGCTTTTCAATGCATATTTGGCACATTTCTGACAGTGCCACCTAGTGGCCTCTGGTAACTTCAGGAGAAGTAACTGCCGATCAGCTGTTTCAGAGGAAGGGAATTTTCAGCAGTTCCTGGTTGTGGAGAAAGCTTCTGGTGGTGCCAAAACATGATGAAAAATTCCAAAAATGGAGCAGAAATGCTCCAAACACTCTCCCACTGCTGGGGGAAGTGTCAGAAGACACCCCCCCCCCAAAAAAAAGTATCTTGAAAAAATTCGTATCTTGAAGCAATTTTCTCGAGAATTCTTTTCGTATCGCGAGTTTTTCATAAGTAGAGCTGTTCATAATTTGAGTTTTTAATGTACTTCTATTTTGGCACTTCAGTCTTGTGTTGCTGTTAGAATCCTTGAAATAAATGTTGCCCATGCCTGCCTAATGCAAGAAAATATTAGCTCATCTTTACAGGCCAGGCTTTTTTGATGGTTTTATTCCACATCTGGGAACATATTCAGTAGTACCTGGCTCATTTCTTAGCTTCTGCTGGTTTTAGAGTGGATTTGTCCCTTAGAATTGTTTGTTCTGTTGGCTGCTTGTGACATTTGTGTACGTCTTTGTGTAAATGCATATTTTGTACATTGAAAATGTTTGTGAATTTTGTTTGTTAATTGTTTTTTTTATTGCCATTGAATTAAATCTATCGGTAGGTTTACTGTGCCACATTATTTTTCTATATTGTTTGTCTTCAGATATTATTTGGTTTGATTGTTGTATGCAGTGACAACTGTTTTAGGATTCCTGTTTTCAAATCTGGCAAAATTAAAGAAAAAAAGGGAGGAGAAACAATATCACAATTTTAAAAAAAATTAACAGATTTTTTTTACATTTATACCCCGCTGTTATCTGAGGACTCAGGGCGGCTTACAATTTAAAACAAATAAAACAGTTAAAAAGACAATAATTACAATAAATATTAGGATTAAAATTAAAAGATTAAAAAGTTTAAAAAAGTTAAAACAACAGGGAGAGAGGTGGCCCACACCCCACATGTGCCCCGCCAGCCAGGTCTTCACTTCTTTTCTAAAGGGCAACAGGGGCCATGGCCAGGGAGCGCCGGCAGCTCTGATAGTCCTGGCGCTCCGCTGGGACGTCTTCGGCCAGCTGGTCAGAGTCTGGGTGGTGGAGGCGGCAGGTCCTGCTGACCCCCCCCCCCGGCCAGGGCTCTTGTAGCCCGACATGGAGGCAGGGCCGTGGCCAGGAAGCGCCGGCAGCTGTAATAGTCCTGGTGCTCCCCACGATGTCTTCGGCCAGATTTATTTCATCTGATGTGTATAAATTGATGCCATGAGGTCTGTTTTATGTCTGACGAAGTGGACTTGATCCATGAAAGCTCACATTTAAATACAGGAGTTAGTCTTGCCACAACTTCTCCTTCGAGGTCCGTGAGCATTCCTTTGGGTTTTCCCTCTCTTCATGTGTGGAGGGAAAATCCAAAGTATGAATTCTCACATGACCACTCAGAGAACTATTCTTATGGTAGGTAACCTACCCTTTTTTGTCTTTTTGTTGTTTTGTTTACTCTCTGATATGCTTGCACAGACTAACACAGCTACCACTTCAAAAATTTGAACTAAATCTGTTAGTCTTTAAAGTGCCATAGAATTGTGTCCTTATCTCTATCTCACCCACCTGTTTTTCCTTTTAATATTGGCAACATACTGGAACAGCCTAATATGGCTGTTTATTTAGAAATAGATATTTTGAAAGCTAAATATGTACAAATAAATGTTGAAATGATTTTAACATGAAATATTTACTTTTCTTTTGAGTTCTAGAACAAAGCAGAGTAAACACCAGTAATTTCCTTCTCACTGAAGTTGAGAAGTTAATTGCAGATGTTTAATGCATGTGAGAAAATAGGTTACAGTCTTCAAAAGCTTATGTCAAGTGAAACTTACAAAGTTGACACAGAACTTTGTTTTGTCCACAAGTATTTCCATATGGAAGTTAGGTTGGAGTAAACTACTACCATTTGGAAAAGAAAGTTTCTTAGGAGTAAAATAGGTAAAAGGGTGATTAGGTAATGGTTGTCCTTGCTAAAAAGCCAATCGTTTCCAACTCTAGGGTTTGGTGCTCGTCTCTATTTATAGCTGAGCCAGCACTGTCTGCAGATGTTTCTGTGGTCATGTGGCAGGCATGACTAGACACTGGAGTGCACGGAATGCTGTTACCTTTCTCACCAAAGTGGTACCTGTTTATCTACTTGCAATTTCTGGCTTTCAAACAGCTAGGTTGGCAGGAGCTGGGACAAAGACGGTAGCTCACTCTGTCATGCAGCACTCGGGCCTCAAACTTTCAGTCGTGAAGTTCATCGTCTTGACCACTAAGCCACCATAGTCCCTAAAAAAGGGTGATTAGAATATGATAATTCTTGTTGAAATAGCATTTTTAGAGGATCAGGGGGAAAGCTTCTCAAAGTTTGTATTCTTCAATCTGTGAAGTGTCCCTTGCTTCTGTTGAAATTTTAGTTTCTCAAACTATTTTGAGTTGACTAGATGGCTATATAAAGACACAGAAATACTCTTATTTGAATTGTTAACTCCAATAATTCACCTAGAAATTCCTTTACTTGATCCATAGAATTTCTTTGGGGATTCAGCTGTCATAGTCTTCCATTTGTACTGCTTTAAAAGGGAAAAATGGAACAACTGCACAATGTATCCATGTTTGATTTAAGGTTAGCATAGATGTTTGAGTATAGAGAATGGTGGTAGCATTTCATCATTGGACATCAACTTGTGTTGAAAGTGATAGCCTAAAAATGAAGAGCTTTCACTGTAGCTACTGTGTATAGAGGCATCCAGAAAAATCTCTTTATGTGAACGATGTTAATTATTGTTCTCTGTATGATGAGATTAATGGCAATAAGACTAGTCTGCTCCCTTTCATGTTCATGTTCCCTTCTCCTTGATGCTTGATCAGGGCTTGTCTGTTGACATGTAACACTGGGAACTATCAGTCAGGAAGCATCTTCAACGAAGTTGAAATCTTCAGTGGTATACTTCAGCAGATTTTATTTACCATTTCATGGTAGGTGTCATAGTCCCCAAACTTGTCACATCCATTAAAGGAGAACATCCTTCTCTTAGACCTCTTAGAGATTATTGGTACCAAAGTTTTTGTACCTTCTGATTGCTGATTTTCACATTGTATAAAGAAGGTTTTATAACTTACAGCAGAGTGATACTCAATTTGGGTTTGGGAGAGTCTGAGATTTGACAACATTTAAAAGAAGAGCCACGTGTGTTTACTCGACACTAATATATTTAGGAAGGTAATACTGTTCAATATAGTTTATAAGCTTCAGTTCAAATCTTTGCTCACTGTTACTGTTTTCTTTGTATTAGGTGCTGCTAGCAAGTCATGATGGTTGAATCTGCCTCAGAAACAATACGCTCCACTCCCTCCAGTCAGAATGGCGTAAGTGGCCTAAATAATCCAACCGATGGAGGAGGAGGAGGTGGCGGCGGCGGATGTGGGCGAGAGGGAGGAGCCAGTGGAGAAACCAATGGAGAGCTGAGCCCTGTGGAACTCCTGCATTTTCAGCAGCAGCAGGTACTAAGAACTTGGGTTTTTTAAAAAAAGTATTCTCTGTCTTGTTCATGTACCTTGTGAGTGCTGCTTTCGGAACTATTTTCAGGGACAGATTGCTCTAAAGTGGATTCTTATTCCTTTAATTTGCTGCCTGTTCCTTTTCTGAAAACATTACAGAGAAGGGCAACAATTATTGAATAATTTGTGAGTGGGATGGATGTTCTACTGCTACCAGTTATTCATTACCTTGTCTACATACATCCACAAAGTCCTAGCTGAAATGATTTTTTTCTTGTGTAAATAATATGTTGCTTGATTATCTTAAGGATTAATATTGTTGCTTATGTCATCTTTTACTTGACAGTGAAAGAGCAATTGGTAAGTTTTGATAGAGTTCTATGTGGAATTTGTGGTATTTTACTGGGGCATTTTTTGGGGAGAAAGATATATTTATGAACATGTGAGCCACAGGAGGGAAAAGTGTGGCCTTTCAGATTTTGATGGACTGCAACTCCCAGCCGCTCTAGGTAGAATATTCAGTGGTGTGGGATGCTGGGATTTGTAGTCAACATCTTAAAAGGGGTGTACACTGCCAAACACTTTCTTCTTTTTTTTTTTAAATTTTATTAGGTATAAAAAATATTACAAATCAACAAAAAAATGCATATGACAACAAAATGCATACAACAACAAAGTACATACAACAACAAGAAAAAAAAAACATTACATAAATCCAAAGTATACATAGAGAAAAATCGGAAAAAAAAGATAAGACTTCCCATAAGCAACAAACTACATTTGTGTCATCTTCCAGATATTATTACCTCCTAATAAACCAACCTGTAAAACTTCTAACCATGAACTATGTCTCACCCTATCACCTCAAGACTAATATATTTTATTCTCTAACACTACTATCATTCTTTACTTTAGAAACACCCTCGTGATATATACATTGTCCGGAGATTAATGTTTCCTTAATTCTTCCAAAAATCATTTTGCTCAGATGCCGGGAATATGCCTATATTCTTATCTATTACATATTCAACGAAAGGTTTCCAAATCCTCCAAAACTTATTGCCAGTTACTTTGCCCTTGTTAAAATTTATCTCCCAGGTGAGCTTTTCATTGAGTGCCAAATCCCACATTTCCTTGTACCAATCCCCTCTTTGTAAATTTTCATTATTTTTCCAGTTTCTCGCTATACATTGTCTGGCCGCCGATAACATTATCGCCATCAGTTCGTTGTTATCCTCACTCATCTCATATTTATCCACCTCAGTTAACAAAACTGTGTTTGACCCCAGTTTAACCTGCAATTCCAATATATTCTTAATTTCATCTTCAATCTCTCCCCAGAATTTCTTCAAAACATCGCAAGACCACCACATATGCTCATATGTACCTCTAACTTTTTTACATCTCCAACATTTCTCACTCACAGTTTCATACATTAAATGCAGTTTTACTGGGGTTCTATACCATCTCCAGATTAGTTTATAATTGTGTTCCTTCACTCTTACCGACATAGATCTCATGATACGTCTTCTCCACATTTTCCCCCATGTTTTCTCAGTGATTTTTGTGTTCAATTCCTGTTCCCAGCTATCTTTCAATATTTGTTGAGCCTTCCCCCCTTTATTTAATATTTTATATATTTTACTAACTATCCCTTTTATTCCTATATCTCCTTTTCTTAATTTGACCAGCAATTTTTCAAATTCTGTAAGCTCCCTGTCTGATCCCAATTCCAAAAAAAATCTCTTGTTCCAATTGTTCATCTGGAGGATTTTGAACCAATCCAACTCCAATTGCCGATATAGCTCCTTTCTCTTCTCTAAATCCCTACAATTTTTGATCCAGTCTTTCAACATAGAGACCCCATTTTCTACTAAGATATCCCTGATCCTACCATCTATTTTCATCGGAAAATTATTAAAATCCTCTAATTCTGTAACCATTGAGATCCCTGGAATAAGATCCTTTCTTGCTTTGTTCCATTCCTCTATTGTTGCTCCTATCATCTTACCCTGAATTCTCATTTTTTTATCCTTATCCCCACATAAAAAAAATGCCTTCCCTTTCCTCGAAAACTCTTTTGATTCTAATTTTCCCCATATTGTTTCTTCTCTAATTAGTAATTTAAAAACGTTTCGTAATTGAAAGGCTCTATAATACTTGCTAACATTCGGAATACCCAGTCCCCCTTCTTTTTGCGATACGTACCACAAAAACTTAGATATTCTAGCTCTTCGTTTCCCATTGCAAAATCTATTTATAGTATTTTGATATTTTTCCAATTCTTTATCAGTGTGTTTTATTGGCAGAGCATCAAATAAGAAATTTAATTTAGGTAACAACATCATTTTACACATTGCAACTCTGCCAAACCACGATAAATTCAACTTGTTGTACTGTAATATTTTTTTGTCTATCTCTTTCAATTGTTTTCCATAATTCAGTTCCTTAAGTTCCCCAATTTTTCTAGCAAGTATTACCCCTAGATATCTTAATTTATTCGGAATTTGAATATTAAGTTTTTGCTTTATTTCTTCTTCGTCCTTCTTACTCCCATTAACTAAAATCATCTCGGATTTATCCCAGTTCACCCTTAAACCTGTCATTTCCTCGAAATTTTTCAAGTGTGTATTAATCTTTGGTATTGCTTGTACTGGATGTTTAATTGTAATTAGTGTATCGTCAGCGTATAAGCTTATTTTATTCCCTTCTATTCCAAGTAATTCTTTATCTTGCCGTATTAGATTCGCCAATAGTTCCATAGCCAATACAAACAATGTGGGCGACAAGGGGCACCCCTGCCGAGTTCCAGCCTCCAATTTTATTTCTCCTGTATAGTTATCATTAAATTTCACTGTCGCTATCCCCTGTTTATATAAATTCTTAATGACTTTTTGAAATTTGTCTCCAAATCCATACAATTTAATTACCTCATGTATTGTTGCCCATTGCAAAGAATCAAATGCTTTAAAAATATCCAAAGCTAAAAAACCTACTTTATCCTTTTGCTTTTCAGCTATATCCAATAAATCCACTACTCTCCTTGTAAGATCTGACATATACCTGCCCTTTACAAAGCCTGCTTGATCATCTCTTATGTATTTGGCTATGAAACTATTTAGCCTAGTCACCATTATTGTAGAAAAATTTTTAGCATCTTGATTAATCAGGGATATCGGCCTATACGATTCTATCTTCTGCAAATCTTTACCCGGCTTAGGGATCAATGCAATAATAGATCTATTCCAAGATTCCGGTGTTGCCTCTCCCTCTAAAATCTCATTAAACAATTTATATAATCTCGGAACAATCCAGGGCTTAAAATCCTTATAAAATTCAGCAGGAAGCCCATCTTCTCCTGGTGCTTTATTCAATTTTAATTTATTAATTACATCCTCAATTTCTTTTACAGATATTTGTTCCTCCATCCTATTTCTATGCTCTTCTGTTATTATTGATATGTTATACTTTTTAAAATAATCCTCCAATTTGTTCAAATCTACCTGCTTCTTTGAGTATAGTTCTTTATAAAAGGCCTCTATTATTTCTGCTTTCTCTTTCCTTTTGTTACATCTCCTCCCCTTCCCATCTACCAATACTTCTACCTGACCTTTATTCTTTTTTTCCCTCGCTGCTTTTGCTAATAACTTAGAATTTCTGTTACTATACTCAAAGTATTCTCTTTTTAGAAATATCAAATCTTTTTTTACTCTTTCCATGTCCTGGGCTTCCAATTCTTTCTTTACTTTCTGTATCTGATGTAATACCCTCTGATCTTTACCTTTTATATATTCCCGGTGAAGTTGTTTTAATTGTGTTTCCAATTCCTGAGTTCTATTAATGTTCCGTTTCTTTTTCCAACTACTTAAATTTATTGATTCTCCTCTGAATACCGCTTTCATGGTGTCCCATACCCCTCCTGAGCTAACCTCATTATTATCATTCCATATCCAATATTCATCCCATTTCTCCATAATTTGTTTTTTCATACTATCCTCCTTGTATAGTCTTGGGTCATAACTCCAAACATATCTTTTCTTATCACCTTCATCCAATTTTATATCTATACTTATCTTGGCATGATCTGATTCTCTAAATGTCCCTATTTTAATATCCTCTATATTTTTCAATAACCCTTGCGTTACAAATATATAATCAATCCTTGAATACATATCGTAAACTTGAGAGTAATACGTATAATCCCTTTCCTGTCCTTTAAGTTCCCTCCATACATCTTTTATATTCATTAATTTTACCCAATCGCTTAAGACATATTTATTACTTCTCTTCTTAATACTTGTAGTGTCAATCTCAGAGCTTAACAAATTAAAGTCACCTCCAATAATCATATTCCTCGTTCCCTCTTTACTTAAAATTGTTCTTAATTTTTCTAAAAATTCTGCCTGATTGGTATTCGGAGCATATATGTTTGCAAGAGTTATCTCTTCATCTTCTATCTTCCCCTTAATTATTAAATATCTCCCCTCTGGGTCAGCTATAGATTTTATCACAGTAAAACCCAGTTTTTCAGAAATAAGGGTTGCAACACCTCTCGCTTTTGATGTCCCATAAGCCATTTCATAGATATCAATTCCTCTCACAACTAATTTATTAGTATCTGCCGATTTTTGGTGGGTCTCTTGTAGAAAGATAACATCAGATCTAAATTTATTGAGCGCTATCTGCAACCTCCTCCTCTTCACGGCATTCCCGGTCCCTTTCACATTCCACGTTAACAATCTTAATATCTTAACCATTTATATTTGCTAGTCTCTCTCCTCCATCACATTCCTCCCCGGACGTGCTATCCCCATCCCCTACTGAAAAACTAATAAAAAATACAAATAAGCAAGAACAATATAATAAAAAAGACAAAAATTGTGCATTCTCAGTATAATATCTCTCAACAAAATAAAATACTCGATGAATATTACCTAGTGCTACAACTACTAAAAAAAACAGAAAAAACAGAAAAAACTTACCTACTCTTCCGTTTTCTATTAACCTCCCCACACCTTGTTTCATGATGTCGCCTTTGCCTCTCAAAGAGGGGAGGGGGGGACTGGGGGGGAAAAGCATTATGTTCTTCTATATGCCCCCTCCCTCCGCCACTATCAGTTTATTTCCCTTAATTACTTATTTAAAAAGGTCAGCACTCGATGCACCTGACACATCCCCTCCTCCCTCTGCGCCCTCCACCTCCCCCTCCTTGTTCAAGACCGGACTCATCACCCCAACTGCATACAGATCCGTTCTCATTTTGATCCACTCTGGACTAGCCACCTTCATAAACCCAAGTTGAGTCAAGTACTCCAATACGTCTGTTTTGTCATCCAGTACATGCCATCTTTTCTCATAAAAAAATCTCAACTGTTGTGGAAATCTCCAATTGTACTTAATGTCTTTTGAGGTCAAAAATTTTGTAACTGGTTTCATCATAAACTTCCATTTCCTCTCCTCTGGTGCTATATCATTATAGATTTCCACATCAGTTCCCTCAATCTTTAGAACGCCAGACCCCGCTTGTTTGATGTAAGCCATCACTTTTAACTTATCCGCCCAATTTGCAAATTTGACCAAAACATTCCTTGATGCTCTCTTATCTCGCCTTCCCCCCCACTCTATACACTGCTCCAATATCTTCAGCCACAAAATCTTTCCCCATTTTCAAGGAGTTCAACCATTCCAAAACTCTATCTCTCAGCTTGTCTGGCGTTCGCTCAACCAGTTTACGTATGACAATGTTCTGCTTTCTCTGCCCCTCCTCCACCATCATCATCTTTTTCTCTTGTGCCGATACTCTTGCAACCACTAAATGCTCTGAAATATACATTTCATTCATGGAGATCTTGACCTGTTCTAAATCCTTTTGCATTGTATTAGTAATCACATTAATTTTTTTTGTATTCTCTGTAACCTCCTTCTGCATATCAGTCAGAGTCCTGGTCAGGCTCTCATGTTGTAGCCTGGCCAGCTCTCTGTCCTTTTTCATTTCTTCACAATTATTTTCCACCATTTTATTCAATTTTTGCATTTCAACCTTATTATCATTACCATTTTTAACCAATTGTTGTAAAATAGCAAACATATTGTCCATTCTTTCCGGAAGGTCTTCCAGTCGTCTTCCTGTAGTTACTTGAGACTCTAATGGTAATGTTGTAGTCTCCATCGTTGGTGATGGTGTATGCCTCTCCTTGTCCTTTTTATCTTTTTCTGGTTTCTCTTTCCTCACCTTTGGCTTAACTATCTCCCCCCCCCTCCTGCATAGCCTATATACTTAACTTTACTAAACAACCTTATAATTTTACTTAGAAATCTCTCCACCTAATTCAATTCTGTTTCAATTAATTTTGCAATCACTTATTATCAAATTTCTAGCACCTATTACCAAAAGAAACTTTATATAAGGCAAAAGCTTTTTCCAATAATTCAATAACCCAGTGTCTTGTTGTATTATATTAAAAAAACAGGCAGCAGGAAAGCAGGAAGGTCACTTATTGTCTCTTATCAACAAGTCTGTGCAGCCAAGAAACAAGGGAGGGGGGAGGGGGGACGAAGAAGGATGGATCGTTTAATTATATTATTATCAAGACCACTGCTGTTTTCCACTTGAAATGGGCTGGTTAATTATCATTTCACGGATAGCACTACTCAGAAATCTTGAACCGTCCACCAAAGTCCATTCGAGTGAAGAAAGAGGAAAAAAAAAACAATCTCCCTCTCTTCTCCCCCTCCCTGCTAACTTAAGTTTCGTTTCCGCACTCCAAGTTAAGCTGCAGTCAGCTCCGCCATTATTGTTGTTCCCTTCTGCATAAGTTCTTTAGCCCTGGATCTTGCCACCAGACCCAGGTCTCCTCCTCTCCCTTAACGCCACAGAACAACAAAAACAAGATTTTTTTTAAAATCCAAAAGCTACTAATAATAAATCCACGCCAAACTCGGATCCAAGAAGCAATCCCTAGCTTTCAGCCACATTCAAAGCGATTTCGCTATCCGTTCTTCCCCTTGTCTTCTTCTTCTTCTTCTCTCCTCCAAGCCCCCTCCTTTCCAGTTCCCAAACCGGCTCTCTCTCTTCAATCCTCTTCCTTCGCGCCCCCCCCGTCTCCCCTCTCACAGACGCTCTCTCTGCCACAGATTCACTCACAAACACAGAATCTTGGGGTAGACTCCGGGGGACGCGCTATCCTCCAAACACCAGCAATCGTCTTCAACCGCTCTCCCGCCTCCGCTACAGATCTCCTCTATGATTTGCGATCGTCCGCGGCGCTCCTCTGTTTCTCCTCTGGCACCGGGGGTGGCTCAACTGACGGCGATGGGAGCCGGGACACTCTTTCGAGCCTCTCAGCCCCCCCACCGACCGGAGCTCAACTCTCCGGGCCCCGCTCACCCGCTCGCGTCAATCCGCCGATCCGCTGCTCTGCCTTTATTTTTGTTGTTTTTTTTTTTCTCGAGCCAGGTTGGGAAACACTTTTAAACAGCACCAGCAGTCTCTTTCCTCCAGAATCCACCTTTTTTTTTAATTAAATCACATTGAAAATCTCATTAATGGCGGAGGGAAGACAAACCGCTGCTTCCCCTACTCCATCCAAACCACGCCCCCCCAAACACTTTCTTAAAATGTGTAAATGTTTTGTTACCACCATTAAATACTGTGGTGGTAGCAGTATGAAGGCATTTAGAAAGCTTTTGGTGTTGTCCAGTAAATGTGCAGCATTTCCTTTGTATTATTTATAGTTGTAAACAGTATTGGCATTCACGAATCAAATTATCCATGATGTTATTCTGTATACCCATAATCTAAGTTTTGTTAGGTTTTTAAAATTTTAGAAGAGATGGAAGATCTTGTTTAACTTTCTACATAAGTTACATATGTTTGGTCACATTTCTGCATCAATTTGAGTTTTTTTTTTTTTAAAAAATTAAAAATATTTTATGTCACTCCTGTGCTACATTTTCCCCATAAAGGGACTTAAGGGCACTTATATTAATAAAAGGCATATGAAAATTCATTCATATTTTTGTCTGTAATTTCTTCTAACATGCATATTTTCATTTAAAATTCTTTGAGGGAAAATGTATCAAAATATAGAAACTCCAAAGAATATTTTTGCTCTCTGGTTCTTGTATTAGTTCAGGACATGTGAATCAGATTAGCTCATCTACATTTACAGTGCAGGACAGTTTTGTCTTTATTATAGAATCCACACAAAATGTGACTTACAATGTAAGGCATACATTATACATGCTCTGTAGAATTATCTTTCATGTATGTAACTGTAAACAGTACGGATTTCACCTGTTTGCCATTTATTGGTTTCTTTCTACAAAGAATAAATAGTAATGACAAGAAACGTCCCAATTATCTCTTTAGCCACTGAGGTGCTTTTTTGACCAAACTTCTGAGTTGAATATATGTGCCTTATTTCTTTGTAAGCAAGTTGACATGTGTGTTTGTATATGTGTCAGCTTATAAAATTTACTGTTTGGGTGACAAGTTCAAGAAATCCCCAACAAACCTGACCAGTGTCTATAATGGCTGGAGAATTATGGGAGTTTTAGCCAAAGTAAATTTTCCAAGTTTTGGTGTATAGGTATTAATATTTTGTTTATATATAAATACAGTAAAACCTCTGAAAGTTGACCTGACTAACCAAGGGACTGAAAGAAAATGGTTAACATACGAAACAATATGTACATATGCCTCATTTTATTGTACAGCTTTTATTAGATAATATCATATAGAAATGCACATAGTGAAAACACAGGAAAATCATTCATACGGTACTTGTTTTATGAAGGCAAGCAGAGAAAGCCTTCTCAACGCTGGCTATACTATTCTGCATACCTGGGCATTTTCCCATGGCAATTGACTTTAACTGCATTATCAAATGACTAATGTCTTCTTTCGAAACGTCTTCAATTTCTGTGTCCTCCTCACTTAATTCTTTTGCTTCATCAGTTGCTTCTAGCAATTTCCACTGGGTTATACCTCAGTCAGTAATGATTGGGAAATTGCTTCTGGGTCAGGTTCATAGCAGATTGCCACATCATCATCCATTGCAACAAAATCTTCAAACTCTACTCCCTCTAATGCCGCCATGGACAGTGGGCTGTCTAGTGGGGCTGCAACATCTTGCTCTTGGATTGTAACAAATCCAGCTTTCTTGAAGCACTTCTGTATTGTTTCAGGCTGAACTTTATTCCAAACAGAACCAATCCAGAGAACAGCGTCCAGAGCAGTAATTGATGCAGCAATGATTTTACATCTGCAGATAGTTTGCATTCTAGCAATTGCCCACTGCAGAAGCTGCGCCGAATCAAAAGTAAAAAATACTGTATTCTTTGATTTTCTTCTTGAAAGAAATTCATTGCTACCAATTCTGCATTTTACTTTTCTTGCCCTTGGTGCAGACTAGACTCAACTGGTCAAATTAAAGGGAGTAAATTAATACCATATGTCAAGGTCCAGGTGGTGAAAACACAACTTACAGAGGTAGTCAATATAGAGTGGTTTGCTTTCTATTGTGTACATATGGCGTACGTCCTGTCTGAAAAGTAGGTCAACTTAGGGAGGTAGTCAGTGTAGGGAGGTAGTCAACTATGGAGGTATTACTGTATAGTATATTATAAAATATTAATAGGAAGGTGGCTGGTGATTGGGTGGAAAGGATGAAGCAGTGTCGGCAGAGTGAGTGACTCATGGATTCAGGGTGAGGCTGGCTCCACAAGGGCTCCTGGTTGCACAGCGTTAAACTGCTGTACTAGAACCAAAAGGTTCTAAATTCAATCATGACCTAGGGCTCAAGGTTGACTCAGCTGTCCATCCTTCCAAGGTTGGTAAAATGAGTACGCAGCATGTTGTGGGCAAGATGCTAGTTAACTTGTGAACCGCCCAAAGAGTGCACTAAGCACTATCAGGCAGTATATAAGTATGATTGCTTTGCTCCCTACTGAGACTGCAGTTGCTGAGGCAGTGCTCACCCTCTTTCCTTTTCACTAACCCTGCTGCTACCATGACACCTGAAGAGAGAGCAACATTCTGGATAGGTTGGCTATGTGGCATAGAAGAAGAGGAGCAAGAGAAGCAGCCAACTCAGAACCTCCACCTGGTTCTGAGACCTACCCAGCATGTCATCCGCGATTGCACCTGCGGAGCCCAGCCTCCCCAGCATCAGCAACTTGAGTCGCCAGGCACTGCTGGCACCCATTGAATCCAGAACAGGCATTTAATCTCCCATCCCCCGAAATTCCTAGATGATCACTGCAGAGAAACAATGATTACTGAATAACTTGAGGGGGGAAATCCTCATCTAAATAGACTTGTGCAGTTAAAACCTACATTATTTGCATGTCCACTATATAGGCACGTACCTATCTTACTTCATAGACATCTTGCTGCAGTTTTGCAATGTGTAAACCAACATTTGAGCATATAAACTTCTTTCTGTATGCATGTTTTACTTAGACATCTCTAGGTAATTTTGTTTAAAGTTAAGTGTGGAATTTTTACATGGTATGTATTTATCTGTGTGACTGTATAGGTAGATGGTTGCAAGTTGCTTTTGAAAACAAACAGTAAAGTACAGTAAAACCCCTACTTACGTAAAACATGTTCCATAGGCTTTTATGTAAATCAGTTTTTTACTTAACTTGAAGCAAACCCATAAGAAAAATGAATTTTTACATAACTTGAAGCAAACCCATAGGAAAAATGAATTTTTTACGTAAATCAAAGAAAACTCATAGGAAATTGTGTTATGTAAATCTGGATATTTATGTAAATTGGGATATGATTTTAATGCAAAAATCATTATGTAAGTCGGGTTTTATGTAACTTGAGGCATATGTAAGTCGGGGTTTTATTGTATTCTTCCTCAGGTACCAAATAAGTCGTAGAGCTCAACTTCATACAAAGATTGATTCTCTAAGTAAGGCATAAATTCCAGTGTTAATCCTGTAAACAATTGCTGTGTCAGATACTTCAGTAATTAGCACTATAAGTCCATTACCTGAATAACAGCCATTTCTCACACAGTTAAACTACTGCTCTCCTGATCTGAAAGATAATCATGCGTGTCATGCTTCTTCAAGTCACCCCTTCTGAAAGAGAGAGTTATCTCCTCATTCGGAGGTGTGTGTATGTGGTTGTAGGAAGGCTTGTGTTCCTAGAGCAGGGGTGGCCAACCTTTTTATGCCATGGGCCTGACCATGCAGCTGAGTGGGCCAGACCATACACCCCGGAAGTGGAAGCGGGCACATTTAAGGCTGTCATAAATGCGCCCACTTCTACATTTATGACAGTTGCAGGTGTGTTTGCACATGTGCTGGTGCACTTTATGGCTGCCATAAACATGCCTGCTTCCACTTCCAGTTGCGATGGAGGGGACAATGGGCTGGATGGAATGGCATCAAGGGCCAGAGCCGGCCCACGGGCCATAGGTTGGGAACTCCTGCCCTAGAGCCTTGGAGCTTGGAACTTAATAGTAAGTTGTATTAAACTGTTTTATGTTAAGTTATGAGCCAGATAAAGTATATTGGAATGCTCAATGTATAAAGTACTCCTTTTGGGTCTGGTATTGTTTGGCCTACACCACTGTGAGGAGCATGCAAATGCTGTTGGCTCTTATTGAAGGCCAGTAATTTACAAAGCATATGGGTTACTTAATATCAATTTTCACATAATGCTTCCCTTAGCAAGTGTTGGAGGACTGCCACGGATGCTTGGGGGGGGGGGGCTTGTAAAAACATATGCTTTGAGTTGATATAATTTTGGGCATGGTACAGGTATTGAGATTCAGTCTATTCCACTGAGAGACATAAATGCTATGCTTATTTGTTTACCACAGTTACTTGCACAAGATTATACTATCCAGTCTTCATTTCTGTTGCATGTGAAAAATGTATAAGAATTTGTCAGCAGTTGTGGATTTTTCTGGAGAAGTCTTGAGCAGGACCTTGCAAAAATGAATCAAGTAACTTCTTCCCTGTGAATCTGCACGAATGGGCTAAATTGTGTGCATGCACGGTATAGTTGGAATCTTCCAGAGCTTTTTTCAGAATTGCAGACTCTGCCCTCTGTACCTTGCATGTGTGATCCTGCCCATATTCCCCTTCAACTTTTCTTTGCAGTCGTAGTGAATAGTCGCTTCTTCCAAATACCTCCCTTTTATAAATCTTGTCCAAAATTGCTAAGGGACGGCAAAATGTTTTGCAACTAGATTATCTCGCTGTCCAAGATTTAGGAATGGAAAACAACAGTATTGAATTCACTCTTTTTTCTAACTGTGTGTGCCTTACCAAAGGCAGAAACCACTTACTTTTCTTTCTCCCTTTTCCTTTCTGCCTTCTTAATGCCTTTTGTTACAGTCTACTACATAAAGGTCTTATCTTACCTTCAGTAGATGGTGCCAAAAATGAGGTAGAGACTTTTAATTGCCTGCACCTAGAGTATGTGGAGATTGTTACTTTAATCAGTCCTCTGAAATGCTTGCCATAGCATAGGACATGAATGCCCAGACAGACAGAATGTATCTGTGTGGGTACACATGTCTGTCGACTTATGTATACTCATGTCTATCAGTAAACAATTAAGCAGACAGATTGCAGTAATTAAGCTATTTCAGATATCCCAGTGGACTGACACCGGTATGGTAGTGTTACAATTTAAATAAATTTCCTCTGCATCTTCAGTTGGCTTTAAGCCTATACTTCTGTATAGCAAGTAGTAATTATGAATACAAGAGGGAGGGGAAGGAACATTATTTTTCCTTTTCCTTTTCTTTCTCAGGAAAGAGAGAGATAAGAATGATAGTTTTCTACAGCTGTCTCTTTAGTCACATGATGCAGCTCTCTAAGAAGGTTATGGGGTGGGGACCATTATCCCAAATAATATTTGCCTACACTTGAGTGCCTTCTCTGTCACTGCATATAATTAACCTGTGGAACTCACCAGTGCAAGACAGTATTTTAAAGCCAAAGGAAGCTTTGAAACACACATGACATCTGCAGTGACAATAGCTTGGATGAAAACCATTGGTGCCATCAATCTTCATGCTTCAGAGAACAAGCTGAGCAGCAGCTGGGGTCAGTAATAAATGTCCCCATATAGAGAGTTTTGCACAATTAGGTGCTTCATGAAGGATTTACACCTCCTTCAGTAGCATCCCATGTCTGCCCTTGTTTAAAGAGGCTACTGAGTCATTGGTCTGTTCCTGTCTGACAACTCTTGTCTTTTCCTCTTGCGTTAGATACCAAATGCACCTTGTCTTACTGTCTTTTCTTTAAATGCAGTGCTAGTTCCCATGAGGAGGGGGAAGATGTGAGAAAGGACTTGGAAGAAAGTCTAGAAAGGAAATAATCATTTGCATACTTAAATAATCAGTTAGTGAAACTCCCGGCCACAGGAAGACATTAAGCGCGGTACAGTGAAAAAGTTCAGGCAAAAATGATGACTTCCACAGGAAAAAAAAAGCTATTGCTATCTAAAACAGATTAAAATTTTATGCTTTGGGATAAAAGGTATGTACGACTATGTTAGACATGTATTTTCTATCCCAAAACGCATTTATCTGTGGAAATCAATAAGCACACACATATATGTGTACATCTTGTTGTAGGATTTCAGTGGAATTGCTTGGTATGCGTACACAGGCATGCATGTGTGTGTTCAGGCATGCTACTGCTGAGCATTACATATGTGAAAAATAGTTGTTTCTGACATGCTAGATGCATTTAACGTGCCTTAAATCATGTTTACAGCATTCTTTTTACAAAGTTTAACTCTGAGCAAAACATTCCAGATCTAAATTCATTGCACAACTGTGGGCTAGTGAGCTGATTTTCCAGAAGTGTGTCTGTGTAATCTATGGTACAGATTTTAAGGTCACATTTTTGAAGATCACACTACAGGATTCTGTTGTGGTTATTCCAGCTGTTATACAGGTATAACATGTTCTTTCCACCTCTTGCTAAGCAGACAAAGTGCCCAGTTCCTGAGCTTAAGGTAAACAAGGCCTTGAAACGTGAGCTGGGCTGTGGAGTAATGAGGTGACAGAAGGAGAGAGAGATAAACAGAGAGAGTCAGAAGTCAGGCATCTGACAGGAGTTTAGACTGAAACAAACAGCACTGGCAAGAGAGCACACGTCACTTTTGAACAAGACAGAGTGTCTGTTTCCATGCAACGGGGAGAGCTGAAGAGCTTGTTTAAATAGAGATGAAAGGAACAAGGAGCCTGTGTGACCTGCAGTCAGCATATGGTCTTGAGGCTAAAATAAGGGAGTGGGTTGTAGGAAAAAGAAGAGGGGAGTTGCTGAACTTGCATTCAGAAAGAAATGTGGCATGGACAAGTAGACACCTTGAGAGTATAATACAGGTGTGTCAGAAGGATGGCTGTTCCTGAGGATGCTTAATTTACGGATGCTAGAAGAATCTAAATTTAGTAAGGAAAAGCAAAACTTATGGTATATGATTGACAGGTGTCAGTGTGCCTTCTGATTTGGCAAGCATTGCTGTTAAGTGTCTATGGGACAACATTACACTTCAGGACTTGAACTAAAAAGTTTTGTATTATCCATGCTCTGGCTTGTTGTATAATAGATCATACTGGTTGGAATCCTGCTGGTGTAACTTGCCACTGCTAGTTGATGAGTTACTGAGCACAGTCTTGATTGTGCAGCCAAGCATGTGACTAGTACGTGGCTGAGACATGCCCAGCACATCATCAGTTAAACACAATTAGTCATGGCAATTTGTGCAAGAAATACATCAACACAAACAAACAAGGATTTTGATGAGTGCCTAGCAGGAGCTGTTTGTTGTGTAGTAGAAAACCACACTGTGAAAGTGGCTTACTCAACTAAAAACCCTAGCCATCTTTCTGTGTCATAGGAAAGTTGGTCAGCTTTTCAAAACATTGTGATGTATTCATGTATTTATGGTTATTGGTTGTTGTTGTTTTTTTTTTGGGGGGGGTTTCAAACTCTTCATCTATTTAAGTGGTTCCCAACCTTTTTTGGCCATGCCCCACCTAAGCATCTCTAAAATCCTGATCCCCCCACCCCTAGTGACATATAATTTTTATTATTCAAAATTCACGTAGAGGATGCCTAAAAGGCCATTAACTGTTAATAACTAATTCCTGAGTTGTCCCCCTTAAAAATCAAATCTCCCCACCAATGGGACGTGTGCCCCATGATGGGAACCAAGGATCTACTACCATGTAACTTTTCTTCCATATAACTTGTCTGCCTTCCCATTTACAAGACAGACTCAGAGAAAACACTTAAGGGCTATATGTTGCTATAAGGAAATATCTTGTGTACCTTTTTTCTATTTCTTCCTGGTGTTTCCAGATTTTATTCAATTGAGACACTGTGGCCAGAGTCTGTTCTTTTCTTAATTGTTGGAGTAGCAGCAAATACTTGTGTAAATAAATAACAAAACGACACGGTTATCATGTTTCATTTCTGGCTTTCTAAGCAGACCAGGTTTGCTTAGCAATAGCAATACTTTTTGTGTTCATATGACTTGGAGTACTATAGATGTTTTGCTTGCTCCTGCAGGCCATAAATATTTAAGTAAAAACACAGGTGATGGTGGTGATGATAGTATTGTACATGCAGAAGTTGCACCGTTTTCATGTGTTCCTTGCTGCATTTGTTGTATAAAGAATGCACACCAACACCTGAGGCAGCAATAGTGGTGCTATGCACATGTTGCCAGTAGTTTATTTATTTATTTATTTAAATTTCTATACCGCCCTCCTTGCCGAAAGCAATATGGGCTGTTGTGTTTGTTGGTGTTTTTGTGTATGAAAGCATTTCGGTGGTCTGCGTAAGGAGATTTGTTTCAACAGGCTGTTAGTAAACTGCTTATGGAAATATTCAAATCCCAAGTATTTTAGTAAAACAACCACATTAGAAATACTTAAAACTGTCTATTCAAGAACAAAAGTGAATAGATAAACAGCTGCTGCTGATCTTCTTAAATTATGGGTGCAAATCTTCAAGGATAACTCTTGGAATAGGTTGTCATTATGGGAAATGTTTCCCTATATTATTTCTTTCTAATGGATGTTTCTACACCTGTGGAAAACTTGCTGGAACATTCTAGAGCTATGGTTCTCACACTCCCCACAGGAGGGCAATTTGATGGGGGGGGGGATTTGAGAATGCGTTATTAACAGTTAATGGCCTTTTAGGCTTCCTGCACGTGAATAGTTCACTTTTTGAATAATAAGAATTATGTGTCACATGAGTGGAAAGTCCCCAGGATTTTAGAGATGCTTAGGTGGGGCGTGGCCAAAAAAAGGTTGGGAACCACTGTTCTAGTGCATAAAGCAAAAATTAGCCAGCCCCCTTCCAGTGTGCATGTTTCTGTGTCTGTGGTTATTTCTCAGTTGTCTTTAGCTTCCACTGAGAAAACATTTTAAAGCATTCACTAGAGCTTATTTTTGTTAGTTTTGAGTGAAAACCGTAACTGCTTATCTCTTTGTCTTCATCTTCAATTCTCTGTGAATCACCCTAAAAAAGCCTAAATAAAATAAAATAAATATTTGTCATTCTAGGTTAGAGGTTCTCAACCTATGGCCTGTGGGCCGGCCTCGGCCCATGGCACCATTTCATGTGGCCCATGTTGCCACCAGAAGCAGAAACGGACACATTTACGACAGCTGTAAATGAGCCCATGGCTGTTGCAAATGTGTTTATGACAGTTGTGGACTTTATTTTATGGCAGTGTTTACAGCAGGGAGGAGACCACCAGTCTGGCCTGCTTAGCATTGTCAGAAAATTTCAAAGGTAATTATAAGAAACTGACAAGTCCATCTCAGATTCTATCTTTGGGGAAAGTCTCTACAAGCTGTTCAATTCTTTGTCTCAGCAAATCTCTTCAGTTCTGGCAGTGTCTATCTGTATGGCTCCTTCCAGTCAAGTGATCTTGGAGGTAATCCATTCTGAATCAAGCACTGTTCAAACCAGTGGTGGTTTGCACCAATTTGCCAGAACCGGTAGCAGAAATTCTGGCTGGCCCTGCCCATCCAAGTTTTGAAATAAAGTAGTCCTAATTGAGGTACAACGCAGGGCTTTCCCCTGGCCACGCCCACCATACCATGCCCACAGTGTGGTAGTAATTTTTTTTGGGAGCCCACCACTAGTTCAAATCCATGATCAGATGTTACGAGAAGTCAAATAAGCACAGATACCACCACTCAAAAACATACCATCAACATTGGGGGTGCCAGAAGCATCAAAGCCAAGCATTTCCAGGTAAGATTGGGTCTGAAGTTGACCTCTTTGGTTTTGAAAAGGCAGAAAAATATGTTGAGTCCAAATCTATACAGGCAAAGAAAATGAAGCAGAAACAGAAACCCAAATCATTTAAAGATAGTTTTTTGCCTTAAGTCCTAGAATGTTCTGACAAGTTTCATGCAGGCACAGAAACACTCACATGTGTGAATTCACAGATTATCACTTGAAAAATCATAGTTACAGGTAAGCAACTTGTTTCTTGCAGTCTTAGCCACAAACTCTGAGCTCCTTGGTAGTAAAAGCAAAAGCAGTGTGTGTACTATGACTATGACATACGGTAGTTGTCTTTCAACTCACAATCTGTTTTTGCTCTTTGTCTGATGAATCAAATTGTTTTAAAATAGTAAGTGTTTAGGGCAGTTTCCATACATTTGGGCAGTCTAGGGATCAAGAGCTCTTCATTCTAGGTGCTATGGATCTGGACACATAGCTCCAACAAGATGCTCTGTTGTACATTTTGAAGTGAATTACTGTACTTTGTTTCAGAGTAATCTTGGAGTGTCTATAGTCCTACTTGGTGTTCTAGCTTAGTAGGGTCTATATACATATAGTCTGAAAGCTCATGTAGCCTACAGTAAACATGCAGTTGCTGTGTTATAATTTTACTGTTGCTGGTATGTTCTGGGGAAATGGGGTGAAATTCTTGCTGCCTTTCAAGGAACAGGGTATTAGAAATAACTTCCAGTGAATCTTCCACAGAGGAGAATGGAAAGAATAGAAGGATCACTTCCCAATTTTCTCTAGTAAATTTGATGGTGTTAAGGGAAAATCCTTAGTGGTGGGGCCCAGCTGAAAAACATCCTGGGATTCAATAGCATGTGCTTACATTGTGACAGGGGTCACAGGAGGGGAAAGGTCAGCCAGGGTCATGGGAGGGTTGCCTAGTCTAGGAACTCCCACTGTGGTTGCTGTGGGAACATTAAGAGACCTCTAGTGTGCTAATATCGAGATTCAAAAGAGCTCCAGTCTTTGCACATTAATGAGTTTTTAACTTTAAATCCTCTTCTGCAGTACTCACCTTCTCAAGTCTGGTATCTCCTTTAATCTGTAGGAGAAGGAGTGGGGGTTGCTTTTCAGAAGTTAGAAAGTGAACATCAAGAAACTGGTGAAAAATCACTCTCCATCCTATCCAATACAGGAAGACCAGGGGGAAGAAGAATCCTCCAGAACCCAGAATAATGCGCATTTACTCTCAAGACTAAACTGTGTTGGCAATTCACTGTTTTTGTCTTATCTGGAGCCATTGATGAGAACATCTGGAGAAGAGATTAATGTTGCCTTCTACTTGCTATATAATGGCTTCAACTTTGATACAAAGGTCTTCTAAGTTGGAAGGCAGTAAAGAGGCCTCCTTTAAAACCATTATTTAAATATCATAAGGAATTTGAGCACAGAATTTCCTGCTGATGTCTATTTGGACTTTAAAAAAAAAAACAGTTACAGTCAAACCTCGCATAAAGAGCACCTCACTTAAAGAATAACTCGCTTAAAGAGCAGAATTTTCTTCAAATGTTCGCTTCGCTTAACAAATAAAACCAACCAAAAACTCGCTTAACAAATAAATCGGGGTTCTCAATCCTCTTCCCCCTGAAGTCACAATTGGTCACTTTCAATGGTGTTTCGCTTAAAGAGCAAACTCGCTTAAAGAGCAATCCTGTGGAACACATTATGCTCTTTAAGCGAGGTACAACTGTACTAGGATTCTCTGTCTCATAGTGAGACTTCTTGGCCATATGTGCTCTAGCACATCTGTGCTGATACACTGTTCATAGAATTCTCTGGAGATATATGGTGGGTGATAGCTTTCTATTATCCTATGTCATGTTTAAAGATGACTTTAGTTTATGAGCTGCATGTTTAGTTTATGAGCTGCATGTTGAAGTTGCATGTGGAAATCTTCCTAGGTAGACTAGTATAATTACTATATATGTCAGAATACCTTGTCAAAGTATCTTAAAGAGCCTTGATCTTGTTGATAAGTTTGCAAGTTTAAAGGTTAAAAAGAATGGGGGAAAAAGGAGGGGGTATAGAGTAAATGTGATGTCCTAAACATCTATAGTTTTCAATAAATGTTTTTCCAAACTGCAGTTAAACTATAATAATGGACTATCTGGAAAAATCATTTCATTCACATCCTACAGTACAATAGAACCCCGAATAACGTTATGACTTGGTTCCACAAGTCCCGTAGTTATCCGGTTTTTAACGTTGTGCGATACATTGATCACACAATGTTAAAAAAAAGCCCTGTTTCCCTGGAGGCTGCAGGAAGCCAGAACGTTGGGATTTGAATCCTGACATTTTGGCTTGCTGCTGCCTCCAGGGAGGTGGGGGAACTTTGGAAACAGCTTGGATTGGGTCTGTCCACCTCCCTGGACCCGGTGGGGGGTCAGAGACCCCAAAATTGGTAAAAAAAACTGACTTTTTTTTACCAATTTTGGGGTTTCTGACCCCCCCCGCCGGGTCTAGGGAGGTGGGCAGACCTGATCCAAGCTGTTTCTGGGCTTCCCCGACATCCTGAGCCAGTGCAGCAAGCCAGAATGTCAGAGTTCGAATCCCGACATTCTGGCTTGCTGCACTGGCTCAGGACGTCGGGGAAGCCCAGAAACAGCTTGGATCGGGTCCCCACACCTCCCTGGACCCAGCGGGGGGGGGGGGTCAGAAACCCCAAAATTGGTAAAAAAAAAAAGTCTGTTTTTTTAACCAATTTTGGGGTCTCTGACCCCCTCCCCACCGGGTCCAGGGAGGTGGGCAGACCTGATCCAAGGTGTTTCTGGGCTTCCCCGACGTCCTGAGCCAGAGAAGCAAGCCAGAATGTCAGAGTTTGAATCCCGACATTCTGGCTTGCTGCACTGGCTCAGGATGTCGGGGAAGCCCAGAAACAGCTTGGATCGGGTCCCCACACCTCCCTGGACACAGCGGGGGGGGGGGTCAGAAACCCCAAAATTGGTTAAAAAAAAAAGTCTGTTTTTTTAACCAATTTTGGGGTCTCTGACCCCCTCCCCACCGGGTCCAGGGAGGTGGGCAGACCTGATCCAAGGTGTTTCTGGGCTTCCCCGACGTCCTGAGCCAGAGAAGCAAGCCAGAATGTCAGAGTTTGAATCCCGACATTCTGGCTTGCTGCACTGGCTCAGGACGTCGGGGAAGCCCAGAAACAGCTTGGATCGGGTCCCCACACCTCCCTGGACCCAGCGGGGGGGGGGGGGGTCAGAAACCCCAAAATTGGTTAAAAAAAAAGTCTGTTTTTTTAACCAATTTTGAGGTCTCTGACCCCCTCCCCACCGGGTCCAGGGAGGTGGGCAGACCTGATCCAACCTGTTTCTGGGCTTCCCCGACGTCCTGAGCCAGTGCAGCAAGCCAGAATGTCGGGATTCGAACCCTGACATTCTGGCTTGCTGCACTGGCTCAGGACGTCGGGGAAGCCCAGAAACACTTGGATCGGGTCCCCACACCTTCCTGGACCCAGCGGGGTGGGTGGGTTAGAGCCCCCAAAATTGGTAAAAAAAAAACGGACTTTTTTTTTACCAATTTTGGGGTCTCTGACCCCCCCGCCGGGTCCAGGGAGGTGGGCAGACCCGATCCAAGCTGTTTCCAAAGTTCTCCCCCCTCCCTGGAGGCTGCCGCAAGGCAAAATGTCAGGATTCGAATCCCAACATTCTGGCTTGCTGCAGCCTAAAAGAGGGTGGGGTAACTTCAAAATTAGCGCGCATCGGGTCTCCCGACCTCCCTAGAGCTGATGCGTGCTAATTTTGAACTTCCCCCACCCTCTTTTAGGCTGCAGCAAGCCAGAATGTCGGGATTTGAATCCTGACATTTTGCCTTGCTGCAGCCTCCAGGGAGAGGGGAGAACTTTGGAAACAGCTTGGATCGGGTCTGCCCACCTCCCTGGACCCAGCGGGGGGTGGGTCAGAAACCCCAAAATTGGTAAAAAAAAAGTCCGTTTTTTTTACCAATTTTGGGGTTTCTGACCCCCCGCTGGGTCCAGGGAGGTGTGGGGACCCGATCCAAGCTGTTTCTGGGCTTCCCCGACGTCCTGAGCCAGTGCAGCAAGCCAGAATGTCGGGATTCGAACTCTGACATTCTGGCTTGCTGCACTGGCTCAGGACGTCGGGGAAGCCCAGAAACAGCTTGGATCGGGTCTGCCCACCTCCCTGGACCCGGCGGGGTGGGGTGGGGGTCAGAAACCCCAAAATTGGTAAAAAAAAAAAGTCCATTTTTTTAAACCAATTTTGGGGTTTCTGACCCCCTGCTGGGTCCAGTGAGGTGGGCAGACCCGATCCAACCTGTTTCTGGGCTTCCCTGATGTCCTCAACTAGTGCAGCAAGCCAGAATGTCGGGATTCGAACCCTGACATTCTGGCTTGCTGCACTGGCTCAGGACGTCGGGGAAGCCCAGAAACAGCTTGGATTGGGTCCCCTGCCTGCTCCAGAGAGATCAGAGGACCCGATCTACAGCTGCAGGGTGGCTGGGGAAGCTGACGGGGACTCCCTGTCAGCTTCCCTAGCCACCCGCCCTTGCCTCCGCAGCTGTGGGGTGGCTGGGTAAGCCGACGGGGGAGCCCCCCGTCAGCTTTCCAGCCTCCCCACCCCTGCCTCCGTAGCTGCAGGGTGGCTGGGAAGCTGAACGGAGAACCCCGTTCAGCTTTCCACCCACCCTGCTGCTAAGAACGACTGTATCGTATAACGTTAAAATCGCGTTATTTGAAACATGATTTTTCCAAAAGTCTTGTCAGTTATACGGTTTTAGCGCTATATGATACTCACGTTATACGGGGTATTACTATATTTGTTTTTGGAACAGTTTTTAAAGACATTAATGTTGCATTAATGTTAGTACATGCATGCGCAAACTGCCGTAAATGCACCTGCTGTTGGCATAAACATGCTTACGCCAGCCACAGGTGTATTTATGGCAGCGTTTTGCATGGGCACAGTTTCTACTTCCAGTGGGAAGGAACCACGTGACCAGCCCAGTCAGCTATCCGGGGGCATGGTCAGGCCCGCATGCAAAAAGTTTTACCACCCCTGGTGTATATGGAATGGTGACTGACTTAATCATGTAAAACTTTATTCAGTGAAACCATGGAATCACATTTCAAATATATTGTGTAATATAATATTATTATTATGGTGCATTAAAAATGGAAAGTGAGAGTCAACTTCTACTGTATTGCTTCATTTATACAGTAATTCTTATTTGAACATAGAATGAAGGACTGTTTGATTCAGGCTGCATATGTTTCTTCTGCTCTTTGTAAGTAAAATAAGTTTTAACTAAGAAATATTATTCTAAAAGATTATCCGGCTAATAATAATTTTGTGTCGGAAATTATTCTGGGTTGAAAGGATTTTTGCTGGAGAAATTCTGCTCAGGGGATGCCCAAATGAGGCTCCTTTCCTGTCCCCAAGAGCTGGGACAGAGACAGGCACTCAATCCATCATGCAGTAACCAGGTCTCGAACTGTGAACTTGCCGGCCTTTCATCTAACAAGGTAAGATTCTTAACCAATGAGCTACTGCAGCCCCATGGTTGTCCAGCTATGAGTAGATAATGTTCTGCCTTAAAGAATGATCAGCATGAAAATTGGAGAAGTATCTTTGAATTAAAAAAAAAATCATTGTCTTTTAACAATTTGTCCATATGATTTGGTTCCCTCTACCATTTCTGATTGTATTAAAAATGGACACATGAAGTTGAGAATGTCTTTTCATATGGTATTGCATATTGATAATAGCCATCCCATGGTATGTTTACAAATGCTTTAATACTTCTAAATCTGGAATGTGTTGATGCTATTTTGATGAGGTTAGTAAAAAAAAGAAAAAGAAAAGTCAGGTCATTTCATAAACTCTATTTTGGTTTTAAAGAAAAGCAAAAGGTAAAATATTTGTATGCCTCTCAATTTCCATTCTTTTTAAATGTATTTTTTCTTTGGTTGTGCAGTGTTGTTGATTAAAGCCTGCAGCCCATCCAGGTGGGAACTTTTTTTCAAAGTGTTCATAGGAAGAAGAATATAATTGATTCTCAGTTTTTCTTCGGGACATAGCTGGTTTCAGTATCCAATTGTAGTATTTTAACTTGGAAGTTATAATTGCGGAGTGAAATGTAAAAGCAAATATTTCAGATCACTTAAAATCAATCCTAAATTACTTTTAAGAAAGTTGCCTTTCAGAGATGGGAATAGGGCTCATCTTGAAGTAATATTTAGTAATGGAAAAACTATTTGAAATAATCTTCTTTCATGTCCCGATTAAACCCAGGACTGCCAAAATGAAGCCACTTTCTTTGCTTTGTCATTGCCCAAACTCAAGTCCTCATCAGTGCATGTCTCTGGCAAGAATCGGCAGACTAGTAAATGAGCCGGATTCTGTGTCTCGCCAATTCACACCATATGTTATTCTCCACCAGCAGCCCTCACTTGAGCTTGTTGGTCTTGCATTTAGGGACTCCAACCCTCAGTCTATTCAGAGTCCTCCAAGTGATGTAGCGGAGGTTGATTTTACTCAGACATATCCTCATTTAATGTTCCTTGCCCAGTGAGCTTCTTCCTCCATCTTCTAATTTGGCTTTGCTCTTGTGTATCCTCAAGAATGTTTGTTTTTGCCATAAAGCTCTTCCTGGATCTGAGTCGGCGGACTTGAGGCTCATATCCATTCAGAGGATGTCAAGGGTTGAAATCATCCTATCAGAGACTACCCTTTATCCCCGAAAATAAGACATACCCATAAAATAAGCTGTACTGGGATGTCTCAGCAGTTGCACAATAAAAGCCATACCCTGAAGATAAGACATAGTAATAAGCGTGGCTATGCAGCATCCTGGCGCAGAGCGGTAAAGAAGACAGGCAGCCAACGGTGTAATAAAAATAAGACATCTCCTGAAAATAAGCCTTAGTGTGTCTTCTTGAGGAAAAATAAATGTAAGACAGTGTCTTATTTTCGGGAAAACACGGTAGGTGCAAAGAATTAAAATTGGTTAACTTTGTAAGCCTTTTTTTTAAATTGCTGGCTTGTCTGCTTACTTGTGGGATCTTAGATTCATTTTGATTCCTGTGAAAAGAAACCTGGTATAGTAAAAGTAGATAATTTCTTTCAGTCTTCTGCATTGTGGATCATGAGACAGTTTGAGAAGTGTCCAATGGGCTTAATATTTACAATGAAGTTTAACACTCTGAGGTGAGAGTGGTTCATTAATTAAATCTTTAGTGTACAGTGGAACCTCATACAACAATCTCCCCGTATAACAATGAAATTGCATAACAATTAGGTTTTTTTTAAAAAAAAAAATGGCATCCCACATAATAATTTTCCCTATTGGAAAAAATTGTACAACAATTTTTCAATGGGAAAAACCACTTAGCAAAAAAATTGTTGTATGATGCATCCCATAGGGAAGATCGCTATACAATAGAACCCCGGATAACGTTATGATTTGGTTCCACAAGTCCCGTCGTTATCCGGTTTTTAATGTTGTGCGATACATTGATCACACAATGTTAAAAAAGCCCTGTTTCCCTGGAGGCTGCAGGAAGCCAGAACGTCGGGATTTGAATCCGTTTTTTTACCAATTTTGGGGTCTCTGACCCCCCCCCCCCCCGGCCGGGTCCAGGGAGGTGGGCAGACCCGCTCCAAGCTGTTTCTGGGCTTCCCCGACGTCCTGAGCCAGTGCAGCAATCCAGAATGTCAGAGTTCGAATCCCGACTTTCTGGCTTGCTGCACTGGTTCAGGACGTCGGGGAAGCCCAGAAACAGCTTGGAGCGGGTCTGCCCACCTCCCTGGACCCGGCGGGGTGTGTGTGTGTGTCAAAACCCCCAAAATTGGTTAAAAAAACGGACTTTTTTTTTACAATTTTGGGGTCTCTGACTCCCCCCCCCCCGGCTGGGTCCAGGGAGGTGGGCAGACCCGATCCAAGCTGTTTCCAAAGTTCCCCCACCTCCCTGGAGGCTGCAGCAAGGCAAAATGTCAGGATTCGAATCCCGACATTCTGGCTTGCTGCAGCCTAAAAGAGGGTGGGGGAACTTCAAAATTAGCGCGCATCGGCTCTAGGGAGGTCGGGAGACCCGATGCGTGCTAATTTTGAAGTTCCCCGTTCAGCTTTCCACCCACCCTGCTACTAAGAACGACTGTATCGGATAACGTTAAAATCGCGTTAATCGATACAAGATTTTTCCGAAAATCTTGTAATGTTATGCGGTTTTAGCGCTATATGATACTCGCGTTATACGGGGTATTACTGTATGATGCATGCATCATATACCAATTGTTTCGTACAACAACGAGTCCTGTGGAACAGATTAAAATTGTTGTATGAGGTACCACTGTATATTCTATTGGTTGAAGAGTCATATGTAAAGATTTCATCGCATATGGAAAAAATTCTAGATGACATCAGGATTTTTATCTATTAGGGTTTTGCCATTGATTTAATTTATCATTAAGGAATGCTCACGTTGCTCTATCAGAGGTTATAAAATTATTGCTGGAGAACACTTAAGATTTGAGGATTTTTCCTTTATTCTTTCATCTTATTCTAAAAAAAGTAGCACTGCTAGAAATCTGGACTGGTGGTAATGGTTAGCGTGAATGTTTCTATTGAGAAAGGGAGTAGTCTATTCTGTGTTGAAAAAGGGATCAAGTTTTTTTTTTTACAAAGAAACTAAGGAATCACTAAGAAAAAGAAATAGATAAGGTAAGTAGGCTTTTTTAAGGGCATTACTCTTTAAAATACTACTCTTGTTCATTTTTATACACATGAAAGGTCCTTGGAATAAGAAAAGATTTAATGAAAAATCGTTGAATGTTAGTGTTCTCCGACATTGTCTTTACAATCTTTGATAGAGCAATGTGAAGAAGACTCAATTAAAAAGCAAAGGCTTAGCTGTAGAGTGGAGGTAGGAGAAATATGGCTCTCTAGGCCTTGTTGAGGCGTTGCTCCCGTCATCTGTAAACACTACTTTCCCCATACATTCAGAAAGAATACATACAAATCAGAACAAAACTTATATACATTAAAAACTTAATATGAAACAATAGTAACACAATAGTAATTATACAAAATATGTCCCCCCCTTGGAGATATAACCAAATTTTCCTCCTTTCATGGAGCCCCAACCCCCTTCCAAAATTCCATTGATGCTAGTGAAAGTAAACAACGCTTCCCTCTATTTATACCTAATTAATAAATTCTCCCCAGATGTTTTTAAAACATTCTTGTTTATCAAACTATTCTTTATGCTGCTATTCCATGTTTACTTATTATCAATCATTATATTCAAAATTCCTTTATACCATTAATTTAATTGTAAACCATACTCTTTCAGTTCCTTGTTACTATTAAACTTGCTGCTGTTAATAAATTTGAAACGAATTCTTCCATCGTATGAGTACATTGCTCCTTATCACATTTTGGTAGAAGCACTATTTTAGGACAAACACCTACATTTAACTTAGTTATTTAACGTTTTAGTGTTGGGTTTTATTTTTGTTTTTATTTTGGATGTAATGCCGCCCAGAGTCGGGTCCTCCCGATTGGGGCGGGGTATTAAATTTAATAAATAATAATAATTATTATTATTTGAAAATCTGTTGCCAAATTTTCACTTTTTGTTGTTGTTCATTCGTGCACAGTTGATTCTGACTCTTTGCAACCCCATGGACCATTGCCCGCCATCCACCTCTGTCCTCCACCATCCTCCTCAAATTTCACTATATTCTTGCATTCCCACCACACATGAAAATAAATACCTATTTTCTGATATCCTTAACACAACTCGGAGCCCAAATCTTTTATCGTAATAAATTGTTTCTTTCTTAATATGTTCTACATACATATTTTCAGATTTCCTGGAAATTTCTTTAACTCTAGTTTCTCCATCCTTCATCATTGGTAAGGCTGCCAATGGTTGATAAAAGTTCAGCAACATTTGGAGTTCAACGTTCCTGAGTACTGCACTGTGGTTCTTCTAGCATATGCAAAAGAATAAAGTAAATGTAAACACTGTTAATTGCCACAAAATAGCAAGATGCTCAGAAGCTTTTCTATGAGCCACAGTATGAAACCTGGAACAAAAGGCAGAAAGTGGAGTAAATTGGATGTTTTCCAGTGGCAAAAATACAGTTTCTAAAGATGTAGAAAATGTGGTGTCTTTAAAAGTCTTCCCTCGTTTGACAACCTTTGGGAGTCCCCACCCCCGTTTACTGTTTTGTGTATTCATGGTGAACATGGATTCTAGAATTCTCTTCTTTAAGAGACATGAAAATTCTAAGTCTGGAAGTAAAACAAGATCTTTAGGGAATCAGTCTGATAAAATGCTTGTTTTAAACATATAGTAATACCTCGGATAACATTTACCTCGGATAACGCTAAAATCGCATAACGTTAAGTAATCTGGGGAGGAAAATTGGATCGAATAACGTTAAGGTCCTATGGGATGTATCGGATAACAACCGCTAAAGCCTGTGCGGTTACAATGTATCTCTATGGAGCTTGAACGTTATCCGATCCATCCCATAGGATTTTAACATGGATCGGATAACACTAAAAATCGGATAACACCAAGACTTGTGGAACCAAGTCTTAGCTTTATCCGAGGTATTACTGTATATTGTATGATTTAAATGTGTCTTTAAAATTTGAACTGCCCTGATCAGTTTGTGCATTGATTGTATTGACACTGTACATAAAAATATTTGTAGGTTAATCATCATAGACTCTGTAAGGAGATGACTTACTGCATTTGTAAAAGCAGACCGGACCCCTTGCCAAGTAGCTTTATACTGCTGGTAAACTCTTGTAAGGTGCACTTCCACATATAGAAATTGAATTTGTAGTTAAAGTTTCCTCTTCCTGAATTCCGGAGACATTATTTCACGATAATGTTGGTGAGTTTGTAGAATAAAATGAATATGAGGTTTTTTCTTACTTGTATTTCCTCTAAGATTTCCATACTCTTTCACAGATATTTCCAAACAGTGAACCTTGGGTTCGGCTTCTAACCAATGTTTCAGTTTGAGTTATAATGCCTGGTTGTGTTGGAAATTTCTGTTCCTCAGTGGTAATGGGATAGTAGAGTCAAATCTTAAATTACTACATTTTCTGAAGGGTTTTTCTTTCTTTGCCACTGAAGAGCTGAGAGAAAAGCATCATGTGTCTCTGTTTTTCCTGACATCTCTCCCAGAGATCACCGTCAAGTCATCAGTTGTCCCCAGTAACTCAAGCATCATATTGACCTATGTATGTTTCACAACTCATAATAACTATTCTTGGTTTACTCCTTGGTTGTGTTTTTCTTTGTTTAATCATTTTACTATTCTGGACTTTATTGTGCCATTTCAGACATTTTAGAGGGACCTTTATATTCCACATTCCATTCTGTTTCATCAGTTCCACCACTCTGTTGTAGTTGTTTTGGGGTGTGAGTGTGTATCTGAGCGAGATTAACTACAGTAAAACATCACATAAAGAGTGCCTCGCTTAAAGATTAACTCACTTAAAGCGCAGAATTTTCTCAATTGTCATTTTACTTAACAAATAAAACCAACCAAAAACTCACTTAACAAATAAATCAGATTTCATAATCCCCCCCAGTAGATGTCACAATTTGTCACTTACAATGGTATTTCGCTTAAAGAGCAAACTCGCTTAAAAAGCAATCTCATGGAACGCATTATGCTCTTTAAGTGAAGTACCACTGTACAGTGGTACCTCGGATAATGTTTGCTTTGGATAACACTAAAATCGGATAATGTTGGGGAATTTGAGGCAAACATTTGCATCGCACAACGTTAAGATAATGTATCACACAATGTTAAAAACCGGATAACGTTAAGCAGTGGTGGGTTGTCAAATTTTCCGCTACCCCATTGTGACATCATTATGTCGTGGGTGTAGCCGACGTCATGATGTCATGACATCATGATGTGGATGGAGCAAAAAAATGTCTGCGCATGCGTCAAACCTCTATTTGATACATGCACACTAAAAAATAGAACTGCACATGCATCAAACGGAGGTTTGACGCATGCGCAGTTCCGAGCAGCCATTTTGGCTGCCCGGAAATACATTTTTGTAGGGGGGCCAGAGAGGCGACCGAACCTGTCACCCGGGGGTTTACCATCACCCCCACAACCCCTGATGGGGTGCTACCGGTTCGGGTGAACTGGTCCGAACCGGTAACATCCCATCACTGATGTTAAGACTTGTGGAACCAAGTCTTAACGTTATCCGAGGTACTAGTGTACTTTTATCTTTCCTAAACCACTGTTTGACTTTATCAGAAGATCATAGGTTCTAGAATTTGAAGGAAAGGGTCTCTGTATTCACTTCCTCTACACCAGTGGTTTCCAATGTGGGGCCCATGTCCCACAGGAAGACCTAATTTCCTAGAAGTCTAAGTCAGTACATTGACTGATCGGTGCTTTCAGGAATTGACTTAGGTTTCTGGGAATTGAAGTCTAAAAACCAAAGGTTGTGAAACATTGCTCTACTCCAGGGGTGCCCAAAGTACAGCCTGCAGCGGCAAATCATCCAGCCCACATTGACCTCGCCGCTCTGAGAAGTGGAAGTAAAACGCACCCATGTGCACGCAAAATGCTGCCATAAATGACCCGCGACCGTCATAAATACGTTTCTGACATAAACACATTTCTGACAGCCACAGGTGCATTCACAGCAGCATTATGCACATGTGTGGGCATATTTTACTCCCGCTTCCGGTGAGAGGAACTATGTGACTGACCCAATCAACCATGTGACCGGCTTGTGGCCCAAAAAGTTTGGGCACCTCTGCTCTACTCTATACACATCAGCTTTATTCTGTAAAATTGGTTGGTTGTGATGTGGACAGTTCCCAGCTCTCATCAGCTTTTTAAAGGGGCCACTTGAAACACATCTCTGCCATCTTTTTGCTGCTAAGTGCTAACAATGTCTGATTCCATTCTGGTTCAAAATGAGTGTGTGTGTTTTTTTTTTTAAAAAACAGGCATGAATTATCCCCCAAATATTCCAAGTTGTCTGACAGATCTAAGCCCTTTATCTGCACATCCTCAAAGTACTGTTCAGGCATTCAGTAAAAGGGTTGATCATAACCTTTCAGCAAATGGAACACCTTAAACCAGTGATGAAACTTTGCACTCCAGGTGTTCTTGAACTTCAATTCCCAGAAACTCTGGTCAGTAGGAGTGCTGACTTGGGCTTCTGGTAATTGAAGTCCAAGAACAGCTGGAGTGCCAAGGTTCACCATCACAGCACTAGTCCAACCTCACTTCACCCCTAGTAGTAACTCTCATTTTTGTTGTTGTTCAGTCACATAGTTGAGTCCAACTCTTTGTGACCCCATGGACCACTGCATGCCAGGCATCCCTATCCTCTACCATTCTCCTAAACCCACCCAGTTTTATGCCCACTGTGTCAACAATACCATCTAGCCATCTCATTCTCTTCCACCCCCTTCTTCTTTTCCCCTTAACCTTTCCCAATATCAAGGCTTTCTCAAGTGAATCCTCTCTTCTCATTTGATGACTAAAGTACTTTAGCTTTACCTTCACTATTTGACCTTCCAAGGAGCAGTCAAGGTTGATTTCCTTTAAGATCATTAGGAAAGCTGAGCACAGAAGAATAGATGCCTTTGAGATGTGGTGCTGGAGGAGAGTTTTGAAAGTCCCCTGGACAGCGAGGAGAACACATAGGTCAATCTTAGAAGAAATCAACCCTGACTGGAAAGGTGGAGGGCAGAAGAAAAAGGGGGCGTCCAAAAATGAGATGACTAGATGGTATTGTAGAGACAATGGGCACAGAACTGAGCAAATTGAGGAAGAAGGTGGAGGACAGAAGTGCATGGCAGATAGTGGTCCATGGGGTCACAAAGGGTCGGAATCGGATGTGCGACTGAACAACAACAAAAAAACTCCTAAAATACTTCTATCTAACCAACGAACCAACCCCCCGTACATATAAATAGAACCATATTTCTCTGCTTTTGATTTCATGTATCATTTTCTGTTTAATGTCTGAAATTTGTTTGCTTAGTGTAATAATTTTTTAACTTTCAGTTCATTTCTAGCTGGCAAATAAAAGCATTACCACCATTATTCTTTTTTTGGTGGGGTGGGTTACACATACTAGCTTGGTGTTTGCACATGCTCCCACCACCCAAGAATCATAGCAGGATCTAAGAACTGACGGTTATGAATTTTCTTATGCTAAGCAGCAGGATATCAGCCACTATTTTACTTTAAAATGCATTCATTCCTTAGTTCTGCTTCTTTGTATTCTATACCCAAGTATTTTCATTCTTCTTATTTCTTGTTCCTGGTTGAAATCCATATATCTTTACCATCATTTTATTCTCTTATATTATTGTCATTATATTTTGGGGGTTATTTAGGTAATATTGAAATAATTGGTATTTTCTGAGATATCCTTACAATTGTATTTTATGTTCTGTGATCATTCCAAACTTCCCATATTTATATATTTTTTCTAGTAACAAGCCATCAATGGGAAATGTCTTATACTTACGAGAAAGAGAAATTGGCAGTACTGTATATGGATTATGTGCATACTTGAGTGTGGTCTTTTTAAAATAAAAAAATTCAATATGGAGAGATACATTCCCTTGTTTCTTTTAGAAGGTGCAGATCTCAGGAATTAAGAATGAAAAAAATCGAGAATAGTAGATATATTTTGTGGTTGCTGATTGTTAACAATTTCAGTAATTTCTGTTATGCTACTACATTTCTTGGTTTGCCTCTATACAAAAAGTTACAATTGTTGAACATCATTTTGATTAAGGAACTAATTGCTGCCTTTAAAAGAAATAAATTCTTGTACGAAGTAGCCTTTGCATTTTTAATTCTCTTAAAGCAGGGGTTCTCAACCATTTTCTACCAGTGGGTGGACAACTCCCCCTCAGACAGCTGAGCGGGCCGAACACATGTTTTATCCCTGGCACAAACACTGCCGTAAAACGTGGGGGGCATGTTTACACATGTGTGGATGCATTTATGGCTGTTGTAAACACTTCCAGCTCTGGGGTTATTGCTGCGGGGCGGCTGAAATGGTGTCGGGGCCAGGTCCGGTCTGTGGGCCGTAGGTTGCGAACCCCTGTCTTAAACATTTATTAGTACTTACGTTGTTTGCTAAAGTGATAACTAAGTGTAGAAAGAAGAAATGTCCAACACATTCCTCAGGGTCACAGATTTTGGGCTGTTGAATATTACTGAGAAGTATGATATATTTTAATGTTTAATTATTGCTACCAATGATCAGATATTGCAGAAACTGCTGTTTCTGATAACAGTATTTTATAATGGGAATTTATTGTTTTAAAAATGCATCTTGAGGGTGTTTTAGTCAATAAAAGAAATATAAATAAAAGAAGAAAATATAAAGTAAAAGGTTTAATTTTTTTTAAAAAAAAATCCTAGCTAATCTACTATACATGTACTGTATGCCAAAGTGGAGAAGACCAGTAAACTTAAAATTATTTTAAAGAAGTATTAAACTCATATAAATGTCAGTGTACAAGGAAGTTGATCCTAGTCTCTATTGATGTCACTGATACAACAACAAAATTCCAGGCAATGGAAAAAAAACACTGTAGGAGTTATTGGCTCTGGTGAGATTAGCCTTTCTCCATTAATATTAAATTAAATTATAATTTTAAATTAATAAGAGCTGTAATTTCACTCATATCTTGTATTACAGGAAAGATGCTAGCCTGACCAACAATTGTTCGTTAACAACTACATATTTGCCTTATGGAATTAAGTGCCATGCATGCTGCTGTCTTTTGTTATATTCAGAAGAGAGCAATTTATTCAATAACAAATGTTAGAATAGAAAGTTAACACCTCACCTAAAGGGTTACCACTGATGTTAGGCTGGTCCTTGCTGAACCCTAAGTTCACTAATTGCTTGATCGTCTGGCCATGTCAAATTTGAAGACTTAGGAAAACTGTTCAAGTAGAAGAACTGGCATGTGAATGACTGCTTGGTTGCCAGTTAGTTGGAGAAAAATGTTGTGTTGATTTTTGACAAATGAAAATCTTCTATTGTCTAGAAAGATGCATGTGTCTTATTTATGTAAATCTGCTGCTGGGTTGGAACTAGTTTACAACAAGTGTGTCTAGGAAAAACAACAGTAAAGTTGCCCTTCCCAGCACCTGAAGCCATCTGTACTGCTGCCTCCTAGCAGGGAGTGTTCTTTATCTGGATGTTTTTCCCCCTCTTTTTTCTTCGGCTCAGTTCTCCCCTCCTTCATAGAAGCTGGGGTTGAGTTGTGGGGGAGGATACAAGCTTTTGTGGGTGAGCTGCATAGTTGTCACAGGGAGGCCCCAGTGTGAGACTGTAAGGCCATGTCATTTTTTCCCTGTAAATCTTGTAATTTCGTGCTTCAGAGCACAACAAAGTGAGAGTGTCAGCAGGGAGTGAATTAAATTCCCCCATGAGAGCTCATATGGGGTGGGCCTCTTCCATTCTGTCCACAGTTCCCTTGGCTCTCATGCACCATGCTGTGCATCCCCTTAATCGAGTATCAGGCCTCACGTTGCTTCCTGCGTACCAACCTGGCTTGGTGCCCTCTTGACATGTTCCGGCACCCGTCACGAGTCGTATTCTTCTTATGCAAGCCACTACCAGTTTAATAAACTCACACAGACTTTACAGGGTTCCTGAAGCCCATAAAATAAGGGGCTGTCCCTACTATCCCCTTGTGAACAAAGCTCCTGTTGTGTGGCTAATGCAATTAAAATGGGGGGTCTATTGGAGACTGTGTACACTTGCTCAATCACCAGTTTCCCGTGGCAAGCCTGCCTTCTGATTAGTACAGTCAAGCCTCGCATGAAGAGCACCTCGCTTAAAGAGTAACTTGCTTAAAGAGCAGAATTTTTTCTGAATGTTTGCTTCACTTAACAAATAAAACAAACCAAATACTTGCTTAACAAATAAATCGGGGTTCACAATCCCCACACACACCAGAAGTCACAATTGGTCACTTTCAATGGTGTTTCGCTTAAAGAGCAAACTCACTTAAAGAGCAATCCTGTGGAACACATTATGCTCTTTAAGTGAGGTATAACTGTATGGCACTTTGGCTGTATTACACCCTTTTCCTTTTTCTGTATATGTCTAGGACCCCTCTTAAACATTGGTATGTTAATTGATTTTTGAAAGTAAAGCATTGGATGAGGTTAAAAAAGTTACATAAAATATTAGATTTGGTGACATTTTTATTGGAAAGATGAATAAAATAGGACCTTGTAATTTGCCTTTTTTTAAAAAAAAAAATTGCCACCTTATCTTGAAGTACCTCGCAAAGATCCTTGAACTTACCTTTGCAGATTCATGTTTTTTCCTTGTCTGGGTCAGTGATATTATAAAAAAAGAATCTTCATTTTACTCAGTGAAGCCATAGAATGGATTCAGCCCACATCGCATGGCTGGTCAGTACTACTGTGTCAAGGATGTAGCCCTTTGAGTTTGAGTCCATTGTACTATTCTATGGAAAACTCTTCTTGGCAAACCTGTAGCAAAATGGATAGTTAAAGAGAAGGAGGCTTTTCTCTCTTTGTGAAAGTGCAAAAATTGCTGTGTGAGCTGATGGTCACAGATATTTTGAAAACACTGTGCAACCAAAACTTTAAAACTGTGGAATTTTGACCTGGATTTCATTGTAACTATTTTCTTTTGTCATTTTGACTGGTATTCCTAGTAGACAAATGCAAGGAATTTCTGCTTTCACATGTCTCCCTGTCTCCTTAGATTTATTAGGACATTTGAGAAAGTGTGTGTTGTTGTGTAAACCCATGAGCTTGAGTTCTTAGCTATTTCTAGTGTTCAGTAAAGGATGACTTTCATTGTTGTTGTGGGATTTTTAAAATTAGATATAATGGAATTTGGTGCTTGCTTTCTATATCTTAGAAACGTGATTCTGAGTCTTGCTTCACTGATAACTGTGCTTTAGATTCATTCATATAAAGTGTATAATAACTGAGTGCAGAGTAGGGAGGCTGGCAGGTTTCTGTGGCACTGTTGGAAATTATTGTGAGAATGACAGGTGGTCAGTTATGTTTACTTTTTAGCCAATGATCTCCTTTTTAATCTGTAAATAATAGAAATTAACATTGTAGTTCTGATTATTATGTAATGACACTTTTTAACAGAACATCTGGTCTCCTGTAGACACCTGCTTGGTGTTTTTCCTTTAAGCCAGGGGTTCTCAACCTTTTTAATGCGAGGGCTGGACCTTACTCCCTCAAACAGCTGAGTGGGCCAGGCTGGTGGTCCCCCCCCCCGCTGTAAATGCTGCCGTCAAACATGTCCGCAGCTGTGGGCACATTCACAGCTGTCGTAAACGCAACCGCTTCTGGCGGCAGCACCAATGTAGGCCAGATGAAATGATGCCATTGGCCGGGTCCAGCCCATGGGCCATAGGTTGAGAACCCCTGCTTTAAACAGTCGGGGGGATGGTGTCTGAAAGATGCACTCGTGCTGTGTTTTCAACTCTTTAATGGCTTGGGTGTGGTTCTCTGCCAACACCATGGATTTCTTTGTCTCCCCTTCCAACCAATAGGCCTTTGCTGCACTGAAATCCTGTTCTGGGATGGTTTCCCAGTCTTCTGGGTCTAGTTTTTAGAGGACAGAGGGGTCTGCAGGACAGAGGGTCACTCCTTACTAAAAAAAATTGGCAGAACCAGCTTCTGTCAGTAGAAATGCTCTACTGGATTCTCCTTAGTTATACTAACATTTAAATACATCTGAACTGCACATGGTGTGTATTTCTAATTGAAAAATAAAATTTCTCATGCATTTTATTGCAGTGAACATCATATTGTTTACATTTATGCTTTGGAGAGTCAACCGAGCAAAGTTATCAAGAAATATTTTATCCAGCCTTGATTCAAAAACAGTTGTACATACAGTACAGTATATGAAATACTTATATCTTTGTTTAGTATGTTATATACAGTAATACCTCAGATAACGTTTACCTCAGATAACGCTAAAATCGCATAACGTTAAGTAATTGGGTGGGGGGAGAATTGCATCGAATAAAGTTAAGGTCCCATGGGATGGATTGGATAACAACCGCTAAAGCCTGTGCGGGTACAATGTATCTCTATGGAGCTTTAATGTTATCCGATCCATCCCATAGGATTTTAACATGCATTGGATAACACTAAAAATCGGATAACACCAAGACTTGTGGAACCAAGTTTTAGCGTTATCCGAGGTTTTACTGTACAGTAAAACCTCATATAACACTAAAACCTGGTTCCACAAGTCTTGGTGTTATATGATTTTTAGTGTTATCTGATCCTCTATGGGATCCATAGAGATACATTGTAACCACACAGGCTGTCGCGGTTGTTATCTGAAGCATCCCATAGGATCTTAATGTTATCTGATGCAATTCTTCCCCCCAGATTCCTTGATGTTATGCGATTTTAGTGTTATTCGATACTAATGTTATATGAGGTATTACTGTATACAGGTTTATATGTTTCCATTGTGTGTATACCTCACATGTACATACCTAAATTGCAGGACTAGATTGTGTACACTTTTAAAGTTTCACACCCATCTTACTCAAAAGTATAACTGTTATCTCATATGTTGGTTGTACTCAGTCATGCTAGGTAAAAGTAATGGTCACCCTTGCTTGAAAGCCAGTCGTATCCAACTCTAGGGTTCAGTGCTCATCTCTGTTTATAGCCAAAGTGCTAGCGCTGTCCCCATTTGCAGATGATTCCATGAACATGAGGCAGGCATGACTAAACCCAGGAGTGCACGGAATGCTGTTACCTTTCCCACCAAAGTGGTACCTATTTACCTACTTGCAATTTCTTGCTTTTGAGCCGCTAGGTTGGCAGAAGCTGGGACAGATGGGAGCTCACTTCATCATGCAGCACTCGGGTCTTGAACTGCTGACCTTCCAGTCGTCAAGTTCAGTGTCTTAACCACTGCTGCATATAGATAAATGCGTGCTCGTTAATCTGAGCCATGTGTAAAAAAATCAGCTGCTCTTTCAGAAAGAGAGTACGGTACAGTATGAAAGATTTACATGCCTGACGGAAAGTAACTTTGTTCTTTATAGCTGGAAATGTGGAAAATTAACAAGCAGCTCTTTCTCTGGGACACACCCTGCAAGTGCCTCTGGTGACTGGGGAGAGCACAGCCGCCCTTTGGAAGTCAAAGCCTTGATTTACAGCAGCCGTGTTGACAGCTCAGTGGAACCCACATGCTGTTTGCTGCACCGCCAAGCTGGGCTATGACCTGCCGACCTCTACCCCTGCGCTCCCCCCTCCTGTCTCTATGCTGTAATAAAAACCTGTCTTGCAGGCTGGGCTACAATGACTTTGTTGTTCAGAAATGCACCAAATTTTGGGGGGTGGCGGTGAAATTATACTTGAAGCAAAAATAAGGAATGTGTGAGGAAGTGGGGCTTTGAGAGCAACTGTTTTTGGTACCACGGGATTGTTTGTGTTAGAGGTTATTCTTTGCTTGCAGCCAGCTCCTGAATCAAACCCTTTTCCTCAATGCTTTTTTCTGCTGGTTTAATACACTTGGGTCCATTTCTTTCTCCCAACCCCAGCTTGTGTTCTTTTACAAGGTCCATGACTTCTCATGTACACTAGTTGGTAATCGTGGTTATGAATATGAAATTCAGAGATCAGCCATTCTCCATCCTACACAACTCAAAAACTAGGGTCAAGCTCAGAAGAATAATTATGTTTATTTCTGCTACGTAGAACTCAGCCATTTCAAATATTGAAGGGGAAAAAAATTAATACTTGTGTACAGCATCTATAAAATTGAGATTCTGTACAATTGTTTGATTATGTAGCCCACCTATAGGTAACCTGTGGTCTCTGAGGTTACTTGCACAACCATTCATTGTGTTCAAGTTGTTGGATTCCTCTCCCTTGGCATTGATATCCTGTACTGGCAGTGCAATTGTAGAGGCAGAAAAAGATTTCTTATGTGTCTTCTTCCCCAGAAGAACTGAGCTTTTGAGACTTTGCAATCATCTCTTATTCATGTTGTCAGGAACATGATTGCACCAAGAAAGGGGTCTTATGAAAAGACTTGGGCCATGGACACTGTTCCCTGGCAAAATGGAAGAGATGAGATCTCGGTGTGCAGAGAGGAAATGTAATCCTTTAATTCTTGCATGCTATGATGGGTTGCGGGAAGAGTATATGTGGGTGTTCACACACAGATGGTGCTGCCCATGACCCTTGAGAGACAAGATTGTTCATCCCAATCTAGTGTGTGCATACGTACGTACATACAGTGGTACCTCACTTAAAGAGCATAATGCATTCCACGGGACTGCCTTTTAAGCGAAACACCATTGTAAGTGATCAATTGTGACTTCTGGTGGGGGGATTGCGAACCCCAATTTAGTTGTTAAGCGAGTTTTTGATTGGTTTTAGTTGTTAAGCGAGGTGACCATTCAAAGAAACTTCTGTTCTTTAAGCGAGTTAGTCTCTAAGCGAGGCTTTCTTTATGTGAGGTTTTACTGTACATACATACATACCCTTCCCTATGTCACAGGATCTCAGGGTAGGTCACAAAGCTTTATAAACAATTTAAACCATACGATATTTTAAACAATATAAAATTAAACAACACAAAATTAAAACATTAAACACATTGCACAAAAACCTGTGTGGGCCATCATCCTCATAACTTCTACATTTTGAAAGTTGGCTACTTTATTTTGACCACATCTGTCCTGCTTGTTTCCTTCCTTGAATATTGGGGTGGGAGAATCCCAAAAGCAAATAAAGTTTACCCCTCTAATCCATGGAAATAATTTCAAGTGAAGCTTGCAGAAAGTTAGGAAGAATTCTGACTTGCTATGAATGGTCCAGTGTGCTACTGAATACTGCCTGATTACTTCTGCTGCAAGGTACAGGGTCTATAGGCAGCATGCTTTATGATTTTGGGAAAGATAAGCCAGAGTGCTAGGCTTTGAAGGCTAGGTTAATGAATGTACCGTATTTGCTGGTGTACAAGACGACTGGGCGTATAAGACGACCCCCCCAACATTTCCACTCAAAATATAGAGTTTGTTATATACTTGCTGTATAAGACTACCCTCTCTTCCGCACATCTTCCACACACCAAATAAAGTGTAAAAGAACATCAGATTTGATTTCAACATGTTAATTTATATTCAAATGCTTATGACATGCAGAAAAACTGTCACAAGGCTGTATGTTATCAAACATGTACAGTAAAAATAAAACAGTGCAAGTTTATTAAACGTAATTCACCAAAGACAACACACTCCTCTCCTCCTCAGTGCAAGCACACTCCAAGTGAACCCTATGGACGGGTAGATGCTTCTCAGGAACAACCCATTGTAGAAGACAAGAAGAAAAACAGCGGGCACCACCTCCTCATGTAAAACCTTTTTAACAGATCCGTAATTCAGAGATAAAAATGATACTCGCAAACATAGGAGTATGACAGGCACATCAAGAGTATAAACACTGGATCAGCAAAACTACGGGATAGGTAACATGTTTCTGGGGACACGCCCCCTTCGTCAGACCTTGCTGAGCTCCCAAAGGAATGTTCATAGTGTGAGGGTGGCTAAGACCCCTCCCCATCCTGTATTCTACCAGGCAATAGTAAATGCCAGAGGCTAATTCACTAAAGCTGAATGGAACACTAAACCTATGGGAGCTGCCATGCTGTTTGTTTTCTAATCTGTTAACCAAACTGGAACTGTCAATGATAGAAGAAAGATAACAAATAGAGGGAGAGAGCAAGTGCCAGGCGTGACAGTTTCCCTTTAAAAGCCTTCAAACTCCTGTTTGTCATCTGATATTAAAAGTTGTTATCCGATCCATCCCATAGAACCTTAACGTTATTCGATGCAATTGTCCTCCCCAGATTGCTTAACGTTATGCGATTTAAGCATTATCTGAGGTAAATGTTATCCGAGGTATTACTGTATTTTATTCAATTCAACTGAAGTAGAAGACGCCCCCCCCCCCCTTTGGAGGCATGTTTTTCGGGGGGGGGGAGTCATCTTATACCCCAGCAAATATGGTACATAGAAGGCTGTTCCTTCTTGCAACATGTACAGGTTGACAGTATATCCTGGTTTATAAAGACTGGGCTACTGTCTTCTTACTCTAATTTCTCCTAAAACATTTGATGGCTACCCAACAGCCCACTGTCTGTATGCTGTTTGAGAAGGAAATGGCCATCAAGAAGGAGGATGCAAGCCTGCCAGGCCAGGATACTTACCATATTTTCTGGTGCATAAGACCCACTTTCCCCCCTTAAAATATACTGGAAAATTGAGTGTGTCTTGTACTGTATATAGTGGTATATAATGGGCTATTTTGGTAATAATGGGTTGCCTCTTACACACCGGCAAATATGATAATTTGATACTTCTAGGTTATTCCAGTGCCTACTAATATCCTCTCCTGACACTGAGATTGGTGTTCAATAGTCTCCTTTCAGGTTGCTCCTTAGATCCACTTAGAATTCTCTAATCATTTATTAAGCCAACAGTCTTCTGATGTTAAGAGATATGTTGCTTCATCCTTCACACAAATGGAAAAGAAATATTAAGAGAAACGTGTAGCTTCCTGTGAATCCTGTTCCTTGCATTAATTCTATACCAACTCTCCATGATAAATACAAAGCACTTTGGGACATTTTACTTGACCTGCTGTCTTAAGCATGTGAAGCATTAACATTCTTTAAAGTTGGTGGCATATCATGTCGCCAGCAGGTTGCAGTGGAAACAGTTTTAAAAGTGAGATTAACTCCTCCCCTCTTCTTCTTTCCCCCCCTCTTCATTCCCTTCTCTGTCCTTTTCTTTCCAGGCTCTCCAGGTGGCACGGCAGTTCCTTTTGCAACAGGCAACAGGGCTGACCTCTCCAAGCAGCAATGAAAATAAGCAGCCAGCTGTTCAGGTGAGAAGCAGCGGAAATGTGGGCACGTCTTTTCAAACTCTTAACAGGAAGTGTGAAGATAACTCTTCTACAAAGAATGCCTTTAAAACATTATGCTTTCATTGTGCAATTAAAAAAAATGACAACTGCTCCATAAATTAACTCTTGGGTTTTTACATACTGTGTAAGAAGACACAATGTGCCTTTTGTTGCAGTGTTTATGTGAATTAGGATAATTAAACAGATAAAAATGAGGGATACTTTATGGGTAGAAGTAGATGGTTTGCCCAACATACCTGAGGTGATGACAAAATTGAGGATTTGTATTCTGAATTCCAAATTGGAATTCATTATTTTAGATATTTGTTGTGGGCATGATGGAGAGGTTGCATTTCTGAATTGCTTAACAATTTTTTAAAAAAACCAGCATTATGCCCATGCTGGATTTTACGTGGCAAAGAGGAGGCTGAATAACATTTTGATTCTTATTCTTGCTAAGTAGTTCAGTATGCTGAAATTACTTAATTCATTGGTAGTAATATAGAGTAAGAAAGCAGAAATACCTGGATTATCTTAAAATTAGATTTATTGGTTTTACTTTTGGTTGAGGCAATCATCAAGTCACATTTTAGGTTGAACACTTACATGTTTGGTTCACACTCTTAAGGTAATATTTTAAATGGGTCTGTTGGGTGAATTAGGATGATGATGGTTGGAGGCTCAAAATGTCTCTTTGGATTTGAGAAAAGAGAAAGCATTGTGTTTTGGGAAAGTTGTTAGAAGATATGGATTTTACATTATT